>CM072769.1:46082500-47332500 GCA_036936925.1 Cenchrus fungigraminus | reverse complement strand
GGAACTCCTGTAGCATACTGTAGCACGTTTCGTTTGTTTGTGGTAAATATTATCCTACCATGGCCTAACTAGGCTCAAAAGATTCGTGTCGCAAAGGACATCCAAACTGTGTAATTAGTTATTTTTTACCTATATTTAATACTCCGAACATATGTCTTTTGACGTATTTAATGTGATGTGATGGAGAGAGTGGAAAAAAGTTAGAAACTTTAGCCATCTAAACTAGGCCTCGAGTATTCGATTTACCAAAATAATAAGGAGGCGACTAAAGGGAGAGGCCTCTCCTTTTAGCGCTACGTGGAGAGCCCTCCATATATGGCAATTTCCTACGTTTCTCTTTCTTCCTTTCCGTTTTGGTTAGGGAGGCGCACGTGCAGGGGAAAGGGGTGGGCCACGCCGCGCGCGGGGGGAGGGGGACTGCACCACGCGCGGGAAAGGGGAGCGCGCGCGAGCGGGAAATGGAAGCGCGGCAAAAAAATAGACAAGCGCTAAAAGTAACTAGAGTAGATGAAAAAGGTAACTGGCCGGCCTGCCTGGAAAAATGGGCCGGCCCAGGAAAAGAGTGCATTCATTAGGCCCGATATTGACAGAAAAAAAAAGACAGCCTGGAAACCTGAAGCAGCTGCGACGCAGCGCGGCGTCGAATCGGCCGCCGCCGCCGCCGCCGCGACAAATTCCACGATTCCGGCCATGGATCAGGAGCATAACTCAGAAGATCAAAACAAGCAGCAAATGAGGAGCAACTATTGTACAGGTTGGCATTCTTTCTCATCAAACAAGTAAAACACAGATCTGAGCAACTCTTCCCCATGAAAGTACCTGGGCTTGCATCCAAAACCCTAGTATTGGAACAGGAAAAGTAAACATAGAGCATTCAACAAGTTTATGTTTCCTTAGTGTTTTTCATCCCTTGTGGTTGAGCTAGTTTTCTTGATTGAGCCACGCATCTTATTCCCTGTACATCGGAATTCACTTGGAAATTGATACCTGTGCATCAGATTTGGATCCTCTCAAAAGAACTGAAAAAAGCAAAAATAGATTACAATTAGATGCACCATAATCAAATCATTTTAAGTTGGTAAAAGTAACTAATGCAGTTCGACATTCAGATGATGCCTCTTTCTGATGTGCCATGTAAAATGTGAAGAAAATGACAGAAGTAACATTCAGATGAACAGTTGAGAAAAAAAAACAAAATACATCATCAAAAATATGTGGAAAAAAGTAAAATTTCAGACCAAAAGGGAGCGAAATATATGTACATGGAAAAAATTGTAACAACCAAAACTAGTTCAGCTAGCTATTCCCTGTTCATTGGATATGTTTAGCACTAGAAAGTAAGTAGTTGAACACATTTCCTAGGCAAAAAAATAAGTTTTTATCCTCTGAACTGTGTGTGCACTTGTGCTGATCCCCCTACTTTGTTTTCTGCATTTCCAGGAATAAGCATGTTTGACCTAAATGTACCTCTACAAGAGTACGAGTGGGGCGAAGATGGCAATCAGCTCTTGGAAGAATCTACTCAGCCGTATGCACTTGTTCATATAGAGTTACCTAATGGTGATGAGTTACATGCAGTCAGTGTGTGCTCAGGCAACACAGGCAGCACGCTACAGTGCACGATTGCCACTGGGCAGACACTAGATAGTGAGGAGTCAGATGGTGGAGATGAGGTTCAGTCCCAGTCGCAGGACATAATCTGTTCGCCATCTGATCCTTTTACACTTAGCTCCATGGTGTATGACACATGGCAGGATGCCAAAAGCGCTTACAACAGGTATGCAAAGAAAGTGGGTTTCTCTATCAAAATTGGCAGTTCCAAGAAGAAGGACAAGCAAGGGGATAAGGACAAGGTTATGTTTGTGTGCAACAAGAACGGGTCAAACGTGGAGGACAATGATGGGCCAATTGTGAAGCAGAGGAAGCGCAACAATACTGTAAAAACTGGGTGTACTGCAAGACTAGCTTTGAAGAAAAGAGATGGGAGGTGGCACGTTACAACCTTCCATGAGGATCACAACCATCCCGTGTGTGACAAGTTTGAGCTGAAGAGGTTCCTACGGTCGCATAGGGGCATTCCGGAAGAGGAGAGGAGGTTTATAGAGCTGCTGCACGGTGCAAACATTTCTTCTGGCAGGATGATGCAAATTATGACAGAAATTTATGGAGGGCATAAATTTACTCCTTTTGTGAAGAAGGATTTATCTAACTACAAGGCAAAACTTGGGAGAGGGTCAAGATATGAAGACATGGCAGAAACACTGTCATACTATGGAGAGCTAAAGAAGGATGATCCAGCCTTTAATTGTGAGGTGGAGATGGACAAGAAAGACAGGGTGAGGAGCTTGTTCTGGGTAGATGGAGCAGCCAGACATGCGTACAAGGAGTTTGGTGATTGTATCTCGTTTGACACTACATACATGATGAATAGGTACAAGATGCCATTTGCGCCGTTTGTTGGGATAAACAACCACGAACAGACAATCCAGCTGGGATGCGGTTTTATGAAGGATGAGACAGTAGAAAGCTTTGAGTGGCTGTTTAACTGCTTCCTGAATGCAATGGGTGGCGTCCCTCCTAAGACAATCATCACTGATCAAGACCAAGCCATGGCGGCAGCAATCACAAAGGTGTTTCCCAATACAGTTCATAGAAACTGTAGGTGGCACATTGTTAACAAAGTGCAGGGTCCTCTAGGTACCTACTTGAAAAAGAAACCCGGGCTTGCTGCAGAACTTAATGAGTGCATGGACTATAGTGTAAGTGAAGTTGAGTTTGAGACTCACTGGACCGCTATCATACAGAAGCATGATGCTGGTGCTAATAGTCATCTGAGGTATCTGTTTGAGCTGCGGAAGTGCTTTATACCTGCATACTACAACCAAAATTTCTTCCCCTTCATACAGAGCACAGCGCGCAGCGAGGGGTTCAATGCTGTCCTTAAGCGGTATGTGAACCCACAGATGAGCATACTGAATTTTGTGAAACAATACATGAAGATCCAGGAGAAAGTTTTGAGTACTGAGCATGAAAACGATTTTACTTCACTAGAGAAGGTGCCAAGCCAGTTATCTAGTGGATATCCTTTTGAAGAGCAGGTCTGCGAGTTCTACACAAGGCCAATATACTTCAAGTTTCAGCATGAGCTTTGGCAGTCGACTAGCTACAAGATAACATGCCTTGATGATAAAACCTACACGTTGACCCCAACAAAGGGATTTGTGCCTGGCTATGGACGGAGAGCATACATGGTCTATGCTGATGTGGATGTGAGGAGTTATGCTTGTGAGTGTTCGAAGATGAAGAGGGATGGAATACTTTGCTGTCACATCCTTAAAATCATGACACAACTGTACATTGAAGAGATCCCAGCTGCTTACTTGCTACGCAGATGGTCGAATGGGGCAGGGGTGATTGCAACTCCACCTGCTGTAGATGAATCGCAGCTACCTTCTGAAAGTCGGGTGGAGGATAAGAGCACGATGCCGAATCAGAAGCAGCCCCTTAAGACAGTCAGGTATGTTGACATGTGCAACGAGTTTGCAAAAGTTGCAAAACTAGCGTGCACCAGTGAGAAGGCTACAGGGATTATCAGGAAGCACATGGAGGAGATGAAAGCTGAGCTTACATCCTTCAAGCTGAAAAATTCTAAAAAGCAGAAGACTGCTGCAGCTGAAGAAACTGCTAGCAAGGTGAATGATCCTCCATTGTACAAACCTAAGGGGCGGCCCATTTCAACAAGAAGGAAGCCGGGCTTTAATCTGGAAGGCACACCGAAAAATCCAGTTTGTCGGATTTGTGGTTCAAAACAGCACATGGCAGACAAGTGTGATAGCAAGTTGAATAAGAAGTAGAATGACTACAGCAGCATAGGCAGGATGGTTTTTGTTTGCTTCACATCAGGAACACATATTCCATCACTTGTATAACTTATTATAGTTTATTCCTGCTGTAACTATGCTTTATAAATCAAAATACACTTCTTCCCATCCCTCAGCTAGGGGGTAGAGAATGCTATAATGGCTATTATGCCTTATAATTTCAGAAGTTACTTCCTGTATTATTCTATATTAGCGCAAGTTACTTTGCAGTTATGTGGGTCGGTGGTTTGGTTACTTCCTGTGTGATGTAACAAAGTTAATAGTTATTTGCTAGGACAGATTTCTTATAACAAAAGCATCATTTTTTAAAAGATATAATCACACAAAACAGAAAATATAGAGGTGCATGTTATGATGATATAAGCAGCAAGAAACACAAGAAGGTTCAAGGTACATATAAGAAACAGATCTGCCATGGCATTTTCAGAAAAAAAAAGAGCATTGTTACCTTTCTTAATTCTTAAGCACTTGATGCCCAAGTGACAAGATTAGTCTTGTAATAGAGCATTGTTGACATCAATTTTATTATGATATTATGCATGTCTGTTTGGTCAATTAGTGGCATGGTTTTACCATCCCAGTATTCAATGAATTTCAGCATATAGTAACCGCAATCATAACTGTAAAGAATTAAAGAGAAAGAAAGTTAACACAATGAAAAAGTTACTTCTTCTGCCACTAAAATATATACAAGTTAAGACTTCAGCACTATAAACTACTTCAGAACATCAGCATTCAGAACTTCAGCATTCAGAATTTTTTTAACTACTTCAGGATATTTACTAAAGTTACTTCAGGACTTCAGGACATCAGTAACTACTTCAGGACATCAGCACTAAAAAGTTACTTGAGGACTTAAGCATTCAGAATTTTTTACTTCTTGTGTCACTAAAATATATGATAAGTCACTTTGTATAGAATATGATTATATAATCAGTTATCTCTTATGAGACTACATATGTGGCAGAGTTACTTCCTATGGTATGTTAAGCTTGCCTCTGGTTAGCCTACAGATATCTATAAACTATCACCAAATTCCATTCAAAAACAAGGCAATTTACTTGCTATATCATGTAAATAAGATAGTAATTACTTCCTAGCTGCTACTAGACATTAGAATTCAGGACGGCTGATGATGAAAAAAAAGAAAAAGCATGCAGCAAAAAAAAGTAACTTGAGTCCCAGTGATGCTTACACGGTGCTTTGCTTGGAAGCATCAACATAAAGCAACTCGTACTGGCTGATATCAAATTTTGAGTTCCCGTGATGCTCCTTCCATAAAGCCTTGATGCTCTGCATAATCTTTTTTGACACTGTTAGAAGATCTTGATTTGTTACGTCCCTGATGGAATCCATCACCTCAAAGCGCTGAGCCCTTAGGTTTAGCACCAACAGAAACCAGTGGCTGATGCCCTCAGATTCATAAGCTTGGAGTACAGGGAAGAAAACCTGTTGAAAAAATAAGATAAAAAGAAGCAAGAACATCATGGATGAGTTGATCAGAAGGAAAAATGTGGATAAAAAATAATCAAAGACAAGAGATTACTGACTAGATTGTAGTGATCCAGGCGGTTGGAGAAATTGAAACTGCTCTTCATTTCTCTCCTCTCTAGCTGACCAGACATGGCAAAAGTCTATCGGAATAAAATCAGAATTTGTTGGTCAGCATAAAAAAAGATATCTGCTAGATTTATTGTGTCAACAAGATATATAAGTGGTCAGAAACTTACAGCAATCCTATGGGACATTACAAATTTTCCTTTTGGCTTTAGTTGGTCTTTTAGGATGTGAAGCATACAATCTGCTGTCTCATTGGAAAGTTCACCTCTGGGCTTCAGGGACTCGGCAAAATCACACACAGTGGTATGCACCTCACCATAGTTTACTATTATGTAGCTGAAAAAAGAAAATGACCACTTATGGCAAACAATACGTGAAAAAAATGCATATTCAACAAATAAAAAGATTATTGTGTATCATGGGAGTGTGTTTTTATCAGTTCTGATGTTCATCGTGATGCAGCTCAAAATAGGGGATATATAGGTCAACAACTACAGAACACCAAATTTCAGCTTTTCCCATAAAAAGAGGTAGCTATTAGCACAAAATTGGACCATCTCAGTAAAGGTCAGAATGCCCTATGTGGCTCTTCATGTATACAGTATCCAGATGATTATATTCATCCGTGTTAATACCTCCATTAAAAATGAGGTGTCAGGTCTGACACAGCACTTCTGCAAGCAACTAGCTGCAGACCAGCCAACCACCCATTACACAGCATTGGAAAGTATGACTGCAAGTGTATGATCGAGTAATGACCCTACAAGGAGGGTTTAGTACCATTGCCTGGTGGTCCTAGCTAGCTGTCGACATTTTGACACTACCACACAGCAAGTCAAAAGGATTAGACATTTCCTACGTCAAGTTCATTTCAACAGGTCCATGAATGGAATAAAAGATCTGAAAATACAAAGTACTCCTATTTTAAGCATGGATCGAGCGCTCTCCTGCGTATTCTAAAAAAAACCAGACTAGTGAACCAGACTACAGTGTCAGATGTATACGTGCAGTATACATGTGTAACTAAACTTAGCTTGTCCATATAGAAACTGCACTTCTACAATAGAAGAAAAACGTTCACAACACTGTAATTTGATAAAGCAAGCAATGCTACTTATTTAAGTCAATAATTCCAAGGTACAACTGAAGCTAGACTCAATTTTTAAAACAGGTGCTGCTGTAACACATAGTATTTCAAAACAATTTCCAAGTACTTGCGTTCCAGAAAAAATAAAAATGCATACTCAACAAATAAAAAATGAAAAGATAGTAGCATACCTGTTCTTTTTGGATCTACTATGCCTTCCAAATCTTGTTATCTGATCATATGCATCCTGCTCAAATCTGGAGACTATATATGCATTCTTCTTATTATAGTCAATATACGGTGATTTTTTCCATGCTGCAGGCCTGGTAACCCTTTTGTGACGGACATGTGGAACAGGAGTGATCCCGTCATCTTTTCCAATGGACTCTGCTCTGGTAATTTCCTTGTTGATTGCAGGTACAACAATAGCCTGAACATTAGGGGTGTATGTAGGATCAAGCGTAAGGAGCTCCTCATCAGTTATGTATTGGCTCATGAGTGCAGCCTTGGTCTGGTGCTGATCATCCTGGCTTTGGGAGTCAACTTGGATTGGGTTTCCTTGGACACCATTCTCTTGGCTTTCAGAACCAATAATAATGACCCTGCTATCATACTGAGCTTCTGTTACTTCTTTTGTTACTTGCTTAACTTTGACACCGTGCTCTTGGACTTGGGCACTTGCCTTTGCAGCATGACTTGGAGGGCAGGGGGTAGCTGCAAATTCCTTCTGAAAATCATTCGACGGGGCTTCTTGCTAAGATCTTCTTGAGATTGGCTATTGGTCTCTTGAGATGATGTATCGCTGATCCCCAAGCTAAAAGATGGTGCCTCAAATGACAACCTTGCAAGACTTTTCTCCTTCAAACCTGCAACTGCAGACTGCAATTGAGCTGGAGGTGCATCCTTTTCTTTACTGTCAGATCCAGTACAATTGAATGACAGGATGCGTCCAATCTTGTGAGGGCTATCATCACATTGCTGACTAGGTGTTGGGGCTTTGTCATGCGTAGTGATGGGCTCATCTCCATGGCTGCATGTTCGTTTATCCATCTCAGCTTCTTGGATACAAGCTGCCTTCTCTTCAGTGTCAACTTGTGCCTTTGCTATCTTGCCATCTCTTGTTTCTTCTATATGAACAAGTTTCCTCTTCTGAAACTTTATCTTGGATACTGATTCTGCCAACTGGAGCTCAATGTCTTCTAAAACATGCTTGTCAGAGACGGTAGTCTGCAGATCCATCACCTTAATGTTCTGTGTCACTTCATTTACAAGGTTATCGCTTCCTGCAGAGAGGAAGAAAAAAACCATTAAATAACTTGCTGTTTAGTAACAGTTCAGTAAAAATAAAATTAACTTAATAGTTTTTCAGCAATACAAGAACTTCTAAAAATTGAGTTTCAGAAAAAAATGCATAGTTTCAGCTTAAAAAAAATCACAGTGCGAATCTGCAAAGAATGTTTAAAGAATTTGATTAAAAAAACTAGCTTATTCAGTTTGAGGTCTGGGTTACTTCCCTGTTTTATTAAATTTCTTACAATAGCTACTTCTTATAAAGTTGCATGGGCTGGCATGTTACTTCATGTATGACTGAAAATTAGCACTAAAGTACTAAATATGGCAGATCAATACAATGCATGTTACTTTCTGATAAAAACACATTTTGAAAAACAAACAGACCTGTGTCAATCTCATTATCCAAGATGCTTGCTGCGGGTTGAGTTAGCTGGGTTGGCATGCCCAAGCTAATAAAGCTATGCCCCGAAGCTTGTGTACTATATATGCCTTCATTGTTTACATCCTCATCAACCAGGGCTTCTTTTCCCCCAACTTCGGCATCATCTGGGGTTTGTGGGACTTCGGATTCAATCCCTTGTGCTTCTCCGATATTATAAGCAAGAAGTTGCTCATCGGCATTGGGTGGTGAGTTCGCATTAGTTACATTCACTGGAAAAAAACAATAAACAAACCATGGTTACTTTATTTGTACAATATTCAACTTGCAGCAGATTTTAAAAAAAAGGAGGGCGGATGGCTATGATCATTAACTTGATACACCTCTGTTTTAAAAAAAAGAATGGTGGCTTAAGCCTAGCTGTAAAGATAGTGGTACTAGCTACTGCTGCTGGTCAACACTACTAGGGGGTGTTCTGCAGCAGGTGTTGCATGTTTTACAACCCCACTTGAGCCTGTTTGCTATCGTTTGTGATTGAGAATAGGCAGCAAGTAAGAGGCTGGTGCATGGTGTGACAGCATAGGCAGCAAGCAAGGGGCAGGTGGCAGAGGAACAAAAGTGCGCCTGGACCTATAAAACACAGTAAAAAAGGATGGGGGAGGTACACATGGCGCGGCTAAAAGCTTTGGGAGCAGCAAAGGGTCAGGAGCTCCTAAGCGTTGTGTATGTAGATGAGTGTATGGAGTGCGTCATCAGAATAGCTCCACCACTAGCATGTTTTCATCAGTTCAATCCCGATCAAAAAAAAAGCCTCGCGGCATCAGGTGTTCTGTGGAAAACACGGCTAAACAAGCTAATTTGCAGGTTGCCCCCCTCCCTGACAGGTTGGCAGGGGAACGGGCGCCCGCTTACATCCCTATCTGCCACTACCAAAAATTACATAGTGCTGCAGTACACTCTGCCACTTGCAGCTAAAAAAAGCAAGCAAAAACCACTAAACTTCCACCAAATAAAAATGTTACTAGTCAAAAAATATGTAAAACAAAAGTTGTTACTTATATAGGTTTATAATCTGAGGAATTGTTACCTTTAAAAGCATTAGTTATATTTAAAAGTTACTTTCTGCTAAAACAAAACTGAATGATTAAGGGTATCAGCTGGTTAGTTCTGGCGCATCCTAGCTCTGCTAGCAGTTGGGGAGACCAACTCGATCGATCCAATAAGGGGATTATGCTAGTAGGACAGTGCCCCTAATAGACAGCCATGGAAAGAGGGAGGGAGGGAGAGACGTCTCAACCATCTTGGACTGCCTTAGGTTAACCAACTCGATCGATCTAGAGAGAGAGAGAGACAGTAAGAGAGAGGAGGGGTAAGCATACGTTGCATTCAGATTCAGGAAACATCACAAAAAAGGACTATATAAATTGATTGGCAATGAAAAAGTGTGACCCTGATGTAGTGCTGGTTGTGCAACTGGTCAGCTTGTTTGCTTGGCTTTTCAGCTACCAGATAGCAAATATTTTTTTCTCTCTCAACAAAATAGAACCAGCCATCTAGCATATACTAGCAAACAGTATTTTTTGCTACCACAATAAATCATTAGCAAGCAAAATACAGGTGTTCTGCAGAAAAAGAATGCCTAAAATCTAATTTTGGATCTTGCCCCCCCCTCTGGCAGTTTGGCAA
Source organism: Cenchrus fungigraminus (assembly GCA_036936925.1). NCBI lineage: Eukaryota > Viridiplantae > Streptophyta > Magnoliopsida > Poales > Poaceae > Cenchrus > Cenchrus fungigraminus. The sequence continues at coordinate 47,322,614 of CM072769.1, read as the reverse complement.
GGGAACGTGCACCCCGCTTACATCCCTAACTGCCACTACCCAAGAATTACATAGTGCTGCAGTTGCACTGCTACTTGCAGCTAAAAAGCAAGCAAAAGTTCTTACTAGTCAAATAATATGTAAAACAAAAGTTGTTACTTCTTATGTGTATAATCTGAATAATTGTTACCTTTAGAAGAATTAATTATATTTAAAAGTTACTTTCTGCTACACCAAAATTCAGTTATAGCTACTTTTTGTGGGATGCGGACAGTGTCAAAAAGAAAAAAATTATATACCAATTCTCTTCCTATAAAAAGGAGAAGTGTCAAAAAGAAAGTACCAGCCTGCTGATTCACTTCATGCCCTGATTCATTCCGATTGTCCATAGCAGCACTAATCCTTCCTTCCTTCTGATTATACATAGCAGCACCATTACACCCTCGGTTTTTGCTATAAATTACTTGAAGAGCTGCAAATATATGACATAACTGAATTTTAGTTGAAAGCATAAAAATGCATATAAAAAGTAAAAGAAGGAAGAATGTCCCATTGAATATAATTGGCATGATAATTCACACCTGGTACTTCTTCTTCTTCATCATCAGCTCCGTCTTCAGCTCCTTCATCAAGTGGTTCTTCCTCTTCATCTTCAGCTCCATCTTCGTCTTCTTCAGAAAAATGTTCCTGGTCAGTATCATCTCCTTCACTATCTTCTTGTTGACCACCTTGAATACCAGCACCAATTTGGGAGGCAGTTGGCTGGTAAAAGCCATGCAAAAAATTGGTGACTAGCATTGAGAAGCCAGTACACAGTTCTTGAACAACTCTTTTTGCTTTATCCTGCTCCTGCAACAAAAAAACAGTACAAATAATGTTTCAGCAAAAAATTTAGATACTCACAAATGTGTCAATGCGTATGCTAATTAAAAAGTTACTTTGCATCGAATACAGTAGAGCAATCAGTTTACTTATTATGAAAGTAAAACAAAAGTAAAGTTACATATTACGTCCAGATTTAATTAATTCACATAGCAGTGAGTAACAGTAAGCTAAAAGTTACTTTGGGTGGAATATTTTTAAGCAAGTATTTACTTATTATTGTAGTGAATATAAGTAAAGTTACATCATACAGTAAACTAAAAAATTTAAAAAACAAGACCAGATAATACCTGTTGCCCAAAGCACTCAGGGACGTTTTTGGCGATGAATGCATCCGGTTGGAGTGGTTGTCCAAATAACATGTTATCTTGGCCAGCAAAATCTGGCTTTAGCTGAAAACAAACTACAAATAAAGAATTGTTAAGAGATGTTTCAAATGAAAGTAAAAGAAACCAGAGATTTGAACTTATACATGTTGCAAAAGGCAGGAAAAAAGGGGAAAAAAGAACAAGTGTTGTTTGGATACCTGCAGTGCGCCAAAGGAGCCATCAGCTTTAGTATCCAGTGCTATTGCTTTCTTAACGAGATTTGTAGTCCATGCACTGACACGGCATCCTCTTGGTGAAACCCTTCGCAAACCAGATTCCAAAGAGTCAAGATAAAGAATCTGCAAAAAAAGTAAGAGTCATAGATTTAGATATGAATTTAAAAAAAAGATGGTTTGCAAATGTTCAAAAAATACCACACAAAAGGAGAGTTACCATTACCTGTAAGAAAGTCGGGCAAGATTTGAAAGAGTGTTTCTTAGGACCACCTTGCCGGCAGTCCTTCAGGACTCTGAGGACAAACTCACACCAGTTCATGTTCCCAATTGCCGATGAGTCAATGACAGCAGGGTATAGCCTGGGGCTGACTTTAGTGCTAAAGGTGGGGGTGATACAAGAGCAGGCTGCAAGAAGAGTCCAGTTCCTAAGATACTTATGGTCAGCATTCTTATTTCCCTTGATCATCTTTGCCAGCTGTGAAATTTTTGGTTGGCTGCCCTTCGAAACTCCAAATTCAGCTAGCATAAAACTGGTGGCAGCTACGTCGATGTTGCAATCAATGGTTGTAGCACCCATTGGGATTCCCATGACCCTATGAACAGTTGCCTCATTGACTGGAATCAACCCTCTTCCAGGAAAAACCAATGCTGAGTAAACTGGATCATAGCTCTCTAGTAAAAAGTGGCACAACTCGGGGAAAACTTGGGAGCAGCGACAGTTGAGTAGGCCACCAAAACCAGCACTGTCAATCATTTGACGCTGGTGGTCAGACATGCCTTCATACAGCTTAACCAGTGTCATGGGGGAGCCTCGATTGTTATCTTGCTGAGATGAAAAACAAAATTTAGAATGCAAACTAGTTAGCAAAAAATGGACTGTGGGTCTAGCAGCAAAATAAGAGAAGCTACGAAGCACAACAAACCTTGTGATTAGATGTGCTCTCGTTTTGTTTCTTCATTTTGGTAGCCTTGGGTCCAAGATTGCCCCTAGTCTTGTACTTATGTTGTTTGCTACCGGATTGCTCACCAGATGTACCACATTTCTTGGAGGGTGACTTCATGGTGGTATACTTTGCTGAAAATAAAAAGAAAATGTACAGACATAATTAGTTACTGTGTGCTCTTTGTAAAACTAATTCTTGTTACTTATTGTGTATTGAAAAATATAAGCCTAGTTACTTCATAGGTATTAACATTAGGGGGGGGACAAAAAAAATGGTAAAAGAGGAACTGAAAAATATTTTGTGCTGCTACTGTGTTATAAAAAAAATTGGATAAAGTGAACAAAAAACTGGGAAAAAGTCATAAAAATGAAAGGAGCCACTATACATCAATCAAAGCACAGACAAAATCAGAGGACAGACAAATATAGAACTATTTGCAGCATAACAATAATTCTGACATGAATGATGTCTCACCTATGTGTGTGCAGCTCCGCCCCCACCCTTTTGCCACTACTGTGTTGATCCTCTTCAACGAATCCTTTAAGCCGCTACCTGTGGATTTCAAGCAGAAAATGCATCAATAAAAATTGTAGTCAATCTGGTACCAAAATGTAACAGAACACAATGCAAAGAAAATAAGTAGCCTGTTAGAAAATAAATAGTTACTTTCTACTGAACCAGAGTCAATGTTAAGCTACTTTGCATTAAATAACATAACACAAGTAGTTACTTTGTAGGGGTACAAACATCACGGTGACAAGCAAAAAGATGAATATCGAGATAATACACATCAAAGTTCAATCTAGCGACTGCATAGACATCAGCAATTCGATTACTACCATGAAATTGAGAGGCACTAAATTTCATTATTGAATCTGTTGCATCAAGCATCACAGACAGGTTCTAATAGGACATTTTCTATGACAGGTACAGATAAATATGCAGTCATTCAAAAAGCGTTTATAAAAAGTGGATAGAGGTCCTTCTAACTGTAAATTTTCATCTACCGTACCACAAAATTACAAAATGCAAAATGCGTCAAAGTTGTATTGAATCTTATACCAACAATCAACATAAATTAGCCAGCTAGAAAATATTCCAGTTACTTTATACTGAACTGATTATATGTTAAGTTACATTGTATTTTGTAAGAGTGCCATATTATTTACTTCTTAGCGTACATAAATGTATGTAAAATATACACGTGACTTATATATATCTCCAAAGCTATTGCCTCTACCATCGCATACAGGATCTATTGGGACATTTTTTGACAGTTAGAGAAAATTATTCAGTCATTACAGCATTTCATAAATGAATTGAGATCTTTCTCCTTTTAACTTTGCAGCTACCGTATCACAAATTAGAGGGATACGATCAAAACAAATAAATACATAGCAGACTGAAACAGAAGGCATAAACTGAACTTATATGCTACATACTACATCCAAGATGACTCACAAACACAAAAAGAATCTATAGCTCCATAATAACATAAGATGAAATGCCTTAATTACCGCTCCGCAGATAAAGACTAACTGCACTAAGTACTGCACAAACATAGATAAAATGAAATGCACTAGTTACTGCAACAAAACTTTGGGTTATTTCTTATTTCTTGCATACATCCATGTCAGAAAAAATAACAGGCGAAAAAAGGACAGATGACAGAGAACCCTAAAGTACAGATCATAACATCACTCTATAGAAAACTCCCTAACTGCCATGAACCTCATGACCAACCGAATCGTTTTTCAGAGGACGAGCTAGCGAAAAGGAACAAATCAGATGGGCAAAAGTAGTTCAGTTACCTCGGTTGCTGGCTGGGGGATCAGGTGCGTGAGATGGCGGATCGAAGAAGATGTGTATTCCGTAGATCCGGCACCTCCAGAGTGCTGCCGGATCTACAGAACAGAAGTTGAAGACGTCGCAGAAAAGGGCGCTGCCGTCCAGAGTGCGGTGGCGCGTGTACTCCAAGACGGCGATGCGCGACCTTCAACCGCCGGGCCACCGTCGCCGCTGCTGGTGGCGCCTCTCTGCCTTCGGTAGCAGCCGGCGGCGGCGCCGGCGCGTCCCCCGAACTGCAGACCCGGCGGAAAGTCGCGTCGCCTTCCTCCTCCCTCTGAACCTCCCGCTAGACGTCGAATCCCTGGCCGCCTCTCGAGTTCTCCCGGTGGTCGCCGCCTCTCGAGATCTCTCGGTGCTCGCCGCCTCTCGAGAACTCACGGTGGCCGCTGCCGCCGCCGCTACGCCTCTCCCTCGCCTACCTCCACCTAAGAAAGCTCGCGGTAGAGGTCAACTAGCCTGTGCTCCCCCCGCTCCCTCACGCTCCCCTGTCGCGGCCGCCACCACTTCACCTCCCTCGCCGGCGGATGGCTGCCGGGCTAGCACTCAACAGGTCGCCTCCCCCTCGCCTCCTCCCCTCCTCGCCTCAGGAAATATCGAGATCTGCTTTCTCTCTCTTGGCACGGCTCCCAAAATTCGAATACCATGGGGTGGGCGGTGCGTCCGTTGCAGGCTGACGAGTGGGCCCCTTATTGAAAACGTGGCGGGCGTGGGAGGTGGATCTTTTCGTTTTCGCACCTACGCGTGCCGCACCATCGGATCGAGATCGAACGAAGATGAGATGGGGTCTCGGTGTAAGACTAAAAGGAGAGCCCTTTCGGGCTAGGATTCGCGAAATAATAAATAGCGGAGCGCACCCGCACTTTCCGTACGCCTTTCTCCAAATCCAATTTTACGAGTAGTTTCGGTGCCTACGGTGGAGTTATTTAGGCTCTGTTTAGTTGCAAGTTTTGGAGAAATTTTTTGAGTCTCTTTTCAAGACCTATTAGAAGTAGTAAATGTAGATTAATTATAAAACTAATTACATGAATAAACGAGAAATCGCGAGATGGATCTATTAAGACAAATTAATTCATTATTAGAGATTGTTTACTGTAGCACGACGTTGTCTAATCATGGTATAATTAGACTCGTTAGATTCGTCTCGAAAAATTAGAAGGTTGTGAAATAGATTTTATCATTAATCCACATTTAATACTTCTAATTATTGTTTGAAGGTTGATGTGACGGGTAGTTGGGAAAAAATTTGGAAACTAAACGGTTCTCCAAAAGTTCTCAAAATTTTCGCATTGCAGACCGTATTATCTCTCACAGAACACGTTTTCTAATAAAAAAATTTTACCACTTTCATCAAAATTTCACCAACTAAACGGGGTTTTATAGGTCGCTGGGCCATATTTTTATTGGATCGAAATTTTTTTTTCATGCCCTTGGCTCGAGCAGGGCGGCAGTTCCTTGTCTCTACTGTTGCCCCTACCTGTTGAGCATCCGGCAAGTGTTCGTGGCACCTTCACCGCACCGTAGAGGTCGTTTCCTCCTCGATTGAAAGCATTATAATATTTGGTACATCACCTTTTTTCCCAAAATTTATTTGTCCATGAAGACATATCAATATCACACTGTAGTTCACCTGCTACGTAGCAGATCACGCAAACACGCAACCACCCTACTACCAGTCAAACTCGCAGACTCACTCGAAATAAGAGTTGAACGGAATATTACGAATACTAGCAAACACGTTACCATTATATTCCAACAATAACCACAGTAGCGCAGCAATAGTTTTGGCGCGACCAGCACGATGTGATTGAGATGACTGATGCGTGGAGATGGCAGTCCAGTCAAACAGGAAGCGCGCAGGTCGTCCTGTCCAGCTGCTTCTGAAATATGGCAGGTAGTTACTGTAGTATAACAGATATTAAGGACTTGTTTAGTTGGTTGAAAAATTTGCAAATTTAACTGCTGGAACTCCTGTAGCACACTGTAGCACGTTTCGTTTGTTTGTGGTAAATATTATCATACCATGGTCTAACTAGGCTCAAAAGATTCGTGTCGCAAAGGACATCCAAACTGTGTAATTAGTTATTTTTTTACCTATATTTAATACTCCGAACATATGTATTTTGGCGTATTTAATGTGATGTGATGGAGAGAGTGGAAAAAAAGTTAGAAACTTTAGCCATCTAAACCAGGCCTAACCTTTATTACTCACTCGTACCTCGTTCAATCGGGATAGGGATGCAAATATGGAAATAAAATCCGAATTATCTGATATCAGTATCCAGTAAAATGTAAATATAGATATCCGTATTCGTATTCGAATTCAAATGTGATAATAAAGTGGATACATCCGAATTCGTTTTTGTCGACTTTTTCTCTACCGATTCCATGCGTATTCGGCAATATCCGGCACTATCCGTATTCGACTATATAAAACTGTAAGTTATCTCTATAACTAATAGCAAATTAGGTTCAATAGAATACTAATAATGATATTGCATATTGAAAAAAATATATCCATAACTAATGATTATGACATTAATTTTAATAATATAAATATTACATCCATAAAACAATTTAAAAGTTATATTTAAATTTAATGACCAATATCATTAATTTTAATGATAAAAATACATTAATATAAAGTTTAATTTTAATTACCCTAGTTTATTTATGTATTGATGAAAATATTTTTCATGTAGTCTTTATTATTTGTTTGATAAATGTATATATATTAAAAATATGTATTTATTAATAGTTTTATTTATTATATGATTAATTATTAAAATAAATATGGATGAATGTGATATTATTAATGAACGATCTCTCTTATGTACTAATACTTTAATCTTTACATCATTTGTAATTGTAAATTATCAATAAAGAAAATTGGTAAATGTTGTCTTATGAATCGAGTAAATATCCGATGCGTTTCCGAATTCGAGACATCCGTTTCGTATTCGTATTCGAGAATATTCGAATCCGTATTCGTATTCGAGTAAAAATATGGTAAAAGGTGTTATCCGAATCCGATTCCATGCGAATCCGATCCATTTCCATCCCTAAATCGGGACCAGATCGAGCGGCGGATACCGCGTGCGCACGTACCCACCCTCGCACCAAATCCACTCTCATGTATATATATAGAGAACACATCCGCCTGTTTTTTATTTCTTTTTTGCAACATGTGTTTTGTCGTAATTTAAATTTCAAATTATTATTTTCTTATATAAGAACTTAAGCAGATTTGTAAATGACTATTTATAGTTCTTCTAAATACGCATCATTTATAAGTTATCATCTTTTTTTCAAGGTTAATAATGAAGGATTACGTTGCGGATTTACGAATGATAATGTCCGCAAATCAGGGACGGAAACCGATGGTAATTAAATATTCGCTAATGTGATTACATTGGCACGCAATTACCATTTATTTCAAGTTCAATATAGATTAAAAATTCCACTCCATGTAATTATAGTTAATTACACGTGGTATAGGTAGTTACGCTGATGGAGGTCCCGCTTCTTTTCGAAAGATGCATCTACGAATGAGATTTCTAAGGATTGACGGATTGGTAATTATCTCTTCAATTATTACACGACATTGTTTTGAAGTATTCCATTATGACAATCACTATATACTATATTGCATTACTCCCTCAAATTATTTTTTATATATATTTTCACTTTTGTCAGAAATAAATTTTGACAAAACCCCTTGCACACAATGTGGTGATACTTCGATGAATGGATCAAATGGTACGTGTGTGTATCCTTTTTTTCTTACATGAAGCTGGTACATTTTGTCAAAAAAAAAAACTGGTACATTTGTTTTTATTACTGTTTATAGTACTGCCAATTAAATTTAGGTATCATCCTCTAACGTTCTGACTGTTTCATTTTTTTAGATGTTGTACTGTCTCAGCAACCAGAAGAAATGGAACGCGATTATCATAAATTCGATACATCCACTTGATGTTCTAATTACTAGTTTATTTGGTTTTTTTTATGTTGGCTACTTTATCTTATTATTTTACATTCTTTCTATGTATTTTTTGGAAACTCAGTCTCAATATTTATCTATCCACAAAATTACTATCCACTTTTCATATTCATTGAACCCTTTCTTACCATTCCTTCTTTTACAAGCATTGACCTTAGAACCCGGATGCGGACCCCGCTTCAATCAATTCCATCTCCTGCAAAAACCGCACCTCTGCATCTCAGTGTGAAAGGGGGTGGGGATGCCCTGTACACAGAAACGCTAATCACCTAATCGTGTTGCCACGGTGTCTCGCTTCCTGTGCTCAACCTTGCCTACCTGTCCTCTAGCACGAATCTTGTGGAACACCTGTACGGCTGATTTTAGGAGTGATAGATATTAGGCTGGTTAGAATATCCTCGTCCAACAGAACGGGTAGGCGATGGTCAGGTTGCCGCATGCCCTCGGCGCGCAGCTCGTCACCGCCATCGTCGCGTGCAGCAGACGGGCAGTAGCCGGGCGTGCGGAGACGAGCAGCAGCCGGGCGTGCACGGCCATGGCGGCGATCTACTAGTAATGGAGCAGCAGTTTCCTCACGACCAAGCAGGCCGGTGTTTGCATCTAACAGTGTTTCTCACAGACACAAACGGCAGTGTAAAATAGGTAAGAAAAACTCAACTTGAGGACATACAGACAAAAATTCTAGTTTGGGTGTCAAATAGACAAACCTCATTATTTCTAGTGTCAAATAGATAATTCTCTTTTAAAAGAAACCACTATGTTCGCCGAGAAAATATAGAAATTCTTACGTTAATCTAAAAAAAGAAGAATATACACCGTTAAGATCTAAAGATCTAGATTAATCCAAAAAAACTATTATTATCTTCTTAATACTACATAGTTAAAAAAAGCCACCACGTTCGCCGAGAGAGTCTAGAAATTCTCACGTTATTCTAAAAAAGAGAAGAATATACACCGTTAAATTTTATGAAGATCTAAAGGTCTAGATTAATCCCAAAAAATAAAATAAAGACTAGCTAGCATGTTTTGAGTTTACACGCAGTACGTTTCTTTAATTATTTTCTTGCTAAATAGATGAGCACAAAAAACATGGAAATTAAATATGTGTGTCACATCCATGTTGCATATGCATTTGTGTTTGACACGGACTCATGTCCCTACCTCCAATCACGACATCAATTGCTATTTTTAAAATTTAAAATTATATATTATCATATATGGTTTGGGATTAATGTAGACAGTTAGATCTTCTTAAAATTCCACATTGTATGTTCTTTTCTTTTTTAGATTAACGTGAGGATTTCTAAACTCTCTCGGAGAACGTGGTGGTGGCTTCTTTTATGTCCCTACCTCCAATCATGACATCAATTACTATTTTTAAAATTTGAAATTATATATTATCAAATATGGTTTTTTGGGATTAATGTAGACCTTTAGATCTTCGTAAAATCGACGGTGTATGTTCTTTTCTTTTTTAGATTAACGTGGGAATTTCTATACCTTCTCAGCAAATGTGTTCGCTTCGATCTAAAGGCCTAGATTAATCCAAAGAAATGATATTAAAAAAAATCAAAATTAAAAGGAAAATAAAGACTCTAATATCCGGATGGAGTACCCTGAGTAAAAAAAAGTTCATCTCATCCTCCCAACGTCGGAACAAAAATTTAGAATTAACTAAAGATGGAAAGATATGTACAATTCTAATATATGGAATATACATTGAGTTTAAACATTAAATTCCATATATACTTCTTGGCCTTATTAGAAGTTATACTTTGTACAATTTTTTTATATAATATATTTATAAATATATATAAATACAACACTAACTACAATTAACGAACTAAGCATAATTTAGTATATGATATGGATGTTAGTATTAAGGGCACGTTTGGTACGCTTGCCGTGGCTCGCCTCGCCTCGCCTATTTGCTTGACAAGTTTGCCCGGCTCACCAAGAAAATCCTTACCGGTGCAGGAGAACTGACGCCACAACTACCAAAATGAGATATGCCGTCATCAAATCCAAGCGCATCAGAACCAAATCAAGCTCTACCATCGCGGAATCAAACTTTTTAGCCACCGAATGGACCTCTGTTGATGTCGCATTGACCTCCACCGCAGCCGGATCGACCTTCACTGTTGCCGAATCGAGCTATGATGTGCTGGATCGAGCTATAAAATCTTACAGCACAGGGGACCATCGAATCAACACCACATCTGCCGAAACAATCTCCATCATCATAAAAACTAGGTGCACGAGAACCAAATCAAGCTCTACCGTCACAGAATCAAACTCTTCAGCCACTGAATCGACCTCTCCTACTATCAATTTGACCTCCGATGTAATCGATTCAACCGCCACTACTGTCGGATGGACCTCCACCATGGCCAGATAGACTTCCGTTGCTATCAATCAAGCGTCTATGACACTGCTGGATCGAGCTACAAGGTGAGCAGTGGCAAGGAAAGGAAGTGCTCCCATGGGAGCTAACCTTTCTTTGTTTGGCAATGTGAGGCAAGTAGACAAGGCGAGCAAGTAGCAACAAGGGTACCAAGCATGCCCTAAATTTAGAAAATACTTGATTCTGGCACATACAAACATACGATCGTGATGGAGATAAAAAATCGGATGCCACGAGAGATGATAAGATAAGATAGTTTTGATGAGCAACGCATGTAGGTTTGCATAGTAGTAATTTGACAAATAAGATGTTAAGTATGGTTTGGCATCGACCATATGCGGAGATAATGACGATGCAAAAGTGAGACAATGACTTCCTAGAGAACGACCAACACGATACCACTACTTTGGTCAGAGAAGAAGCTGAGGTAGTAGACAACAATGGTGGAGAAAGTAGGTGGCCATATGTAACATCCCTGATGACGAGGCCATGGACCAGAGCCCACCAAGACCCCTGAAAAACGCAGTACGGACCCACGTACGGCGTGCACCGAAAGCTAACACAACGAGTGTTACGCTGCCCAAGGACGAGAAGGCTCGTACAGCCAGTTTCCGCCATGGGCCAGAAGGCAGGCGGCCCACGGCCACCCGTACCCTCTTCCCCGAGTACGTGGTGGTCCGTACGACAAGTTTCCGCCTCCACTCCTGACTACTCGCTCGCACGAGTAGTTTCCGTCTCACGGCCGCGGCTACTCGCTCGCACGAGTAGTTTCCGCCCTGCCGCTACGACTACTCGTTCGCACGAGTAGTTTCCGTCACCGACCCGCACGGTCTTCGCAGGGAAGGCACGGGGCACGTGGGCCCACCAGATTGGAATCTCGGGATCTCCGCGTACGCTCCCACGCGTAATGCCACGTGTCCGCTCCACCACAGCGGTCCGCCCGGGCCAGGCCGATTGAGTGTCAGGGGACGGATTCATCAAACCATGCCACGAACGACACAGTGGCCATCGTACCGCGGACGGCGTAATGGACGCTGAACAACGTACGGTACAGTACACACTACGCCTTAAGCAACGGGAGATGCGGCGTAGATCATCTACTCGCACGAGTAGTTTCCCATCTCTGACTAGTTCAAGACTTGCCCGTCAAGGCCGCAAGTACACAGGCCCCGTTGACGTCTCGTGATACCCTAGTACGCGGTCCACCACGTGTTAGCCTCCCTGCGCGGGTCCTCCCTGACCAGGTCGATCCTGTGTCAGAAGACGGATCCTCCTGCCGCTCCCCAGCAGGGACGGTACGCGCCGTACCACGGAGGGCACGGGAAACACTGTGCCACCAATGGCACAGTGCAAGCCGTCACCTATCCCTCGATCACCGCGGTGCAGACTACTCCGTTCCCAAAGTGCCCAGAAAAGACAAGCCCCTGATCCACTGACGGGATTAGGGCACGTACTCTGCCTCCTGTACCCAGCTAACTACTCGGAGAAGGGCGCAGGGGGCCCCGGAACGGCTCCTTGGGACGCACGGGATCTCCACCGTCACCCAAGGCCCCGAAACAGTGCTTCGCCGCTTCTGTTGTCTGACAACCTGATACAGAGAAGGACGTCCCGCACTGTAGACCAGCTCACATACTCGATGTAACCGCCCTAGGCCTCTCCCTTGCGACTATAAAAGGGGGAGACAGAGACACTCACAAGACACGTTCGTTTCCACCCCCACACGCACTTAGCATTGATATCTCATCTCATACAACCACACACACACATGTACGCAGACTCCTGCTACTTGAACCACTCGCACACTAGGGACTTGGGCTCTACACCCTCTCCCGACCTGTTTTTATCCCCTACTACAAACTCCAGAGCATAAAGAACACCCCTTCTCAGACTGGACGTAGGGTATTACACTCCGGGGGCCCGAACCAGTATAACCCCGAGTGTCTCTTGTGCTACCGTGCGGATCAGAACACACGTTCTCGTATAAATTTACTTACTGGCGGTAACAAACCCCGACAGTTGGCGCGCCAGGTAGGGGCCTTCGCGTGTTTTCGACGTTCTTTTTTAGGGTCCGCACAGTCCTCTCATCATCTGCTTCGACGAAAGCCTTCACCAAGCCGTCGCTGATGGACTCCCCCGTGGGATCACCGGGCTCGCTCCAAGCCGGGCTCGAGCTTCACTTTGGAAGCCTGAACTTCCAGGCAACCGGAGATGGCTACATCATGCGCCTCGTCAACGAGACCACTGACGCGCTCGCATCAGCACCCGCTCCGACTACCGCGGCACACTCGTCCCGACGCAAGAAGTGTTTAGGCAAGCGTTCGAAGCAAGCCAAGGCGGACCGACGCAGGGCGGTGCGCGCCAGCTCCCCCGCACGGGTCGAGGCTGATGCGCCGTCGGCCACCGACGCGGTAGAAGACTGCCTGCCGTCAGACTCGACGGAGCGCATCATCAGGGAGAGCGCGCCGAAGCCACCTCCCCCTCGAGGGACGTGCTACGCGGCAGCGTACTCCTCTTCATCAAGCACAGACATGGCCGCGTACAACAACTATCCAAGCCATCGTCTGTGGGGCAACAGGGGGCTCCCGGCGACCTCGCCTGACGAGCGGTACCTCGAGACCAACGGCACGGATGACGCCCTCGACTCAGAGTGGGACTACGTCGGGCTTCGGGACGCTGGTGCCCTCCGTCGTTTCCAGACAGAGGCGGATTACTGCTTCGGCTACTCCGACAACTCGGACGACGGGGGTTACGATCCCTCGCGCGAGTGCTTCGTCGTTGTCAACGCCCCAGCGGCACCGGCACCGGCTCACAAGCCGGATGGAGCGCTTCACTCCGTCCACAGCTCGATGGCGGACAGTGTGGCTGAGGCCTAAGTTCCTCCCAACACCGCCGCACAGCGCGCCCGACTGGATGAGTTGGAGGACGTGCAGCGCCAACTCAACAATGAGCGGGCTCAGCTCCACCAACAACTCGGGCAGGATCCGCGCCCAACCCCCACTCGCGCGCGAGCGAGGGACGTCCAGTAGCGCATCGTCAACGACAACCGGGATGTCGTTGACGGCACGCCCGTCTTCAAAAGGGCGTCGCAGAACCTGGCGGCGGCGGCAGTTCTTCTCCGGAAGATACCTGAGCCCGCCACACCTCAAGAAAAAGAGATGCACAAGCAGATCAAGACTCTCCTCGAGACTGCCGCCGTGCAGTAGGCAGAGAGCTCCGCTTCTCGACAGCGGGGCTCACAGGGTCGCGAGCCCTCCGAGCCGCGACAACCCGCGGCACCGTCGCAACAGCCACGACGATCCGAGGAGGTCAACGTGCCGTTCAAGAGCCGACTGGGTCCCAACCGCGACGCACGCAATACCATCAAAGTGTGGCGGAGGGCTGACGCAGGTCAGTATGACGACTACGAGCAGCATCCTTGTAAGGAGTACAACCGGCGACGCGGAGGCCGGTACGACAGTGACGAGGATCGAAGTAGGAGCAGCTCGCCCAATGCCCAAGGGCCTCGTGCTTTCGGGAAGAATGTGCGCGGTGCCTGTTTCCCTTCACGTTTCAGGGCTCCGACCTCCGTACCTAAGTACGACGGTGAAACCAACCCCAGCGTTTGGTTGGAAGACTACCTACTGGCGTGCAACACCGGCGGAGCACGAGATGACCTGTTCATCATCAAGAACCTGCCACTACATCTCGTGGATTCGGCCCGCACGTGGCTCGAGCACTTGCCTCGAGGAAAGATCGACAACTGGTCGCAGCTACGCGACGCCTTCATCGGCAACTTCCAGGGCACGTACGCTGAGAAACCAAGCTGATATGTGCCTTGGTTTGTATATGATGAGCGATTGATCGGATGTTTTGAGGCTTTGTGTTGAGTGCGTTTCGTCGGGTTGTGTTATCGGTTGTGTGTCTTTTATTCATATCTTTATGTGGTGTGTTGTCAATGCACTCGCGAGGAGTGGTTGACAACGTTGTGTAGACTGACTCTTGGCCTAGTATTGCAGGTGTTGGTTGCGGCTTGGTTTGCGTTGGTGCAGGTGAAGAACAAGCGTGAAAGGTCTATGCCAAGGTGGCCTCCGGGGTGATGGAGAGACAAGTAGGCTTGGTTCGAGGGACCCAGTGGCCGACGGGATCAAGTGCGGGCCACATGGTGCAAGAAGAGCAAGATGAAGTCGTGGACATGGAGCCGGTGCATCGGTGGCGGCCAAGTCAAGGAACGAGGCAAGACCGAGTAGACCGTCTGGGCGCCAGAGGTGAAAGGCTCGGCGAGCTCAACGCTTGGCGTGGTGAGGCCGGACCGTGTACGCGGGGTTTGGTGATTTGGCCACAAAACCATCGGAGGACGGTTTCTTGGTTTGGGCCTCAAAACCAAGTCCGAAGGCCCAACGCGACGGAGACGGGGATCCGGGAGCGTCAGGAAGCTTCGAGGCGGGCGACACGTGGCATGATCGAGGTGCTTGCATCGGGAGGACGCGAAGGCCCGATGGATGCGCGGCTGTCCGATGGTGAACTTCATGTGTTGACCAAAATGCCCCTGTGAGGGCTTGTATTGTATCTCCTAGTGTAGGGGCACTTCGGTCTTTTCCGGAGGGCCTATATATAGGAGAAAGGGGCTGAATTTTCAGCCAACGCTTTGGCTTAGAGGTGGGAGTGCTCTTTCATTTTGGGGTGCTCTTGGGAGAGAAGGAGAGAGGAGAGAGTTGGCTCTTTGTTTGGAGCTTTTTGCCATCCAAGATTTAGAATTATTGAGAGTGGCTTGTAACCGGATATGGCTTGAAGATTCATAGTGAAATCCATATCTTAATCTTGTGCCAAATCCTTTAATCCCGAGCGTTTTTCTTTTATGCGATTTTCGGAGGTATTTTTGGAGGATTTTTCGTTCGTCGGATTTGAGTGCGTTTTGGTGGGGATTTCTTTGTGGGGATCACCCATAGGTCTTGTGTGACCATTCTCCTGGTGATCTTTCACCCACAAACCCCAGGAATCGGCTCGGATTTAATGTTCTTCCTCTCTACCTCTAATTCTTGGTGTTCTTCACGAAATCCTCGATTCCGCGAGATTGATTGGGTTTGGGGCCATGAGATTTTAGGGATAGCTTCTACTTGAGGCAAATCCACTTCCCCTAAAGTTTGGCTTCAATCCATTGGGTGAATCGGGAGATCGGTGATTTTGAGGAAAAGCTCTCTCTCTAGGGTTCATAGACTAAATCATTTTTCTGGTGGTGATTCCTTGATCTTTTGGAGGAGATCTTTTGGGAAAAGCTTCCTTGTGCTGTTGAGAAGCTACGGTTTAAATTTCGTGATTTTTGGAGCTCGTTTGATCGAGTTTTGGATTTTTCCCTCTCCCTCTCGAAGGCTGAAACTTTACTCCGGGATTAAGCCCGGAGTATCCGAACATTACTCCGGGAACCCTGGATATTCCGGGAAAAAGTCTGGATATTCCGGACTTGCCAAACCCGGAGACTCCGGGAAAAAGCCCGGAGACTCCGGACTTTCCAGTGGGTTGGCCTATACTTGTTTGCTTGTGCTTCCGCTTTGCTTCTAGGCTTTCCTAACTTGTTCCTAGGGTCAGTAAGTCCGTTGTGACTACGTGATCTTGGCAAGTTTATGTGGGATTATTTGGAAGTGAGTTGGGCTTGAGGCCAAGTTCTTGAGAAGAATTTTTATCGACTCCCATTCACTCCCCCCCTCTCTGGTCGTCTATTCGGTCCTTCAATTGGTATCAGAGCAGGTTGCGGATTCGTGTGACTCTAACGAGTCTAGGATCCATAGGGTGACAAAAGAGAATGGGCGTTTTGCTTGCGGTTTTGGTTTGCACATTTTAGCCCGGCGATTTGGTGTTGTGCCTTTGAAAACCATAACTTGAGATACCTTCAATGAAATAGGCATAACTTTTCGCTCGGTGCTCCGATTGAGCTCAAATTTTTACAGCAGTTAGGTGACAAGTTTTGGGTCATACCCCAAACGACAACATCAGTTTGGCAGTCTCGAAAAATTCAAAAAAATTCGGGAACATAAATAAAAAATTCGTTCTTTGCTTTTACAGCATTTTCGTAAATGTTCCTGAATTTCTCTAGACCGCAATTCACCTCCGTTTGAGCTGAAATTTTGTGTGCCTCTATCTTTGGTTCTCCTTGTTCAGTGGTAAAATTTTGGGAAAAAGATAAGGTTCTTTGCTATTGAACTCGTGAGTTCTTTTCGGAGAATTGAGGAAATTCGAGTGCTTTCCTTGCTTCTTTGCTTTTTCTTTGAGCTTGCTTTCGGCTAATCCTAACTGGTTCTTTGAGTTATGGCATCAAACTCTTCTACTTGTGTGTCCTTGTCTCCGGAGGTTGATGAGATGAAGAGTGCTTCGAGAGATGACCACAAGTGGAGGAGGGAGTGCAAGGAGTTGGAGAACGATAAGGAGGCATCGGCGTTGATCCGGCTTTTGGTGGCCCAAGATGATGATCTCCAAGACAAGCTCATGAAGAGAAGCAAGGTCAAGCTCACTCAAGGTATCATTAGCTTGTTCACTCGCCTTTGTGCCTATGGTGAGATGAACGTTGAGTTAAAGAATTCCCCTTTGCCATGCAAGTCATGTGATGCTTTGCTTGTTGAAAATAAGATTGTAAGGGGAGAAACTCTTGAGTTTGCTAATGATGTTAGTACCTTGCTTAGGAAGAATGAAGAGTTGAATTCTTCTATTGCTTGTTTGATGGATGAGAATGACTTGTTGAAATCTAATGCTTCTATGCCTTGCAATTCTTGTGTTGCTTTGAATATTGATCTTGATGTAGCTAGAAGTAAGATTGCTTTGTTGGAGACAAGTGCTTCTTTACCATGTGTTTCATGTGAGTCTTTGCATGCTGAAATTAATGAACTAAAATTAACTCACACCACATGTGTAGATGAACTTGAGCATGCTAGGGCCGAAATTTGTGATATGAAATCCATGCCTTGTAGCAAGTGCTCTTTGTTGCTTGTAGAGGATGCTTGCCATACTTCTTGTGATGATGATGATGCTTTGGTTGATGTAAATGATGATACTTGTTCATGTGGTCTCATTTGCACTTCATGCATTATTTTGGAAAGTGAAGTTTTGGCTTTGAAAAGAATACGCGATGATATGAGCGCCAAGTTGGTTGTGCATGATGAGATGAGTGCCAACCTTGAGAAAGAAAATGAACTCTTGCGTACCACATATGCTAAGTGCATTGAAAAGGAAATTGATTACTTGAGAAAAATGACATGTGGTACTTGTGAGCACCTCAAGTTTGAAAATGAGGTTTTGCGCACAAGGTGCAAGAGTCTTTGTGCCAAGGGTTTGGATTCTCGCATTTCTTGTCACTCCGATGTTGATGCTTTTAAAATTGCTTCTTCTCAACCGGAGTTGACTTCTTCTCTTGAGCGTGAGTCTTTGGATGGTGGCACGTGTGGTGGTGCTTTGGATAGCTCTCCCATAGCTATTCCTAAGCTTGGTAGATCTACCGGTGTTGCCCAAGGTAATTTGAATAGCAAAGGTGCTTCTCATATA
The DNA here is from genome assembly GCA_036936925.1 of Cenchrus fungigraminus. Classification (NCBI taxonomy): domain Eukaryota; kingdom Viridiplantae; phylum Streptophyta; class Magnoliopsida; order Poales; family Poaceae; genus Cenchrus; species Cenchrus fungigraminus. The sequence continues at coordinate 47,304,507 of CM072769.1, read as the reverse complement.
TTTGGAACTCATGATCCCAAACCGAAGTTCCAATGCACCTTTTGCAAGAAGGATGGGCATACCGTTGAGTTTTGCTTTCGCCGTGTCAAGCACGAGTGACGTGTGCGTGCCAAAGCTTTTAAGAAGCCACGTAGCCTTTCTCATGGCATGTGTGATTCTAATGTGGGCATGAAGTCGGATGTTGGGATTGATGCTTCTTGCTCTAAGTCCCAAGGGACTTCCCACTTACAAGAGAATGGTGATTTGTCCACTCGGACCGTGCCTCTCGATAGGCCTTTGTACCATTGCTCTCATTGTGGGAAGGATGGGCATCAAGAGAGCTTTTGCTACTGCCGGGCAAGGAAAATGCGGCGAGGAGGTGCTTCTAGGCCTTTGGTTGTTCATAGCCCTTCTCATGGCATGAACTCTTGTGAGCCTAAGAACGCACGATTTGTGGATGGGTTTTATGACACTCTTTCTAGTGAGTTAGGCCATGCTTGTGGACATGCTTCTAGTGTTTCTTGTGTTGGTCCACGACATGCTTTTCATGGTGCTTGTGTTGGTTCTTCTCCTATGACCCCGAAGGATCTTTGCCTTTTTGCTTGTGGTAGCACTCGGTTTTCTTCACGAGTGACTCCTTTGAGTCATGGTTCTAAGGGTGTTCAAAAACCTTTTCATTCGAACCGGCATTTGCATCATGCTAACCCACATGATAACTTGAGTGCATCGCTTACCCGTGTGACCAAGTATTGGATTCCTAAGTATGTGCTTGCTAACCCTTTGGGATCCAAGGCTCGGTCTTTTTCGTCTCCTTGTGTGTAGGTTTGGAGACACGGTTGGAGAACATGGGTTGGATGGTGACTGATCTTTGCCCGTGAGGTGATCAAGACATGATAGTTCTCCACACCGCTTTGGATGGCTCTTGAAAGCCTTTGTACACATGTATAGTGAGTTTTCTTTTCCCCTTGTGCTCACCTGTATATACTTGTTGCATGCTTTGTTCTTATGCCATGCTTGTGTATAAACCATGGTAGGCTAGCCACCTTGTTCTTGATAGCTTTGTGACCTTGTATACCTATCTTGCTACCTTTTGTATGATATTGTGGTGGATGATATTTATGAATATCATGTCATACTTTATGGTTGATTGCTTGGATATGTCATGTTGTTCATCCATATCATTTTTGTCTAGCTTGATGGTACCTTTCTTGTTAGCATGTTTGTCCCCCATGTATATCCTGTCATGCTAGCTTTGTAATATATGTTGGTGGATGATCCATATAAACTTGTATCATGCCTTTGTTTAGGTCTTGTATCATGTTTGGCATGTTGTTCTTTGGTATCATTTTGGTTTAGTATCCTTGTATAGGTTTGGACCTTGTTGACATGCTTCCTAGCCCATGCTTATTCATATGTGGAATCATGTTACAATGCTTTATTTATCTTGATTGGTATTGTCATTGCATTATGTGGCATGTTTTGAGCTTGCTTTGAGTTTTGGGCTTGCCTTGTCTCCGGGTTGTGTTTTGTTCCTTCTTTGTTTTTCTCCCTTTTTCGGTTGGTTTTAGAGTTTTTCCTTGCTCTTTCTTTTCCTAGCTTTTGCTTTGCTAGTTGTCTTTGGTTGAGGGGGAGCATGGCTTCTTTCGATGGGGAATTTGTTTTTGAGGTTGTGGCTTTTGGTAGTCAGTTGTGATCTTTCAATTGGTATCCTTTCTATGGTACTCAATTGGGATCTTTGGCGGTCTTGCAATTGGTATCTTCTCTATGGTACTCAATTGGGATCTTTGGTGGCTCTTCTCTCGCTTGGAGAGGTTCTTGGTTGGTGTGTCCCCTTGTGAGCTTTCTTGTTGTTGAGCCAAGTCCCTTGTCTCCCCATGCACTTTGCATTGCATATGTTTCATATATCATGATGCATAGACTTTGGTAGGTTTGACATTCATGTCTTGCATTTTGTCATATATCATGTTGCATTTGGTGTACATATCTACCTTTATTGCATTTGTATCATATGCATGGTAGGTTGAGCTTCTCCTATATGCTTTGAATACTATGATATGCTCATTGTGAGCTTTTGAGCATGTTTGATATGATTTGGTGATGGATAGCTATGCTCTTGATAGTTTTGCTATATATGCATGTTGAGATGGCTATTTTTGGAAAATGTTATGATAGGCTCTCTCTTGTGAGTTCAAGGCCTTGCATGATCTTAGTGTGCTTTGGTGATCTATATCATGCTTAATTCGTGTTGGGATATCATGTGCTTTTCACTTGGGGTCAAAGACCTATTTGTCATTATGAATGTTTAGCCCATGTGTTACCATGTGGGGGAGCATAAGCTTCTTTTTGCCGCAAAGGCACTTCATGTACCATTTTATGCTTAAATATGAAAAATGAAATTGGTATGAAATGTTTTGCTTGAAGTTATGCTCTCACATGTTCCATGTCATAATTGCTTTAAATCTGAATTAATATGGGTGCTAAACCGTTGCATGATGTCTACCATGAGAAGTCTCATTTTAAGAAGTAGACACATGGCTCGGTGGCTTTAACATGACATGAGATGCTTATGGGTATTTGTAATGATCTTGTGATGAGGATATGTGACCTAGCATGAAGTTTGTGTGATCTAGATTCACTTTGGCATGTTTTGCTCATGTTTAGGTCTTTGCTCATGAGAGGGATTTTTTTCACAAAAATGCTTAATTTGATCATGCCTTTGTCATATGCCTATATAGCTTTACTATCTTGATGGCTATGCTTTTATGGAACTATGAACTATCTTGCTTGCTCACTATCTCACTTGTAGCATTTTATAGTGCTCTTTGTATATTTGAGAAGCTAGTAGTTGAATCTTTTGCAAAATTGCCTTGATTCATGCATTGTCATCGAGGAAGAAAAGTTGCATTTGGGGGAGAAAATGTATCAGTTTTCATGCATTTGTTGCATCCAGAGGGATACTCAGTTCAGGGGGTGAACTAGAGTTTGCATGCACATGTTCAGGGGAAGTATGCATTTGTGTAGGGGGGCTTTGGTGAGTTTCCTTTGTTTGCCTGAGTTGTGCTTTGGTGTTTTGCTCTTTGCTCTATCACATACATTTAGGGTGAGCTTTGTATGCTCTTTGGCCCTAGTGCATGTGTTTAGGGGGAGCTTGTGAGTTTTGTGCTCTTTTGCTCTTTTGCCGGTGGTGTTGAGCCCCTTTGCCTCTTCTTGAGGAGCCAGCGGTTGATTTGAGTTTTCGATCGTCACATGATTGGTGTTGAGGCCTTCGTGCCTCTTCTTGAGGGATCATGTGCTTTCGTTTGTCCATGATCAATGTTGAGCCCTTTGTGCCTCTTCTTGAGGGATCATGTGTTCTTGTCTCAGTTGTGTCGAACCGTTGCCCATGTCTTTGGGGACCGAGATATTGTTATGGCCTTTGTGGTTTCTCTCATGCCAAGTGACTTTGTTCTTTGCCCTTGTGTGGTTTTCGTTCACTTGGATGAGTTGTTCGGACTTTGCTTTCTCAAACCATTTCTTTGTGCTCGCATGTTGTCAACCCACTCCTCAAGGGGGAGAAATTTGGAAAATCAAGTTGATATGAACCTTGATTTGATGGTGATGAGCGGTTGACAAGTGCTTTGTTAAGAGCTGAAATTGGTTTGATGGCTTTTGAGATTGCTTGTAGCTCTTGTGGGTTGCTTGACTCTTCAGTGGTGTTTAGCCTTTGTGCTTCCTTTGGTTCCGAGAGTCTTTGGGTGGAGCTCTTCTCATTTCAAGTTGCCTTGTGTTTGCTTTTTGTTAGCTTTTGGGCACTTGAATGAGTTTTCCATTTGCTTTCAAACCATCTTTTGTCAATGCACTCATCAAGGGGGAGATTGAGAAACCAAGTTGATATGTGCCTTGGTTTGTATATGATGAGTGATTGATCGGATGTTTTGAGGCTTTGTGTTGAGTGCGTTTCGTCGGGTTGTGTTGTCGGTTGTGTGTCTTTTATTCATATCTTTATGTGGTGTGTTGTCAATGCACTCATGAGGAGTGGTTGAAAACGTTGTGTGGACTGACTCTTGGCAATATTGCAGGTGTTGGTTGCGGCTTGGTTTGCGTTGGTGCAGGTGAAGAACAAGCGTGAAAGGTCTATGCCAAGGTAGCCTCCGGGGTGATGGAGAGACAAGTAGGCTTGGTTCGAGGGACCCGGCGGCCGACGGGATCAAGTGCGGGCCGCATGGTGCAAGAAGAGCAAGACGAAGTCGTGGACATGGAGCCGGTGCATCGGTGGCGGCCAAGTCAAGGAACGAGGCAAGACCGAGTAGACCGTCCGGGCGCCGGAGGTGAGAGGCTTGACGAGCTCGACGCTTGGCGTGGTGAGGCCGGGCCGTGTACGCGGGCTTTGGTGGTTTGGCCACAAAACCATCGGAGGACGGTTTCTTGGTTTGGGCCTCAAAACCAAGTTCGAAGGCCCAACGCGACGGAGACGGGGATCCGGGAGCGTCGGGAAGCTTCGAGGCAGGCGACACGTGGCATGATCGAGGTGCTTGCGTCGGGAGGACGCGAAGGCCCGATGGATGCGCGGCCGTCTGATGGTGAACTTCATGTGTTGACCAAAATGCCCCTGTGAGGGCTTGTATTGTATCTCCTAGTGTAGAGGCACTTCGGTCTTTTCCGGAGGGCCTATATATAGGAGGAGGGGGCTGAATTTTCTGCCAACTCTTTGGCTTAGAGGTGGGAGTGCTCTTTCATTTTGGGGTGCTCTTGGGAGAGAAGAAGAGAGTTGACTCTTTGTTTGGAGCTTTTTGCCATCCAAGATTTGGAATTCTTGAGAGTGGCTTGTAACCGGATATGGCTTGAAGATTCATAGTGAAATCCATCTCTTAATCTTGTGCCAAATCCTTTAATCCCGAGCGTTTTTCTTTTATGCGATTTTCAGACGTATTTTTGGAGGATTTTTCATTCGTCGGATTTGAGTGCGTTTTGGTGGGGATTTCTTTGTAGGGATCACTCATAGGTCTTGTGTGACCATTCTCCTTTTGATCTTTCACCCACAAACCCCAGGAATCGGCTCGGATTTGAAGTTCTTCCTCTCTACCTCTAGTTCTTGGTGTTCTTCACGAAATCCTCGATTCCGCGAGATTGATTGGGTTTGGGGCCATGAGATTTTAGGGATAGCTTCTACTTGAGGCAAATCCATTTCCCCTAAAGTTTGGCTTCAATCCATTGGGTGAATCGGGAGATCGGTGATTTTGAGGAAAAGCTCTCTCTCTAGGGTTCATAGCCTAAATCATTTTTCTGGTGGTGATTCCTTGATCTTTTGGAGGAGATCTTTTGGGAAAAGCTTCCTTGTATTGTTGAGAAGCTACGGTTTAAATTTTGTGATTTTTGGAGCTCGTTTGGTCGAGTTTTGGATTTTTCCCTCCCTCTCGAAGGCTGAAACTTTACTGCGGTATTAAGCCCGGAGTATCCGGACATTACTCCGGGAACCCCGGATATTCCGGGAAAAAGTCTGGATACTCCGGACTTGCCAAACCCGGAGACTCCGGACTTTCCAGTGGGTTGGCCTATACTTGTTTGCTTGTACTTCCGCTTTGCTTCTAGGCTTTCCTAACTTGTTCCTAGGGTCAATAAGTCCGTTGTGACTACGTGATCTTGGCAAGTTTGTGTGAGATTCTTCGGAAGTAAGTTGGGGCTTGAGGCCGAGTTCTTGAGAAGAATTTTTGTCGACTCCCATTCACTCCCCCCCTCTCTGGTCGCCTATTCGGTCCTTCATACGCCCAACCAGGGAACCCCTGGGACCTGCGCAATTGCAAGCAGATGAAGGGTGAAAGCTTGCGCGACTACATCCGACGTTTCTCCAAGTGGTGCACCGAGTTGCCCAGCACCACCGACACGGACGTCATCTCGACTTTCCAGAATGGCACCACATGTGCCACGCTGATCCATCGGATCGGGCGATGTAAGCCACGATCTACTCGAGAGTTGCTCGACATCGCGACCGACCACGCCAACGGGGAGGAAGCCGTAGCTGCGACGCTCAGCTCCGGTGCGAGCAAAGGGAAGTAGCCAGCTGAAACCGGTGACGGTCCGTCCGCACCAATCAAGAAAAAAAAAGTAAAGATAAGAGGTACCGTGAGGACACCTTGGTAGCCGCTGTCGACCGAAAGACAGCGAGACCCAGAGGCAACCCTCCATCAGGTCACTTCGAGAAGCTATTGGATGCCCCGTGCCCCAACCACGAGGGCCCAGTCAAGCACGCCTTCAAGGATTGCAACCTGATGAAGGCATACCTTGCTGGCACACCGAAAAAGCGAAGCGACCCTCCGACTGGTGACGGAGGGAAGGACAAGGGCAACGATGATGGCGCCTACCCTCGGGAGGACGGAGCCGTGATGATGATCTTCGGAGGCTCAGAGGCACGGCTGCCCAAGCGCCAAGAGAAGGTGGTCCGACGAGAAGTCTACCAACTCGAGCATGCGACTCCGACCTACCTGAAGTGGTCGGAGATGCCGGTTACGTTTGACCGGCACGATCATCCCGATCACATACCACGACCGGCTAGCTACCCGCTTGTTGTGTCACCCTTGTTCGGCACCAAGCGTGTGCACAAGGTACTGATGGACGGAGGTAGCGGCCTCAACGTCATCTATATGTCGACCCTGGACGACATGGGGATCCCACGGTCCCGACTGTGAACGTCAACGGCGCCTTTTCACGGGGTCGTACCCGGGATGGAGGCGGTCCCACTCGGGCAGATCAGTCTGCCCGTCACGTTCGGAACTCCAAACAATTTCTGAAAGGAAACCCTCACCTTCGAAGTGGTAGGGTTCCCGGGGACGTATCACGCGATACTCAGAAGGCCAGCTTACGCTAAGTTCATGGTTGTCCCCAACTACACGTACCTCAAGCTGAAAATGCCCAGCCCGAAAGGCATCATCACAGCTGGTACAACTTTCCAGCACGCATACAAATGCGATGCTGAGTGCTTCCAGTTCGCTGAAGCACTGATTCGGTCTGAGAAGCTCGCTGCCGAGCCACCCTCCGAGGACCAAGAAATCCCCGAGTCGTCCAAGCGTGTGGTCTGCTCTTTCGAGCCTGCCAAGGACGCCAAGGAAGTGCCCGTCTCTGATGACGGCCGCACTCTCCGTATCGGGACGGCGCTCGGTTCTGACTAGGAAAGCGTGCTCGTTGACTTCCTCCGTGCGAACCTCGATGTGTTTGCATAGAAACCCTCCGACATGCCGGGGATTCCAAGGAAGGTCGCCGAGCACAAGCTTAACATTAATCCCGGCTCGAAGCCGATCAAGCAGCGTCTGCGCCGCTTCAACTCTGACAAGTGCAAGGCTATCGGTGAGGAGATCAAGAAGCTTATTAGTGTAGGGTTCATTCGTGAAGTCTACCACCCCGAGTGGTTAGCAAACCCTGTACTCGTTAAGAAGAAGAATGGGAAATGGAGGATGTGTGTTGATTATACGAGCCTGAACAAGCCGTGTCCAAAAGATCCATTTCCTTTACCGTCCTCATCACTAAGCGGAAGCTCCGGCATTATTTCGACTCACACCGCATCACGGTGGTGTCCAAGTACCCGCTTGGCGAAATCATACAGAGCCCGGAGGCAGAAGGCAGAATCACCAAGTGGGCCCTCGAGTTGATGGGGCAGAATATTGAGTATGCACCCTGCACCGCCATCAAGTCGCAAGCATTGGTTGACTTCGTCGCCGAATGGACGGAGATCCAAACACCTCCTGCTCCCATCGAGCATGAGACATGGCTCATGTACTTCGACGGATCCCTCATGAAGGAAGGAGCCGGGGTCGGACTCGTGTTCATCTCGCCTCTGGGTGTGCGAATGGAATACATGGTCCGACTGCACTTCGCGGCCTCCAACAACGTCACCGAGTACGAGGCGCTCATCAACGGTCTTCGGATCGCCCTCGAGCTGGGAATTCGACGCCTCGACATCAAGGGGGACTCCGACCTGGTTGTGGGACAGGTTATGAAGGAGAAGAATTACATAAGTCCGAAGATGGCCGCTTATTGCCGGGCGATGCACGAATTGGAGGATAAGTTCCACGAGCTCGAACTCAATCACGTACTACGCGAGTACAACAAGGCGGCAGACACCCTTGCGAAGGCGGCGTCAAATCGAAAACCCGTTCCACACTACGTCTTTGCCAGCAACCAGTACGAACCATCTATTCATACAGAAGAGGACAAGACGTCGGAGCCGTCAATACAAGAGGTCATGGAGATCGATAGGGCGCAAGAACCCAACCTCGAAGACCCTGACTGGAGGATTCCGATCCTCGAATGGATGGTGGAAGGAAAATTGCCGCCCGACAAGGACACGGCTCGACGCATCGCTCGTATGGCCAAATCGTACAAACTGGTTGACGACAGGCTCCGTCAAAAGGGCGCCAAAGGCATATTCATGTGGTGCATCCTGGCCGACCAGGGCAAGGAACTGTTGCAAGAAATCCATGCAGGCACTTGCGGACATCACGCCAGTCCAAAAACCATCGTCGGAAAGGCTTTCCGACAAGGTTTCTACTGGCCTACCGCGGCTGCCGACGCAACTCGGATCGTGCGTAGCTGCGAAGGCTGCCAGTTCTACGCACGGCAAACCCATCTCCCAGCGCAGGCGTTGCAGACCATTCCCGTCACCTGGCCCTTCGCGGTCTGGGGGTTGGATATGGTTGGGCCACTGAGGAAAGCACCCGGGGGCTACACCCACGTGCTCGTCGCCATCGACAAGTTCTCGAAGTGGATCGAGGCCAAGCCCATAACGAATGTCCGTTCCGAGGAAGCCGTCGCGTTCTTCACCGACATCATCTACCGGCTTGGGATCCCAAACTCCATCATCACCGATAACGGCACGCAGTTCACCAGCAAGAAATTCCTCAAGTTCTACGATGACAACCACATCCGTGTGGATTGGGCTGCCGTCAGCCATCCAAGGACCAATGGGCAAGTGGAGAGGGCCAACGGCATGATCTTGCAAGGTCTGAAGCCGCGGATATTCAAGCGTCTCGAGAAGTTTCGAGCGACATGGACCGCAGAGCTCCCGTCTGTCCTATGGAGCCTACGCACCACTCCAAGTCGAGCTACTAGATGCACGACCTTCTTCCTTGTCCATGGGTCGGAAGCAATCCTCCCAACGGACATCGACTACGGCAGCCCACGGGTTCAGGCCTACACTGAAGAGGTCAATTAAGTCGCCCTCGAGGACGCCATCGACCAGCTGGATGAGGCGCGCAGCGTCGCCCTCCTCTACTCAGCACAGTACCAGCAAGCTCTGCACCGCTATCATGAACGCAGCATACGGGAGCGCGAGTTCCAAGTCGGTGACCTCGTCCTCCGACGGGTTCAGAGTAACGAGGGGCGACACAAGCTCTCACCTCCATGGGAGGGGCCGTTCATTGTCGACCAAGTACTCCGTCCGGGAACCTTCAAGCTCAAGCACGAGGACGGCAGGGTCATCTCCAACGCCTGGAACATAGAGCAGCTACGCTGTTTTTACCCTTAAGTATTTATTTTGTTCTCATTTTATGATAATGCAAGAGCTCTGAGCTACTTTCTTTTTCATGAAATGGTATCTTTTCGCAAGCTTACATCTTTACTCGAGTAAAATGTCTCTATGCTTGTCTCATCCCATGGGCAAGTCTCCAACTTGTCCATGGGCTCGGGGGCTACCCGGGGGCCCCTCCCCTGAGCGTTGCGGAACCTTTTTTCCATCAAAAACCGCCCACGGTTTCTCGTATGATCGTCGTGGTACACTCACATTCCTTAAAGGGAGATGAACGATGACTCTAGCGGTCATGAACCTGCACTCGTCCGGGCCTGAGTACTTACGCCCCCGCAGCTACGGTACAAAGACCCACAAGCAAAGTTTGTGACCTCAAGTTATCGATCACTCGCCCCTTCGAAGGGATTCCGAGTAACCATTTCAAACTCTCATGAGTTTTCCTGTTTGCAAAAACATGTACGCACACCTACCTTTCTCCGAAGTACTCGAGGGCTGCCCGCTCGAGTAGTAACGCTTCTAAACTAAGCCTGGTCGAGTCGCCTAGTTCCTACGCCTCTGCGGCTACGGAGCAAGACACCGTCAGCAAAGTTTTAAGTTACACTACTCGGCGCACAGGTCCTCTAACTACTCGAGAAAAGGGCATCAAACAATCAAAATGCTTAAACTTGAAATAAAAATGAGTTCTTGACCCACGAGTTTGCCATAAACATCTGGCCCACAAGTTTTTACAGGCGTGATTAAAAGCCTCGGCGAGGCAACTTGGTTTTCTCTTTACAGGCCCAGATCGTGGAGGGCGTGACCCAGCGTAGCCTTGGCAAAGTCGATGGCGCCTTCTTCAATGCTGTCATATTGCTCGTTGGTGTAGCCCGGGCACCATCCCTGACCAAGCAGCACCCTGTCCAGGTCTGGGTAGTGCGACAAGAAGATGGCTACCACCTTGCGGACGGCATCGCCGGCCGTATCCATCGACTGTTGACGAGCTGTCGCAGCGGCCAGCTCCAAGCGGTCCTTCATGTGGCCGGGAGGAACACCGAGTTCGTCGCACACCTTGATGATGGCCGCTCCCATCCTATTGCAGATCGTCTCCAACTGCGTGATCTCGGCCTGGGCCCCCGCGAGCGATTTCCGCTCCTGCTCGAGCTCAGTCACGACCTCTGGAGAAAAGTGAAGAGACCAATATCAGCGAAAGATGTCCCAATCCAAGGAAGGCAAAAGATGAAGAGGACACAACTCTTACTATTGAGCATCTTGTTAGCCTCCTTGATCAGCTCCACCAGCTTCTGGTTCTCGACGAGGCGTGTGGTCGCGGCACTCTGGTGATCCGCGACCTGCTTCTCCAAGTCGGTGCGGGCCACGCGGAGCCCTACACATCCCAAAAAGAAGACGACATCTCAAATCAAAAAACCACACGGAAGCATAAAGCGGGGATAGCAGGTCGTAAGGTACTCACCGATGATCTTGTTCTCACACTTTTGGGCAATTTCTTCAAGACGGCCCTTCTCGGTGGTGACACCGCCAACAGGGGCCTCGAGCATTGTCGCCCTCTCACGAGCCGCCTGGAGGTCGGACTCGGCCCGACCCGCCCAAGCTTCGAGCTCCACATTCTCTTGATGGGCGGTGCGGGCAGCGGCCTTGGCGTTGGAGCGAAGCACCGCCGCCGCCTGCTCCGCCGCGGCTAGCTTCTCCTCCTGGGCAGCCTTCTCCGCCTGCGCCGCGGCCACGCGGTCTTCAGCGACCTTCGCCCACGCCTCGAGGGATGCGCGCTCTGCTGATCGGCCGGCTTTGCTGTCAGCCGCCGCAAGGCGGGCCGCTGCCAGCTGCGCCTCCAGCCAGGTCTTCTCCGCGCAGAGCACCTCAAAGGCCCGCGCCTTGTCCTCAGAGCGCCCGACGAGCTCCTAAACCACATGTGAGTAGCACGACTAAGAAGAAAAGGAAAATAAGCGTAAAGAAGGACAAGAAAGAAGAGGGACTCAACCTCGAGGTGGGGATCAGGTCCTTGATCGCCCGCTCTGACTGGCGCAGCGCCATCTCGCTCAGGCGCAGGCCACGCTCTAGGCGGCGGCGGGCCGCCGGCTCCGCGTCACTGTCGAGGTCCGGGCCTACTGAGGCCTGAACTGGCGACACAAACACCAGCCAGAGCGGCAGGATTTCCATCTCCTCCTCCTCCTCCTCCGCCGTCGAAGTGGTCGGCCTCTGCTCCCTCGAGCTCTCCCCGACCTCCACGATCTAGGGAGGCATCTGCTCGCCCACCATCCCAGCGGGAGAGACGGCCGGAGAGGGTGACACCGGGATGACGATCACCTCCGCGGGGACGGCGTCTGATGCGGCGACCGACGAAATAGGGACGATCCCCTCGGTCACCACGATCACCGCCGCGGCAGAAGCATCCTCAGAGGCACGGTCGCCCACCTCCACCACCTCAACAATATTCCCCGTGCCCCCCGCCGACTCGGGGGCTCGGGTCTCCATCTCCACCTCCGCTGTGGCGCTCCCCGCTCCCCTCAGCAGCTCGGGGGCTGGGGTCTCGAAGCCCGCGACGGCAGCGGCCGTCCCTTCTAGCAACTCGGGGGCTGGCCGCTCGGTGTCTGCATCATCACCCGCCCCTGTCGATGACTCGAGGGCTGGCTGTCCGTCATCGCCCGCCTGCGCCTCGGGAGCGAGGTTCTCTTGGTCCTGCTCTGGGGCGCCGGACAGGCACCTCACCAACTCGGCCGCATGGGCCGAGAGCGCTTCTTCAGTGGGGGCCTCGCCCCCCAAACCCATCGTCCCCATCGACAGGTCGTTGCGAGCTGGGCTCACAGCTCTCTGTGGGGGGCGGTCATCACCTGGGTCCCAGACCCCTCTGTTTCTTCTACCGCCGCCCCCGATTGAAGGGAGGACGGCGGGTCGCTCGACGACGGCGCATCTCCGGCCACCTGGGCAGGGCGGCGCAATGCCTTGACAGGCACCGGCCTCATGGTGCGGCGGTTGGGCACCCTGAACCGAGAAGAATGTCAAGACGACAAGCAGAAACATGAAGAAAAAACTAGAAGATCGCAACTCGGAACTCACCCCTCTGCGACGCAACGGGGGCCGCTTGGAGCCGATCGTGGGGTTGCGCGGGGACGCCGTCGTCTTGCTTCCCGCTGTCGGAGCTGATGCCGGAGGAGGGGTCGATCCGCCCCTGGCGATGACGATCGACGTGAGGCGCTGTTGGGTCGGTGGCAGCCCCCCACTCTGGGCTACTGGTGGTGGGGAGGCCGCCGGCACGCTCCGCGGATCCCGAGATGGGTGCGCGGAGGGCGAGTGAGACCTCCGGCGTGAGGAGTGGCGGCGCGAGCCATCGCACCTCGACCCATGGCGCCTGGTGTCACCGCGTCACGGAGAGCTCCTGCCCCTCTCGCGGCGATCCTGCCGAGGAACACGACTGCTCGTTCCGGGCTGATCAGCCCGGGAAGAGGAGGGGGCCGCCTGCCGGCTCGAACTGGTGCCAGCTGCGGCCGAGGCGGGCGCCGATCCGCCACGCGGCCGTGGGGACGGCGCCGTCTCCTCATCGGTCCACTCGAACGGGGACTCGTCCTCGTCCGTGTCCGCTGGTGCTAACGAGGGGTCCTCGTCATTAGAGACGTCCCTCTCCCCAATACGCCGACGCGAGGCGCATTTGTTGTTCCTCTCCCGCTTCGCGATCTCCTTCCACTGGTGGGCCCTCCTGCGCTCCCCTCGCCGCTGCTGCTGCGCGGCGATCACCCGGGTGAGCGTCCAGTCCTCCTCTAGAGGAGGATGAGAGGCGAGGATGCGACATCCTTCATCTGTGCAAGAACAAAGAACAATTACCACCCGCGACCGCGAAAGACAAATAAAAAAGAAGTCGAGAGAAGACATACCAGGGTCACGGTGGCCGGGGAAGGGAGCATCTGCAGCATGTCCGGCGGCGGCCAGAACATCCAAGTGACCCAGTGGCCTGGGACACCCGGTGCTGGACCTCGTCCAGCGAAGGCAGGGAGCGAGCGGTCACGGTCCCCTCGAAGGGAGCCCGGTCGTCCGTCATCTCCCAGAGGCACAACACGCGACGATGAAGTGGGACGACCCCCCGGGTATGGTAGCCGCCAATCAAGGTGATGAAATTCACCCCGTTCTCAGGGTCGTTCTTGAGGTAGAACCACCCTCAGCGCCACCCACTGTTGGAGGTGGTCAGGTAGGTGGGGATGTACTCTTCCATCCTCCCCTGCTTCCTGCAGAGACCGGCGCACCCGATGGCCGCCGCGGAGTTGTGGTCCTTGACGACGACGAACTTGTAGAAGTACCGGAACATGTCCCAATGGGATCGCTGCTCCAGTACCCTTCGCACAAAGCCTCGAACGCCGCCATCTGCTGGACGCCGTTCGGGTTGAGGTTTTGAAGCTCCAAGCCATACTCCTCGAGCACGGCGCGGATGAACCGTCCCGCCGAGACGGAGAAACCTCGCTCGTGGAATAGCACGAACGAGACCACGTACCCCGCCGGGGGCTGGGGGCTGCTCTCCGACCCAGGGACCCTCCATTCTTCCGCCGTGGTCAGTGGCGGCAGCATGCCGTCGGAGGCGAGGCGGTCGAGCTCAGACCAGGTCACCGTCGAGGAGGACCAGTTCGACATCGCGTCGGCTGTGGCAGCGGCAGTGGACGTTTCCAGCTTGCAAGAGAAGGCGGGGTGAGCTCTGTGGTGTGCGCACGGTGAGTATGGAGGCAAAGGCAAGAAGCGGCGGCGGCGGAGAGCGCAAGGAAGCGGAAGGGGAAAAAACTGGCCGGCGGCCGCGGTATGTAAACGGGGGAATGATTACTTCTACCCCCGCAGTTAATGCCCGTGTCGCCTCGGGCCACGTCCTCCATCCGCCGAAGCGCCGCCCCTCAAAAGGCGCGCCCCACTACTGCCCGCCGCCCACAACCGGGCCGCCACGTCACCCGAAGTGGGACCCGGCGATCTCGCAACCGGCACGAAATCTCCGCCAGCCACCCCACGACGCGCACCACGTGGCCAGCCACCAGTTTCCGACTTGTCCAAGATCCCAACATTTAACCCCACGCACAAGTCTCTGACTTGTCCATGGGCTTGGGGGCTACTACCCGCGGGTCCGCTCGTGCGTCCCTGCTTGAGAAAACACAACAGAATCTCCTCATCTCTATGACAGTTGATCCTGGGAGCGAGTCTCCGACTCCCTCACCAGGCTCGGGGGCTACTGACGAGGCCATGGACCAGGGCCCACCAAGACCCCTGAAAAACACAGTACGGACCCACATCCGTCATGCACCGAAAGCTATCACAATGAGTGTTACGCTGCCCAAGGACGAGAAGGCTCGTACGACCAGTTTCCATCATGGGCCAGAAGGCATGCGGCCCACGGCCACCCGTACCCTCTTCCCCGAGTACGTGGTGGTCCGTACGACAAGTTTCCGCCTCCACTCCTGACTACTCGCTCGCACGAGTAGTTTCCGTCTCACGGCCGTGGCTACTCGCTCGCACGAGTAGTTTCCGCCCCGCCGCTACGACTACTTGTTCACACGAGTAGTTTCCGTCACCGACCCGCGCGGGCTTCGGAGGGAAGGCACAGGGTGCGTGGGCCCACCAGATTGGAATCCCGGGATCTCCTCGTACGCTCCCACGCGCAATGCCACGTGTCCGCTCCACCACAGCGGTCCGCCCGGGCCAGGCCGATTGAGTGTCAGGGGACTGATTCGTCAAACCCTGCCACGAACGGCACAGTGGCCATCGTACCATGGACGGCGTAATGGACGCTAGACAACATACGGTGCAGTACACACTACGCCCTAAGCATCAGGAGACGTGGCGTAGATCATCTACTCGCACGAGTAGTTTACCGTCTCCGACCAGTTCAAGACTTGCCCGTCAAGGCCGCAAGTACACAGGCCCCATTGACGTCTCGTGATATCCCGGTACGCGGTCCGCCACGTGTTAGCCTCCCTACGCGGGTCCGCCCTGACCAGGTCGATCCTGTGTCAGAAGACGGATCCTCCTGCCGCTCCCCAGCAGGGACGGTACACACCGTACCATGGAGGGCACGGGAAACGTTGTGCCACCAACGCCACAGTGCAAGCCTTCACCTATCCCTCGATCGCCGCGGTGCAGACTACTCCGTTCCCACAGTGCCCAGAAAAGACAAGCCCCTGATCCACTGACGGGATCAGGGCCATACTCTGCCTCCTGTACCGGGCTAACTACTCGGAGAAGGGCGCAGGGGGCCCCGGAACGGCTCCTTGGGACGCACGGGATCTCCGCCATCACCCAAGGCCCCGTAACAGTGGTTCGCCACTGCTGTTGTCTGACAGCCCGATGCAGAGAAGGACGTCCCGCACTGTAGACCAGCTCACATACTTGATGTAACCACCCTGGGCCTCTCCCTTGCAACTATAAAAGGGGGAGACAGAGGCACTCACAGGACACGTTCGTTTCCACCCCCACGCGCACTTAGCATCGATATCTCATCTCATACAACCACACACACGTACGCAGACTCCTGCTACTTGAACCACTCGCACACCAGGGACTTGGGCTCTACACCCTCTCCCGACCTGTTTGTATGCCCTACTACAAACTCCAGAGCATAAAGAACACCCCTTCTCAGACTGGACGTAGGGTATTACTCTCCGGGGGCCCGAACCAGTATAACTCCAAGTGTCTCTTGTGCTACCGTGCGGATCAGAACACGCGTTCTCGTATAAATTTACTTGTCGGCGGTAACAAACCCCGACACCTGATGTTTAAGCAACAGTGATCACCCTCATTAACAAGGCTAAGCATGGTGATTAACTTGTTTGACTTGGTCAAAACCCCTAACCCTAGTCAAACCCCTCCAATCAAGGTCAACACCCTAGGGTTCCATACCTTTCATCGATAATCTAGCGCGTTCTCCACTTTTCATATAACAACTTAAAAATCGGCCAATATGAAAGTTGTTCATTTTTGCACAGGACACATTTCATTCAATTGGCGGCATTTGAGATTCGAAGTGGAAAGGCCTCAAAACGTTGGTCAAAGCTCAGTGACACTGTTTGACCAAACAAAGAAAATCCCAATCTTCAAGCCATTTTATCTCCAAATCCATGAAGAATTTCATAGGACGGCCTTTGCAAAAGTTGAAGCTGGTTATGTGCTCTACAACTTTTGTATTGACGAATTTGTAAGTTGTATTCAACTTTAAATTGTTTGGGGCGGTCAAACAAGGCTCTAGCGAAACAAAATTGAGCCAGCGCTCTGGGCCGCTCCCGCGGGTCGCGCGTGCACCGGACGCCGCCAACACCGCGCCCCGACGTCCGTGCCCGCCTTTCCCGGGGGTCCCACCTGCGCTACCTGGCACTCCGCGCCCGGCCGCCACCTCCCCGAGGCACCACCGACCCGAGTGGCCCGCGCCAGGGGGAGGGCAGCCGCGCCGCGCCGTGCGCGCGCGCTACGCCGCACCTGAACCGCGCCTGCGCCCAGCCGGTGTCCCGCCCGTGCGTGCTGGCTGGAGGCCAGGATCCCCACGCCGTTTTCCCGCCAACGCCGCCGCTTATAAAAGGGCGGCGCCCCACCGTGCCGCGCCATCCCCTGCTTGATCCGCCCGCCCGCCATTTGTGAGTCGCCGTGGAGCTCCACCCTCTGAGCCACCACGCGCCCGCATCAGTAGCCAACCGCCACCACACTCACCCACCGAAGCTCCTCCGGCCACACATTGCGCAGCTCCGCCGTCCCTACTCCGCCACCGCCGCTCCGACGCCGCAATCTGTGCACCGCCGAGGAACTCCCCTACCCGAGCCGCCTCGAGCCCGTCCAAGCGCCCTAGTATCACCGCACCACCCCACAGAAGCTCCCACGGTCGCTTGTTGCCCAGCTCCGTCGCCTTGCTCGTCGGTGAGCTCACCGCCGCGGCCGCAGATCCCCTGCGCCACCGAGCCCCCTCACCAGAGCCTTCCCCTGCCCAACGCCGGCCACGGCTAGCCCCTAGGTGAGCTCCTAGTCCCTCCCCGCCACTCACCCGAGCCAACCCGGCCCCACCTTGCCGCCGGCGAGCTCGCCCGCACCGCCAGGGACCCAATTGCAAGCCCCCAAATCTTCCTAGGGTCTAATCCGTGAAACTGAGGACCTTTTTGTGATACCAAGGGTAGAGTTGTGAATAGAAATCTATATCCGAGGATCTATCGACAAAATAGAATGTTCAAGTTTTGTTTTAAATTGCTAAATCCTGTAAAATCAAGAACAATTCACAGAAAAATCATAAAAATGCAAACTCAACTGTTCTGGAATCCTTGTGAAGAACACTAACTTTTCTACAAAGGGAGTTTTCAAATTTCTGTGTAGTTGTTAAATAATTTTGAATTTACCAATTTGGATAGATCTGAAATAATTCAAATTCTATGCATGATCTGAAGCTCAACTTTGGATATGTTGTTTGCCATGTCATGTTGGTCTTCCGGTTCAAATTTGGCACAAAGTTATGAAGTAGATCTTTAGTTATGAATTAAAGTTGATTTTCAGCATTGTTCCTGTTTATGATTTATGTAAATTAACATGTTATTCTTTTGAATCCAATCTTTTTGCTATGATCCTGATTTATGGTTTTGCACCCATGATAAATAGAGAGATGTTTTTATGATGTTTTATAGGGTCAAGTAATTTTAGCACAAATTTACCCTTCCTTCATAAATTGAAATTAATTTAAATTTTCTTTGCTGAGTAAGTGCATATCTCTTCATGATTAGATGTTTTGAACCTCTACATGAATTTCTAGCTCAATATGTGGTATATTTATTTTTGTATGATTTATTCTTGCTTTTAATGGATGAAGCTAGTTGTATTTTTCATGCTAGATCTATAGCTTGGATTGATCTAAATTTTTGGCAGTAGCTCATGTGTAGTATGTTGTGCCTCTCTGCAAAGTTTCATGGACATCTTGTTTGTATTTCTTCCAGAATGAATTTTCGAAGTAAATCAAGCTTAATCTAGGAATTAAAAGAAAAATAAGAATCACCTTTGTTTTTCTTTTCAAATCTTTTGGGTTGAGCTTCACCAAGTCACACCATGAACAACACCCATAATTTGGTGAAGAAAAAAATAAATAATTAATATAGATGTGCACACAATCACCATCAAATAAGGAGTTAAACCACACACGTATACCCCTTCCTTTGATAGGAAGAGTATGCTAGATATATCTTTATCCAGGTGAATGTGGTCACTCTTACACCCCCCACGTTTACCCTTCAATTCTAAACTACGTTCTCACTCCTCATTCATGAATACACGAAGTCAATGCATATGCATGTCGTGTAGAACTGCCGACGGAAACTACGAGTTGGTGCCGGAATCCGACGGAGATCTTGCGGAAGGAGAAGTGAACGTGGTGGAAGTGCAGCAAGACCCGGACCAAAGTTCGGAAGACTTCATCACTGACTTTGCTAGTGAAGGCAAGCCCCGAAGCATAACCCAATTTTCTAACTTTTACAATTATGATATGCAACGTTTGTGCATTTACGTTTCAGGAGTTGATTTGAAACCCTAGATGCATGATCCTAGGTTCCTATGCTCAATTACCAGCATGATAGGTCGCTAGTTGCCATGCTCTAAGGACACGGTAAAAGTCGAGTGATGTTCGTCACTCGCGTGCTATAGGTTTCTTATGTTGGAATCATAAGATTTTATAAATGGATATGCTCATGTGGTAAGAGCATGGGACCGGCTCCGGCCAGTAGGTCTGTGGTTAAGCATTTGAACATACTAAACATTTGCCGGGAATGGGACCGGTAAGCCAAGTACATTCTTGATCCGGTAAGTGATCTATGACCACTAATCTTGGGAAGAGTCCCCTCTGCCTGCAGCAGAGTGGTGCATGTGTGAAGCTGGGCGGTGTGTGTCTCCGTGGCCAGTATACCTTGTACCAAAGACTGTAGAAATGGATCCTGAGTCGAGGACGGTTGGGAACCGCCTGGTTGGTGCACACCCACCCCCTGTTGGTTTCTAGTTGGATTATTTTTGGGGTGTGCATTCTTCCGTGTGTTTAGGTTTCCCTTGCAAGGTTATTAATCGATCGATCGTCGGCCTCTCACCGTTACCCGAGATTGCTTAACCATACACTCTATGTCCCTTAATGATGGAATTGAGATTTAATTTGGTTATATGCTTAATTGTTTGCACAACTTATGCTTGCAATAGTTGCTTACTTAGTAATGGATAATCAACTAGAATTTTGAGCTAAAACTTGAAAGTAAGGACATACTCTTTGTTGCTTTTCAGCAAAAGAAAAGAGCCCTGCATGTCTAGAGAGTTGGTGATTTTTCATCACCCGCCGGTTAAGTCTTGCTGAGTATTAGTATACTCAGCCCTGCTTTTGATGTTGTTTTCAGGTGACGTGAATGATGACGGGTTCCCGTGGCCTGGTTCTCTCCCACCCGGTTGGGAAGTGGAGTGGGAGGATGACAGTGCTTAGTGACGTCATGGATGGCCTCCTATGATGTTACCTATGACGTTTAATATTTTATTTCCGCTGTGTTTCGAACTCTGAACTATTTACCTTATGCAAAGGACTTGGTTTGTAATATTAAAACCTTATGGAGCTTGATGTAATAATTTGTGAAATGTTTATCTCTGGACTCACCGTCGTGTGAGTTTTAATGTACAATTCTTCGATCCTGGTTAAAGTGATTTACCGGGCTTGACCCGGTAGAGGCGACAAGTTACTTCTGTATTATTGCTTAATGGCCAGATGGACCGGTTTAGGCAATAATACGGAATTAATTTGGGCGGTTCTGTCACAGCTGGCATTAGAGCTCAATTGTACACCAGAGTTCTTAATACACCCTTAATAACATGTTTTTGGAATAAAACTTGCAAGATTAAGGTGTGTTTGCAAAATGCGTTAGGAACGCTAAGGATGAACTAGTCCGAGAGGCCCTAGTGGGATTTTGGGTTCTTTTAGGTGGCTAGTAATTTATGGTGTATTTAAAGTGACTTCCAGCACTTCTTAAGCCACGTGTTTCATACGTGTGTTGTGCCGCATCACGAGTATGCGAGGGTTGATAGGGCAATCTATTCAATGGATCCTATCTTCTCGGTTGGATGCCCACGTGTTTTATACGTGCGCTTTCCATATGCAAAGCATGCGAAGGATGATATGTTCTATTCCACATGAACATATCATGGGTTGCGATGTCGCCATGTTTTGCCATACGTGTGCATGATTCCGCATTACGAACATGCGAAGGGGGACACCCTCCATTCAAAAGGGGCGTGTCTCTGGTTGGACGCTGTCCATGCAGCGCTAAACGCATGGGTGCCGTTTCTATAGCGAACGATAATGTTTGTGGACACTTTTGTGACGTGCTGGCATGAAAGGTTCTTTCTTTTGCAGGTACACTAACCACGTTCCGGTAGATCGAACGGTTAGTATCCGACTAGCTATTATAGGGAGAGACGTATACTTGTGCCTTGCCACCGGCACTAACCACGAGTTTTGGGGCATGGATTTGCCTTGTGAGGAGGTTTAGGATGCTTTTGCATCATGCTAAAAGTGGTTAAGAAATAATTAAATCACTTCATAATCTATCCTAAAACACCTCACCAAAACGCTTTCACATCATCCCAATCTCAATAGCTGTCCCTGTTTCACAAGTTTTGGATGCTCTGTTGGTCTGAATTTTTTCGACCCTTTGAACAGAGTTTTCTGGAGAAAAGTTAGATACAAAAGTTATGTCAAATCTTATCTAGATCCTGCTGCAAAAATTTCAGAATTTTTTACCAAGGGAATCTGTAGTTATGCTCAGTTTAGTTCATGTCTGCTTGCTGTTTTTCCTGGCAGACAGAGAGCTGAATTTTGGTCTATTAGGGTATCTTCCTTTTGTTTTTAGCCCAACCTTTGAATACCAATTTGGTACTCTATACTTTTCTGAGTACATGGTAACCTTTCAGGACGATGGTCTCCACCGGAGGAAATACCAAGAGTCCTCAGCCGGATGAGTTTTGTTCGCCCCAGTTACCTACCCAGGCTGACATAGACACCATTGCTAGCGTAATTGAGATGTTGAATGCACAAAATATGGTGCTAGATCATATAGTGCATAGCGTCATCCATGGTATCTATCTGGGTTTGTCACAAACTAGTTTAGCCGACAGCCTCTCCCAAGCCTTGTCTGAATCTATGGTTGATCAGGCCCGTCTATTCAATATGTTGAGGAATCATACAACCCAGATTCAACAAAGGAAAGATTCCAATCAACACATCCTAGAATCTCTCATACCACCATCAAAACTACCCCTGGACCTCTGGAAGGAAGAGGAAAGAAGTCGGTGCAGCTAGCAGATATTACCTAAGGTTGACTTAAGTGGATGGGAAATTACTTGCACAGGATTTCGTCCATGCAAAAGGAAATGGAGCAACGAGACCAGCAATCTTAATTGGCCAGTCAAAACTCAGCGTGCTACCAAGCCCAAGAAATTACTGAAGTTTTTGGGAAGGAGTCTTCCCGCTCAATGCCAAATTTGTTTTAAATGTGGAGAGAGCGGTCATCCCTTTCGTGAATGCTCTTCTAACACATGGAGCGACCCAAAAGACTGGGACATCGTGTCACCCCAAGGAGAGAGGATTGAACTTAGTACAAAACTTCTAGAGGCAAGGGAAGCACTCCAGAATTTGACAACTCCAAGGATTCCTTTCCCTAGTTATCAGTCCAGTCAATTGTACTGCCAAGAAGAATCTAGTGACCCAAAGGGTCGCTACAATTGCTTTGAATCGGGTCATTTCGCCTGTGATTGCCCCCAGCTCAGAAGAATGCATCAGTCATATGATCGCAAGAACCAAAAGGTTAAGATAACATCTCGACCAAGAGATCAGGAGTGTGAGAGCCTGGCCTGGAACATGCCCGCAGGATCACAAGTTGCCACAGGTACTTGACGTCCACCATAATTTTAAGCTTTCACCTCCTTCTTCTAGTCAATCACAATCAAGATACGAGGAGTTTTTCTAACGATCAGTGATCCACGATCCTTTTTGCACAATTCTTTCAAATCAATGAATCAGGATTGGAGTAAACAAAAGACAAGCAAAATCCTTTGCGGAGCTTTCCTCGATACAATCTTATTTTGGAATTTTGGATACCCCAAGTTCTCGTTGGTTCCCGAGAGTCAATTTGACTTCATCCGTATCTGTGCTTTGCCTGTTCTCTGTCGATCCATCACTCTGCCACCTTTCTACCACAGCAGTTGATCACCGCCTACGCACCACTACGACAACCGTCTTGTCACCCTGGCACCCAATGCCAGCCACCAGCTTGCCACATGCCACCACCGCACCTCCTTATCTACCGGCCCCTACTCCAGTAGTGTGAGCACCACCGCCACTGCACCACGGTGAGCATCACTAAAAGGAACACCTCCTTCCATCGGCTCTCCCCACTCAGAGCTTGCCTCCACTTGAGCTTTGCATCCCCACCACTCTTACTCCCTATCGGCTACTCCTTTGAGCACGCACGCCATCCATCTTCTCTGCCTATGGCATTCGTCAGTGACACAAGGAAGAAGCTCAAGAAGATGTCCAAGAGAAGAATCCAATCTGTATCACTCCATGGCTAGTTTTCTGGAGATGTTCGATTCCGTTCATTGGGATCTAGTAGGAGTGTATGTTTGCTTTGCGCTCCAGTTCTCGCCGGTCCTAGCTTTTCATGTGTACATTCAACGCCCGCTTTAGATCTAGTAGGAGTGTAAAAGTGTGTGAGGAAAACCATGTATCTATTATCCTCTCTGAGCTTTAGATCTTGAAAAGTTTAGCCTTGCTCTGCTAGTTTTCTCATGTACCCATTTATCTTACCCTGAAGAATTTCATCTAATCTTCTTTTCCAAATCTCGGCACGAGATTCTGTTTAAGGGGGGTAGGCTGTAACATCCCTGATGTTTAAGCAATAGTGATCACCCTCATTAACAAGGCTAAGCATGGTGATTAACTTGTTTGACTTGGTCAAAACCCCTAACCCTAGTCAAACCCCTCCAAATCAAGGTCAACACCCTAGGGTTCCATACCTTTCATCAATAATCTAGCGCGTTCTCCACTTTTCATATAACAACTTCGAAATCGGCCAATATGAAAGTTGTTCATTTTTGCACGGGACACATTTCATTCAATTGGCGGCATTTGAGATTCGAAGTGGAAAGGCCTCAAAACATTGGTCAAAGCTCAGTGACACTGTTTGACCAAACAGAGAAAATCCCAATCTTCAAGCCATTTTATCTCCAAATCCATGAAGAATTTCATAGGATGACCTTTGCAAAAGTTGAAGCTGGTTATGTGCTCAACAACTTTTGTATTGACGGATTTGTAAGCTGTATTCAACTTTAAATTGTTTGGGGCGGTCAAACAAGGCTCCAGCGAAACAAAATTGAGCCAGCGCTTTGGGCCGCTCCCGCGCGTCGCGCATGCGCCGGACGCTGCCAACACCGCGCCCCGATGTCCGTGCCCGCCTTTCCCGGGGGTCCCACCTGCGCCACTTGGCACTCCGTGCCCAGGTGCCACCTCCCCGAGGCACCACCTGCCCGAGTGGCCTGCGCCAGGGGGAGGGCAGCCGCGCCGCGCCGTGCACGCGTGCTGTGCCGCACCTGGACCGCGCCTGCGCCCAGACGGTGTCTTGCCCGTGCGGGCTCGCTGGAGGCCAGGATCCCCGCGCCGTTTTCCCGCCAACGCCGCCTCTTACAAAAGGACAGCGCCCCACCGTGCCGCGCCGTCCGCTGCATGCTCCGCCGGTCCGCCATTTGTGCGCCACCGTCGAGCTCCACCCTCCGAGCCACCACGCGCCCGCATGAGTAGCCAACCGCCACCACACTCACCCACCGAAGCTCCTCCGGCCACACATTGCGCAGCTCCGCTATCCCTGCTCCGCCACCACCGCTCCGCCGCCGCCATCTGTGCGTCGCCGAGGAACTCCCCTGCCCGAGCCGCCTCGAGCCCGTCCAAGCGCCCTAGTATCACCGCACCACCCCACAGAAGCTCCCACGGTCGCTTGTTGCCCAGCTCCGTCGCCCTGCTCGCTGGTGAGCTCGCTGCCGCGGCCGCAGATCCCCTGCGCCGCCGAGCTCCCTCACCGGAGCCTTCCCCTGCCTGACGCCGGCCACGGCTAGCCCCTAGGTGAGCTCCTAGTCCCTCCCCGCCACTCACCCGAGCCAGCCCGGCCCCACCACGCCGCCGGCGAGCTCGCCCGCGCCGCCAGGGACCAATTGCAAGCCCCCAAATCTTCCTAGGGTCAAATCCGTGAAACCGAGGGCCTTTTTGTGAAACCAAGGGTAGAGTTGTGAATAGAAATCTATATCCGAGGATCTATCAGCAAAATAGAATCTTCAAGTTTTGTTTTAAATTGCTAAATCTTGTAAAATCAAGAACAATTCATAGAAAACTCATAAAAATGCAAACTCAACTGTTCTAGAATCCTTGTGAAGAACACTAACTTTTCTACAAAGGGAGTTTTCAAATTTCTGTGTAGTTTTTAAATAATTTTGAATTTACCAATTTGGATAGATCTGAAATAATTCAAATTCTATGTATGATCTGTAGCTCAACTTTGGATATGTTGTTTGCCATATGATGTTGGTCTTCTGATTCAAAGTTGGCACAAAGTTATGAAGTAGATCTTTAGTTATGAATTAAAGTTGATTTTCAGCATTGTTCCTGTTTATGATTTATGTAAATTAA
Source organism: Cenchrus fungigraminus (assembly GCA_036936925.1). Taxonomy (NCBI): domain Eukaryota; kingdom Viridiplantae; phylum Streptophyta; class Magnoliopsida; order Poales; family Poaceae; genus Cenchrus; species Cenchrus fungigraminus. The sequence goes on along the minus strand of CM072769.1, from coordinate 47,279,362 downwards.
TATGTTAATCTTTTGAATCCAATCTTCTTGCTATGATCCTGTTTTATGGTTTTGCACCCATGATAAATAGTAGAGATGTTTTGATGATGTTTTATAGGGTCAAGTAATTTTAGCACAAATTTACCCTTCCTTCATAAATTTACATTAATTTAAATTTTCTTTGCTGAGTAAGTGCATATCTCTTCATGATTAGGTGTTTTGAACCTCTACATGAATTTCTAGCTCAATATGTGGTATATTTATTTTTGTATGATTTATTCTTGCTTTTAATGGATGAACCTAGTTGTATTTTTCATGCTAGATCTATAGCTTGGATTGATCTAAATTTTTGGCAGTAGCTCATGTGTAGTATGTTGTGCCTCTCTGCAAAGTTTCATGGACATCTTGTTTGTATTTCTTCCAGAATGAATTTTCGAAGTAAATCAAGCTTAATCTAGGAATTAAAAGAAAAATAAGAATCACATTTGTTTTTCTTTTCAAATCTTTTGGGTTGAGCTTCACCAAGTCACACCATGAACAACACCCATAATTTAGTGAAGGAAAATTAATTAATTAATATAAATGTGCACACATTCACCATCAAATAAGGAGTTAAACCACGCACGTATACCCCTTCCTTTGATAGGAAGAGTATGCTGGATATATCTTTATCCAGGTGAATGTGGTCACTCTTACACCCCCACGTTTACCCTTCAATTCTAAACTATGTTCTCACTCCTCATTCATGAATACATGAAGTTAATGCATATGCATGTCGTGTAGAACTGCCGGACAGAAACTACGAGTTGGTGCTGGAATCCGAGGGAGATCTTGCGGAAGGAGAAGTGAACGTGGTGGAAGTGCAGCAAGACCCGGACCAATGTTCGGAAGACTTCATCACTGACTTTGCTAGTGAAGGCAAGCCTCGGAGCATAACCCAATTTTCTAACTTTTACAATTATGATATGCAACGTTTGTGCATTTACGTTTCAGGAGTTGATTTGAAACCCTAGATGCATGATCCTAGGTTCCTATGCTCAATTACTAGCATGATAGGTCGCTAGTTGCCATGCTCTAAGGACACGGTAAAAGTCGAGTGATGTTCGTCACTCGCGAGCTATATGTTTCTTATGTTGGAATCATAAGATTTTATAAATGGATATGCTCATGTGGTAAAAGCATGGGACCGGCTCCAGCCAGTAGGTCTGTGGTTAAGCGTTTGAACGTACTAAACATTTGCCGGGAATGGAACCGGTAAGCCTAGTACCTTCTTGATCCGGTAAGGGCTCTATGACCACTAATCTTGGGAAGAGACCCCTCTGCCTGCAGCAGAGTGGTGCATGTGTGAAGCTGGGCGGTGTGTGTCTCCGTGGCTAGTATACCTTGTACCAAAGACTGTAGAAATGGATCCTGAGTCGAGGACGGTTGGGAACCGCCTGGTTGGTGCACACCCACCCCCTGTTGGTTTCTAGTTGGATTATTTTTGGGGTGTGCATTCTTCCATGTGTTTAGGTTTCCCTTGCAAGGTTATTAATTGATCGATCGTCGGCCTCTCACCGTTACCCGAGATTGCTTAACCATACACTCTATGTCCCTTAATGATGGAATTGAGATTTAATTTGGTTATATGCTTAATTGTTTGCACAACTTATGCTTGCAATAGTTGCTTACTTAGTAATTGATAATCAACTAGAATTTTGAGCTAAAACTTGAAAGTAATGACATACTCTTTGTTGCTTTTCAGCAAAAGAAACCCACTTGCCAAAGAGCCCTGCATGTCTAGAGAGTTGGTGATTTTTCATCACCCGCCGGTTAAGTCTTGCTGAGTATTAGTATACTCAGCCTTGCTTTTGATGTTGTTTTCAGGTGACGTGAATGATGATGGGTTCCCGTGGCCTGGTTCTCTCCCACCCGGTTGGGAAGTGGAGTGGGAGGATGACAGTGCTTAGTGACGTCATGGATGGCCTCCTACGACGTTTAGTATTTTATTTCCATTGTGTTTCGAACTCTGAACTATTTACCTTATGCAAAGGACTTGGTTTGTAATATTAAAACCTTATGGAGCTTGATGTAATAATTTGTGAAATGTTTATCTCTGGACTCGCCGTCGTGTGAGTTTTAATGTACAATTCTTCGATCCTGGTTAAAGTGATTTACCGGGCTTGACCCGGCAGAGGCGACAAGTTACTTCTGTATTATTGCTTAATGACCAGATGGACCGGTTTAGGCAATAATACAGAATTAATTTGGGCGGTTCTGTCACACCATAAATGGCTACAACAAATGGCAATATGCTCGAAACAAGAAGGTGCAAGGTTGACAGAAGGGGGGACAACAAGAGAAAACAAAAGCATTGTGATATGGACAAATATTGTGATACAATTGAGAAGCTAGGATGATGCGCTAAAAAATCTAAGCTGCCTAATGCAAATATCTATCTTGCACAATAGACATGAGGGAGATAAATTGAATGATCAGCATGATGTTACCATCTAGGATAAGCCTCATCTTTAGTAGAGGGACTTTGTGTCCCTAGAACATGGGCTTGCTTGTGAATAGGTCACCTGTTAGTGACGTGAGGTCATCTGCAGTAACTAAAGTGGAACAATTTCCCAACCACACATATCTATAAGCATAGTAAGATTGCAAAAAAGAATGGAAGTGATGAGATCAAGTTGGTTTGCCGTATATTTTCTAATCTTTTGGAAACTTTTGAAATTAAATCGGTATGCGATGCATGAAGAACCAAACAACACAATGAACAAGATGATGAACACAAGTATACCGACAATGAATAATGGAACTTACTATTGAAGATTAGTAGTTATCATCGAAGTTATAAAGGTATTGTCAAACATAACGCTTTCATTTTAGAAGACATAAGGTATATTCGACAACTATCAAGGAGATAGCATTTCAAGCAATAAATATATGTTCTACAAAACATGATATAATATGTATATATAAGAAGCATCATATGTATTTATTGGGATCGCAAGTTAGGGAGGGAGGGAGAGGGAGGGAGAGAGAGAGATTCGGCTGCCATGCACCATCAGCGAAGAAGGGGTCATCGGTGAGTACGAAGAAGAAAAACAAAGGAGCGTCGGCTGCCAATCGTGAGGAACTGGAGAAGCGACATTCAAATGAGAGGAAGAAGGTACCGTTGGATCAGAGGAAGAAGAGGGTGCACCCAGATTGAAAGAGATAGGGACCTACACCGCCGCCATTGCTTGTGCCCATCCCAGATCTAGATGAAGCTTCAAGGTCGCCTACGCCGACAACTAGCGCTGCCACTAGGTATGATGAGCTCGCCAGAGGAGTTGGATTCTCACATCGGGAAGTAGAACACCCATACCCCGTCTGAGGCCAACACCTGAGCCAAACTCAGGAACCGTGGCCTGTGGAATCAATGAGGAGAGTTTGACCATCAAGAGTGGGAGAGCGAGAGGCTTTGTCAGTTTAGGCAGGGACTAAGTTATGAGAGGGTGAATAATAATTTTACTCCAATACAGAGCAGCAGAGCTTGACATTGTATGCAGGGGTGGAACGGAGCATTGATTGACATTTATTATCGGGTCAGTTACCATCCACCAATTAAAACACCATCCAAATAGCAGAATTTGATTGTATCAATACCAGTTCCAAATTTCGAGCTCCAACATCTATATCGTTGTTAGTGATTTCAAAAGGATGAATAACAGATTAAGAGGGATAAAGAAATATAAAATGTTAACATAGCATCTTTTTTTAAAAGTTATAGTTTATCAAATCTAGCCGCGCTATTAGCGCGGGCCAACTTGCTAGTTCATAATACAATATAGGCAGCTCTCTCCTGCTGGTTCGTAAGAAAAACGTCTTGCCTCGCCATCTTCAAGGTTATGCCACTTGAGCGACTGACTTGTTTTAATTTCTTGCACAATTTCAGTACCAGCTAGCCGTGGCTTTTGTAGCCCTCAATGTGTTGCTGCTGGGAATGCAGCATCTATAATGTTGGTAACATATAAGAGGGTAAAATCATAGGTTTTTTTTCGGTACACAATACCACTTAACCGTAGTACAGTGGTATTATCAATTTTTTGCTATGAGTAAAATGGTAATTTACTCGATGTATATTATTCGAAAAAAATTTCTCCTCCCTCCATTCACCCTGACACCCGTGACGCACATTTCATTTCATATATTACAACAATATCACTTTGCATTTCCGATAATACCCGTATACTACCCATACCACCTATGAATACCACCCATACCACACAAAAAAACCGGAGGTACAGAATTAATCTCAACCATCAGATCCTTACACATAGATCATTTTCTATTACATACGAGTCCTTTTCAATCAGTGGTACATGGTGGTATTGTGTACCCAAAAAAACCTCAAAATCATAAAGTAAAAAAAAGGTAAAAACACAATTGCAATTCAATGTAGCGGTACGATCACCAAGAATCATAAGTCCTATCTCATACTTTGATTCCTCCGGTTCAGTAATTAAAGTCGTTTAAGACAGCGATATGGTCTCCAAAACACAACTTTGACTTATCTTTTCTATAAAAATATTTATTAAAAAGTTACAAATATATATACTTTTTATGAAAATAAATTTCAAGACAAATCCATTGATATGATTTTCACATTTCCAAACTCAACTACTCCCTCCATACTCATAAAACATGTCATTTTGGACAAGATTTCAGTCAAACATTGGGAATATAAATCATTAATAACTTTTAAATTGTTAAGTTTGAAAATGTGAAAACTACATGAATAGATTTGTCTTGCAAAATACTTTCATAAAAATATACATACTCCCTCCGGTTTGGTAAATGAAATCGTTTTGGACAAGATTTGAGTGAAACATTGACAATGCAAATCATGAATAACTTTTAAGTTGTTGAGTTTGGAAATGCGAAAATCATATCAATAGATTTGTCTTAAAAAAATAATTTCATCAAAATATACATATATAACTTTTCAATAAATATTTTTATAGAAAAGAGAAGTCAAAGTTATGCTTTGGAGACCGTGTCGCTGTCCTAAACGACTTCATTTACCAAACTGGAGGGAGTATGTCAGTTTTTAATAATTATTTTTATAAAAATAAGAAGTCAACGTTATACTTCAGAGACCGTGTCGCTATCCTAAACGATATGTTTTATGGGTATGGAGGTAGTACTTAAAAGTTATTCATCATTTATATTCCTAATGTTTGACTCAAAACTTATGCGAAACGACTTTAATTACCAAACCGGAGGGATTAACTTCACTTTGGTTCCCAAAAGTTATCACACTACACTTCTTGGAATTGTTGTGCCGATACTGGTGTTGCAATAAAAAGGCTGACTAAAGACAATCTCAGAACCACTGTTTCTGCTGGGATGAGAATAATAAACATATATCCATATATATAACATAGCTGATAATTGTAATTGAATAATGTAAACAAATAGACCAATCTACTGTCTAGTCTAGACTCTAGATCCGGAAGGGATTATCCAGTGTTAAATTATGAATGTCCTTCGTGGGTAGTACATGGCTAAGCGACCAAAACCTATCAGCTTTAAAATATAATTCAACATCTTGAGAAGCTCTGTTGTCCAACATTAATTTCTTGCGCTGACTTGCCATGGATTTAGCATCAGGTTGGTGACAGACACCAAGCGTCATGGATTTCAGCAATCTAGCATTTGAGAGAAAGAATCTTATCAGCTGCACCTGCGACCTATTCCCCGTATAAGGTGTTAGCTGAACATTCTTGAGATGTGCATAAAGGCATTCGAGTGAAACATCGCGTTGTGCATTCTCGGTCCATCTCCCGGTGTCTACCTAGAAAAGAAAAAAAAGAAGGATGCAAACACAACATTAACTGGGGTACGGTTCAATAAAAGGATGTGATGCATATATGGTAGAACAAAACGAGCAATTGTATGAATAAAGATATATTGTATTACGAGGTTCAGCTTCTCCACGCAGGGAAAGCATAGTAAGAATTCAACGATGACATCGACATTAGCAACGGTGTTGAGGGCTAAAATCTTCACCGTGCGGATCGCATTGGTCGGACTAACGAGCTCCACGCCCTGAAATGAACATGGAAAACCAAAGTGTGTATGAGGAAGCATTGGGAAGCAACATATAAGGATATATGAAAAAATCCTGGTACCTACCTTGAAAACCTTAATCGCATCACCAGAGTACAGATATCCCAATATCCTTAGCTTGGGTGCATGGATAACTCGGATCTTCATGTCATACTTTACATCATCAGGGATGAGCCCTTCCAACAGTGGGGCATGCTCAACTATAACTTCCTCAAATCTTGTCTCTTGCCATCTCTCACAATATAGGCTATCTTTTACGTGATCAGTTGTTACACCAAGGCTCCGAAGCGTGCAGGAGGTGACCCGAAGACGACGATAACCGATGTTGTGGTGCAGTATCAAGCTCTGCAGGACATGGCATCTGGACAGGAAAGCATGGAGAGTTTTCTCCGAGATGGAGACGTGCTTGAGGGTAAGCTGCTCGAGCTGCGGAAAGTCGACGCTGCAGCAGGCATTGTTCTTGGAGAAGTCGATTCTGCTGTCCTCGCAGGATACGCTGAGCACGCGCAGGGTACGCCAGAACCGGAACATGGACGGTGGCGACGGGTTGTGAGGATAAGACCACGTGAAGTCGTCGGGGGCGTAGTGGAGCTCCAGCACCGGGAGGTCGTCAAGGACGGGCTGCCGGAGGAGGTCGTCGACGACGGAGTATGCCTTGGACCAGCGGCCCTGCCACCAGAGGGAGAAGCGGCGGGTGGGGCCCGGGTGGGCGCGGAGTATGGCGGCGGCGCGGAGGATGGCGGCGGCGCGGAGGCGTTTCTGCGCGGCCGTGCGGACGCAGACCTCGTAGTTGAGCGGCGCGGAGCGCCACAGCGTACGCCACCGCGTGGATAGGATCTGAGTGCGGCAGCCGTCGGCGGTGGGGAGGAGCGCGGCCGGTCTGGTCGAGGTCGTTGTCGGCATCTTCTCCTTCTCCGTGAGGCTGCTGTGGAGTACTGCTGCCGGATTCCTCCGTCGGCGCCGCCGGCGCAAGCAGCCGCGGCTTCTTGGACGTCGTGATCATCTAGCCCATGTAGGACTCTTGAAGGGCCACATCCCTCCCAGCTCGGAGATATATATATAAACGGTATTGATCGAAGTCGAGTTGGTTCCGGATCGAGTTACTGAGTTAGGCAGTGGCAGCAGCAAATGCCCCCATGCGCGCTAGCTGATCGAGCTCTCAGACATCGTCATTGTAACTTTGTAAGTGCGAGTTCTGGAGGCCTAGGCCTACCAGGTGCCACAAGCTACACGTACGAAAGCTATGCAAGGAAAACGTGAAACAAAAAAAAAAGTCAAATTAAGATGACGACCAACAGCAGTGGATCTGAATCGATGTGCTTCGACAAATTAGGAAATTAGGCTTAGGGATTGTAGGTCATTTTAACTTTTCTATGTGCATATATTTTTGCTATACATGTAGGTACAGTGTACTATATGTCTAGATTGATAATAATATTTATGTTGTGAACTTATTTGTGTGCCGCACCTACTTCAGGCGTCGGCGCAAGGCCAAGGCACCAGAGCTGGCAGCTCCAGGAGTTGAGGATTAGATTAGTTGATAGAGATGAAGTTAGTTAGTTTGTTAGCTATTTGTGTGGAACCCTTATCATATAAGCTTAGAGCAACTCCAACAACCTCTCTAAATCATTTTGTATCGGTAAAAAAATGAAAAACCCCGACAAAAGAGCGTTCCAACAGCCTCGGTAAAATCCTCCCTCGCAATCTTCCTCGCTATTCCTCCCCTTCCGCTCGCGAATATTGGCGAGCTCTCCCCACTCGCAAAATCGTCAGATCTCCCGGCATGGATCCCTCCCGTGCTCCTCCTCGCGCCAGATCAACAGCGGAGGGACCGAATCGACCGCGAGCAGGGACTGAATCGGCGGTGCTGGAGCCTCGTCGTGCCGTCATTCTTCACCGGCTTCCTGAGTGGGCGCCGGGACGGAGCCATGTGAGAGGGGCGGCCAGCTTGAGCGCGGCAAGGGCAGCCCGTCGGAGTGGCCGGGGCGGAGGCAGGTCGGCCGGCCGGAGCGGAGGCGGAGCGGCCTGCTTGAGCAGAGGGGTAGGGGGTAAACGGCTAGCCACCTGAGCAGAGCGGGGTGGCCGGGGCAGAGGCGCGCGACATGGCGAGGGGGAGGACGCAGACGACGCCGGGGCCGGGGCCGTGGAGGCGCGCGTGCACGGTGGAGGTGGAGGGCGGCGAGCCGAGCGCGACTGAGGCCGCCTTTGCGACGGGCATGGCCGCCGCTTACTCCGCCGCGGCAGTGAGCGCGTGGAGGAGGAGGGCAGCGAGTGGGCGGGGGAGGAGAAGGGCAGCGTGGACGAGCGGAGCGGAGGTGGGCCATGGCAGTGACGGGCTCTGCAGCTTGGCTGCTTGGCCATGGCGGAGGGTGGGAGACGGGGAGTGGCCGCAAGCAGGGGATGGATAAGGTTGGGGTTGGTGGGGATGACATGTGGGGTTGGGAGTGAGAAAGAATGACATGTGGAGCCTACTAATTATGAAGAGTCCAAATTAAAGAGTCTGTTGGTTTACCTTTGAGTTTAAGCAGTTTTCTATTTTTTACAAAAGGCTATAATCTTCAAATTTAGCTAACAAAATAATGAGACTGTTGGAGTTGCTCTTAGGAGATCCTAGTGATTAGGCAAGCAAGAAGTAATCTTAGAGAGTTCAAAGCCTCAACGGAGGGCGAACCTGATTACCGAGAGTTCAAAGCCTCTACGGAGGGCGAACCTAATTACCTTGCTAGAGATTTATCTTGCTAAGATTCGTCGTTGAGTTAATAATTAAAACCCAGCCCTATCATCTTTGGTATTCAGAGCCTTTTTGCTTCCCTTGCGCCGCCGCCACCTCCAACCAAATCACCCGCCTACGCTGCCGCCGCCCGCTCGTCGGTTCCGCCGCAGATCCCTCTTCGATTTCCGCCACCCCCTTGCCGCCGTCATGGGCGACAGCACCACCCTCGACGAGCTCAAGCAGTTCATCACCTCCCTCGCCGCCGATGTCACCTACATCAAGGCGGATTAGGCCTGTCTCCACGTCACCGTCAACAAGGTCCAATCCGACGTCATCAGCGACAGATCTTCATCCTCGAACAAGGGCAAGGGCGTCGCCGGCAATGGCTCTGGCGGCCCAGCCCCGACGGCCACCCACAAGCTGTGCTTTCCCAAATACGACGGCGCATCCGACCCAGTCGCTTGGCTCCACCGCTATGACCAATTCTTCCATGTGGCGTGCATGCCGAAAGAAGAAAAGGTGCGGTACACCGCCTTCTACTTCGACAGCAACGCACGTCAGTGGTACTTCCGCTTGCAGCATAACCAAGGTGTTCCGACTTGGGAACACTTCGTCAACCTGGTGAATCACCGCTTTAGTCCTCCGACGCGTAGCAACCCGCTCGGTGAACTCATCAAGCTCCAGCATGTTGGCTACGTCGCCGAGTACCAAGACCAGTACCTCAAGCTCCTAGCATGATGCGACAGCGTTACTAAGCAGCAGCAGATCGCCATCTACACCACCGGCCTTGGAGATCCTCTACACATTGACGTCGAGCTGCAACAGCTGGTGACCCTGGAGGACGCCATGGGTCTCTCCTGTGCGTACGAGCGCCGGAACGTCACCAACGATCCCCTTGAGGATCTGTGTGGTCCGAGGACCAAGGGGTGGTCACACCTTAGTGATGAGTAATTGACCACATGGTGTGGACTGACTCTTGGCTTAGTATTGCAGGTGTAGGTTGTGGCTTGATTCGCATGGTGCAGGTGAAGAACAAGCGCGAAAGGTCTATGCCTGTGTGGCCTCCGAGGAGTGGAGAGACAAGTAGGCTTCGTTTGAGGGACCCGGTGGACAATGGGATCAAGTGCGGGCCACATACTGGCAAGAAGAGCAAGACGAGGTCGGGAACATGGAGCTGGTGCAAGGTAGCAGCTAACAACTGAAGCTTGCACACGGGGTTTGTTGGTTTGGCCACAAAACCAACACCGAGCCGGGATAACCGTGGCGTCCAAGTCATGAGTGGGATTAGCGTGGAGGCTGCACCATGTCCGTGGGGTTTGCAGTGGTTTGGCCACAAAACCACTAGGTTACTTGGCTGAGCCACAAAGCCAAGACCGAAGATGTGACGGTACTTGGATGGCCAGCCCAGGCCGGTATGACCGCCTGGCCAGGGCGGTCTGACCGGGTGGGGTGGTCTGACCACCCAGGAGGGATGGTCTAATCGCGAGTGCCGCGGTTCATCGGAAAGCTTCGAAGCAGAGGACACGCGGCATGATCGCAAGGCTTGCGTGGAGTTGAAGCGAGCTGCGGTCGATGCGCATTCGTCTGATGGAGAAACGACGAGGATTCCCAAATTGCCCTTGGTGGCGTGTATCTTAGTGTTATGTAACTAGGGGTAGTTTGGTCATTCGACGCCACCCACATAAACTCTTTGAGGTGGGAGATGGCAGCCAACCCTTGGAACCCTAGTTCATTTGCCCCTTTGGGTTTTCCCTTCTCTTTGTTTCCATAGGCTAGTTAGGGCTCATTGCAAATCTAGAAGAGGGTAGGATGAAGGGAGGTTGCTAACCTTTTTGTAAAGAATGTGACGAGGCCATAGACCCGGGCCCATCATGGTTTCTGAAAAACGCAGTACGGACTGACACACAGCATACTTAGCGGCTAATACAATGAGTATTAAGCCCCCGAGTACTTGGGAGTCCGTACGACTTGTTTCCGTCATAGGCCAGGGGCCGGATGGCCCGCGACCACCGGCTCCCCTCCCTCCGAGTACATGGCGGCCCACACAACAAGTTCTCCGCCCCTTGACGATGCGCACGACAAGTCTTCATCCCCGCCTCCGACTACTCGTTCGCACGAGTAGTTTCCGTCTCCTTCCCCGACTACTCGTTCGCACGAGTAGTTTCTGCCATCAACTGGCGCAGGCTTCGCACGGAAGGCAAAGGCGTTGTGAGCCCCCCGCTGAGATCCCGGGATCTCCGTGCATGTTCTCCCACACGCCGCCACACGTCCGCTCCACCGCGGCAGCCCGCCCGGGCTAGGCCGATTCGGTGTCAAAGGACGGATCCGGTCGCCCTACCACGAACGGCACAGTGCGTGCCGTACCACGATCGGTGCGGGATGTATTAAGCCACGAACGGCATAGTGCACGCTACACCCTAAGCATCAGAAGGCGCGGCGTAGACCACCTGCTCGCACGAGTAGTTTTCCGCCTCTGACCAGTTCAAGACTTCACGATGAAGACGGCAGGTACATGGGCCCCGTCGATATCCCGTGATATCCGGGCACAGTGACCCATGCCCCGCCACGTGCTAGCTCCTCTGCGCCGGCCCGCTCTAACCGAGCCGATCCGGCGTTAGAAGCCAGATTTGTCTGTTGTTCCACGAATGACAGAGTACGTGTCGTACCACGGGCGGCACAGGAAACGCTGTGCCACGAGCGGCACAGTGTACGCCACCCCTTAGCCCTCGAACGCTACGGCATAGACTACTCCACCACCATAGCACTCAGAAAAGACGTGCCCCTGTTCTACTGATAGGGATAGGATACGAATTCTATGCCCTGCGCCCGACTAACTACTCAGAGAAGGGTACCGGGAAGACCGGCTGTGAAGACCGGCTCCACCGACTACTACCGGGAAGTTTGCATTGGGCTGCAGCTTCAAACGGAATATCTTCCTAAACAATGCCCAATGTGGGCGAATTCCAAGGAAAGCCTCGCAGAAGTGCACGTACACTGCGATCTGGAAGATGTTGTTCGGGTTCAGATGTACGTGCTCTAGCTTGAAGAAGTCGAGGAATCCCCTGAAGAAATCCGACGACAGCAGAGTCAACCCACGCTCGACAAAGTGGCCGAACATCGGGATTTCATCCGGAGTCTTCTCCATTGGCCACACATCTCCACTGGCAGAGCTCCATCCAGCGACTGCCTTCTCGCGCAGCAACCCGGCGGCTTCGAGGGCCTTGATATCATCCTCCCTCATCTTGGATTTCTTCCAAGAAACAGCTTGGCTTGGTGGCTTCGTGATTACCACGGTCTTATACTTGGGCTCCGGTAACTGATTTTTGTCGTGGCCGGACTTCCTCTTCTGAGCCTTGGTCGGCGCAGGCTTCGTCCTTCCTGTCACGAGGGTCTTCTTTCGCATTGGCTTGAGGGCTGCGAGGGGGTGGAGATGCAAACTCTTGGCGGCGTGGACGCTCAAACTCTGTGGTAGCTACAGATGCTAGGGTTTTCTTTCTGGATCTAAGGGCGAATGGAAGCAGTGAAACCCTAAGGGATACCTCTTCAGGTATTTATAATATCAAAACCCTAACAGTTCGACCTGGTGACACTTCGTATTCAACAGATTGGTTTCACACAGGCAAAATTTTTGGCTAAGTCAGTGGACTAAAATCCAAGACCTGCTCGGCTCCATCTCGGGGACTCGACTACTCGATGGAATTGGATTTCACTCAGCTACAGTTCACTGAATTCAGGCCACTATTCTACTGTCAGATTGGATCCTTCAATTCGAGAAAGTACTCGACTCAAGGCTCGGGGGCTCCGTGTCACGTGTCCTTCAGTTTTTCTCAGGATTTTACAGGATTATTTGATGAAGACTACAGATTGACCCTCAGCTTGAATTGTCAATTCGAACTAAGGCTCGGGGCTACATCCATATAGGATGCGATTTTTGTAATTGCATTCCTATATATTTTTCTTCGGATTTTCTACGGACTTTTCGGAGCAAGATCAAAGACCAGAAGATTGACCCTCAGCTTGAATCCTGGATTCAACCTAAGGCTCGGGGGCTACATTCCATATGGAATGCGATTTTAGTTATCGCATTTCCATATGGATCTTTGATGCAAAGATTTCAAGAACGAAGCGGGTATTATTGAAGACCTTCAAGGGAAGTACTCGGGGACGCTTGGGAACAACTTGAGAAGACTTCAAGACTACTCGTGGAGTTAGCTTGAGTACCTTCCAGTCTCGTGATAATTCAAGTACTATGGAAGATTGAAGCTTGCAGAACTCGAGGACGCTTGGGAACTACTCGCGGAGACCTTCAAGACTACTTGGAAGCATCACACTCGACTACAAAGTACTCGGGGGCTTGTCGACCGGGCATCCCTGGACCCACCACACATGTGGGCCATACCCGGGAGATAAGATCCTACACACCTGGACTACTCAACTAGTGGGCCACGGTGCAAGATTACCGTGGACCACAAGGCAAGACAAGGCGGACAAGAACTTGTACTAAGACTAGGATAGCTTTCCATAACTCATATAGGCTACTCCGAGTCCTACTCAAATAGTACTCTTGTACCAATCCGACTTGTAACCCTACCTCCCGTGGCATATAAAGCGAGGCAGGGACCCCTCTCAAAACATACGCAATCAATACAGAGCCACGCAGCATACAGGACGTAGGGTATTACGCACATTGCGGCCCGAACCTGTCTAATTGTGTGCCCCGTGTCTCACCATCGTGTTCCTAATCTCGGCGAGCCCCACCGCACAATCTACTACTTCGGGTACCCCGTCGTAGGCTCGGTGTCTAAAACACTGACACTGGCCGCGTATGAGAACTACCCAAGTCATCATCTCTGGTGTAACCAGAGGCTTCCGGCAACCTCACCCGACGAGCAGTACCTCGACTCCGACAGCACGGTCGACATCTTGGACTCGGAGTGGGACTACTCCGGGCTTCAAGACGCGGGCGCCTTCCGTCGTTTCCAGACGACGGTAGACTATTGCTTCAGCTACTCCGACGATTCTGACGGCGGAAGATACGACCCCTCGCGCGAGTGCTTCGTCGTCGGCAACGCCCCGGTTGCTCCGGTACCAGCCCAGACTCCGGAGGGGGCCGTCCACTCCGCTCACAGCTCAACGGCGGATAGCGTGGCCGAGGTGCAGGTCCTGCCCAATGGAGCCGCGCAATGAGCGCGACTAGACGAGTTGGAGGACGCAAAGTGCCAGCTCGACGACAAGCGGGCCCAGCTCCACCAACAACTCGGGCAGGACCCGAATCCAACTCTCGCACGCGTACGCGTGAGGGACGTCCAGCAACGCAGCATCAACGACAACCGAGACGTCATTAACGGCATGCCCGTCTTCAAGAGGGCGTCGCAAAATTTGGCTGCATCCGCAGTTCTTTTCTGGAAGATCCCGAAGCCTGCCACTCCTCAGGAGAAAGAAATGCACAAACAAATCAAGATGCTCCTCGAGACCGCCGCTGTGCAGCAGGCAGAGAGCTCTGCTTCTCGTCAGCGGGGCTCGCAGGGTCACGGGCACTCCGAGCCACGACAACCTGCGGCACCGTCGCAACAGCCACGATGGTCCGAGGAAGTCAACGTGCCGGTCAAAAGCCGCCTGGGACCCCACCACGACGCGCGCGATACCATCAAGGCGCGGCGAAGGGCAGACGCGGGCCAAGACGACGATTGCGAGCAGCAGCCTCGTAAGGAGTACAACTGGTGGCGCGGGGGTCGTTACGATAGCGACGAAGACCGAAGCCGGAGCAACTCGCCTGACGCCCAGGGGCCGCGCGCCTTCGGAAGAAATGTGCGTAGCACCCGTTTCCCTTCGCTTTTCCGAGCTCCGACCTCCGTACGAAAGTACGATGGTGAAACCAACCCCAGCATTTGGTTGGAAGATTACCGGCTGGCGTGTAACGCCGGCGGAGCGCGGGACGACCTGTTCATCATCAAGAATCCTCCGCTACACCTCGCGGACTCGGCCCGCACGTGACTCGAGCACCTGCCATGGGGCAAAATCGACAGCTGGTCACAGCTGCGCGACGCCTTCATCGGCAACTTCCAGGGCACGTACGCTCGACCAGGGAGCCTGTGGGACTTGCGCAACTGTAAGCAGATGAAGGGTGAGAGTCTGCGCGACTACATCCGGCGCTTCTCCAAGCGGCGCACCGAGTTGCCCAGCACCACCGACACGGACATTGTCTCGGCCTTCCAGAATGGCACCACGTGTGCACGCTGATCCATCGGATCGAGCGACGGAAGCCGTGATCTACTCGGGAGCTGCTCGACATAGCAACCGACCACGCCAACGGGGAGGAGGCTGTGGCCGCGATGCTCCGTCCCGGCACTAGCAAAGGGAAGTAGCCGGCTGAAGCTGATGGTGGTCCGTCCGCTCCAACCAACAAGAAAAAGAAGAACAAGGATAAGCAGTACCATGATGACACCCTGGTGGCGGCTGTCGACCGAAAGACAGCAAGACCCAGGAGCAACCCGCCAAAAGACCACTTCGAGAAGCTGCTGGAGGCTCCGTGCCCCAACCACGAGGGTTCAGTTAAACATGCCATCAAGGACTGCAACCTGATGAAGTCCTATCTCGCCGGCACGCTGAAAAAGCGTAACATTGCTCCGACTAGTGATGGAGGAAAGGACAAGGGCAACGACGAAGGCGCCTACCCCCGTGAAGACGGAGCTGTTATGATGATCTTCGGCGGTTCAGAGGCACGACCGCCTAGATGCCAGGAGAAGCTGATCAGGCGAGAAGTTTATCACGCCGAGCACGCAACTCCAACGTACCTAAAGTGGTCGGAGACACCGGTCACGTTCGACCGTCGCGATCATCCTGACCACATCCCACACCCGGGAAACTACTCGCTGGTCGTGGCGCCCTTGTTCGGCACCAAGCGCGTGCACAAGGTGCTGATGGACGGAGGTAGCGGCCTCAACGTCATCTACATGTCGACCCTCGACGACATGGGGATCCCGCGGTCCTGACTGCGGCTGTCGACGGCGCCCTTCCACGGGGTCGTACCTGGCATGGAGGCGGTTCCCCTCAGGCATATCGATCTACCTGTCATGTTCGGAACTCCGAACAATTTCCGAAAGGAGACCCTCACCTTCAAAGTGGTAGGGTTCTCGGAGACGTATCACGCGATACTTGGAAGGCCAGCTTACGCGAAGTTCATGGCCGTCCCCAACTACACGTACCTCAAGCTGAAAATGCCCGACCCAAAAGGCATCATCACGGCAGGTGCAACATTCTAGTACGCATACGAATGCGATGTTGAGTGCTTCCAGTTCGCTGAAGCACTGATCCGGTCCAAGAAGCTCACCGCAGAGCCCCCCTCCGGGGACCAAGATATCCCCGAGTCGTCCAAGCGAGCGGCATGCTCTTTTGAGCCCGCCAATGACGCCAAGGAAGTGCCCATCTCCGGTGATGGCCGCACGATCCGTATCGGGACGGCGCTCGATTCCGCCTAGGAAAGCGCGCTCATCAACTTCCTCCGCGCGAACCTCGACGTGTTCGCATGGAAGCCCTCCGACATGCCTGGAATTCCAAGGGAGGTCGCTGAGCACAAGCTTAACATTAAGCCCGGCTCGAAGCCAATCAAGCAGCGTCTTCGCCGCTTCAACTCCGACAAGTGCAAGGCCATTGGCGAGGAAATCAAGAAGCTACTTAGTGCAGGATTCATTCGTGAAGTGTACCACCCCGAGTGGTTAGCGAACCCTGTGCTCGTTAAGAAGAAGAATGGAAAATGGAGGATGTGCGTTGATTACACAAGCCTGAACAAGGCATGTCCAAAAGATCCATTTCCTTTACCGCGTATAGATCAAGTAGTCGATTCAACAGCCGGGTGCGAAACCCTCTGTTTTCTCGATGCTTACTCCGGGTACCATCAAATCGCAATAAGCATGATCGACCAGCTCGCGACCTCATTCATCACCCTGTTCGGTGCGTACTGCTACGCTTCCATGTCGTTTGGGTTGAAGAATGCAGGGGCCACGTTTCAGATATGCATGCAACGTGTCTTTGGAGACCTCATCGGACGACTAATCGAGGCCTATGTGGATGATATCGTGGTTAAGTCAAAAAAAGGTGGGTGACCTGATCCCCGACCTCACCGCGGTCTTCGAAAAGCTAAGAGAGCACGGTGTGAAGTTAAATCTCGAGAAATGTGTTTTCGGGGTCCCTAGGGGCATGCTACTCGGTTTCGTCGTGTCGGAACGCGGCATCGAGACCAACCCCGAGAAGATCTCTGCGATCACGAGCATGGGGCCCATCACAAACCTGAAGGGAGTGCAACGCGTCACCGGATGCCTCGCTGCTCTCAGCAGGTTCATCGCTTGACTAGGTGAATGCAGCTTCCCACTGTACAAGCTCATGAAGAAGTCAGAGCATTTCGTGTGGACACTTGAAGCACAAGAAGCACTCGATTCACTCAAAAAGCTACTCGAGAGCCCACCAGTGCTCACCGCACCAGCGGAGGAGGAGCCGATGCTCCTATACATCGCTGCAACGACCCAGGTCGTGAGCGCGGCGCTGGTGGTCAAGCAAGACGAGCCCGGGAAGACACAGAAAGTACAGCACCCAGTCTACTTTGTGAGCGAGGTCCTCTCCGACTCAAAGACGTGCTACCCGCAAATCCAAAAGTTGATCTATGCAATCCTCATCACTAAGCGGAAGCTCCGGCACTATTTCGACTCGCACCGCATCACGGTGGTGTCCAAATATCCGCTTGGCGAGGTCATACAGAGCCCAGAAGCGGAAGGAAGAATTGCTAAATGGGCCCTCGAGTTGATGGGACAGAACATCAAATACGCGCCCCGCACCGCCATCAAGTCGCAGGCGTTGGCCGACTTCGTCGCCGAATGGACGGAGATCCAAACTCCCCCTACTCCCGTCGAACACGAGACATGGCTCATGTACTTCAATGGGTCAATCATGAAAGAAGGAGCCGGGGTCGAACTTGTCTTCATCTCGCCTCTGGGCGTACGAATGGAGTACATGGTCCGACTACATTTCGCGGCCTCCAACAATGTCGCAGAGTGCGAGGTGCTTGTCAATGGTCTCCGGATCACCCTCGAGCTCGGAATCTGACGTCTCGAGATTTGGGGAGACTCCGACCTGGTCGTGGGGCAGGTGATGAAGGAGAAAAATTGCTTAAGCCCAAAAATGGCCGCATACTGCCGAGCGGTGTGCGAGTTGGAGGACAAGTTCCATGGGCTCGAGCTCAATCATGTGATGCATAAGTACAACGAGGCAGCAGATACTCTCGCGAAAGCGGCATCGAATCGAAAACCCATCCCACACGGGGTCTTCGCCAGTGACCAGTACACGCCGTCCGTCCGCTCCGAGGAGGACAAGTCGCCGGAGCCGTCGACACAAGAAGTCATGGAGATTGACGAGGAGTGAGAGCCCAACCCCGAAGACCCATACTGGAGGATCCCGATCCTCAAGTGGATGGTGGAGGGAAAGTTACCACCCGACAAGGAGGAAGCTCGGCGGATCGCTTGCATGGCTAAGTCGTACAAACTGGTCAATGGCGAGCTCCGACGAAAGGGTGCTGAAGGCATACTCATGCGTTGCATCCTGGCCGACCAGGGCAAAGAGTTGCTGTAGGAAATCCATGCAGGCTCATGCGGGCATCACGCTGGTCCGAAGACCATTGTCGGGAAGGCTTTCCGACAAGGTTTTTACTAGCCAACCGCAGTCGCCGACGCAACTCGGATCGTGCGCAGCTGCGAAGAATGTCAATTCTACGTACGACAAACTCATATCCCGGCGCAGGCACTACAAACCATTCCTATCACCTAGCCTTTCGCGGTCTGGGGATTGGACATGGTCGCACCTTTGAGAAAGGCGCCCGGGGGCTACACCCACGTGCTCGTCGCCATTGACAAGTTTTCAAAGTGGATCGAGGCCAAGCACATAACAAACGTTCACTTCGAGGAGGCCGTTGCGTTCTTCACCGATATCATCTATCGCTTCGGGATCCCGAACTCTATCATTACCGATAACGGCACCCAGTTCACCGACAAGAAGTTCCTCAAGTTCTGCGACGACAACAACATCCGTGTGGACTGGGCCACTGTCAACCACCCTGTTGGCGTTTCTTAACGTCACCACTAGTTGCGCACCTAGAGGGATCGCATAAGAACAACCGGGTATACCGTAAGTGCACGGAAATACCGCTATAGCACTTCCCCAAGGAAGGAGAGTATTCCAAGGGTATCGAATCCAAGGAACGATGTGCACCATCTCCTACTCTAGTATAGATGATCCAAGGACACAACACTGATTGATAGGATAGGTAGAAAGGATCTGCCTCGACCGAGCGCAGAGTCTAGTTACGGTCTCTCAGGTATAACACTCACTTCGGGCACCAGGCACATCCTAGGTCAATGTGCTGGAGCGAGCCCAACTCGGTACGCGACGTAGAGGGTAGACAAAGGGTCCAACAGGCTGTCACCACTGCGGCCTACCTCTACGCTATGATCGTATGTGGTCTTCGAAGGATAGCTTATGATCCAGACACCACGTCTACACATCTTACTATTACTACGAATCCGCAAGGGAGATACTGGCACTAGCTCAAGGTATGCTCTATCACTCATGCAAGATCACGAATGCACTTTGATCTAATTAGAGACATGCAGGAGCTTCACTTTACTCTAATAGACAAGCTGGCAAACTAGATGCAAACTTATGATCTAAGTCTACTGGATCGAAAGGGTTGTGTTCGAAGAACACAAGCCTCTAAACCAAGAACAAACGAAGAACACAAGAACAAAGCAACTAAGCATGCATACGACTTTAGTCTAAATAGGAAATATTGAAATACTCACTTTAGTCTAGTTGAAGAACAAAGGCACCACTGAGGATCGTTCTTGAGAAAGATGTCATGAATCATGACATGGCCTCAAGCCTCCCACCTCACTTCCTAGCACTAATCCTATACAAAGAGCTCTCCTCTCCTAAAGAGAGAGGCTCCAAGCCAAAATGAAGAGGAGGAGAAGTGTGTGCTCCAAATGAGAGCCCCTCCCCTCCTATTTATAGAGGAGGGGTGGCTTGCTTTGATGCTCCAAGTGCCTCCACTTTTTCAGCCATCCTTGGGCGCCACCAATAGAAGAGCGACACGTGGCGAGGAATCTTGCAATGCACTCTTCTCTAGCTTCCAGGGGAAGGAACCAAACCAACCTTGTACCGGTCAATCAACAAGCGCCATGTCACCGATCCACCCCGAAACGTTGTAAGGGATCAACCAAGAAGCAACACATGGAAGCAGATGGCGAACGGAGGCAAGATGGGAGCGGCCGAACCTGGGTTTGGCCGACCCTGGCCCACCTCCTTTTGCCCCGTGCTTTCTCTAGGTGACTGATATGTGGGCCCTTATGACGGTTCTAGGTGCATGCCGAGTTTTGAGGTGGTTTGGGTCCCTGGTGGGCCCTTGGATCCTTGTGCTGCACACGTGGTGGTGTCTGATTCGTCGGGAGTCGCTTCACATGGATTGATGAGGTGTCATGGACACATGGCATCTAGTGTGGCACACGTCGCCACGTGGCCTGGTGTGGGTCCCACCGAGCTCACAAGATATCTTGTCTTGTGCATATCTTTCTCATCCGGACTCCGAAGTAGACAAATGATATATCCATTTCAATCATCTCAACGAGCCCGTCGCCATGGTGCAGTCCAAATTGGCATTTGGGGGTGTTTGTGATGATATCCTTTAATAGCCATTGGACTACTTGCTCTTAACTGTACCATTTGGCACGTATTTCGGTGCATCCTGCAACAAAAGCTAGAAACACCAACACTTGTGGAAATCATCAGTATCAAGCCCTATTCTAGTGTTGATGATCCTTTTACATTTGTTTTATGCAGGTATTGACGGTGTAAAAGCAGCACTTTTCAACCGTCAACAACACCCCCACACTTGACCTTTGCTCGTCCCGAGTAAAGGGAGTCAGGTCAAGGTGAGACATGATATCCAAAGGTATGAAGCAAGCATAAGAGATATTCCAAACCATACCTTGTACTTGTGAACTCTGAAGTGTCTATTATGCTATCTTGGGTAGTTGAAGGATGGAACGGTCATGATTCAAATCACTCCTGCTCATCATGTTAAGTAACTTGGGGTTTTGCAATAAATTTTCAAAACAAACCTTGCTTAGCTCCTCATTTGATTCTCTCAAATCGCTCAATGTGTATATGTCCTAACCAATGCATTAGATTGCCTTTCTTCATCCTACTTCTAATGATGGCTATATGTGGAGCTCAGGGTAGGATAAAGGATAAGGCATACTTGCATCACATATATTGCAAAGTCAAAAACTGGATCCACAGAGAAAATCAAATCATACCATCAGATCAAGATGTGCACGTGTATGGATATGGTGAGTATGGTAAGGTGGATACGAGGCCCGGAATGGGTGCTAGATATTACCATGCATATATGATGAAAGCTGAGGTTGATGGTAAGGTGGACACTAGCCCCGGAATGGATACTAGTTATTACCATCTATGATATGTAACTCCTTTTTGCATGATCTCATCTCCCTCATATTTCTCCTTTATTTTGGACATGGGCTATTCTTTCTTTTGATTATTTTTTTTCTCTTTCTTCTTTTTTTTCATCATGCCTTGAGCATGTATCTCTCTTTTTTTCATAGCCCATGTCTCTTTTTGAAGGACACTTTTGGAGAGAGATGTCACACCACATATGGAGCTTTATATTTATGAAATGGATAAATGATACAATGCTAACTTCCAGTGTAGAAGCATAGCAAGGGGAAATAGGTGGTGTGCACATGAATCTTGATCATGAAAGTAATGAAAAGAATTCTCACAAGGGTCACAGGATTTGACAAAGCTCAATGCAATGACAGCCGCATATGATTAGAAGGTTTTCAACTGTGAACATCATATGGCTCTAGTAGGACGGTGGCATATCAAAGATGAGCTTCGCAAAGGGTTTTCAGGTTTTCAAATAAAATTCCCAAGCACTCAAACATAAAGAGCGAAGATCATGTCATCAAACCATATCACAAACGTCAACTACTTAGATAAGCATGAGTTCTTTAATGATATTTGTTCACAAGCATCAAGGTGATGAGTAAGGAATAAAATATATGCAAGCCAACCACAGGAATCATGTAGAGCAAGCATAGCACGGATTGCTGAGTTTGATGTAAAGGATATGAATTGAAATTCATTCAAACTCATGGATATAGGAGAGAGTGAGATAGAAGTTGCATATACCATCGCTTCTGAAGGATAAGAGATCAAGGAAGACCAGTGGTGATTCAGCTGACCAGAGGGCAGCCAGGTCACTCTAGTTTACCTTGCTCTTGTCATGAAGGCGTAGTCGATGTTGTGCAGCGCCTGTGTGGGAGTTCTTGAGTGGATATGTCGATGATGAGCTCGAGAGGACATTGCGGGGCCGCTTCGAACCAAAGGTCGGGTTCGGAGGAGACGCCGCCCGCTTGCTTCCCGCAGACAGAGCAGAAATCGGGGAGGGTGCGGATCCGCTTCCAGCGACGACGATGGACGGAAGACGTCGCTGGGTGGAGGCCGGTCCCCCTCCCTGGGTCGAGGGTGGGAAAGAAACCCCCGGCGCGTTCCGCCGCTCCCGCGGCGAGCGCGCCGACGGAGAGTCCGACCTCCGGCGAGAAGAGTGGCGGCGCGAGGTCTCGTGCCCCGACGTGCGGCAAGTGGAATCGCCACGCCGCGGGGAACTCCTACTCCTCTCGCGGTAGCTCCGCCGAGAGGTACGGCTGCTCGCCCTGGATCAGTCTGCTCAGGGAGACCGGGGCAGCGCCTGCCGGCTCGAACTGGCACCCACGGCGGCCGAGGCGGGCTCCGACCCGCCACACGGCTGCGACGTCGCCGGAGCCTCGTCATCCGTCCACACGAACTCAGAGTCGGAGTCCCCCGTGTCTGGCGGTGGTGACGAGGGGTCCTCGTCCTCCGAGACATCGACCTCCTTGGCGTGCCGGTGCGAAGTGCGGCCGTCGTTCCTCGACCGTTTCTCGATTTCCTTTTGTTGGTGGGCCTTTCGGCAGTCCGCCCGGCACTTATCCCGCGCGGCAATCTCCCGGGTGAGCACCCAGTCCTCCCCCAGCAGAGGGCGCGAGGCGAGGATGCGCACCGCCCCCATCTGGACAAATGCAAGGAAATTACTACCCGCCGCAACAACACAGGGAACAAGTCAGAAAGAGCAAAGAAAGGTGTACCAGGGTCGCGGTGGTCGGGTCAGGGAGCATCCGCAATACGTTCGGCGGCGGCCAGAATAGGTAGGCGATCCCGGTGGCCTGGGACAACCGGCGTTGGACCTCGTCCATCGAGGGCAAAGGGTCGGCCGTCACCGTCCCCACGAAGGGAGCCCGGTCGGCCGTCATCTCGAAGAGGCGCAGGGGGCGGCGTCGAAGCGGGACAACCACCCTCGCATGGTAGCCGCCAATCACGGTGACAAAATCCACACCGTTGTCGTGGAGCGTCTTGAGGGCATTGAGGGCGTCTGGAAGGAACCGGGGATGCTCCTTCTTCTCCCGCCTGTACTTCCACTTCGCCGGCGCCTGATCGTGCCAGCGGTTGGTGAACTTGGGCAGTGGGTTCTCGAGATCGTTCTTGAGGTAGAACCAGTCCTGGTGCCACCCGCTGTTGGAGCTTGTCAGGGCGGTGGAGATGTACTCCTCCATCCTCCCCTGCTTCCCGCGAAGTCCGGCACACCCGATCGCTGCCGCGGTGCCGTCGTCCTTCAAGCAGACGAACTAATAGAAGTACCGGAACAAGTCCCAGCGGGCTCCTTGTCCCAGCTACCACTCACACAGCACCTCAAATGCCGCCATCTGCTGGACGCCGTTCGGGTTGAGATTGTGGAGCTCGAGGTCGTACTCCTCGAGGGCGGCGCGGATGAACCGCCCCGCCGGGACGAAGAAGCCGCGCTTGTGGAAAACCACGAACGAGACCACGTACCCCTCCGGGGGCTCGGGGACGTTCTCGGCTCCAGGGACCTTCCACTCCTCCGCTGCAGTCTGCGGCGGTAGCATGCCGTCGACGGCGAGACGATGGAGTTTGGACCAGGTCACGGTCGAGGACGCCTAGTTCGACATGGTGGCGGCGGCGGCAAAAGGCGAGCTTGCGTTTGGAATCGAGGGAGGCACGGGAGCACGCGTGCAGCGAATGCGGAGGCTAAGGCAGAGGCAACAGCGGCGGAGTGAGCAAGAAAGAAGAAGAGGTAGAAATCCAACTGACGGCCACAGTATGAAAGGGGAGGTGACCGTACCCCCAGCAGTTAATGCCTGGGCCCGCCTCGGGCCACGTCCCCCACACGCCGAAGCATCGCTCCTCAAAAGGCGCACCCCCCCGCTGCCAGCTACGCACGAACGCACTGCCACATCACCTGTGACGGCCCCCCGAATCCCGCACCCGACGCGAGATTCCCGCCATTTCATCCCACAACGCGCATTTCACAACAAGCAACGGCAAGGTAACTTCCACGAATTGGGTCTTGGCTCTCGGCAAAGCCAGGAGCTCTCGGCAGAGGCTCCGTTTCCGGTAGTGGTGTTCCACTTCTCCGGGCACGGCGTGCAGAAGCTGGACATGAACGACGACGAGGTGGACGGGTATAACTAGGCGCTATGCCCGATGGACTTCGAGCGGAGCAGCAAGATCCTGGATGACGAGATCAACGAGATGATTGTCCGGCCGCTGGGCCGGGGTGTGAAGCTCCACGCCATCGTCGACACCTGCCACGGCGGCACCATCCTCGATCTCCCCTACCTCTGCCGCCTCTCAAGGAATTCACATCGTCGTCGCATCTCGCATCTTCCTCGGCTCTTTCGCCTTGCGAAGACAGAGCTCCTCTCACGGACCAGAGGAAGGCCGCGGAGGGCTGTAGGCAGCTGGCTTGCCGGAGGAGGGGAGGGCGCAACACTCGCCGGCCGAAGAGAAGAAGGGGAGCTGCGGAAGGGCGCAGGCAGGTGCTGGCCGGTGGAGGGGAGGTAGCAGCGCTCGCTGGCAGAGTGAAGGAAGAAGGGAGCAGCGGAGGGGCGCGGCGGGTGCTCGTCAGCAGTGGGGAATAGTGTAGCTCTGGCCGGCAGTGGGAAGGAAGGGAGCGGAGGAGGCGCGCATGTGGGCGTGCAGTGGCTGACCATTGAAGGTGAGGGAGACGCAGCGGCACTTGCGTCGGTGGCGGGTAGGCTTGAGAAAGACGAACAGAAGCTACTTGGAGCTCCTACTTTGCTTAGTAGGGGCTGACCTCAACTTTTTGAGGGTCTAATTTTATGCTCAACTCCAGCAATAGCACCAACTTTGAAGCCCCTATTTTTACTGACATGCGGGACCTACTTGTCGGTGGGAACTCTTTTTATCCCTTCCTGGCTCTTCTCTCCTACATCTCTTCCTCGTTTCCTCCCATTGCTCCTATCTCTCTCTGCTGAAGCTCCTGGAACCAAGACGCAGAGGAGCACAAGCTCGGAGGCGGTGCCTGCGCGAGCTCTGGCTGGCCAGGGAGGCGGCACCCGCGCAAGCTCTGGCCGGCAGGGGAGGCGGTGCTCGCGGAGCTCCCCCACGACCGCGGAGGCGGTGCCCGCGCGAGCTCCCCACCGCGGATCTGGGCAGCCACGAGCTCGGGCTAGGTGTAGGACGACGACGCGGCCGAGCGTGAGCTTCGACTGGGCGCGGCGGTGACAGCGGTCTGGGGGAGCTCGACCTCCGACAGATGGAGCTTGAGGGTGGGCGGCGGCGCCCTGGGTAGGGAGCTTTTCGCCACAGTGAAGAGGAATCGACAATGTGGGTGACGCGGAGGAGTCGGGGGACCATGGCAGCCTCTGCCTCCATCGATTGACGGTGCTCCCGCTCGATTTGTGCGGCAGCGTTGCTCGCGTGACAGCGTAGAGAGGAGGCACGGCGGATCGGGGCGGGCGCGACACGACTGCTGTGTGCGGCTAGCTTGCGCATCGACGTAGAGAAGAGCGGCGGGCCTCGGTCCTGTGCTCAATTGGAGGCGAGCACAGATGGCGGCGGGGAAGGGCACGGGCGGTAGCGGGACGGCCAGGGAGGCGGGTCCAGGCAGTGGTGGGAGGGAGAAACGGCCCCAACTGTGGAGTAGGGGCTCCCTCCAACACCCGCAGGAGAAGGGGTCAAAGGGGGATTTGGGTGCCCCTCTAGAATTGGTGCGCGAGTAGAGGCTCTGCTGGAGTGCATTTTGTTTTGCTCTCAGCCTCTACTTTTTGAGTAGGGAGTCAAGTGTAGGGGTCTGCTGGAGTTGCTCTAAGAAAATAAATGCCGGCGAATACAAAAGCCATGTGAAATTACTCATATGTCATTTCTAAACTTAAAACAATTAATCCAAATCTGTTGTGGGTCTTACCAAATTGGAACTTCCTAGTATTTCATCATAGAAACTTCCTGATACTTCGTGGTACTTCCACCGTTGGATTTCGTCGAATGCATGGCTCGTAAAGAAAACATGCACTCTAAAATTTCTCAACATGTAGTCCTTTTTGCAAATAACAAATTTCACAAATACTCAAGCTCAATAACATTATTTCAACATTGAAGGCAAAAGATCACGCGATTCTTACACTATTCTTACAGACCGGTCAAAGGGATTTTCCAGCGCCAAATTATGGACGTGCTTCATGGGCACATGATCAGATGGCCAGCGATCATTTTCAAAGGCAAACCTACAATCTTGACAAGCCCTGGTGTCCAGCCTTAGCTTCTTATGCTGACTTGCAATCCATTTTTCATTTGTTATGACATGGCCGACTACAATCTTCATGGATTCCAGCACTCTAGCATTTAGGAGGAAGAACCGTATGAGGTTCACCTCCCATGCCTTGCCGTTATAATGTGTTAACTGTAACATTTTGAGATGCGCAGCAAGGCATTCCAGGGAAACATCTTGCTCCACTTTCATAAGGCAACCACCCTTACTGGATGCCTGAAAAAGATTGGGGAAAAATTAAAGCAGGTAATTGTCAGCTCAAGAGGAAAATGTCAGCTGGTGTTCAATATATATGAGGACTGAGGCTGATGCATGCATATGGTACAGTAGAATGAAACAAGCAGTTCTGAAATCAAGCTCTAACAAAGTTTGAAATGGTACCACGATGTGCAGCTTCTCCACGCACGGAAAGCATTGTAAGAAGTTAACGACAACACCCAGATCAAGAACAGCGTTGATGGCTAATATCTTCACGGTGCGCATTGCATTTGTCACACTTGCGAGCTCCAATCCCTGAAATGAAATGAGCAAGAAAAACCCAAGTGTGTGTGAACAAGCATGGAGCAACACTGCCATATAAATTCTACATGAAGGAGATATGGAAATGCTAGGTTGTAACTTGTATGGCTGCAGCTACCTTGAAAATCCTAGTTTGGAGGTCTTTGGGGGAGGCAACACTGACAACATCTTCAGCTTGGGCGCATTGACAACACTGATCTTCAAGTGATACATGAGACCATCCGGGATGAGCCTTTCCAACGCCGGCGCATCCTCGACGACGACTTCCTCAACCCTTCCTTCTCGATCTTTATGGCCATCAGTCATGCCAAGGCTCCGCAGCGTCGATGACCGGATCCGGAGACGACGGTAGCCGATGTTGTAGTGAAGCATCAAGCTCTGCAGGACGGGGCTTCCGGCCAGGATGCCACGGAGGGTGTTCTCGTCGATGTTGACGCCCTTGAGGGTCAGCTGCTCGAGGTGCGGGAAAACAAGATGCTGCTCGCCAGCACCGGCGGCGGGCTCCGGCGCCGGGACGACGATGTCGACCTGCACCACTCGCAGAACACGCAGAGCGCACGCAGCGTCGCCGAGAAGCGGAGCACCGGCAGCGGCAGCGGGGTATGGCTGCAGCCGGCTCTGGCGTACCTCGTGTCGGGGGCGTGGTAGTGGATCTCGAGGTCGCGGAGGCCGTCGAGGGTCGGGGACCGGAGCCAGCCGTCGATGACGGAGAAGCCGTCGGAGTTGGCGTCCCAGGTGAGCGCGAGGCGGCGGGCGGGTCAGGTGATGGCGGCGAGGGCTCCGTCGACGCGCCGCTGGTCGAAGAAGGTGGAGACCCGGGCCTCGAGGTTTAGCGGCGCGGCGGAAGAGCGCCACAGCGGGCGCCACCGCCGGGAGAGGATCTGGGTGCGGACGCCGTCGGCGATCGGGAGCAGCGTGATGATGTCGTGGAGAAGGTCCTCCGGGAGGCTGCTGATCAGGTCAGGCGGTTGCGGCTGCTGTTGCAGATGCCGGCGGCGGGATTCCTCCTCCTCCAGCAGCCGCCGCCTCTTGGACGTCGTGAACACACCCATGGCCGGCCAGATTTCAGCTGGGATGGCAATGCGGTGGACCCACGGATCTGAATTTGACGAGGATTTAAGAAATTTCCATCTCCATTGATTTCCAATATTTTTCATCTTCTAGACAAAGTAATACATATGGCATAATTAAATTAGCGCGTTCATCAAATTAGTACAATAGTACAACGAATTTGCATAAGAGGAATTACACATTTGCACATATTTAATTAATTATCTAATTAACATATATGCATGATGTGCACCGATTGAGCATGTTTTCCATACTCACAAAAAGCAGGTTTCACGGGTCGCTTCTACAGATCTTGTTGGTCGATCATCAGGGTGATGTGCTGCGGGCGTTCAACGCTCTCTCTGACATGGACTTCCGCAGCTTTCACCACCTGAACGGTGCTCTCCTCACGCTCCTACCAAAAAACCAGACCCGGTCGCTCTTTCTGATTTCCGACCCATCAGTCTAATTCATAGCTTTGGGAAACTTTTTTCCAAAGCAGCTGCTAACCGGTTCGCCCCGCACCTCTCTTCTCTAATCTCGCCCAACCAAAGTGCTTTCATCAAAGGTCGCCTCATCCATGATAACTTCCGCTACGTCCTTGGCACGGCGAGAACACTTTCTAGTCGGAAGCTTCCTAGGATCATGTTCAAAATTGATCTAGCCAAGGCTTCCGATTCGGTCGGCTGGGTTTTTCTTCTTGAACTCCTTTCGGCCGTCGGCTGCCCTCGCAGATGGACCGATTGGATCTCGGTCATTCTGTCCACCGCTAGCACCAGGGTGTTGCTTAATGGTACCCCTGGGCAGCGGATCTGCCACGGTCGAGGCCTACGCCAGGGAGACCCCTTATCCCCCATGCTCTTCGTGCTGGTCATGGAATGCTTCCATGCCCTCTTCCGCAAGGCGGAATCCCGTGGTCTCCTTCTGGATCTAGGGAGGAGCATCCGCTTTCGCGCCTCTCTCTAGGCTGACGATGTGGTCGCTTTCTTCTCTCCGGTCGAGCTCGATCTGCGGGTCGTCAAGGCGGTATTGTCGCTCTTCGAGAGCGCGGCTGGCTTGGCGGCAAACTACACCAAGAGCCAGGTCTACCCCATAAACTGCTCTGAGGATCACTTATCTTTGGTCCGTTCTATCCTCTCCTGCACGATCGCCGACTTCCCTTGCACCTACCTTGGGGTACCCCTTTCTATTAAAAGGCTACCCAAGGCGGCTCTGTAGCCACTGGTCGATAAGGTCGCTAGTGTAAGCCCCACTGCACCTTTGGTAAGGGTGTGTTTCGGTGATAAATGATAAACATATACTTGTGACTAACCTTGGTTTTGTAGCAGATTTATTCTTGGGTTATTGTCATGAGTAATAAATGAAAAGAGACCTCTCAATTTGAAATCAATAGACAAAGACTACAAGGCTAAGGACATTTCTAGTTCCAAGTGTCACAAGGAGATGAAGGACACTTGGATTTGCTAGTTTGTAGTGTTTGACCGTACTATTAAAAGGGGTTCACACTTGAGTAGCTTGACCATGCCAAATGCTATGCCATATTCATGCACTATCAAGCTCCTTGGTCACTAAACAGCTCAAGACACTCATCCGATGGTGATAAAAACAGAATGTTGAACTAAAGCTCATTTTTGATCCGACAAATGCCACACACAAGCCAACTCAAGTACATTTTTGGATCAATCCTGAGTGATAACCTCACCCCTCAAGCACTCCTTTGCAAAATACAACTATATACACCATAGATTCCCTATTTGATGGGTAGAGGGAAGGAGCCAAGTCCCCTAGTGCCATAATCTCTTGCATTGTGATAGAGGATCTCCTTATGCAATGCTTCACCCTTGGCTATATTCTTCACACAAGATCGTAGGCTTCTTACTTCCTCTTCACGTGCTTTCACCCTATCATGGTTAGTCTTGGAAGAGGAGGCAATATTCTCATCATTTGGCAAGACCTTAGGTTCTTCAATCAAATCATCACAAGAAGTAAAAGCATTTGTCTTAGTGATGTCTCTAGCAATTTCTTGCCCACTAGCACAAATAGCCTCATAGGCAAGCTCAATCTCTTGATACCTCATCTCTAAGACCACATGATCTTTCTTAAGCATCTTTTGACTTGACTCAAGAGACTTGTTAAGCACGATTATATCATCATGTTTGACGACTAGCTCATTGTGCTTATCAAGTAACTTGTCATGGTCATCTCTAAGTGACTTGTGAGACACTACCAAAGCTTCATGTTCTTTCCTAAGGTCATTGTGTTTCACAAGCAACTCATCATTGGACAGCTTAAGCTTCTCATGGGTCTCTTCAAGAGCCTTGAGTTTACTCTTTTGTTTCTTGATCATGTCGGTGTATTGATCTAGAAGACCCTTAAGAGCAGGAGGTGAAAGTTCATTATCACTATCCGAAGAGTCACTATCTTCACTATCGCTCACCTTGGAGTGTTTAGCCATGAAGCACATAGGTGGTGGAGGAAGAGGAGGTTCTTCATCATCCATGATCACAAGACCGGCAAACTTCTTGTTCTTCTCATCTTCACCATCGCTTGATTCACTTCAAGTTTCACCATCCGTGATCCACTTATTTGCCAAGAGAGAACGATGACCACCCTTCTTCTTGTTGTGGGACTTGCTAGAAGACTTCTTCTTGTATGAGTCCTTCTTGGAGTGCTTGTCATCTTTCTCTTTATCATCATCATTGTTGTTCTTCTTGCTAGAGCTTGACACTCTCTTGTCGGGCTTGGGGCAATCATATGATAGATGATCATAGCTTTGACAATTGTAGCACTTCCTCTTGCCTCCTTCACCACTTCTTGATGAGCGAAACTTGTTCTTCTTGGGATCATAGTTATAGCCTTTCTTTCCAATCTTGGAGAGCAATTTGGTGGTCCTCCTCATGAGGAAAGCAAGTTCACCATCATCTTCATCACTTGAGTCACTCTTGTCTTCACTTTCACTTGAAGAGGGAGGAGGCTTTGCCTTTGGTTTTGACTTGGGCTTGTCACTAGCCTTGAGTGCAAGATCCTTCTTGGAGCTTGATGTGGAAGAAGAAGATCCTTCAATTTGACCCATCAAGAACATCTCATGAGATCGAATCTTGTTCACAACTTCGGTGATGGTGAGAGTTTCGAAGTCCTTCTCAAAGATGAGTGCCTTCACGATGTTGTACTTGGGCTTGGGAAGCGTTTGAAGAATTTTCTGAATAATTTCCTGCTCGAACACGTTAGCAACATCGAGAGCATTGATATTTTGAATAATAACACCCATCCTAGAGTACATTTCCTCTACACCCTCATCATCCTTCATCTTAAACTCATTAAGCTCAACTTTAAGCAATTCATACTTCTCCTCACGGATTTTCTTGTTGCCAACATGGATTCTTTTGAGCTCCATCCAAACCTCATGAGCGGCCTCCAAAGCAAATACTCTATCAAACAAGTCCTCCTCAAGAGTCTCAAAGATAAAGTTTCTAGCATGATAGTTCAAAGGCAATAACTCATACATTCCCTTTTTGGATCTTATTCGCCTATTTTTCTAAAAATCTATAAAGTCTATCCCTTGTAGGGAATCTATGGTGTATATACTTGTATTTTTCAAAGGAGTGCTTGAGGGGTGAGGTTGTCACTCAGGATTGATCCAAAAATGTGCTTGAGTTGGCTTGTGTGTAGCATTTGTTGGATCAAAAATTAGCTTTAGTTCAACATTCTGCTTTTATCACCATCGGATGAACCGCTACTATGTAGGTTCCAGCGTCAGTTCATCCGGTGGCCGGGTCAGTTTGAATTTTGCCCAGCGCGCCTCTGTTAGCTATCGTCGGATGAACCGACACTCACCTCTATGGATGCAGCGGTTCATCCGGTGCTACTGAAATCCGAGGCAAATTCAGACCCGTGTGATATTCATCTGACGAATCTAAAATCAAGGCCATTGGATCATCCGATGATGCGTTTCACAATTTTGCCCATATCGTCCGACGGTTCGACCGACGCTGTGTGTTCTCCTACTGTCGGTTCATCCGGCGCTTCTCTGCAGCGTGGCCCCACTTGTCATAACCGTTCTTCTCCGTTACGTCTCAAATCCAAAATCAAACGCACCGCCGCCCGTTTCCGCCCGTACGCCGCCGTCCCGTCCGCCTCCGGCCACCGCTGCCGCGCACCGCCACACCTGGAGCTCCGCCGGCCCCTGGACCTCGCCGTCGGCCATCTCCACCGCCGCGCAGCCACCCCCTCCGCACGGAATCTCGTGCGTGGCACCGCGGAACCCTAGTTAGGGTTTCCGCCGCCGCCGGCTATTCCGGCTCGCCGGCGCCGCTGCAGCTCGACGGCCGCCGTCCTCGGGCGTGCGCAAGGCTTCTTCATGCTCCCCTGCCGTCTCTCGTCATCCTTCTTCAGCAGCGGTGAGCACCGCCTCTTCCTCCCCTGTTCATTCCATCTGCTCTTGTCTAGTTTGGGAAATTAAGAAGTGAATCTGTGCAATTAGGCTGTGATTTTGAGCTCTACTTCAGCCATGTCCTACATCTTGCTCTTCTGTTGCTCAAAACCATCCAGTTTCTGCTATATCTCATGCCTTTAAGCACTGCGGCTACTGTGCTTGCCCTGTTTATGCCCTGCTTGTCACTGTTCATGCTCTATTCATGCTTTGTCTGTCACAGATGCTCATGTCCCTGTTCTTAATCATGCTCATAATATGTGTCATGGTCTATCTCATAGTCTTCTAGTGTATGTGCTATTGTTCTTTCTAGATGTTTTCTTTCATTCTCTCACAGTAGCTCATATGACCTGTTCTCGCACACACATACACATCTTGTGCACATAAGGACTGTCCTAGACTTTATCTTTTCACATCATATGCCATGATCATCTTCTAGGATTCATACATAGGCTCTATCTACTCATATGCTTTGCTTAAGGACCTCTTCCCTTAGATATTTATCTTGTTTATATACTTCGCTCGCCATTCTATAATCTTCCATCTTTTCTCTGACAGATGGCAGGCGACAAGAGGAAAGGCAAGGCAGTGCTTGAGCCGAAGAAGAAGAAAAGCAAGCAGGATAAGGAGTGGGAGCGTGTGCTCCAAGTGCCCGACACCCAGGGTCAGCCACATAGGGGCATACGGATTGGGAGCAGTACACAGGGTGGTAGCAGTGCACAGGGTCAGGGGGAGCAGCCACCGTTGCGGCGTTCAGGCCGTACTAGTACCCGACCGGCAGAGACACCTCCTTCTGCACCACATACCGGTCCGAGGACTCGTGGAGGTCACACTCAGCCTCAGCCGACTCCTAGGCAGAGGAGAGCAGCAGCAGAGCAGCAGGTTCAGCAGGAGCAGGAGGATCAGTCGAGAGAGGGGCCTGAGGTTCGTATTGGTGCTCAGCGAGCAGAGGCCTTCGAGGTCTACCTCTGTGATCTGAGGAGCCTCTCTGGTCCGAAGATCCGGAAGCTGAGGTTCGTAGAGGAGGACGAGTAGTTCCCACCTCAGAGAGAGGATTGTGACCCCCGCTTCTGGACTATCCTTCAGGGGAGCTTCTATGCCTCCTATGTTAGGAAGGGGTCACAGCTGAGCCAGCACAGGATGCTACAGTGGACAACACTCAGGGCAGCTGCAGCTGGAGTTCCAATACTCCCTCACTTCGACTACCTATCGGGGCTCGCAGCTCTTGTTAGTGAGAGGCCGAGATACGTGCCAGAGTGGGTCAGAGTGTTCTACTCTACTGTCTATGTTGAGGATGCCCGGCTCTCGATCAGGTTCAAGTTTATGGGGTAGCAGTTCAGGCTCACTCGAGAGGGGATAGCAGAGTTCCTTGGGGTTCAGGTCGACGACACTTCGATCCACTACTTGGCCTACCCCGACGTTGAGGCTCCTCGTCGTGCTCACACTCCTATTGTTCCGACAGACGAGCAGATCAGCTTTCTCTTTCAGCAGCCCTTTCTCCCCGGCACCCCTCGGACCCCTGACAGATTGACACACGAGGCCTACGTGGTCCACTTCGCTCTCAGGAGGTCCCTACTTTTCAGGATGGGGAATGCAGAGTCGATCACCGGTGTCCAGCAGTGGCTCCTTCTGTACATCATGACCCACCAGCCATTCGACATAGTGGACATACTGCTCAGCGAGATCGAGGATGCTATCATGGATGGGATGGGGATGACCCGGCAGTTTCCCTTTACCCACTGGATCAGTTGGATGCTCTCACGGTTGGAGTCTCAGCGGTATATCTCAGTCTTGGAGCGATCCAAGTATGTATTCAAGACTTACCAGCTGCCGATGCCAGGGGATAGGAGGCAGGGACCCAGGGGATGGAGACGAGCAGTTGAGGACCTTCAGGCTCGTGCTGCAGCAGAGGCAGCTATGGACAAGGCCACCCGACAGGACGAGCTACTTGCTCTAGCTGAGGGGCCTCTACCTGCGTACCTCGCCCCTGACACAGAGGAGGACTCGAGCGAGGACAAGGACTTTGAGCCTGAGACCCAGCCCGTATTTTGTGTCCGTCGTACTCATGACGATGAGGCTGGGGGTTCCAATTTGCTAGGACAGAGAGAGGCCGAGTCGCCGATTCCACCGAACTCCACCTCTCAAGTCACTCAGCCCGATGCCTTAGCCTCAGTGATCCAGTCCTTGGCCGACAAGTCGAAGGCCACAATGGAGATTCAGTGCGAGATGCAGGCGCAGCTTCAGAGGCAGCAGGAGGCACAATAGGTGATACTGGACAATATATGCCAGCAGCAGGAGGCACAGAGACTGCAGTTCCAGTAGCAGCAGGAGGCTCAGAGGCAGCAGCTATAGTAGCACCAGATGATGACTGCCCAGATGTTCTCGTTCATGTCCACCTGCTTGGGTCAGCTCTTTTGGCACACGGGGCTTCAGCTTCCGTCTCTACCTACCCAGCAGTTCCTTCAGCCTGAGCCGGCCGCTTCTCTTCCTCCTGTCAGTATGGTGAGCCTCCCGATCCCGACGGTCTCTCTCTCGACTTCACCACTCCTTCCGTCAGGGACGTTTACTACTCAGCAGCTCTCGACTCCACAGACCACTACTTTGCTTGAGCAGCTCAGAGCAGGACAGTTCTCACAGACACCGTCGACTCAGCTGATGTCTCCCTTCCCGACAGGACCACTGATCTTTGAGACACCAGCACGACCTTCTCTGGGGTTCACCTCGCCCATGCCTTCCATGGTTACTCCTCAGGCAGAGCGACTCGATCAGGAGGATACCACACTTCGCTCTATCACTCAGCAGATCGAGTCCGAGATGGCAGCTGCGAGCACTCAGGCACTTCCTACCTCTACCGGCACCGACACAGCTCGTATCCCTTCACCTGTCCGGTCTTCACCAGTCCGATCTTCTGAGCTGTCCGGGTTCGAGTCTGACGACGGTGACACCTCCAAGTACCACGTCGCACCTTCAGTGGGTGTTACCTCGACGCTGCCGGCTTCTCCTCCACCTCAGCAGGATTAGGACCCTTTTTGGTGCTTGTTGCCAAAGGAGGAGATAGATAGGGGGAGTAGAGATAGGGGGAGCTTGGGAGTATGTTTTGAGAGCTTTTATGCCCCTTGTATGTTTTGTGTTCATGATGAGACATGTATTTGGATCTTGTGTATGTTGATGGTTTACATGTCTACTCATGCTTGTGTGTTTGTTTAATTAATGCATGTGTGCTTGTGTTTATCTTTTCCATGCATTAGTTGTAAAGTTTGTGATTTAATTTCAAATTCTCGTTTATCTCTACTTGTGTTGTCATCTATCACCAAAAATGGGGAGATTGTAAGCATCAAGGCCCCACCGCACCTTTGGTAAGGGTGTGTTTCGGTGATAAATGACAAACATATACTTGTGACTAACCTTGGTTTTGTAGCAGATTTATTCTTGGGTTATTTTCATGAGTAATAAATGAAAAGAGACCCCTCAATTTGAAATCAATGGACAAAGACTACAAGGCTAATGACATTTCTAATTCCAAGTGTCACAAGGGGATGAAGGACACTTGGATTTGCTAGTTTGTAGTGTTTGACCGTACTATTAAGAGGGGTTCACACTTGAGTAGCTTGACCATGCCAAATGCTATGCCATATTCATGCACTATCAAGCTCCTTGGTCACTAAACAGCTCAAGACACTCATTGAAATACATTTGAAGCAAAAGACTTGAAGAAAAACTCAAAGGTGATTGAATTGGATGAGTTGAAATGGAAAAGGGCGCGTCAGATGATCCGACGCTATCATTCCTAGTTGCACCGGATGATTAATGTGAAAGATTCAGCAGAGTTCAGCACCGCCGGATGAACCGACGGTGTATCAGCACAGGCATCGGTTCATCCGGTGACCTAGGGTTTGGTAACAGTAACGAATCAAGTCAAAGGCCTTCAGCACCGGATGAAGCGACGGTCCGAGCAGCGGTTCATCCGGTGCATGCATATATTTCATACAGAGACGCACCGAGTGAACCTGCTTCAGCACCGGATGAACCGACGCTCATGAAGACCATTAGTGGTTCATCCGGCGACCATGTTTATTCTACGCAGAGACATTTTGAGTAAAGTCGCTTCAGCACCGGATAAACTGATGCACCGTCGGTGTATGCGTCGGATGAATTGGTACAATGTTCGGGTTCAACGGCTATATTTTGAGACACAGAGTGACCGGATGATCCAACGCTGTCGCAGGGGGAACCGTCGGTTCATCCAACGGTACTACTTTTCAGAGGACTTTTCCAACGGCTAGCCTCCCTTGCTAGCCTTATAAATTGGACCCCCCTGCGTCTCTTGAGCTGCCTTTGCCATTCTGAAGAACCACAGCAGCCAAGGAGAAGGAGAGTTAGTGCTTTGATCATTTGGATTTCATCTTCCTAACCAAGAGGGATTCTTTCTTAGCAATCAAGGGTTTCAAGGTGCTTTCATTGGCATAGCTGAGTGCATTGGTCAAGTGAAAGGTTGTGAGCTTGTTACTCTTGGAGTTTGACGGCTTCTAGACGGTCTCGGTAATTGGGGGTTCTTGGTGAGCTCTTGGAGATTGTGGGAGCCCCAGGAAGTTCTTGGTCTAAATGGATTGAGACTCACCATTCCGGAGATGGAGAACGGGTACTCTTAGTGGCTTGAGGGGGAGCAAAACTCTTTGTGAGTGCTCCAACATGGCTTAGGGAGAAGCGTCAACTTCTCGATACCACGGGAAAAAATTCGGTTGTCTCGTGTCTTCCCTTTCTACCTTCTTGCACTTAATTTCGCATTTACTTTCAGCTCTTAAGTTCGTTTGCTCTTGTTTCCCCCTAGTTTGCTTTGCTTGTTGCATATCTTGACTAGGGTGCTTTTCACTTGTTAGTGTGATTCTTGCTAAGGAACTTGATTGCTAGTGTGCTTAGTTGGTAGGAAGAAAACCTTTTTAGATGGGCAACACTAGAGATCTAGGTTAAGGTTTGTTACTTGTTCTAGAATTTTGAAGAAGACCCATATTCAACCCTCCCTTCTATATGCCATCGATCCTACAGCTAGACGCCTAACCTCTTGGCAGGGCAGACTGTTGAGCCGCAGTGGTCGCCTCGTCCTCGCCAAATCTACTCTCTCTGCCATCCCAGTGCATATTTCGATGGCGATTTCCATCTCCCCTTTGGCACTACGCGCGGTCGAAACCCTCATCCGTGGCTTCCTCTGGTCTGGCACAGAGGTGGCATCGGGCGGTCGCTGTCTAGTCGCTTGGGTGAATGTCACTTGCCCCACTCGCTGCGGAGGTCTCGGCCTGCCCAACCTTCGTGTCTTTGGTACGACGTTGCGCCTTCGTTGGCTTTGGCTGGCGAGGACTGACCCGGACAGGACATGGGCGGCGTTCCGCTTCCCTGTTGACCAGGCCACTCTGGCCTTTTTCAACGCCTCCATCTCTGTGGAGGTTGGAGACGGTACCCGTGCACTCTTCTGGGAGGACAGCTAGATCTCCGGGTGCTCCGTCAAGTCCTTGGCACCAAACCTCTGGGCCGCGGTTTCGCCAAGGGTACGTCGGTCCCGCACTGTCGCTGAGGCCTTAGAGACGGGGGCGGCCGGGATTCGTTGGGTCGCGGATGTCACCCACGCCCGGACTGTGCAAGTGGTCTTGCAGTACCTTGTCATCTGGGACTTACTGCAGGAGGTCAGGCTCACGTCCGAACCTGACCGGTTCATCTAGAAGTGGTCGCCTAGCGGAGTTTACTCCTCGGCTTCGGCCTACTCCGCTCTCTTTCTTGGTCGCGTGGACATCCTCGGAGCACGACAGATATGGAAGGTTCACATGCGGGGGAAGTGCAAGTTCTTCGCTTGGCTGGTCTTGCACGGCCGTTGCTGGACATCTGACCGACTACACCGTCACGGGCTTAGGGACTCGGACACCTGCGCGCTCTGCGCTCAGGAATCCGAAACACTGGACCACCTGACTGTGGACTGTGTCTTCTCTAGAGAGGCCTGGTTCTTGGCTCTCAGACACATTTCCCTTCAGAGCCTTGCTCCGGATCACCCGGTGAGGTTCGCAGAGTGGTGGTGCTCCGTCAGGAAGCAGGTCACTAAGGCGCGGAGGAAAGGCTTCGACTCCTTCGTTTGGCTGGTCGCTTGATCGCTTTGGAGAGAGCGGAACAGGCGCGTTCATGACAAGGAAGCTCTCATGTCGGTGGCGCTCGTTCCGGCGATCCTAGATGAGGCTAGGTCTTGGGCGCGCGCGGGCTTCCTCCCGCTAGCTAGGTTGTTAGGTGTTCGCACGGTAAGGGCGGTGTAAACCTTTTGCCTCATTTTCGTTAGGTCCCGTGCCTTTTTGTAATCTAAACCGGCTACTTTTTCTCCTCTCTTAATGAAAAATATGCTTTGCACATCTTAAAAAAATAAATAAATAAATAAAACTCACAAAACGCAGTTCTAGATTGAGTATAAGGGTGAACAATGCCACATCAAGACCCGTGGAACGCCATTTAAAATAGCATATGTGCACTTGAAGCAGCGAACAAAACATTCAATATCGGTCCTTACAAACATACACGCACACAATCTTATCCACTAGAATATCGAGATTGACAAAGTCAACACTGGTGCATCACTATTAATGGATACGTCACCTACACCCAAAAGCACAATGCCGGTTAAATTAATAATTCATGAAAATAAGAGCACCAACATCTGAATCAAGGACTCAAACCCTGTTGTACAGGTTCCATCACAAAGAAACTTACCAATTGTGCTTAGTTCAAATTTCTGAGACAATTTTGAGCATTAACGCTAACAACGTACCATCCATGATTTGGATAAACCTGCTAGATACCAGGAGCATGAATAACACATTCCTGTGGGCTAGGAATGACCCATAGATATCGCAAAACAACACTACACATTTACCAAACTAGTAAGTTGATCATGCTAATGCACGACTATGAATTATCAGGGCACTCTCAATGAAAGATTCATTCTCATCAAATAGACTGCCACGTCAGCATTTTTTTTGATGCGGCAAAGAGTTAATGAAGAGATTCATATTGATGAAACCAAGTATACAGTGTTTACAACACAGTTTGTGTCATGCATATGTAGCATATGAAACAACAATATATGAAACAATGCATTGTATGAAACTATTTCAACTACGAATTAAATGTTCTCATGCTTATGTTGCATTTTGGAAATATAAAGATGAAATCCCTCATTGAGATTAGCATCACAAAACAATTAGTTGCCATCCAAATTGCTTCAAATTTGTATCAAAAATATAACTATTAATAGTATTTAATGTGGACTCTTTGTTTTGATCTAGACAGTGACTCTTTGTTTCGATCTAGACGGCCAAATCATGGTAGCGGCAAGCTTATCATTGACAAATTTGTTCCATCTGCTTTGTGGCAAATAAGGCAAACGGTAATGATAAGACACAAATGTCCGAAAGAAAAATCGAAAGCTTTGGCATATGTTGCAATAGTTCAGCATCAATGTTGCGACCATTGTTTTTGCATGTTTCACACTGAATGTTACATTAAACATAGTGTTCACATCACGCGGGAATTTTCTATACCAGAATTGAACCCCCATAATTTTTTTCAATGTTGCAACTATATATTTTCCATGTCGCAGATTTTATATTTTGATGTTGTGACGGAGTGTCCCATTTGAAACTTATTACCATCAAACGTTCGAGCGCTAGGAACACAGTAAAACCAATTCAAAAGACGAGGAGAGGAATGTGAAAGTACATGGATGTAGATGGGCCAATGAGCTTCTGGACTAGAAGAAGGTCCTTGGCAGCTATTGGGCTAGCTTTTGGTCAACTTACGTTGAGGAAAACATTATGCAGAGGGTACATCAACGAACAGGACTTTCTCCTTTCGCAAAACGAACAGAACTTAATTTCTAAGGCAGACTAACCGCAACGGTGTCCTCACCCTCTAAAAGCATACTCCTTCCGGTTTGGTAAAAGAAGTCGTTTAGGACAGCGACGCAGTCTCCAAAACACAACTTTGACTTCTCTTTTCTATAAAAATATTTATTGAAAAGTTACAGATGTATACTTTTATGAAAATGTTTTTCAAAACAAATCTATTGATATGATTTTCACATTTGTAAACTTAACGACTTAAAAGTTATTCATCATTTATATTCCTATAATGTTTGACTCAAATCTTGCCCAAAACGACTTCTTTTACCAAACCGGAGGGAGTATTTTTAGGATCCTCTTGAAAATTTCAGCCTGTAAATTATCATTGCCTGCAGCAGTAGCCCCTAAAATCACCCTGCAGCGTGCATCGCGGCCCACGGCCTCTCCCCTGTTCTTCTTTCCTTCTACCCCTCGTCTTCCCCTTTCCGCGTCGCGTCGTCTCCTCAATTCCTTCGATTTCTCCCTCCCGCACGCTGGATCGTGGTTGCTGCTCACCGAATCTCGAGTCAAAATCCTCGCCTCCCCAGCCATAACCATGACGGGTACCTCCGGTGGCGACGGCTGCGGTGACCCCGTGCGGCCCCGGCGATGCGGATGAGGAGGGTGGCGGCGTCGGCCAGGTGACCCCGTGCGGCCCCGGCTTGCGCGCCTCCGAGGGCCGGGCCTGCCGCCGGCGCACCTCCCCGCGCCGCCAGTGGCCTGGCCAGAGCGTCTCCCCGCGTCGCGTGCGCACACACGTAGGAGGCGCCAAAGATGGGGCCTGGACGCGATGCCGGTCGAGGCGCCGTACGCCCATCCGACGCCGCCGACACTCCCGCTGCGGCGGAGCCGCTCCGCGAGCTCCCCAAAGGGGTTGCCTTGTCCCTGGGATTTGCAGAAGCACCACCGCCACGAGCAGCCGCGGGTGGTCCGGGCGTCGGCGTGGGAGAAGCCGGCGTATCTGAGCCTCTGAGGGAGCAGAGCGACGAGTTCTGCTTCAGCACGGTGGAGAGTGCGGGTGGCGTTGTGCGACGCGCAGAGCTCCAGCCCGGTGTCGGTGCTCGAGGTGATGGATGCGCACGAGGAATCCTCCACCATCACCACTTCGCCGTCCTTGGCTCAGGTTCCTCCACCTCGCTCTTCACCTCCACCAGCGTGCCAAAGATGGGGCCGGCCTGCTTGTAGGAAGGTGGGGGCGGCCTGGCGCGGGCTGCCAAGCAGATCTCGTCGGGATGGAGGACAAAACAGATGCGGGAGCAGGGAACACTGGCCGATCGGATCTCGTCAGCCTGTAGCTCGATGGCGGCGAGC
Organism: Cenchrus fungigraminus; assembly: GCA_036936925.1. Taxonomy (NCBI): domain Eukaryota; kingdom Viridiplantae; phylum Streptophyta; class Magnoliopsida; order Poales; family Poaceae; genus Cenchrus; species Cenchrus fungigraminus. Next base: position 47,237,621 of record CM072769.1, on the reverse strand, counting down.
TCCGCCAGCCGCTCGGGGTCCTGGCCTGTCCGCGTGAGCGTGCCGGCGCGGGGGCCGGCGAGGACGAGGGGGAGGCGGCGATCTCAGTGACGGCGAGGAGGATGGACAGGCGGCGTACGCGGCGACGGCGAGGTGGAGGCAGAGGCGGAGGACGCGGCGGCGGCAGGGGAGCTGCGAGCGGGGCACCGCCGGGCCACGAAGCTAGAGGAGGCGCGAGGGTGGGCGACGACGAGGACGCAGAGGATTTGGAGGAGGAGCCGGCGCCCCCGAAATTTCCCGGTTCCACTCCGGGTCCTGGGACGGTGGAGGATGTGTTCCCGGACGCCGCTGCACCCTGTCCAGGACGTCGGACCCGCCAAGTTTACCGGGCCAGGATGTTTTCCAGGACATCGTTGCAGTTAGCCTAACTGCAGGTGTCCTGTATAAGCTCCTAGATTCCTAAAAGTAGCGGATTTTCGCCCGAAACCCCCCTGCAGCGGTAGCATGTAAACAGACCTCGATCTTCCAGGACGCCACTCGGTTCTCCCAAATGTCCCGGATGCATCCTCCTCCTCCAAATAAGCTCGAGGCCTCGAGCCTCCACCAGCCCGCATCCCTTCCACCAGCGCCGGCAATTCCCGCCCCGCGGCACATCTGTGGGCCCTCCTTGGTGCGGGTGCAAACAGAGGCGGCTACGGGGAGGAAAGCCGCCGCCCCTCACGCCAGGGGACGAGCTCCGTTGCGGGAGTTGCCGCCGGAGGGCGAGGTCGAGAAGGCCGCGAGGGGGAGGCCGCCAGGGCGGCCCTTGCGTCGACGCGGATGGCAGGGAGGCCCCCGCGCCCACGCCGACCAGGGAGGCCCGCGCCTAACCGCGCCGGCAGCCCCGCCCCCACGCTGGCCGGAGAGGTGGAGGTGGAGCGAGACGGCGGAGTGGAGGAGCACCGCTTCGCGTGCAGCGACGAATTCGATGGACATGGATGCGTTGGCGGAGTCCCTCCCGCCAACGCCACGGGATTGAGCGGGCGCGATGCAGACCTCCTCCGGCGTCTGGTGGCCCTCCCATCCTCACCGACCACAGGAGTCCCTCAGGTCGCCTGCAGCAACGCTGGTGCGGAGCTCGTGGTGGCAGACATCGTTGCGGCGCTTGCTGAGGTCTATAGAAAATGGTGAAAGCGTCGTTGCCCCCATAGGGGTCGCGCCTGCGTGTTATATAGAGCTAGGAACAACCCCTAGCGTGGTTTACAAGGTGGGTGAACAACCTGGCCGAGTTTGATCCTATTTACATGGGATTCATCTTATCTAACTAACTACCAGGCTCTAGGTTGTTCACCACGTCATACATATGCATATACATTGTTAACACTCCCCCTCAATCACACCCTATCTAGGTTGAGATTGTGTCTGAATAATTCAAGCTGTCGAACAGGTATAGGTTTTGTAAAACCATCAGCAACCTGATCTTTAGTAGATATAAATCGGATTTGCAGAAGTTCTTGTGCAACTCTTTCTCTGACAAAATAAAAATCCACTTCTATATGTTTTGTTCTAGCATGAAACACAGGATTAGCTGATAAATATGTTGCTCCAAGATTATCACACCATAACCTTGCAAACTTGGGCCCCTTAACTCCTAGTTCCTTGAGTAAAGTTTGCACCCACATAACTTCTGCTGTGGCATTTGCTAAGGATTTATACTCAACTTCAGTGCTTGATCTTGACACAGTTGCCTATTTTCTTGCACTCCATGATATTAAATTAGATCCAAGAAATACTGCAAAACCCCCTGTGGACCTTCTATCATCTGAACACCCAGCCCAGTCAGCATCAGAAAAAGCAGAAACAACAGTAGAAGGTGACTTTTGTATCCTGAGTCCCATATCTATTGTATGCTGCAAATATCTCAATATGCGCTTGACTGCACTCCAGTGAACAGTAGTTGGCTTATGCAAGAACTGACAGACTTTGTTAACAGCAAACGATATATCTGGCCGAGTTAAAGTCAAGTATTGTAATGCCCCAACTATACTTCTATATTCGGTTATATCTTTAGGTCCAAGAGGATCACCATCATGCACTGAAAGCTTATCTGTAGAAGACATGGTGGTGTTCATGGGTTTACAATTTATCATACCTACTCGGTGTAGCAAGTCTGATGTGTACTTCTGTTGTGTCAACAAGATTCCATCTCGTGCCTTCTTGACCTCAATTCCCAGGAAATAGTGAAGCTCACCAAGATCCTTAAGGGCAAAGTCAGCTTGAAGATCTTTCAGAAGAGCCTGTGTTGCTGCAGCAGAGGAACTTGCAACAATGATATCATCAACATAAATGAGCAAGAATATCACAACTCCCCTTTTGTTGTACACAAACAAGGACACATCAGCTTTTGAAGGTCTAAAACCAAGACTTTGAAGCTTTGTACTTAACCGAGAATGCCAGGCACGCGGCGCTTGTTTCAAACCGTATAGAGCTTTATCAAGCTTACAAAGAAAATGTGGATGAGTCTTACTTTCATACCCAGGAGGTTACCTCATGAACACTTCTTCTTCGAGATTACCATGAAGAAACGCGTTCTGAACATCTAGTTGGCGAAGGCTCCATCCGTAGGACACTGCAAGCGAAAGAACTAGACGAATGGTGGCTGCCTTGACCACAGGACTAAATGTGTCCTCATAATCAATCCCATAACGTTGCTTATAACCTTTAGCAACGAATCGAGCTTTATATTTATCAAGAGTCCCATCAGCCTTCCTTTTTTCTTTAAACACCCAGCGACAATCAATAATGTTGTGAGCATGAATTGGAGGAACTAAATGCTAAGTTTTATTTTTCATGAGAGCTCCATACTCAATATCCATTGCTTTCTTCCAATTATTATCAGTCAAGGCATCAATCACAGTCTTAGGTTCAGAGGTAGCAGCCATGCCATACCTGATTGTACCATTTGTATACTGCTTGGGCTTGTGAATACCCGCTTGTGACCGTGTGCGAGGCTGAGGTGGAGACTGTTCTGGCTGAGGCGCAGGAGGGGACACTTGCAGCGATAGAGCACCGGATCCAGGGGCCACACCAGATCCAGGCGGCGCAGCCGAGGTAGATGGGTCGGGCGCATCGGAGCCAGCAGCTGAGGGACGCGTGCCGTCCGTGTCGACCGCCCGCACATGGGAGCCGCGCGGGAGCTCCTGCGGCGCGCGCGTGTCGCCTGCTAGTTCGCCCGATGGACCCGAGGTGGATCCCGGGATGGACCCTGAGGACGCCGAGGTTGCAGGCACCGCCGGATCAGCTTCGGTAGTGAAGCGTCCCCTCATCAGAGGTGACTAAATGTGATATAAATACCAGTCCTAGGAGGCTGGTAACACATTTATTACATCAGATGGTTCATTGCCATACATCACGTCGGGGCTGTGGGCATGGGAGCGCCACTGCCACGAGGAGCAACATAAGAACTACAGACCAAACTACGATAGCAACAGCATCTAAGATATCTTCAGAGTCTTGCGCCATGGAAGCTTCCTGTGGAGACCCTGAATCCACAGGCACGGGTTGGGTGCAGGACAGCGACCTACTCGACGTCCTCGGGTACGAAGTCGGGATCCTCCTCTGAAAAACAGTTGATCAAGCAAGGGTGAGTACATACGTACTCAACAAGTCCAACCCCACCCACGGAGGGGCTAATAAGCAGATCATGCACAGGATATATCAAGGATCAGGATACGGTTTATTTTACAAACGCACTCACTCATGCAAGGGTTTGTTTTCGAAAAGGTTTTCGCAAACAGTTTTCATAACTCAAGTAACTCAGTTGTTTTGTGAAAACCAAATGCAGACTACCGGACTCCCCGTCCGCAGTAGCCCAGGCACACAGCCACACACTTTTCCAGAAATCAACTCACGCCATGGAAATCATCCCAAACCCAAACACTAGTTTTGTGACCCCACCGTGACTCGTCCAATACCGTGGACACGGCTATTCGAATAGATTTTTCACTCTGCAGAGGTTGTACATCTTTACCCACAAGTAGGGTACCACCACTCGAACACCTTAGTGTCAGCGCGGATCCTATCAAAGCCATTACCCACCTTAGCTAACCCTACGCGCCACCACGGGAGCAACCAAGGGGTTATCTCACGTAACCAGGGCGTACCTCACACAGATCGTACCCCTACTCCTTGATCTCCCGCTGCTCACCCGCACTCCTGATGGCAAGTAGATTAACTAGTGGGATTTATGCTAAGCCGTTGCCACATACAACAGTCGAGTGGTAGTACGATAATTGGGTCAGGTGAGATGTCACGCAACCCGGTCCTTAACGACAAGATGGACATCTCCAACACGCTCAACCACAAAGGTACGAGCTCACCCATACTCCTGACACACGCGCCCATCCCGTCTACCAGATCTTTACTCATTTTCCAAAATATCCCATTCCCGTTTTTAAAGCACTCACTCATTTTAAAGAAATCATTTAGGGCAATCAAAGATCAATCATAGCATTCAAGGGTGGCTATCCTACCGGGTTTTAACATGCAATTTATAAAACGGGTCATAGGGTTGTATTTATAAAACTGGGATCAAAGCATGCATCAAAGGATGAGATTGAACTTGCCGTCTTCGAAGTCCTCGGGGAGTTCCGGCTCGGGGTTCGGGATCTCGGGTTCCTGCTCGCAGTACTCAGCTCCAAGCTCCGGCTCGTGGTACCCTCCTTCGTTCACTCCGTCGGCTATAGCGTACACAAGCAAGCATGCAATCAATACAAGCACACACAATTTTACCGGCTGAGCTCGAGGAAAATAATTAGGTAACGAAGGAGTAAATATTATTTAGGGGTGTATGTCTGAACGGGAAGTGAAGGGCCGGGGCAAGAGCTGGGATCGGTCGGGCGAAAGTATGAACATGAAATGACACGTTAAAGGCGTCATTAGGATTGATTTAGAAAGATTAAGGACTTTAGTTGTAATTATGTTTAAAGGAAAAGGGCCTAATTATAATATATAAATAGGGTGAGGGTTTAACTATAATAGCCTAAGGGCCTATTTGTAAAGGGCAGGGTTGTTTTGTGGTATGGCTTAAAGGGGTAGGGTTTATTTGAAAAAGAGAGAGAGAGAAATAGAGAAGGGGGTCGGTGGGAGGAAAAAGGAGAAAGTCCAGGGGGTCTTTTGCTAAACCACCATCTTCTTCCTCCCTCCCTTCGATTCAGAACAGAGAGAGGGGGGGAAACCGAGCAGCGGCCGGTAGGGGGCGCCGGCGGTCCCGTGCACGGCGACGGCCGGGGAATGGGGCAAGATGGAGAGGAGGCCGAGGGGGATCGATTCCCGTGATCACCTTGTGCTATGGTTGCTTGCAGAGGCGGCTCCACGGGCGGGGCGGACTGGAGGTGGCGGCACTTGGGGGCGGCGGCGCTCTGGTGTTCAAGAGGGAGAGGGGCTCGGTCGTGGCGGTGCGAGGTGAGCCGGGGAGCTACCGGCCCCTATTTATAGGCGCGGAGAGGCGGTTTGGGCGGCCGATATTTCGAGCTCGAGGAGCTCCTGTGGCCGACAATGGCAGTTCGGGAAAGGTCCGGCGTGGACTCGGCCGGCGGGATTCGCGGCCAACCGGGCGCTGTTGGACGAGACCCGTCGTGCAGGGGGGGTGCTGGCCGTGGCAGCGGCGACGCGAAGCGGACGGCGGTTGCGGTGGTGCTGGAGGGGACGGCTCGGGCAGGAGCCTTTAAGGCGGCCGCGGCCGTCGGGCGGTCAGGGAGAGGTCGCGTCGCGGCGCGGATGGGACGGCTCGGTGGAGGTTGCGGGGCCGGGTGGCGTGCTACGGCGGGCGTGCTGCCGGGGTGCACGGCCGGGCCAGGCGTGGTCGGTTCGGCGCCGGCCGAAGGAAGAAGAAAGGAGGAGGGAAAAAGAAGGAAGGGAAAAAAAGGAAAGGAAGGAGAAAAAAAAAGAAAAGAAAATAGGGAAAAGGAAAATAGGAAAGGAAAAAAAATAGGAAAAGGAAGGAAAAGGAAGGAAAAAAAAGGGGTTTAGAAAATTAGGAGAAATCCTAGGAAAATTAGGAGAGAGGGAAAAAGGGATTTTGCGGGGTTTTCCGGTGTCGGGCGTCAGCGTGATTTTCGGGACGGCGGTGATGGCGAAGCGGACTGGCCGGCGGGACCGCGGCGTGCGCGGGATTCCCGGCGTGGTGGCCGACAGCAGCGCTGGGCGGCACACGGTGGGCGACGGCCCGAGCGCGGGCGGTGCCGGCGGAATTCGCGGCACGCATGCCGAGGGTGAGAGAGGGAGAAGGTGACCGGGGTTTCGAAGGGGATAATTGAGCTCAGCGGGAAAATTTGAAAACACGCGTGATTTAGTAGGTGATTTATTTGGAGCTAAAAACGCGGGCGTTACAAACCTACCCCACTTAAAATGAATCTCGTCCTCGAGATTCGGCTAGTCCCCGAACAGGTGGGGAAACTCTTTCCTCAACGCGTCCTCTCGCTCCCACGTGGCTTCTTCCACTCCGTGTCTGCTCCATTGGACTCTGCACACCCGTACTTCTGATGTCCTTGTCTTTTTGACCACCGTGTCCAAAACCTTGACGGGCACTTCCTGGTACCTAAGATCTGGCTGCAAATCAATTGTCTCTACCCGCACTCGTTTTTCTTCGAGTACTTTCAAACACCTTCGCAACTGGGAGACATGAAACACCGGATGTATATCTGACATTTCTTCTGGTAGCTCCAACCGGTATGCTACTGCTCCAACTCTCTTCAGCACTTTGTACGGTCCAATGTACCGAGGGGCCAACTTCCCGTGCACTTGAAATCTTCGAGTTCCTCGGATAGGTGAAACCTTGAGGTAAGCAAAGTCTCCTGGACTGAAGCTTACTTCTCGCCTCTTCTTGTCTGCATAGCTCTTTTGACGGGATTGGGCAGCCTTCAATTTTTCTCGGATCTCAACTACTCGTTCTTCGGCTTCCTTTATAAGTGCGGGTCCTACCAAGGCACGTTCTCCTACTTCTGACCACATTAAAGGTGTTCTGCATTTCCTCCCGTATAGGGCTTCAAATGGTGACATGCCTAGGCTGGCTTGATAACTGTTGTTGTACGAAAACTCTGCATATGGTAGGCTCTGTTCCCAATCTTTGCCATAGGTAAGGACACACGCTCTCAACATGTCTTCCATAATTTGGTTCACCCTCTCGGTCTGTCCATCTGTCTGCGGGTGATAAGCCGAACTAAAATCTAGCTTGGTACCCATGGCTTTATGCAAACTTTTCCAAAATCTAGAGGTAAACTGGGTCCCTCTATCTGAGACTATCCTGCTAGGTACTCCATGCAATTTCACTATGTTCTCTATGTAGAGCTTCGCCAACTTCTCTCCACCATAAGTAGTTCGTACGGGTAAAAAGTGAGCGACCTTAGTGAGTCGGTCCACTATCACCCATATGGAATCATGTCCCTTTTGAGTCTTGGGCAAACCCACTACAAAGTCCATGCCTATCTCATCTCATTTCCACACCGGGATGGGTAGAGGTTGCAACAGTCCTGCGGGCTTCTGGTGTTCAGCTTTGATCCTCTGACAAGTATCACAGTGAGCGACGAACCGGGCAATGTCTGCTTTCATTCCATTCCACCAATACATTTGCTTTAAATCCATATACATCTTAGTGGATCCCGGGTGGATGGAATATGCCGAGTTGTGTGCCTCATCCATGATGGTCTGTCGGAAATCTCCGCCTTCAGGCACGCATATCCTATTTTTATACCACAGTGTGCCTTGATCATCCACTCTAAAGTCTGGGGCCTTATTCTCTCCTGTGTGCTTGCGGATTTTTAGCAGATTCTCATCGGTCTCTTGGGCCTTCCTGATCTTTTCCTCCAAGGTAGGTTGAATACTTAGTTGGCAGACGTAGCCCTGGGGAACAATGTGCACGTTGAGTCGTGCCATTTCCTCTTGCAACTGGGCACTCTTAGGCACTGCTTTCTCGTAGGATTTTCTGCTTAAGGCGTCTGCCACTACATTGGCTTTTCCTGGGTGGTAATGGATTTCTAGGTTATAATCTTTGACTAATTCTAGCCACCTTCTTTGCCTTAGGTTCAGGTCAGGCTGAGTGAAGATGTATTTTAAGCTCTTGTGGTCTGTATAGATTTCGCACTTATTCCCGATCAGGTAATGTCTCCAAATCTTAAGGGCATGCACTATGGCTGCAAACTCCAAATCATGGGTGGGATAATTCTGCTCGTGGGGTTTGAGTTGGCGGGAAGCATACGCCACTACTTTCCCATCTTGCATAAGGACACATCCTAACCCTTGTCGGGATGCATCGCAATAGACGACAAAATCCCGTTGAATGTCTGGCAAGGTCAGCACTGGGGCTATGGTCAACCTTCTTTTCAACTCCTGAAAGCTTTTCTCACAGGACTCAGTCCAGTTGAACTTCTCCTTTTTGAGCAACTCCGTCATGGGTCGGGCAATCTTAGAAAATCCTTCAATAAATCTCCGGTAGTATCCGGCTAAACCAAGAAAGCTTCTAATCTCGCTCACATTGGTCGGTTGTCGCCAGTTGGAGACCGTTTCGACTTTCCCGGGGTCTACTGCTACTCCTTCTGCTGTCAGAATATGCCCAAGGAAAGATATTTTCTCCAGCCAGAATTCACACTTGCTGAACTTAGCGTACAGCTTGTGTGCCCTTAGTTTCCCCAGTACCACTCGAAGATGCTGCTCATGTTCCTCCACACTCTTGGAGTAAACAAGTATGTCGTCGATGAAAACTACGACAAACTTGTCTAGCTCTTCCATAAACACCTTATTCATGAGGTTCATAAAATACGCTGGTGCGTTGGTGAGTCCAAAGGACATCACTGTGAACTCATACTGCCCGTAACGGGTGACAAAGGCGGTCTTTGGGATGTCGCTTTCCCTAATCTTGAGTTGGTGGTATCCTGACCTTAAATCCACCTTCGAAAAATACTTGGCTCCTTTTAGTTGGTCAAATAAATCATCTATCCTGGGGAAAGGGTACTTGTTCTTGATAGTAACTTCGTTCAACGAGCGATAGTCCACGCACATTCTCAGGCTTTTATCCTTCTTTTCTACGAAGAGCACTGGGGCTCCCCATGGTGATGAGCTTGGTCTGATAAATCCACTTCGCTGAAGCTCTCTTAGCTGTTTCTTTAGTTCTGCCAACTCAGGGGCTGCCATCCTATAAGGTCTCTTGGCTATGGGAGAGGTTCCGGGGATAAGGTCAATGACGAACTCTATATCCCTATCTGGTGGCATTCCGGGGAGTTCTTCGGGGAACACATCTGGATACTCCCACACTACTGGGACATCCTCTATAGATTTGGTTTCCATGCTGAAAACCATTATGTCTGGTCTGTGTCCTCGGGTGTGGCAGGTCACTTGTACTCCTTCTAGGTTGGTTAGGTGCACTACCTTATCGGCGCAGCTTATAAGACCATGGTGTTGGCTTAACCAATCCATCCCAAGGATCACATCTATTCCCTTGGACTTCAGTACTACTAGGTCCGCTAGGAACTCTACCCCACTTAAAATGATCCTTACCCGGGAGCATCCCAGTTGACACTTGATGTCACCTCCGGGCGTTCGAGTTAATAGGGGTGCTTTTAGTAGTACTGTAGGTATGTTATGTTTTTCCACAAAACTTGAGGATATGAATGAATGTGATGCTCCTGAATCAAATAATATGGTTGCCAAGACTGAGCTGACTAGGAACTCACCGAGCACTACGCCTTGTGCTTCTTGAGCCTCCTGTGCATTGATGTGGTTGACGCGGGCTCGTCCATAGGACTGCTGGGGTGCCTCATCTGCTGGTTGTTGTTGTTGCCAAAGTTGTTGTTGCTGCGAACTGGCACGCGGTTGGCTCCAGATACGAGCGGTCTTGGCCCATTCACTGAGTTGGAGAAGGCTGGGGCGGTTGGCTTTTTGGCATACGGGCAGTTGGCAATGAAGTGTCCGGTCTCGCGGCAGTTGAAACATGCCCTGGTGTTGTTGTTGTTGGCAGTGACCTGGCTGGTATTGTTTTGTGGAGGCTTCATGGTGTTCTGGTTGTTGTACTGTTTAAACTGGGTTCTGGGGCCCTGGGAGCTCGTGGCTTATGTCTGGGTTCTGTACTGCATGGGGGCTTGGAACCTGGACATGGGGTGACCGAAGCTTCTCTGTCTCTGAGAACGTTCTTGCTGCTGAGCCTTGTTCTCCATGAACTTGCGCTTGTTTTCTTTTTTCTCTTCTGCTCTGGCTCTCTCGGTGAGGATGGCCATGTTCATGAGGGTGTTGAAGTCCGGGTAGATCTGAGGGGTAAGCAGGGTCCTCAGTTCCGGAGTCAAGCCCTTCTTGAACATGTCCTGCTTCTTCGAGTCCTTGTCCACTTCTTCGGGGGCATAGCGGGCTAACTCTATGAACTGGTAGGTGTATTCCTCCACGGACTTGTTGCCTTGTCGAAGTTCACGGAACTCGTCTGCCTTGCGCTTCAGTGTGGCTTCTGGGATGTGGTAGCGACGAAACTCTTCCACAAACTCATCCCAAGTGATGGTGGAGGGATCTTTGGCTGCTGCACAGTAGTTTTCCCACCAGGCTAAGGCTGTTCCAGTGAGCTGGTGAGTGGCCAAAAGAATTTTGTCTCGATCCTCACAGTTGAATGGCTCTAGTTCCCTTAGGATGGCCCTCAGCCAGTCATCTGCATCCAAGGGATTCACTGATCCACCAAACGTGGGTGGCTTTGTCCGGAGAAATTCTATCAGTTTCTCATTCATGCCGGTAGGCGCGCCTGTCTCCCCCTGCGAAGCAACATCAAATACCGGCGCCATATGTGGATTTTGCTCCGGATTTTCACCAGGGTTAGTAGCAGGATTAGATGAATCATCAATCACATCAGTGTTAGCTAGCGTAGTACTCCCAAAAGGTGCGGATGTAGTAAAGAGGGTAGGAGAAAGGAGCTCAATTTCAAAGCGAAGACGAGCACCGGCATTAGAGTGCAAATCAGCAAAGGGAAACACTTGTTCATCAAAAATTACATCCCTTGAGATATAAACACGACCGGTAGAAATATCGAGGCACTTAAACCCTTTGTGCATATTACTGTACCCAAGAAAAGCACAACGTTTGGAGCGAAAAGCAAATTTGTGAGTATTATAGGGCCGAAGATTGGGCCAACATGCACATCCAAAAACTCTAAGCATAGAATAATCGGGTTTTTCATGGAATAAGGCCTCAAGTGGGGTGGAATAATGAAGGAGTTTAGTAGGAGTGCGATTAATTAAATGGGTTGCAGCTAAGAAGGCTTTATCTCAATATTTGAGTGGCATGGAGGAATGAGCTAGGAGGGATAAGCCTACCTCAACGATGTGACGATGCTTGCGCTCAGCAGCACCGTTTTGTTGATGAGCATGGGGACAAGACACCATGTGAGATATCCCAACCTTACGAAAAAAGGAATTGAGTTTTTCATATTCTCCACCCCAATCCGTCTGAATGGCAACAATTTTCCTATTAAAACGTCGCTCAACAAGCTGCTGAAATTCATGAAATTTTTCAAACACCTTAGATTTAAAGCGCAAGAGATAAATCCAGACAAATTTACTATGATCATCAATGAAGCTCACATAATATTTATTCCTCCCAAAAGAGTCAGGAGCAGGCCCCCATACATCAGAGAATATCAAATCCAAAGGAAATTGGGAAATACTAGACGACTTGGGATAGGGAAGTTGGTGACTCTTGGCTTGCTGACACGCATCACAAACCATGTCTGGACGATCTTCCCTACACAAGGTAAATTATTTTCACTAATGACACGATTGACAATAGGAAAAGAAGGGTGGCCTAAGCGACTGTGCCATCTAGCCGTAGAGGGTTTGACAGCACTATGAACTTCACGTCTGGACTCGGGAAGAGGGTAAAGTCCTCCTCTACACTTGCCTTCCAAGATGGTTTTCTTCGTGGCCTGATCCTTAATCAAGAAAAAATTGGGATGAAATTCAAGGAAAGCATGATTATCAGCAGCAAGACGATGTACGGAAACAAGATTTTTCTTAGCATGAGGAACATGAAGAACATGATTAAGTTTTAGATCACAATTGGGAGTACTAACAATAGCTTTACCAATATGATCAATGTTCATACCTGCTCCACTCGCAGTGCGAATCTGATCACCGCCATTGTACTTGTCATGGACGACTAGCCTGTCGAGCTCGCTGGTGATGTGGTCGGTCGCCCCGGTATCAGTGTACCAGTTGCTGTTGACGCCATACGTGTAGGACGCAGTGTTGGCGGTCTTCTCATCAGCAACACAGTCAGCATCAAAACGATGCCAACAATTCACAGCGTTGTGCCCTTTCTTGCTGCACACCTGACACCGCCCATTGAAGCGCGGTTTCTGTCCACCATTGGCACCGCGACCACGCCCTCCATTGCTGCGACCACGCCCTCCATTGCCGCGACCACGGCCTCCTGGAGATCCACGGTTGCCATTGGTGCGGCCACCGCGGGACGCGGAGTTCACCGAGGACTGCGATCCGCCGTTGCTTTGCATCAGTAGATCAAGGCGCTGCTCGAAGCTAAGGATCTGGGACAGAAGCTCGCTGTAGGTCGCCGGCGCACTCCTGGCCAACATCGAGGTCACCAAGGGGTTGTACTCCATGTCCAGGCCGGCGAGGACATAGGACATGAACTCTTCAGTGCCGAGGGGTTTCCCGGCGGCCGCCATCTCATCGGACAGCGCCTTCATCTTGGACATGTACTCGGTCGCCGTCAAGGCGCCCTTCTTGGTGGTGGCGAGGGCGATGCGCGTGTTTACCGCCCTTGCACGGGTCTGCGACGAAAAGACTTCATCGACCGCAGCCCAGAGTTCGGCTGCCGTCGTTGCGGCGCCGACTTGCAACATGGCCTCGCGGGTCATGATGGTCAGCAGGTAGCTCAGAACCTGCTGATCGAGAGCAAGCCATTTGGCATACTCAGGATTCGCCTCCTTGGTGAGAACCTCCCCTTTCTTGACATCGACCTCCTTCGGCGGCGCGACGGCAGTGCCGTCCAGAAAGCCTTCAAGCTGGGCGCCGCGGATCGTGGGCAGGACTTGCAACTTCCAGAGTTGGAGATTATTTTTGGAGAGTTTCTCCGAGACAGGGAGTCCAAGCGGAGCAGCAAGGCCGAGGGGAGGATTGCCGGCGGCGGAGGTGCTAGGGTTTGCCATCTAGATGAATTTAATTAGAGGCTAGGCTCTTGGTACCATGTAGAAAATGGTGAAAGCGTCGTTGCCCCCATAGGGGTCGCGCCTGCGTGTTATATAGAGCTAGGAACAACCCCTAGCGTGGTTTATAAGGTGGGTGAACAACCTGACCGAGTTTGATCCTATTTACATGAGATTCATCTTATCTAACTAACTACCAGGCTCTAGGTTGTTCACGACGTCATACACATGCATATACATTGTTAACAAGGTCGACTTCGCTGACGCCGGCCGCTCGCTCGGCGCCATCATGGTGCCATTCGCACACGACCTCGTGCTGTCACTGCAGCTCGTCCGCTTCGCGTGCGGCGGGTTCTCCCTGTCGTGGCGCTCCAACCACCAGCTGGTGGACGGCCACGGTGCGACGGCGATGTGCAACGCGTGGGACGAGCTGCTTCTCTGCTCGCTTTGCTCTGTTTCTTGGCCGATGGAAGAAGAAAATGTGTGTGTGAGAGAGAGAGGAGCGCATGGAATGAACAAAAAGATCTGATGTTTCAGTACCTAGCAACTATCACCTTGATATTGACTATTCACTTGCGGTGTCCGGGCCGAGGGTATCCGCAATCGTCGCCGGGGTGCCGCTGCGGTCAGTCCACCCCGCCACGGCACATGTGTGAGCTGACCGAATTGCGCTGCCGTCGCTGCTGCAGGTGTTCAGCTCCAAGGACGAAGAGGGAGGGGAGGGGAAGAAGAAGTCTCGGACGGACCAGGCCAAGGAGCTCCTGGCCAAGTACGGCGGCGCATACCTGGCCACCTCCATCTCGCTCTCGCTCCTCTCCTTCACCCTTTGCTACCTCCCCAGCCTCGCAGCGCCCACGGCCAGGCAGCCGGCTCCTCAACGCTCTGGCGCAGGCGGTCGGCCGTGGAGCGGCAGAAGAGCGTGCGGCGCACCGCGCCCAGCACCTCAGGCAACACCTCACCGGCGAGCTGCTCCAGCAGCATACGATCCATGGGCGTCCGGGCCGGCCAGCTGCTCCTCGGGAACCGGCAGCCAGGGGCGCGCCGCCTCCCTTGCGGCCACCTCGCCCGCCCGGAGGAGGTGGTTGGCGGCTGCCGGCTGGATGAGGCGGCGGAGACAGCTGACGGCGGGGAAGGCGGCCGGGAGCGCCGGCACCGGCGGCGGCGACAGGCGGCGGGGAGAAGAAGAGAGGACGGGAGGAGTCGCCATTGGGGGCCTGCGCGGGTGTGTGGTGGGGCGGGGGAGTTGATGGATGTGGGAATATCTGTTGGAATATTCCTTTACAGGGTTGAAAATGGAGGCTATTGCTGCAGCCTAAGATCATTTAGGGGTTGAAAGTTTTTTAGAAAAACCTCCAAATGTTGTTTTGGAGAGTGAATTTTACAGACCACCGCTGCGGTTAGTCTAAACCTTGTCCGGCGTCCTCTTCTTCGTCTCTGCTCCCTTTGCTCCTCTAAATCCTCTCGTGCTTCCTCTTGGAACCTTTTAGAACTATGTACCCTGAATCGAGAAAATTAAGTTTTTTTTAAAAAAAGATATTAAGCTTTTGCTCTAGTGGTTTCCTGTATCCAGACATGGATGCTCGTGACGTTAGAGGAACATCAGCGTGATGTGCATGCATGTGTCCAAACTTGTTTTTAGAGTTGCAGAGGGACTTTGGCAAGGCCACACTCACTGGACGTTATGCTGGATATATTTTAAATTTTTGTGGGATAGAGAAAAAACCAGGGGCTTCTTTTTTTTTTTTTTGAGAGACTCACACTTTATTACTCAACAGCATGGTATGAGTTACAAACGCCGTCAGGCGGACCTAGCAGCCACAGGTACCTGCCTAGGTCATCAAACAAAGAACTTCTAGCTACTCTGTGCGCATCTCCATTAGGCGATCTTCCTTCATGTACAAAGTCCGTGAACACAAAGGTTGCCGCATGTGCCTTTATCTCCTTGACAATCTGGCTCTACTGATTGTAAGCCGACTCGGAGATGCTCTGCACAACTCCTGCATTGTCAGATGCAATTCTGAAACTCTGCAGTGCCAAATCGCTCGCAAGCGCCTGACCTTCTCTCACTGCCATAGCCTCCAGCGTTTCTGGGTCTGACATACCCATGACAACCACGGACGAAGCGCTCAGAAAATGGCCTGAGGAGTTTCGTGCTACCGCCGCATATGATGTCTTTCCTGTGTTCTTCTATATGGCTACCGAAAGGTGGAAAAGAAGAGTTGAAAGTTCCAGCCCACCAAAGCCCACTTAAGATTGCTAACTTGTAGTTCCAACCCACCAAAATGTATGGTATTCAATAAAAAAATGTTGCAACATTTTTCAAGAATATTATAACATTTTTCAACATTTTTAGTAATTTTTCGTTAATATTTTACAAAATATTGCAACATTTTTTGAAAATGTTGAAACATTCTTTGAGCCAAAGACCAACATTTGTTGGTTCTTCTCCAGCGGCGGTGGCGGCGCGCCGTCCGGCCGCGGAGGCGCGCAGGGCGGCCGCGGAGCATCACGGCAGCGCGCCCGTCGATGGCGCCCGAGGGAGGCCGTGCGGCGTGTGCCGGTGGGGGAGGCCGGCGGGGCGCGGGAAGCCCGACCATGGCGGCGGGCGCGCGCGGGAAGCGCCGGCCATGGCGGCGGCACGCGGGTGGCGGCGGCGCGCGGGGGTGGTGGGGGTGGAAGGAGGCTAGGATTAGCATTTGGTAGGCTAGTGTTGGCTGTTGTTAGGCTAGTAGTAGGTTATAGTTTGATAAGAAACTTTCTTCCGGAAGGTATATAGGATTTCCGGAAAAAAAAAGCCCCCGTTAGAGACATAGCAGAGGAAGGTAAGCCCAGACAGAAATTAAGTGCCGGCCTATGATGAACTAATCTTTTTCTTGAAAAAATTGATGAAGGACTTTTGCTGGGGTCGGTATCTGTCCATGGGCCAGTATTGGGCCTACGATTTAGACTCCAAGAGGTTCAGCCTTTTTTTTCTTGACCCGACGAGACTTACAATTTTATTATTATTATTATTATTATTATTATTATTATTATTATTATATCTATAATGAGACTCACGACAGATCATGGATAGATTTCTCCCAACATGCAAGTATTTCACGTCACCATTATAGATGTCCAGATGGGGGCCAGACACGACGGGCGGCACGACGCACGACACTAAAAAAACACGACACGACACGATGGATGTAGTGTCAGTGCCGGCACGACACGATGGACAGGTCGTGTCTGGGCCACGATCTAAACATGATGATAGCCCATCTAAACATCGGCCTGCCAACCCACTAACCTGGATGGCCCACGAATATGATGTATATATACATGTCAAACCCTAATCCCCAACCCTTCCATTCACTCAATCCATCCCGCAGCCGTCTTGCGTCGTCACCCCTTCCGCCTCCTCCGTCCCTCCGTCCGTGCAGCTGGGGCGCAACCACCGCCACCGTGGGCCACAGCCGGGAGGCCGCCGACGATGTCGTGGGGCGTGGTTGGGGAGCACGCGCTGCCGCCATGGGGCGTGGTCGGGCGGCGGGCACGCGCCGTCGTCGTGAGGTGCATTCAGGCGGCGGTCAAGCACTGTCATCATGGCGCGCGGCCACGAGGCCGGCAAGCGCTGTCGCCGTGGGGCGCGACCACGACTCACTGGCCGGGATTTTGTTTTCTTGTTGTGATTTGTGTATATGCAATTTGGTTCTTTGTGATGAATTTCTTGATCTTTGTGCTTTCGATTTGCTTCTCTCTTCCTCTCTTGCTGCTAGTCCTCGGGTCGGCACTAGCACGCGTGTGTTAGTTGTGCTAGTCGTGCCAGCCGTGCCGGCACGACATGACTAAGTGAGATCCGTGTCGTGCGTGGGCCAAGGAGCCGGCACAACGTGCTAGCACGCCATGACACGTCTAACCTCTCGTGCCTATCTGTGTCATGCTTAGCTGTGTTCGTGTCGTGTCGTTTTGGGCGGCCCAGTTGGACATCTATAGTCACCATCCACTATACACCATGTCATTATCCACCAAACCATCTATTTATGTCTTCAAGTGATTTTCTGTGACTAATAGCATGTATTTGTGAGTAGAACACCACAAAATTCTCGCAGTTGAAATACATGTAGGATCAATCATTTAAGAGTGGTTCACTCTTAACAAAATAACATGCTTTCATATATAATATTGTTTACAAATGAATGTTGTCATGTACTTTGGTGTTTCTACTTTCACATTTCACTTTAAAATTTGTTTTAAAAATTTTCACAGCAACACGCAGAGTATCACCTAGTATAACTATATAGGAGCACCTCACTAAGAATTTCTCTCAACTCTCATGAAGCCACATCATCACCTCCCACTAAGATGTATTAATACCCCACTAAGATGCATTATTAGTATTTCTCTCTTACCTGGTGCACATTATCTTCAATTATGAATTATATTTTTTCTTATCTACTCAAAAGTAACGTAAAAGTTTATGATTTTCATGAAGAGATAGCTCATATAACTCTTGGGGTAATCTCTACAAGTGCACTATTTTTACGAGCAACTAAACAATCACAGTGATTCGTAGTTTATCGAAAAACACAATCACAGTGATTCATAATTTATCGAAAAACTCTTTCAAATCCGGCAACCACACGCGGGAAATCACCTAGTTGTTATTATCATCATCGTCATCATCATTTTTTTTTCTCAAGGAGTGAAGCACCCGACCCTTTCCGATCCCTGTTATGAGTTATTCGAGAATCTTTTGAGGGCGACAAGGTAAAATCACATGTTATGAGTCGAGATTCAAGGACCTTTTGAGGGCTAGAAGGTAAAATCACACGGTAAAAAAGTCTACTCTGTATTGCCCGTCGCACTCTTCCTTTTTCTATGTCACGTGATATGGTCTTAATCAAGGTGAACATATATACTTTTGCAGCGGTGAGTGGCCCGTCAGTTTCATTTAGACATGAGCATTCCACAGGTCGGGCCGGGCCGGACCGAAAAAACTCGGGTTTTTCGGGTTGAGAAAATCCTGCCCATGACCGTCCCATGGGACGTGTCAGGCCTCAGTTTTCGGGCCGGGCTCGGTCCGGGCCCGGGCGGGCCGCTCGCGCATTTTATAGTGTAAAGTAACTAAAAACAGCATTTCGGGCCGGGCTCGGGTCAAAATTTTTTTTCGCGGGCTTCAAGATCTCTGCCCACGCCCGTCCAGTAAGATCCGTGGGCGGGCCTGGCGCGGGCCGGGCCCGGGCCGGGCCAGTGGGCCGGGTCGGGCCGGACCAAAAATGCTCAGGTATAGTTCCATTCGCGGCAACTTGTGTAATGCACATCCACGCTTCTTCGGTTACTCGTTGGATCCCACATCATCTCACCGTCGAAAATTGGCACGTCACGCCGCGCACGTACGTCTGTGGATAGCTCGATCGTGTTCGTGTGTGAACCGTGAACCACTCGAAAACGTCGAGACCGACTAGGGGTGATCGTGACTTCCGAGAATCACTGGCGTGCAATGCACGTCGGAAATCCATTAAATGCCCCATTCTTAGTTCTCAGTTTGATTCCAAATGGGAACAGTACCACGAGACCCTGACACCTTTTGTTGTATGGATCGTCATCGACGAACAGAGCCAACAACCAACTTGGATCAACTCGAATGTCATTTTATACAGAGATTAAAGAAAAGGGTACATGCCGTGGTTCTTTTCCAACCGAGTGACTTTGTTGTTTCGGTCCAAAAAAGAGAAAAAATGAGTGATTTTTCTTATATATATATGTATGTATGTATATGTCATATATTCATATATAATAAAAATGAGTGATTTTGTTGCCCGGTTAGAACGGATCTTGCTAAACAAATTCACCGCCCCTCCATGTCTTCAACACTCACCACCGGCCGCTGGAAAGAAAATATTCCTCCCCCTGCGCAGTTGCTTTCTCAGACTCACTCCCAGCCACCCACTCCCCACCGGCACCGGAGCGAGGAGCGAGCTCCAAACATTCCCATCCAGGCATCCAGCCAGCCACCTTCCGGCCGCCGAGCACGAGCGCGGACGAGCACGAGCCACTCGCCACCTCCCCACGCCCAGCCAGCCATGGAGGACTGGCTCTTCTACTCCCTCACCACACTCCTCTGCCTCCTCTGCTCCGTCCTCCTCCGCGCCGGCCGCGCCCGCAGCCTGGGCGGCAGCAGCAAGGTTGCCACCGCCGCCGACGGATCACCGCTCCCTCCCCTTCCGCCGGGACCAGCGCCGCTGCCGATTCTGGGCCCGCTTCTCTTCCTCGCCCGCCCCGACTTCGACATCGAGCCGACGCTCCGCCGCATCGCGCGTGACCACGGCCCGGTCTTCACCTTCGCGCCGCTCGGCCGGTCCCGCCCCACCATCTTCGTTGCCTGCCGCGCCGCCGCGCACCGCACCCTCGTCCAGCGCGGCGCGGCCTTCGCGTCCCGCCCGGCCGCCACGGCCGCGGGCGCCTTGCTCACCAGCGGCGGCCGCAACGTCAGCTCCGCGCCCTACGGCGCCACGTGGCGCGCGCTGCGACGCAACCTCGCGTCCGGGGTCCTCAACCCGGCCCGGCTCCGCGGCGCCTTCTCCCCCGCCCGGCGGTGGGTGCTCGACGTCCTCGTCTCCCGCGTCCGCTCCGACGGCCGCGACGGTGCTTCCCCAGTCCCCGTCATGGAGCCGTTCCAGTACGCCATGTTCTGCCTCCTTGTGTACATGTGCTTCGGCGGTGGCGGCGGCGTCGGAGACGGCGTCGACGACGCGCGCGTGCGGGACATCGAGGCCACGCAGCGGGAGCTCCTCGCCAACTTCCTCAGCTTCCAGGTCTTCTCCTTCCTCCCGTCCGTCACCAAGATCGTGTTCCGGCGCCGGTGGGAGAAGCTCGTCTCGCTGCGGCGGCGGCAGGAGGAGCTCTTCCTCCCGCTGGTACAAGCCAGGCGTGACGCTGGCGCCGACGGGGACTGCTATGTCGACTCCCTGATCAAGCTCACCGTCCCCGAGGACGGCGGGAGGCCGCTCACCGACGGCGAGATCGTCAGCCTCTGCTCCGAGTTCCTCAGCGCCGGCACCGACACCACGGCCACCGCGCTGCAGTGGGTCCTGGCGAACCTCGTCAAGAACCCGGAGATGCAGGGCAGGCTGCGGGACGAGGTGGCCGGCGTCGTCGGCGCCGCGGCCGGCGAGGTGCGGGAGGAGGACCTGCAGGCGATGCCGTACCTCAAGGCCGTCGTGCTGGAGGCGCTCCGGCGCCACCCGCCGGGCCACTTCCTGCTCCCGCACGCCGTGCACGAGGACACCATGCTGGACGGGTACCGCGTGCCCGCCGGCGCGCCGGTGAACTTCGCCGTGGGCGACATCGGGCTCGACGGGGAGGTCTGGGACGCGCCGTCGGAGTTCCGGCCGGAGCGGTTCCTCCCCGGCGGCGAAGGCGACGACGTCGACCTCACGGGGAGCAAGGAGATCAAGATGATGCCGTTCGGCGCCGGGCGGAGGGTCTGCCCCGGCATGGCGCTCGCGCTGATGCACCTCGAGTACTTCGTGGCCAACCTCGTGAGGGAGTTCGAGTGGCGCCAGGCCGACGGCGAGGAGGTGGACCTCACCGAGAAGCTCGAGTTCACCGTCGTCATGAAGCGCCCGCTCAAGGCCAGAGCCGTGCCGCTGCGGTCGCCGCCGCCGGCCGTCGCAGCTGCTTGATCGACTGTTCTCTTCGATCAATTCTCTCTAGATAGGCATAGCAATGGATTGGCAACAGAAAGCCTCTGCTTCTGGTTGCTCTTGGCCTCTAGCTGCGCATGCCATGGAAATGGGATTATATAACCAAAGATACAATAGGTTAATTAAACAGATTCTCTTGCTCTTTTGGGAACTTGATTAGAAGCAGTAAGGTAATTTCTGTACTAGTGTGCTTGTATATGTGTGTACAATAAGGAATCAGTCAGTAAATATTTACTTGACTGAACTCCAAATGAGAAGTATATAGAAAACTTGTACTCTCTCCATTCTAAAATATATGACGTTTAGGACAAGAAAATTAGTTTAAAATATTTAAGGACGGAAGTAGTAGTATATATGTTTCCAGAGCACTTGGAAGCGTTCAGCATTCAGCAGGCACATTGAGCTATTCCTCTGTGCATTGGGTTGACAGTTTTCCAGAGGCAGTGTCATTGTGTTTAGAAAGTTGCTTGTCCTGCCATTTGAAAATAAAACAAGCAGGCAGGAGTGGTTTGGGATTATAGCACAGATTTCAATACTACAGTTTCACCAGTCAAGTTCCCTTATCTATAAAACTATATAGATGAAACTCACTGTACATCATAGATAGATTTCTCTCAACATGCAAGATGTACCATCCACTAGATCTTCTCTCAACATGCAAGATGTCCATATCACCATCCACTAGAATCATGAATTTATGTCTTCTACCGATTTTCTGCGGCTAATGGTATTCATGCATGCATTGTATTAGTCTAAGTATTTCTCTCTTAATAAATGAATGTGTTTTCATCTACATTGTTGTTTGCAAAAAAAAGTTGCGCTGTAATCATTTTAGTGTTTCTACTTTCAAATTGCATCTTCAAATTTTGTAAAAATTCTCGCAGCAACACGCGGAGTATCACCTAGTATCATAATGTTCATAGCAACAAAATTGTGGTAATAGGAAAAGAAATTCAGTTACGGATTCATCAATGGTGTCAAGTTTCGATCACTCAACAGGCTAAATATTCCTATTACAGACCCGGCTTGGGTCATGAAATTCTGAATCTTCAAATCAAATTGACAAAACCGAGTGAACTGTCAGTGCACATTGTCCACCCATGCACTTCTGATGAATGTTATAGCCCCACAGATAACTCAAAATCTGACATCACTTCTGTAAGAGTTGGCCATAGAAAGTTAAAAACATTTCGACCACGCTTCCCTTAAGCTCTGCCTCTGCCTGCTGGTTCATTACAAGTTCAGTAAAACCGCCATTTAAAAATTGATGAACTGGAGATGGCCAATGAACTTTGAACTACTGTACCACACTTTGACAAGCACCACACAAGGCAACCGTGTATGAATCCTCATATCAACCTAGCAATCATCCCTCCAATATTTAGGTGAATGAATATCTGATGTTCTTGAGATTTTCAACTGTCCCAATATCATTTCAACGGGACGGGCTTGATCTTGAGTACATGGGGCATGGATGGGCCAAGCTCGGCGGCCCAACCACTCAACCCAAAGCTAACTATTTTCATTATTTATAGGCCCAGCGGGGTATGACATGAATCAACATAACATACTCAGGCTGATATTGCTTTTTTCAGATAATGGAATAGCATTCCGGCTTCACGCCACCTCAAGAGTGGTGGAATCAGTCCAAAGTTATTACAAGTAGTAGCATACTGCTACACACACAAATCAATAAAGCAAATAGTAGCTCAATAACTAATTTGCAAATTGAAGTTTCATCCATGTGAAGTGAAGAAATGTAAAGCTGTCATCTCAAGAGTTCGACTTGTCGGGGATAGGAGTTCCCGGTCATCCTGTTTAGTTGGCTCAAAAAAAAAATTTGGGGTGCTTTTGAAGGTCCATTAGGAGGATTAAATATAGACTAATTATAAAACTAATTACATGAATGGACGGGAAATCGCGAGACGAATCCATTAAGGCTAATTAATCCGTCATTAGAAATTGTTTACTGTAGCACGACGTTGTCTAATCATGACATAATTAGGCTCGTTAGATTCGTATTGAAAAATTAGGTAGAGGTTATGGAATGAGTTTTGTCATTAATTCACATTTAATACTCCTAATCAGTATCCGAAGATTGATGTGACGGGTAGTTGGAAAAATTTTTTGAACTAAACAGGCTGCAAATTGGCCCAGAACCGGAGCCATATGTTCTTCTAAATAGTACCTGCAAAAAAACTTTTAGCTTACATTTATCAAATACAACCTCATTCCTTGTGATCCAAATTGCCCAACACAGAGCTGCTGCCCCCATCAATAAGTAAAGATTTGTTTATGGCCCCCTATTTAACCCAATGATTAAACAAATCATCTATATCTTCAGGTGGACCAATGCCAAAAACAACATGTAGAGCGCGCCACAAGAACTTGGCATAACGACAGCTAAAGAAAAGATGGTTAATGGTCTCTACAGAACTGCAAAAACTGCAGTATTTGTTCCCATTCCAATTTCTCCTAGTAAGGTTGTCTTTCGTTAAAATGACACCATTTTTCAAGTACTACATGAAGATTTTAATCTTAAGTGGTAATTTTGTTTGCCAAATTTTCTGTGAAACCCTAACTCCTCTATTGACAAGATATCGATACATTGAATGGACTGTGAAAGAACCATTTTTATGAAGAGACCAGATAAAAATATCCCTCCCTCTTGGAGATTAATGTTAGCAATTTTAGCTACTAGGTTGTACCACTCCAATAACTTAATCCCCACTAATGATCTTCTAAAGGAAACATTTAGTGATGTTGTGCTAAGGATGTCTGCAACAATAGCATGTTTCTTCTTAACAATATTATATAGGTTAGGATACTGGGATTTTAATGTTTGGTTACCCAACCATATATCTTCCCATAATCTGGTTTGAGATCCTCAGTTCAACTTGAAATGTCCCAAGTTGAGAAATAGATCTTTCACTCCCATTAAACTTGGCCTAACTTGAAATATTCAAAAGTGAGAATCGTCTGGTTTCTTATAAACTTGGCCTAACGGTTTGTTCTTAAGGTATTTATTTCGAAGCAATTCCTGCCAAATACCATCTTCATTACAAAGCTTAAAAAGCCATTTACTTAGTAAGCATTTGCTTTAAATATCTAGATTCATGATCCCCAAACCTCCCTGATCTTTTGGTTGACAAAGTAGCTAGCTCCCATTTAGCTAGCATATATTTCTTCCTGTGTTGATCGTATTGCCAGAAAAAACCTTAATCTAAAGGACTCTATTTTTTAGGACTCCTCTTGGGACATCGAAAAAAGAGAGCATGAACATAGATAAACTAGATAAAACTGAGTTTATCAACACTAATCTACCCCCGACGGAGAGCAATTTACCTTCCTACCCACTTA
This sequence comes from Cenchrus fungigraminus, assembly GCA_036936925.1. NCBI lineage: Eukaryota > Viridiplantae > Streptophyta > Magnoliopsida > Poales > Poaceae > Cenchrus > Cenchrus fungigraminus. The sequence goes on along the minus strand of CM072769.1, from coordinate 47,213,426 downwards.
GCTTTTTTTCAAATCTCTCTTCAATCATTTTCCAACCCTTATTATACAAATTTCTTAAGTGCATCGGAATTCCAATATAACGAAGCAGATGGAATAGTTGCTGGTTTTGTATGCCACTTAGTTGCATGGTTTTAGCTAATCATGTTTCTAATGATCCTGATCGGAGACGGTGTTTACGGTGCCACTGTTGTCTCATATAGAAGATGGAAATTTGGAGATGTACTAATTATCTATTTCTGATGTAAGTGATGGACATATTTAATCATATCCGAAGTGAGTATCTCAATCATATGGAGGTGAAGTAGAAGAGAGCATATGCCCCCTAACTCCATACCCGACCAAAAAAAAAACACTAGTACATCAGTAGCAACTCGCAAGTGTAGAGCAATGGCACACCCCTTACCCATTCTTTTGGGTGCACAATCACGTTAAGAAACATCGTCGTGAAGACAACGTCAGTGTGATTCAATCTTCAAAGTTGGCATAGTGAAGATATGCCTACTAGATGTCTGTACCAGTATCGTCAATAATTTGTTTAATAGCATGTCACATTGCCGCAAGCCATAAGTTTGAAACGATATCAATATTTTCTTTTGAAAAAACTCAACATGATGAAATCTTGTGGATGTACTTATCAAGTTATTCATATTACAAAGGACTGCTAGCTATAAATGTCATTGGTAGTAGTGTCATTAATGGAGATGGATATTATTTGATCTAGGATTACTAAGGGTTAATGAACAAAGAGGAGGAAAACGCAAGACCTGGTTTCTTCCTCTAGATTTGGCCTCCTCACGCGAATCAAGACCGCAAGACCCAGCAAAATCGCTATTGGGAAGACGTGACTAGAGTCTTGCGGGTTTGCTCCTCCCCTCCATTGGTAAGAGATAAGGGAGAGAGAAAAGCGATATTTATTAGGTGAAGACACCAACTGTTGAGAAGAGGTAGGTCTATAGATGAATTTTGATGATGTGGCTCTCTTGGACTTCGCACATGGTTTCTACCATAGGGACTGCCCTAAGGGCACTCCCAACCCAGACTCTATTCATAGAGTCTATAGCTCGAAGACTCTATCTCAAGAAACTATAGGCTCCAATGCAGCTTTGTAGTAGTAGTTTCTATAGATGAAAGTAAACACAAAATAATCTGATCAGATGTGGGAAAAGACCTTGTAACCCACCGTACACCTCAACAATATCACCGCACATGCCGCTGCCTACCACACCGCCAGGGCCGCCTCCCGCCGTGCTGCAGCCTGAGCGCACCGCCGGATGCCTGGACGGCTCGCGGGGAGGACGGCAACTGGGGTGGCGTCGGGCCGCCGTGGCAGGAGGAGGCGCGACCGCCGGGGCAGGGGAGGAGGCGCGGCTGCGGGGGTCGTGCCAGGCCGCCGGGGTAGGGGGAGGCGCGGCCGCCGGGACAGAGGGAGGAGGCGCAGCTGGCGGGGTCGCGCCGGGCCACCGGGGCAGGGGAGGAGGCGCGGCTGCCGGGATCGCGCCGGGGCAGAGGGAGGAGGTACTCTGTGGCGCTCGGGGTGGAGGTGCAGCGTCCCGGCAGCGGCGGGGATGGATGGCAGCCTGACGGGCCTCTCCTTTCCCTGAGCATCTGGGCCACGCCAAGCGGTGGCGGCCGTCGGTGCAGCGGTCGTCCGGCGGAGGGAGCACAGGATAGCACAGGAACTGTGGAAACGACGGTGCTGTGGCCAACACGAGTCTCTGTGGAGTCCATGGCCTTGATGCTCGTGAAGACTTGGAGTCCAGATTAGAAACCAAGTCTTCATTTTTCTCCCTATTTCCTCAATAAATGTCCTGCCACGTCAGCAATTTGCCTACATGGCACTGTAATTAATGATCATAGACTCCACTATAGAGTCTGGGTTGGGAGTGTTCTAAATGGATTGCTCTCAACAAACGTGCGGGTACGACAAAGATTAGACACACGTCACAAACTTGTTAAGTCATGTCTGCTTATATTTTAAGTATAACATAATTATAGAATATATTTGGAAAAAAAAGTGGACAGTTGAAATTGTGGTAATGACAGGGACGGAGGCAGGGAGGGTCCATGCCACCCCCGACCCCCACACCACACACACGTGAACTTCTTTTTACTATAGTTCATTTGATTGGCATTGAAATTTGTTTCATTTGACCTTGATTTCATAGCGCATGGGCGGCAGCTAGGCGTGACGGGCGCACGGGATCAAGATGAGAAGTAAATTGTGGGAGGAAGAAACGAAGGGGCCAGCCCAACGCTGGAACTGTTGGTGTCGATCGCTTTGGAACGACCGCCGAAACCATTCAAGCCGGTGTTCTCTTTTTTTCTTCTTGTCTTGTCGCATCACCAATTTACTGACACGATACATTATTAAATGCTATAAACACGATCTGACTTGGAGGGTTGGAACTTGGAACTGCTCTAGGGGTAGTCCTAACTATAAGAACCATCAATCAGTATTACTTTTCTCTCAGAGCAATGTGCGAAGGTAGAAACTAGCTCATTGTTTATATAATTTATTCTAAACTTATTTTATTCTTTCTTATCCCTCCCATACTCTGTTTCCTTTCCAATCTCACCAGCGGCAAACGTCTAGGCTGTTCGGCTAGTAAAATAAATAGTACTCGTTTGGTAAATTGAATAGTATTGTGTGAGAGAAGATAAGCCGAGACAAGCCGAGATAAACCAAGTCAAGATAAGCTGAACAACCTCATCAAGAGCTCTCCCTGTTCCTCTGCAATCTCACCAACGGCAAGCTAGCAGCGGCAGGAAAGCGCGTGGTGGCCGAGCGCTCGGGGCGGACGGCAAGCTAGCGGCGCACGCAAGCGAGCCCTCGCGGCGGCCAGGGAACGCAAGACGGACGGCGAGCTCGCAGAGCGCGCGGGCGAGCGCTCGCAGCTAACGGAGAGTGCGCGGCGGCTGGGGTGCTCACGGCGGACAGCACGCGTGGCGCCGGCGGGCCACGCGTCCGAGCACGGTCGAGCGAGTGATCGGCGCCACCATGGGCGGGCGCGGCCGCGCGAAGGCTGGCGCGCGTGCGGCATGCCTAGATATCGATGGTTTCTTCCCAACCGGTCGAGGGAAGACGTGTTTAGGAGGGTGGCTCTGGCCAGCGCGGCTCGCCGTGCAGGCTGTGGTCAGCCGGAACTAGGCGAAAACAAGCCACCTCTCCTTGTTTGGTGCGCTGGTCCAATCCAACCGGCCCCAACAGAGATCGTGTTTGATTGTCAGCATCTTGGTGAACCGCACGCGGAGGTCCGCCGCGCACGGAGAAGATGGTATGGTCGTAGGCGACAGCCGCCGCCTCCTGCAGAGGCGGAGCAGCGACGCGGGGAGCGCCCCTCGATTTGCCGTCGGCCAACGGCGGCGCTAGAATGGAGCTCGCACGTCGTCCTCCACCGCCGACGGCCCCGCCCCGAGGACGCCCTCCCTCCGCCCGCCGACCAAATCCAGAGGAAGAAGTTCCCTGTCCCGCCGCCGGCAAAATCCAGAGGCCGGAGTTCCCATCCTCAGGCCGCTCGATTAGCGGTGAGGCACGTGAGCTCGATTGGCGGCGAGGCAGCATGGTGAGGGCGGCGCAGGTGAGGCCGTGGATGAGCTCCGGTAACGCATCCTCACCTGGTGTCACACCTGTTTTTCTAAAGAAAACCAAGTGCAAATCTATATGCATGCCAGGATCAAGTTTCATGCATATAGTTGACATAAGTGAATAACAGTGCAGTATCACGTAAAGAAAGTGAAAGATTATCAGAGTATTACGCTAAATCCTAGAAACGAATGCTCTAAACATCACAGGCAGACGATTGGGGTTGCGTACGCCTAGCATCATCTTCAACAGCTTCACATAACTTTTCCTTCTGAACAGCAGTAAACAAGGATGAGTACACTTATGGTTGGTACTCAGCAAGGCCACAAGAAATAACCAGAAAGCAATTTAAGTCCACCTTTAAGTATATTAATCTTGTGAGGGTCCAGGTCGTTCTTGACCGTGAGCACGGCTAATTGATTAGTTTTAAATACTCTGCAGAGGTTGTACATCTTTACCCACAAGTTACGTAAAAGTTCAGAAAAACTTTGAACCCAACCATGCGATGCTTGCAAGGCATCATACCACACTACCGAGGTGTGATTGTATAGAGACGCTACGAGGCCTCTACAAAGTTTCCCCAGAAAGTTGCAACCCACAAGATTACCGAATCAGTTAGCAAGGTATAAAGTCCCCTAGCGGGTACCGTGTCTTAGCAAAGCCCAACTCCCCACTAGAGCGAGTCCATACCCCCACAGTACCGCCGCCCCTTGTCCTTATCAGGTAAGGCCACTTCTAACCAGAGTCCCTAATTAATTAGCCAAGACCAGAGCCATTTTGTAGCGAACATGGCCCCATATGCCATTAGTTCGAGTTTGATTTTGGTGATTCATGACAACATGATCAATGGGACTAACCATGTTGTTTAGCATGTCCTTGTAGACATTTTTAGGTCCCATGGATGCAAAAATATCACATGCCAAATTGAGAAGATAGTCTATTTTTCAAGGGTCAAAACCGAACAAAGAAAGGAAAAGAAAACACACCGTCGGATGAACCGACGATACCATCGGTGCAAGCATCGGTGTACTTGGTACACTGCGCAGCAGGCAAAATGAAGATGACACCGTTAGATGATCCGATGGTCCAGTTTCTAGATGCGCCGGATGAATTGCAGAGGAGGAGCAGCGAAGACAGTAGCACCGGATGATCCGACGGTCTGAGAGAGGACACCGTCGGTCTATCCGACGCTCAGTTTGAATCAAGACAGAGACGCGCCAAGACGAAGTCTTCAGGACCGGATGAACCGACGCCTTGGTCGAGTGGAAGCATCGGTCTATCCGACGGTCACGAAGCAGCATACAGAGACGTTTTGGCTGCGAGGTCTTCAGCACCGGATGAACCGACGCACCGTCGGTGTATAGCGTCAGAACAGTTGTGTCAGCAGAGCTGCAACGGCTAAGTGACATGGAGGGCACCGGATGAACCGACGCCCTAGAAAAGCATAGCATCGGTTCATCCGACGCTACCTTTTTCAGTGGCCGTTAGCCAACGGCTAGCTGAGTGCCTTAGGCTATTTATACCCCCTCCACTCACCCATTTGAGGGAGCTGGATTGTGTGGAAGTGCAGAGGAGTGCAAGACACCTAGAAGATCATATCCAATCCATCCAAGTGCTTAATTGCTCATCCATAGACTTGCATATACTTAGTGTATGTGCTTAGTGCTAGGCTTAGCTTAGAGCTGAGTAAGTGCAAGGTTGTGCCAACCTTGTGAGGTGATTCTTGAGTGAATCAAGGTGTACAAGGTTCACCGGAAGCCTTGGGGCCTAAGTGGCTGACCGGCAATCGTCATCGACCCTCCGGCTTGGTGTGGAGTGGCGAGGACACTTTGTGCGGGGGACGTGGAGACCCCCTTCCTAAGTGGAGAAGCTCCTTAGTGGAGGCGGCATCAAGGTGACCAAGGGAGCTTGGTGAGTGCCTAAGTGGCGAGCCTTAGTGGCAAGTCAAGTGGTGCTCTTGGGAGAGACTTGGTGACCGGGAAACAATACTCTTGTGTGAGTGCTTGAACAACGTGGACTAGGGGTGGCCTATTGCCTACCGATACCACGGGATAAATCGCGTGTCAAGAGTTTGCTTCCTCTCATCCCCTTTACGTTTCCGCATTTACTCTATTGCAATCTTTGCTTGCCTTTACTTTCCTAGAGTAGTATCATGTTAGGATTGGCTATAGGTTGCAAACTTTGTTTTGGGATGGGAGTTTCACACTAGAACAACCCTAGTTGCACATCTAGATAGTATGTTCTAGTTTATCTTTGTGTAAAAGTAGTGAAGCCATAGGTTAAGGTTTTTAGTTTGCCTAATTCACCCCCTCCCCCTCTTAGGCTACGAGCATCCGATTCCTTACACATTTAGTTTTCATGGTTGCACTGTTGTCCTGGGTGGTTGTCCATGTTTCGATCAATGCATAGTAATAGTATTCTTGTAAATAAAGTATAGGTAGAAAGGTGGCTAGGGACACTTGTCTTTCTCCAACGAAAAGCTACTCTTACTGCTCTTCAGCTCTTGCTTTCTTGGAACTCTTTATCCTCAAAGCAAACAAACAACGATCTTCTACTCGAAGCAATCATCAGGCACAAACATACAAAGAAAATAAACAAATACAACTAAGAATAATGCACAAAATCAAAAGAAAAGTATTAAAAGAGCGTGCTAAAGGATAGGCTCGAGTCTATGGTCACAAAACGTTGAGAACGTAACTAAGGTCGAAAAGACAAAAGCTATCGAGGGATCATTATCAAACAACAAGAGACTACGTGTTGGATTTATTTTAATGAGAAATCATGTGGAAAGAATATTTCAGAGAAATACTCTATGTTAGAATTAACTAAGCAAGTTGTATTTAATTAAAGAAAACATGATAAGCCTATTCATATTTTATTTGTAAATATTTGAGTACAAGTTATACCAAATTAACATATTAGCTTTAGAAACACAAAGCATGTATGAGGCATCTAACGAATGACTTTGGATTTCGTGTTCGACTAAACATATTAATATTGAAAAGACATGTATAATATCATTAAGCATATTAACTTTATTATGAAAACTATTGTATAGCTCTAACATCTTTTATTTAACAAAACTAGTTATAAATAAGAATTAACCCATTTACATCATGATTAAAGAAAACCGGAATAGAACCTAATCACATTTATTTAGAAAAGAAATGGAATAAGAATTAGTCAAGATTAACATGCAACTTTGATGTAAAAACAAGTAACAGGTGATACACATGCGAACATACAAGTTAAGGTGAAACGAACGAGAACGGTAGAAACGAACTATAACGCACATGCAAACCTCAGGCTAGGGTTTAGGAGAACTAGTCCACAAAGAGAACTAGGATGAATGACTAACATGCTAACCAAAGTTAAACTAATCTGATAGGAGAAACATATAACAAGGTAAGCTCTAAAGAAAGGTATCTACGAAAGATTAGGCACAAGAACATAGCTGATTCATAAAAAAATGACCTAGCTGAGATATGATAGACATGAACTTGATATTGATAAACGAAATTCTAAGAGAAACATGAAACAATCATGATAGGATTACTTGACAGAGAAATGCAGAACGGAAGTTCTAAGATATCTATTTGGATCACCAAAGCACACACATCGTGCTTAAAAGGGAAAGGCTCGGCTCGATGTAGGAAATAACTTGATCTGAGCTAGAGCTGGATTTGGAAAGATCTAAAACTTACACAAGGCTAGATACACAAAGAAAGATACTGAGATAAAGCTGACAGAGAACGTCTAACGAATGATTTGCATTTAAGAGGGAACAAGACTATGAGCTAGGTTTGTTTTACTTAGCAAAAATATGTAAAGGATATTTCATAAATAAATACCCAAGTTGAATTAATTCAAATTACATTTTATTTGCAAAGACCGAAGCAAAGAACCTAGTCAAATTTTATTTATAAATATTTATGTATCAATTATACCAATTAAACATTTATTTGGATAAACAACTTAAATGAAAAGATCTAAGCATATAGCTTTACAATTCGGGTTGAACTAACCAAATTATAATTAGAAACTGATTCATTCGTGTTGGTATTTAAGCAAAATAATATTTATTATTAAACCCGGTGTAAAAACCTATCAACTTTTATGATTAGAAAAGTTAATTAATTATTAAACAAATTAACATTAGTTTAAAAAATCGAGATGTGACACTAATCATCTTTTATTAAAACATATGAAGTGAACATTAATCAAATTAACATTTATTATCAAAAACGACGTATAACACTATATAGCTTTTATTTAGAAAAGGCATGCTTAATAGACATTAACAAAATTAATATTAAATAAATTTTTAGAAAACATGCATGATAAAAACTAACCACTAACGTGTACTTTATATCATCATGAACCTAACGCAACTTGAACAAATGAAAACGAATCTAAAACATGGATTCTATGAACAAAACAAGATCAAAAGGACCTAAATGTGATTAACTAAAGAACTGGAGGACTAACAGAAAAGATTCTCGAGACGCATCAAATAGTGCTCGCGAAAAGAACGAAAGACAGGGTTAGATCTACAAAAGTCTCAGGTGGACTTTATGTATGAAAAGAGGGATCTTTGCAAGGGGTTATACATAGATTGGTCAAGACACAAAAGATCGGCTAAGAGTTATAGGGTTCCACAGGGGCTAAAACGCAAAACCGCCACATCTTCTTCTACCTTCGGTTCAGGGACGGACAGACACACACAGGAGCTCCTGAGCGTCGGTGACGCCGACGCTCCCGCGGCCTAGGGGTCCGATTGAGGCATGGAACAGAGAGAGGAGGTGAAGGGGGCCACAGAGGTGTGCTCACCGCGGGCGGAGACGGACGGGAACGGCCGGATTTCGGCGGTAGGCGGAGAACGGCTGGCTCTGCCTCCAGCTATGGCCGGCGCTCCAGGGGCTCCTCAGCGATGGGCAGGAGCTCTCCAGATGCGGCTCGTCGTCGTGAGGAGCGTGGTGGCGTTGACGTGCTCCGGCTACGTCCAAGTCCGGCGAATCGGGCGGCCCGGCGGAGCACGGCGGCCGGCTCAGGTTCCGCTCGGCGGCATCGTTCCGGCGGACGTCAGGCGACGAGAAGGGGCGCGAAAGCTTCGGCACGTCATGAGGAATCTCCAGGAGGTCGCGACTTGCTCCGTCGGTGCTGCACGACAGCGAATCGAAGCGGCGGCCGACGACGCTCGGCTCCGGCATGGCAGCGCGGCGGCTCTGCGCAGCGGCGCGACGCAGGGTGGCGGGGAGCGGAGGCTAGGGCACGCGAGGGCCATGGACGGCGGCTTTATAGGGCGCGGGAAGCGCCCTTGGCGTGGCGCGCACGCCGAGAACGGCCTGGCGGCGGCGCCGGCCGTGCAGGCCACAACGGCCAGCAGTTGGGCCCAGATGGGCTCCGTTGGGCCGAAGCAAGTTGGGCCTTCGAGCTCGGCCCAATAGAAAAGGAATGAGTTTTCTTTATTAATTTCCGAAATCATTTTCAGTGCGCAAATAATTCCAAAAAAGTCCAGAAAATATTTTTGAAGCATGAAAAATACTCAAAAAATTTCGAAAATTCTAGAAAAATTTCCAAAGATAGATTGAGACACGAACAATCCAAATAAAATATTTGGAGTTCATGAAAAGGATTTTAGAGCCTTCTAATAAATAGAATTAGCTCTAGGGGAAAGAGAATAAATTCCATAAAAAGCTGGAAAATTCTCGGAAGGTCTTGGTCCGCACCTAAACGTGTTTTTAAAACATTTTGCACTCAACAAAGACCAAGATGCATTAGCATGAATGCAACACTCATCGAACCATTTATTTAATTCGGAAAATCAAACAATAGATTTTTCTTATACTATTTTTCCTGTAAAGAAAATAAATGTGGAGAAAATTTTAAAATTATGAGAAAATTGTTGTTTAATTATTCTTTCTATTCACATCCTGAAATTGGAAATTTCAGGGTGTGACACCTGGCCGGCCTCCTCTCTCCCTCGCGCTTACGGCTCGTGTAGGTGTGCCAGTGGAGTTGCCGCGGCGCTCTCCTCCCTCCTTGCGCTGGGTCACCGCTCCCAGATCCGCCCGAGGAGGAGAAGGCGCTCGATTCGGCGCTCCAAGGTGACGACAGAGGGGGAATGGGATGGCGAGGACAATGTCGTGCCGGGCCTCCCGACCTCCTCCCTCCCCTGCTCGTGCGGCGGCGGACTGCGCTAGCCCGGACTTCAGCCCTTCTGCTTTGTCTCCCCAGTGGAGGAGCAGGGCGTGGCGGCGGGGATGCGTCAGCGCGCCCCTGCCTCGCCTCGGGAGCTCCGCCCGAGCTCCACTCGGGTGCTCGTCGTCCCCGGCGCCAGTGTCCGCATTGGCACCGTACTTGCCCCCGCGAGCCCCTGTGGTGAGCGGGCGAGCGCCGCGACACAGACGGTCCCCTGCTCCGGCGTCGCGAGTGGACGACAACGGCAGCAGAGGAAGATGCGGCGGTGTCGGCGCAAGACGACGGCACGAGGGTGAGAGATGATGGAGATGGAAGGTGAGGCCAACACGCCCAGGAGAGCCCGCGAGCGCTCCACTCAGCCGGGCCTAAATGCTACGCCACTTTCTGGCGTACCGATGGAGCCAGGTTGTGGGTTGCTTTAAGCAGCATGCGAGCCGGGCCGAGGGAGACAAAAGTGATGGCAAACCCGAATTTGAGCCCGAGGGCACAGCCGAGCTCTAGGGCCACCCTAGCAAACACGCCCCTTGTTTCTCATGCAAGAAATGATTTTCTTGATTTTGCTTTTCTTTCCTCATTAATCAACTTGCCATGTTATCTTTTTGCTGAGGTGACATCTCAATTAATGAAGATAGAAACCACAATTAATATCTTATTGGGACTGCCCTAAGGGCATGTCCAACCCACAGACAACGGGTCATCTGTAAAACCTCGAATTTAGCATCCACATAGATATAAAAACAGCTCATACAACCCACAGACAGAGCACCCATCTGTAAGGTGTTTGATGCTTTGAATGTAGCTCAAGATCAACTACAAATGTGTTTGTGTATACCATTGTGTGACTATTTGATAGAATATTACCGAGCATAATAATAGCCAGCACTACGTCTGATCCTTTTGACATTCACTTGTAACTGACACAATAATCTGTTCAGATTCATCATCACATTCACAAGAGACAGCACTACAAGATAAATTCACGTTCAGATATGGTAGCATTCAGAGGCACACTATTCACGTTCACCATTCAGATGCAATTACCACAGATGCAACACAGGTTGCGTGACAATTCAGATAAGATAAATTCAGAGGCACACTATTCAGATAAAGGTAGCATTCAGAGGCACAATATTCACGTTCACCACAGATGCAGCGCAGTTTGAAGTCCTCATGCTGCCTCCAGATTGAAGTCCTCATGCTTCCTCCAGTCAACAAAAAAAGTAGTAATGACAGAATTTCTGAAAGCTAACAATACTGTTTCAGATAATCTGGTCAAAAAATAACAGGTAGCATTCAGAAAACCATAGCATCATCAAGCTAGGAACTGTTTCAGTGTCGTTGTACAAAGTAGCATTCAGATACACATTCAAAAACTTAGCATTCAGATTTGCACAAGGTAGCATTTAGAATTTTCCCAAATAAAACAGCAATGTAATGGTTCACCTTAGCCACCAGATAGCTCATGACAGTTAATAATGCTGGAGATAGCTCATGACAGTCACCCTGTCCAAAAAGGCGTAAGGTAGCATTCGGTATTTGCAAAAGATAGCATTCACAGTTAATAGCTACGAAATAACAGGCACCAAAGAGGTTTCATTAAAGATTGTTTACCTTCTCAATTAGATTTAGGGAAAAGAGCTCACTTCATCATATTAACTCGCTGCGCCTTTTCCTCATCACACATTGAACTAGTATCATGTTATCAAGTCAAGGCACTAATTTTTCAGATTACAACTTTGAGAGTTTCCTATTGAAGCAAAAGCATATGTGATGGTGTAAAGACAAGTAGTATTACACATGTATTGAGCAGAGGATATAATGTTCAATTTAAATGCCTGAAGCAGCTAATGCAAAAGTTTAAACTGAAACAAGCACCCATACACCATCGTTCCATTCTTTGTGAACGCCAGTATAGTCATTCCTTCAGTAGGCAGCTTTCCAATATTACACAAAAGCATCCATCAATTAACTGCAGATAACGTAATGTTTCTAGACTCTAAAACAGGAAAAAAAAACCAAGCAAATGGCTCAAACTAAAGCTCTGAAGTCTGAACCTGATATCTGCCCCCCAAAAAAAGTCTGAACCTGATACTAAGGGGCCTTTTGGCAGGGCTTTTTCAAGTGCTTCTCCACCGGCTTCTGCAGAAGCTCTGCCAAACAACTACACAAAAAACGGCTTCCAACCTGAAGTTATGGAGAAGCCATTTTGCAATTTGTACTGGGGAGGTGAAGCCAAAAATAGTGGCTCCTCACGGCTTTTTCCCCACATGTGACATTAAAAATACAGAGAAGTCACAACCACAGCCATTTTGCCAAACACTTTACAAAATGGCTTCAGTTTCACCAAAGAAGTCATTTTACCATAGCAATCACAGCCACAGCTCTGCCAAAAAGGCCCTAAATCAACACAGGAACAAAACTTTGCAGATTAAACCAATGAGACCCAACCAGGGGTGGACCGAGAACAAAAAAATGAGAAGGGGCACACCAGAGATGCTGGATTGTGCCTGTGAGGGCACTAATTTAAGATTACTGAGGCACAAATGGTGAAAATTTGGACCATATAACTGGAAATCAGACATCGAGTGAGGGATTGTGCCCTTGCTGTGGGTCCTCTTTGGGTCCGCCCCTGGACCCAACCAATTCAAAATCACGAAGCACAAAGACATAATTCTAGCAATTCTTTAGATTGCAGGTTGTTTAGTTCTGCTAGAACTCAGACAAATGATAGCAAACCAGAACGCGAACTGAAGGCATAACTGAGGCTAGAACCGAGATGTTTGCACCCACCGTCGAGTTGACGCTGCGACCTAGGGTATGGGCCGCCTGCGCTCGCGGCAGAGCACCTGCGCCCATGGATCTCGGCGCCACCGCTCCTCCCCGCGCCGCTGGCGGAGGGCACCTTGGCGGAAGGGGCCGGCGTCGATCCCCTTCCTCTCCTGCGGCGGCTCGGCATGGGAGCCCCACCAGCCGGGAGGAGCTCGCCGTTGTGGCCGCAACGACGGGGCGCGGCCCCTCCCTCTCCCTTCTTTCCTTCTCCGGTGAGCTCTGCTCTCTCTCTCTCTCTCTTCCGGTGAGCCTCCGCTATGCCTCCCCCCTTCCTTCCTCGGAGAACAGGCGGGCGAGGCTGTAGTTGATGTCAAATCTCTCGTGCGCGCCCCGCGCGGGATCCAGGCGTGGTGTCGCCTCGAGAGGTCGATGTCGTACAACCCCGCCGAGCTTGTCGACTCTGCTTGGGACAACGGGACATCCCGTCGCCTGGCGAGACGACACGGGGGCCGTCGACTAGGCACGCGTGGTGTCGCCTCGAGAGGTCGATGTCGTACAACCCCGCCGAGCTCATCGACTCTGCTTGGGACAACGGGACATCCCGTCGCCTGGCGAGACGACGCGGGGGCCGTCGACTAGGCACGTGTTTTTTTTTTTTTTGCAAAACGTGCGACACAAATACGGCCATATCGACGGGCTGTACATGCCTTAAGAAACTTGCATGGTACTCCAACAAGGCAATCATCCGTGACGACAAGTTCAACGGATGCTCCTACAACCAAGCACCCCATGACGAATCGGCGGTCTTCTGCTGCAACAAGGACAACCTGTGCTGGCCATCGCTGCCGGAGTGCGTCCCCAACTGCCCCTGCAAGGTGAACTGCTAGCTAGGCGTTGATCGACCTCCCCAGTCCATGGTTAAGTTCATCAGTAGTGTTGGTCGAGAAACTTCAAAGATGAAGGTCATCTTTAAAGATGTTTATTATTGATTGAATGATAGTAGTTTTGTACCAGCATTTGAGAATAATAATTTTTCTTTAATGGACTGGTGAAAAATTGTACAAAGCTGTCATATGCTTGAGACATGCATGTCTCAGCAGGTGAAAATGCAAATCTTTGATGCCATGAGACATATGTCCCCCCCCGGCCACGATTGATCATCATTAATCTTTGAGAATGGCTCGGAAAGCAGGGGAAGTGGACACAAATTTTTTAAAAGAAAAAAAGTAGCATAATAGAAAGATATAAGATAACAGATACAAATACAAATATATCTTTTGATACAGGGAGTTAGAGATGAAGATATAGAAAAGAAAAATGCATTGCAGCCATTTAAAGATAGATATACAATAATTAAGCTACCATCCTCGCAGCCACTGTCTTTCAAAACAAAGAATCATTTTGTCTTTGTTTGGCACTAAACCGGCCGGCCATATCTGAGAAGTGACAACAAAATTAGATATTTCAGGGGAATATCTTCCATTTTTGGCTTTAATATTTAAAAGTTAGGAAATTAAAGCCATCAGCAGCATATAATATATTCATGCACATGCATGCACATCTCTTTGTGCTATATATATCGTCTGTCGAGTGGTGACACAACATGTACAATTACACAAGTACAAGTAGTAGTGATGAAGCGCAGCAACCAAGGAGTCTTGCTTCTTTCCTTAGTTCTTATGGCATCCTCTGCCATCGCTGCACCCATTAGCGGTAATTTCCGGCAATATTTTTGTTGATTTGTATTTGTCATTCAGCTGTTTATTGGTTTCATTTTGAAAGGGGGGGAAAGAAGACAAACTGTATAAACTGCATATGCAGGCACGCATCACATTCACATATGATCTTTTTTTTTTCTTTCGACGCCAAGAAGAGGATCGTATCTCTGATCTGTTGGTGATGTTTCAGGTGATAGCACAATAGGCGGCGGCAGAAAGAGCAAGATCATGATGACGGCCGGCGCCGAGGAGGCCCCCAGAATAATCATCCATGGCCGCGACATATTCAAGGGATGCTGGCCCCATGATCCCTCGGCGACGAGCGTCTGCTGCACCAAGGACAAGCTGTGCTGGCCGTCCTTGTCCGAGTGCGTAAAAAACTGCCCCTCCAAGGTGCGCTGCGGTTAGGCGTTGAGTTCTCCGCCATCATCATCTACAAAAGATGTAATCTTGTAACAACAACTGGCAATAAACGATAGATGGGTTTGCGTAGAAATTAACGTGTTTCTTGGGGCAAAAATGTTATCTGAGGAGAAGAGGGATGTGGTGCATGTGCATCAAGCAGACATCCACCATCCAAATCACGTCCAAACAAAACATGTTATAAGCCGATCAGCCAAAATAATAAGCTGCGTAGCATTTTACCGGATGCTGAATCGAAATTAAACACAGCACACAAATACTTAGCAATCGAAACCATGCTTGACATGCAACATAGTTCATTAATAGAGAGGAGTTTTGAAGGTAACAACAGTAAGGGATAACTGCCAAGCGATGACCGATGAGCCATATCACATCAGGGCATATACATGTAAGCATCCGATAAAAAAGAAGGTAAACGACACAACTACGCAAAGAGACAAAGCAGAAGCTCTCTGTCTCTCTGTCTCAGTAGAGACCAGAAAGCGATCGGATCCATACTGGCAGTTGCACTGGAGATATCACACGGCCGGTCTTCCCAAAAAAAGAGCACAAACGAATTTTCCTAGCTGTAAACTCCAACAATTCTTGAAATTGTGACCCCTACAAGGCAACAATAGCAAGTGAAAAAACAGTGCTTTTGGATCCTCTCCACGATAAATTGTCAAAAGCATGGAGAAGTCAAATTTCAAGAGAACACAAGAAACTTACCATGACTGATATGGAAATAGCTTGATACTAATTTCCGGGGAAGAGGTTATGTTGATCAATAGTATTGTCACAAGCTTGCCCACTAATCTATCGCCCTCATTGCATAAAATTTCAAGTTTCTTAAGCTTATCACAATTGAATGTCGCTGCTATTTCTTTGCAAGGGGACTCTAAAGCAGGAACAGTGTTATTAATCCAGACAGGTAGGAGGTCATTTAGCTGCCAAGAAGAATTTTTTTTAAAAAAATAGTGCATGTGACTAATGATCTTAACTCGCAGTCCGGAAATTGATTAAACTCAACACCTTAACTTGCAGCCCAGAAATGGAAAGAAATACATATATAGTTCTGCAAAAGTGCAGGGTACAAAGGATAACGGTCTATTCAGAGGTCTAGTCCCAAACCTAGTAGACGATAATTTGTCTATTTTGCAGTATGCGAATGACATGATTCTTTTTATGGAAAATGATCTAGAAGAGGTCAAGAATATGAAGCTCTTGCTATGCGCTTTTGAGCAATTATCGGGCCTCAAGATTAATTTCCATAAAAGTGAGATGTTCTGCTATAGTAATGCTAGGGAGCTAGGGAGGGAGTACTCAAAAATCTTTGGTTGTGATATGGGGAACCTCCTGTTTAGATACCTTGGCATACCGATGCATCATAGAAAGCTTCGAAACTCAGATTGGAAAGAAGTGGAGGAGAGGTTTCAGAAGAGATTAAGTGGATGGAAAGGAAAAATGCTTTCTGTTGGGGGTCGGTTGGTTCTTATTAACTCTGTTCTCAACAATTTGTCAATGTTTATACTATCATTCTTCGAGGTTCCTCGTGGTGTTCTTAAAAGATTAGATTACTATAGATCAAGATTCATTTGGCAGAGCGATGGACATTAGGAAAGGTATAGACTGACAAAATGGGGTGTACTATGTACACCTAAGGACCAAGGTGAGTTAGAGAAGCTCCAGCAACAGCCCCTACTCACAACCCTTACTTTATTGAGTAGGGGCTCTCTCAACGTTTTGGGGTTGTTGATTTTGCACACAACTCCAACAATAGCCCCTTGTCTTGAGCTCCTACTCTTATATGACATGTGGGTCCTATCTGGCAATGGATCATTTTGCCCCACCCCTTCTCCCCCTCCCGTCGCTTCCTCTCTCTCGCGCGAAATAATCGCATTGCTTTCCTCTCTCTACACACGGAGCAACCCGCCCCGCCTGGTCGTCGTGGTGGCGCAGGGAAGGAGTTGCGCGGCCGGCCTGCGCAACAAAGTGGCCCGGGGCCGGCTTGTGCGGTGGTCCAGCGAGGGGGCAAGGTGGGGACCTGCACGGAGGCGCAGAGACGGGTGGATCTCGGGGCCGGTGATGGGCGGAGCTCGAGGCGGCGTTGGGCAGAGCTTGAGGTCGGAGACGGGCGGAGCTCGGGACGGCGATGGAAGGGAGTAGTTCTAACTAAAGATAATTTAGCTCATCGACAATGGAAGGGAAGTTTAAAATGTTGTTTTTGTAATCTGGAAGAAAACATCCAACACCTTTTCTTTGATTGTCAAATGACTATAATTATGTAGAGGATTGTACAAGTTTCTTTTGATATAACACCACCTGTGAACATTGAACATATGTTTACTGGGTGGCTAAATGGGATTAATAAGAAGCTTATGTACAAAATCCTGGTTGGAACATCTGCTTTATGTTGGGCAATTTGGTTAAGTAGAAATGACATGGTTTTTAACAATACTCGAGCTCTTACTCCTATGCAGGTTATCTTCCGAGGGACTCATTAGATCCGTTTTTGGGTGTTACTGCAAAAAGAGGACGAGCGGCCTCACATTATTCAGGGGTGTCGTGTGCTTGAGAATTGCTTTTACGTGATGTTTGACATTGTTTTAGAGACCCACATTTTTGTTCTTTTTGACACGTATGTGTTTGTACTAAAAACAACTATATACATAGTTTTATGCATATGCTGGAATATTGAAATATATTCCTTTTTCTTAAAAAAAAGTGCAGGGTACGGTGGTACTGAGAAAATTACCTCAATAGTAAGTTTCTCCGGATTAGGTGAATGCTCAATTAAGTACAACAATGCTTTGCAGTTGTCATGTAAACACAAATCACTGAGAGACAAAGATGTTTAATTAGCAAACGCCACTTGGCACAACTGCATACAATATCACTTTGCAATGAATACTTGCCCTCCTGCAAAGTCAGTAGATAAAGGCTATTACCGTGAAATGCTTATGAGAAAAAACTTGGATGCTATTGCTACAGAAAAAAGAACAAAACAAAAATGGGGTTCCTCAGAAATCATACCACACCATATGGAAACAGCAACTCCAGCTTCTTCACATTTGAAAGAGCACCAAGAATTTTGCAGCCATCAGAAAATGTAGCCTGACAAGCGTCGAGGCAAATTGAGGCCAATGACTGAACATCCACAAGAGACAGCATCCCACGCCCAAGAAGGAGTACTCCAATGTGCAGTGAGACAAGACTTGGCATGTTTATCACTGTATCGCCAAAGGTATCATGATGATTAGGGTCTGGGAAATGATCATAGTCAATGCTCAACCTTTTCAGTGTGGCAGAGGAAAATTTCAAGGCCAAACATTTTACAGTTTATCAGCTTGAGGTCTTCCAATGTCGGGAAGCCAGAAAAAAGCTTCTTTACGGCATGATTGTCGATGTAAACGTAGCAGAGATGCTATGACGAGGTGAAGGAACACTGGAACAGTGCTGAATGTTGGGAATCAGCTAAAAAGACGCCACCCTCGGACGTTCTGAGAAGATACACGTCATCGTTGTAATCAGCGAAACAGGAAGTTCCGAGAAGTTCCGGAGTTTCACAGATTTCTGAATGTAACAAGAATCGCCGTTTTTCATGATTGGAGAAAGATTTCCTATTAGACAAGTAATCTGATAAGATGATTTTTCATTCCTAAATACAATGCTGACCCTCGGGATTCCAAAGAAATTAGGATTCCTATCATTCTTGAGTATTTTGTGTAATATTCAGGAAACAAGGAACTCTAAAGAATCTTCCTCTTTCCGGTGAAAGAACAGAAGGACAGCAGGAGATGGCGGAACCTTTCTCTGAGGCTAATAATTGAAGTCTCCCAAGATTCGCGAAGATATACAGGAAGCCCGGAGTTGATTCAGTCAATGGCGTGATCAAGAAGACACAAAGAAACGTGAGAAACTTGACTACGCAAGAAGAGATAAGCTGGTACACGCAAAGGTATATTTGTAATTTAGATAAAATTCCCGTGATTGCCGCGGACGAATGTACCCTCAGCTTTCCTTCTATATACATCATGATTAGATGTAGAATTGGAATGTAAAAGTGACATTCGGGTACTATAAAAGGAGTCTCATGCCTCCGTGTAAAAGGATCAGCTTTTTCAGAGAGAAAGAGAACCTTTTTGCAGAGCCTTTCACTTTATTGTCTGTAGATCTCTGAATTTCCAACACTGAAGTTGGAAATGTTGGGAAGACAACGTCAACCCTTAGAGCTCCGCCGGAAAAATGGCGCACCCTAGGCTTCGGGATACTGTTCTCGGCAAAATAGCAGATGAGGCAAAATAGCAGATGAAATCAGGGCTCCGAGGGATGGCACGCTCGGATCAACAGAAGAAGTTTTAGCTCCGAGCGTATGCCATTCTTGTTTTCGGTTTTTGACAGCTCCGCGGCTCATGGGCATATGCGGAGCCCGCGGGGTCCGGAGCTGCGGGAAGCAAAGAGAAGGTTCTAATCCTAACGTGCAGGTTGGTTGTTTGATCGTCTTTTGCAGATACAGCGGAGCCAAGGGAATGCGCGTTCCGCCAGAGAAATGAAAACTGGAGCTCCGGCGGGGTCGGAGCTCGAGAATCTATGGTCTCCAATGCGGCGGCTCGGTCAAAGCATCATCAACAAGCAGGAGGAAGCGTGTGCAAGTGCAACACAATGAAGACGGCATGAGGAACGTGAACTCCCAATGGCAATTCTGTACATTATGTAGATGGTCACATTGCTAACGTGACCTCGTTGGAATATTTTTTACAACATATTTCTTAAAGATACTAAGATTCTAAGGGTAAAATTGAAATGTAAAATAGTCCTCCGGACATTATAAAAGAAACCCCCTACCCCTTTGTGCGGGGATGGTTCCGGATCTCTAGTGGATGAGTGTGTGATTTGAGTCTACAACTTGTTTTGTGCAAACCCAACAGCAAATTAATACCTATCATATGTAACAAATATACATTTGTCTCATTAATCGAAGAGTTTCCAGGGAAACAGCCGTAAGTAAGCAAAGGGAATTGCCACGCAACGCACCATATGAGAGCATACATGTAAGCATCAGTGGACCAGGGGCGAATCTAGAGCATATTATCGGGGTCAGCTGACCTTGATAACTTCCTAAAAATAGCACTAAACATTCTCTCATCTACTTGCAAATTACTCTTAAAATAGCAAATCAATGCATATTTGACCTCGTCATCACTTAGTACTTGACCTCAATAAGATAATATCCTAGATTCGCCACTGCAGTGGACAAAATGTAAATAACACAACTAGGACCAAAGAGTTACAAGCACAAGCTTTCTGTCTCAGTAGAGACCAGAAAGCGATTGGTTCCATACCGGCAGGTGCACTGGAGATATCACACGTCACAAAATCACAGCCACCGGTCGCCCAAGTGAGCACGGAAACGAATTAATCTTCCAAGCTCTATGGTGAAAGGATCCAACAATTGTCCAAACTGTGAGCGTTATACAATAATTAATTCAAATGACAAGTGAGCCCGCAACATGATAAGCCTCATGTTACACTTGCATTCACAGGAAGGTCAGGATCCTCAGAACTGTTAAACAAGGTTGTTCACGTGTATCTAGGAGGTTGCCATGTAGATGGGTTTAGGCTCTGTGTTAGTTGTTGTAATCTAGATATGGTTGTTGTATCCTTGCTTGTAATCCAAGGTAACTTGTAACCCAAGATGTAAGCCACGCTAGGGGCTCTTCCTAGCTTATATTAACACGGAGCCGAGAGCCTGAGAAGGCATCTCGTTACACCAATTTCACATGGTAATCAGAGCTCGGTTCGCCCACCGTCTCATCCATGGCGACCTCCTCCAACTACTCCGCCTTTGCTGTTGTTCCAGCGCTCGGGTATCCCGTGACCGAGAAGCTTGCAAGGAACAACCATGCGCTCTGGAAGGCTCAGGTGCAATCCGCGCTCAAGGGTGCCCAGGTGGGGCACTACCTCGACAAGGACGCCGTGCCGCCGCCGGAGAAGATCCCCAAGGCGGCTGACAAGCCGGATGATCTCATCGTCAACCCTGAGTATACTCTCTGGATCGCCAAGGATCAGCAGATACTCAACTATCTGCTGTCCTCGCTTTCCAGGGAGATCCTGGTGCAAGTCGCCACGCTTCCTTCCGCTGCTGCCGTCTGGGCGGCCATTGAGGGGATGTTTTCATCCCAATCTCGCACCCGGATCATCAACATGCGCATGGCGCTTGCCACGGCGCAAAAAGGGACGTCTACCGTTGCTGAATACTTCAGCAAGATGAGAAGCCTCGCGGATGATATGGCCTCCGCGGGGAAGCGGCTTGAAGACGATGACCTCGCCTCCTACATCCTGTCCGGGCTTGATGATGAGTACAACCCGGTCGTATCTGCAATGGCGGCCAAGACTGAAGCTATCTCTCTTGGTGAGTTATATACTCAGTTGTCCTCCTTCGAGCAACGCATTGCATTACAGCAGGGACGTGGATCTGGATCCTCGGCCAACATTGCTTCGCGTGGAGGACGTGGAGCCAGCGGCCGTGGGCGTGGTCGCGGTGGACGCGGCCATGGTCGCGGCAATGGCGGGCGCTTTGGTGGCTCAGATTCATCTGAGCGGCCCACATGTCAACTGTGTGGCAAGGAGGGCCACACGGTGCTTCGCTGCTACAAGCGCTTCGATCGCGACTTCACCGGCCCCGCCGAGATCAAGTCTGCATCGTCTGCCACGACTTCCTACGTCATCGACACAAACTGGTACTCAGATACCGGTGCAAGCGATCACATCACCGGTGAACTCGAGAAGCTCACCATGAAGGAGAAGTACCATGGCGGCGATCAAGTCCACGTCGCCAATGGGTCAGGTATGAAGATTGATCAAATCGGTCAAAGTTATGTTCGTACCCCTCACACTGATCTCATTCTAAACAAGGTTCTTTATGTCCCACAAGCTAGCAAGAATCTTATTTCTGTTCATAAACTTGCTCTAGACAATGATGCTTTCTTTGAATTTCATCCATCTTATTTCTTGGTAAAGGATCGAACAACGAAGAGGGTTCTGCATAAAGGTAGATGTGAAGGAAGCCTCTACCCCTTTCAATTCGAGTCCAATAAGCACGCCCATGGAGCTGCAGTCAAGCCTTCTTCATCTCGGTGGCATTGTCGTCTTGGTCACCCATCTAGTCCCATAGTTCATCAGGTCCTTAGTGAGAATAAGTTGCCCTTTGTGCACGAACAAAGTAACGCATCGGTTTGTGATGCGTGTCAGAAGGGAAAGATCCATCAACTTCCATACCCTAGATCCACTAGTGTCTCGCATGCTCCTTTAGACCTAGTCTTCTCTGATGTATGGGGTCCAGCTCCCACTTCTGTTGGTAAAAATAATTTTTATGTTAGCTTCATTGACGATTACAGCAAGTTTACTTGGGTTTATATGCTTCGTCGCAAATCTGAAGTTTTTCAGCGCTTTCAGGACTTTCAAAACCTTGTTGAAAGGATGTTTAATCGTAAAATTGTGGCTATGCAGATAGATTGGGGAGGTGAATATCAGAAGTTAAATACCTTCTTTCAGCGTGTAGGCATTTCACATCATGTTTCATGCCCATATGCGCATCAGCAAAATGGTTCAGCTGAACGCAAACATCGACACATTGTTGAAGTAGGTCTTTCTCTGCTTGCTCACGCCTCAATGCCTCTAAAATTTTGGGACGAGGCGTTTATCACTGCTACCTACCTCATCAATCGATTGCCTAGCAAGGTGATCAATAATCAAACCCCCCTTGAACGACTTTTGCATCAAAAACCTGATTATTCAGTCCTACGCACCTTCGGTTGCACCTGTTAGCCTAACATGCGCCCTTATAATACCCGTAAGCTTCATAAAGGCTTTAAGTGCCTGGACATTAGTGAAGGGCGTGTCTATATCTCTCGAGATGTTGTTTTCGATGAAAATAACTTCCCTTTCAAGGAACTACATCCTAATGCTGGAGCTCAGCTTAGAAAAGAGATTCTTCTTCTACCACAAGAACTTCTAAATACTTCAGTTCCCGGGGACAAACAGGCTTTTGATTCAGATTTGATTAATTCTTCTAACCCCAATAACCATAATCAGGATTCTGTAGATGTGGTTGATGAACAGGAAGAAAATTCGGAGCAATTTGAGGCAGCAGATGGCGAAAACAGGCGTTATTTCATGCAGGATGCAGCCTCCACCAGTGCAAGACATGAAACAGATTTGCTGACAGCATCTGCACCTGCGACAGCACCAGGATCCGTGCTGGATTCACCGGCGGGATCCTCCTCGTCCGGCGCGTCCAACCCGAGCTCACCCGGTGGCAATCGTGTCGGGCGCAGCTCCGGCCATGTGCCCGCCACGCGATTGGCTGCGGGCGCTCCTGGTGGAGAACCTGCCACGTCGCCGGTCCGCACTGGTCCGCAAGTATCCCCGTCCCCTGCTCCGACAACGGGGTGAGGCTATCATCCTCGGATCAGGCGCCGGCAGCGGGATCATCTGCGCCCGCGGGATCGTCTGCGGATCCAGCAGCTGCTGCTGATGCTGCGCCAATTCAAGCTCCGGCTGTTTCCTCCAGACCGGCCACAGGACTCCAACACGGTATTCGCAAACCTAAGCAATACACCGATGGTACAATTCGTTATGCAAATTTGGCATCTACATCTAGTGAACCTACTAACCTGCATGAAGCACTGGCTAATCCAAATTGGAAGGCAGCCATGGATACCGAGATTGAAGCGCTTATGAAGAACAAGACCTGGCATCTAGTTCCACCTCCTCGAGGCAAAAATGTCATAGATTGCCAGTGGGTCTGGGAAGTAAAGAGGAAGGCTGATGGCTCTCTAGAAAGATACAAGGGACGTCTTGTGGCAAAAGGTTACAACCAGCGGTATGGCATTGACTATGAGGACACGTTTAGTCCTGTTGTCAAGGCGGCCACCATACGTCTTGTGTTATCATTGGCGGTCTCCAAGGGATGGACTTTGCGACAGCTAGATGTTCAAAATGCTTTCCTTCATGGTGTTCTTGAAGAAGAAGTCTATATGAGACAGCCGCCGGGATTTGAGAACAAAAAGAATCCACATTATGTATGCAATTGGACAAAGCACTGTATGGTCTAAAACAAGCAACGCGTGCCTGGTACTCTCGTTTGAGTAGCAAACTTCAGAGCCTCGGTTTCATACCCTCCAAGGCTGATACATCTTTGTTTTACTATAACAAAGGTAAACACACCATATACATGTTAGTGTATGTTGATGACATCATAATTGCCAGTTCATCAGAAGATCTAGTGAAGGCACTTCTTAGAGATCTAGAAAAGGACTTTGCTATTAAAGATCTTGGAGCACTTCATTATTTTTTAGGCATAGAAGTTAAGAAAATCAATGGTGAATTGTTGCTAACACAAGAGAGATATGCCAAGGATGTTCTGCAGCGTGTTGGAATGGAAGCTTGCAAGGCTATCAGCACACCACTTTCAACAACAGAGAAGCTGTCTCTTCATGAAGGCGACAAGCTAGGGCCGGTTGATTCAAAAAGGTATAGGAGTATTGTTGGTGCTTTACAATATCTTACCTTGACAAGGCCAGATATATCTTTTGCTGTAAATAAGGTGTGCCAGTTTTTACATTCGCCAACAATAGTGCATTGGGCTGCTGTCAAAAGAATTCTGAGGTACATAAAGGACACTTTGCAACTCGGGCTAAAGTTTAGAAGATCTCGGTCCAATCTTGTCAGTGCTTTTACAGATGCAGATTGGGCCGGCTGTCCGGATGATCGACGGTCTACCGGGGGCTTTGCTGTTTTCTTTGGCAGTAACCTTATCTCTTGGTGTGCTCATAAACAAGCAACGGTATCCCGCTCTAGCACTGAAGCAGAATATAAAGCCATGGCCAATGCAACAGCTGAGATTATGTGGGTTCACAAGTTACTTGATGAACTAGGCGTCTCTCATCCAAAGGCTGCCCGTTTGTGGTGTGATAACATTGGTGCAAAATACCTTTCAGAGAACCCGGTCTTTCATGCACGAACCAAACACATTGAGATTGATTATCATTTTGCCAGAGAACAAGTTGCTTGGAATCAGCTGGATATACGGTTCATAAATTCAGCAGATCAAGTGGCAGATGGATTTACAAAACCACTAGGTATCCGGCAACTACACTTATTCAGACACAATCTCAACTTGGTACCGCAGTTGTGATTGACCGGGGGTGTTAAACAAGGTTGTTCACGTGTATCTAGGAGGTTGCCGTGTAGATGGGTTTAGGCTCTGTGTTAGTTGTTGTAATCTAGATATGGTTGTTGTATCCTTGCTTGTAATCCAAGGTAACTTGTAACCCAAGATGTAAGCCACGCTAGGGGCTCTTCCTAGCTTATATTAACACGGAGCCGAGAGCTTGAGAAGGCATCTCGTTACACCAATTTCACAAGAACTACCGACCAGCAATCCAAAAGGAGAGTGAGAGCACAAACAAATCTTCCAAGCTCCAACATACTAGGTCCACCATTCAATACTGTCAGGCCTAAAAGGCAGGCCACAGCAAGTGAAAAACATGCCTTGAGATTTTCACCACAATAAATTGAGAAAGCATGGAGACGTGAAGATTCAAGAGAACAAGACACTTACCACGAAAAACCTGAAAATGGCTTGATACTAATTTCTGGGGGAACATCAATTTGGTCAATAGTATTGTCACAAGCAGGCCCACTGTTTTATCACCTTTTGGGCAGACGATTTCAACTTTCCTAAACTTTTCACAATTGAATGGCGCTGCTGAGTCTGCAGCAGCAGCACTACAAGACGAGTCAATATACTTCTGGTGGAAGTGCTGCCAAGAAGAATAAAAAATAATGATTACATGTTCATGAGCATATGTTGCAGTGACGTAATTGACAGAATATATACCCTCACCCTCTTGCCGCGGGACGTGCCCATCATAGGCTGCTGGTCTTCTTGTTGGACAGGCTCAGGCCTCAGGGGCTTTCCGTGAAACAGGTGGTGCGCACTGCATGAAACAATGTGAGCAATAAACTACAATCTACGGTGTTGCGGCAGTTGATTCAAGAACACTTTAACCAAATACCTCAGATGAACAGCATGTCGGCTCGCAAGGACAACCGTCCCTAGATTCAATTACATTGGATGGCTGCTCTCGATCGGCCTGTGCAATCGCAAAGGAGCATAGCAGCGTTAGACTTCGATCAGCCGCATCTGGAAAACCATGCCGTGGGAGAGAGTATTTTCAATCGATGAAGAAACGAAGGCTAAACAATAAACATCAAGAAGATAGCTCGGAACCCGCTGGAACTTGGAGGGGAGATCCGAGAAGACCGACGGACAACAAGTCGAGCGAAATGGGAAAGTTGAAGTGACTCGGAGAGGAGATGTAACTGAGAAGCGTGAACTGTTAGTATAAATAAGCCATGGTAACTATTACAATATCACCTGTAGTGAACATGGCCTCATATACCATTTGTTCAAGTTTAATTTTGGTGATTAATGACAACATGATCAATGGGACTAACCATATTGTCTAGCATGTCTTTGTAGACACTTCTAGGTTCCAAGGATGCAAAAATACTACATGCCAAAATGAGAAGATAGTCTATATTTTGAGGCAAAACCGGCAAGAAGAAAAAGAAGAAATGAGCACCGTTGGATGAACCGACGGTACTTTGGAAGAAGGCGTCGGTGCAAAGGCCGGATGAAGTAGTACACTGCGGAAGAAGACTCAAGTCAGCATGCACCACCGGATGAACCGACGCCCCCAATTTCACATGCGCCGGATGAATTCAAGAGACCAAGCAACAGTCAGCTCGCAGGAATCAGTAGCACCAGATGAACCGACGGTGTAGCAGCGGTTCATCCGATGGCCATGTGTTTGCTAACAGAGAGGTTCTGACGTGAAGTTCTTCAGCACCGGATGAACCGATGGATACAAGGATTGAGCAACGGTTCATTCGATGGCTTCGAAAATGCTACCAGAGAGGTTTTGGAAGCAAACCTATCAGCACCAGATGAACCGACGTCTAGGCAAGAAGACCGTCGCAAATCATCTGACGCATACACTTGAACAAATGGCATATGAGGCCATGTTCGCTACAATCTCCCCCTTTTTGGTGATTTATGACAACACAATCAAAGCAAGCATAAACTCCATAAAACATACAAGGGGCACAAAAGCTCTCAAAACAAACTCCCAAGCTCCCCCTATCTCTACTCCCCCTATCTATCTCCCTCTTTGGCAACAAGCACCAAAAAGGGTCCTAATCCTGCTGAGGTGGAGGAGAAGTCGGCGGCGTCGAGGTGTCACGGCGGTGCCCGGAGCGAGGAGCGACGTGGTACCCGGAGGTGTCACCGTCATCGGACTCGAACCTAGACAACTCTGAAGATCAGACCGGCGAAGATCGAACAGGTGAAGTGATATGAGCTATGTCGGTGCTGGTAGAGGTGGGAAGCGCCTGAGAGCTCACAGCTGCCATCTCGGACTCGATCTGCTGAGTGATAGATCGAAGTGTGGTATCCTCCTGATCGAGTCGCTCTGCCTGAGGAGTAGCCATGGAAGGCATGGGCGAGGTGAACCCCAGAGAAGGACGTGCTGGTGTCTCGAAGATCAGTGGTCCTGTCGGGAAGGGAGACATCAGCTGAGTCGACGACGTCTGAGAGAACTGTCCTGCTCTGAGCAGCTCAAGAAGTGTCGTCGTCTGTGGAGTCGAGAGCTGCTGAGTAGTGAACGTCCCGGACGGAAGGAGTGGTGAAGTCAAGACCGAGACCATCAGGATTGGGAGGCTCACAAAGCTGACAGGAGGTACTGAAATGGCTGGCTCAGGCTGAAGGAGCTGCTGGGTCGAGAGTGACGGAAGCTGAAGCCCCGTGTGCCGAAAGAGCTGACCCAAACAAGTGGACATGAACGAGAACATCTGGGCAGTCATCATCTGGTGCTGCTGTAGCTGCTGCCTCTAAGCCTCCTGTTGCTGCAAGAACTACAACCTCTGTGCCTCCTACTGCTGACGTATACCATCTAGGATGATCTGCTGTGCCTCCTGCTGTCTCTGGAACAGCGCCTGCATCTCGCGCTGAATCTCCATCGTGGCCTTCGACTGGTCGGCCAAGGACTGGATCACTGAAGCTAAGGCGTCGGGCTGAGTGACCTGAGAGGTGGAGATAGGTGGAATCGGCGACTCAGCCTCTCTCTATCCTGGCAAACTAGAGCCCCCAGCCTCATCGTCATGAGCACGACGAGTACAGAAGACGTGCTGTGTCTCGGGCTCAAAGTCCTCATCCTCGCTCGAGTCCTCCTCTGTGTCTGTGGTGAGGTACGCGGGCATAGGCCCCTCAGCTAGAGCAAGAAGCTCGTCCTGTCGAGCGGCCTCATCCTTAGCTGCCTCAGCTGCAGCACGAGCCTGAAGGTCCTCAACTGCTCGTCGACATCCCCTAGGACCCTGCCTCCTGTCTCCTGGCATCGACGGCTGGTATGTCTTGAACATGTACCGAGAACGCTCCAAGACAGAGATATACCGTTGTGACTCAAGTCGAGAGAGCATCCAGCTGATTCAGTGAGCAAAGGGGAACTGTCGTGTCATCCCCATCCCATCCATAATGGCATCCTTGATCTCACTCAGAAGAATATCAACAATGTCGAACGGCTGGTGAGTCATGATATACAGAAGGAGCCACTGCTGGACTCCGGTGATCAACTCTGCATTCCCCATCCTGAAGAGTAGGGACCTCCTGAGAATGAAGTGGACCACGTAGGCCTCGCGTGTCAGTCTATCAGGGGTCCGAGGGGTGCCGAGGAGAAACGGCTGCTGGAAGAGGAAGCTGATCTGCTCGTCTGTCGGAACAATAGGAGTGTGAGCACGACGAGGAGCCTCAACGTCAGGGTAGGCCAAGTAGTGGATCGAAGTGTCGTCGACCTGAACCCCAAGGTACTCTGCAATCCCCTCTCGAGTGAGCCTGAACTGCTGCCCCATAAACATGAATCTGATCGAGAGCCGGGCATCCTCAACGTAGATAGTCGAGTAGAACACTCTGACCCACTCTGGCACGTACCGCGGCCTCTCACTGACCAAAGCTGCTAGTCCCGGGAGATAGTCGAAGTGTGGGAGAATTGGAACTCCAGCTGCTGCTGCCCTGAGTGCTGTCCACTGCAACATCTTGTGCTGTCTCAGCTGTGACCCCTTCCTGACATAGGAGGCATAGAAGCTCTCCTGAAGGATAGTCCAGAAGCGGGGGTCACATTTCTCTCTCTGAGGAGGGAACCACTCGTCCTCTGTCACAAACCTCAACTTCCGGATCTTCGGACCAGAAAGGCTCCTCAGATCACGGAGATAGACCCCGAAGGCCTCTGCACGCTGTGCACCAATACGGATCTCAGGTCCCTCTCTAGACTGATCCTCCTGATCCTGCTCCACCTACTGCTCTGATGCTGTCCTCCTCTGCCTCGGAGTCGGCTGAGCCTGAGTGTGTCCACCACGAGTTCGAGGACCGGTACGTGGTGCAGAGGAAGGTGACTGAGTATCTGTCTCTGTCTGTTGGGTACCAGTACGGCCTGAACACCGTAACACCTGCTGCTCATGGGCTGCTCCCCCTGACCCTATGCACTGCTGCCAATCCGAATCCCCCTCTGTGGCTGACCCTGGGTGTCGGGCACTTGGAGCACACGCTCCCACTCCTTTTCATGTCTGCTCTTCTTCTTCTTCGACTCAACAACGGCCTTGCCCTTCCTCTTGTCGCCTGCCATCTGTCAGAGAAACGATGGAAGATTATAGAATGGCGAGCAAAGTATATAAACGAGATAAATAACTAAAGAGGGGGTCCTTAAGCAAAGCATATGAAAGATAGAGCTTAAACATGAAGTGCTAGGAGATAAACATGGCACAAGATAAGGAATGAAATCTAGGAACATCCTTAAGTGCACAAGATGTGTGACTCAAATAGTACTTGCAGGACATGGGATCTAGAGCATGAATATGAGCTACTGTAGGTGGTGAACAAGGCATGAACAGTGCTAAACAGTGGCTCAAACAGTGACAACAGAGCTTAAACACATGAGATTTTAGCAATTTTGCATCGAATTTGAGCTAGATTTGTGAACAAATGAGCAAGATTG
This sequence comes from Cenchrus fungigraminus, assembly GCA_036936925.1. Lineage (NCBI taxonomy): Eukaryota > Viridiplantae > Streptophyta > Magnoliopsida > Poales > Poaceae > Cenchrus > Cenchrus fungigraminus. The sequence continues at coordinate 47,183,643 of CM072769.1, read as the reverse complement.
ATGGAAACTAAGAAGCATAGCTCATGAATGTAGCCTTAAACCACAGAAACACCAGCAATTTCCCCAACAGAGATGAACTCGACGGACAGAGGCGGGGGAAATTTTCGGTGCTCACCACTGCGAGAGGTAGGGTGACGAGAAGCGGCAGTGGAGGTGGAGGTGGCCTGCGCGTGCTCCTGGACGGCGATCGACGAGCTCCGGCGGCGGTGGCGCAAACCCTAGCTAGGGCAGGCGGACGGTGCGCATGCAAAACTGCTCGGAGGAGGCGGCGGCGCGGCGGCGGAGCTTGTCGGCGGTGAAGCTGGGAGACCGGCGGAGGTCGCAGGCGCGGCGGCTCGGAGGGATGCGGCCGGAGGCGGACGGATTTCGCCGGCGTACGGGAGCAGTCACGAGCGGTTGAAACAGATTTGGGATCCAAAACGGAGAAGAGCGGTTATGACATGTGGGGCCACGCTGCAGAGATGCGTCAGATGAACCGACGGTGAAAAACGTGTAGCGTCGGTGTATGCGTCGGACGATATGGGCAAAACTGTGAAACGAATCACCGGATGATCCGATGGCCTTGATTTTAGATTCGTCAGATGATTATCACGCGGGTCTGAATTTGCCTTAGATTTCAGTAGCGCCGGATGAACCGCTGCATCCACAGAGGTGAGCGTCGGTTCATCCGACGATAGCTAACAGAGGCGCGCGAGGCAAAATTCAAACTGACCCGACCACAGGATGAACCGACGCTGGAACCTACTTAGCAGCGGTTCATCCGATGAAGATAAAAACAGAAAGTTGAACTAAAGCTCATTTTTGATCGGACAAATGCCACACACAAGCCAACACAAGCACATTTTTGGATCAATTCTGAGTGACAACCTCACCCCTCAAGCACTCCTTTGCAAAATAGAAGTATATAAACCATAGATTCCCTACAAGGGATAGACCTTATAAATTTTTAGAAAAATAGGAGAATAAGATCCAAAAAGGGAATGTATGAGTCATTGCCTTTGAACTTAGAGATAGAAACTTTAATCTCGTTAGGACATAACTCAATAGGCATTAAGCACCATCATTTGTCTTAGCACACTTTTTGAGATGTTGATTTGCATTGAACGCTAAGCAACTTTCTCATAGTGTGATTTTCCTTTGTGACACCTCTCACGCAATACTATGCAAGAACAAATGCATGAAAATAAACATGAATGCATACTACATGACAAGAAAAGATGCAAAGCGAAAAGGTAAACTATCTTGCCAAGTTTGAACCCTTGTTAAGCTTACTCATGGTGAGCCTTTCAACATGCCTTGAGCAAAACTTTGGAACCACCGGCTCAAGCAAGACCCATACTCGCCACTATCTTAACAAGGTTAGACAAGCCCCTACACCATGTACATATGCAAATGCAAACTATATGACAAGCATCACATGATGTTAGACGCATCAAGCACATTTAATTCACTCCTTAGCCTACAAAAGGTGTTTTCATCAAGAGGCTTAGTGAATATATCCGCCAATTGCTCCTCGGAGTGAACACCACAAAGGAGAATATCACCTTTAGCCACATAGTCTCGCAAGAAGTGATGGCGGATATCAATGTGCTTGGTGCGCGAGTGTTGAACCGGGTTGTTAGCAATTTTTACGGCACTTTCATTGTCACAAAGGAGAGGAACCCTATCTAGAACCACACCATAATCCAAGAGGCTTTGCTTCATATAGAGAATTTGAGCACAACAAGCCCCGGCGGAAATGTATTCCGCCTCCGCGGTGGATAAGGCCACAGAGTTTTGCTTCTTAGAGGACCAAGCAACCAAAGATCGACCTAGCAAATGGCACCCACCCGAAGTACTCTTACGGTCTACTCGACATCCTGCAAAATCCGAATCCGAATAACCCAAGAGCTCAAAACAAGCACCATGGGGGTACCACAAGCCAATGCTAGGTGTGTATTTTAAGTATCTAAGGATCCTTTTCAAAGCACTTAGGTGAGATTCTTTAGGGTTGGCTTGAAACCGAGCACACATGCAAACACTAAACATGATATCGGGCCTAGATGCAGTAAGATAAAGAAGGGAGCCGATCATTGAACGGTAAAGCTTTTGGTCAACCGGTTTACCTCCCTCATCTAAGTCGAGATGTCCATTGGTAGGCATTGGTGTCTTGATTGGCTTGCAATCATCCATCTTGAACTTCTTGAGAATATCATTAGTGTACTTTTCTTGATGGATGAAGGTTCCTTCCTTCAATTGCTTGATTTGAAACCCAAGGAAGAAGTTGAGCTCCCCAATCATAGACATCTCGAATTCCTTAGTCATGAGATCACTAAAGTCCTTGCACACTTTAAGATTGGTAGAGCCAAAGATGATATCATCAACATAGATTTGACAAATGAAGAGCTCTCCGTTGATGATCTTGGTGAATAGAGTATTGTCCACTCTTCCAATCTTGAAGCCTTCCTTGATGAGAAAGTCCCGGAGCCTCTCATACCATGCCCTAAGAGCTTTCTTGAGTCCATACAAAGCCTTGATCAACCTATAGACATGGTTAGTATGTGTGGTGTCTTCAAAATCGGGAGGTTGCTCAACATAGACTTCTTCATTGATGAAGTCATTTAAGAAGGCACTCTTGACATCCATTTGGAACAATTTCATTTTGTGACAAGATGCATAAGCAAGAAGGATACGGATTGCTTCAAGACGTGCAACCGGAGCAAAGGTTTCTCCATAGTCCAAGCCTTCCACTTGAGAGTAGCCCTTGGTGACAAGTCTTGCCTTGTTCTTCACCACAACTCCATGTTCATCTTGCTTGTTTCGATAGACCCACTTGGTGCCAATCACGTTCTTGTTCTTGGGGCGCTCTACTAGGACCCAAACTTCATTTCTTGTGAAGTTGTTGAGCTCTTCTTGCATAGCCAAGATCCAATCCGGGTCCTCAAGAGCTTCCTCTATAGTAGTGGGTTCTACAAAAGAAACAAATGCATGATGTTTGCAAAACGAAGCATATTGTTTGCGGCGAGTACGTGTACCACCCTTGGGATCACCCAAGACAAGATCGATGGGGTGGTTTGATGAAGTCCTTGTACGCCTTTCAAGTGTGGTTGGATCGTCTTGAGGTTGCACTACTTCCGGTTCTTCTTCTCCTTGATCTTGGGTGTCTTGTGATGTAGGAGGTGGTCCATTTGAGGAAGATGGGCTTTCTTGTCTTGTACGCCTTTGATGGTCATCATTATCATCATTGGAAGAGGATGAGTCTTCATGGTTGTGGGAAGTAGAAGGTGCATTATCATCCTCTTTGGGCTTGATGTCCCCAATAACCATCTTCTTCATTGCATCTCGTAGAGGTTCTTTTCCTACATCATCACAACAATAGCCATCTCCTTGGGAGCCATTAGATTCATCAAACTCTACATCACATGTTTCTTCAACGACACGTGTAGTGTTGTTGAATACTCTATATGCCTTGGAGTTTGATGCATAACCAAGAAACATGCCCTCATCTACCCTACTCTCAAACTTCCCTAGGTGCTTCCTCTTCTTGTAAATGAAACACTTACACCCAAAGACTCGGAAGTGGGAGATGTTGGGCTTTCTCCCAATGAGAAGCTCATAGGGTGTCTTCATGAGTAGTCGATGGAGATACACCCTATTTGAAGCATGACACGCCGTGTTGATAGCTTCCGCCCAAAATCTTTGAGATATACCATAGTCATCCAACATAGCTCTTGCCAATGTGATGAGAGTCTTGTTCTTGCTTTCTTGAGAGCCAGGTGTGGTTCGAGGACCGGTGGATGGTCGCTTCCTGGTGTGATGAGTGATTGACAACGTGGTGTGGACTGATTCTTGGCTAAGTATTGCAGGTGCAGGTTGCGGCTTGACTGGTGCAGGTGCAGGTGAAGAACAAGCGTGAAAGGTCGTTGCCGGTGAGGCCTCCAGGTGTGGAGAAGACAAGTAGGCTTGGTTCGAGGGACCCGGTGGCCAGCGGGGTCAAGTGCGGGCCGCATGGTGGCAAGAACGGCAAGATGAAGTCATGGACGGTTTCTTGGTTGAGCCTCAAAACCAAGGTCGAGCCGGGACTATGTGGGAGCCGAGTCATGAGTGGTGATTGGCGGAGGCTACACCGAGTTCGCGGGGTTTCCGGTGGTTCACCAGAAAACCACTGGGTTCCTTGGTTGATCCACAAAGCCAAGACCGAAGAACCGAAGACGGAGGTGCAGCAGCTCCAGACCGGTCTGACCGGTGGGTCTGACCGGTCTGACCGGTGGGTACCGGTCTGACCGGTGAGGAGAACCGGTCTGACCGGTGTGCGACGACGCAGTCCGGAATCTTCGAAGCGGAGGACACGCGTCGGGATCGCAAGGCTTGCGTCGAGGCTAAGCAAGTTTGCGGTCGTTGGGCATCCGTCCGATGGTGCGAAGACAAAGACTTCCAATTTCGCCCTCGAGGGGCATGTATCCCTAGTTAGCTAGTAAGGGTATTTTAGTCTTTCGGTTGCCTCCATATAACCCAAGTGGTGAGAGGATGGCAGCCATCTCTTGGAACCCTAGCTCATTTGGTTTTCCTATTTTCCTTCCTATTTTCTTAGGATTTTCGTAGGACTAGCTTGAGAGCTTCATGGTGAGATCTTGTGAGAGGGAAGGATGATCGGGCGGCAAGCTAGACCTTGTATGAACCTCTTTGGTATGTATAGATGATTCGGCGTGGTTCCTCAAGGCTTGGATGTGTCTTTCCCGTTTCTCCTTTTTGGTGATTTTCGGAGCCTTTTCTTGGCGATTTTCTTGGAGCGTTTTCGAGGCCTTTCTCTTTGGGATTTGGTGGGGGATGTATGCATGAACCCTTCGTGGTTCTTTTCCCTTTGATTCCCCTTCCAAATCCGTGAGCAAAGGGGCTCGATTTTGGGGTTTTCGTGGCTCTAGGGTTAGAGGCGTTCTTGGTGGGATTTCTTCGATTCCTCTTGATTTGACAAGTTTTGGTGGACCAAATCTTGGCTATGGAGTACCCATGAGGTGTTCCTACTATCCCCAAAGTCTTGTGCAAAACCGTGGAGCGGATCGGGAGATCGGGAGTTGGATTTGCAGGAGTTGACTCGCGGGCGCTGTTCTTCCCGAGCTGCCCAGGCACGACCGGTCTGACCGGTGCTATTGACCGGTCTGACCGGTGCTAGCCCTTGGTGGGTTTTTGTCTCGGGGAACAGCCTTGTCCGTGTGGTTTTGTTCCGTGGTCCTGCTGTTCAGTTCTTGGAGTGTTTGGAGTTGTTTTGCTAGGATTTGTGAGTGGTTCTTCTTCCTCACAGGTTGTGTTTCGTGGTGGTTTTTGTTCCAGGGCCTAAAGGATTCACTGAGGCTTCCTGGAACGTTTGCTGTGCGGCTGCTGTAGCCACCGGCCTGACCGGCTCTGTCCACCGGTCTGACCGGTGTCACCGGTCTGACCGGCTCAGGCCATCGGTCTGACCGGTGTAGCACAGGCAGCAAGCCGTGCAAGTTTCCGCTGTGTGGTTTGGTGAGTTTTGGCTAGGAAGGTTGAGTGTTGGTTCCTAGGACCAGTAGCACTCTAGTGGCTGCGTGGTCTTGACCAACTTGGGTAGTTGGGTCGGAGACGTGAGTTGGAAGCCGTGTTCGTCTTGTTGGAGTTCCCATCTCCTTCGAGAAGAATTTTTATCGGCTCCCATTCACTCCCCCCCTCTCTGGTTCGCCTAATCGGTCCTTCAATTGGTATCAGAGCCGGTTCGGGTCTTTATTGACTCTTACCAGTCTAAGATCCAAAGATGGCGTACCAGGAACGGGGTTCGGGTCCTCCGCACTTCGATGGGAAGAACTACCAGATGTGGCAAAGGCGGATGGCGGCGTTCCTCCGCGGAAAGGGTCAGATCCTTTGGGATGTCACGGTGAACACAGCTTATGTTCATCCGATGAACTTCCTTGCTCCAGGATCGAGGGATATGTTCGAAGCCAACAACAAGGCTGTCGACTACTTGTTTCGTGCTCTGTGTCAGCCTGAATTCGATCGGGTTCAGACAGAGGACTTAGCTTGTAGGATTTGGGAGCAGTTGAAGGATGCTCATGCTGGGAATGCTCAGGTTCAGGCTCGGATGTACGCGACTTACCGGAGAGAGTACGAGAACTTCACTCATCTCCCCGGCGAGTCCGTCGATGCCCTTTTCCAGCGATTTACGGTCGTTGTGAACAACATGAGAGCCAATGTGGACGTCCTCCCATACAATGATCATGATAGAGCCGTGAAGCTCTTGCACTCGTTGGATCGTACCGTATGGGACGGGAAGTTTGAGGCTATTGTTGAGTCCGAGAAGTATGACACCTTGACGGTGAACGAGCTGTTCTCGAAGCTCAAGTCGGCTGAGTTGGACCGTGGTATGACAGCCAAGATCGAGAGCCCGACTGATTCTCATAGTCTCGCTCTCGTCAGTGGCAAAGGAGCTAAGTCTAACGCTAACGCATCCTCCAGGATGTACTCTCTGTCTTCTTTGATGTCTTTGCCAGATGAGGAGTTCGACGTGCTTGGAGAGGACGAGCTGGCGTTGCTGACCAGGCGGTTCGAGAGGCTGCACGAGAACCGGGTGAACACGAGGAGGACAGCACGGACGTGCTTTCAGTGCGGCAAGCCAGGTCACTTCGTTGCCGACTGCCCGGAGAAGACGGAGAACAAGGACGGCTACAAGGACGGCTACAGGCACCGATCGAGCAAGGATGGCAAGTACCGATCGAGGCGCGATCACAAGCACAAGAACAAGCACAAGGACGAGCGACGGTCGAGGAAGAAGGATGGCCGCGGCAGGAAGGCCCGAGCAATGGTCGGAGCGAGCGACGTCGACTCCAGCTCCGCCTACTCTTCCTCAAGCTCGAGTAGCAGTGAAGATGAAGGTGATCGGCGCAAGAACAAGAAGTCATCCAGGAACTTGAGCGGGTTGAGCTGCTTCGCGAGAGATGGCTTCTGCGGCATGGCCCGTAGCTCCGGCAGCAAGAAGAGCCACCAGAGTGACTCGGACTCTGACTCCGAGGATGAGGTATGTGATGAGCTCTCCTCTTTGCGCAAGGAGAATGATGAGTTGGTTGACTTGCTTGATAACCGCGATCACATGCTTAGAGAGGCCAAGAAGATGAGGAAAGAGCTTAGGGCCTCACTAGAAGATGCTAGGAACCGTGTGGCTGAGCTAGAAACCCAGAACCTAGATGCTAAGCTTGAGATTGATTCGCTTAAGGCTTCTCCTGTGGTTTCTGATGAGATTGATTGCTGTGATTGCTCTGTGTACCTAGCTGATCTCACTGCTCTTAAGGATAAGCATGCTTCTACTTGTGATGAACTAGATATGCTTAGGGTTGAAGTGGCTGAGCTTAAGTCTAGACCTGCTTTGCTAGGTGCTTGCACTTCTTGCCCTGTTTTGCCTGGAAAGATTGATGAGATGCATACTTATACTGTTTCACTTGAGGCTAAGTTGAAAGAGCCTATTCCCACTTCTTGCTCTACTTGTGAATTGCATGCGGTTAAGAATTTGGAGCTTGCACATTATGTTGATCGTCTGCAGGATGAAAATGATGAGCTGAGAAAATGTATGAGCTGGTTGTCGGGTCAGGAGCCTCAGCTCGGTATCATGATAGCGGCTTTCAAACGCTATGATGGTCAGGCACTTGGGGCTGACAAGCTTGGAGAGAACTGTGGTGAGGGAGTTGAGAGAGTTGGAGAGATTCCTATCCCACCACCAAACAGACACAAGAACAAGTTTGAGCCCAAGCCCAACCATCTCAGAAACAAACTTGACACTACTCCAGATCCACCCATATTCCCTCACCCAACAAATGATTTTCAGAAACCGGTGAAATTTGTGAGCCCAAAGGGAGGTGAGGAAGGAGAGAAGAAGGGTGAGAAGCCGAGTGGGCAGCCCCAACCCAAGCCTAAGCCTAAGCCACAGCCCATAAAGTTCCATTGTGGGTATTGTGGGAGAGATGGTCACAAGGATGAGTTTTGCTTCAAGAGGAAGCGTGAGGAGAGAATGGCTAGAGAGTGGGCTAACAGGGACAGGTACCACCCCTCTAATGGTGTACCTGAGCCTCGTATGCAGATGCCCAGGGCCAAGGCGATTGTGAGGACGGTTCCGGCTTGGGGAGACCAGAAGGCTGCAAGTGTTGCTGCTGGCCGAGCCACACCGGTCAGACCGGTGTACTACACCGGTCAGACCGGTGCAGGTCTGGGCAGACAGCGAGTCGGGTTTCGTGCTCGTGAGAATGCTCGGTTTGGTTCTGGAGGTCGTGGTTCTGGTGGTTGGTCTGGAAAGTTTGCAGGTGGTCAGTTTGCTAGGCGTTCTCCACCTCGTGCTCAATACGAGGGTGAGAAGAGTCGTAGCTTTGAGATGGAGCGGAGGTACGATCCACGGTTTCCCTTTCGTGGTTTTCGTCCTCCTCCAGCGAGAGAGGGTTGGTTCCCTCGTGGTGGGTACCGTGGTGGTAGCTTTGATAGGCGTGATGATTTGGTTTGTGCTAACCCCACTTTGGAGCAAATGGCTCGGCACTGGTTTTACTCTTTTGGTACTAACCCCAGTGCTGAGTCGTTTGTTCACTCACGTGCTCGCTTTTGAATTTCAGGTGGGAGACTTGAAGAACATTTGGTTGATTGACTCCGGTTGCTCGAGGCATATGACCGGAGACAAGGGGTGGTTCTCAAGTCTCGTCCCGGTGGTGACAAGGAAGTACATCACCTTTGGGGACAATGGGCGAGGGCGTGTGCTGTCAGAAGGTGAGATTAAGGTAAGTGACAGGATCACTCTCAGGCGTGTTGCTCTTGTTCAATCGCTTGGATACAATTTGCTTTCTGTGTCCCAGTTGTTGGATGAGGGTTTTGAGGTGTTGTTTCGGCCTGGTGGTTCTCGGATTTTAGATTCTCGGGGGGATCTTGTTTGCATGGTCGTTCCCGAGGGTCAAGTGTTCCGAGCTGATTTTTCTCAGTCTTCTGGTGTGGAGCGTTGCTTCTTGGCTGGTTCTTCGAGTGAGTTGTGGAAGTGGCATAGGAAGTTGGGTCACTTGAGCTTTGACCTTTTGTCTCGCTTGAGTAAACTCAATTTGGTCCGAGGATTGCCACGATTGAGGTTTGAGAAAGAGTTGGTTTGTGCGCCGTGTAGGCATGCCAAGATGGTAGCCTCTTCTCACCCGCCTCTCACCGATGTGATGACTGAGCGTCCATGCGAGCTGCTCCATATGGACCTTGTTGGCCCAGCTCGTGTGCGATCTGCGGGTGGGAAGTGGTATGTCCTTGTTGTGGTGGACGACTACTCTCGGTATGCGTGGGTGTTCTTTCTTGAGGAGAAGGGGGAGACGTTTGGTTTTGTTCGAGATCTTGTCTTGAGGTTAAGAAACGAGAGACACGGAGATGCCATACGAGCGATACGCAGTGACAATGGCTCGGAATTCAAAAACTCTCGCTTCGAAACCTTTTGCCATGACTTGGGTCTTGAACATCAGTTTTCGAGTCCGTATACGCCTCCCCAGAATGGCGTGGTGGAAAGGAAAAACAGGACCTTGTGCGAGATGGCTCGGACGATGCTCGACGAGCATAGGACTCCGAGAAGGTTCTGGGCTGAGGCGGTCAATACCGCGTGCCAGGTGTCGAACAGGATCTACCTCAGGGTTCACAAGAAGAAAACCTGTTACGAGTTGATGCACGGTCGCACACCCAAGGTGAGTCAGTTCCATGTCTTTGGTTGTAAATGCTTCATTCTGAAGAAAGGGAAGAAGTTGGACAAGTTCGAGGCTAGGTCTGTCGATGGTATTTTCTTTGGTTATGCATCTCATTCTAGAGCATTTCGTGTGCTCAATCTTGAAACTAACCAAATCGTGGAGACATGCGAGGTAACCTTCGACGAGACACAGCCACGTAGTCAGCTTGTTTTTGAGTGTGCAGGTGACGACGAACTTGGCGAGGAGATCTTTCAGGAGGAGGAGCATGAACATGGAGATGATGAAGATGGCGGTGTGATGCCCGCGGCTGAACATGTACCTACTACTTCGACGACGATCGAGAATGGACCCTCTCCCACACCTACAACGACAAACCCAGATCAAGGCGAAGCTGCTGTTGAGGGGGAGGTAGCATCAAGGCGAGAACCTCCCCGACGAGTGCAAGTGGATCACCCAGCTTCGAGAATCATCGGCGACATGAATGAACGTACTACACGGTCGAGGGTTCGGAACAATTCTCATTTCGCTCATGCTGCTTTTGTTGCCACTTTTGAGCCCAAAGACATTGGACATGCGTTATCTGATCATAATTGGGTTAACTCGATGCATGAGGAGTTGGAGAATTTTGAGAGGAACCAAGTTTGGGTGTTGGTTGACCCTCCCCCAGGGTGTAAGCCGATTGGGACAAAATGGGTGTGGAAAAATAAAGAGGGAGAGAAAGGAGAAGTGGTGAGGAACAAGTCGAGACTTGTTGCTCAGGGATACAGTCAGAAAGAGGGGATCGACTACGAGGAGACTTTTGCTCCTGTAGCTCGTTTGGAGGCGATCAGGATCCTTCTAGCTTTTTCCGTGGCTAAAGGGTTCAAGTTGTACCAGATGGATGTGAAGAGTGCTTTCCTGAACGGTGTGTTGGAGGAAGAGGTGTTTGTGAGGCAACCACCGGGGTTTGAGAGTGAGAAGTACCCTCACCGAGTATACAAGTTGAGGAAGGCGCTGTATGGGTTGAAGCAGGCGCCTAGAGCTTGGTATGGTAGGTTGAGGGGGTTCCTGTTTGAGAGAGGGTTTGAGATGGGGAAGGTCGACCAGACCTTGTTTCTCCTCAGGCAGGACAGAGATATCCTGATTGTGCAGGTATACGTGGATGATATTGTCTTTGGTGGCTCGTCTAACTCTCTTGTTGCAAGGTTTGCAGAAGACATGAGCAGGGAATTTGAGATGAGCATGATGGGCGAGTTGCAGTTCTTCCTCGGGCTACAAATCAAGCAATCAAAGGAAGGAACATTTGTGCACCAAGCTAAGTACACCAAGGACATTGTGAGGAAGTTCAAGATGGAGGATTCCAAGGCCATGGCGACGCCTATGAGTACGACTACAGTTCTTGATGCGGACGAGGAAGGTGAACACGTGGACCAGAAGGAGTACCGGAGCATGATCGGGTCACTCCTCTACTTGACGGCGACGAGGCCAGACATTCAATTCTCGGTGTGTCTGTGCGCTCGTTTTCAAGCTTCTCCGAGGACTTCGCATCGGCAAGCAGTCAAGCGCATTTTCAGGTATTTGCGACACACTCCCGACTTTGGCATTTGGTACTCTGCGTCTTCTTCTTTGGCGCTTCATGGATTTTCAGACGCGGATTTTGCCGGGTGTCGGTTGGATAGGAAGTCCACTTCTGGGACTTGCCAGTTCTTGGGTTCTTCTTTGGTATCTTGGTCTTCCCGCAAACAGTCGAGTGTTGCTCAATCCACTACCGAGGCAGAGTATGTGGCCGCAGCTAGTTGTTGCTCTCAGCTCCTTTGGATCACATACACCATGAGTGACTTTGGTGAGGAGTATACCCATGTCCCACTTCAATGTGATAGCACCAGTGCCATAAGCGTTGCAAAGAACCCAGTGCTCCATTCCAAAACCAAGCACATAGAAGTGAGGTATCATTTTCTGAGAGACAACGTAGAGAAAGGGAAGATAGCTTTGATCCATGTACCCACACATGAACAACTAGCCGATATTTTCACCAAACCCCTAGATCAAGCAACTTTCACTCGTTTGCGGGGGGAGCTTGGTGTTTGTTTGATTTCTTGAGTTGGCGTGTGGGAGCTCCTTTGTAGCATATGTATAGCTTTCTTTTGTGCATTTCTTGCATTTGGCATGGCATATGTAACATGATGTATAGGCATCTTTGTATCTTAGGTTGCATGCGTTTTGTATCATATGCATTGTTTAGGAAAGGCTTCTCTTATACACATTGTTCACCATGGAATGACATATATGTCTTTGTGAGCTAATTTGGTAAGCTATGGTTAGTTTGGCTTAGCTCTTGATAATCTTGGTTTGTATCCATGGTTGATGGCTATGTTTTTGAAAAATTTCATATATATGCTCTCTTGTGAGTAAATGCCTTTACATGATCTTGACATGTTTTAGTGGCTTGGCTATGCTTAATTTGTGGTTGGATAGCTTATTTTGATCATATGGGGCCAAAGGCTCATTTGCCATCATGAATGTTTAGCCCCCATGCTTCATCTTGTGGAGGGGCATAAGTTCCTTTTTGTCGCAAAGACATTTCATGTACCAATTATAAATCTGAAAATGAAATGTAAATTGCTTGAAAAATGTGCTCCCATGTCATATGTGCTAATTTTAATTTGCTTTGGGTGCTAAATCGTTGCATGATGCCTACCAATGAGAAGTCTCATATATAGAAGTAGGCACATGGCTCGGTGGCTTTGACATGACATGAGGTGCTTGTGGGTGTTTATGATGGTCTTATGCTTAGAATGGTTGTCCTAGCATGAAGTTTGTGTGGCTTTGCCATTTTGACATGTTTTGCTCATGTTTAGGACTTTGCTCATGAGAGGGTGATTTTTCGCAAAATTGCTAAATTCTATCTTAGCTTCGCCCAATGGTTGTGAAACTTGGTGATCATGAAGCTTATGTCTTTACGAAGCTATAGAGTATCTAACTTGCTCGTTTGGACATGTGTAGCATCCTATGTTGAATTTTGTCTATTTGAGAAGCTCTAGGTTGCATTTTTTTGCATTTTTGGCTTGATTCATGCATTGTCAACAAGGGGGAGAAGTTTGAGCATGTTTTGGCCTACTGAATGCATTTGGAAGGTTTTCAGGTGGTTTCGAGCTATTTTTGGGCTCTGTTGTGCACCGGTCTGACCGGTTGAGGTCACCGGTCTGACCGGTCAGAGTGCTGGTCCTGTTCACATGTTGCCCACCGGTCTGACCGGTGGTGTCGACCGGTCTGACCGGTAAGAGCTGAGCTGTTGCAGCTGCTCTGTTTTGTGAAGTGGTTCGCATGCATTTGTCCAGGGGGAGTTGCATCGGTTCAGGGGGAGCTTGCATGTGTGCAGGGGGAGTTCTTTGTGGTTTTCGAGCTTTGGTTTGATGGTTTGTGCTCTTTGCTTGAGCATGTTTTGTCTCGGATGTGTCGAGCCGTTGCCCTTGCCTAAGGGGTCCGAGACTTGTCTTCTTCAAGTGATCTTGACCTTTGCCTTTTCTTTGGCTTTCGATCGCTTGTTGGAGTTTCTTTTAGTCGTTTCTTTTCTTTTCCTTTTCTCTTGGTTACCAAAACGTGTGTGTTGTCAATGCACTCATCAAGGGGGAGATTGAGAGCCAGGTGTGGTTCGAGGACCGGTGGATGGTCGCTTCCTGGTGTGATGAGTGATTGACAACGTGGTGTGGACTGATTCTTGGCTAAGTATTGCAGGTGCAGGTTGCGGCTTGACTGGTGCAGGTGCAGGTGAAGAACAAGCGTGAAAGGTCGTTGCCGGTGAGGCCTCCAGGTGTGGAGAAGACAAGTAGGCTTGGTTCGAGGGACCCGGTGGCCAGCGGGGTCAAGTGCGGGCCGCATGGTGGCAAGAACGGCAAGATGAAGTCATGGACGGTTTCTTGGTTGAGCCTCAAAACCAAGGTCGAGCCGGGACTATGTGGGAGCCGAGTCATGAGTGGTGATTGGCGGAGGCTACACCGAGTTCGCGGGGTTTCCGGTGGTTCACCAGAAAACCACTGGGTTCCTTGGTTGATCCACAAAGCCAAGACCGAAGAACCGAAGACGGAGGTGCAGCAGCTCCAGACCGGTCTGACCGGTGGGTCTGACCGGTCTGACCGGTGGGTACCGGTCTGACCGGTGAGGAGAACCGGTCTGACCGGTGTGCGACGACGCAGTCCGGAATCTTCGAAGCGGAGGACACGCGTCGGGATCGCAAGGCTTGCGTCGAGGCTAAGCAAGTTTGCGGTCGTTGGGCATCCGTCCGATGGTGCGAAGACAAAGACTTCCAATTTCGCCCTCGAGGGGCATGTATCCCTAGTTAGCTAGTAAGGGTATTTTAGTCTTTCGGTTGCCTCCATATAACCCAAGTGGTGAGAGGATGGCAGCCATCTCTTGGAACCCTAGCTCATTTGGTTTTCCTATTTTCCTTCCTATTTTCTTAGGATTTTCGTAGGACTAGCTTGAGAGCTTCATGGTGAGATCTTGTGAGAGGGAAGGATGATCGGGCGGCAAGCTAGACCTTGTATGAACCTCTTTGGTATGTATAGATGATTCGGCGTGGTTCCTCAAGGCTTGGATGTGTCTTTCCCGTTTCTCCTTTTTGGTGATTTTCGGAGCCTTTTCTTGGCGATTTTCTTGGAGCGTTTTCGAGGCCTTTCTCTTTGGGATTTGGTGGGGGATGTATGCATGAACCCTTCGTGGTTCTTTTCCCTTTGATTCCCCTTCCAAATCCGTGAGCAAAGGGGCTCGATTTTGGGGTTTTCGTGGCTCTAGGGTTAGAGGCGTTCTTGGTGGGATTTCTTCGATTCCTCTTGATTTGACAAGTTTTGGTGGACCAAATCTTGGCTATGGAGTACCCATGAGGTGTTCCTACTATCCCCAAAGTCTTGTGCAAAACCGTGGAGCGGATCGGGAGATCGGGAGTTGGATTTGCAGGAGTTGACTCGCGGGCGCTGTTCTTCCCGAGCTGCCCAGGCACGACCGGTCTGACCGGTGCTATTGACCGGTCTGACCGGTGCTAGCCCTTGGTGGGTTTTTGTCTCGGGGAACAGCCTTGTCCGTGTGGTTTTGTTCCGTGGTCCTGCTGTTCAGTTCTTGGAGTGTTTGGAGTTGTTTTGCTAGGATTTGTGAGTGGTTCTTCTTCCTCACAGGTTGTGTTTCGTGGTGGTTTTTGTTCCAGGGCCTAAAGGATTCACTGAGGCTTCCTGGAACGTTTGCTGTGCGGCTGCTGTAGCCACCGGCCTGACCGGCTCTGTCCACCGGTCTGACCGGTGTCACCGGTCTGACCGGCTCAGGCCATCGGTCTGACCGGTGTAGCACAGGCAGCAAGCCGTGCAAGTTTCCGCTGTGTGGTTTGGTGAGTTTTGGCTAGGAAGGTTGAGTGTTGGTTCCTAGGACCAGTAGCACTCTAGTGGCTGCGTGGTCTTGACCAACTTGGGTAGTTGGGTCGGAGACGTGAGTTGGAAGCCGTGTTCGTCTTGTTGGAGTTCCCATCTCCTTCGAGAAGAATTTTTATCGGCTCCCATTCACTCCCCCCCTCTCTGGTTCGCCTAATCGGTCCTTCATTTCTACCACACCATTTTGTTGTGGTGTGTAGGTTGAAGAGAATTCATGCTTGACGCCTAGCTCATCACAATATTCTTCCACATTAGTGTTCCGGAATTCCGATCCATTGTCACTCCGGATCTTCACAATAGATGACTCAAATTCATTTTGAGCCCTTTTTGCAAAGTTCTTGAAGATCCCGAATGTCTTGCTCTTGTCCTCCATAAAGAATGTCCAAGTGTAGCGTGAGTAATCAACAACAATGACAAGACAATAGAGATTACCCCCAAGACTCTTGTATGTAGTAGGGCCGAAGAGATCCATGTGCAAGATTTCCAAAGGTCTTGAGGTAGATACATAAACCTTCATAGGATGGTGACTTGCTACTTGCTTGCCGGCTTGACACGCTCCACATAACTTGTCCTTCTCAAATGTGACATCCTTCACACCAAGAACTAAACCTCTTTTGAAAGCCTTCTTGAGTTGACTCATGCCTATATGTGCAATTCGACGATGTCATAGCCAACCCTTGGATGTCTTGGTGAAAAGTCAAGTAGTCAAGTTTGCTTCATGAGAGGAGAAGTCCACAAGATAGATGTTCCTATGGCGAAAACCTTTGAACACAACTTCATTAGATTTCTTATTAGTAATGATAACTCCCTCATCATCAAACAAGCAAGATAAGCCAAGATCACAAAATTGTGCAATGGAAAGCAAGTTATAACTACAAGAGTCTACAAACAAAACATTGGAAAGAGAGAGATCTTTTGCAATGGTTATGTCACCCAAACCAAAAACTCTTCCTTTAGAATTATCACCAAAGGTGACTTGCTCATGATTCCTCGCATCATCCACTAGAGAGGTGAACATTTTACTTTGGCCGGTCATGTGTTGAGTACATCCACTATCAAGGACCCAATGATTTCCCCCGGCCTTGTAGTTCACCTACACACAAAGAGATCAAGTTGAAGATTTATGAACCCAAGCAAGTTTGGGTCCAATGACATGAGTTACTAAAGCTTTGGGAACCCAAATTTGCCTAGGTTGATTCACTTTAGCCTTGGTCCCTATGAACCTTGCCGCCACTTTGCCCTTGCTATTCTTCAACAACAAGAAATGGTTATTGTTGAACATGGAACGATAGTTGCAAGGTAATTTAGGAAAAGGACGTGAAGGTAAAGGACACTCCCTTGTGTGATGACCGGTGATTTGGCAATGTTGGCAATAGGACCC
Organism: Cenchrus fungigraminus; assembly: GCA_036936925.1. NCBI lineage: Eukaryota > Viridiplantae > Streptophyta > Magnoliopsida > Poales > Poaceae > Cenchrus > Cenchrus fungigraminus. The sequence goes on along the minus strand of CM072769.1, from coordinate 47,167,201 downwards.
AACTTCCTTCACAAAGCACTCATAAAGTTCCTTTGACTTGCGAGTTTCTTTGATGGGTTGAGGGAAGGAGCCAAGTCCCCTAGTGCCATAGTCTCTTGCATTGTGATAGAGGATCTCCTTATGCAATGCTTCACCCTTGGCCATTTTCTTCACACAAGATCTTAATCTTCTTACTTCCTCTTCAAGTACTTTCACCCTATCATGGTTAGTCTTGGAAGAAGAGGCAACATTCTCATCATTAGGCAAGATCTTAGGTTCTTCAATCAAATCATCACAAGAAGTAGAAGCATTTGTCTTAGTGATGTCTCTAGCAATTTCTTACCCACTAGCACAAATAGCCTCATAAGCAAGCTCAATCTCTTGATAGTTCATCTCTAAGACCACATGATCTTTCTTAAGCATCTTTTGACTTGACTCAAGAGACTTGTTAAGCACGGTTATATCATCATGTTTGATGATTAGCTCATTGTGCTTATCAAGTAACTTGTTGTGGTCATCTCTAAGTGACTTGTTAGACACTACCAAAGCTTCATGCTCTTTGCTAAGGTCATTGTGTTTCACAAGCAACTCATCATTGGATAGCTTAAGCTTCTCATGGGTCTCTTCAAGAGCCTTGAGCTTACTCTTTTGTTTCTTGATTATGTCGGTGTATTGATCTAGAAGTCCCTTAAGAGCTTGAGGTGAAAGTTCATTATCACTATCCGATGAGTCACTATCTTAACTATCGCTCACCTTGGAGTGTTTAACCATGAAGCACATAGGTGGTGGAGGAAGAGGAGGTTCTTCATCATCCATGATCACAAGACCGGCAAACTTCTTGTTCTTCTCATCTTCACTTCCGCTTGATTCACTAGAAGTTTCACCATCCGTGATCCACTCATTTGCCAAGAGAGAATGATGACTACCCTTCTTCTTGTTGTAGGGCTTGCTAGAAGACTTCTTCTTGTATGAGTCCTTCTTGGAGTGCTTGTCATCCTTCTCATCATCATCATCATTGTTGTTCTTCTTGCTTGAGCTTGCCGCTCGCTTGTCGGGCTTGGGACAATCATATGATAGATGATCATAGCTTTGGCAATTGTAGCACTTCCTCTTGCCACCTTCACCACTTCTTCTTGATGAGCGAAACATGTTCTTCTTAGGATCATAGTTGTAGCCTTTCTTGCCAATCTTGGAGAGCAATTTGGTAGTCCTCCTCATGAGGAAAGCAAGTTCACCATCATCTTCATCACTTGAGTCACTCTTGTCTTCACTTTCACTTGAAGAGGGAGGAGGCTTTGCTTTTGACTTTGACTTGGGCTTGGTCTTGTCACTAGCCTTGAGTGCAAGATCCTTCTTGGAGCTTGATGTTGAAGAAGATGACTCCATTTTACCCATCAAGAACATCTCATGAGACCGAATCTTGTTCACAACTTCGGTGATGGTGAGAGTTCCTTCTCAAAGATGAGTGCCTTCATGATGTTGTACTTGGGCTTGGGAAGCGTTTGAAGAATTTTCCGAATAATTTCCTACTCGGACACGTTAGCAACATCAAGAGCATTGATATTTTGAATAAGAACACCAATCCTAGAATACATTTCCTCTACACACTCATCATCCTTCATTGTAAACTCATTGAGCTCAACCTTAAGCAACTCATACTTCTCCTCACGGATTTTCTTGTTGCCCACATGGATAGTTTTGAGCTCCATCCAAACCTCATGAGCGGTATCCAAGGCAAACACCCTATCAAACAAATCCTCCTCAAGTGTCTCAAAGATAAAGTTTCTAGCACGATAGTTCCACTTGAGTTCACTTTCGGTGGGTTCATTAGGCATAGGATACATGGTAGTGGTCCATGCATCATGGTGTTGTGCTTGAATAAAGCTAGCCATTCTATGTGCCCAAAAAGTGAACTGTTTCCCGCCAACTTGGGAGGGCCATTGCCACTCCCCTTGCCAATCTCTCTAGGCGGTTAAGCCACCAAAAAGAGAGCCTAAGCTCTGATACCACTTGTAAGGAATCGGATGCTCGTAACCTAAGAGGGGGAGGGGGTGAATTAGGCAACTTAAAAACTTATCCTATGGCTTATCACTATTTGCATCAAAGATAAACTAGAACATACTATCTAGATGTGCAACTAGGGTTGTTCTAGTGTGAAACTCCTATCCCAAAACAAGTTTTGCAACCTATAGCCAATCCTAACAAGATACTACTCTAGGAAAATAAAGACAAGCAAGGATTGCAAGAATGTAATGCGGAAACGTAAATGGGATGAGAGGAAGCAAATTCTTGACACGTGATTTATCCCGTGGTATCAGAGCCGGGACTCACTTCCTTCACAAGGATACGCCAATTCGATTGGCAATTTGTGAAAAACCGGCTCATTGGATCGGTTAGGCTTCACCGCCTAGTGAGTTGCTCTTTAGAGGACGAAAGGGGTGGATACCTTAGGTTTGGCTCCACATTTCGATGGCACGGGTTACTCTCGTTGGAAGGTCCTCATAGAAGCTTATTTACAAGCAAAGGATCTTGATGTTTGGAGGGTCACCGATGAGGGTGTTAGAAATGGTACTAGGAAGGAGAAGCAATTTGATGTTATTGCAAAGAGTATCATTTTATCCTCTCTAGATGTAGGTGTTTTCAATAGAGTTTTTACTAGTGAAAATGCTCTTGTGCTATGGAATACCATCAAGGAACAAAATGAGGGTTCAAAAGAAGTAGCTAATGAACGCTACGGTTGTCTCCTTGAGGAATTCAATAGCTTTAAGCAACTTGAGAATGAAAATGCCGAATCTATGTACTTACGCCTAAATGTTCTTGTCAATGAGATTAATGCTTTAGGTGTGAAGGACATCACGGACATGAACATGAACCGCAAGATCCTTCAAAGTCTCCGGAAGCCCGATTATGACTTGGTGAAAACTATCATCTATGAGAAGAAGCTTGAAGACTTGAAGCCTTCTCAAATCTTGAGCAAGATCATGGCACATGAATTTCAAGTCATGCCCAAGTCCAAGAAAGCTTCTAAGGACGAGCTCAAGACAAAGGAAGAACCAAAAGTTGAGCTCAAGGCAACACCCCAAGAGCCATCTTCTCCAACCGCAAGTCATGCTCTCTCAAGCCGACAAGAAAGCTCAAGTGAAGATGATGATGGTGATGACAATGAAGGCTCCTCAAGTGATGAAGAGGTCGAGTCGATGGTTGCCATGTACGTGAAGAAAATCTTCAAGTACGTGAAGAAAGTCAACATGTACGGCTACAACATCCACTTGAGAGAAGGACGTCATCATCAACAAATCAAGTTCACCAAGATCAAGCGTAAGCCCAAGAAGAAGGTGGTCAAGGAAAGGAAGCCAAAGCAAGAAGCACTCACCGCCATCCGTGAGTGGATAAGTGGTGGAGAGTCAAGTTCGTGTAGCTCAAGTGATGAATCAAGCAAGAACTTCACCACCCGCTTCATGCAAGGTCCTCTATCATCATCACACATGTGCCTTATGGCCCAAGGTATGGAAAGCAATGTAAGTGATGATGAATCTGATACCACCTCAATTGATGATCTTGTTGAGCTAGTAAATGAGCAAAAATGGATGCTAGAAAAATATGCTAATTAAATTAAAGAACTTAATGCTCTCAATGATCTTAGTGTCACCCTTGCTACAAATTATGAACATTTGTTGTGCAAATTCCACTTGCTTAGCAAGGAGTATGATGAGCTAAAATCTAAGCTTGAGAACATTGAGATTAAAACTAGTGATCCCTTTGAGTTTAATGAATCATCTATCCCTTGTGTAATTCCTATATCCAAGAAAGATGCTTCAACTTCTTGCATTGATTTAATTGATAAATCTTACTCACCATATTGCAATGAGAATGTTAAGATTTTAAGCATGAAGAATGATGAGCTCAAGCAAGAAGTGAAATGGCTCCGAGAGAGGTTGGTTAACTTGATGGGCAAGGGCAAGAAAAATGAAGAACAAGAAGATGCCTCTCAAGACATGAAGAGCAATGTCTAACCTTCTCAAAATAACCGTGATGACATGGTGAAGAAGCTTGAGAAGGGATCAACCGTGACTTGCTACAAGTGTTATGAAGAAGGGCACAAGTTCTACAAATGCCCTCAATTTGTCAAGAAGATGGACAAGGGTGAGAAGAAAAAGATAAACACCACCATCAAGAGCTCTCTCATCTACACCAAGCCCAACCGCAAGAACAAGACCAAGAGCAGCTCCTATGTCATCAAGAAGAAGGCTAATGGAAAGGTGGTTGCACACAAGGTTGGGAAGTTGAAGGAGTGGGGTTAGAACCAACCCATTTGGGTGCCCAAGGAAGTCATCACCAACATTTAGGGGCCTCAAATGGTTTGGGTTCCTAAGGCCACGTGAAGGCCATGAGCTCGGGGACTTGGGAGGCTTGGCACAAGAAGATAAGAAGATTCAAGTCTAGAAGCCAAGCTTGCAAGATTGGACATGTGTTGCCCAAGCTCCCCGGTTGAGGTAATGGAAACTAGAACTCATCTCATGTATCATTGTAGCTCCATTGCCTTGTTTAGGTTGCATTTGTTGCTATGCCTAGTTGTTTACATATGGTAGGTTGCTTGTGTCATGTGCTAACCCATGAGCAATCTACATGGTTTGATTAGTGTGTAGGAAAGCTACACTTGTTCCTTTCATGATGCATGTTTTCATATATATCTCTTTGCATCATGAGCAAGCTATAGGGTTAGTTTCCCTTTTGTTGTCATAAACAATGTGCATACATTTGGTTGGTGATTCAAATACTAAATGCACACATTTAGGGGGAGCTAATCTTATGGTTTGTTTCTGGGACTAACATCATTTCAACCTTATCTTGTGTAGTCCCTTGGTGATGCGTTTCGGTGCGGTACTTCATTCTAAGAGAATGCTATTTCACTCTAAATGTGATCTAACATCTCGAAGAGAGTGAATATAGCAATATGAGTTTCATGCTATTGAGTCATGTCCTTGCGAGCTTATGTCTCTATATAAGTTCAAAGGCAATGAACTCATACATTCCTAATCCTTGTGGTACCCCAAGTGTCTTCTTTGCAAGCTTCTTTCAAAGTGGTGTCATCTCCAAGTGATATCACTTTCAAGTGGCTTATCTCAATATGGTGCCAACAAGGTAGAGAGGAACAACCCCCGGAGGTATGCAATGCTCAAAATCTACAAGTGGTCTTATCTCTTGTCTTTTAAGATACCTACTTGCATGATATACTCTAAGCTTCCTTAGCTTACAAATGTTTGTAGTTGTGCACTTGATTTTCACACTATCTTGTTGTGCACACACTTAGGGGGAGCTTAGTTTGTATCATGCTAGTCTCATGAGCTTGTGATCCACCTTAGTTATTCGCACATGTGGTATCTTCGTTGATATCATACATATGGATCATGGTTCATGCGGCTTTCTCCCTTGCATTTAACATTTTTCCTTGAGCTATGATTACTAGGACTTGCTAAGTTACCATTGGAGACTCTTTTGTTTTGGACACTTTTTGGAGATTTTATTTCAAAGGGGAAGAATTTGGAGCCAAAACAAGCCATGTTTCCAAAGGAGAAGTAGCAAGCTATATGTGAAGAGAAGATCATGAAAGAGGGAGAACACATCTAGGGGGAGTTGGATGATGGTAAGCATCCAAGCAAGTGTAAGTGGTTCAAATTTTGTCAATTTTTGCAAATTTATGCTTGCTTTGATTGTGTTGTCATAAATCACCAAAAAGGGGGAGATTGTAGCGAACATGGCCTCATATGCCATTTGTTCAAGTTTAATTTTGGTGATTAATGACAACATGATCAATGGGACTAACCATATTGTCTAGCATGTCTTTGTAGACACTTTTAGGTTCCAAAGATGCAAAAATACTACATGCCAAAATGAGAAGATAGTCTATATTTTGAGGCAAAACCGGCAAGAAGAAAAAGAAGAAATGAGCACCGTCGGATGAACCGACGGTACCTTGGAAGAAGGCGTCGGTGCAATGGCCGGATGAAGTAGTACACTGCGGAAGAAGACTCAAGTCAGCATGCACCACCTGATGAACTGACACCCCCAGTTTTACATGCGCCGGATGAATTCAAGAGACCAAGCAACAGTCAGCTCGCAGGAATCAGTAGCACCGGATGAACTGACGGTGTAGCAACGGTTCATCCGATGGCCATGTGTTTGCTAACAGAGAGGTCCTGACGCGAAGTTCTTCAGCACCGGATGAACCGATGGATACAAGGATTGAGCAACGGTTCATCCGATGGCTTCGAAAATGCTACCAGAGAGGTTTTGGAAGCAAACCTATCAGCACCAGATGAACCGACGTCTAGGCAAGAAGACCGTCGGTGTATGCGTCGGATGATTTGTGTCAGCAGGGATTCAACGGCTAGATGACGTGGAGGGGCACCGGATGAACCGACGGTGGGAAAAAAGGACCATCGGTTCATCCGACGGTACAAGTTTCTCCAGCTTTTAGCCAACGGCTCTTTGGACGCCTTGGGCTATTTATACCCCTTCTACTCACCTATTTGGAGTTGCTGGAGTGTGTGGAAGTGCAGAGGAGTTCAAGACTCATAGAAGATCATATCCAAGCCATCCAAGTGCTAAATTGCTCATCTATAAACTTGCACATGCTTTGTGTGTGCTTAGTGTTAGGTTTAGCTTAGAGTTAAGTGAGTGCAAGGTATGCCTACCTTGTGAGGTGATTCTCGAGTGTATCAAGTTGTACGAGGTGCGCCGGAAGCCTTGGAGCCTAGGTGGCTCTCCGGCAAACGTCTTCGACCCTCCGGCTTGGTATGGAGCGGCGATAACACTTTGTGCGGGGGACGTGGAGACCCCCTTCCCTTGGTGGAGAAGCTTCTTAGTGGAGGCGGCATCAAGGTGACTAAGGGAGCTTGGCGAGTGCCTTCGTGGCAAGCCTTCGTGACAAGTCAAGTGGTGCTCTTGGGAGAGACTTGGTGACCGGGAAGCCTCTTGTGTAGAGTGCTTCAACAACGTGGACTAGGGGTGGCTTAGTGCCTACCGATACCACAGGATAAATCATGTGTCAAGAGTTTGCTTTCTCTCATCCCCTTTACGTTTCCGCATTACATTCTTACAATCCTTACTTGCCTTTACTTTCCTAGAGTATTATCTTACTAGGATTGGCTATAGGTTGCAAAACTTGTTTTGGGATGGGAGTTTCACACTAGAACAACCCTTGTTGCACATCTAGATAGTATGTTCTAATTTATCTTTGATGTAAATAGTGATAAGCCATAGGATAAGTTTTTAAGTTGTCTAATTCACCCCCTCCCCCTCTTAAGCTACGAGCATCCGATTCCTTACATCACCCTTCATATTTTGTTTAAGTTAATTACTACTATATCGATTAAATAGTTTGACAACGAATTGAACCGCGTGCTTTCGAGAACGCCACCAGACACGACCGCCCATTTACTGCGTGCTGCTTCGGGGTTTGGAAAAGAAGACAGACGTCAATTAAATTCCAAGATCAAAATGCGAGCCCTGATTGGGCCTCATCCTCCTACTATCAGAGTTAACTGATCAAGAGATTTTCCAAAAAAAAATTCTCCAAGAGTTTTTAAAAAATTATCCTTCAAAATAGTGTCCCGCAAAGAGTGTTCCTTTGGAAGATTTGAGACAAAACATGTGAGAAAAGTCCATGTTACCCCTAATAACTATTACTAATTGTAGTTGCAAATTGTGCAGTCCATTTAGTTTTTTATCCTAAATAAATGCATGTGCATTGGAGTTAGAAAAATAACATCAATACTAGCTCATCTATCTATCTATCTATCTATCTATCTATAACAACTATATAGGTGAGACTCACTACAACATGAAAGGTCTGATCACTATTGTTGTTCTCTACATTTCAAACTCCCCTCGGTTGCTCGGGTCGTCCCCATCTCGGGCGACTCGGGCGGCGGCGACACCGCGCACCGCCCAGCCCCTCCCCCTCCCTGCCGCCGCCGGAGGGGCCGACCGGGTGCCCGCGCGGCCCCAGGAAGGCGGTGCGGGACTTCTCCGACCCTTTGCGTGCTTCTCCGGGCGGTGGAGGAGCAAGGCGTGGCCATGGCTATGGCGGCGGCGGCGCGGCACGTGGGGCGCAGATCCGACTTCCCTTTGGCCGGATCCAGCCCCTCCCCGGCCGGATCTACGGCGGGCTGCGGCGAAGCGCCTAGTGCGGCAGCGGATTCCGGCGGGCGGACGGTGGCGGGTGACGGGTGCGGGCGACGTCTGGGCCCTCTCGGTGGGTGGAGTGGCGCCGTGGGGGCGCGACACTGCCCCTGGCACGGCACCGTGGTGGCGCGGCGGCCGCCGGCCCTGGTGCGCGGTGCGGCACCGTGGTGGTGTGCGCCGTGGCGGCAACGGCGGGCGGCAGGGACACAGCAGAGCTTCACCTCGGCGCGGGGCGCGGTCTCGGCGGTCGTGCGGTCACTGACACAGGCCGATGGGGGCCTTGCGGGGCAACCTGCAGGGCGCCCACCTGTTGGCCGGTGGAGGCTAGGGTCGGTGCCCGGCTGCCGGCGAGTGGCCGGCCGGCGCGGGCGACGGAGCTGGTTACGCCAGCGATGGAGAGGTGCGGTGGTGGTGCTCGGCAATGGAGGTGAAGATCCGGCAGCTTGGTGCGGGGGTGCGGCGGCGGCGCCGGATGGGGTTGCCATGGCTGCGGTGTCGGCTTGCTGCGCTGGGCACATGCTTCTCTAGCTTGTTTGCTCCAGGTGAAAGCCCTCACCAGCTTCAGGCTGGTGGAGTGACGACAGCGTCTTCGACGTCGTTCTTCCCCGCTGGGAGCATCACTTTTGGAGCTACATCCGGTCGCATGAGGTCTCGGGGTGAAAACCCAGTTCGGATGGACGAGCGATGGCGGCATCTTGGGCGCCGTTCCCTTGTTGAAGGCATCGTCTCTGAGACCCTGCTTGGCTTGTAGCACGGTCATTCCGCTGTCTACGACGGCCTCATCTGGGATCAGCAACTCCGCCACACGGCAAGCATGAAGGGTGTTGCCTGGCTCACGTCGCGGCGACCGCCTCCTTGTAGAGGTTCTTGGGTTATCTCTGGGCTGTCGTTTGGCGGCTGGCAGCGGACCACGACGGCTGGTGTTGCTTGGCAACCATCGGTGCGGTGTGGGACATCGTCGGGACGACGGCGCTTGCGGCAACGACAACAGGGGATGACTTGGCTTGCAGCGGATCGCGGCGAAGGGCTCAACATCGTTGGGTCCTTTGGTGCGGTGCATCATCGTTTGATGGCGCAAGCGACCTTCATTGATCCTCTGGCTTGGCGGCGGTGGCAATGCGCGAGGGCTACGCAACGAGGTGATGTCAACATGAGGCGGTGTCTCAACTGTTTGTCTGAGGCTTTGGGAGCAGGGCATCTCTGCTAACCACCTTGACGGCGACCTTGGGAACGAATCCAAAGCAGGAGTTCCGTGGCGGGCGAGGCTTGGCCCCCACGCACGAGAGGGGGGGAGTCCAACGGCGGATGCGGCGAGGCCCCCACGCGTTGTGTTGCGGCTCGGATTCGGTGTTTTCTTTCCGTTCGGGTGGTGGGCTTGTTGCAGCGGCGCTGCAGCGGTGAGCCCTGCATGGCGGTGGCTTTCTTGGTGTGGCGGCGTCTGCGTCCTTTGTCCTCTTTCAACGTTGGTTCACGTCGATTGTTTCGACGACTATATTTGTGTGGTTGATAGGCGGGAGCTGCAGGGTGCTTTGCCTTCGTTGCTGGCATGGTGTATAGAGTGCGGCTGCGTTGATGACCCAATCCAACCGGCCGGTGAGTGTAACCCGTGTTGATGTCCCAATCCAACTGGGCGAGCATAGTTAGCTGTTTTTTCTCTTTCTTTTGTTTTCCTGCCTATGGTCTCCCATGACTGTAGTCTTGTATTTCTTCTGCTTTATCAATGAAACACGCACTGTCCAGTGCGGTGTTCAAAAAAACTACAACATGAATAGATTTCTCTCAACATGCAAAATTCTACGTCATCATCCATTATACGACATGTCATCTTGTCACCATCCACTAGATCATATATTTATGTCTTCAATCGATTTTTTATGGTTAATATCATGTCTTTATAAGTAGCATGCTATAAAATTCTTGTAGTAGAGAAAAAATGTAGGATCAATAATTTCGAATGGTTCTCTCTCACCAATTATTATGCTTCCATGTATAATGTTGTTTACAAAAGAATATTGTCATGAAATCACTTTGGTGTTTCTATTTTCACATTGCACCTTAAAATTTTGTTTAAGAAATTTCCGCAGCATCGCGCGGGGTATCACCTAGTTTGATTGGCTTTACACTCTTCTCCATATACTTTTTTTTAATTGGTGTGAGTGTTGATGCAATTAGATGAGGTTTACTAGGAGGTAAGAAGACACTATTTGGGATAAATTTTAGAGCGTAAAAGGATATTATTTGCCGTTTTTAAAAAAACAATGTTTGCTGGACGGAGGGAGGACTCCCTTCATACTCAAAAAACTTGACGTTTAGGACAGCGACACGATCTCTAAAGCATAACTTTCACTTCTTATTTTTATAAAAATATTTATCAAAAACTTACGTATACTTTTATAATAATATTTTACAAGACAAATCTAGTCATATAGTTTTCATATTTCTAACCCAACAACTTCAAAATTATTCATGATTTTTGTTCTCAATGTTTGACCAAAACTTTTTCCAAAATATCAAGTTTTTTTTAGTACGGAGGGAGTATAAGATAACAAATCTAGAAAAAAACATTTCAACCATTAAAGAGACAGAGAGATACAGGAATTAAGGCACCATCATCATAGCCATTGTCTTTCAAAATAAAGAGTCATTTTGTCTTTGTTTGGCACTAAACCGGCCGGCCCATCTAGGAAGTGAGTAGTGACAATACAATTAGATATTTGGGCGAATATCTTCAGTGTTTAGCTACGTAATTAAAAGTTGCTGGGAAATAAAAGTCATCACCAGGGGCATTCGGGCAAAAATGTAGTGAAACCAGATTGCGTTTGAAAAAAAAGACATACACCAATCTTTTAGTTTAATTTTTTGCAAACAAGCCAAAGATTACTGGCACTGTTCTTTGCTGCCTCGACAGGGTTGTTCTTGAGATTAACATATTAATGCTACTTGCTGCATGGTCGATTCAATGGCCTGTTCTTCAACTGGCAGTGGCAGAGATAGCAACTGCTTCAATTCTGGACCATCGCTTGCACGTTATAGATGACTGGCATAAAAAAAACTGTGACTGGTGAACAATGCAAACCGTATAATCAGCTCGATGTAAAAACCTTGGATTTAATAAAATTTTTCTTATCAAAAAATTAGAAATCGTATAATGCAACATATTTTCCAAGGGACCAGTTATAACGTCTGGTTAGCAAATAATCTGAGATCCGGGCCACCAACGGATGAGGAGAAGAGACATGCTATGCATCCACCAGACAACCACTATCCAAATCACATCCACACTACGATCTGTAACAAACTCCCGCATGCATGTCATCCATCAGCATATGCATAGGCAGCATAGCTGCACAGCAATTAACCGGGTGCTGAATCGATAAATAGCAAATAAAATGCTTCGCAATCAAAGGCCATGCTTAATGTGCAACATAGTTCATTAATAGACAAGAGTTTCGAGGGAAATAACAGCAAGGGGCGCGCCGTATGAGGGCATACATGTAAGCATCAGTTGACAAAAGGTAAACAACCCAGCTAGCTATCTGTCTCAGCAGAGCAGAGAGCAGAAAGCAATTGGGTTGCATACCAGCAGTTGCACTGGAGATATCACACGATCTTGACAAAATCACAGAGCCACCGATGGTCCAAAGGAGAGTGAGCGCAGAAACGAATGACTCTACCATGAACGCATCCAGTGATCCAACAATTGTCCAAATTGGGAGTTTTACGCAATAATTAGCTCAATGACAAGGAGTATAAAGCATACCACTCCCATTAATGGGAACAGCAACTCCAACTTCTTCAGGTGTGAAAGAGCGCCAAGAATTTTGCAGGCACCAGCAAATGTAGCATTGTACTGATCAATCGAGGCCATTATCAAGGACTGCACATCCACAAGAGACAGCTTCCCACCACCATAAAATTCTTCAACGTGCAATGAGACAAGACTAGGCGTGTTCATCACAATATCTTCTCGGAAAAAACCACACTCAAATCGCAGGCTCTTCAATGTGGCAGAGGAAAATTCAGTGGCGAACATGTCACAATATCATCTCGAGGTCTTCCAATGCTGGGCAGTCAGAAAAGAGCTTCTTCATGGCAGGATTGTTGATTTCAACGTAGCAGAGATGCAATTTTTTCAGGTACGACGATGTGAAGGGGCAGTGCTCAAGTTGCAAGTCTTCATGATTTCTCCCCGGGTAAATAATGCCCAGCTCCTCATTATTGCTCCTGAGGGCATGGCGGATCCACAGACAGTGTCATGAAAATTATCAAAAAAAGATGTCAGGCCTGTCGGCGTCAAGCCAGAACGACTTCAGAGGGATAGAGCCCCGACTGAGGGTGTGTTTAGTTCCCTAAAATTTTAGGGTGTCTTTTCAGCTCTATTAAAGGTAGTAAATATCGACTAATTATAAAACTAATTACATGAATGAACGGGAAATTCCGAGACGAATCCATTAAGTATAATTAATCCGTCATTAGAGATTGTTTACTGTAGCACGTCATTGTCTAATCATGACATAATTAAGCTTATTAGATTCGTCTAGAAAATTAAAGTAGGGGTTGTGAAATAAGTTTTGTCGTTAATCTATATTTAATACTCCTAATTAGTGTCTGAAGTTTGATGTGATGGGTAAGTAGCGAAATTTTAGGAAACTAAACAGGCCCTGAGCAGCAAGGCGTTCACAAAATTGATGAAGCTACTCTGGCTGGTGAAGCCCTCGGCGTCGACGTTGAGGCGCGGCGCGGACGCCCAGAGGTGGCGCCACCTTGGCGATAGCACGCAGGTGCGCACGGCGTCCTTCGCCGGCAAGAAGGACAAGACGTGGCAGCGCAGCTCGTCAGGGAGGCTGCTGATTCTGTCTCCCATGTCCATGGCCTTCGCCCTCTTGCCGCGGGACGGGTCCATGATAGGCCGCGGTCTCCTTGCTGGACGAGTTTATCAGGTTAAACATCGGCCCCAGCTGGAAAGAATAGTTTCGCTCGCCTATGAAAGAGAAGGCAGAGAGAAGAAGAATCAAGAAGATACCTCGCAATCCGCTGGAACTTGGGGATAGAAGAGCACAGAACAAGAGCAGCGACAGAGGGAAATCAGCTTCTTGAGCTCCGGCTGCTGTTGCGAAGCAAACAAATCACGAGCACAGCTGCAAGTCACCGAGATCAGAGAGAGCACAGCTGATACTCTTCTCGAACAGAACACTAACAGGGAAACCGAGCGGCCCCAACAAATTCTGCAAAAAAAAAAAAAACGAACAAACCAAGTTCGATTAACACGAAATTTGCTCACTTCATCATGGACAGAAAATTCCAATTGAAAACGCCTAAAAAGATCTAGCCTTTAAGATCAATTTCCTAGAAATCGTGGAACCCTATGAAAATGGGGAAGATTGGGGAAACTTCAAATTCGAGGTGCTCAAGTGAGAGATTTGTCAGGAGATCAACCTAGGATTGCTAACGCATAGTATACACAAGTGTCTTGGCAACTAATCAATCTGGTTCTATACTTTCAGGATGATATTTCGATGGTCTTGAAAATGGCAGATAAGAACAATTAAAGGCAATTTAATACTGAAAGATGAGTAGGTTCATCAGGTTCAAAATTCAGTAGGCACATCAATTGGCCCTGCTTTTACAAATATATAAAATAGCAACAATGCAGCTAGCAAGCAAACCAGAACACTTGGGTGGGAGCTAATAAGAGCTGAGAACAGGAACTAGTTAATTAACCATTAAGAAATTGTACTCCAAGACAAAGAAGCAATAGAACAAATTACTTGTTTAAATAAGCATGCACGTCATGGTTGCTCCAAGCATTAGAGTAACCGACTGACCAGACAGTCAGCTAGTCGCTACAGCTACTGCTGTTGCTGAATCGAGAATTGATGCTCACCTGCAGACAAAGAGGATAGGGAGTGCTGATTGCCTGATGCCGAATCAATAGCAGAGTGCTTTGATGATCTGTACCTGCACAGGTCAAAAACAAAGAAGCTTTGTTACTGAGAAATCATCAAAATCAAAAGCTAACAGCTCCATGGACATATCTTTCGAGAAGAACTGAAATTACTGCTGCTCGGTAACGCACACTCAGAAAGAACCAGCAAAGCTGCAGCATCTTTTAGAATGCAAGGCACGCAGCACATAGTGTGAATCAGCGGCCGGCTGCCGGATCGAAGAACAATTCAAGAAATCGAACGGAGACATGCACTACCGATCAGCCCCTCAATACCCGCCCAAGAGGATGCTCACCTTGCGAGGCAGCTCGATCTACACAGGATTGATTGACGACCGGGCGGAGGTGCTGGGTGTGAACCGAGGATCCCGGCAGCTGAGGTGAGAGGAGGCCGGACGCGGAGCTGCAGCCGTGCGGGGTCGTCGTTTCTGAGCGGCTGATGCCGGAGGGGAAGGAGTGCGAAGCAAACAAATCACGAGTCCAGCTGAAAGTCACCGAGATCAGAGTGAGCACAAGCACAGTTATACTCTGCTCGAACAGAACACTGACAGTGTGACAGAGAAACCGAGCGGCCCCAACAAATGCTATAAAGAACAAACAAACCAAGTTCGATTAACACGAAATTTGCTCACTTCATCATGGACAACTGAAAACGCCTAAAAAGATCCAGCCATCAAGATCAATTTCGTAGAAATCGTGGAACCCTAAGAGAAGTAAAAAGATTGGGGAAACTTCAGATTCGAGGTGCTCAAGTGAGAGATTTGTCAAGAGATCACCCTAGGATTGCTAACTCATGTCCTAACATCGAGTTTACCTAGGAAATCCGACTTAAATCGCAGCCACACTTGAAGAACAGAAAACCCCAAAAATGGCTACGCCAACCCTCGGGGCAAAAAAGAGAGAAATTGCAGATTCATAGACGAATGAACAGTTTGGGATGAAATGAAAATGATGTTTAGATTACCTCAGAATAAGCCATTTTATACACGATCAAAGTTAGGATGGGAAGAACTCAAGAACATCTCATCTCTCACCCTCTTCCTTTATCAAACCCTCAATGCTAGGAGGAGAGGCTCAGGTGCTCCTCACCGACCAAATGAAGCAAATGTGATGTTGCAATGTATATTATCTAGGAAAAATTAAATCCATACCATTGAAAGATTGCAAAGTTATATACATAACTGATATATATATATATATATATATATTATTGAGTCTACGTGTCATTAACTTATGTGAACCTCACATGTAATTGATATAACAATGATATATATCTAACTTTGCAATCTTTTAATGGTATGATCCAAATTTCCCATATATCTGTCCAATATACCCTTATATTATTAAGACAGTCTAAAACCTCCAATGGATAAAAAAGTCCAAATATTTGTATACATAGTTGGTCAAAGCTATAATAGAAAAATAGACAACCCCACCTACCAGAAAGATTGAAAGTAATTTCACATATTTTACACATGTCTCCCAAATTTTTCGAGTTCGGTCGGGTTTTTTTTCTTGATTTGAGTGAAAGGTTTGCTCCGCACCCGACCCGTCACATGGTCAAGTCGGATTTTTTCGGGTGGGTTGGGTCAAGTTTATCGGGTCAGGCGGTCCATGATCAGGTCCACCCCCAACCTATGAAACCATCTATTTCACTCCCGGACTTTCCCAAACTGGTTAAATTACACCCTCAAGCGATTTTAGACGGCAGTTTTGCTACAATGACATGATTTTGTCTTTTTCTTTATTTTTTTTATTTCAACTAAATATTTGAAAAATCATAGTAAATCATAATAAAATAAAAAATCCAATTTTTTGGACTCCACGTGAGTATATCTACACAGTGAACATATAATATGGTATACTTTAGTACATTTTTTAAGCTTTAGATCTATGTTTTTTAATTAATTCATATTGTAAAAAATGTACTAAAACATGTCATATTATATGTTCATTGTATAGATCTACTCATGTGGAGTTCAACAAAATTGGATTTTCCATAGGGTTAAAAAATTGGATTTTTTATTTTATGATTTTTCTGTGATTTATTATGATTTTTCAAAGATTCAACCAAAATAACAAAAATTAGGAAAAAGACAAAAATTGTGTTACTATAGTAAAACCACTGTTCAAAACCGCTTCAGAAGGTAATTTGATCAGTTTTGAAAAATTTAGAGGTGAAATGGACGGTTTCATAGGTCGGGGAGTGACGTAGTCCAGTCTCGATAGGTGTGAGGTAAATAGACGATTCCTTCAACTTAGAAGAAATAAAGATAAAATGTACGTTGAACTTGGCTTGCTTTAAGAAGAACTATTATACACTAGAAACTCGACGCGGCTTTGCCGCGTCCTCCTAAGATTTTAACCAATGTTACCATATAAAATACATAATATCTTCTTCTGCAACAAGTAGAATTGACAATGAAAAGCAAATTGTATTCACTGCATGTCTGATTCATTCTCAGGAATACGCATCCCAAATGAAAGCCCCATGCTTAATGACCCTTCATGCCTCATCTTGCATTCAGATATGAAGTCATGTAAGTGTGTCAAACTATATGAAAATAGATGATTAGAACTTATAATTACGCATATAATTTGATGACTGAATATACCATTGATTGTCAAACATAGAAGCACCCCTAACTTGTTATCAGCAGGAAAGTAGAATAATCTTGATCACCTCGTAGAGCTTCACATCCAAGTGAACTGGTGTCCTGATTGTAGCATACAGCCATGGTGGCTCTAATGTCCAAGTTGAGAAACAATGCCAATAGCACAAATACTGTTGAAGACGTGCGCCACTTCTGCAAAGAAAGCAATTAGATCAAGCTAAAACAACACTGTTTGAATGAAAAAAAATATCAAATGTGTTGCATGCCTGAATCAATTGAACTGCACCATCTCAACGGTGAACTTTTGTCGTCTGAAAATTATTGCACTGTTGGTAGGGGGCATTGGCTTGCCTCCAGTTCAGCTCATATTAGGTGTGAGGAAATGCAAGATCAGTTCATTTTACCTACGAACAGAGCGGCCTGCCAGTTCGATTTAACTGTAATTAATTTCACTTCTGGACCAACAATAACTGATCTCGAATAGGACAAACTCCAGTTTCCAACGAAAACTAAATTTACCCAATCACTGTTAGAAACTATCATCCGATTGGCCTAAATGCAAAATAAACAAGGTTGGTGAATTTCATCCACATTAGAAAGTGACAGCCCACTCTCTATGCTTGAATTGCTCCTAGAGTCTGTGGACTGTCACATATAATCTGCTACGATCCTTAAGTTGATGCAGTTAAATCATTTGCACTCACCCAAACTGAATATTTGAGAACACTTCACTGACCACTGATGGTCAAGATATCTGATAATTTGGCATAGCAAGCGAGCATCCCCATTTGTAGTCGTCAACAGGAGAACCAAATTACCTTCAACATCTGACAGAGCTTCGTATCCCAATCGAACCGTTGGCAGCTTGTACGGAACATGCAGTGTTGGATTCAAGAGGTTGAGAAATGATGCTAACAGGACGAACCCTGTTGGACAGGTACCATATATGGAAGGAAGGATTTAGATTACTCGAAAAAATCAAAACTAACGCTGTTTGAATGACAGATCATAAACATTTTTGTGAAATCGAAATTAACATGATTCTGATCTCTTACTAATAGTAAAACATTTTTTAGCATAATAATACTAAAATATTCAGTTGCTTGGGATCAGCTGGATGGAAGCTGCAGCATGGTTGCCCTCCTCGGAGCTGGGCAGAGGACAGCCGCCCGAGAGCACGGTGTGGGCAGTGCCGCGGCGGGGGTGTTCCGGGAACCGCTTGCGGCCGCGCATGAAGGGGAACGGCGATGTTTCGGCAGATGGGGCAGACTGCGTGGCAGACGGTGCGGCCGGCAGATCGTGAAGCGTCGAGAAGAAGCCTGAGGGCCTGCCCGCGCCCAACACCCCATAACCGTTGATGCTGATCCGATGGCCGGCCTTTGCGAGCGACGTGGCCCAATCCCTGGCCCGTTGAATTCAGGATTCAGACATTAAAAAAAGATTAGGCTTGCTACGCTATTATGGTTAATTCATAGTAGCCCGTGTTCCCTCTGTAAAAAATGATTTGATACTTGTCACTATCATTTTTCTTTTCAAACATTTTTGTTAATTTTTGTTAAAGAATACATATAGAATATTACGATTGCAATTTGAAAACAAGTACACATGCATTTTATGTTTCCAAACTAAATATTTCAAAATTAATACACTTTAAAAATTTCAAAGTTTAACCAGATCTTGTCAATCTAAAAAACTACCTTTCACACTTTAAAATTTAAATTAAAATGAATTGTGGGTTTGGCAAAAAAAAATACTTGGCTGATTGAAAATCATCAAGCTTTGCTCCAAGAAAATTAACCCACCTATCATATATGTGTTAGATACTTTGTTTATTCCAATTGTCCGCCATATGAAAAATCTCAATGCAAGTGAGAGACCTTGTGCCACAATGAAGGAAAGAGAAACCATCATGATGAAGTGATAAGCCGAACAGGCTCCAAGAAGATACCTCGAAATCCGCTGGAACTTGGAGGGAATCCAGGAAAACAGCTTCTTGAGCTCCGGCTGCTGTTGCGAAGCAAACAAATCACACTCGAAAAAAAAAGCAAACAAATCACAAGAACAGCTACAAATCATCGAGATCAGAGTGACCACAATCACAGCTATCCTCTGCTCGAACAGAACACTCACAGAGAAACTGAGTGACCCCAACAAGCAACAAATTCTAAATTTGCTCACTTCATCATGGACAGTAAATTCCAACTGACAGCGCTTAAAAAGATCCAGCCTTTAAGATCAATGTCCTGGTGAAGGAGATTTTGGCGAGGCGGCTCGGATCGGTGGGGATTATGTTTGGCAGCAGTTTGCTCAGTTCTTGGCCAGAGGAAGAAGAAGAGATGAAGAATAGGATAAGCACTGGTAGTGGAGCGTGTGGGGCTTACGGTGCATGGACGACACCGCGGCCGTTGGCAGGGTTCAAAATTTTGGTCTTTTCGATGGTTACCAAAATCATTGTTTGCTCGAAATTTCATTCGCTTTCTCTAAAGATTCAGTTTTTGTCTAAAACTCAGCTGAAATTTTGTGAAATTCCGTATTTTCGCCGAGAACTGAAAAAAAATTTAAAAGAGACAAAATCCTAATCCCTAGTCGCCAGCAAGATGTTGTCACCTTGTGTCGTGGCCCTTGTGACATGGTCGGGCCGAGGAGCTCCATTCAGCTCGACCGACCGTCTAAACACACATCAACCGCCCCATACACCCCCCTGCCCCCTTTCACAAAAACCGGCCAATACCAAAGTTGGGATGGTTTCTTATATCCAAACTTTGTTAATTTGGGTTGCTGTTTGTGAGATTCAGAGGCTCAAACTTTGGCAAAATTCCTGTCCAAACTGCATGTACAGAACTTCATGCCACATTTGATTTAGCCAACTTTGGACCAAGTTTAAATGGGTCCAATGTTCAAATTTATAGTGCTTAACACACCTAATGTATATTAGAGCACACATAAATGTACAACTTTTTGGTTTGTGTCTTTGTTTAAAAACTAAAACTAAGCCGGTGAGGGTAAGACCGCTCTCACGGTTTTCATTAAGAGAAGAAAGCCTCCTCCCAGCTTAGAAAACCTCCGAATCCGATTTTACCGGCGAGAAGATTTTTTTGGAGAGACAAACCTATGTCCGAGAGGATTCGAACCCAGGCCGGCGACATACCCAGCTGTGATGCCTACCAACCGAGCTAATGCTCGTTGTCTTGGGTCTTTATTTAGTGATTAGACAAAATTCAAAGAAAAGCTACCTCAAACTTGAGGTTCAGCACAAATATAGGACATGGAAATTTTCTGGCTCGTGCTGAAAAAAGGGTTTGACCATAGTTTGACTGTCAATTTGAGCATTCAATATTTTTTTCCAAAGGTGCTGATCATGCATATGCTAAAGTAGACACTTTTGCTCTACATCTTTCATGTTCAGCGGGAGTCAAGTGTTTAGATGAAATAAATTGTAATTAGCATTCAAACATAGCTAAATGAGAGTGCTACATCTCTTTTCGCCCCTACCTGTATTTTCTATTTGAGTTTGTTTGCATATTTCAAACATGTTTCTAAGTCCAAATGGTTTACTTGTTCTACAGAGTAATGTTTAAGCGAACCTTTTTATGTTTCTTCTTTTATGTGTTTTTATTCTCATCTGAATTTGCAATTTAACTTGAACCCTATATAATTTTGAATTTAAATGCTTTAAATTAAACCATAACACATAGGCAGCAAAATTTGAGATATTACTTTTAAAATTCACCAATGCCTGATTAATTACGCTAATGATGCTCAAAGCATGCAGTACAAGATGACTGCTGCTTTGCAAAAAAGATTAAACAAAGGCCCATACAGACCAACCAAGATCCACAAGATTGTCTGCACAAGATCCAAAGGACGGATGTGATTAAACCTGAGATCATCGACCGACCGGCGTGCCAATCTCTGTTGTATGAGTCATGCAGCATGATTTCTTTGAATGTGATTCATCCTCGAATGCTTCACCGCATTAAACACAAAGGAAGATCAAGACATTTGGAGGATGACAATAAGATGATCGAGGTGGCATAATATGATTCCATAACAGCAGTGGCGAAGTTAGAATTGGAGTTTAGGAGGGGCTGATGTTGCCTTCTTTCACCTCCAGACCTCTCTTTCCCTCTTCTCTAGCATCTTCTTCCTCCTCCAGCCTAGGAGGGGCTTCGGTGGGGCTCTCATGGTAGCGCTGATGGTAGGGGGGCTCCAGACCCCCCTCCCACCCAGTGCTAGATTCGCCTCTGCATAACAGTACACTTTGCAAAATCGGAATACAATTTGGTTATTTGGACCTGACCGACCACTCCCAAAACAAAACAAATGCACAAGCCATATAAAACAAGTCGGTCACTTGCCCAATCGCCAAGGAGGTCTACTGACTTGTGTTCACTTGGGCTCGGTTAGCAACTTTGGCAATGAGGACACAATCCGGACCGGTGGGAGCACCTCATCGCCATGCAACAGCCGCAGAGAACCAAAGGGACCTCTACCCTCTTCATGATTGTGGCATGACACCTTTGGAAGGAACATAATGCTAGACTCTTCGAGCACCACACGGCAACCACAAGTGTCATCATAGATAGGATCAAGGCAGAGGCCGAATTGTGGGTTGCTGCGGGAGAACGTAAGTTAGGACGTTTATTTTGCGAGTAATCCGCATGAGGGAAGCACGCTTGCGTGCATTGTAAACATTCATTTATTCCTGCTTAATACAATGATACGCAGCTTTCCTGCGTATTTGAGAAAAATAAAACAAGTCGGTTATTTTATTTAAGTTCAACATAGAGAATAAATTGTGGGTTCAAGGTGGCAGGAAAACCCACTGTTTGTATTCAATCTAGAATACAATCTATGGGACAAAAAACCTGGCGCACAAACCACCCACAGTACATAAAACAGTCTCAGAATTCACAAACATTCTCTAAGCCAAATAAAAGTCTAAACAGCCAGCAACAAACGGATCCTGAGCCACCCACCCCTCAGCTCATGTGAGAGTTGTTGGTCTCGTAGCGCCCATTTGTCCAGTAATCACTGAGGCTGAAATCCTTCACAAAATTGATAAAAAGTAGCAGAAGATATTATCTCAGCAGGACTTAAACAACTAGTGATGGTAATTCTTAACAGTAATTGGTTCCGGACTTCATACCAGCAGGGTGCAAACAAGGAAGCGTCCTAAAGGTTGGGACCACTGCTTCTGGTGTGGGCACCTTGGCAGCACCAGACTTATCATTCTGCAATTGCTGTGGCTGAAGACCTGCCCAAAAGTTGACAAAGGAGCATTTTCGCGCTCTCTCTGAAGGTCTCACTCGCTACGCGCGCTTTCTGAAGGCCCCACTCGCTGCGCGCGCTCTCTCCTCAGAAAGCCGGCGCTGCAGCAGGCCGGCCGGCCGCGTGCACGACGGCGGCGAAAGGTGCCGGCGGACGTCGACCGCGGCGTGGCGTCCCTCCGCGCCGTACGTCCTCCAAAGCAGCAGCTTATCCTCCTCCTCGGGTTCGGCGCCATCCTCTGCGCCGTCGCCGTCGCCGAGGCCGTGACGCCTCGTCCTCCTCCTCGGAAGCGCTCGCCTCGTAGACAGTCCTCGTCAAGGTGGAAATTGCCCCCTTTTATTGAACTTCGCTATCCTAATCCTCTTACTCATCGGTTTTGGTGATGCATTATGCTCATTTGATGTATGAAAATTGCAGATGGCTGCTGTTGCTCGGGCTTGGATGTACAGTAGTAAGTCCGGAGATTGGGCCAGTTTCTTAATGGGGGTCAATGGTTTTCTAGATCAAGCAGAGGCGGATATGAGAAACCGTGGTGTTCAGGCAATGCTTTGCCCCTGTATAGATTGTCTCAACCAGAAGAAGTTCGGACAACAGGATAACATTTTTCATCATTTGATCACACGTGGTTTCAAAGAAAATTACACATGTTGGAATAAACATGGTGAGGAAGGGCTTAATGAAGTCAAAGCAGGATGCCTAAATGAAGGTGAAGCGCGACACCAAGCTACAGGCCTTAATAATGAAGGGGTAGTGCTATGCCATGATGAAGAGCTTGATGAAGGTGGAGTTTTTGATGAGGAAAATGAACCATTCCCACCAATTGTGATGAGGGCTGAGGATATCACTGATCAAGAAGTTACGGGCTTCAATGATGGTGAGTTGTTGCAACGTGTGCACAATATTGATCAAATGTTGCGGGATGTTGAGTTTCAAGGAGTGTATACAACTTCTGAATTAGCGAGGCTAAAGCAGTTCATTGAAGATTCAAAGAAATCCCTCTATCCTGGTTGCAAGAAGTACTCTCGCCTTTCTGGTGATCTAAAACTTCTGCAGCTCAAGGCAGATCATGGTTGGAGCAACAAAAGTTTCAAACAACTATTGGATCTCCTTAAGGACATGCTACCCGAGGGAAACCAAATAGCCGAGTCTGTCTATGAGGCAAAGAAGATAATTTGTCCTCTGGGAATAGAGGTTGAAAAAATTCATGCTTGCAAGAACAGTTGTGTATTGTTCCGTGGAGATTATGCAGACCTTGACAAGTGCCCCAAGTGTGGGTTCAATCGGTACAAGAGGAAAAAAGATGGTGGTGATGATAACAATGCTGATGATGACGAGAGCGAGCCCGTGGAGATCACAGGCAAGAAGAAGAAGAAGAAGAAGAAGAAGAAGAAGAAGGAGGTTAAAGAGGCTCCTGTGAGGGTAGCATGGTATTTTTGCATCACTCCTCGGTTGAGAAGATGGTTCGCCACACGAAAGGAGGCCCAACTCTTGCGTTGGCATAAGACACGAACGAAGGAAGTTGGCAAGATTAAGCACCCCGCAGATGGCCAACAATGGCAAAACATTGATTCCCACTTTAAGGAATTTGCCGGTGAAAGCAGGAACATTCGGTTCGCTATGAGCACAGATGGCGTGAACCCATTCGGTAATCAGATCTCAACACATAGCACCTGGCCTATCGTGCTGTCAATGTACAACCTTCCACCCTGGCTATGCAAGAAACGGAAATACATGATGCTGACAATATTGGTCTCCGGGCCAAAGCAACCTGGCGACCGTATTGATGTCTACTTGAGGCCACTAGTTGATGACTTGAAGATACTTTGGAAGCTTGGTGTGAAGGAGGTTTGGGATGAGTTCGGCCGTGAGGAGTTCACATTGCACGCCATGTTGTTCACCACCATCAACGACAACCCGGCTCGTCGCAACCTTTCTGGCCAGAGTAAAAGGAAAGGTGCAGCTTGCCCACACTGCTTGGAAGAAACTTGTGCAGTGTGGTTAAGAAATTCAAAGAAATTCTCATTTATGGGGCACCGTCATTTCCTCAGCAAGAAACATGCCTACCGGGACATGGATTGTCAGTTTAATAGGGAAAAGGAGAATCGACAGGCGCCAATGCATGTGACTGGAGATCTGCTCCACTTGCAAGTCAAGGACGTCGAAACTATCGAGGAGTTACCCAAATTGTCTGAAAAGAAAGGAGCGAGATGGTGAAGAAGAAGAAGATGGGCGAGGAATGTGGAACAAGAAATCAATTCTATGGGAGCTAGAGTATTGACCGCTTTTGGATGTGCGTCATTCGATTGACAACATGCACGTCAAGAAGAATGTGTGTGAAACTACTTTGGGAATATTGCTACAACAGAAGTCGAAAGGAAAAGATCATAAAAATGCAAGGGAGGATCTTAAAGAAATGGGCATTAGGCCGGAGCTCTATGCAGAGGAAACAGACACGGGGATGGACCTTCCCGTTGCTGCAACCACCTTGTCAAAGGCAGAGAGAAAAGAATTCTGTGAGTTTTTGCATGGTTTGAAAGTACCTTCAGGCTACTCATTGAACTTCAAGAGGCTAGTGTCGGTGAAGGACATGAAAATGAATTTCAACTTGATGAAATGTCATGATTGCCATGTGTTGATGACATCTATTCTTCCTGTTGCACTAAGAGGTATCAAGACAGAACTAGTTCGCGATGCGGTCACGAGCTTGTGTTTATTCTTCAATGAAATAGAACAGAAGATGATTGATAAGAAAAAAACTATTGGACTTAGAGAGGAGGCATTTCCAGACCCTATGCCTGCTTGAAGCTACCTTCCCACTATCATTCTTTGATCTCATGCTGCATCTAACAACACACCTCGTGAGGGAGATCTGGTACCTTGGCCCATCTTACCTTCATCAGATGTTTCCATATGAGAGGTACTTTGGATTCCTCAAATAATTGGTACATAACAGGTCATTTCCGGAGGGAGCCATTGTTCATGGCTATGAGACCATCGAAGCAGTGGAGTGGGCCATAGGTTATATGGACCCCCCAAAACCTCATTGGTGTGCCTCGTTCACGGCATGAAGGTAGGCTTTCAGGTATTGGGATCCTGGGGAAAAAGTCAATCACTCCGCGCCCAGAGGACTTCAGGAAGGCTCATTTCACCGTGATAGAACAGAGCGTAGAGGTTACACCATTTGGCAATGAGCACATGCAACAACTACGTGAACAAAACCCTAGCTGTACTGAGGATTGGGTTGCAAAGAGGCACATGCAATGCTTCAACAGGTGGCTCCGAGATTATGTCCAGCAGAGTGGCAGCGCTGCTATAACTGACGATCTAAGAAAACTAGCAATAGGGCCATTATTCACTGTTACAACATATCAAGCAATGGATATCAATGGATACACGTTCTACACCATGGCCCAGGATGCCAAGAGTGTCTATCAAAATAGTGGTGTGCGTGTACGGGCCGTCGACAATAAGAAGAACACAGCCACATATTATGGTCAAATAGAAGAAATTTGGGAGCTTGATTATGTAGGATTCAAGGTAGCCTTGTTTCGGTGTAGATGGGTCACCAATGCGAAGAGAGCTATGATCAAGGACAAATTTGGTTATGTTAGTGTTGATCTCCGGGTCTTTGGTTACAAAACCGAACCGTTTGTCTTCGCCAAGGATGTTGAGCAAGTGTTCTATGTACCTGACCTTGCAAAGAAAAACTGGAGTGTGGTTTTGCCTGAAAAAAAGGATTGTTGGGGTTGAAAATGTTGTTGAGGAGGAGGAATACAACTAGTTTGACGAAAGTCCATCCTTTCACACTTCATACATGCCCCGAGTCTTGGGAGCTGACAAAACATCATACTTGCGAAGCGACCATCATGAAAAGATCCATATACAAAAATCAAAGAAGAAAAAGAAGCAAGATTGATTTCTGCTGAATCCGATCCTTTTTGTAAAATGCAGGGATGTCTATTGCTGGAAATGGAATCCTTTTGTAATATATGTAGGATGTGTAATGGTGGAATTTGAATGAATCTCCTTTCTGTAATATATGATGCCTAAGATGCCTAAGATACTGCCTAAGATGCCTATAAGCGAGATGTGCAATTAGTATTATCCACTCATCGGAGACGCGTCTCCTATATCTTCTCTCCAAAATAAATAACCGATGAGGGTCCGGAGCTCGTCCGAAAGGCCGCTGCCAAAGACGCCGGTGCGAAGTACTTTTTAGTGATGCTGAAGTACCGTCGCAACCCTGCGGACCCTGAAGCGATGGCACTGCTCCACGAAATCAGCGGCGGGCCGTCGCCCCCTGACGGGTGGTGGAAGAACCACAACCTGCACCGGCTGCGCTACCTTGTCCGCCGGGATCTCTAGAACATTGCGTGGTGGTACTGGCTTCGTGACGGCGATGATGACATTCCGTTCCTGCCCGTCCAGAATCCCCACGTCTGCATTTGGGCAGCGGGATGTAGGCGCTACGGCCCAGAGATCCCAGGGATCATCCACTATTGCAGCGCCGAGTGTCGCATCCGTCATGAGTTCGACCTCTGGACGCGTGGATTCAGCGTCGCAGTGGAGTACGCCGTCAGCAGGATGAACATCGGGATGTAGGCGGAAGATCAATTAAAATTATGTATCTTGAATGTAAATTATTACATATTCTGTGTCGCATCCACAAGATTTGATTTGTCACGTATCTGAGTCAAATCGAAGGTTGCGGTGGCCTCATTTGCCACATTAGAGGCCTAGGGTGCCCTCTTGGATGTCAAAGCGGGCACGGCGGCGGCGATGGCCTCTGCTAGTCTGCTTCCTCCTCTGTTCTATTGGGTGGGCGTAGGAGACGAGGATTGGAGGGGCAAATGAGACGCGGGTTAACCATCCCCTCTGTTCTATTGGAATGAAGGAAAGTTCTCATTTCTCCTTTTAATCTGCAGTCAAATTTTGTAACATGTATTTCTCCGTCGTACTTAGTCCAAATTTGATGATTTTTTCCTATTTTTTTCTAAAATCCCCATATTTTCATTAATTTCATTGTTTAGTGTATATTCTGTTTCGTGAATAATGTT
This sequence comes from Cenchrus fungigraminus, assembly GCA_036936925.1. Taxonomy (NCBI): domain Eukaryota; kingdom Viridiplantae; phylum Streptophyta; class Magnoliopsida; order Poales; family Poaceae; genus Cenchrus; species Cenchrus fungigraminus. The sequence continues at coordinate 47,140,148 of CM072769.1, read as the reverse complement.
TATATGCCTTTATCTTGTTCTTTGTAAGTACAACATAGAAATAATATTTGTTTTCCACAACCATTAGTAATGAAACTTTGCATTTCATAATCTTAAGGTGAACACAAACTTGTGTAAAAATTTCAAATGCGTACGAGATCGAACATGTTGTAAAGTGTGGAAAACTTCAATGTTCAAGCAACATTCTAAGAAACTATGTGAGAGATGTAGCCATTTGTACACAAGTATATTCTTCCTTTATCGAAACCATTTGAATTTTTTATGACAAGTTTAGGTACCCAATTTATGTTGTCACGTCAATTGGTAGAATTTTTGGAGCAAACTAAGATGTTATTAGAATTATTATATCACAAGCATGAGATGTATATTCGAATTATAAGAATGTTGGGTACACAAGTGTGACTGTTCATATTTTATTAAAATACTAAATGTCCAAATATGAATTGATGTTATTTTTAATGAATTTTTAAATGCTGTTTTACCGGCTCTAATATTTGATGGATGCAAGTTTCATTTCTAAAAAATAGTGTCGGGCTCACGCGTCAGTGTCAGCAGCCTATATAAAGAAGATACCTGCCGACGAAGCCGACGCGGGTTTACTAACCAGCGTCGGTGATGACTATCCATTGCCAGCGTCAGCAGGCAAACCTTGCGCGCGCTGTTCAAAAATTCCCACCTATATTGACTATAATGCCCATGGAATTCCAATTCCACCAGAGAGCTGTTCAAGTGCACGCCAGTAATTTCCGTGAACATAGTAATGTGTGCGCATGGGACATATACTCAGGAGTCTAATTCAGACAGATCCACCACGCCCGCACTCTCCCCGCCGCCGCCCTGCTCCTTCTCCAGCCCTAGCCCGCCGTCGCCGCTCTCCCCGCCGCAGCCCTGCTCTTCTCCAGTCCCACCGTTCCTGGCGTGACGTCGGCGAAGCGGCTCCAGTCGTGACGACGGTGACGAGGACGCAGTTGCTGGCGTGCGGACGGCGTCCCAGCCAACCTAGAGACGGTGACGCGGATCCGGCATCCCCGGCCACGACGACGAGCCGGCCTCCTCAGGCAACGAGGCGACGTGGATCGGGCCTCTTCGACCACCACGAGAACAACTACTTCATTCGCGACAGAGGTTAGTGCTGCTTGAACCCCCAATGCCCTCTCTCTGCTCGGCCACCCAATCTGCTATTCCTGTCAAGGTGGATTAGGGAGACATGCTACTCTACGGTTGTTCACATAGGATTATTCTCCTAGAATTGCCTGCATTAGTACAACATGCCTTAATAGTTCAATTTTAATTGATTGGCTGTGGATTTGACAGATGAATTTTGTTGCTCCAAGTCTGTTTGAATAAATTGTTGCTAACAGATGAACTTATATGAACTGTTGAAATTCTGTTATGCTTCGAATGTACCAGATCGACAATTATGCTTTGGACCTGTTAGCATACTTTATTTCTAATTGCTTTGTCCTCTTGTTGCATGTACACATAGAACACACAATTCATTACTGCTGAAGTTGGACAAGGAAGCAGTTGAAGGAATTTAGTCTCTGCTTTGATATATAAGCGTATTGCTTCACCCTGTCAAAATGGTTAGCACCTATCCCCAACCTGTATGCTAATATCAACTATTTTGCCTGTCAGAGAATAAGAATTTATCTTATTTTGTTTAGGTTTTCAGTCTAGCTTATGTTGCTCTACTGACGACCTGACATATCATCTATGTAGTCTCCCACAACACCAAACTCCTCTACCTCCAGTGCACCATCACAACCCGTCGACGGTGAACCTTGTTCACAACCTATCAACAGTGATTCTTCTTCATAGGGTCACTCAGCACATACTACTGCGAGTAGTACTCGATCCCGTGGGTCAAGGACACAAACCAAATGGCCAGAAGACAAGTTGACCGCAACTGGACTTGATAACAATTATTGGCCTACCCCAGATGCTGCGAGGGATAAATTTGTATTGGTCTGTGGCCTCATTGCTCGAGAGAGGGTGTCAATCAACAAGGCAGTTGAAGATCTCTCACCAATTGAGAAGGAAGAGCTGTTCACAGTTTTAGAGGAAAAGCTAGATTACCCAGCCAATCTGGTTGAATCTATTCGCAAGAAGGCAGTTAAGGCAGCTATGTCGGAGATTGCAACCTTGCAACGCCGTTTCAAGACCCATTTAAGAAAAAAATTTGTGAGCCAAGAGGAGACTCCCTTTGTGAAGAATGACTTTTTGCAGCCAGAAGACTGGACCGTGTTTGTGTAGGAAACCAATTCTCCTAGATTTCAGCGATTGAGCCAGGGGATGAAAGAAAAGAGAACATTGCATGATAAGGCACACAGGACGGGCAGAAAAGGTTATGTTCGTAAAAGGAAAGAGTGGGAGGAGGAGGATGCAAAGCTAGCTGAAGAAGGAAAACAGAACCCTTGGGACCAATTTCCTGGACGTTCGAGGCCTTATCTGCGGGCAAGGGTAAGGAAGAGGAAGACCACTAGTGAAGGAAGCGAGGACATAACATTCAGTAACCCTGCGGTGGTGGGGGTAGCAACTAGGGTGAAAACACTTGCAGCTCAGGCTAGTGATGGTTCTTTCGGGGTTAGGGAGAATGATATCCTCACCGCAGCACTTGAGACTCCAGAGCATCGAGGTCGGGTCCGAGGCGTGTCTAGTTCACTTGGCTGGGGTAAAGGGTTTGGTGAAGAGTTTGCTGGAGAGGAACAAGAAGGCTGTACTGTAGACGGAAGACCTAGTTGGTGAAGCAGTCGCCAGAATTGTCTCCATTCTAGCAAAATCAGGCTTTGATATACCGAAAAATGTACTTCATCCTCCCCAATCACCACCTGTCAGTAGCAGCGAGGAAGAAGATGTGCATGGCCTCGAGGAAGAAGATGCGCATGGCAGTGAGGAAGAAGAAGCATGTGGCAGAGAGGAAGACCATTGGCATGTCAGCGAGGACGAAGGTAGTCAACAGCATATTGATAGTCGATCACCTATGCTGGACACATTAGATAAGCTAACAGAGCCAACCAAGTGCAGCCTTTTGGATGGCTCCGGGAATAAAGTGGAGCTCGCACTAGCCACTGTCTTTCCATTGCAAAAGACTCTCCATATAGTACCGGTGCAGGATGGGTATGCTGTGGTGCAACCTAGTTATGTGTGGGGCAATACGGGTCACTACCCTCTGCCTGTACCAATTGGGGGGGATGAAGTAACAACCCTAGCTGAGGCTCTCTGTCTAAGGATCTAATGGTCAAAGAACAGGATCCATGTACTACCCATTACGAGAAATACCAACCCTGCTCCCACATCAGGTAGCAGGGGTACAACATCAGCGTCAGCAAGAGAAAGCTCAGCAGCAGCAGCAGATCAGCAAAACTACGCAGCAGGAGCATCGACAACAGCAGGAGGAGGACATGCAATCTCCACCTAAGAAGCAGCTGCAGATCAGCAAAACTACGTAGTAGGAGCATCGACAATAGCAGGAGGAACCCAAGCAATCTCCACCTAAGTAGCAGCAGCAACAGCAGCATCAGTGACAGGCGGAGGACAGGCAATCTCCGCCTGAGCAGCAGCCACCGTAGAAGAAGGGGGCCAGGAAACCTCTGCCTAGAGATGAGCTTCTTAACTGTTTTTGGACAAAACGGGATCCAAAATACAAGCCTGCTGTGCCTATGTTGTCAGAAGCGGACTTACAGGCTGCTGGACCGAATTGTGCCAGGTTGCATGCTTACGCCATGGAACACAATAAGGATAAACTTAGTTTTCCAGCAAAGTTGCCTGAAGACTCCTTTCATGGTGCTGGTGATTTAATGTTAAACATTGCATTCAGTCATGTGTATGACCTTATAACCCTGGTTGCTCTGGATGAGACCTTCTTGAGGTTGTGGACATTGTAAGTGCCTTAAAACCAAAATAGATATTTCTTTAATTTTGACCACAAAGTTCATGCATGCTAACATTTGGATTTTTTGTAGGAAAATGATGGACAAGGCAGCGGAGATGAAGATCGGTGTTGGGTTTTTGGATCCACAGGTTCTCACGACCACAAAGATTGATAAGGAGTCTAACCTTGTAATACAAGCATTGAGAAATGCAACGACGAATGACTACGTGGTGGGTGCCTTCGGCACCGGTGGCCACTGTGTAACACTGATCATCTGTATGAAGTTCAAAGAGGTTTGGTATCTAGATTCTGCTAAACATCATCCCGCGCGAAAGTTCGAAGATCTCCGAGCGCTTGTGACTTGGTCCGTACCTTGTAGGTTTTGTTCACAAAATTCTATCTCTTAGTGTTTCTAATCGGTATTGCTGATCTTGCAGGGCCTCTGAAAATATATGCCCAAAGGACGAAGGGATGAAAGGAAAGAAGACAAAGCTAAAATCCAATCAGACATTCAAGCACAAGCCAAATACCACTGTAAGATCGAGGTTTTTTTATGGTCCCTTCATACCAATTTGGTACTGCATTAACTTGTCATTTTGGTACCTTGATGCGCAGTGTGCTCAGCAGCCATCGGGGTCCTTTTTGCATGGATTTCATGTGGCATTCAATATGTTCAAACTACTCGAAGACATACCTCACATCAAGAAGGCTGCTGTAAGTAGATAATGCTGTCACCCTTGTCTCTGCTCATATTCTCCATTTGATTTTAGAAACTGATTTGTACTTGTATTCTCATAATTATTTTATTTTGCAGGATTTCAAACCTGCCCTAAATGTTTCTACAAAAGATCTAAAGCCGGTCCGGGAGATGTTGTGCGAGTACATTGTTAAGGAGATCCTCGACCGAAATGACAACCTCTATAATGGTGCACCGTGAGTTCATTGTACCGCCTGACAAACTTGAAACTTGCTGCATTCAGGCTAGTTTAGTACTGCCAGAGAAACCTGCTTGGCTGGGGTCAGATGTTGCCCGGTTTAGGCAGTTTTCTCAGGACTCCATCCAAACAAAGCACCGATGACGAACTTGAAACTTTAGCATGCATGTCGATCTGATGAGGAACTTGATGTGATCTCGCATTATTGTGTATATATATGTGATCTTGCTTGTGTATATATGTGATGAGAATGTGTTTGTGATGTCTCCTTGCATTGCTGTGGTGGCTGCCAAATCCTGGCTGTTTCCAGGATGCAGCCCCTGATCTGGTGGCTGCCAAATCCTGGCTGGTTCTGGGATGCAGCCAGAAAATGGGCAGGTTAATGTAGATACCCTACGTATCGGTCACGGGCGATAAGTAAGGCACGTTACAAAAACAGATCCGTGAGTAACGGGCTTCACTTGGAACGCCCGTTACAAGTATGACAACACTGTAACGGGCCGCATAAAGGCCCGTTACGAATACTGACCGGTGGGGCCTAGAAGTTGATGCTTTCATCGAGACAGAGGAGACGCACTTCCAGAGCACGCGTCTCCTGTCGTCGAGACAGAGGTGACGCACATCCAGAGCACACGTCTCCTTTCGTGGAGACAGGCGAGACGTATGTTCAGAGCACGCGTCTCCTTTCGTCCAGACAGAGAAGACGTGCGTACAAAAAATGCGTCTCCTTACGTGCAGATGCGTGTCCGCAGCAAACGTCTCCGATATTGAGTTCATGTAACGGGCTCGGTTTCTGTGCCCGTTACCAAAGGTCCATGTGGGCCCAGAGAAACAGACATTTCAGGTGACCGGTAACTAGTTTCGATAACGGTCTTTGTTAGACGCCCGTTACAATTACGTGTCATCAGTAATGGGCATCCGCCCGTTACCTTTCTTGGCTTATTTGTAACGCTTGATCGGTAACGGGTGTTTTGCCCGTTACCAATGGCCATCCGCGCCCGTTACCAATGTCTGTTTTTCACGTTGTGCGCATCTGTTCTGTTCGGCAAAAAAATAAAATGAAGAAAAACACTACTGGCGTCGACTGTTGAGCATCCCTCCGCCGCCCGCAAAGCCGCAACACCTCTCGTGTCGCCGCCTGCTCGTCGCTGTCCTCGGCCACCAGGTGTTGCGCCTCATTCTTCGTTGTGCAGCATCGCCGGGTTTCACATTTCACTCATTCGCATCCTTTGTACCCTACCATCCGCTATCACGGAGTGGTAGGGTTTCATTAGGCCGGCGACGGCGGCGGCCGCGAAGATTCCAGCCGTGGCCACGCGAGGCAACGCACCTCCATAGGGACGGCGAGCAGCCGCATCCAAGTGCCACTACCGGAAATCGCTAAGTTGCCGTGAGCCAACAATTTTGCCGTGAGCCAAAAGTCGGGCTCACGGTAAAATACCCTTCTCCCGACTGCCATCTGTAAAACTCACGGCAAAAGCCAATTTTGCCGAGAGCGCCTCACGGCAAAATGCCTTTTTGCCGTGAGCCTTTTTCCTAGCCGACGGGAAAATGATCTTTACCGTAAATTGAAATCAAATTTTGAAGCATTAAATTAATTCAAATCAAAAACTTTCAATTACAAAGTTTCATTACTTCTCAAGATGAACAACTTTTATTAGGGTCATTTCGTCATTTGACAAAGTTGAAATAATTTTGTTCACAAATCTTATATCTCTTATATAGTTTCATGAAACTATATGAGAGATGTATAGAATTTGTGAAGATTGTTAGTACCACAATACCGGATGGTCAAATGACCAAAATAAAAGTTGTCGGTCTTGAGAACTTATGTAACTTTGTAGTTGAACCATTTCTAATTTGAATTACTTTCGTCAACGAAAAGTACGTCTGAATTTCTCAAATTTAAAATTTGAATTTTTGAAATGAAATCGAATGGAGAAACATTATAAATAAAAGATGTACATCTTGACAAGCTAAGAAACTTTGTTTTCCACAAACTTATGAATCTCAACGAAAATATTTTCAATGAAAAACTAAGTTGATTGTTTCAAATTTGAGATTCAAATTTTGTAAACTACCTCAAATGGAGAAACTCACAATATGAAAGTTGTGTATCTCAAAAAGTTATGAAACTTTGTATGTGATAACTTTTTAATTTGAAGTCGTTTGCTATTTTTAACTAATTAAATACATTTGCTGTAATTATTTAAAAAATATTCCTTTCCCGTGGGCCGAAATAGGAGCTCACGGCAAAGGTTAATTGGGCCGGCCGGCCCAATTAACCCACCGGCCCCTCCCCACAAAAAAACCCTAGCCTATATAACCCCTCCACCCACCCCGCCCCGCCTCCCTTCTCACCCTCTCCTAAACGCCGCCGCCTCCTCTCCTCAGATCCGTCTCCCTCACCCTCTTCGCCGCCTCCCCATCCCCCATGGCGATGGTGACCTCCCCCTCCCCACGGCGACGGCAACCTCCCCGCGCCTCCCCATCCGCTCGCTGCCCCTCCTCTCCCCCCTCCGCTCGTTGCCTCTCGGCCTGGCAGAGAGGAGCGGCAGCGGGGTGTTGGCGTTTCTTAACGTCACCACTATGGCACCGGTTAGCGGGAGCGTATAAAAGACACCGGGTATACCGCAAGTGCACGGAAATACCGCTGTAGCACTTCCTCAAGGAAGGAGAGTATTCCAAGGGTATCGAATCCAAGGAACGGTGTGTACTATCTCCTACTTCTAGTATAGATGATCCAAGGACACAACTCTGATGGATAGGATAGGTAGAAAGGATCTGCTCGGACCAAGCGCAGAGTCTAGTTACGTTCTCTCAGGTATAACACTCACTTCGGGCACCAGGCACATCCTAGGCAACGTGCTGGCTCGAGCCCAACTCGGCACGCGACGTAAGAGGGTTGCAAAGGGTCCAACAGGCTGTCACCACTGCAGCCTACCTCTACGCTACGATCGTACGTGGTCTTCGAAGGGTAGCTTATGGTCCAGACACCTCATCTATACCACTCACTATTCCTACGAATCCGCGAGGGAGATACTGGCATTAGCTCAAGGTATGCTTTATCACTCATGCAAGATCACGAATGCACTTTGATCTAACTAGAGACATGCAGGAGTTTCACTTTACTCTAATAGACAAGCAGACAAACTAGATGCAACTTATGATCTAAGTTCTAATGGATCGAAAGGGTTGTGTTCGAAGAACACAAGCCTCTAAACCAAGAACAAACGAAGAACACAAGAACACAGCATTCTAGGCATGCATACGACTTTAGTCTAAATAGAAAATATCGAAATACTCACTTTAGTCTAGTTGAAGAACAAAGGCACCGCTGAGGATCGTTCTTGAGGAAGATGTCATGAACATGACATGGCCTCAAGCATCCCACCTTACTTCCTAGCACTAATCCTAAACAAGAGAGCTCTCCTCTCCTAAAGAGAGAGGCTCTAAGGCCAAAATGAAGAGGAGGAGAAGAGTGTGTCCCAAATGAGAGCCCCTCCCCTCCTATTTATAGAGGAGGGGGTGGCTTGCATTTAGACTCCAAGTGCTTCCTATTTTTCAGCTTCCTGGGCGCAGCCAATAATTGATTGACACGTGGCAGTGAAGAACCGGGCCAAAACCGGAATATTCCTTGGAGAACCGGACATTCTCTTGCTGGCTGGGCGCTGAGTGGCACTAAAAATCATTTGTCGGGGCGGACCAGGTGGTTAACCAGCTGAACCGGCGGGCCGGCATGCAGATCGCGCCACCGCCTCACTCCGGGCCAACCTCTGCGCGCCACCTGTCCCGGCCCAGGCAGCTTCCCCCGCACGGCGCTGTGCCGACACCGCCCGCACCTATCCCTGCTCGACAACTGTCCCGGCCTGCATGTGCTCGCGCGCGCACGTGAACGGGCGAAGCGGGATCCGTGTGCTGGCCTGCGGAGCGATCTGAGCCAGCCACATGGCCCTGCCTGGTGGATCCTGCGCTCCTCCACCGCGATCCGCAGCGACGGCTGAGCACCAACCGGTGCGTGCCACGTGGCACCGCCTGCTTCGCAGCGCCTGCGCGCCTGCATGCGGAGTCGTGGGAGAAATCGAAGCCCAATCAGGCTCCGCCACGTGGTAGCTCTGTGCTGAATCGCATGCGGATAGGGTACGGTGGGAAAAGCTGTGGGTCCCACGATGACATCATCTATTTTGTCTTTTTCTTATCTTGCACATACGAACTCCAATGTAGGCATATAATATGTCAATTTCGATCGTCTCGACAAGCCCGTCGCAATGGTGCAGTCCAAATTGGCATTTGAGGATGTTTATGATGATGTCCTTTAATATCTATTGGACTACTTGCTCTCAACTGTATCATTTGGTACGTATTCCGGTGCATCCTGCAACAAAAGCTAGAAACACCAACACTTGTGGAAATCATCAGTATCAAGCCTTATTCTAGTGTTGATGATCCTTTTACATTTGTTTTATGCAGATATTGACGGTGTAAAAGTAACACTTTTCGACCGTCAACACGGGGCGAGACTATGAGTCCGACCCAGGTGGGGTTAGATGGAAAGCCTGACACACCGGCTTCAGATACATACAATCTAGCCCCCGTAACCTTAGCACCAGCAGCCGAAATAACGACACACCGATCCGGCCGAAGCATGACACACCGATCCGACTACAACGCCACTAGGGCCTCCTGTTGCGCCTCGGCAATCTTAGCACCATACTCCTCTGCAACCTTAGCACCGCACTCTGGCGCACCTCTCGGGGAAAGGCCTAATCGCCCCAAAAGACTAGTCTGATAGGGGAATGGTGGCTCTCCATTTTAAGGTGACTTCCTCCTCCCAAGCTAAGAAAGGTAGGATAATGAGGCTCACACGGTCGCCGCCCAACTACAACTAGGCTTCGGCCCATGTTGCGTCTTTGCCAACGGGTAATAGTGGAGGAAGATGTCCTCATCATTCTCCCCTTCTTAGCAAGGGCCCAACTTTGATACCAAATGATGAGTCCGGCCCAGGTGGGGTTGGATGGAAAGCCCGACACACCGATCCAGCTTCAGATATGCACGATTTGGCCCTTGCAAATCCGGCTTCAGGTACACATGACCTAGCCACCAAGATTCCAGCTTCAGATACGTACAATCTGGCCCCGTAACCTTAGCACTAGCAGGGGAAATAATGACACACCAATCCCGCCGAAGCATGACCCACCGACCCGGCTACAATGCCACTAGGGCCTCCTATTGCGCCTCGGCAATCTTAGGACCATACTCCTCTGCAACCTTAGCACCGCACTCCGGCGCACCTCTCGGGGAAAGGTCCAATTGCCCCAAAAGACTAGTCTGATAGAGGAAGGGTAGCTCTCCCTTTTAAGGTGACTTCCTCCTCCCAAGCTAAGCATGGTGGGATAATGAGGCTCACACGGTCGCCGCCCGACTACAACTGGGCTTCGGCCCATATTGCGTCTTTGCCAACGGGTAATAGTGGAGGAAGATGTCCTCGTCACGAGGTGTGGAGGCAGCCGCAGCAGTGGGGACCCGCGGCCTCCTCTCCCTCCGGTGGGGTGCGCCTCCTCTCCCTCCACGGGGCGCGCCTCCTCTCCCTCCGGCGGTGCGCGCCTCCTCTCCCTCCGGCGGAGCGCAGCCTCCTCTCCCTCCGGCGGGGAGATCCACGGCGGGCGCGGCCTCTTCTCCCTTTGGCGGGGAGGTCCACGGCGGGGCGCGCCTCTTCTCCCTTTGGCGGCGAGATCCACGGTCGGCGCGGTTCTCCCTCTCTCTAATCTCCTCCCTGTTTTTGCCCATAGGTGGTGGCGGCGCGCCCCCTCCCCCACGGCCGACGACGAGATCCGGCAACGCCTTCCTCCCTGACGACCAGATCTAGCGTCTCCTTCCTCCCTCGATGCAAGATTCGGCGGCGCCTCGACGAGATCCGGCGGCGAGGGAAGGTGGCGGGGGACGTGGCGGCATGATGGGCCCCGCAGGGGATTTGGGATTTCTTTTTTTGTGCTTCCTTCATTTTTTTCGTGAGTCACATCTGCCACACGACAAACCTTTGCCGTGAGTATTCTTTTAAACTCACGGCAAAGATCCCTTTGCCGGTAGAGTTTGTCGTGAGCCGTATGCTGGCGGCTACTCATAGCAAAGCCTTTCCCATGAGTGAACTGGGCTTTGCCATGAGGAACCAGCTCACGGCAACTTAGAGATTTCCGGTAGTGGCCCGCACCATCGCTAGATGAAGAGCAAGCACTACACATAACCTTCTGCAGGAGAGCAACAACAGAAAGTTCAGAAATTCAATAAGCTGATTCTTTCATGAGAAAAGAGAATGTTGAATCGGATCAAAGCAATCTTTTGATGATGTTCTGATCATCACAGAAGCCATTCACGAGGAAAGATAGCATAATGGATATAGATTACTCAGACTTATCCACAAACGCAGAAAAGCTCACGTCCGGCCGGCCGTCAGCAAGGTGATGATAAGCTCCGCTCCTCCCGCTTTTTTCTGCTGTTCTCGCACCATTTTCTATGGTCCTCGCGCCTTTTCTCGATCTCGCATGTTTTTTTTACTTTTTCTTCACATCTTTTTTACTCCTATGATTGATCTGCAAAAGGGTCGTCGTATGCAGGCCTGACATCTAAGTTTTGGCCCAACCAAATCATAGGACGCTGGTTCCTTGCTCCCGTCGGATGCGGAATGGACATCATCCTGGTTCCTACCTCTCTCTGAGGTAGCTCCAAATACTTCAGAGGAGCTCGATCCCAGAGTAGAGTGAGAGCAATGTTCGTCTGGACCTGCCCTGGGAGTGGCCATTGGGGAGCCAGAAACCATGGTCGTTTGTAGGAGCCGACAGTGGGATTGATTCCAAGGGAAGACCAGACCAGCCTCGCGCGACTGTAGTGAACGAAAATGTGGTCATCAGTCTCAAGTGTATCATGGCAAAATTCACAGTTCGCATCCTCCCATTGCCGGATGTTTTTGTGGTGAAGGTTTGCCCTAGTGTTGACCCGACCGTGAATGAGTAACCAACCAAAGAATTTTACTTTCCCGAGAAGCTTAGTGTTCCAAACTCGCTCAGCGTCAAGGTCAGCATTGTCCCCTGCATGAATCAAGTGGTACACTCCTTTGGTACTGAAGGGGGAGTGCAGCGAGCTATCGAGGAGGTGAAGGTCATCTTGCCCACTGAGAGGGAGGAGCTGAATGCAGTTATGCAAGATGGCGAGATCAGCAGAAGCCACATTGGTGAGTCACGGCTGGAGGTGACAGTTCAGATTGCCGGCAACAATTTCGTGTACAGACCCAGTTGTGTCCGTGTAATGGGTGTAGAGGGCCGAAAAAGTTTGGGCCAGAGTGGTGCCTAACATCCACTTATCGTGCCAGAATGAAGTGCTTTTGCCGTTCCCAATATGCACAGCTGTGAGGAAGCGGTAACGCGGGAGTTCATGCTGAACCAGACGTTGCAGGAAAGAGTCATTGTCCATCTAGGCATGACGATAGTACCAGGTTTTCCACGGCAGGGGAGTAGGTTCATGAAGCTTGTGTACAAATTTCATGAGTAGGCAGTGGTTTTGATCTTCAAGGTTCTTAATCCCCAAACCACCGCAAGCTTTGCTCTGCAAACTTTCTCCCATCGCAGCAAGCATTGCGAGCCATTACACTTGTCCTCTCCCGTCCAGAGAAAGGCTCGATGTCGAGCATCGTGATGGTCAATCACAGTTTTCAGAAGGAGGTGCGACGACATGAAGTAGATGGTCAGGCCCCCAAGGACTGCACTGACCAGGACCAGGCGGCCGCCAGTGGATAGGAGCTTTGCCTTCCATCCGGACAAATATCGGTTGAAGCTATCAATCAGAGGCTTGTAATCCGACACATGAAGCTTGGGGGGACAGTGGTAAGCCAAGGTAAGTTTGGGGGAAGGTGGAGATAGCACACCCAATGATCGAAGCCATGTTTTCAGCCTCACCGACAGTAACATGCATGTGAACAAAGGTAGACTTATGAAAATTAATGGTGAGCTCGGTGGCAGCTGAGAAATCATCGAGGATTCCTCTGAGAACAGTCATGGAGTCAGCACCCCCCTTTGCAAAAATCAGAGTGTCGTTGCGTATTGCAGGACGGGGCAAGAGAGGGTGTGAGCAAGAGGGTGACACAGGGCTCCTCGCTCGAACGCTTTCCTTATCAGGCATTGCAGTACATCCACAACAATGATGAATAGGTTGGGAGAGATCGGGTCCCCCTGCCTCAGCCTGTGGCAACAAGTGATCGAACGCCCAGGAACGCCATTGAGCATGACAACAGTTCGCCCAGTTGTCAGCACCTTGCTAATCCAACCACACCACTTGTTATCAAAACCTCAAGCTTGGAGGATGGTGTCTAAACTTGCCCATTCAATGGAGTCAAATGCTTTTTTGAAGTCCAGCTTCAGTACCGCAGTGGGAGCCCCATGCTTATGGCAGCAACTTAAAAGATCAGCTGCATATACGAAGTTCTCAGAGATGCTCCACCCATGAATAAAACCTATCTCGTCAGCATCCACGATTTTCGGTATAGTGCAGTGAAGACGGTTGGCAAGAGCTTTGGTGAAGAGCTTCATCGGGCAGTTTTGAAGTGAGATCGACTGGAAAGCATCAGCGGTGCACACACCTTGTTTTTTGGGCAAGAGAACGAGATGCGCCCTGTTCAGGCTATCAAGGTCCGGGGAACCATCAAAGAAGCTTTCAAACAGGGAGAGGACATGTACACAGATTGTTGGCCAAAAGCTTTTGTAGAAGGAGGGGCCCAACCCGTCTGGGCCAGGGCTAGCATTCATGTCCATAGAGAACAAGGCGTCAGTAATTTCTTCCGAAGAGAAAGGGCGAGAGATCTCGGAGCCAGTGACTGCTATTGTCGGATAAAGTTCAAAGAGACTGAAATGCCATTCAGTCACATTGGTTGTGCCTAGAAGCTCAGTGTAGAAGTTGTGGAGAAGTAGGGCTTTAGCGCCATGGGTCTGGAATGTTTGTCTGTCGTGTTCCAGGCTGTGTATGAGATTTTTGCGCCGACGGCTCAACGCATGTTAGTGTTTCAGACATCGAGCCTACCACGGGGTACCCGAAGTAGTAGATTGTGCGGTGGGGCTCACCAAGATCAAGAACACAATGGTGAGACATGGGGCACACAATTAGACAGGTTTAGGCCGCAATGTGCGTAATACCCTACGTCCTGTATGCTGCGTGGCTCTGTATTGATTGCATATGTTCTTGAGAGGGGTCCCTGCCTCGCCTTATATGCCACGGGAGGCAGGGTTACAAGTTGGATTGATACAAGAGTACTATTCGAGTAGGACTAGGAGTAGCCTATAATGAGTAATGAGAAGCTATCCTAATCTTAGTACAAGTCCTTGTCCGTCTTGTCTTGTCTTGTGGCCCACGGTAAACTTGCACCGTGGCCTACTAGTCGAGTAGTCCAGGTGTGTAGGCCTTATCTCCCGGGTATGGCCCACATGTGTGGTGGGCCCAGGGATGCCCGATCGACAAGCCCCCGAGTACTTTGTAGTCAAGTGTGATGCATCCAAGTAGTCTTGAAGGTCTCCACGAGTAGTTCCCAAGCGTCCCCGAGTTCTGTAAGCTTCGATCTTCAATAATACTTGAATTATCACGAGGCTGGAAGGTACTCCAGCTACCTCTACGAGTAGTCTTGAAGTCTTCTCGAGTTGTTCCCAAGCGTCCTCGAGTACTTCCCTTGAAGGTCTTCAATAATACCCGCTTCGTTCTTGAAATCTTTGCATCAAAGATCCATATGGAAATGCGATTACTAAAATCACATTCCATATGGAATGTAGCCCCCGAGCCTTAGGTCAAATCCAGGATTCAAGCTGAGGGTCAATCTTCTAGCACTTGATCTTGCTCCAAAAAATCTGAAGAAATCCCGAAGAAATCATATGGGAATGCGATTACTAAAATCGCATCCCATATGGATGTAGCCCCCGAGCCTTAGTTCGAATTGTAAATTCTAGCTGAGGGTCCATCTGAAGTCTTCGCCAAATAATCCTGTAAAATTCTGAGAAAAAACCGAAGGACACGTGGCACGGAGCCCCCGAGCCTTGAGTCGAGTACTTCTCGAATTGAAGGATCCAATCTGACTGTAGAAAGTGGCCTGAGTTCAGTGTACTGTAGCTGAGTGAAATCCAATCCCATCGAGTAGTCAAGCCCCAGAGATGGAGCCGAGCAGGTCTTGGAATTTGTAAAAAAGCCCACTGACTTGGCCAAAAATAATTGCCCTGTGTGAAACCAATCTGTTGAATACGAAGGGTCACCAGGTCGAACCGTTAGGGTTTTGGATTATAAATACCAGAGGGGGTGTCCCCTAGGGTTTCATTACTTCTATTCGCCCTTAGATCCAGAAAAGCCTTAGCCACCATAGCCCCCGAGCAGATGCGAAAGAAGACTCTCGTGACTGGAAGGATGAAGACTGCGCCATCCAAGGGACTGATGGAGAAGAAGATATCTGGTCGCAGCAAAAATCAGTTGCCAGAGCCAAAATACAAGACGGTGGTGATTGAGAAGCCACCGAGCCAGGCCGCCTCTTGGTAGAAGTCCAAGATGAAGGAAGAGGACATCAAGGCCCTTGAGGTTTCTGGCTTGCTATGCGAGAAGGCAGTCGCAGGTTGGAACTCCGCCGCTGGGGATGCGTGGCCCATGGAGAAGAATCCAGATGAAATCCCGATGTTTGGCCACTTCATCGAGCGTGGGTTGACTCTGCCGGCCTCGGATTTCTTCAGAGGGTTCCTCGACTTCTTCAAGCTGGAGCACGTGCACTTGAACCCGAACAACATCTTCCAGATTGCAGTGTACGTGCACTTCTGCGAAGCTTTTCTTGGAATCCGCCCGCATTGGGCCTTGTTCAGGAAGATATTCCGGTTGAAGCCGCAGCCCAATGCCAACTTCCCAGTAGTAGTCGGTGGAGCTGGTCTTCAGATGCGTCAGAAAGCACAGGAGCTGTATTTCAAGTACGATCTGATAGACTCCAACCAGGATCGGAAAACCAAGTGGTTCTACATTGACAACGTTCCACCTCAACTGCCTAAGCCCAGTATGTTTGCGCTAGTATACGAGAAGATCTGGTAGGATGAACTGTTGATGCAAGAGTGCATTCAGATCCCTGAATTACTGGCGAAGATTGCCCAGAAGAAGGCACAAGGCTTGACAGCTGAGAGGGTAGCCATCAGCTTCATGAAGCGCCGGGTACAACCCTTGATACTGAGGGAGCATCTTGGGTACGAGTACACGGGTCTTGGTGATGGCTCAAGGATGTTTGCAGAGGAGATCAGCGATGATCTCGTGATGGAGAGGCTGCAAAAATCTTTAAGAACCTTCATGGAATACCAGCAGCTGTTACGGAGTTCAGCGCTGATAATCCTCCACGTATGGTGAGTACTTGAATCAACCCCCGAGTAGTTATTATGGTAGTAGTCGTAGACTGAATATTTGTCATCTTGTATATGCAGGAGGATGTCGAGAAATTTATCTCCATCCCACCTCCTCGTCTCCATGAACCGGAGTAGGTGCCAGAAGTAGAGCCGTCACAAGATGAGGCTCAAGCCCCCGAGAGTAGTCGTCCTGCTCAAGGGGAAAACGAAGTGCTGGTAGAGGATGCCTCCTCCAGCGACGATGACAAGAAGACACTTCAACAGCGTTTTGAAGTGAAAGCTCGCTACGGGTACTCTGGAGTGCCCATCCATAGTGGTATTTCCGCAGGAGCGTTGAAGAGGCCAGCTTCATCCCTTGCTGATGATGTGACGTAGTCACCGCGGAAGAAGAGGACCACAGTTGGGAAACGTGCTGTGAAGAAGGTCATAGCCTTGCCGTCCATTACGGTTAGTTTTATAATCTAAGTAGCCAATATCTTGTTGGATACTTGTAACTTTTGTAATGGCTTGTAACTTTGACTATGCAGGTTATCAAGAGTACTACTCATGTACCCGCGAGTAGCCCTGCAAGGCCAACAGAACCCGAGATGGTTCAAACATCGTCCGTCGAGATGGTGATGCCTGAGCAACAAGAAGCCGCAGTGCCGGGAAGTGTGCCACCGGTAGGGAGTGTCCCAGTGGTGCTGGCAACGCCCACGTTCTTTGATATGCTGGGACCAAGAACTGTGGTTCCTCGTGCTACTCTGTAAGTACCCCGGGTATTTGAGTACTTCTTGGAGTTGATAAATTTGAATATGCTAACCGACTTGTTGATGCAGGAAATCCACTGATGTGAAGTGGGGAGCTTCAGGAAGTAGTTCTGCTGGGGGTAATCAGAACCCTCCAGCGGAACAAGAAGATGTTCTTCCGGAACCCCAAGTGGTAGCTGCTGAAGCTGATGCCGCACAGTCGCTGCGCCTACTTTGGAGTGATATAGTCAAGGCAGTGGTGGATGCAACTTCCAAGCTGTCACACCTGGTTTTAGAAAAACAAACCAAGTGCATACCTATATGCATGCCAGGATCAAGTTTCATGCATATAGTAGACATAAGTGAATAACAACAGCAGTATCACGTATAAAAACATAAACAACTTACTATTCTATCAGAGTTATACAGCTCAATCCTGGAAACGGAGGCGCCAACTCCACAAGCAATCGACTGGGGGCTGCGTACGCCTAGCATCATCACCATCTTCAACAGCTTCACACCTTTTTCTTCTGAGCAGCAATAAGCAAGGATGAGTACACTTATGGTTGGTACTCAGCTGGCCACAAGAACTAACCAGAAACAATTTAAAGTCTATCTTTAAGTTTATTAATCATGTAAGGGTCCAGGCCGCTCTTGACCGTGAGCACGGCTAATCGATTAGTTTTACACTCTGCAGAGGTTGTACACTTTCACCACAAGTCGCGTAAAAGTCCCGAAGAACTTTAGACCCAACCATGCGATGCGGATCAGGCATCATACCACACTACCTAGGTGTGATTGCATAGGGACGCTACGAGGCCTTTACAAAGATTCCCTAGCGCAGGCTGCTCGCTAGGTTACATGACAGCGCAATGGATAAACCTCTCTCGAGACTGCGAAGCTACCATAGAGCAGATCAGTCTGAGGGCCGGGCTATACACCAACTACCGGCACCCCCTAACCCCTTTCAGGTAAAGCATACCAAACACTAAAGTTTCTAATTAATTGGCCAAGACAGAGCCATATGTCTTGTGGTTGCACTGTTTTCCTGGGTGGTCGCTCCATGTTCCGATTAATGCAAAAGTATTATTGTAAATAAGCATAGGTAGAAGGTGGTTAGGGACACTTGCCTTTCTCCAACGAAAAGCTATACTCTTACTGCTCTTTCTTCAGCTCTCGCTTTCTTGAAACTCTTCATCTTCAAAGCAACGAACAACGATCCTTCTTCTACTCGAAGCAAACATCGGGCACAACATACAAAGCAACAAGTATAACTAAGAACAATGCACCAATCAAAAGAAAAGCTTTAAAAGAACGCACTAAAGGATAGGCTCGATTCTATGGTTACGCAACGACGAAAGACGTTGAAAACAAAACTAAGGTCGATGCTATCGAAAGTTTATTATCAAACAACAAGAGACTACGTGCTTCATATGTTTTAATTACAAAATCATGTGGCAAGAATATTTCAAAGCAAGTTATATTTAATTAAGAAAACACGATAAAACTAATCATATTTTATTAGCAGATATTTAAGTACAAGTTATATCAAATTAATAATTAACATTAAAAGATAAAGCATGTGAAAGAATCTAATCGAATAACTTTATATTGCGTGTTCAACTAAACATATTAACATTGAAAAGGCATTTATATTATCATTAAGCACATTAACTTTATTATGAAAACCGATATGTAACACTAAGCATCTTTTTATTTATAAAAGCTAGTTATAAATGAGAATTAACCAATTAAATCTTAACTCAAGAAATCCGGGGTATAATCTAATCACTTTTATTTGGAAAACCAATTAAATAAGAATTAGTCAAGATTAACATGCAACTTTAATATTAAAACAAGTAACAAGTGATACACATGCTAACGCACAAGTTAAGGTGAAACGAACTAGAACGACACAAACGTACTATAACGGTACAAAACTAATCTACGCGTTAGGAGGAACATGTCAGTGAAAGAATTATTGAGATCGGAATTGAATAGAATAAGATTTGAATTTTAATAACCAGAAAAAGATAACTGATTGAATATGACGTAAAGATGATGTCTGCATGAGAAATAATCAAGAAAAGAAATTAAATGATAGATAGATTGGCTGACGTGAGCAAGGATTTTACAGATGACTAAATAATTATTCCATAGATCAAAGATTTGTAAGGCCTAATGATCAACGAAGTTTCACATTACCTAAAAGAAGTGTAGGAAAAGTACTGATTATTTGGTAAAGGAAAAGTCCTAATTACCACATAAGCATGATGTCACCATGATGTCATCACCGGCAAGAGCAAGTATGAACGAGGATGCATGGCTTGGTTGCTTCTGTACAAGAACGTAACCCTCTTTCTTGGACTTCATGGCTGGTGATTAGCTCCTGATGGCTTGCGCTATCTGCTGTAGAGACAGGGAAGGCGGTTCAGCAGATGTAGCTAGGGCAGCAGGGACGATGGAACACGGGCATGGCCATAGGCAGCAAAGAGTTGCAGGTAGCATAGATTAGAGACAAAAGATAGACGGAGGAGTGCATGATGTGCAGGTCATCTCACCAGCGGCGATGACGGCCGGGCTCGACGCTGGCTCAGCAACGCAGGTGATGTGTGCACGGCGTTGGCATGCAGCGGTGATCAGATCAGATAGCTAGGCGACAGGAAACAACTGGTGGAAAATATAAACTAGATAAGTTATGGGTGTAGATTAATTGATAGGCAAAGCTACAGGTCACGATATATGAGGATAAGATGCAAAACGAAACGAAGAGAAGATTGGCAACGTGCCGGTGTTCTCACCCAAAGCAAAAGATGAACGACGGCTTCAGATCGATCTCGACAAGGACGGTTGATTCTTCCCGCAACGATGACCTCGGGATGGCCTTCCTGATGGGCTTCATGCAGGCATGCAGCGACGGTTTGTAGCTCCAGGACGTGGATGATTTGGGCGGTGGCGGGTGTGCAGCTTGATCACCTTGACATTGAATGGCTCCCGACGGCAGCGCTGACTTGCTTCAGCGGACGGCGACCGCGGTGTCGTCCGGCGACGAGCGGATGACAACAACAGATGGTGCATCGATCTATCCCTGGCCGTGGACGATGAACGACGGACGGTGATGAGCTGTGGCTCGACGCGACGGCGAGCTGCTCGTGTAGATGAGATCAATGGCGGCAGCCTGCAGCTTCATCTGGACGGTGCACCGCAGCAGCGTTACGGAATAGGCGGCGCATGCAGGAGGTGGACGGCAACAAAGGTCTTGATGGTTCGGGCGACACTTTTATAGGCGCGGTGCCCTAGGGTAGCGAGGCGGCCGGTGCACGAACTCGATACGGCAGGCGAGTCCTACTCGGTCTCAACTCGAGTCCGGTATTTAGATCGAGATGTAGAGCGAAGGCTGCCTGATGACAGATCGAGCCCCTTGGGTCCAAGGAAGGAGTGAGATCGAGACGGCTTTGATGCACACGCCAGAGCAACAAAGTGCCGCTGTGCTTTGAGCCCAAGAAGGAATTGCAACGACATGATATATGATGAAAGAAAGAAACCAAACATGAAGGAAAAAGAAAAGATAATACAAGTAGAGTTTGGATCATGATAGATGTATAGGACCTTCAAAAGATAAAGAAATTAGCAGATATCTTGAGCTGATAGAAAACACCGTAAAGCCAAATAAAATACTTGGAGCTCCTAGAAAGAATTCTAGAGCCTTCTAGTAAATGGATTTAGCTCTTAGAAAAAATGAGAATAAACTTCAGAGAGAGCCGAAAAAATTCTCAGAGAGACTTCAGCATCTAAACACATTTTTAAAACCTTTTTACACTCAACAAACACTAAGATGCATCGGCATGAATGCAACACTCACATCGAGCCAATTTATTTAATTCAGAAAATCAAACAAAGGTTTTTTTTCTTATACTATATTTCCGTAAAGAAAAATAAATGTTGGAAAAATTTTAAAATTATGAGAAAATCATTGTTTAATTATTCTTTCTATTCACATCCTGAAATTGGGAAATTTCAGGGTGTGACACAAGCCAAGGACCCAGCAACCAGAAGACATAGAGGCGGTGGTGAATGAAGGCCTGGAAGTTGATCCAGAAGCCGTATTGCGCCATGAAGATGCCTAAGTTGCTGAAGCCCCCGTGCGTCAGATAGATGCACGACTTGTACTGGAAGACAGCCCAGAAGGCCGCATAGTACCGCATGAGCCAGAAATTGAAGACCCAGCTCCTCTGCGTAGTGCTGCAATGAACTCGGAGGCAGGAATAAGTACTCAATCCAGGGTTGAAGGTTTAATGCCATATGATGACTCATGCCTGGATGAGGACAACCTGCAGGCGCACTCCGAGATGTTCCGCAGTGTAGAGAAACTCTTTGCGGTAAGTTTGAGAACATAGTCCCTTGTAGAGTAGTTTAGCGAAAGATAACTTGTATCTGACCCTTGAGTTGTTTGCTTTTTCAGGAAGTTGTCAAGCAGTCGAAGCGGAAGACTCGCCTGCTTGAGCAATATATAGCGGACATAGAAGAAGTCTCGCAGCTCAGAGAAGAACTCAAAGAGCAAAAGGCGTTGGCTCTGAGGCTGCAAGAGAAGCTTGATGGCAATGCCGCCGAGTACCACAATGAATTCCAGAAGCTGACGGCACAAAAGGATGACATTGTCGGGAAGAACAAGTCACTGCACCAGAAGAATAAAGGTATTCCCCCTTTCTAAACTTGTTTTCGAGTACTTATTTTTTGCAAACTTCATCCTTATAAGTTGTCTTGGTATATTGCAGAGCTGACTGAAGAGGTTGAGAGGCACAAGAAGAAATCTCTTGACTGGCAGTTGGCCTTTAACCGTGAAGAATCAGCTCGTCTTGACCTCGAGGCAGATTATAAGGTGCACTGTATGGAACTTGAGCGTGAAATGCAGATTCGACTTGATGGTTGGAATGACCTGCTGACTTGTATGCAGTCGCTCAAGATCAAAATTGAAGAATCCGAGTGTCTGCGCGAAGAGCTGAAGGTCTTGATGGAAGCAGCTGAGCCAGTGGCTCGTCTCTTTGAACCCAGGGTGGCAGGAGTGCAGCCCCGTCCACTTGTGGAGAAGTTGAAGGACGCGTCGAAGAAGATACTGGAGTATACTCAGCGGCTGGCTTGCACAATTCCCAATAAAGTGCTGAGTGTTATCAAGTCTTTCTACGCAGACGCGGATCTGACGGTCATCATGGGCTGAACGAGTTGATGCAGCAGACATCTCCTATTGCGGAAGCCATCTCCAAGTTCATTGATCTGCGCTAGATGAACCTGTAGGATAAAAACACTATGGAAAAAACAAGTGTAATTCCAAAGAAGTGTTTTATGTAATATAATTGAAAACTTGAGTAAGTCAATTATCTGGATCCCTTGTTTGCTTGTGTGGTTGCCATGTACTCGAGTTCATGATCATTGAGTGTATGGCTGCAAAAAGAGTTACGGTACTCGAGTAGAAGTACTCAAGTTTAGATGTGTTCCGAAAAATGTTAGCTTTAATCACAACAAATAAGAAACCTTAGCTGTAGCAGCATAAAAAGAAGGCTGTGTTGTGAAATAAGCAAAGACACAGTAACAAGTCGATATATAGAATAACCACTTTATTACTGTCTTGATAAATGAGTACATTGTATCGAGTTTACAATATCTGGATACACTATTGAGTAATAGTGCCTTAAGTACCTCTAAGGCTATGAGCCTAGTGAGAGAGTACTCGCAAGAATGTTCCGAAGAATGAGTAAGACCGTAGGAGACAGTGTGATGAACTCATCTTGCTGTAGTAGCAACTTGTGTGAGAGTTCCACTGAGACCCTACTATGAAAGGTGTTACTCTAGGCCGCAACCTCTTATTGAAAATAGAATAAGGACAACATGTGCCACTTATTGCTCTATACGACACGGAGTCGTTTGGAGAGGGTTGTCAAGACCCCCTACGGGTTATCACAGAATGAGACTGCCTGGAGAGGATTATCCTGATCCCTTACGAGTATTCGCAGCCGAAGTCGCCTGGAGAGGATTGTCGTGATCCCCTACGAGTAATCGCAGCCAAAGCTGCCTAGAGAGGATTGTCATGATCCCCTACGAGTTGTTGCAGCCGTAGCTACCTGGAGAGGGTTGTCGTGACCCCTACGGGTAGAACCGACAAAGCTGGTCGATGTAACACCCTGAAATTTTCAAATTTCAAGATGTTATTAGGAAAACAATTAAATAATGATTTCTCATAATTCTAAAATTTGCTCAACATTTATTTTTCTTTACATAAAATTTAGTATAGGAAAAATATCTGTGGATTTCTAAATTAAATAAAATGATTCTATGAGTGTTGCATTCATTATGATTGCATTTCTTTTGTTTGAGTTAATGTTTTCAAAATCATCAAAAATCAAATCTAAACTCCTCTATATCTTTTTTTTCTAAACCATCCCGACCTTTCTTGTTTTTCCGACCGGCCCAAAGTCTCATCACAACAACCTAAGTTGACAGCTTGTTTTCCCACCTCCGGTCGGTGCCGCACCGCGCTCGTGTGTTGCGCTCGCACCGCTTCCCTTCCCGCGCACCCGAGCTCTGTGGCCGGCTCCCCCGAGTGTCTGCTCGTCGTGCTCGAGCCGTTCATCTCACGCGCACCAATCCGCTTCTTTGGCCGCGCCACTTCCTCTCCATCTACGTGGGAGCGCCACACGTCAGGCCTCCTCCCACCTCTGGCCAGTCGCCACCCCATGCCCACGCTCGCACGCATCCATGCGTTGCGCTGGCGCCCGAGCTGCACGCTACCCGCGAGGCCGTGACACTCGCCCTCCCGCACGCCTGTCTGCTTCCCTAGCCGAGCCTGCTCGCCTGCCCGTGCCGTGCCGCCAGTGCGCTGCCACGCCGCTCGCGCCCGGCCACTTGTGCCCGAGCCGCTTGCCATCCCCGTGACCTTTCGCTCTCCCGCGCGCGCCCACGAGTGTGCCGTTGCCGCGCCTGCCTTCTCCACCTGGCCCAGTTGCAGCCCGTCATCCCTCTCCTCCCGCATCCGACCCGAGCCGGCCGGACTCGCTCCCGTACGCGCCTCCTACCGCGTCGCTCGACCTTCCCGACATTGCGCCCGTGCGCCCATAGCCCATCCGCGATCCTGCTTGTACCGACGTCGCACCCTTGCGTGCCTGTGCAGCGCGCCGCCCGCCCCCTCGTGCCCGCCAGTCCCTAGCCGTATGCCCTGCGCCGCCGCGTGCCCATGCTAGCTCACGCACCTATCTGCCTCTCTAGTCGCGCACCCCGCTCGCCTCCCGTGTGCAAGCTGCCCGTCTCCTTCGCTTCTCCTCCACTGGTAACCATCTCCCTCCTCACTCCTCTTCCAGAAACGGCCGGTGCCGCCACTATGGCCAATTATGGCCGGACGTCCGCTCGACCCGCGCATGGACGCATTGTCTTGCCGCTCGCGCCTGAGCACTGCACCATGCAATGCGCGCCTGTCTGCCCACGCCACTTACTCTTCCGAGCATTGCTCCCAAACGGCCCGGCCACCCCGCGCGGCACCAGCTAGCCTCGTGCGGCGCCCACCACTCGTCGCCCAGAACACCGCCGGCCATGCGTACTCGAGTCAGCTGCCGCACGTTCATCCACGTCGTGTCACCAGTGCGTTGCCGCGCCGCCCCCGCCCGGCCATGGTCCTTGGCCTCTACGCATCGCGCCTCTCGCATGCACGTCGCGTCCTCTCCGCTTTCTCTCCCCAAAACTGCTGCCCTCTTTACTCCTTTCCAGTCGTAACATCCACCACCTTAATCACCATCAATGGTCTTCAACTCTCCAATGGCCGGCCGTTGGCCATCATAGCCGCTGTCGCCGTTTCTTTCTTTTTTTTCACCAGTGCCGCCCTCCGTTTCCTTTTTCTCTCTCACCAGTAACGGCTCCACCTTCCCCATCTTCAATCGGCCCATCAGTGACCGCAGCTGGCCTTTACTCTTCCTCGACGTGAATGCACCGCAAACTAGCGTGCCCTGCTCATGCCTATAAAGGGCAAGCGCCCGACGCCTCGCGTGCCCCTGCTGCTCCGCCTCCAATCGCCTCGCCGCCAGCCACTCGCGACTCCTTGCTGCTCTATTCCTCCAGCGCCTCGCCACGCCTCGCCAAGTTTCCTCGCACAGTGCCGCCGTGTTCCGTGCAGAGACGAAGCCGGCGCCACCACAGGCACCACGACATCGTCCGTCGCTCTTGCCGTTTCCGGCCACCCCGTCGTCCGTCGCCACCGGACCAAGACGCCGCCGCCGCAAGCATCATCGAGCCGAGCTGCATCTGTTCCGTCTGTTCTCGTCGTCATGTCTTCTGTCGCCTGCAAGTTTTCCCACCGCTGGTTAGCATCCTCGTACAAACCTTTGAGATCTGTCTCTGTTCATCTCGCTCTCCAGTAAATGATTCACTATCTTCTTCGTTTCCTTGTGAGCAGACTCGCTGCTGCTGCTGCTCCGGCAAAGATCGTCTCTGAAACTTCTGTTACTGTTGTTGTTCGCCGGAAGCCGATGACATGGTTGGAGTCGTTCCTGTACCAAGCTAGTGCCTCATCATCAGCTCCACGTCCGTTCACCATCAGTCACAGTCACAGCATCAGAGGTGAGAAGCTAGCCTCATGCTGATCTTGTTCTGTGTTTTGCATTCAAGTGCCCTCACTAGCATGTTATCTCAGTTTCTCGCTGGCCACCACATGCACTACATGCATGCAAATCTCAATAGTTAATTTAGTTCTTGATCGACCTGAATAATGCTTATAGTTTTCCATCCTTTGCCATATGCACTCGTGATCACTAACTAAAGCTGCCAATGTTCTTTGATTTGTTGTCCATCATCACTCTACTGTCAACCATGCATCACGCAAGGCAGCACTGTATTCTACACATGCTAGCACCCTGTTAAATCCATGCTTGCATGCATGTGTTTGCCATAGCCAAGTACACACGCCTAGAAAGCAAGTAATCAGTACACATACAACTTCATGATGTAAGCATTACATAATGCTTATGTCATATATATTTGTTATTCCTTCAAAATACAATTCCAGTAATTCCAGCATGCATGTGTATTTCAGCAATATATATAGCCTATATCTTTTCTTTTATCTTGATCTATCTGTTATCTCTCGTGTCCCGTGAATCTTCTTTGATAGCCCTTCCGATCCGCAGTTAATTATGATTAGATCCCTAATCCTTGTTTAATCCATAGATCCCACGTTTTAGCCCGTGTAAGGTCGTTTGTTGTGTTAGTTCCGTCTCACCAAAATTTATACGCTAGATATGAAGTTTACCATAAAATGTGTTTTACAAATTTATTTTAGATTAATTTGATTAATATCTTCTAAACTTGTTTTCTAAATAAAATGTAACTAGAGCTACGCTTCGCTTTTCCTAATATAAATGTTAAATTGATTAATGTATATCCAATCTGCTTTCTAAATAAAAAGCAAAATAGGCTATATCTCAAGTTTTCTTAATTAAATGTTAATTTGACTAATATGAATGTAAATGTGTTTTTGAATTATAATTTGCATAGTTGAACTCGAAATATAAAGTTATACGCTTAGATGCTTTTACATGCTTCTTTTAGAATTAAATGTTTAATTTGCATAAATAATACTTGAATATTTATAAATAAAATTTGACTAAGTTCTACACCGTTCTTTTATATATAATTATAACTTACTTAATTATTAAATAGGGTATTTCTCTGAAATAACCTATATAAACATGATTTTATTTAATTAAAATATATCAAGCTCATACTCTTTGTGTGATATAATCCAAATATCTCGATAGTTCCGCTCTCAGCGTTTCTTACGTTCGTGATCCTAGAACCAAACCCTGCTCTCTTTTAAAGCCTCTCTTGATTGGTGTATTGTTCATAGTTGTTCTTGTTTGTCTGCTTTGCATGTTTGTGCCCGATGTTTGCTTTGAGTAGAAGATCGAGCGGTTGTTCAAAAGTCATGAAGATCGAGAGTTTCAAGTGAGCAAGAGAGGAAGAGCATTAAGAGTAGCTTTTCGTTGGAGGAAGGCAAGTGGTTTTCCTCTTTCTGCATATTCTACTTCGTCCTATTCACAAGCATTACAATTAAATTTACTTTTATGTTGTATTGCATAACTTGATGGGAAATCACCTTTTTAAGGACATACTACATTTCATCTCTATTCCCTTGAACACCCTGGTTTAAATAAATGTTTTTGGGTAGAATATGCTTAGTCGCTTAACATGGGATGGTTGAAATGGATCTTTATAAAATGTTGATCATGATAACTTTGGTGATAAATGTGGTTAATTACAAGATCATATGAATTAATCGGAACATGGAGAACCACCCAGGAAAACAGTACAACCATAAGACATATGGCTCTGTCTTGGCTAATTAATTAGGGAAGTCTTGTGTGGCTATTGGCCTTGGTAGCTTGTGGTACGGAGGAATGCTTTTATGACTCTTCTACTCTGGACAGGTATTGGAACAGAAGTGCTCTTCTAGGCTAACCTGGTCCGAGGGTAGAAGGAGGGTACGAAAGATAGCCTCTAGGACGTGCTACTATAGACTAATACACATAGGAGGACTCTTTGTAAAGGCCTCGTAGCGTCCCTATGCAACCACACCTCGGAAGTGTG
Source organism: Cenchrus fungigraminus (assembly GCA_036936925.1). NCBI lineage: Eukaryota > Viridiplantae > Streptophyta > Magnoliopsida > Poales > Poaceae > Cenchrus > Cenchrus fungigraminus. The sequence continues at coordinate 47,112,598 of CM072769.1, read as the reverse complement.
GTATTGTGCCTACTTTTAAACAGCATGGTTGGGTTCAAAGTTCTTCGGAACTTTTACGCGACTTGTGGTGAAAGTGTACAACCTCTGCAGAGTGAAAACGGATCGATCAGTCGTGCTCACGGTCAAGAGCGGCCTGGACCCTCACATGATAATCAAACATAAAGATGGAATTAAATCATGGTTTTCTTATGGTTTTGAGATGAGATGTTTTCTAAATGCTTAAGTGGGTTGGTATGAACTTACATCTAGTAAATAGATGCTTGCTAATAAAATTTGACCAACATCAAAATGCTAACTGCTGTAAAACCTTAGCCTATCCTTGATAGCCTTGCATCTTCCCCCACTTGCTGAGCTCCAACCATAAGTGTGCTCACCCTTGCTAAACCGCTGCTCAGAAAAAGAAGAAGAAGGTATATGAAGTCCTGAAGACGGTGTTAGGCGTACGCAACACCCAGTCGATTGCCTGTGAAGTTGGAGCCTTTGCTTCCCAGGATTCCGCTGTAAATCTCTGATAATCTCTCTTTCTTTACGTGATATTGTTTCTGTTATTCACTATGATGTCACTATATGTATGAAACTAGATCCTGGCATACATATAGCTATCACTTGGTTTTCTTCGGAAAATCGGGTGTGACAGTCGATGTTCCAAGAGTTGTCGACTTCTTCGCCTTTAAGTGCTTGGAGACGATATGAGCCAGGGCTGGTCACCTTTGCAACAGAGAAAGGACCTTCCCATGGCGAGTCGAGCTTGTGTAGTCCTGTCGTGTTCTGGATACGACAGAGGACCAAGTCACCAACATTGAAGGAGCGTTCCTTAATGTTGCGGTCATGGTAGCGGTGAATATTCTCGAGATATCGGGCTGATTGAACGAGTGCGTTGCAGCGAGCTTCTTCGAGACTATTGATATCTGTCTGTCTTGTTTCTTCAGCTACGCCTTCTTCCTACTGGTCAACCGCCGAAGATCGCCACATGACATCGGCAGGCAAGACGGCTTCAGAGCCGTAGACCAGGAAATAGGGTGATTGCCCTGTGGGAGCAGTAGGCTGAGTATGTAACCCCTAGAGTGCATTGGGTAGTTCCTTGATCCACTTGCCGCCCTTGGTATTCGCAGCATCATACAGTCGCTTTTTGAGGGCGTCGAGTACCATCCCATTGGCGCGTTCCACGTGGCCATTGGCATGTGGATGAGCGACGAAGACGTACCAGACATAAATTCCACTGTTCTCACAGTACTCCCAGAACTGGTGATTGTTGAAATTCGAACCCAGGTCTATGATAATGTGATTGGGGAACCCATAGCGATGTACGATCTCATCCAAGAAATCGAGGACTCTATCAGCCTTGGGGCAGGTAACAGGCTTGACCTCAATCCACTTGGTGAACTTGTCGATAGCCACCAGGACTCTGTTGAATCCCCCTGGCGCATTTTGGAGAGGACCAATCATGTCCAGCCCCCAGCAAGCAAAAGACCAAGTTGGTGGTATCGTGATGAGCTTGTAGGCTGGAACGTGTTGTTGCTTGGCGGAGAATTGACATCCATGGCATTTTTTGACTAGTTCTTCTGCATCAGCAAGAGCTATAGGCCAGTAGAAAGCACGTCTGAAAACCACCAAGGTGCGGGAAGAAGCATGATTGCCACATATTCCTTTGTGTGTCTCCTCCAAGATTTCCTTGCCTTCTTCACGAGAAACGCACTTCTTGAGTACATCAGAACTTGCGCCTCACTTGTAGAGTTGATCCCCGACTAGAGCATAAGCCATGACGCGGCGTGAAATGCGCTCAGCTTCTGACTTGTCTTCAGGAATCAGCTGATTTTTTATGTAGTCGATGAAAGGAGTTCTCCAATCCACATCAATCATAAGCACTTCACAATCAGGTTGGACTGAAGTAGCTGTGGGTGCAGATGATTGCTCCGGAATTGATGGTTTATGGAGCTCATGGACGAAGATTCTCGCTGGCACTTGAGCTCGTGTAGATCCCAGCTTCGACAAGACGTCCGCAACAACATTGTTGTCGCGAACAACATGATGGAACTCGAGACCATGAAATTTGTTCTCAAGTTTGCGTACCTCTTGACAGTACGCATCCATGTTTTCAGCATTACGATCCCAGGAATCATTAACTTGATTGATGACTACCAAAGAATCACCGTAAACAAGTAGTCGTGTGATGCCAAGAGAGACTACAAGGCGAAAACCATGCAGTAGAGCTTCATATTCAGCTTCATTGTTTGAGACCTTCCAAAAGATCTGCAAAACATATTTGAGTTACTCGCCCTTGGGGGAGATTAAAAGTACTCCTACACCGGCGCCCTCCGTCTTGAGGGAACCATCAAAGTACATGACCTAATGCTCTGGACGCTCAATTGGAGTTGGAACTTGATGCTCCCGCCACTCAGCCATGAAATCGACCAAGGCTTCAGACTTGATAGCAGTGCGAGACTTGAACTCGAGCGATAGAGCACCGAGCTCTACCGCCCATTTAGAAATCCTTCCTGTGGAATCCCGGTTGTGTAATATCTCGCCAAGCGGGTAGTTAGTAATCACAGAAATCTTGTACTCGTCGAAGTAGTGGCGGAGCTTCCGTGAAGTAATCAAAACTGCATAAAGTAGCTTTTGTACTGAAGGGTAGCGAGCTTTGGATTCTGATAGTACTTCACTGACAAAGTAGACCAGCCACTGGACAGGGTAGGCATGGCCTTCCTCCTACCGCTCAACGACAACAGCAGTACTGACGACATTAGTAGTCGCAGCAATGTAGAGCAAGAGCTCTTCCTTTGGCAGAGGAGCTGTGAGGACTGGAGGCTTGGATAAGAACTCCTTGAGCTGAGAAAGAACTTGATCAGCTTCAGTTGTCCACACAAATTTCTCTTGCCGCTTGAGTAGCTTGAAGAAAGGTAGACCCCGTCTCCAAGTCGTGAGTTAAAGCGATTGAGTGCCGCCATACATCCACTAAGCTTCTGGACATCCTTGATAGTAGTCGAAGCTTGCATGTTGGAGATGGCAGTGATCTTCTTAGGGTTTGCTTCGATGCCACGATGGCTGATGATGAACCCGAGTAGTTTTCCAGATGATACGCCAAAGACGCATTTGTTGGGGTTGAGCTTCCATTGGTACTCCCGTAGTGAAGCAAAGGTTTCCTCAAGATCCGCGATAAGCATGTCTGGATCCTAGTCTTTACAACGACGTCATCCACGTACGCTTCCACGTTCTTGTGAAGTTGCTTCTTGAAGCACGCTTGGATAGCTCTTTGATAAGTAGCACCAGCATTTTTCAACCCGAAGGACATTGTTGTGTAACAATAAGCACCAAACGGAGTGATGAACGCGGTCTTCTCTTGATCAGATTCCTTGATTGCAATTTGATGATAGCCCGAGTAGCAGTCAAGGAAACATAGTAGAGCACAGCCCGCCGTGGAGTCAATGACTTGATCAATCCGCGGCAAACCGAAGGGATCCTTGGGGCAATGCTTGTTGAGATCCGTGTAGTCGACACACATCCTCCAATCACTAGAGTTCTTCTTTCTAACAAGTACAGGGTTGGCAAGCCATTGCGGATGAAAGACTTCCCGGATAAAGCCAGCCGCAAGTAGTTTGGCGAGCTCTTTCTTGATAGCATCCCTGCGGTCATCAGCAAAGCGATGAAGATGTTGTCTCTTGGGAGTAGCATTAGGATTGACGTTGAGTGAGTGCTTGATCAACCTCCTAGGCACACCTAGCATGTCAGATGGTTTCCATGCAAAGATATCACGGTTAGCCTGAAGGAAGTTGACGAGCACGTCTTCCTATTTAGGATCAAGCTGTGCACTGATCATGGTCGTCTTGCTGCTGTCGCCAGTACTAAGATCAATGGCTTTGAGGAGGACGTCACTAGTCAGTGCAGGCTTGTTGTTGATATCCGTCTTCTCAGGAACCTCCAGCTCGCTCGGAGCAAGGTTTTTAGCTGCAGTGAAGACTTCCATCATAGCATTTGGGACTTGATTTGTGGAGCCAAGTTCCACGGCTTCAGTGTCACAGTCGTAAGAATGCTTCAAGTCCCCACGCAGTGAAAGTACTCCTTTAGGGCTAGGCATCTTGAGTACCAAGTACACATAATATGGTATAGCCATGAATTTCGCCACACCAGGTCTGCCGATGATGGCATGATAAGAAGTCTCGAAGTCAGCGACCTCGAATTTTATGTACTCGATGCGGTAATGTGCCTTAGTCCCGAAGGTAACGGGTAGTACAACTGAACCCAAAGGAACAGCTGCGTTGCCCGGTATGATACCATAGAACAGCGAGTTGGTCTTGGTAAGCATACTGGTGATATCTAGGCCTATCTTCTTCAAGGTCTTGGCGAAAAGGACATTGAGACCGCTGCAACCATCAATAAGAACCTTGGTAAGTCTAGAGCCTGCCACCACTAGATCCAGAACGAGAGGATATTGCCCTGGCTCAGAAAAACTAGTCCATTGATCCGCCCTTGAGAAAGTTATGGGGGTTTCAGACCACTTCAAGAAAGTAGGAGCTGCTGGTTCAATGGACATAATCTCTCTGAGAGCAAGTTTCTGCATGCGCTTGGTTGGAATCCCACCGAAGATGACATTGACAGTGTTGGATGGGTCCTGAAACCCAGTGTCTTTGCCCATGTTAGCCTTCTTCCCCTTGTTCTTGCGAAACCTTGGGTTTGGGTGCACTGGTTCGGGTGTGTTCTTCAGTGCACGGCAAAGTTGGTAACACTGCTCTATAGTGTGATCGCCCTCTAGGTGCCATGAGCATTTGTGCTTGGTCAATGTTGCCCAGTGAGAATCTTCTTCAGGCTTGGCAGTGGGTTCCATGGCTGCAACAGTATTTTCGGGCTTGCACTTGCGATTAGGATTGCTCGAGTAGTTATTACCCGTGCGATTGCCCTGCTGTTGCTTGCCACTATTATTTCCACCAGCATTATTGTTGTTGTTGTTGTTGTTCTGGTTGTTGCTAAGGTGCTTGAACCGGTTCTGAGCCTTGTCTTCCTCATCCGCCCAGTGAGTAATCATCTCCATGAGCTTGGTGATGTTGGCTGGGCGAGCGCGACCGAAGTCTTGGAATAGCCTGTCATCATAGAAACCATCCTGGAAGGTGTCTATGACTTCTTTCTCGGTAACATCAACAACAGTGGCTCTTTTTTCAAAGAAGTGGCACATGTACTCGCGAAGAGTCTCGCCATGTTTTTTCTTGATCAGTGCAAGGTCCATCCGAGTACCATGACGCCCCAAAGAACCCGCGAAGTTGCTGGTGAAGTGTTGCTTGAGTTGTCCCCAGTTGTCGATGGAGCCTCGCTTGAGAGATTCAAACCATGTGAGGGCTTCTTGCTCCAGACTAAAAGGGAAATAGATAGATTTAGTATCGTCATTGCCCCCGGCATTAGTGATAGACAAAGCATAACAGCGCAACCACTGCCTTGGATCTTGCTTGCCATCGTATTTAGAAATACCATAGGGCTTGAACCTCTCGGAAGAAACAGAGCTTGAAGTCAAGCAGAGAAAGCAGGGAAGGAATCAGAATCAACATCCTTTTGCTTCTCACGCTCAGCACGCCTGTCATTGATTGTTGTGCGAGCATCGTAGCGAGAGTCTCCCGACTTGCTATTGACACTGCCATCACCGCATGGCCCTTGTTGCTAGCTTCCGGACGTGTGCGATTAGGAGTGTGAGTGGTGCGATGAGCACCCCCACTGCTGCCATGGTGACTAGGAGTACTGGTGCCTTGACGTAGCATAGTGTAGGCTAGTTCCGCCAGCTTCGTGACTTCTACAACCGCCCTATCACGAGGCATAGAGCGACCAAGCAAGTTGATCGTGTTGATAGCTTCCTCTGGAGTGCGATATTGTCGAGTAGCAACCACATCCAGAGCCTCTTGCAAGTTACGAGTAGGTAGAGCTTCCGCGAGTTCACAATGAAGGGTTGCACGATCAGTATTGGGTTGATGACGTGCAGTCTTGGCCTCCGTAGTTTCATCAGCAGGAGCATTAACAAAGAGTTCATCATCAGAAACATCATCTGGAAAGTGATAATTGGCGCGGTGCCCTTGCGGAGTAGATGCAACGACGACGAAAACTTCTCGATAGGACGAGTGAGTACCCGTACTTTCAATGAGATCAGTATCGGTGTCATAATCAACAAGCTTGGCACCTTCCTGGAAAGGTAAGTTGTCGAGACAAGTGATAAAGCGCTCCTGACCATCCAAGGTGAGGTCAGCAGGCACATGCTCAGGCCAGTAGACGAATCTACCCTCAGGTGTCGATGTGATCACTAGTCCTTGAGCAGGGCCAGACAGTTGCTGTGCTTCAGTAGAATCCGAACCGTAGTCGAACTCGAACTCAGATGAATCTGAATCGAGGTAGTCGAGGTTGACTTCCGAATCCGAAGAGTACTCGAGCACGATCTTCAAACCAGGGCGCATGAGGATGTCCAACACGGCTTGGTAAGCAGCGCTGACATGGCGATGGCCGAAGAGGGGTGGTGTTGGAATGCAATCCAGGCTGAGCGCAAGCTGTGAAGCTGGAGAGAGCGACTCAGCCTGAATTGGAGGCGAAGTCAAGTTGTACTCGGACTCCGACTTGAGTTCTCTGACTGGATCAGAGAGCGAAATTTCACCGAAATTTTCGACGAGATCTTCCATCGAAGCTTGTGTAAGCGTCAAGGACTCGAGCTTTGACTCCGGAGTTGATGCTAGGAAACACAGGAACGATCTAGCGCCGTTAGCAACACCAACCCAGGAGCCAAAAATGAAGGTGTCGCCTTGCTGGAAAGCGACGATCGGCTTGATGATGATAGGAGCCATCGAGTTCGCAAGTGGATCAGCGATGAGATCCCCTACCTGGCGCGCCAGCTGTCAGTATTTTAGACACCGAGCCTACCACGGGGTACCCGAAGTAGTAGATTGTGCGGTGGGGCTCGCCGAGATCAGGAACACGATGGTAAGACATGGGGCACACAATTAGACAGGTTCGGGCCGCAATGTGCGTAATACCCTACGTCTTGTATGCTGTGTGGCTTTGTATTGATTGCGTATGTTCTTGAGAGGGGTCCCTACCTCGCCTTATATGCCACGGGAGGTAGGGTTACAAGTCGGATTGGTACAAGAGTACTATTCAAGTAGGACTAGGAGTAGCCTATAACGAGTAATGAGAAGCTATCCTAATCTTAGTACAAGTCCTTGTCCGTCTTGTCTTGTCTTGTGGCCCACGGTAAACTTGCACCGTGGCCCACTAGTCGAGTAGTCCAGGTGTGCAGGCCTTATCTCCCGGGTATGGCCCACATGTGTGGTGGGCCCAGGGATGCCCGGTCGACAACGCAGTAGTGTGAAAGAAGCAAGAATTCTCATCCCACTCTGTGGCTATTCTTATGTGAAAACGTTGGCGCCAGAAAGCAAGACGTTCACTGTTAATATCCTGAATAGTCTGAGCAGCCAGACGTCAGAAAATTGCTTCGTTGGGATTGAGAGTGCGTTGTTCCTCCAAGAGATCCAAGGCTTGCAGGAGAATCCTGGTGTTGTTTTCACATGGATCCAAAGAGGTTTGCCGGTGTGACCAAGAGCGACACTCTCTCCGACAGTTTTTCAGGCGTTGAGTGAATGCCTGGGCGCCGGCTTGCCGCACCGGGGTGAGCAGAGCCGAATTGATCGTAGCAGCAAAGGAGGGACACTTTAACCCGGCGTTCTCGAAGTGAAAGCAGGAGCTTCGTAGGATTCTGGTGGACGCAGAGACGACAAGGAGGACATGGTCAGAAGCAAAGCGAGCCCTGGAGGTTAGGTTGCTGTCAGGGAACACGACATCCCAATCAGTGTTAACAAAGCAACGATCAAGGAGCACGAGAGTAGGATCATCTATGCGGTTGCTCTAAGTGTAAACACGGTCCACCAGGGGGAGCTCGATGAGGGCGAGATCATTGATAGCGGAGTTGAACATGTCTGCCTCCGAGTAGCAGAAGGTGTTTGAATTTTTATCCTCAGGAGCACGCACGAGATTGAAGTCTCCAATAACTATCCAAGGCCCTATGATGTTTGGCGGCAATTGTGGCGAGTTCAGTGAGGAGAAGAGCATTTTCAGGTCTGCTTGTTGGAGCATACACGTTAGTGAGGTGTAGGATGCTGCCATCAGCTTTCAGCTGGAAGGTGGCCATTTTGAAGAAGGTGTGTTCGACCGTGTCTATGAGCGAGCAGACGGTGTCATCCCAAGCAGTGAGAATGCCACCAGATGCTCCATGTGAGGGATTCGTGACAAATGAGGAGAGGCACACCAGGAGGAAACTCTTGTGTTTAATAGAAGAGATGTGTTCAAGTTTTGTCCCTTGAAGGCAAGCAAAGGTGGGACGTGTCGCAATAAGTTCAGCGAGAACATCGTCGCAGCGACTGGATTGGCTAAGGCCCCGGACGTTCCATGAGAAGAAGGTGGTGAGCTTATTAATCATGAGGGGGAGAGCACACCGAGAAACACAACTGAATATAATATTGAGCACGAAACAAGCAAGTGTACAAAGCACTCCGGCCACTGCTAAACCGGTTTACAAAACACAGGGACTCACACATCTCCCAAAGATAGGCCGGGAGGAAGGCATTTGCAGGGAACAACCCAAGCAATGCAAACACACAGACTGACAAACTACGTTGTCTCTCCCGACTATAGGTAAGGGGAGAGACAGAAGTGGGAACCCAACCATCCCACAAGGCACACGAAATGGAAGGAAAACTAAGCAACATCAGGCAACAGGTGCCACCTCCTCATCGAGCTCAGACAGACGAGCGAAACCACAAACTTTACCCAGGCAGTGCAGCTTGGAAGTGGATATCTTCGCCGGCGGGGGGCGCTCAAGCAGACCGGAGTTCGCGAGCGCGGCTTTCATGCGCTCCGAGGCCTTGGAGAGGTACATCTGCGCCGCCTTGATATTAGCAGCCTTGGTGGTGGTGTCGACGTAGAACGGGTTCTCCTTGGCCGCCAGCCTTCTGCTGCGAAGAATCTTTGAAGCGTTGTTCTGTCATGCGCTTCCGACGCTCACCTTGTGCTCCTCCTCCTCCAGAAGATCGCTAAGGGATGGGATCCCTGAGCGTGGCTGACGACGCACTGACACCACCTCGTCTGTGTCACTGTGCGCCAGCGATGGAGGGGGTGCCGGTGGAGGGGTGTGTGGGCGCACCAGAGTAGGCAGGTCACGAATCACCACAACGGGAAGCCCGACTAGAGACAAGGAGCGCGCAAGCGCGTTGATCGCACCGGCCGCCCAAGACCAGAGCGGCACCGAAGGATACAGGAGACTACCCAGAGCACTGCACATCCCCACACGAGGAGGTGCAGCAGAGTTGACTGAGTGGGGGAACGATGTGCTGGAGCTCGAGCCGGGAAACACACCATGGCGCCCATGCCGTGACACATCATCGTCGTCATCCACCTGAGGGTCCCCGCCATGGGAGCCGTCGACGAAGTCATGTTCGTCCGCCAGTGGAGCACCTGAGACGTAAGGCCAGTGTTCCACAAGCCGGATGTCTGCGATGCCGTCAACTCCGCCGACCGGATTGTTCACCACCTGCTTCGGCTTGACCTTGCGCCAGTCCTTGAGAAGGACCAGCACATGAACCACCGAGTAGTCCGCGATGCCCACGTAGCTGTGGATGTCCCGCACCTCGCGGAGGCTGCCCTGGCCACGCAGCAGACGTGGTCGAGGGCCTGGAACACCGTGTGGATCCTGGGCTCGTTCCAGTGCTTAGGCGGGAAGTTTGTCACCGCGAGCTCCACTAGGTCCCTATACTGAATAAGAAAACGAAAACTTGCCTCCTCATGGCGAACAAGAAGGAGCTGGTGGCCACCTATGTCAATGGCCCCCCGCTACATGGCAACTTCCCTGAAGATAGAGTGGCAGAAAACCACCATCATGGGGCTGTGGGAAGAAGGAGCCATTAGGATGGGAGGGTCCCCACCACATTGTTCAAGGGCAAGCCTGATGAAGAGCCACAGATCAGCACAAAGTGGGGTCGACGAAGGCGTAGGCCAGGCGCCGGCTGGGCTCCATGTCCACTGAGGGTATGTAGACCTCAATGTAGTCGTCCCCATCGCGGGCATCTAGTGGGGAACCAGCACGGCGGGGGATGAATGGAGTAGCGGTGCGCCAGGGGCGGTGCTCGGGAACGCTGGCAGGTGTGGCACGAATAGGGGAGGGGGTGAAGCGAACGGCAGGAGAGCCATCGCACCCGCGCCATGCTGGAGGAGAGCGGGAGAGCTGTCGAGTTAAGGGTGAAGCAGGTCGGGCGCCACTTCCCACCCGTCTGTCGATGGTGGGGGCGCGCCAAGCTGCTCGCACAGCGGTCGACGATGGCGTGGCGTAGCGTAGTGTGGCGACGATTCAGTCCCCTCCCTGAATGACGAACGCCGAGCCAGCCACACCCCGAACGAGCATGGGTATGGGTCCTACGAGCCCGCCATCGAGCAGGTGAGGCTTCGGTGTCCGTAGCGAAGACACGAGCGGCAGCGCACCGGTTCACGGCACGCTGCGACCTGGTGGTCAGTTGCAAGGCAGCGAAAGCACTAAGTTTGAGGTGGAGGGACTGATCGAGCACAACGATGAATGGAGCTCGCAATGGCTTTTATAGGCACTGCCTTGTTGGCCAGGAGGGCTTGGAGGTAAGGCGCAACGCGTGAAGGGGATGGAGTGTCCAGAGGGACATTTAAGCGTGCCAGAGTAGTGAAATCCTCGATGAGACTTCCATTCGGTGTGCCAGGGTTCAGAGTTGAGAGCGCGGCAGCAGCAAACTCTGAATCCTCGGATCCCATGCCTCTGAAGATTGTGCGGGATGTTTCATCGCCAGCTCCAAAGTTCAAGGGAGCCCACAGGTTGCCAGCAGAAAAGGGGGGTGAGGGAGGTGGTGTGAACGACGACAGAGCGGCGCTGAGCCATGAAAGCAGGGGAGTAGCGTTGTGCGTCCCGGTGACTCCATCAGGGACCCCATGGGTTTGCAGGCCGTCGACGGGACGTTCGTTCGGCGCGCTGGGTGGCAGGGAGGGGCTGAGAGGTGAATGCACTGCACAAGGAGATTTCACCCGGCGATTGCAGGATACAGGCACCGCAAAATACAAGTCCAGACCCCTAGTGCTTTGAATGCCGGCGTGGCAGAAAACAGGGGACGGGTGGTGAGGGAACGAGGATGGGGAAGAAAATTGTAACCATGGTTGTGCCTATTCGCCCCGGGTGGAAACGAGCTGCTAGGAGAGGTAGCAAGCCGGTTCAAAGCAGTATAATGGGCCTGCGGAGGGAAAGAAGACCCATCAGCGGGAGGGGTGGCCCCAGCTTTGGGCGCGCATCTGGGATTTTGAAAATCGGGTGACGTATCAGTGATGTCTGGGTCGTCTCTCCCATCGTCTCGACGGATGCGCCCCGCGGCCATGGCCGCCGGGAGGGAGGGGAAAAAGAGGAGGGAAATACGACCTAGAGTGCATCGGCCATGGGTGATAATGAGGCGTGCTATGTTCCCATTCACGGTCGCTGTCTCGAAAATCCCAACTTGAATCTCACGGACTTGGAAGCGGAACGGATGAACAGAAAAGCAGAAATTGAGCATTCCGGACCTCGTTGGTGTTTGGTGGATGAGATCTCGGCGTCGGGCAGAGTCAGATCCGGGCATCCGTGTGCGCGCAAGCCAGCCGAGGCGCAGGGATCTGCAACAACATAGTAGTGTAGCAGAGCAGAGTTGCAAAAGGACACACCTGGTGCCGGCGAGGAGCGACGTGCCTGCGGAGGCGTAGGCCTACGCCCCGCGGGAAGGGTGGTAGGGTGGGAATGTCCAGGTCCAGCAGACTTCGGGTTCGAGTGCTGCTGCTTCTTGCCGCCGGGGCGTGTCGGCAGATCAGAGCTCAGACGTCGGCACATCGCGGCAGCGGCACAGTGGCTCCGAGGGGTGCAAAGAGAGGTTGCTCTGAGGGTGTGGGCAAGAGAGGAGGAAGCGGAGACGAGAGACGTGGGTACTCTGCGGTGAAGGGATGCACAAAAGCGGCGGTGTGGTCGGGAAACACGGCGTCGGCGCGAGGGGCGCCGGGGTCGCCCAGAGGAGCGTGAGAGGCGCTCATCAACGTGAGTTTCTTCTTTGGGCTACTAGACCCTAAGCATGCATGTGTACCAAGGGCAATAATCCACTCGCAATTTATCCATTATTCAGTTTGAGTTCATGCTCTAACGTTCATGGTCGGAGAGTAAACCAAAGAGAAAAAGCAAGCTGCGAAAGGGCCATGACAAACACTTCTCATATTACACGCTGAATTAAATCATAGGACACGCTTGCCAAATCGAATGCCCATGCCATGCAATGCTCTTTATTGGGACCAGAACTCTGTTTGCAACGTCAACATGGTTTGATTCAATGGCCAGTTATTCAACTAGCGGGCTCTTTCAAGGGTGACAGAAAGGTCAACAGAAATACAAATGACCAGACATGCAAGAATCAGTTCATAAAAGGTAAACAGACTGCAAGAGCGACAAACAGAAGACTGTCTTCAGAAGAGAGCCATAAAACGATTGGCTGCATAATGGTAGTTGCACTGCAGAGGTCACAATCCTGACTACTCATCATCGTCATCATCATCGAAAAGAAGTCAGAGCACAAACAAGTCTTCCAAGGACTATCTCTAATCTGTCCATTTTTCATCATAATGTTGACACCTACAAAACAGTTCCTTTTGATTCACTCTACACTAAACGATAAGGGATGCAGATTCGAAAATTCAGAGGAAGAAAAAACTTACCATGATAAACCTGAACCTTGCTTGATTCTAATTTCGGCACCATAGATTATTTTGTCCAATAGTACTGTCACCAGCATGCCCACTCTTCTATCACCACTTGGGCATATGATTTCAACTTTCTTAAGCTTTTCACAACTGAATGCAGTCGCGATTTCCTCACAAGGGGTCTCTACAGCATCATCACTACAAAACCAGTCAAGGACCGTCTGGAAATTACCAAGAATAAATAAAGAATAATTACATGTTAGTCATGACTCATGAGCATAAATTGCAGTGAGGAAATTGACAGGCTAATAGAATATATATATATATATATATATATATATATATATATATATATATATATATATATATATATATATATATATATATATATATATATATATATATATATATATATATATATATATATATATATATATATATATATATATATATATATTATATATATATATATATATATATATATATATATATATATATATCAATGCCCGGCCAAAGAGCTGGCTGAAACCAAGAAAATTACCTTCCTTATCTTCAGAGTAAGTTCCTCTAGATTAGGTGAATTCTCAAGCATATACAGCAGTGCTTTGCAGTTGTCATGTAAACTCCAATCACTGACAGATAAAGTTGTCAAATTAGTAAACGACACTCGACACAACTGCATATCACTTTGTAATGAATACTTCCCTCTCTGCAAAATCAGTAGAAAAGGGCCATTAAGACAAAATACTTATGAGAAACAACTTCCTACTTCTACAGAAGTACATAGGAGGGAAAAAAGGGGGTAGCTGCAAGTGTCATTGTTCCATATAAAGTATACCATGCCACCTAAAAACAGCAACTCCAAGTTCTTCACATTTGAAAGAGCACCAAGAATGTCGCAGCCATCAGCAAACGTAGCCCCTTGCAAATCCAAGCAAATTGATGCTGTTCTCAGTGACTGCACATTCACAAGAGACGGCCAAGCACCAAGAAGTGCTCCAATGTGCAGTGAGACAAGACTAGGCATGTTTATCACAATGTTTTTGAAGCCATACATTTCACAGTATGGGAAATGATCAAAGTCAATACTCAGATTCTTCAATGTGGCAGAGGAAAATTCGGGGTCAAGGATCACACAGTATATCATATCTAGGTCTTCCAATGCTGGGCAGCCAGAAAAGAGTTTCTGAAGAAAGCAGTCCACAATGTAAACACCGGAAAGATGCAACCTTTTCAAGTATGATGATGTGAAAGGGCAGTGTTCAATCCGGAAGGCATCAGGATCAACTTCAAAGTCTTCAATCTCTTTAAATGCATCACTCCTGTTGTGATCTGTAATGCTTAGTGTCTGAACATTGCTCCTAAGGGCATGGCAGATCCACAGGTAGGCAGTGTCACGGAAATTCTCAAGATAGACGTCAGGCCCGTTGGCGTCCAGGCAGAACGAATCTAGAGGTGTGTAACCACGGCACAGAAGCAAGCCGGTCACAAACTTCTTGAACATTTTCTGGGTGGTGAAGCCCTTGGTGTCGACGTTGAGGCGCCGTGCAGACGCCCAGAGGTAGCGCCACCTCGGCGACAGGACACAGGTGCGCACGGCGTCCTTTGCCGGCAAGAAAGACATGACATGGTGGAGCATCTCGTCGGGCAGGCCGCTGATTCTGTCTACTACTAAATCCATCCTCTTCACACTCTTGGCACCGAACATACCCATCCTAGGTCGGCCTTCTTGGTGGACTCAGGAGCATTCGGTCGAACAGGTGGTGTGCACTGTAGAGAAACAGTGCGAGGAACAAACTAAAATCTACGGCATTGCTGCAGCCGATTCAAGAACACCAAATATCCCATATCAACAACATCTCTGCTCGCGGAAGCAACCCTCCAAAGATTCAAGAACACTGAGTCACTAACCGCGCGGCTTGCTGCCTGCACAAAGGGGATCAGCGTTAAACATCAGCGCAGCTGGAAGCCGCATTCTCGCAAATGCGTGGAAGGGAGAAATCTTCTATCGATGAAGAGAGGAAGGCAGCACAAGAATCAAGAGGATACCTCGAAATCGGCTGGAACTGTTAGGGATCCGGGAAGAGCTAGCGGAAGACGGAAAAAGAGGGATAGACGACAGAAAAAAAAGCAAAACAAAGGGGACTGGGTGAGAAGGGTGTTGGGCCTGTTCGGATGCTTACAAAATGGGAGACCCCGGTTTTTGCGGAGAGGCGACTATGGCGACTTGAGGGCGAACTGATGGCGACTTCGGTCTTGGCGGCGCTCCTTGATCTGCATAAAATTGCAAATTTGGGACTCCAAATATTGTGCTTCGCAACTTTGCCATTTCTAACATTGACTTCGTAAAAATGGGTCTCCAAACGTTGTGCTCTTGCAAACCATACCCTCATACGTATTTTCTCTTTTTTCTAATTAAAATGAGTGTATTTCCAAATTGAAAGGATAATTGTGCCCCTAGTAGTTTTGTACGTGGACGTACTGCTCACGGACGGTTCGCAAGTCGTAATCGCTGCCTCCTGTTCGTCGCTGCCTCCCGTGTTCGCGTTCCGAACCCTAGACCGCTGGGGTAATGGACGACGACACGCTGCTCATCCCCGCCGGCCAAGCCCCGCCGCTCGTCCCCGCCGAACAGCACCTGTCGGCCGTCCCCGCCAGACATGCCGCGCCGGCCGTCCTGGTCGGCCAGGCCCCGGCGCTCGTCTCCGCCGGCCAGCTCGTCCACGACAGCCAGGCCGTCACCGCGCCGGCAGGCCATGCCCCGTCGCTCATCCCAGCCGGCCATGTCCTCGTGCTCGTCCCCGCCGGCCATGCACCGGTGCTCGTCTCCGCCGGCCATGCAACGCCGCTCGTCCACGATGGCCAGGCCGTCGCCGCACCGGCAGGCCATGCCTCATCGCTCGTCCCCGCCGGCCATGCCCCGACGCTCGTCTCCGCCGGCCATGCAATGCCGCTCGTCCACGACGGCCAGACCGTCACCGCACCGGCTGGCGTAGCCCAGGCCGCTTAGGCAGCCCAAGTCTTGGCTGCGCTTGCCGCCCAGGGCGTGGCCGCGCCGACCAGCCACGACGTGATCGCGCTAGCCGCCCAGGGTGTGGCCGCGCCGACCGGCCACGGTGTGGTCGTGCTGACCGCCCAGGGCATGGCCGCGCCGACCAGCCACGACATGGTGCTTCGACCGCCCAGGGTGTGGACGGGAAAGACGCCATTGTCCTAGCAAGATCGTTGCTACCTACTGCTCCTCCTCCGACGGTAGAGTACAATGTTCCTGTTGTTGATGCGCAAAGGTAATTCCCCTAATCATCTAGATTATGTAACTTGTATAGTAGTAATCATTTTATTTAAAAAAAGATTTTGGTTGTTTAGGTCACAAGTAGATCATGTGGAAAATATAGAATCAGTGGATTGGGATAGCTTACAAATTGTGGAGACACATGATGACGAAGGTCGTATTGAACTTATTAGTGAAGATCATATGTGTGAACTATTAGGCTTGAGGGAAGAGGATACAAGAGTTGTTCCTGCACAAACATTTGATGTCAAATGGATGAACATTTTGTTGATGTTGCTGACACTCCTGTTATTGATGGCATACCAAGTGAGCTTTTGATATCATATGATAAGAACAACCCACCAATGGAAGTAGGTACAGTGTACCCATAGATGGAGGAGTTCAAGATGGTTGTGCGACAGTTTGCCATCAATAAAGAGTTTGAGTTAGGGACAGAAAAGTCAGATAAACAACGATATAGATGTTATTGCAAGTCTAGTGAAGATTTCCCTTGGAAAATAAATGGCAGGAAACATAAAGCACAAAAAACTGTAGAGGTAAATAAATTGATTTGTTTTTATTAATTATTTTTCTATGTGAATTGATATGGTTCTCACTATTATTGTGTGCTTTGCAGGTGAATGTGTTGGTTGATAAACATACGTGTTATTCTTCCATGAGGCTGAACAGTACGACTCCAAGTCAAAAGTGGGTAGCTAGTAAGGCTGTAAGTATCCTTAGAGATTATCCAAAAATGGGTGCTACGGATTTGCAAGGAAAGTTACAGAATGATCACAAGGTCACAATTTCATATGACAAGGTTTGGCGGGGTAAAGAAAAAGCTCTTGCCGAGCTATATGGTAAATGGGATGAGAGTTTTGAGTTATTATTCAGGTGGAAGGCCGAGGTAATGAAGAGGTGCCCTGGTAGTGTCGTGGAGATAGATGTTTTTGAAAATGATGAAGAGTTATACTTTCATCATTTTTTCTGTGCTCTTAAACCATGCATTGATGGTTTCTTGGACGCTTGTAGACCTTATTTGAGTATAGACGCTACAACACTTAATGGAAGATGGAATGGTCAGTTAGTCGCAACTACAGCAGTTGATGGTCATAATTGGATTTATCCAGTTGCTTATGGCTTCATAGCTTTAGAAATAGAAGCAGACTGGACTTGGTTCATAGAACACTTACAGAAGGCAATAGGCAATGCTCCAGTACTTGTTATTAGTTCTGATGCTCACAAGAGCTTAGAGAACACGGTGAAGAAGGTTTTCCCAAATGCTGAGCAAAGAGAATGCTTTTTCCATCTTACAAAAAATTTTGTGAAGAAGTTTAGAGGGTTTGGCCAGTTGTCACCTGCAGCAAGGGCTTATAGAGAAGACATTTTCTATGAGAAAATAGCATCTATAATTTCTAAGAGCCCAGAACCAGTGCAATGGTTACAAAAGAATCATAAGCTACTGTGGTACAGGTGTGCTTTTAATCCTGAAATTAAATGTGATTACATCACTAATAATATTTTAGAGTCATTCAATAACAGGATACGTGACTATAAAGACTTACCTATTTGTGACCTTGCTGATAAGATTAGAGGATATATCATGGATTTATGGTATAGGAGAAGAAATATTGCATACAGGCTACCTGAAGGCAGAATACTTCCAGCTGTTATGGTTCAGCTGAAGGCCAATACTAGAGGTTTGGGACACTTGAAAATTGCACCATCTGCTAACTGGAGTGCAGAGGTTTGGGACCATAGTGGCAGCATATCTGAGAGGCATATTGTGAAATTAAATCAAAGAACATGCACTTGTCTTGAATGGCAGCACACTGGCAAGCCTTGTCATCATGTATTGGCCTTTGTAACCAGGCAGCGGGGAGTTGACCTTGAGCAATTTGTGCATGACTATTACTCAGTGAATAGGTTCAGAGCTGCTTATGCTAGAGAGATTGAGCCACTGACGGACAAAACACAGTGGCCACAAGTGGAACTACCATTTGTTGTTGGTGCACCTCTACCTAAAGGGGAAGTGGGAAGACGAAGAAAACTCAGAATAAAAGGGTGTCTTGAGGGTGGACATAAGAAAAAACACGTTAAATTTGCAGAAGGTGACAAAGATGATGCATGTATCACTATAGGGGGAAATGCTACCGCTCCGGTCAATGCAAAGGGGAAAAATGATTAGAGGGCCTATGAAGTGCTTATGATGTGGTGAGTTAGGACATAGGCAAGCTAGTTCCAAGTGCAAACTCAATGGGACAGCAAAAAAAGGTAATTGTTGAATTATTTTCATGTAAAATTTCTGAGAGCACTTCTTTTTTAATTTAATTTGCTTGTAGGAAGCGGAGGCAACCTAGAAAGAATGTTACAAAAGCTGCACAAAGAGAACTTAGCACCCCACAAAGGCCGACTAGAGAAGACATACTACGGGATAGTACAGGAAGAGTCACTAGAAGGTAAGAAGTATTAACACATTTACACTACAATAATTTTTTGCATGCATCTAATTGTCGACCAAACATTTTGTGCAGCCGGCTCGCGTTCCTTCTAGGAGAGGCCACCTCTTCAGAAACCAACACCAACACCACTAGTCCTGTAAGGATGGCTACTGTGACTGCACCAAAAAAGATGACACCAAAGAGAAAGCTAAACATTGGATGAATAGTTGTATCTGTGATGAGATGTGAACTCATTTTTTATTTGTGAGATGGAACTCGTTTAGAGCAAAATTATGGTTGTGTGATAAACTTTATTAAGCTAAATTTGTGGATTTGTGAGTTGAACTCATTTTTGTGAGATGTTCTTTATTTGTGCTTACACATGAAATTATTTGTGATTGGAGATTAATTTATTTCTGTTCATTTGTGTCTATTTATATACTCAGTTGTGTCTATTTGTGAGGAAGGCCGGCCAGCCACGGCCGGCAGCCAGCCAGCCACGGCCGGCAGCCTGGCAGCCACGGCCACGGCCAGGAGGCCAAAAGGGGCGCCGGCCAGGCAGCCATGCAGCGACGTGTCCCAGGGAAGAGGAAAAAAGAATAGAGGGGCAAAACGGTCTTTTCCGGTAGCAAATACGTGTATTTTGATTATAAAAGAGAGGAAAATACACCTAATGGCATGGTTTGCAAGAGCACAACATTTGGAGACCCATTTTTACGGAAGTCAACGTTAGGAATGGTAAAGTTGTGAAGCACGACGTTTGGAGTCCCAAATTTGCAATTTTCTCTTTCTCGAGTGACGGCGAGAGTCCAATCATACTGAGGGACGACGCTGGTACGTGTTTGTTTACTCTACGATTGACTGCGCTATCTGCAGCATATCCATCGTGAGAGAAGGTGTACTTGGAAAGGAAGATCTGTTCGGTGGTTGGAGGTTTACGGGATTGTGCCTTGCGTGATCTGGACTCTCAGGTTTTTTGGATCACCTGTTATGTCTGCCTGTTTTTTTTCACGATCTTCTACGTTTGCTTTCGGTCTCCGTTTCCTTCCTAGGGTTTCTGAGCACCCCTCTCCCGACGTCCTTTTTCGCATCTACAGTGGGGGTGATCAAGGGGAACCCGGTGAGGGATCTACCCACCCGAAGCTATGATCGGATTTGTGCACGAAGGGACACGCTCTAAAACTCAAGGACGCAGATGGAGAAAGATAAGGCAGTTGCTGTGGTGGTCTCACAGGAGGAGGATGTTGGACAGAAGCAAGTCCCGGCAGCCCTACTGCTGGGGAACCAGGGAGATGGTGAGGTTCATGTTGAACATAAGGACACGGAGGATGAGGAATTTGATTTTGATCCTTTTGAGGGAATTGAAGAAGGAGCAAAGAAGTGGTTTGCTATGGCAAGGTACTATTCAGCTTTTCGTTCGAAGTTCCTGTTTGATGAGATGGGGGCTGCTTGGAAGTTGGCCAAGCCGATCTAGGTTACAGACTTGGAGGATAATAGATTCATCTTGGAGTTTGATCGGGAGGATGAGTACAACTATGCGCTCAATGAAGGACCATGGAAACACAAGGGCGATGCTTTGATTGTTGTTCCATATGATGGAATCACTCAGCCATCTGAGATTGCTATCGACTCCATTGATCTGTGGGTGCGCTTCTATGATGTGCCTGCGGCACTGATGTCCAAAGCTTTTGCTGGCGTCTTGGCGAGGAAGGTTAGTCCCATGGTAAGGGGGGTGATTGGTGTTGTCAAGAACTATTTGAAGGCCAAGGTGGCGTTTCCACTGGAAGAACCACTAAAACCTATGGTGGGTGCGAAGATAAAGGACAAGGGTATTATGCAGTTTGCTGTAAGATATGAGAACGTGCTATTCTTCTGCTTTCGGTGTGGAAGAATGGGGCACTCAGAGAAGTTCTGTCAGGAGGAGGAGGCTATGAAAGTGGAGGGCCAGTATGGTGAATGGCTGCGTTGTTCTCCTCGTAAGATTGTGGAGGAGAGGAAGGATTATGTGCCGGCTACTCCTACTCAGGTCAACCGGGTGCTAAACTTTAGTGGCTCGCAAAGGCTTATGATTCAAGCGGCCTCTAGCGCTGTTAAAAATGTAGGAAGTAAAGGAAGTGAAAAAGGTGGGCAGAAGGATGCAATGGCGGTGGATGAGACTGTGGTTGCGGCGGGGACAAAGATGGCTAAGGGTGCCACTACTGGCCTAGAGAAGGGAGTACAACAGATGATGCTGAGAGATGGCTTGCATGCGGAGTCTCCCCTCCGAGACAGAGTCTCAGGCTTGGACTCTTTTATGGGTTCCAGTGAGAGAACATCGATGGATGGAGAGCATGATAGCATGGCAGCGGTAGACATGCATCCTCGCACCCTGCATGAACGTCTACAAGCGGCCAAGGCAGCAAGGAAGGGGACACCGGAGAAAAGAATCAGGCTCAAGGGAGCTAGCCCGGTGAAGGATATTAGCAAACAGAAGAAGACGACATGAGTCTCGGCAGCCGGGATCCTGGGAACAATTCGTGATTTGCAGGAAAGCGGGCTTGTGACAAAGAGTCGTGGTGCTGAACAAAGGACGATGGACCAGGAACCTGCTGGTGGGAACCTTCCTTTGGACGGCAATCAGCTGGGCGGCAGCGTGGGGGTGATGGCAAGCATGGAGGAGATGGCACAACATCCTGTAAACCTGACGGGCACCCATGATGAGGCCCGTCAGGAGAAATGAATGCATTAGTTTGGAACTGTCGGGGAGTGGGGAACTCCCCGACAGTTCGTGAGTTGGACGCCTTGGTGCGTCAGTATCACCCCAAATTAGTTTTTCTTTCAGAAACTATGATTAGTGAGAGTCGTGCTAGACAGCTTAGATGGAGGTTAGGTTTGAAAGGATGTTTAGCAGTAGACTGTAGAGGTAAGCATGGTGGGCTTGCTTTGTTTTGGGATGAGAACATTCAAGTTAATCTTTTAATGATGGATGGATGATCGTTATATCGATGTGTCTATTAAGGAGGATCCTAGTGCTGAGCCTTGGAGGGCTACTTTTGTTTATGGGGAACCTAGGGTAGAGGATAGACACCGCACTTGGGAGATTATGCAGCGTCTAAAAACCCAAAACCCGCTCGTCCGATCCATGGATTGTTATAGGAGATTTTAATGAAGCTATGTGGCAATACGAGCATTTTTCTGAAACTAGGAGGGGAGAAAGACAAATGGCCAACTTTAGAGAGGCTCTTGATTTTTGTGAGTTAAAAGATATTGGTTTCTCGGGTGTTCCCTGGACTTACGATAATAGGAAAGGAGGGCTTCGAAATGTTAAGGTGAGGCTGGATCGTGGGGTGGCGACTCAGGAGTGCCTTGATCGTTTTTTTGACGCTTCTGTCACTCATCTCACATCGCCTTGTTCTGACCATTGCCCTCTTCTGTTGCGGGTTCAGAAGGAAGAGGGAACGCTGGCAGGGGCTAAGCAGGTATATTCTGAGATTATGTGGGAGAGAGAGGTCTCACTAGGGGACTATATTCAGCAAGCTTGGGAGGGGGAACAGACCAATGGTGATTTAGGAGATATCAGCATAGCTCTGAAGAATGTTTTATCCTCCTTGAAACAGTGGAGTGTACAAAACTTCGGATCAGTCAGAAAAGAACTTGAGGACCTTAGAGCTAAGCTGGCCGAGCTGCAAATGTCCAATGCGGACAGCAATGAAATTAAGCTAACCGTAAGAAATATGAATGAAATGCTGTGTAGGGAGGAAATGTTATGGCTCCAGAGATCACGCGTTGCTTGGTTGCGTGAAGGTGATCAAAATATCAAGTTCTTCCACCAGAGGGCAGCATGGAGAGCCCGGAAGAACCATATAAGAAAGCTTAAAAGGGAGAATGGCATGTGGGAGCATAATAAGGAGGCTATGGCAGGTATGATTAATGACTATTTCAGCTCTTTATATACTAGAGATGAACATTTACACCCACATGAAGTTACTGACTTGTTTGAGACCTGCATTACTGAGGATATGAATGATAACCTGTGCAAACCATTCTCGGATGAGGAGATTGGCAATGCTCTCTTTCAGATTGGTCCTCTAAAAGCGCCGGGCCCCGATGGTTTTCCAGCAAGATTTTTTCAAAGGAATTGGGGGCTAGTGAAACAAGATATGATAAACGCCGTAAGGCACTTCTTTGCAGAGGGGCAAATGCCAGAGGGTGTTAATGATACAGCCATAGTGCTGATCCCCAAGGTACAACATCCTGAAAATTTAAAGGAATATCGACCCATTAGTCTATGCAATGTTATTTATAAAATTGTGTCTAAATGTCTAGTAAATAGACTTTGTCCGTTGCTAGAGGATATTATCAAAGTGCTTTCATTCCTGGACGTATGATTACTGACAATGCTCTCATAGCTTTCGAGTGTATTCATGCCATTCAGCAGGACAATACAGATAGGAGAAATTTTTGTGCTTACAAATTGGATCTGGATTGGAGATATTTGGAAAATGTTCTTGTGAAGCTGGGCTTTCATCGGAGATGGGTGCAGTGGGTAATGGCTTGTGTTACCACTGTACGTTACTCTGTTCGCTTCAATGGTGTCCTTCTCAACACCATCCAACCTACACGAGGTTTACGCCAAGGCGATCCTTTGTCACCATATTTATTCCTCTTTGTGGCTGATGGGCTATCAAAAGTCTTACAGAAGGAAGCTTCAATGGGATTGATCCAAGGAGTGAAAGTGAGTGGACGAGCCCCGGAAATTACAAAATTATTGTTTGCTGATGATAGCTTATTATTTTTCCGAGCAAACATAGATCAAACAACTGCCATTAAATTAGCACTTGAAAGGTATTGCAGAGGGACAGGACAGCTCATAAACTTCGACAAGTGTTCCATCTTTTTTTAACGCCAATCTGGATAGCACAACTGTGGAGGAGGTAAGGGCACAACTGTCTGTCCATCGAGTTACATTTGAAGCAAAATATCTGGGTTTGCCAACGCCGGAAGGGAGAATGAAAGCAGAAAAATTTCAGGCAATTACAGAAAGATTGATGAAACGTTGTGGTGCTTGGGATGAAAGAAACTTATCTGCGGCGGGGGAAGACACACTCATCAAGTCAGTCGCCCAAGCTATCCATGTCTATGTTATGAGCATATTTCTTTTGCCAGGGAGAATCCATGAGGCCCTGACAAGATGCATTCGAAGATTTTGGTGGGGTGAAACGGCTGGAAAAAGAAAAACCCATTAGATTGCTTGGGATAAATTCACTACCACAAAAGGCAAGGGTGGTTTGGGTTTCCGAGACCTTAAACTTTTTAACCAGGCTCTTTTAGCTAAACAAGCGTGGCGGCTTATTGAGAAACCTGAAAGCTTATGTGCACAGGTGCTAAAGGCAAAATACTTTCTGAACGGCAATCTCCTGGACACGGCTTTCCCGGTTAATCAATCGCCTACCTGGAAAGCTATAGTGCATGGCTTGGAGCTCTTGAAGAAAGGAGTTTTCTGGCGAATTGGTTGTGGTAGCGATGTGAGGATATGGCGTGACCCGTGGATTCCAAGAGGGAGATCAAGGAGGCCGATTGGCAAAAGGAGGCCATGCCGGCTAAAATGGGTTTCACAACTCATCGAGGAGTCCCAAATGACTTGGAAGGAGGATCTGGTTCGTGACTACTTCAGAGATATAGATGCACAATTAATTCTGAACATGAGACTTCCCTCTACCCCAAGGGAGGATCTAATTGCCTGGTTCCATGAGAAGAGCGGTGCTTTCTCGGTGAGGAGTGCATACAGATTGGCAAAGGAACTGGTTGAGGAGGAGCAGAATAGGGGTGAGAACAACTCAAGTAATCAAGAGAGTCGGCCAATCTGGGAAATTTTTTGGAAGATATCTCTACCACACAAAGTGCTCATTTTCGGCTGGAAGGTAATTAAAAATGGTCTTGCTACACAAGATAATAAAAGACAAAGATCCATTGTGATTGATAGCACCTATGAGATCTGTGGCAGAGAGGAGGAATCAGTTTTTCACGCGTTGGTCAGGTGCAATCATGCCGCTTCTCTAAGGGAAGCCATGAGGCAGTACTGGGATTTGCCGGACGAGGAGCAGTTCAGAAACTTCTTTCCGGCCGGCCTGTTGCACTGGGTCGATTCGTTGGGAGTTGATGCTGGCGCAAGACTGCTCCTGCTTCTATGGCGCACCTGGAATGTGAGGAATAAGATCACACATGAGGCTGAAAAGTTCTCTTTCGAAGCTTCAGTCAGTTTCTTGCGGAAGTACTGGGAGGAATTGTGCTACATCCGACAACAGGGAAGGCTTGCTGACCCTCACAGTAAACTCCCTGTGTCTGATTCATTGTGTGCAGGTAGGACTCGCCCAGCCAGAGAGAAGATCTGATGGGAGACGCCTCCGGAAGGGTGGCTGAAAATAAACGTTGACGGCACGTTTGATGAGAATCTGGGGGTTGGAGCAACTGGCGCCGTTATCAGAGATCATGAAGGGAAGGTCGTTCTGACAGCATGGAGGTTTATTCCAACTGGGAGCAATGCAGAGGAACTTGAAGCTCTCGCCTACAAAGATGGACTGGCTCTTGCGGCGCAGTGGTGCCCGCAAAATGTTATCCTGGAGTCAGACTGCAGGCCGGTTGTGGAGCTGCTGGCCTCCAAGGATGGGGGTAGGACTGCTCTCAAGTACATCATCGAGGAAGCTGTCGAGGAAGGGAATAGGATCCCTAGATGGACAAGTGTCCATAAGAGAAGAGAGAGTAATAGCGTTGCGCACGAGCTTGCACAGTTGGCCAAGCGAACTCGCCATTCCGCTGTATGGCAAATTATTGCTCGGGAATGTAACTCTGTTTCTGAGTAATAAAATTTCTCTTCTCCCCGCAAAAAAGATGCTTACAAAATGGGTGAAAAGCACTGTTCATTACCGTGGAGGGTGTTTTTGCCGTTCGGTTAGGGTGTGTGGTTTTGGTGTGAAAAGTTACTGCCCATGTCAGGTACTAGGCACAAGAATTAGTGTACAATAAATGCTCAACCACATATTGCAATCACTGCATGCATGCATGCATGCATGCATGCAGGGAACAAACTGCTGATTGCATGCAATCATTACACCATTTCCAAAGCATCCTGGTAGTTGAAAGCCATGAAAATCACAAAGATTTCAAAGGAATCATGCAAGTGATTCACCATAATCTCTTCTCAACGGATAGAAGACATATACAATGCCACAATAGTTACAGACAGCATGGAAGAACAACTTCTTAACAAGTCCAAGCACAAAGTTTGTAGAAAAATAACATCTGGCACAAAGTACAAATTGTTGAAACATAACTAGTTGTCCACAAGTCCAACCACAAAGGACATCTAATGATCACGGTTCTGCATAGCTAGGGCAATTGCATTGCGAAAGGCATTCATGCTGCTAGAAGTACCCCTAGCCGAGGGTTGCATGTACTCATCGAGCATTGGCGGAGCACCGGGGATGTGGTTCTCATCTACATCACATCGACCAAAGTCCCTATCATGCAAGCCACTAGTTCTAATGAAGTTGTGCAGGGTCATGCATGCAATAATAATTTGGGTTTGCTTGTGGCTCAGATAGCTTGGAATTTTGTTCAGAATCTGCCACTTGTTCTTGAGGACTCCAAAAGCCCTCTCAATCACATTTCTGGGGGATGAATGTGCATAATTAAACTTCTCCTTCATACCTCTTGCTCTACCTCCGGCGTTCCGAAACTCCGGTAGATGGTACTTAGTTCCCTTGTACGGTGCTAGATAACCCTTTCGGTTCGGGTACCCAGAGTCCACCAAGTAATATTTACCTGCAAAGAACATAGAATTTGTTAGTCACAGATAGTGTTGAAGATTGTGTAACCAATTTAGTTTAGGAAAGTACTAGGCGGTGGATGTGGGAACTTATCCTTGTACGGGTCATTGCATGATGGAACACCCTCATGTCATGAACAGAACCAGGCCATCTAGCAAGGACAAATGTGAATCTCATGTCGAAGTCACACACAACCATCACATTTTGAGTTGTGTTCCCCTTGCGACACAAATGTTGGACCATCTTGTTAGCAGGGACTACAACAGGAATGTGAGTTCCGTCTATGGCTCCTATGCAACCATTGAAGAAAGGATGGAACCTAGGATGCTACAGTCTAGGATGAATTGTTCTCCAATGAAACTCCCTTGGTTTTATGATGTCTGCAGCTAGCTTCTGTAAGCACAGCAACACCTTGGCAAACATGGTATGCACAGTGGATAAAGACCTCTCAAGCCTATCATCTGCTTGCCTAAATGACTGTCCAGATCCTACCATCCAAAGGAACATTCCAAGGGCCTCTAGGGAAGTGCTTCTTGTAGTTGATTTCAGGCCATATGACTCGACAAGGAGGTTATGTACCTTATAGAATAGGTCTGGGGACATTCTATACTGGTCATAGCATCTATCACAATTTGCTAAGTTGTCCTGCACCCATTCTAGCCTAGGTAGTTTCTCTGGCTTGTTGTCCCTCCTATTTAAGTGCGAGTCAGATTCGAAGATAATACCTATCAACAGGTCCATTTCGTCTTGATCATCCAGTAGCAGCATCAAGTCCTCGTCGACATCCGAGTTCTCTTCGGGGTCGTAGTCGCTGTCTTCAACACTATCTTCGCAACTGTCTTCGCTCCATGAATTGAACTCCTGAGCTTGATAGGCAGTACTCATTGCATCTCCACATTCCTGTAACAAAAGCCAATGCTGCAGGTCAGTTTTGATCTTTGCAATCAGGCATAGGTGCAAAAGAACAACTTTGCATCATTTGGTTGTTCACTTGGCAAAGTTGAGAAAAGCACAAAGCTGTAGTGAACAACCAAATGATGCAAATACTGATGACTTGATCTCAGCACAACAGACAACATCACTCATACTCAGATGCAAGATTTCACATTACAAACATAATTAAAATGAAATGTCTCCCATTACAAGTTTAGAAATCATGACGTTATTACTGCTTGGCATGACACAACTACAGGAAAGCTACAGGTTCGTTGGCTGGCTGGCTTTTGAGCTGAGGTCCTTTATCACGGCAGCCTCATAGATCATGTCCAGCCTGGTGGGTATGCCACTGTTGATGAACATGATCATGTCGGTCTCCCGCCGTAATATCTTCCGGACACCGCGCCAAAGTTCTTTGCTGCTTTCCTCGAACCCAAGCTCTTTGGCCATCTCCATTACTATCTTGATCTTATCTTCTTTCGAAGACTGCTTGGACGCTAAGTGCTTTCGCAGAATCTCATTCCTTTCCCGCACTGCGGCTGCAATTGCCACAATGTTAACTTCATTTCCCTCGATCCAGGGCTCTTAGACCTCTTGCTTTGAGTAGAGGCTGCACTGGTGTGGGATCTTGAACCACGCTTATTACCTGCGTTGCTAGGGGTGGGGATTACCTCTTCAACTTCTTCTTCTTCTTTGTCGGTGTCCACAGGAATTGGATCAGCACCAGGGACATATGCACTTGAACCGTCAACAGTGGAGTGCTCGAACATCCTGTCCATCTCTGCCAAGTAACTCGGCATGCCGAACCTAGCTCGCATCCAGTCGGAGTGACCCTACACATGGGACACAGGGGGTTCAAGATGTGCTCAGACATAAGTGCTTAGACATCAAGGAATAACAAGTGCAGATGCATGAGGTACCTGGGTTTCACGCTCCCACCACTCTGCAGGGGCACTAATAGTACCATAGTCGTTGCGGCCCAATCCGGTGTTGAAGCGGAGTTTGTCATTGATGAATGAATGGTACACCCTCAATTGCCGCAGTTTTGTTCTGATCTTGCTCCTAGTGAGGCACAACTCGGTTGTAGCAAGGAACCTGGAAATGACTTCTTTCCATCCGGTGTTGCTCATCACTCCTAGGTTGTTGTTGCCATTGTCAAGCTGGTCACACCAGATCTCACAAAATTTCTTGGTGTTCTCCTCACTCCAATTAGCTCGTTGCTCCCTAGCCTAAATCATGCATCATGATAATTACTTCACCGTGATCAAATCTACCGAAACAGAACAAATCTTGTATGCTAGAGAAAAGCAAAACAGAGTTATGGATCTTATCAGCACCGATTCCTCAATGTTGTCGCCAACATTTGCAGCTGGAGTAGCTGGCTGCCATCCACGACCACGTCCACGTCCACGACCGCAGCTAGATTCAGCAGTTGCATCATCCGCCCAATCACCGGGAGCACCGCCGAACGGAGGGTACATTCCTCCTGAGCCGCCGAACCTAGCGTCACCTTTGTACGAGTTGGGACACCACCCGCCGAATGAACCTTGCCCACCTGCAACGTAGGGGCCAGGTCCGCCGGCTGCGACGACGAAGTAGCCGCTAGATCCACCAGCACCAGATCCAGCGGCAACAGATCTAGCGGCAGCAGATGCAGCAGGAGCCGATCCACCGGCAGCAGATGTACTACCTCGTTGCCGTCGTTGACGAGGGAAGCCACCGCCGACGATGTAGCCGCCAGACCCAACTACGGCAGCAGATGCGGTCCGACGACCTCCTGACCGTAGAAGGTTCTGGTACGATGAGATGCTGCCCCAAGCTTCGGCGTCATTGATGTCCATGTCTTCCACGCTGTTGGCATCGAGGTCGTCGAACCGGCCACCGTCGCGTCCGCTGGACCGGCTCCCGTTGGGGGACCCACCCAAGTTCCTCCCGGCCATGGAGGAAGTTCTGCGAGGCCGGCAGCAGGAGAGCTCTAGGGAGTGGAGCGGGGACGGAGCAGAGCAGCGTCGCGGGGAGGAGTGGCGGAGCAGAGGAGAGCGGCGGTGGGCGAGAGGAAGAGTGCGGCTGGGGATAGGGTTTGTGCGGCTGGGGATAAGGAGACCGGGGGCAATGATTGCGTTTTCATTGGACCGGCGGAAGGCCCGCGGCCCAATGAAATCTTCATAGGCCTGCAGCCCAACGCCACATTCATGTAGCACTTCCAGCCCGTTCGGTTGGTTTTCACTTTTTCTCTCTTTTTACTGTAGCAAAGTGTGCATCCGAACAGGCCCGTAGAGAGTCCGCTATTGTTACATTTACCATATCAACCTTCGGTTTCGGTATTTGTTAAATATAGCATTTCAAACCCATAAAAATGGATTTAAATTTTTTTCTACTCTAGAGTCTAGATTGGAGGACTATTACAAACAAGTGTATTGCACTGGATATTTATTTATATATAAACTAAATAAAATTTAGGGACGTCTTGACAACAGAAAACTAAAAATGATCAATTGATGTTATGTTTCTAGTTTCAATGCAGGTTCATTTATTTAAGATTCAGAATACTAGGCAGATAACATGATTTTCAACCACAATTGATCAAAAATTTCACATACTACTAGTATGTATGAAATTTTCTAAATAGGCACTCTTTGCGGAGCGGAGGAAATATTTTTTTCATACTAAAGTACTAGGTGATTTTTCTCGTGCATTGCTACGGGATTTGAGAGAGTTTATTGATAAACTATAAACCAATAGTTGTCTGATTGCTCGTATAAATGGTGCACTTGTAGAGATTATGTTGAAAACTATATGAGAGGTCTCTTGATAAAAATCATAGACTTTTGAGTTACTCTTTGATTAATTAATGAACAGAGAGTAATATTTGTACTATTTGTTGTTTTTCTATTATAAATAATTGTTTGTGATACACTAATGAAAAGTAAGTAAATAATTAATAATGTGTAGTGGATTGTAGACGGTCAGGATGCGAAGGTTTTTCGGATGGAATGGTGCAAACAATTAACGTGATATGGTTGCATCATATGCTCGAAAATTAGCAATTAATAAATTTTAGTGGGGTGCATATATATATAAGTTATATATATTTGTTGTTTTCTTTCTCCTAATCAACTCAGAGTAAACCTTTTTTGCATTTATAATTGAAAAAATCATTTCATCCTCATCATCATTTTCAATGAAAATATTTTTCTTCTTCTATTTTTTTAAACAACAATTTTAGAAATAGGAAGTTCACACTTATCTAGAAAAATAGATGCACATGTGAACTAGTTTAGAGAAATGCCATGCATCATCAAGCATGTTCATTCATATGCTGAAAATTTGCAACACACGGGAACAGATCAACAAAAAATTGTTGGAGATGTTCAAGAAAAGCAACAATATTCAAGAATTTTCATGCAAGTCGCTACAAAAAATCACCAAAAAGTTCTTACTGATGATGTTCAAGAAACGTAACAAGATTTCACTAACACCCCTTAGCTACCTCCGCCGCTACCGCAGCCGGCGGGATGCATGTGACAGTGGCGATAGGGTGCCGACCTCTTCACACTACTAGTGAAACACACATTTGTACTGGTTCCAAACCTCATTAGTATCGGGTATGGAACAGGTACTAACCATCCGGTACTAATGTGGGGGCACATTAGTACCGGGTGGTTTCTAGACTCAGTACTAATGGGTGTGCCACCTCTGGTGTCGCTGTCCTCTCTTCCTCTTATGTTGTTTTCCTTTTTCTTTTTTTCTATTCTTTTTCAATAACATAATCACATAATGTTATGAATCTCAAGAATCACATGATCCATTTCATAATCTCACAAGAATATTATCTCATAATCACAATCTCACGAGAATACATCTACAAGTTACAATCCCAGATTTCACAAGAAATCAAATGTCATAACCATCCCAAATTTCACAACAACTAAAATCACTAGGACAAATCACCGCAAGAATGAATCACATGAACCTGTGCTAGCCTGCCTCGCGTCCCAGTCGCTGCCACGACCGTGGCCCCGACCTCTGCACCGCCGGCCTCCGGTCGCCGCGGCCCCAACCTCCGGCGCTCGTGCCTCCGCGCCGACCTGCGTCGTCACGCGCCAGGCCGGCCTACCTCCAGTCCCAGCCGTTGCCGCGACCATGTCACCAGCCTTTGGCGCCCGCGTCCATGGGCTCTGGCACCCGCGCGAGGCCAAGCTGCGCCAGCCGACGCACCTTGGCTCGCCGTCGCGCCCAGACCTCGGTGACCTGACCGCCGCAACCACCATTAAAACAGCCTAATGATCAAAAAAGTAAAACAAATAGTTAAAAAATAATATTAACAACATTTTAAAAGATAAAGCTCATCGTTACGAAGGTGTGACCACAAGAATCGTCTAAATCGGAAGTACGAGCAAAAAGTAATAATCATTTTATTTACAGTTTAGTCCTTAGATCTTAAAATGATTACTATTTTTTCTCGTATCTTCGATTTAGGTGATTCTTGTGGTCACACGTTTGTAACAATGAGCTTTATCTTTTAAAATGTTTTCGTATGTTTATTTTTTTATTATCGATTTTACACAACAACATATAAATAATACAACAAATAGTTACAAAATAGTATAAAGAGCATTTTGAAAGATAAAACTCACCGTTATGAATGCGTGATCACAAGAATCACCTAAATCAGAGGTACGAGTAAAAAGTAATAATTATTTTAATATCATAAATCAAAACAGCCCAATGATCAAATTTGAACAGTTTTGATAGTTGGATAGCAAAAAATACCTGATTTTGGAGTTCGATGACCAAAACCAAACTTTACAAGAGTTGGATGATAAAAAACGAACTTTACTCTTAAAAAAAGTCACGCAGTGGTTCAGGTTCTCTTATTCGGCATGGAAGAACCAATCTATGGTGGACGGGCTCGTGTAAGTGGTTGGTCGTGATTTGGACTTCAAAGCATGAGTCAAGGTTCGAAACATAGAGAGCGGCATCTCTATGTATGAGGGAGTTAGGGCGTGTTTGGCAGGGCTCTGGCTCCGCCAAACCCACTCTGGAGCTGTTGCTCCACCAATTTGCAGCTCCATCGTGGAGCTGGACTCTCACTTTGGAGCTGAAGAGATGTGTTTGGCAGAGATAACAACTCCAGCTCCGAAAAATGAGAGTTTGAATAGATTTCCCTCAAATTGTTGGGCTTTTTTTCTCCATGCCGCTGCATGCTGAGGCGTGTGTGGCTTTTTTTTTCTTTTTTTCAACGTGTTGGGCGTGCGTGCGTCTCTTTTTTTTCTTTTTTTCAACATGTTGGGCGTGAGGCGATTTACATGGCGTTTATTTTTTTCTTTTTATTATCAAACAAACAAGTCATGCTTTTGATCAACACAAATATCCAATAAATTGAGAACTAGATGTTGTCCACATGCATATAAAAGTTGACGCACACAAATTGTTCAAACGGTAAGAAATATAAAAGTACAAATTTCGATTACAAGCTAGTTCCAACCAAGAGCGAGAGATGTGGCAAGTTCATCCCGAAAAGTATCCATGCAAGTCGAACTCGCTTCCGGAGTAGATGTATCTCATGCATTTGCTAGGACGGCATCTCGTTTATAACGTTCCGGTATTGTATGCATAAAATTAGGATCACGATCAAACCGAGCAAAGTCCGCATCATCACTGTTATGCTCACGAATGAAATTGTGGAGGACCATACAAGCGACAACTATCATTTTTTGCTTCCGCATGGGGTATTTCTTTATTCTGTATAGAATTTCCCACTTCATTTTCAATAACCCAAAAGATCTCTCAATCACGTTACGAATAGATGAATGTTTGCGATTGAACTTTTCTTTCGGGGTTCTAGGTTCCATACCTCTATGCCACTCAGGCATATGATACCTCTCACCCTTGTATGGAGCTAGATAACCGGGCCGATTAGGATATCCAGCATCGACAACATAAAATCTACCTGCAAATGATACAAAAAATAAACATACTTTCATGGTCAATGCAAGTAAATTAATTATTGACAATTATTTATCCTGTGGAGGATGTGGAAAGAATTCCTTGTCGACACTCAATGCATTGTATAGCACACTTGTGTCGTGCATAGATCCCGATTGGCCTGTTGACACATATGTGAATCTCATGTCAAAATCACAAACTGCTAATACATTTTGGGTGGGTATCCCTGTCTTTCCAATGTACCTCACTTGCTCATCAGGTGGAAGTGTCACACGAATATGTGTGCCATCTAGTGCACCAATTCAATCTTTGAAATATGGATAGGCTCGCTTGTCATCCCTTATCCTCCTATGGATCGTATGGAAATTTGGATCTTTTGGCCTACTGAAATCCTTTGACATGCTCATCAAACTGAACAAAACCTCAAATTTTCTACTAATAGTTTCACCAGAGTGCTTGAATCTATTTTGACTTCTGCTGTTGGACTCATTCCCCGAACAAATGAATAACAGAATACCTAGATTCTCAATAGTTGACATATGCAGTGATGAGCTCAACCTATACCTCTCAACCAATAACCCATGGAGGTCGAAGAAAATTTCTGTGCTCATGCGCAGTTGCCTATGGCATTCTCCTGGAGTGTTAAAAAGCTCCAACATAAACCCCATTCCACTTGTTGTAGACGTCCTTGGAGGATTTTTAGTAAGAAACATGTCAACATATGTTTGTCCCAGCATAGCACCAGCAAAGATCATTTTTAAAAAATCCTCATCGTCATCATCGCTACATATCTGCAACAATTTTTGCACATGACATAAATAAATAATTTATCCACATGATACATAAATAATTTGTGCACATGACAATAGATAAATAATTTGTGCACATGACAAAGATAAATAATTTATCCACAAGACACAGATAAATAATTTGTCCACATGATAGATAAATAATTTGTCCACAAGACACAAATACATAATTTGTCCACATGACGTCGATAAATAATTTGTCCACATGACATAAATAAATAATTTGTCCACATGACAAAGATAAATGACACTGACTACATGACAATAGATAATAATATGTCTACAAGACATAGATAAAAAGACACTAGACTGATCACTTTCCAAACATCATGTCAAACTTCCTCTTTAGCCAATTCAACCTAGCCTCATTAGTAGGTATAGTCATAAACATTTTCCTCTGTTCTTTCTTCACAAACAACTCAGTTGCCACAAAGTGCTCATCACTCCCAAGATCAGCCCCACATGCACTGACATGACCCATGACTTCATCAATACTGATCCCTCCAAACCTAGAAGTCACAAAAGCCTGAGCACTCTCTGTTATCTTTGTCATATTTTGCTGTATAACTATTCCAGTGCTAGTCTTAGGCTTCTTGTTAGGTTTTTTCAAGAATAATGTGAGCCTTTCTCTTAGGTTTGTTGCTAGGTGTAGGAGAGACTTCCAAAATCTCATCCCCAATATCTTCACCAATATCATCACCATTCTCTTCACCATTCTCCTCACCATTCTCTAAATCGATATGATCCTGAACACTATTAGGTGGTATTATCGGGTTGGAAGACATAGGATTCCAATGATCCGTCTCTTCATTCATGATGTTCCCAAACATCACCTTCAAATATTCTTCATTTTGAAGAGGCCTATTCTTAAATTTTCCAACACCAGGTATCTCCTACATAATTAGGCTACAGTAAGCAAGAGTATTATTACCAAAAAACAATAAATAAAAGCAAATGTTAGGTGCTCATAGATTTGGTTTTTTTCCACCACTCGGCATCCATGTTGATAGTTCCTGTGCTCCAAGTCCAACCGGTTCCAGTTTGTTTCCTCATCAATTTTCTCCAAACAGTCAAACCATTCTTCAACTTGTCCCATTTGTTCTTAAGCTGACTTTTTTCAACATGATACCCTTGCACTGGAAAAACCTATCAATCACCTCGGCATAGCCCACATTATTCAAGTGTGTGTTTGGTCTATTTCCTTTCCTTTTTTGTTCAGCAAACAGTTGGCAAACAAGAGTGGTATTGTCATCATTCCAATCAATATAATCTCCCTATAGATGATTTATGACACAACAATTTACTCCAATCAATATCTAGTGCAAAGACATCGAATTATACCTGATCATCTTTGGCCCTTTTGGTCGACGCAGCACGTCTCTTACGCTGAGCACAGGACATAGCTGATGCTTGAGACGCCAAGAACGCATCGCCGATGGACAGGTCCGAATCAAAACCTTGGCCGATCGCGTCGCTGTTCTGGCCGACCGCGCCCCTCCCCAGCCCGGCTGCTGCACTGGCCAGGCCGGCCGCGGCCAGGCCCAGGCCGGCCGCGCCGTTGTTCTGGCCGGCTGCGGCCAGGCCCAGGTCGGCCGCGTTGTTGTTCTGGCCGGCCGCGGCCAGGCCTAGGCCGGCCGCGCTGCTGTTCTGGCCGGCTGCGCCGGTGCCCAGGCCGGCCGCGGCCAGGGCGGTGGCCGCGCCCCTGGCCAGGCCGGTGGCCGAGCCCCTGCCCAGGCCGGTGGCCGAGCCCTTGCCCAGGGCAAACGCGGCCAAGGCGGAGCCCGTGAAGTGGCTGTCAGCCTCCGTTCCCGCGCCGACGCCAACGGCCTCCGCGACCTGGCCATCCGCGCCGTCTAGGGTTGGAGGAGTTGGAGCGGGAGGACGATGAAGACCAACTCGACGTGAAGAATTGAGAGGAGGAGGCGGAGGGGGCGGCGGACGGGTCATCTCTGGCGATCCTCGGCGATCCTCCCGGCTGGCCGAGGACGACGAGGCGGCGTCGCGGCTGGTAACGTGAGGGGTCACGTGACAAAAAATGGGGAGGGAGGCGGGCGGGCGGGAGGGAGGGAGGCGGACGGGAGAAGTGTCGGAAAAAATAGAATCGACCCGGTAAGTTGTATAATGGGTGCCAAAGGTGGGTAATTTCCACCCAACTCCACGAGTGAGTACGAAACCAGCCTTCGCAGAGTACCCCTTGAGGTACTCCATGGATTTGGTGGAGTTGGGAGCTAGATCCATGTTTTTGATGGATCTGGAGTTTTTGGAGCTGAGGTGTTTGGCAGGAAAAAATTGGAGTGAAGCTATTTTTTTTAAATCTGGAGCTGCTTGGAGCCCTGCCAAACACGCCCTAAGAGCATCTCCAAGAGTACGTGAAAAAATCATTCCCAAAAACTATGTATTGGGGGTTTCCCAAAAATTAAGTTGTCCCAGAAACTTTACTTCACACAGCAGTTCCCCAATAATTAGGTCCCTAAAATTTTAAATCAGACCACGTCATCATAATGGGCCATTATTTGGGCCAGCTTCCAATCCCCTCACGCATGTTGCCCTCCTCATCATCACGTACGTAGCCCTCCATCACGCACGTTGGCCTCCAACGCCGTCGCCCCTCCCTACGCCATCGCCCCTCCCTGCGCCGCCGCTAATCCTGCACCACCTCTGCCGCCCTCCCTGTGCTGGCTACTACAATTCCAATTGGAGATACGTAAAACGGATTCGCTATGAGTCGACGAAGCCTTTCCATGCAGATGGTGCTGGAATCATCGTCAGATGATGATGATGATGATTTCTTACTCGGTGTTACTCATGTGGCCATTAATGCGGATGAGTCGGATGATGAACCAAAACATCGTGGTTCTATCCTAGGCATCAAGTACTTCAGCGAGACAGGGAAGCAGGATATCAGAGGTTGTACCAAGATTATTTTTCAGATAATCCTACGTACGGACATGTTTATTTCAGACGCTGGTACGTAAATAATAAATTGATAGACAACATTTTTATATAAATTCATATTTATGTGTCTCATTACTTTTGACGTGCAGATTTCGGATGAGGCGTTCATTGTTTGTACGTATATGGAAAGCTGTAGAACAACTCGATAAATATTTCGTGCAGAAAAGAAACGCTGCTGCTATACTTGGTCTTTCTAGTCTGCAAAAGATTACTGTAGCACTTCGGATGTTAAGTTATGGAGTAGCAGCAGATGCTTACGATGAGTATGTCCGTATTGCTGAGAGTACTGCTATTGAGAGTCTGAGAAGATTTGTCACTGCTGTTGTGGAGATTTTTGGAGGTGAGTATTTGAGGGAACCTAATGAAGTTGATACTGCAAGATTACTTGCAATTGGCGAGCATAGAGGTTTCCTGGTAATTTGGGGTCGATTGATTGTATGCATTGGTCGTGGAAAAATTGTCCTTCATCACATCAAGGTATGTACACCGGGCATGTGCATGAGCCTACAATTATACTAGAAGCAGTTGCAGATAAAGATCTTTGGATTTGGCATGCTTTCTTTGGGATGCCTGGTTCGCACAACGACATCAACGTTTTGCACTAGTCTTCTCTATTTGCGCGGCTAGCCGAAGGTCAAGCTCCAGAGGTGAATTATACGATTAATGGCAATGAATACACAAAGGGCTATTATCTTGCTGATGGCATATATCCCTCGTGGGCCACATTTGTCAAGACCATATCTGAGCCACAAGGTAACAAGAAGAAATATTTTGCACTTGCCCAAGAATCTTGTAGGAAGGACTTGGAACGAGCGTTTGGAGTTTTACAGGCTCGATTCGCTATCGTGAGGGGGGCAGCTCGATTTTTGGATGAAGACACCCTTGGACGAATCATGAGGGCTTGTATTATTATGCACAACATGATAGTTGAGGATGAGCGCGATGACGAAGATGATTTCAATTATGATCAAATGGGAGAACATGTGAAGCCTTCTCACAAAAAAACACCTGAATTCAAGGAGTTTATTAAAAATTACCTTAGTATAAAGGACAAAGAAGTTCACAATCAGCTTCAAGATGACCTGATTGAGCACCTGTGGCAACATCATCCAGACCTCTATAAGAAGATTTACTAGAGTTTACATTTATTGTTTCTTTCAGTAATCTTTTTTAAATTTTTTTTGGTTTTCATTTATATTCAAATAATTGTATGACGTATGACCAGTCATGTTGAAACTTCAATTCAAAGATAGTCTATTTTCCTGCAATGA
This sequence comes from Cenchrus fungigraminus, assembly GCA_036936925.1. Lineage (NCBI taxonomy): Eukaryota > Viridiplantae > Streptophyta > Magnoliopsida > Poales > Poaceae > Cenchrus > Cenchrus fungigraminus. Next base: position 47,074,432 of record CM072769.1, on the reverse strand, counting down.
TCATGGATGCGTAACTTCGCTGCATGACGATAACAAGGGATCATGGACTTGATTAGTTATGTTATTAGATTTAAGGGCTGCTTATTTAAAGTTCATATTTGAACCACATACCAACCATGCTAAAAGATGACTACTGGTACTACATTCCAAGTCGTAGTAGTGCTTAGTACTGCAAGGAAGCAGGGCTGCTATTTATGCAGAGGCCAAATGACACACTGAATTGCCCAAGTCAATAGTTGCAAAATAGCAATATAGAAAAAATATAATATTGACACAAAATGCACTTACTGCTAATAATTCATTGACACAATATTGTCTTGCAAACACACTGATCATGAAGGTAAATGGAAACAAATTGGCAGTGTCTATATGGAAAAAACACACTGATCATTGGCCAATGCTAGCTAGAACAGTAGATGCCATAGGCCAATGAATACTAATTATTTTAAAGAATGAAAAAGTTATTCTGTACTAGGCATCGAGAACTGCCTCATGATCTCAGCTTGCAAGCACATGTAGTACTTCTTTTGCTCATCTGGCAGGGCAGTAAGGTTCATGGTCATAATCCTCTCGTCATCCCTCTTTTTCTGCAACTGAACCTCCTGATTCCTCACCTCAACAAGTCGTTTTACATTTGCAACTCGTTCCCGTTCAAGAGCAAGTGATAGTTTTTCATTTGCAGCTCGTTCCTCTTCAAGAGCAAATGCTTTTTTGAACCTTTCTTCTTTCTTTACCTCTTTCTCCTCATCAGTTTCTTTCTTCTGTGCCCACATATTTTCTAAAGTTGATGTCACACTTTTTTCTTCTCTTGTATCAGTGCTGCTTTTGCCTTCTTCTTACCAATTGGTCTTGTCAATGCATTAGCCTCTACACCTTCATTAGGATCTTGTCCTTTTTCACTTGGTAAAGTCTCATTAGGATCATCATTACAGCTTCTTTTCTGCTTCTTGTTACCTATTCTAGCAGCAGCCAATTCATCAAGTTTAGAAAGCCATTTCAGTTGTGTTCTCAATTTATTCCAGCAATGCATGAACTGAAATGCTTTTTCATCTTTGTCTTCAGCCTTGTACAAAGCGCAGGCCTCTGCAACCTGCAAACATCAACATCCAAAGGATACTTCATTTATGAGTTATAAAAATAAAATAGCTGACTTAATCCAGGATATTGCAAAGTAGGTACCTTGTCTTTCATTGTAGTACCACTCTGAGGTCTTAACTCAATTCGTGATAGACATCCACAAAACTTGTTCACACATTTCTGTATGCTATCCCACCGGTGCGAGAGAGAATTGATGGTACGCTTTGATTGGCACGTCTTGTGTGTATGGAAGTACTCACTGATACGAGACCAATACGTACTACCTTTTTGATCTTTGCCTACAATCGGATCCAAGCTTATGTTCAGCCACGCCGAAACTAAAATGTCGTCTTCGTGGTCACTGAAATTCTTTTGTCTCTTATGGTTTGGCCTCGTGGAGGTAGCTGCTGGACCGACTTGCATTGCTTGTGACTGCTGGTCAGCACATGTGTTGTTAGAATTATCAAAATCATCTACATTGGTTTCATCCATCATCATGTTGGAAAAATATCCATTTCCTGCATGCAGATGACAATTAAAATTGTGATGCATGATAAACTGAGAGGCATGATAAGTTGTAGTTATGTAAGAGTATTAAAACAGGACTATCATCAAACAGGACTATCATCAAATATTAACAGGAATTGACATCCTGGAACTGAATTCGAATTCAGTAACTGGTCACCAATGTATAGTTATTTTTGTGCAACCTGGAAGTGAATTCAGTAATTGACAAATCATCATGTTGGGCAAATTTTTCATTAGGAATTGATCCAAAAAGCAATTGTTTGATGCACACGAACCAAATTTACTAGATGAAAATGGTACGCTCCCCTTGCTGAATGATCTGTACCAGGTGGCAGAGGTAGACTTTTTTGTGCTACCAGCTTCTACCTCATATGTGTTTTTTTGTTAGCTTGATATTTCACTGTCCTAGAAAACCCAAAACGAACTACAATTTCAAACAGAGGGAGTACTATTTTGTGTCTTAGGACACATGATTGTGATATACTACCTCTGGTTTTTTATATATGACGCCGGCGGCCGCAAACTTAAGCTAAATTACATTGCTGTTGCTGTCGGAAACGTCACTTATATGAAAACAGAGGTAGTATCAGATAATTGTAGCTCACGTCCAAAACTCATCTGTTGAAGCTACAACTTAGTTTATCTTGCCTCAGTGTTTTCAGACTAACTTATCCAAGTAAAATATAAAACTGGGAAGGTATGAGCAGAATTTTGATGTGATGCTCTTAGGAAACAACAAATGTGTGACCTCTAACAAGAATAGAGAAGCACAGTTACTGACTTTAGCAGTAATAATAGTACTAAAATAGTACAAAGATATGTCTTATTGAACAGATCATTATGGAGTTTTCAAACAAGAGTTATTGAATCTGAATCTTGATATGATCGTGCTAAACTATCAAAATAAATTTGAAAAGAACCAGACTTGAACAAAAATTCCATTGACTGTACTTATCTGAAACTAGCTTTAATTGACACTTAAATTCTTGTTCTTAAGACAAGGCAGGTATATATCAATGTCAATATGCACCAGAGAGCAGAGACCTGACTTCCTGTTCCTTAGAAATGATAAATTGCTGATGGACATACATGATGAAAAGAAGGGGTCACAAAATAAACTAGTTACAAATGCTTACTTCTCACATCACCATTAAACCATCTAATAGATGCTCAGACTCACAGAATCTAGTGTGAATCCTGAAATAATCACTGTCACTATAACCAATCAGCCACTCTGCATCCACTGGTTGCTCCCTGTTCTGCAACAGGCTGCCTGACAGTCTAATATCATCAACGAAATATTATGACAATAACTTACTACTAACGAACGACCAATCAAAGTTGGCCATGATCTGATAGGCGCCGAAAAAAATTGTTTCGGTGCATTGCTAAGACAAACTACTACTTAAACTATTATAGGTGGACCAGTCAAGGCAAGCTAATTTGCAGCTCATACAGGTGTTGTTACTATTTACATCATTTAACTTAATAATTGATTGGTGTGTATTGCTTACAATTTTGATACACCTGCTTATAAAAGCTGGTGGCATTGCCCATAATCTTAATCAAAATGGTACTATAGTCAAATCCCTATTATTTGATTTTTTAAAATACAAATGGAAACAGATACTTTCACTAAACTAAATTGTGCTTTTGAATCTCACAATTATATTCAGTACACCACAGGATCATGTGGCTGGTGTAGCAAAATACATGGACCAGACCTGTTTTCAGTCTGAAAATACACTGGTGCCGGCCAGCATGACAAATGAACAATAGCAAAAGGAGATTGCACTGAAGCCAAATTGTAAACAAAAATCTATTGCATATAACTGCTGGTTACAACTGCAACGTGCGCCCTACTATTACTAATCTGAATTCTAAACCTAACAGATATAGGTGGTGTAACAATTGGTTTCAGAATTAATGATGAAACAAAACACACACAATCTGATAATTATTTTTTGCTCACACATATACCATCCCTCCGTATAATTGAAATCAAGCTATTCATATACAAACCATTGACAGTAAAGATCCATGGCATTTAACAGAGATTATAAATCATGAGATTACGATTCATACCATTGACAAAGGAGTTCTCGTTGCTCGTGTGTTCCAAGGCAGTATATGGGTTGTCGCTGGAAGAGTACGGCATCCCTGAAACGAAATCCAAATCGTCGCCGGCAAGGGCTGCCACCGGCGGACGGGGATGTCCTTGACCTTGCATATCTCCACCACCAGCCAGGTCGAGGTCGTCACCGCCGAAACTCTCCAAATTGCTACTGCCGTCCATCCATTGACCCATGTGCTGGCCGCCGAGGACTTGGTGGTGCTGCACACAGGGACCTTGAGGGAGCAGGCCGCCGGGGACTCGAGGGTGTTGGCCGCCGGGGACTCGAGGGAGCTGGCCGTCAGGCATGGCCATCAGGCGGTGTTGGGGCAGCACGCCGCCGCGCCGCCGGACAGGACCGGTTGGCCGTGGGGGCTGCATGCGCCGCCGCGGCCTTCTTCCCTACCGCCACCGCCCCCTTCTTGCCTCGCGTTGACCATCGTGGCTTCGTGATTTTGGCGCGCGCGGAAGAAATTGTCGCAAGAAAATTGCGCGGGCCGAGGGGAAAAGAGCGCGCACGGAGGATTGGGGGGAGGAGGCGACGCTAATATTTACGCAGCGAAGGGTCTGTTTTTCGCGATGCCAATTTATTGGGGTGAGTTTTGGGAGACTGTTGGAGCCCAATTTTCACAGTTTTCTCCCTAAAATTAGTTTTGGGAGACAAATACACATTCTTTTGGAGTTGCTCTTAGTTTCCGTGACCAGAGACGGATGCAACAGGGAGTTAGTTAGCCTCCCTGCTAGCTGCAGAACAATGGAGCTTCTCTTTAATTGTCTTTGAATTTTTCTATTGTAAATAAAGTTCCTACTGTTTCGAGATAGAAAAAGATGTCCAGCCCTCTCTACATTTAATATTGAATCTGTCAATGTTCGGGCTTTTTAATTGAACTCTTTATAATGTAATACCGTAGGAATCCCTACCAGCGAGTTTTTTTAAGTATATCTGTTCCAAAAGAATACAATTTACGTGAAAAATAGACCATTTAATGATCTGGGCTTGTGAGCCATCAGACTGACAAAACTCATGTGCTCTGTCAATCTGTCATTTGCAGCAGCAGTTAACAATATCGACCAGCTGTCTGTTACACGGATAATTCGGCGTACTCCCGTATCCCGTATTCGGAGTATATACGCGTTGGATATGTATCAGAAAGCATCCAAAATAAAATAAATACCAAAAAACGATACACACGACGTATCTGGGTGGCTCTTCGATACGGCCCAGCCCAATTAGCATACGCTCTTGTCCTTTGAGGCTTTGACCCCGACCTACCACCGCCGCCTGTGTGTGCCGAGAATTTTGCGATTATAGGACTCAAACAAACGTGACCATGACCATGAGCGGCCGCCGGCCCTCCACCACAGCGTCGCCGACGCCCATCCACCGCTGGCACTGCCGCACGAGCGCTGCTGCCTGTGTGGCCGCCCCCGGTGCGTCCTCCACCGCTGTCGGTCCACCGCGCCGCACAAGCGCCGCTGCCTGTGCGGCTCCCCGCGTCCACGACGGACCTTCGCAGGCGACGGCCCTCCGGTGAGTTTCTTCCCTTTCAACCTTCTCCGGCAACCAGCGGCCCTTAGCTTGCTCGATCTACTCTCTTCAGTTGTTGAGTTCTTATTGTGTCACAACCGTGGCGAAACAAGCGGAAGACGCGATGGAGCAGTGATTACGCATTTGTGTTTTACGTTTTCATTCCTATGTATGACATGTGAGCCTGAGGCCAGATGACTTGGCATGCTATAAGCTGCCATCAGCTGTAACGAACAGAATTATGAAAATTAAGAAACAGTGAAACACGACGAGAGTGTTCCTCCGCCCGTCGTCCACCTCTCCGATCACGATCCACTGTGCCTAGCTCATGTCGACGGCATCCGCCGCGGCTACAGGTGTGACATGTGGTATCAGATTCGGGTTATCCTCCTCGGCGGCGCTTCCTGTGACAGAACCGTCCAAAATAAATTCATATTATCACCTAAGTCGGTCCACGTGGCTCATAAGCGATAACACAGATGTATTTTGTCGCCTCTGCCGGGTCATGCCCGGTGAATCACTTATACAGTATCGAGAATAAGCGCTAAGCCCACACAAAGGCGGGACCAGAGTACAAGTTCGATATTACATAAAAGTCCACAAGTGCATATTATTACACACTAGGTTTTTCATACATAAAAGTAAATATGGTTCAGAGTTTAAACAGTGGAAATAAAACTAAACGCGTGATACACATGGGAGGCCGTTCACATTATATCACTCCTCATCGTCATTCTCCTATTCAATTTCCCATCCATCTGGAATAACACCAGGTCAGATGGGGTTACCTGAAAACAACAAATTAAGCAAGGTTGAGTATGCTAATACTCAGCAAGACTGACCCGACAAAATAAAAGACTCAGCTAGACATGCAAGGCTTTTTGGTTGGTGGGTTTGTTTTGTCAAAAGCATCTAAGAGTTTATCCTTACTTTCAAATTTTAGCTCAAGTTTTAGTATGTTAACCATTCTAGGTAAGCACCTAGCTAAACAAGTATGGTTGTGCAAACAAGATTAATCAGCCAACAATATTAATTCAAAATTTTTCATATATAAACATGAGGTAGCTAGTGGTTAAGCCGACTCAAATAACGGTGAGTGACCGACGATCGATCGATTTATATCTTTGCAAGGTAAACTCAAGATACACGGAAGTAAGTAGACCCCAAAGAAACCAACGAAAAACAAATGCGGGGTCTACCTCAACCAGGTGGTTCCCGTCACTCTCCAGATTAGGGACAGATGCGATAGTCGAAAGTACAAGGTTACAGGGAACGCCCTCACATGGCACGTCCAGACTCACACTTGCACTACCGGAATCAAACCGGGAGACGCATCTCAAGAGTAGTAGCGAATAAAGTCCCCGCACTGGTTCATTAGGTACTAGGCTTACCGGTCTCATTCCCGACAAGCACTTGGTACGTTCAATAGCTTAGACCAGCACCATGCTACTCGGTCGAGACCAAACCCATTGCTCTTACCACATGAGCGAGTCAATTTAACCAACTTATGATTCCAACATAAGCATCCTATATCTCGCGAGCAATGAGTCATTACTCGACTTGTACCGTATACTTAGAGCATGACACTAGTGTTCCTAACATACTAGTAAAAGAGCATAGGAATCCTAAGGATCATGCATTTAGGTTTCAAAGCAACTCCTGAAACTTAAATGCACAAGTAAAGCATAAATACTGAAAACTAAAGTAAAGTGAGATTTTTATCCAAAAAGATTATATGCAACCGATGCTTGCCTTCCTCTAACTCAACACTAGTCTTGGGCTCTTCTGGACTTTGGTCCAGGTCTTGCTGCCCACTAACTTGATTTAGCTCCCCACTAGCAGATCCCTCCTCCTCCTGAGTGAGCGTGTACGTCCCGTCGGGTAGATCTACACGTTTATGCACATGCATTAGATTATGGTGTAAGTGGGAGAATTATCACTAAACCCAACTCTTGTTGGCCACATTCATCTACACAACTAGAAAACTTCACAAAAAGTATTAGGGGTGGTGAGGGTGAACTAACAACTATTTTGATGGTGATTGTGTGCACATATAAACAACTTAACTTAACAAACTTCATTAAAGGTAGGGGTGAGTGATGATGGACTAGTTATGACTTTGATGGTGATTGCGTGCATATTTAAGTAAATTAACATAACAAACTACACAATCAGCATTGGGGTGTGTTTAAAATTATTTCACAACAGAAACTAAACATAAAACACCTTTTTAAAATTAAAAGATAAACATAACTCTATTTATTCCATTTTAACTAGCCATTCGTCCATAATTCATAACAATTAAAATATGACTCCAACTGACATGAAAATTTTACCACATCAGCATATGACTAAAATAAACTTAAATATTAATTTTCAACCTCATATCATTTATAAATTAATTTAAAAGAAAAAGACAAGCTTCAGTCTAGATAAGCTTCATTAAATCATACAAATAGACGACGGTGGCGGCCTGGTGTATGGCGGAGCTCGGGGAAAAATGACGACGCCGGCTCGGGTTTCGCTTTAAATAGAAGGACGGCGCGCGCGATGGAAACGAGGGCGACGTGCTGGTCCTTGGCGCGCTGCTCAGCCAGCTGGCCGCCCTGCATGCGCGGGGACACGCCCGCGGCGTCGCGCATGCCGGCGCGTGGCCGCATGGGCCCGCAACCAGGCCGCGATGTGGCCATAGGCACGGCGTACGGCCCCGTGAGAGAGCGGAGTATCCACGGCCCACACGTGGTCCACAGCGACGACTACAAGGCGCCGTACGCCGGAGCATCGCGGAATCACCACGTGGCTGGCACGGTCTGGAACGCGCGCGCACGCTCCTGGGTGCGGCGACGACGTCGCCCGGCTCTAGTTCTATTCCGTTTAAGCCTCTTCGAAATTGCATAACTCCCGAAAATGCCAACTAAGTAAAAAATCTCCAAAAATAAAAGTTGTAGAGGGACTATAACTCTACAACTTTCACAAAGGGCGTCATATGTTTTGGTGAATAAATTTGTGGGAAAAATGTGTTGAAAATTCAGAAAATCTCGGCCCCGGAATACTGTGCTCAACAGCTTCAACTCAAATTTAAGCGGCTTTGCACTCAAAATTTGAATGTCCGCCAATTATGAAAAATGTGTTCCCGGAGATAAGGAAAAACTTTTCTATTGGCCGATTTTGAACTTCCATAGTGAAAATTTGGAGAACGCGCAAGAAAACCAAATCAGCCCTTTGGAGCTCTAGGGGTTTGACCTTGAATTTTGACTTCGACCAAGGGCTTTTGTGCAAATGTGTGCATAAACATGTCAAACATGCTTAGGAACTAATTAGTCATGATTAACCACACTAATTGAAGTACTTATGGCTAATGAATATCAGGGATATTATAGCCTACCCCCCTTAAAAGAAATCACGTCCCGAGATTAAGAAATAAAAGATGGAAGTAGGGGAAGAAACTTACAGTGTCTAGATTGAAGAAAACCCGGATAATTCTCATTGAGATAATGTTCAGTTTCCGTTTCCCAAGTAGCTTCATCGACATGGTGATGACTCCACTGGATTTTATACATCTTCACGGATTGTCTTCGAGTTTTTCTTTCTTTTATATCAAGAATCCTTAGAGGATGTTCGACGACAGAGAGATCCGATTCAATCCAAGCATTAGCTTCTTCAATGACTTCCCTGTCTGGTTTATGAGCACATCTTCTCAATTGGGAGACATGAAACACATTGTGTACGGCAGAGAACCGCTGAGGGATTCGAATACGATATGCCACTAGCCCACATACTTGAAGGATCTCATAGGGGCCAATGTAGCGAGGAGCTAGCTTTCCTTTCACACCGAACCTTTGGACACCCTTGGTTGGTGAAACTTTTAAATACACAAAGTCACCAACTTTGTATTCCCTAGGTGCATTTCCCTTGTCATAGTGACTCTTTTGCCTTTCTTGGGCTATTCTCAAATTTTCTTTGATTACCCTCACTTTTTCTTCGGCATCCTTAACTAAGGCTGGACCAAAGAATTTCCTCTCACCGGTCTGTGACCAGTTCAAGGGAGTGCGACATCTCCGTCCATAAAGAGCCTCAAAAGGTGCCATTTTCAAGCTTGCTTGATAGCTATTATTATAAGAAAATTCCGGCAAAGATAGGCACTTGTCCCAACTTTTATCAAAGTGAATAACACAGGCTCGCAACATGTCCTCAAGAATCTGGTTCACTCTTTCAATCTGACCATCAGTTTGAGGACGATAAGCTGAACCCCATATAATTTTGGTGCCAAGTGATTTGTGTAATTGTTCCCAGAAGCGTGACACAAAAAGAGATCCCCTATCTGAAATGATGGTCTTGGGAACGCCATGCAAGTGAACAATGTGCTCAACATAAAGACTTGCATAATCTTTGGCATCATATTTGGTATGCACTGGGAAAAAGTGAGCTGTCTTTGTCAACCTATCCACGATAACCCAGACAGAATCATGATTCCTAGATGTGAGTGGTAATCCGGACACAAAGTCCATACTTATGTCATCCCACTTCCAAGCAGGTATGGGTAAGGGTTGAAGAGTACCGGAAGCTTTCAAGTGACTTGCTTTAATTCTTTGACAAGTATCGCATTCCGACACATATTTGGCTATGTCCACCTTCATATTGGACCACCAAAAATTTTCTTTCAAATCTTGGTACATTTTACTACTCCAAGATGGATAGAGAATTTAGAGAGATGACCCTCATCAAAGATTTCTTTTTTCAAATCCCATTTATCTGGTACAACAAGGTGTTGCCCAAACCAGACTATGTCTTTATCATCCTTCCGGAAGCAATCATATTTAGGATCTTTTTCTAACAATTTTTGCTTGATCAAAAGAAAGCCCTCGTCCTGAAGTTGAGCCTTGACAATTCTATCAAATAAGTCAGACTCAGCGGAGATAGCATTTAGGCTTCCTTGTTCAACAATTTCCAAGTTTAGCCTTCTCAACTCCTCACATAGAGTGTCATTATAAGGTTCCATTGATAGGCAATTGCAGTGAGCCTTGCAGCTAAGAGCATCCGCAACTACATTCACCTTTCCAGGATGATAATGGACCTCAATCATAGTCCTTTATCAATTCTAACCATCTTCTTTGCCTCATATTTAAATCAGCTTGAGTGAAAATGTATTTGAGGCTTTTGTGGTCAGTGAAGATATTGCAGCGGTTTCCCATAAGGTAATGCTTCCAAATTTTCAAAGCATGAACCACCGCTGCTAGCTCTAAGTCATGTGTGGGATAATTATTTTCATGAGGGCGAAGTGCCCGTGAGGCATAGGCAATAACCCGATTTTCTTGCATAAGAACACAACCAAGACACGTGCCTGAAGCATCACAATAAACTTCATATGGCTTTGAATTGTCTGGCTGCGCTAGCACTGGGGCTGAAGTTAAAAGTTCCCTCAATTTTCTAAATGCCTTATCACAAGCCTCACTCCACACAAATTTCACCCCTTTCTTTAGCAGCTCAGTCATAGGCTTGGCAATTCTAGAGAAGTCCGGAATAAAGCGGCGATAATACCCAGCCAAGCCTAGGAAGCTGTGGATTTGATGAGCGGATTTAGGGGGTTGCCAATCCATAACTTCTTGCACTTTGCTTGGATCGACAGATATACCCTCGCTAGAAATAGTGTGCCCCAGAAATTTAACACTATCTAGCCAAAATTCACACTTAGAGAGCTTAGCATAAAGTTTGTGCTCTCTTAAGCATTGTAAGATAATGCGAAGATGCTCCGCATGCTCTTCCTCATTCTTGGAATAAATAAGGATGTCATCAATGAATATCACCACAAATTTATCCAACTCCGTCATAAATATGGAATTCATAAGGTACATGAAGTAGGTTGGGGCATTTGTAAGACTGAAAGACATAACCAAGAATTCATAGAGTCCATAACGAGTAGAGAAAGCCGTCTTGGGAATATCACTAGGCCGAATTTTGATTTGATGATGCCCAGACCGAAGATCGATCTTAGAGAAGACATAACGAGTTGCTTGATATGCTTGATCAAATAGCATGTCAATGCGGGGCAACAGATATTTGTTTTTGATAGTCACCGCATTGAGAGGTCGATAGTCCACACACAACCTCTGGCTACCATCATTCTTTTTTCACAAAGAGGGCGGGACAGCCCCAAGGAGAAGAGCTTGGACGGATATAGCCCTTATCAAGCAACTCTTGAAGTTGTTTCTTTAACTCGACAAGCTCTTTGGGTGGCATTCTATAAGATCGCTTAGAAATAGGGGCGATGCCAGGCTGTAGCTCAATGACAAACTCAACATCTCTGTCTGGTGGCAAGCCAGGCAAATCATCTGGAAAGACATCCATGCACTCGCATACCACTGGAATGTCCTCAAGTTGAGTGGTTATGGTCGCATAAACACATGAGTCTTTATAGCCTTTGGGAGGAAGGTAAAGAATTGAATTTCCGACAATAGGTGAGTTGATTTCTATCATTCTCTCAGAAATATCCAGGACAACTTTGTGCTGAGTCATCCAATTCATGCCTAGGATAATAGCTACCCATCCAGACTTAATGTGACAAGATTTGTTGGAAAAGTCTTGCTACCTATTTCAAGCGGTACCCTTAAGGCTACGTGATGTGAAACAACCTTTCCACCTGGTGTGGCAATCATATAGGCCTGATTAGTATGACTCCACTTCAAATCTAAATTACTCATGGTTTTCACATTAATAAAGCTATGAGTAGCACCAGAATCAAATAATACGGTAATTGGACGACCACAGATAGAAAAAGTACCCGTCAAGACCGGTGCTCCCTCTGGAAGGTCAACAACTGTGGTGAAGTTCAAACGGCCCTGCTTCACTTGCACAGTCTGTTTCTTTCCTTGATTTCCAGCCTTAGAACCTTGCCCCTAACTTTGCTGATTTTGTTGTCGAGGGTGTGTGCACTTGTTGGCATAGTGCCCCAGCTGTCCGCAATTATAGCAACGACGATCATCATTGTTGCGGGCAGGTGGGGGTGCACTAGGCCTAGAAGTTGTCTGCTGGGTGTTGCGATAGCTGAAGTTGCCCGAAGGCTTAGACTGGGACTGCTTCATCACCCAGCGTCCTGATGAAGATGGCTGGGTGGCACCCTGCACATTCTTCTTCACAAATTTAAATTTCTTGCCCTGCCCACTGCCTGAACCTTGATTAAACTTCCTCTTCCTCTCATGTTGAGCCCTTTTCATGGCATCCTCCTGAGAGATAGCCAAGCTGACCAGCTCAGGATAGCTGTCAACCTTTATCAAGTTCAACCTCTCATAGAGTTCACCATCGAGACCCTCATGGAATTGCTCCATCTTTTTCTTGTCAGTATCCACATGATAATCACCATACTGACATAAGTTGTTGAACTTTTGGGCATACTGATAGACAGAGTCAGATCCTTGTTTGAGGTTCATTAATTCTCTCCTTTTTCTATCAATAAGACCCCTGGGGATGTGATGCTCTTTGAAAGCCTTCTTGAATTCAGCCCAAGTAACCTGGTGGCCCTGTGGCTGCATGGATTTAAAGTGCTCCTACCAGATTAACGCTTCGCCCCTAAGTTGTTGAGCGGTGAAGCTTACCTTATTTTCCTTTGAGCAAGGCAGTACAAAGATGGAGAACATAGCCTCTAGGGCCCTGATGAAGGCATCAGCCTCTAGGGGCTCCTCTGCCTTAGTGAACAACGGTGGCCTCATTGCTCTGAACTTTTCAAAAGACATGACCGTATTTGGCCCATCTTGATTTTGCCCTTGATGGTTGAAGGGCTGCTGAAGCCTTTGTGCAATCAGATTCTGAGTATTGAGGATTTGCCTCATCACTTCAGCTTGGGCAGCCATAAAAACCTCTGTAGGGGTCATCTGTGGAGGTGGGGGAAGACCACCACCACCATGACCATCAGAGCCCTCAGGAACGTTATGAGCATTATCAGCCATCTGAAAATTTTGAACTTTCATTAGATACATATTCAAAGCTTGCTCATAAAAATAACAAGGAGAATATGCATATGAAAATTCAAACTTATGAAAATTCAGAATTTAGACAGCATAACAATTCTGAGTAAATAATTCATAACTTTCTGTACAAAAGTCAAAAATTTCTAAAATTTGGTCAGCATGTGTAGAATTTCATAAGCTTCAACTTTGGTATTAAACTCCACAACAAATTCATCTTTTACAGGGGTCGAAAAATTAAATTACCAAAGCTCTGTCTAGCAGTTTGGACAGCAGACAGTAGCTTACTAAAAATTCGATATCTCTCAAACTACACATGCATAAATGCTGAATTTTTGTGAGAATATCCATTATAAAGTTTAGAACAACTTTGGTATTCATCCAAAAACTCAGATATGACCATAACTTTCTTCATTTCATTTCTTAGGCAGATTGCTGCCGGGAGGTGTTTTTCCACCATAATTACAAGATTACAAAATGTGGAGGTTCACCATTACATGGGGTTACTATGTAGCTTCTAGCTACACAAAAGAATACTCTAAGTCAGCCTAGTACAAAAACCAACCAAAAGAGGCTAACAAAGAGTACAAGTCATGTTCCTACTACATCATCTAGGAACTAGGTCCTACGTACAAACTACTGGAGAGTCCCATGCTACACGTAGAGGTAGAGTGCCAAGCTCATCTAGTCGAGGCCGGGCACGTCCTGAACCTCCTCTGGGTCAAGCTGGATCTCCTGCTGCTCGTCGGGTCCAACACCCGGTGGGTTGAGTGCCTGCTGTAGCAGACCCACCTCAACCTCCAAGGCCTCGGCAGCAAGCTCGAGGTCCTCAACCTGGTCCTGCAAGCCCTGGATATGCTGGAGGTGCACAAGCCTCTCAGCATCTCTATCCGCCAACTGAGCCTGCAACTCCTGCTGCCCAGCCTGGAAGTCCACGATCTGCTGCAGGTGGTCGCCACGCTCAATCTGGAGCTGCTGTAGCCGACTGTGGAGGTCAGCATTAGCCTGCAAAACCTGGGTATACCCACCGTGCTGCTCTGTGAAGAGGTTGACAACCCAGTGGGAGTACCACGTAGCTCCAGTGAGACGGCTGGCCAAGTCATCCGCGATAACTCGGTGAAGGTCCTGGAGAGCGTACAAAGCCCTCAAGCACGTGCCCAACGTCTGCACGGTGTCGTAGGGTGGCACGATCTCGAGAAGCGTGGCTATGTTGGCCATACGGCCTAGCCACACGGGGTCGTTGGGGTCCAAGGCTGGAACCAACCCCAACGGTGTCTGCAGCATCTCCTGCGGTCGGTGAGTGGAGAGTGTGTGGAGCACCATCAGGGCTGCCGACTCCACCGCCTCGAAGGAGCGGTAGCACAGGAGCTCCATGCTCAAGTCCGCCCACTCGGGGTGGTCCGGGTGGGGAAGCACGGTCACTCGAACGCGGCAGCAAGGTACGCCCATCTCCTCGTACTCCACCCCCTCGTAGCAAGGAGGGGTGGTGTAGCCGACGGCGCAAAGGGCTCTCCACGCAATGCGTGTGAAACCCTCCCACTACAAGCCGGTGGTGGCGAAAGTTCCATCGGCGCTCACCGCAATGAAACCAGGGGCAGCCATCTGTAAAATAATTTACAAGCGCACGTTAGACCCACAAAGATGAGTTTAACATGCAAAAATGGCAAAAACTTGTAGTTAGAACAAAAATCCATAACTGATAAACCAGTACCCCAAAAATTCCAAATTTTTGTGAGCAGCTCAGAAACATTCTAACTCACATTTTTGGTATTCAAATGTTATATTAATTCAGATTGGTAAAGGTTGTAAAAGATCCATTTTCAGAGTGCTGTTGCCCAGAAATTTCAGCAGGGCAGAGCTTCACTAAAAAGATCATAACTCAAAAAACTAAGTACCCAAATACCATGAAATTTTTAAAAAATAATCTATGCTAGATAATGAACATTTTTGCTATAGATTCTCTGGTCATAATCATTTAGGAACTATATGTAAAAATTCGAGTTTTCAGACTAACTCAGGAATTTGACAGCATTTCAGCATGACCTTGCCTAGCAAATTTGATCATAACTTTAGTTTAAAGCATCCTAAAATCATGAAAAATTCAGAGAGCAAGCTTAACTAGCTGATGAACAATTTCCCTAAAGAACACCTTTCCAGAAATTTTCTAGATAATCCTTAGAAAAATTTGGACAGCAACTAGTTACCATTTTTGCTTAACACCACCTCAAAGCATCAAACTAGCATGAATGGTCCTTAAGAAACGTAATTTCAGGTAGAGACCATACAACACATGATTTAAGTTCAGTTTTAGTTTGGTAGCTTTTACATGATGCAAAAGCATCCTAACTTCCTCACAAAGCTTTTAAGCTTAAAAACGAAGTTAGTGCCGGTGGCAAGGCATACATATACGTCTCTCCCTATAATAGCTAGTTGGAAGCTATTCGTTTCTTAATTACCGTACCTAGCAACCGTGGTTAGTGTACCTGCAGAAAATCACAGATATTCAAGACCTTTTGTGCCAGCACTCACAAAAGCGTCCACATTCATTACCGTTCACTACAGAAACGGCATCCATGCGTAAAGCCACTGCAGGGACAGCATCCAACCTCGGACACCTCCGTTTGAATGGAGTTATCCTTTCTGCCTATTGCAGGATCGCACATGTATGGCAAACCATGGCTAGACACAGACGTGACGTGGGTTCCCATTGGAATAGGTCCCATCCATCCCTCACGGACTTTCCCGTGGTACGAGCACGTATGGCAAAACATGCTGTCTAGTAAGGTTGTGCATGAAAGCAAGTTTTGACAGGAATAAAATGTGGTGGAAGTCAGATTAAATACACCATAGAGTACTAGCCACCTGAAAGAATCCCAAAAATTTCCTCTAGGGCTTCTCGGACTAGTTAAGACCTTAACGTCCTACTCACTTAGCAGGATTATTAATCTTGGCAAATTTTATTTTAAAAACAAGTTATTAAGGTATTTTTATTACTCTGGTGCATATTCACGCTCTGGTACCAGCTGTGATAGAACCGCTCAAAATAAATCCATATTATCACCTAAGCCGGTCCACGTGGCTCATAAGCGATAACACAGATGTATTTTGTCGCCTCTGCCGGGTCATGCCCGGTGAATCACTTATACATGATCGAGAATATGCGCTAAGCCCACACGAAGGCGGGACCAGAGTACAAGTTCAATATTACATAAAAGTCCACAAGTGCATATTATTACACACTAGGTTTTTCATACATAAAAGTAAACATGGTTCAGAGATTAAACAGCGGAAATAAAACTAAACACGTAATACACATGGGAGGCCATCCACATTATATCACTCCTCATCGTCATTCTCCCATTCAATTTCCCATCCATCTGGAATAGCACCAGGCCGGATGGGGTTACCTGAAAACAACAAATTAAGCAAAGCTGAGTATGCTAATACTCAGCAAGACTGACCCGATAAAATAAAAGACTCAGCTAGACATGCAAGGCTTTTTGGCTGGTGGGTTTGTTTTGCCAAAAGCATCTAAGAGTTGATCCTTACTTTCAAGTTTTAGCTCAAGTTCTAGTATGTTAACCATTCTAGGTAAGCACCTAGCTAAACAAGCATGGTTGTGCAAACAAGACTAATCAGCCAACAATATTAATCCAAAATGTTTCATGTATAAACATGGGGTAGCCAGTGGTCAAGCCGACTCAGATAATGGTGAGTGACCGATGATCGATCGATTTATATCCTTGCAAGGTAAACCCAAGATACACGGAAGAAGGTAGACCCCAAAGAATCCAAAGAAAAACAAATGTGGGGTTTACCCCGACCAGGCGGTTCCTGTCACTCCCCAGATTAGGGACAGATGCCACAGTCCTAAGTACAAGGTTACTGGGAACGCCCTCACACGGCACGTCCAGACTCACACTTGCACTACCGGAATCAAACCGGGAGACACATCTCAAGAGTAGTAGCGAATAAAGTCCCCGCACTGGTTCATTAGGTACTAGGCTTACCGGTCTCATTCCCGACAAGCACTTGGTACGTTCAATAGCTTAGACCAGCACCATGCTACTCGGTCGAGATCGAACCCATTGCTCTTACCACATGAGCGAGTCAATTTAACCAACTTATGATTCCAACATAAGCATCCTATATCTCGCGAGCAATGAGTCATTACTCGACTTGTACCGTATCCTTAGAGCATGACACTAGCGTTCCTAACATACTAGTAAAAGAGCATAGGAATCCTAAGGATCATGCATCTAGGTTTCAAAGCAACTCCTGAAACTTAAATGCACAAGTAAAGCATAAATACTGAAAACTAAAGTAAAGTGAGATTTTTATCCAAAAAGATTATATGCAACCGATGCTTGCCTTCCTCTAACTCAACACTAGTTTTGGGCTCTTCTGGACTTTGGTCCAGGTCTTGCTGCCTACTAACTTGATTTAGCTCCCCACTAGCAGATCCCTCCTCCTCCTCAGTGAGCGTGTACATCCCGTCGGGTAGATCTACACGTTTATGCACATGCATTAGATTATGGTGTAAGTGGGAGAATTATCACTAAACCCAACTCTTGTTGGCCACATTCATCTACACAACTAGAAAACTTCACAAAAAGTATTAGGGGTGGTGAGGGTGAACTAACAACTATTTTGATGGTGATTGTGTGCACATGTAAACAGCTTAACTTAACAAACTTCATTAAAGGTAGGGGGTGAGTGATGATGGACTAGTTATGACTTTGATGGTGATTGTGTGCATATTTAAGTAAATTAACATAACAAACTACACAATCAGCATGGGGGTGTGTAAAAATTATTTCACAATAGAAACTAAACATAAAACACCTTCTTTAAAATTAAAAGATAAACATAACTCTATTTATTCCATTTTAACTAGCCATTCATCCATAATTCATAACAATTAAAATATGACTCCAACTGACATGAAAATTTTACCACATCAGCATATGACTAAAATAAACTTAAATATTAATTTTCAGCCTCATATCATTTATAAATTAATTTAAAAGAAAAAAACAAGCTTCAGCCTAGATAAGCTTCATTAAATCATACAAAAAGACGACGGCGGCGGTCTGGTGTATGGCGGAGCTCGGGTTTCGCTTTAAATAGAAGGACGGCGCGCGCGATGAAAACGATGGCGACGCGCGGGTCCTTGGCGCGCTGCTCGGCCAGCTGGCCGCCCAGCATGCGCGGGGACGCGCTCGCGGCGTCACGCACACCGGCGCATGGCCGCATGGGCCCGCGGCTAGGCCGCGATGTGGCCATAGGCACGGCGTACGGCCCCGTGGGAGAGCGGAGCATCCACGACCCACACGTGGTCCACAGCGACGACTACAAGGCGCCGTACGCCGAAGCATCGCGGAATCACCACATGGCCGGCGCAATCTGGAACGTGCGCGCACCTGGGCGCGGCGACGACGTCGCCCGGCACTAGTTCTATTTCGTTTAAGCCTCTTCGAAATTGTATAACTCCCAAAAATGCAACTAAGTGAAAAATCTCCAAAAATAAAAGTTGTAGAGGGACTATAGCTCTACAACTTTCACAAAGGGTGTCATATGTTTTGGTGAATAAATTTGTGGGAAAAATGTGTTGAAAATTCAGAAAATCTCGGCCCCGGAATACTGTGCTCAGCAGCTTCAACTCAAATTTAAGCGGCTTTGCACTCAAAATTTGAATGTCCGTCAATTATGAAAAATGTGTTCCCGGAGATAAGGAAAAACTTTTATATTGGCCGATTTTGAACTTCCATAGTGAAATTTGGAGAACACGCAAGAAAACCAAATCAGCCCTTTGGAGCTCTAGGGGTTTGACCTTGAATTTTGACTTCGACCAAGGGCTTTTGTGCAAATGTGTGCATAAACATGTCAAACATGCTTAGGAACTAATTAGTCATGATTAACCACACTAATTGAAGTACTTATGGCTAATGAATATTAGGGATATCACACTTCCTTCCCGACGGCGGCGACGAGTTATCCTACAACTTCTTCAGCATCGGATTTGCGGCGGCGAGGGTTGTCCAGCTCGTCTGGGCATAAAATTCCGGGAGCCTAAGCAGATTCGAGTGCGGCGGCGACAGTGGGAGACCAGCATCGACTCGGGTTGCGCAACTTTGTCTGCGTGTAAAATTCCTTGGTCGTCCCCTGGTCTCAGGCGGCAGTGATTGTTCCGCGGAGCGAACTGGCGAGGGCATGTTCCTGAGCTGTCTCACCGGAGCAGGACGAGGCCGTGTCTAGTACGGCGGCGAGTGGTAGAGGAAATTGGGGGCGATTCGACGGTGGTAGAACGGATTTCCTCAGCAATAACTTCTTCAGTACACCGTCTCTCTGGAGCTTCAGGTACGAGCGGTTGTTTCTGCACAATTCCGTCGATCTAGATCTGGGAAACGGGAGAGGTCGGGTGTAGTCGCTTTCGCTCGCAGGTCACAGTGGGGATGACCCTATAATTCCCTCCTACCCTGGATCGATTTGCGGCGCAGTAAACATGGCTCCCCCGAAGCCTTCAGCGCAGACGAGGTTTGTCTTGGCAGCTATGGCGGACGAAGTAGAGAAAGAGAACATCAAGCTTGATCAGATCAAGGAAAGTCTGGATTTGCTCTTTGAAAGGATGACAGATGTCGGCTTACAGCAACATCTGATGAAGAAACAAGTGGAGAAAACTGCGGAGAAGGTGAACCAGCATACTGAAGAGCAGCAGCGCATGGCCAAGCAAATCGCTGAAACAGGCCGAGCAGTGGCAAGACTGACTCTGAATCAGATGAAGGATGAGGACAGCACTAACTCCGACAGTGATTCTACATCCACTGCATCATCAGTACTCAAACAATTTCACAAAAGTGAGAAACCCAAGCACAAGGAGAAATGGGACAAGCAACAAGACAGCTTGCAACAACAACATATGCCCAAAGTGTTCTGTCCTAAGTTTACTGGTGAGAATCCAACAGTGTGGAAGGACAAATGTGTGGATTATTTCTTGCTGGTGGATCTGGCACCTATGCACTAGGTGAGAATGGTTGCTATCCATTTTGTTGGCATTGCTGCTCAATGGTGGAAAGTGTATAGGAGAAAATTTCCATCCCTATCTTGGCTACAGTTTGTGCAGGCAGTGGAGGCTAAGTTTGGGAAAGATGATTATAGGAAGGCTTTGACTGACCTACTCGAACTCAAGCAAACAAGTAATGTGGAGGAATATTTCAAGGAATTTCAAGAACTTCAATTCCAGGTATCAATGCATAATGATGGTTATGATGACCTATTCTTTGCTTCCCAATTTGTGAATGGATTGAAGGAGGAGATCAGATATACAATGCAATCTCAAGTCCCTGAAGATGTAGATAGGGCCATATTGCTAGCTAAAATTCAGCAGAGAATTATGGACAAAGACAAGAGGAAGCTGCATAAGAATGCCAGTGCAACTGAACAGGTGACTCCATATGGTAAACAAGGGCCTTCTAATTCCAATGGCCTGTGGAAGGAAAGGCTGCTCAGGGATTATAGAAAGTTGCATGGGCTATGTTTCCATTGTGGGGAAAAGTTTGAACCAGGGCACATTGAGGTGTGTCAGAAGAGACCTAAGCCACAGATGAATGCTTTGGCCATCAATGATCTAGATCAAGAATTAACTGAGGAAGTGTTGAATCAGTTAGCAGTGGAAGATGCAATGACAGAAGAACTGTGCCATCTATCCATGAATGCCATTTCAGGCACTGAAACTGTGGAGTGTATCAAAATCAGATCTCTAGTCAAGAACAAAGTCATGTTAATTCTTATGGATAGTGGCAACTCACACTCTTTTGTCAGTGCAAATTTTGTCCAGCTAGCAGGGTTATCTACTATATATGCTCCACCAAAGAAGGTTAAGCTACCAAATGGCCAGATCCTGATTTCTGATAAGATAGTACCTAAGTTGGAGTGGTGGTGCCAAGGACACACTTTAAGCATGGATATGAGGGTGCTGGAGATGGGAGCATATGATGCAATACTGGGGTTTGATTGGCTAAAACCTCACAGTCCTATGCAGTGCCACTAGGATAACAGAACCATAGAGTTCCAAGAAAATGACAAGACAATTAAATTACAAGGAGTCCTACCCGGGGAGTTACAACTTCAACCAATAGAAGCTGAGCAGCTGTGGAAATGTGCTAAGGGCAATGACATTTAGGCATTTGCAGTGGTGGGATGTGTGGATCCTGCAATACAAGAAGAGGTGCCTCCATCTATTCAAGAAGTAGTGGAGCAATATGCTGCTTTATTTCAGGAGCCCAAACAGTTACCTCAACCCAGAGTATAAGTACTCTACACAACACAAATCTGAGATTGAAAGGCAAGTGAAAGAGTTGTTACAGGCAGGACTGATTGAACACCGTACAAGTCCATTTGCAGCTCCTGTACTCCTGATACAAAAAAAGGATGGGTCATGGAGATTCTTTGTGGATTATAGAAGGTTGAATGCTATCACCATTAACAAATTTCCTATGCCTATAATTGAGGAAATTTTAGATGAATTGGCTGGTGCTCGGTATTTCACAAAGCTGGATATGAGATCAGGCTATCATCAGGTCAGAATCAAGAAAGGGGATGAGTTCATGACTGCTTTCAAAACCCATCATGGCCTCTATCAGTTTAAGGTGATTCCTTTTGGGCTCACAAATGCACCATCTACATTTCAATGTTTGATGAATGAGCTGTTGCAACTGTTTCTGAGAAAGTTTGTCACGGTATTCTTGGATGACATTCTCATATACAGCCCTACTCTTGGCCAACATGAAGAACACTTAAAGCAGGTGTTTGAAGTGCTACAAAGGAGCAAAATCTATCTCAAAATGAGTAAGTGTTCCTTTGCACAAAGCAAACTGGAGTATTTAGGACACATTATCTCTAGAGATGGGGTGGCAACTGATCCAGCTAAAACCTCAACAACGGTGAAGTGGCCTAAACCAACAACAGTAACTGAACTCAAAGGATTTTTGGGGCTCACTAGATATTACAGGAAATTTGTGAGAAATTATGGCATTATTGCTAAACCTTTGACTCAGCTGCTAAAGAAGAAAGCATTTGACTAGTCTGCTGTAGAAGACAAAGCATTTGCAACATTAAAATCAGCCATGATGCGCACTCCAGTGTTAGCCCTCCCAAATTTTCAGGAGGCATTCACTATTGAAACTGATGCTTGTATTGATGGTATTGGGGATGTATTAATGCAGAAGGGGCAACCCATAGCATTCTTGAGCAAGGCTTTGGGAGAGAAACACAAGCATCTCTCAATTTATGACAAGGAGTTTTTAGCATTACTCATGGCAGTGGAAAAATGGAGGCAGTACATTCAACATCAAGAGTTTATTATCAAAATAGATCATCAATCACTGACCTATTTGCAGGAACAACATCTACATTCTGATATTAAGAAGAAAGCAATGGCTAGGTTGATGGATCTGAAGTTTAGAATTGTGTATAACAAAGGCAAGGACAATGCAACAACAGATGCTTTATCCAGAGTAGCATGTGTAATGCAAATGCAAGCAATATCAGAGGTGAAGCCAGAATGGGTGCAGGAAATACTAAACACTTACAAGTCTGATCAAGAGGCTCAGGACCTGCTCATACAGCTGGCTGTGAAGAGTCCCAATGAGGATGGGTATACCCTGGAACAGGGGTTAATTAAGCATGGCCAAAGGATATGGGTGGCTAACAATTCAGCACTACAAACTAAGCTAGTGGCAGCTTTCCATTCCAGTGCTATTGGGGGCCACTCTGGGTCACAGGTGACATATCAGAGGGTAAAGCAAGCATTTGTGTGGAAAGGCATGAAGCAAGATGTGGCAAACTTTGTGAAGCAATGCATCATATGTCAGAAGGCAAAGCATAGTCAACAACATCCAGTTGGGCTGTTACAACCTTTACCCCTACCTGCAGGCCCCTGGCAAGGTATTTCTATGGACTTCATTGAGGGTCTTCCAGTCTCTGACCATTGCAGTGTCATTGTCGTGGTGGTGGATAGACTGACCAAGTATGCACATTTCTTTGCTACAAAGCATCCATACACTGCTGCTAGCATTGCTCAACTGTTTCTGGATAATATAGTGAAGTTACACAGGATGCCTCAAACTATAGTCACAGATCGAGATCCTGTGTTTCTCAGCAAATTTTGGAAGGAGTTGTTCAAACTGTATGAAGTCAAGTTAACACTGAGTACTGCATATCATCGACAAATCGACGGGCAAACGGAAAGGGTCAACCAATGCCTGGAGATGTATCTCAGGTGTGCAATTCATGATTCTCTTAACATTGGAAAAAATGGTTACCCTTAGCTGAACTATGGTACAACTCAGCTTTTCACTCATCTCTGGGATGCTCTCCATTCAAAGCCCTATATGCTTATGAGCCCAACTTGGTATTAACTCCTAGTGCTCCACCTGATACTCTTCCACTGTAGCTGAAATGATACATGACAGAGAACTCCACATCCAATCCTTGAAGGAGCATTTGGCTGCTGCTCAGAACAAGATGAAGCATCTGGCTGATAAGAAGAGGACAACACTAGAATTTGTGGTTGGGGATAAAGTGCTCATAAAACTCCAACCCTATGTCCAATCATCTGTGGCAAATAGACCTTACCCCAAGTTGGCTTTCAAATACTATGGGCTCTATGAAGTGGTTGAGAAGATTGGGAAAGTGGCTTATAAACTTTAGCTGCCCGAAGGAAGCTTGATCCATCCTGTGCTCCATGTCTCTCAACTCAAAGCATTTACACCAGATTACGCTCCAGTGTATTCTGAACTACCCAAAGTGTCTGATCTCACAGTAGCTTCCACTGAACCGGAGTGTATCTTGGAGAGGCGCCTGGTGAAGAAAGGCAATGTTGCAATTCCACGGGTCAAGATCAAGTGGACGCCTTTCCCAGAAGAAGCAGCAACGTGGGAAGATTACTACGTCATCAAGCAAAGATTTCCATCAAGTAAGGCTTGGGGACAAGCACTATCTCAGGCGGGGGGAGATGTCACAACCGTGGCGGAACAGGCAGAAGACGCGATGGAGTAGTGATTACGCATTTCTGTTTTACGTTTTCATTCTTATGTATGACATGTGGGCCCGAGGCCGGATGACTTGGCATTGTTAGAGTATATTTGGTAGTTGTAGATATACGTATCGTAGACTGCCATATGTATCCGGGGTTGCCTTGCACCCAAGTCATGTACTCTCATATATACCGCCGAGACCTCAATGCAATACAATCAATCCATTATACCAATCCTACCTTTCTACATGGTATTACGAGTTTAGGGTTTGAGATCCTAGGCAACCTTCCGCTGCCCTAACCTTAGCACCGTCGGTGCCCTTGTCCTCCACGCGCCGTCGGTCGTCCCCAGTGGTGCGTCTCCAGGGTGCCCCCTCGACGGCCTCCTAGCGCGCCCCTGAGGAGATCACCGATGTTGATCTCCGCCGGGGGCTGCGCCCTCGTCGATCCCCGCGACAGATCGCATTAATCCGCCGCCAAAGTGTCAAGCAGGAGCAGATCGACGTGTACCTCTTCATCCGTCCGGGAGCCCGTCGTCGACGAACTCGATCTGCGTCGCCGTGACGGCAGCCGCGGTCTCCCTGCGTTGCCTGCGTCCTTCCCCGTGCTGCCATGGTGGCAGCTGAATCCTCTGCGGGCGCACTCAACTCATCGTCGATCGATCCCGTGGCGGCACCGCCCCGTCCGTCTTCCTCGCCGCCCCGTCCGTCTTCCTCACCGCCTCATCCGGATCTCACAGGTCGGGCTCCGCTCGCCGCCCGGTGCGATTCGCCGCCGTCGGCCATATCTCGTGGCCCCGACCACCGGAGTCCTCCGCCCGTCGGTGGGAATTTGCTCCGGTCCGCCCGTGCCAGTCCACATCGTGAAGGACCGGAATTGGCGACCAGAGAGGGGGGGAGTGAATGGGAGCCGATAAAAATTCTTTCTCGAGGGAGATAGCACCTCCAACAAGATGAACACGACCTCTATCCCAAAACCACTTTCACCACTCTATCCGCACGTTTGCCAAGACCACGTAGCCACTGGAGTGCTATTGATCCTAGGAGCAAACCTCACCAACAAGCACTGAAACTACTCAATCACAATAGCAGAAACCACACACAGGAAATTTCCTGCCAGGGGTGGTCAGACTGCATGGAGAGGGCAGTCAGACCGCCTAGGCTGAGAAATTCCCCAAAACCACAACTCGAAGCTCACGACTCCAAAACGACCCAAGATTTCGCCTGGAAACTCCTTTGATCAAGGCAAACAAGCTCTCAGAGAAAATCCCGGAAAACGAACACTTTCCTAGCGAAACCCCCAGGGCGGTCAGACCGCGTGCCTTGGGCGGTCAGACCGCCTCCCCTGCAGAAACTGGCCGCGGGTCAACTCCCAACTTCCCTTCACCCGATCACCCGATTCACTCCACGGATTGCAACGAAACTTCGGGGATAGCTGGGTCACCTCATGAATGACCTCTCCACCAAAGGATATCCACAGAAATCCATCCAATCAAGAGGAATTGCGAATCGAAGGCCTCTAGGTCATGAACTCCAAGAACTCCGAAATCCACCAAAATCAAAGGATTTCCCAAAGGATTTCTGGGGCAAAATCACCAAGAAAAGAGGCACGAAGACCTCCTGTGTGATACCCACCAAGAATCCCTACAAGAAAACCCTCAAACAAGCCACCACGAAAATCCCCAAAAAGAGCTCTGAAAATCACCAAAAGGGAAAACGTCAGGAGACAAAGAGAGACTAGATGAACCACGCCGAAGCTTCTATACATACCATGAAAGGTTCATACAAGGTCTAGCAAGCCGCCCGAACATCCATCCCTCTCACAAGATCTCTCATGAAGCACTCAAGCTAGGCCTAAGGAAAACTAAAGAGGAAAGCAAATGAACTAGGGTTCCAAGAGGTGGCTGCCATCTCCTCTCAACTGAGTTTATATGGAGGGCAACCAATGACCAAACTACCCCTACTTACTTAACTTAAGATACACACCCACCAAGGGCACTTTGGGAACTTTGATCACTTAACTTAAGATACACGCCCACCAAGGGCACTTTGGGAACTTTGATCTTTTTCTTCATCGGACGGACTCCCGCTGGCCGCAATCAGCTTCATCTCCACGCAAGCCTCATGATCGCGCCACGCGTCCTCCGCTTCGAAGCATCTCGATGCGATGCAAGCCAGGTGGTCAGACCGCCCCTCCTGGGCGGTCAGACCGGCCTCCCCCGGTCACTCCGAGCCAGGCGGTCAGACCGGCCTGAGCAGGCTGGTCGCCCCGTCGAGCCTTCGGCCTTGGATTTGTGGCTCAGCCAAGCAACCTAGTGGTTTTGTGGCCAAACTACTGCAAACCCCGTGTGCAAGCTTCAGTTGTTAGCTGCTACCTTGCACCGACTCCATCCCTCTCGACGTCGTCTTGCTCTTCTTGCCAGCGTACGGTTCGCACTTGATCCCGTCGGCCACCGGGTACCTCGATCGAAGCCTACTTGTCTCTCCGCTCCTAGGAGGTCACACAGACATAGACCTTTCGCACTTGATCTTCACCTGCACCACGCGAATCAAGCCGCAACCTGTACCTGCAATACTAGGCCAAGAGTCAGTCCACACAACATTGTCAATCACTCATCACTAAGGAGCGACCATCCATCGGTCCTCGAACTACACAGGTCCTCAATCTCCCCCTTGATGAGTGCATTGACAACACCCACACACATAGTAAACATCATAAGAAAAGAAAAAGAAAGAAACAACAAACAACCCATCAAGTGATCCAAAAACCAAACAACACACGCCCTGATCACTTGAAGCCAAAGTCTCGGTCCCCTAAGGCAAGGGCAACAGCTCAACACAACCGAGACACAAACTAAAGCTCACGAAGAGCAAACCACCAAAGCAAGAACTCAGGCGACACACGGAGCTCCCCCTGAACACATGCAGGCTCCCCCTGAGCAAATGCACTCCCCCTGAACATATGCATGCAAGAACTACTGCAGATGCATGAAAGACGAGCAAAACTTGCTCTCACTGACCCAGGCTGGTCAGACCGCCTAGCCAGGCCGGTCAGACTGCCTGGGCCGGTCACACCACAGACAGGGCGGTCTGACCGCCCTATGTGACCGCCCCTAGAAAAACATGTTCCGAAACATTTTGAAACCACCCGAAAACCTTATAAACATGCTCAAACCTATTTTCCATGCACAAACTTCTCCCCCTTGTTGACAATGCATGAATCAAGGCATTTCTACGAAAATTACAACCTAGAGCTTCTCAAATAGACAACGAGCACTACAAAATGCTACGAGAGAGCAAATGAGCAAGCAAGACATTCCAAAGATTCGTTTGAGCATTGCCATCATGATAGTAAATTTATGTGAGCAAATGAGCAAGCCATGATCAAAATACACAATTTTTCGAAAACTTTCCCTCTCATGAGCTAAAGACCAAAACATGAGCAAAGTCTACCAAAGTGAATTTAAATCACACAAACTTCATTCTAGGTCACATATCCTTAACACAAGATCATTACAAACACCCATAAGCATCTCATGTCATGTTAAAGCCATCGAGCCATGTGTCTACTTCTTACAATGAGACTTCTCATGGTAGGCAACATGCAATGATTTAGCAGCCATATAAAATCAGATTTAAAACATTTATGACATGGATCAATTGAGAGAACAATTTTGAGTAAGGCATTTCATACCAAGTTAATTTTTCACATTTAAGCATAAAATGGTTCATGAAGTGCCTTTGCGGCAAAAAGAAGCTTATGCTCCCCCACAAGGTAACACATGGGCTAAACATTCATAATGACACACGGGTCTTTGACCCCAAGTGAGAAGCACATGATATCCAACCATGAATTAAGCGTGACATAAACCACCAAAGCATACTAAGATCATGCCAATCCTTAAACTCATAAGAGAGAGCCTATCTAAACATTTTCCAAAAACTAGCTGTTGACACTTCTGAACATTGATCACTTCAGAACAGATTTGGAATCCATCCTTAGCGTCAGCGCTAGAAGTGTCTGTTGGCACTGCCCAATGTCACAACTAATTGGCGCAGGATAACGTGAACATTGAGAGTTGCCAAAGGTTTTATCTAAACGATCATGAACGAATCCGCAAGCGCACAGATAAACCATTGTAGCATTTCCCCAAGGAAAGAGAGTATTCCAAGGGTATCGAATCCAAGGAAGGCAATGGCAGATATCTTAGACTTATGCTTTTGCTCTGAATGTAAACCAAGAGATAGATATAGGGAAAACAACACACTCAAAGGCAGGGGTAAGATAAATGATATAAAGGGGTAGTGTGACACACACACCTCAAATCTACCTCTACTCTAGCACACTACGGCTTAGGGGGAACATACGATTAGCTCTAGGTTCTAATGTACTAAACATACAAAGCTAGAAGATACAAGAGATAGGAATGAGTATTGCTTGAGGGAAACATGGTTCAGCACCCAGGTACAAACGGGGAGCTAGCCCGCGACAACCAGCACTCTGCGAAACTAGACTTTAGACTCCTACAGCAGGTACCCCAACGCGGAGGTTGCCCTAGGATCCAACAGGGCTGTCACCACCTGAGGACCGACCTCTCGTTACGGGGGGTATGCTCATAACTATCGTAGCCAGACAACCCAGGCACCATGCCTACGTTGCTGCTAGACTTCACCCGGCCCGGGCTATTGTGACCCAGGGTGAGAGCCACCAGAAGACTGGTCAACTAGACCGAGTACCGTAGCTTGAACACAGACCCCATGCAACACTCTCATGCTATCTAACAAGATCAACTAAGGCTAGACATACGAACAGATATGAACTCTCTTATGTCTAATCAACAAGATCAAAGGGTCGTGTCCGTGAAGAACACGAGCCTCTAACTTATGAACAAACACATAAGGAAGGAGTTTATCACCCTTCAAGTGGATCAAAAGGTAGTGTTCACGAAGAACACGAGACTCTAAATGATGAACAGAGGATGAACTCAAGAACATATCAAGAATATGATCTACCATGACTTTATATGAAATAGCTGAATAACTAAAGTAGATCAAAGTCATTCAAAGAAATAAAGATAAAAGAGAACTCATACCTAAACTTCCAAGAGGACTTGGAACCTAAAGAAGAGCTACTCTAGCCTACCCCTAGCCTTGGAAACTAAAAGTAAGAGGAGAATGAGAGAGTGGTGTGTGAGAAATGGGAGCCCCTCCCCTCCTATTTATAGAGGAGGACAAGGCTTGCTCGGACGCCCAAATGGCCCCTAAACACCCGGGACTACAGCAAGTGACCAATAAGGAGCAACCACATGGAAGGCCAGGATGGGACGCCACTAAGGCGGTTCGGCCGATCCTAGGATTGGCCGACCCCCTAGGGCGGCCCCACCTGGTGTGCTTCCTCTGGTATACTGCCTTGTGGGCCCTCTGATCCTTCCCCGGTGCATGGCTTGATTTGGTATCCGAGGTGGGCCCTTTGATCCATGTGAAGTCCATGTGGCATCCTCTGATTCGTTGGTGAGTGCCTCCCTTGGATCGATGATGTGTCTTGTCATGTCTCCCTTGGTGGCAGCCACCTCCTCAGCTGAGTTGGCATGGTTTCTTCATAGAAGTGGAGTTTCCTTCTCTTTTAAGGGGTAAATCACCTACATACAAATAATCTCCAAGGGCAAGTGGAACTACATTATTCAAACCTAAATGCTAGTAAATAATGCATATGCCTCCATTTGTGTGAGAATATTGAGGGTTGGAAATGGTGAATTTCCACCGTCAACAAACTCCCCCAAGCTAACCTCTTGCTCGTCTCGAAGCAAGACATTAGAGACTTAGGTTGGTTGATCAGGAGTTGCTACAATGTTGTATTCTCAACTTATGGCAAACATACAGCAAAGTACTCTACCAAGAGTTTGAACAAGTTAGCAATGTTCTTACCTTTCACCTGATACGTGGGGCATATAGCTTCACTTGCCTTGGGCGGTTGAGAGACAGAATGGTTATATAGAGAATGCATAATCACTCATACCTTGATCAGCTTAGCAATCCGGAGGTTTTGCAATTTTTTTTTTCAAAAGAAAATCAGAGTTCCTCAAATGATACTCTCGGATCGCTCAAAGGTGTATGTTTCCTCACCAAAGCATCAATGTTGCCTTTCTTCACATCCTACTCCTAATAGGCTTTATGTGGAGCTGTAGGTAGGGAAGATGTGGCATACTTGTCTCTCATATATTGCTAAGTCAAAAACCGGATCCTTGGAAGAAACAAACATACATCCTGATCAAGAGGTGCATATGTGTGTGATGGATATGAACATGGCAAGGTGGATACTAGGCCCGGAAATGGGTGCTAGATATTGCCACGTTTTATATGAGGAAATGAGGGATTGATGGTAAGGTGGACACTAGCCCTGGAGTAGGTACTAGTTATTACCATCTATATGGTGGAACTCTTTCTCTTGCACATATCAATCCCTTTTTCTCCTTTGAAATTTTTTCGAGACTTGGGCTAGCTCTCTTTATTTATTTTTGCCATGCTTTTGAGCATGCTTTTTTTTAAGCTAGCCCTTTGTCTCTATTGGAGATATTTAGAGAGGGATGAATAATGCAAAGATACATAGAGTTTTATTTTGTGGAAGAATGCATAAGCAGTATGGAGTAAATGATGAATGCTTAACTTCCAGTGCAGAAGTTTAGCATGAACGTGTACGTGATCTTGATCAGGGGAGTATGAGTTCTAACAAGGGTCACAACAATTTGACAAAGCTCAATGAGAGAACAAGTTGCATATGTGGAGGCTAAGAACTAGAATCTACATATGGCCTTAGATGGGAAATTCTCATCATTGAGGAACTCATCATGTTTTGATTTTTCAAAAAGAAAAACTCCGGATGTCAAGCATCACTAAGCACAAGATCATAGCACTCTATTTTACCATATCATGTCTCACAACAACTTAGGCAAGGATCATGCTTTTTGCTACCCATAGTTTTCAAGCTAAGGTTTGAACATACAAGCCAACAAACTCAAAACTTAGGTAGGATACAAAGTTGTAAGCAAGACATACGAGGAGAATAAACATAGCAACTATTCATCATTTCAACCATAGAAGCAAAGCATTCTTACTAAGCATATCAAACAGAACTAAGCAAATGATGATGATGAAAGCAAATAAATATTTTTGGTCTTTTTATTTTGTAGATGTTTTTGGATTTTCATTTATAAGATATTCTGAAAATAAAGGAAGATACAAGTTACCTCAGGATGGGGGTCCTCCCCTAAGCTAGCTTCAGGCTCACTGCGGAGGAGGGTAGAAGAAACCCTGACTCGCATAGTAAGCCCTCTGCGCATCCATGTACTGCCGCTGATCTTGCTGCATGGCTGCTATCCTCTCACCAGCCTGACGCTGCCACGCTGAGGTTGACTCGACGTGGGTGTTCAGCGTCTCCTCCAATCCCGTGACTTGAACGGTGAGCTCTCCCAACTGCTGTGCGAGCTGAGCATCACGTGCAGAGGCTGAAGAGTGTCGCCGGAAGGACGAAGATGGAGGTGGACCACCGGAGCTGGAACTAGCGGGTATGGCCCACTGAGCTCTGCTCACGTCCGCCCAAGCTGTGCCACTCGCACTCGGCTGGTAGGTGGGCTGATCCCAACCAGGTGCATATCCAGGGGTAACCCCGGACATGTACCCTGCACGGGCCCCTCCTGCCACCGGTGGTGTAACAGGCTTGACTGTGATGGTTGGCTGTGACAAGTTAGTACCATGGAACAAGCTCAAGGAATGTCTGGATGGACATCGCTCCTGAACTTGCCCCAGCAAGAATGTAGAAAGTACAAAGCAGAAGTAGATTGCTTTTCCCTAATTAGAATTTTATTGTGCAGAGAATAAAGATAACTTACCAAACTCACCTGTTGGTGTAGGGCTCACTATTTGAAGTCTGTAGAGCTAGACTTGGTTCCAGAGTACTTACCTGAGCAACGGGACAGCCATCTCCTTCGGAATAGAAGTCGGCTTCCTATTCACCCTCTGCCACATCTTCTGAGTGTTGTGTGGGTTGTGACGTGTGGAAGGTGAATTCTTGGACCGGGACTGAGATTTCCAATATTGTTTCTTTCCCGTGCCCATGAGTTGTTGTTCTTCCTTCCAAAAATTCTTCATGAATGCAATGAGGCTGTCCACTTGCCGTGGTGGCACTTCGACCTCTCGTGCCGGGGTGTCGGAAGTTGGTAACCCTTTGATCATCGAGCATTGTTCTTTTCTTGGATGAAACTCGAATCTCTCCTCTTTGCCATTGATGTATAGACGAATCACACCAACCCCCACATCAATTTGTGCATCAGCTGTACTCAGAAATGGTCGCCCAAGTATGAGCGGCACCTCCTTGGCGATCTCCATGTCCAGCACCACGAAGTCAACGGGAATGAAGCAATCTCGGACTTTCACTGGAATATCCTCAGCTATCCCCGCTGGGTATCGGACTGAAGAATCGGCTAGCTGCAGCTACAAAGTGGTTGGAGATAAACTTGTGTAGTTAAGTTGATCAAAGATTACCTTAGGCATGACGCTGACACTGGCCCCTAAGTCACAGAGAGCATGGTCGAAACGTTGGGTCCCAATCATACAAGTGATTGTGGGACACCCTGGATCCTTCTTCTTCTCAGGAAGGCAGTTGGGTATAGCAGCACTGCACTCCTCCGTGAGTCGTACTACTTCAGTTGTGGGAAGAGCCCGCTTCTTCGTTAGAATGTCCTTGAGATAACGCGTGTAAGTGGGAACGCGTATTGCCTCAAGCAATGGGATGTTGATATAGACTTTCTGAATCATATCCACGAAGTGATTGAACTGTTCATCTATTGTTGCCTTCCTGCTCTTTTGAGGGAATGGAATCACATTGGCTTCTACGAAACCCGGATGTGTTGTCACCCCTGCAGGTGCCTTATCTGTTGGTGGCACCCTCCTTACCTGAGGGGATTCTTCCGAGTCGGATGAATCCTCATGGATATTCCCAACCTCTGTTATACCTTTCTTATCTGTCCCTGCATGGTTAGGATACGGTGGATCCCGAGTGGATTTACCTCCTCTTGTGGTTACCGCATTTGCATTTTCAACAGAGGGAACAGAAGCAGCCAGCTGGGCCAACTGAGTTTCTAACATCTTGTTGAAACTCAGCTGACTCTTCTAGGCAGAAGAAAAGCTATCAAGTTTAACGTTGAGGCTTTCCATAGTTTTATCAAGGGCAGCTAGCTTCTTGTTAAAACCTTCATTAATCTTAGCTTGCCCGAAAACAAGATCTCTCAAGGAAGGTTGGTTAGGATTGTAAGAATTACCTTGGTTACCTCCTTGATAATAAGGGTGTTGTTGACTCCATGATTGGCCTCCTTGTTGAGGTGGACGATAACCGTTGTTATTGCCATTCATGTACATCACTTCCTCCTGAGTCTCCGGACAATAGTTGCCTGAGTGCCCAGTGTTGCCACAGACTTCACAAGTCATGTGAGAATCCATAGGTAAAGATGTAGTGGCCATGGCAGCTTTCTTGCTGGTGTAGTCATCCAATCTCTTCATAAGAAGATCCATCTTGGCAGTAATCATGTCTGCTTCCTTGACAGTATGAGTACCCCTCGGTCGTGGTTGGAGTCTTTCATCACTCCACCCTTGATTGGAGACCATCTTCTCCATGAGCAATTTAGCATTGTCAACAGTGAGTGAGAAGAATGCTCCTTGAGCAGCAACATCAATACGGCCTCGGGCTGTCGGAGTCAACCCATTATAAAAACTTTGAAGAATGAGCCAATCTTCCATCCCATGAAGAGGACAGGCCAGGACATATTCCTGAAGCCTTTGGGATAGATTCACTTGATGCTTGCTGAAAACCAGAAATCCTTCCACGAAGAGCATTGGTTTTACCCAATGGGAAGAACTTCTTGAGAAATGCCTATGAACACTTGCTCCAAGTGTCAATAGATTCCCGGTTCGCGTAGAACCATTGCTTAGCCTTTCCCAAGAGGGAGAATGGAAATAGCCGTAGACGAACAGCATCCATATTTGCACCCCTGATGACGAAAGTGCTGCACAGCTCTAGGAATTGCTGCAGATGAGCATTGGCATCCTCATTTGGCTTGCCACAGAATGGGCTAGCCTGTACCATTGTGATTAGACCCGTCTTGATCTCAAAGTTTTCAGTCCCCATTGCCACCTCAGGGCCTTGCAGCACCTGGTCAGCAGAAGGAGCTGAGTACTCACGAAGTGTCTTCTGGGCCATAGCGTTGGACGTGGATGGTACAAAGGAAGTTGGTTCGTCCTCCGGATGAGTACGACGAGGTGAGTCGAAATGAATTCGAGCTTTCCTCACAAGTGACTCGGGATCTTCAGTAAAATTCCCCGGTAGGTCGAAACCAGTCATACACTACCTGTCTTCATCATCCAAAGATAAAAGAAGACAATCAAGGTTAGCCTGCATTGAGGGTTGTCCTAACCTACTCAGAGTTTATAAACAGATGCAGAGCATAGTCAAGGTAATCTTGTGCCTTCCCCGGCAACGGCGCCAGAAATGCTTGTTGACACTTCTGAACGTTGATCACTTAAGAACAGATTTGGAATCCATCCTTAGCGTCAGCGCTAGAAGTGTCTGTTGGCACTTCCCAATGTCACAACTAATTGGCGCAGGTTAGCGTGAACATTGAGAGTTGCCAAAGGTTTTATCTAAACGATCATGAACGAATCCACAAGCGCACAGATAAACCATTGTAGCATTTCCCCAAGGAAAGAGAGTATTCCAAGGGTATGGAATCCAAGGAAGGCAATGGCAGATATCTTAGACTTATGCTTTTGCTCTGAATGTAAACCAAGAGATAGATATAGGGAAAACAACACACTCAAAGGCAGGGGTAAGGTAAATGATATAAAGGGGTAGTGTGACACACACACCTCAAATCTACCTCTACTCTAGCACACTACGGCTTAGGGGGAACATACGAGTTAGCTCTAGGTTCTAATGTACTAAACATACAAAGCTAGAAGATACAAGAGATAGGCATGAGTATTGCTTGAGGGAAACATGGTTCAGCACCCAGGTACAAACAGGGAGCTAGCCCGCGATGACCAGCACTCTGCGAAACTAGACTTTAGACTCCTACAGTAGGTACCCCAACGTGGAGGTTGCCCTAGGATCCAACAGGGCTGTCATCACCTGAGGACCGACCTCTCGTTACGGGGGATATGCTCATAACTATCGTAGCCAGACAACCCAGGCACCATGCCTACGTTGCTGCTAGACTTCACCCGGCCCGGGCTATTGTGACCCAGGGTGAGAGCCACCAGAAGACTGGTCAACTAGACCGGGTACCGTAGCTTGAACACAGACCCCATGCAACACTCTCATGCTATCTAACAAGATCAACTAAGGCTAGACATACGAACAGATATGAACTTTCTTATGTCTAATCAACAAGATCAAAGGGTCGTGTTCGTGAAGAACACGAGCCTCTAACTTATGAACAAACACATAAGGAAGGAGTTTATCACCCTCCAAGTGGATCAAAAGGTAGTGTTCACGAAGAACACGAGCCTCTAAATGATGAACAGAGGATGAACTCAAGAACATATCAAGAATATGATCTACCATGACTTTATATGAAATAGCTGAATAACTGAAGTAGATCAAAGTCATACAAAGAAATAAAGATAAAAGAGAACTCATACCTAAACTTCCAAGAGGACTTGGAACCTGAAGAAGAGCTACTCTAGCCTACCCCCTAGCCTTGGAAACTAAAAGAAAGAGGAGAATGAGAGAGTGGTGTGTGAGAAATGGGAGCCCCTCCCCTCCTATTTATAGAGGAGGACAAGGCTTGCTCGGACGCACAAATGGCCCTTAAACATCCGGGACTGCAGCAAGTGACCAATACGGAGCAACCACGTGGAAGGCCAGGATGGGACGCCACTAAGGCGGTTCGGCCGATCCTAGGATCGGCCGACCCCCTAGGGCGGCCCCACCTAGTGTGCTTCCTCTGGTAGACTGCCTTGTGGGCCCTCTGATACATCCCCGGTGCATGGCTTGATTTGGTATCCGAGGTGGGCCCTTTGATCCATGTGAAGTCCATGTGGCGTCCTCTGATTCGTCGGTGAGTGCCTCCCTTGGATCGATGACGTGTCTTGTCATGTCTCCCTTGGTGGCAGCCACCTCCTCAGCTGAGTTGGCATGGTTTCTTCATAGAAGTGGAGTTTCCTTCTCTTTTAAGGGGTAAATCACCTACATACAAATAATCTCCAAGGGTAAGTG
Organism: Cenchrus fungigraminus; assembly: GCA_036936925.1. Lineage (NCBI taxonomy): Eukaryota > Viridiplantae > Streptophyta > Magnoliopsida > Poales > Poaceae > Cenchrus > Cenchrus fungigraminus. The sequence continues at coordinate 47,037,929 of CM072769.1, read as the reverse complement.
GAACTACATTATTCAAACCTAAATGCTAGTAAATAATGCATATGCCTCCATTTGTGCGAGAATATTGAGGGTTGGAAATGGTGAATTTCCACCGTCAACACTAGCCACCTCAACATGCAAATATAGCAAGACTATCAAGAGCATAGCTATCCTTCACAAGTCACATCAAACATGCTCACAAGCTCACAACTAGCATATCATAGTAATCAATGTATATAGGAGAAGCTCATCCTACCATATGTCACAAAAGTAAAGGCAACCTAAGATACAAAGATGACTATACAAATGCAATGCCATGCAAAAGATAAAAATGACACATATGCTATATAGGAGCTCCCACCACCAACTCTGGAAAGCAAACACACACCAAGCTCACCGCGCAAGCGAGAGAAAGTAGCTTGGTCAAGGGGTTTGGTAAAGATATCAGCTAGTTGGTTCTCAGTGGGAACATGGATCAAAGCAATCTTTCCCTTCTCCACATTGTCTCTCAGGAAGTGGTACCTCACCTCTATATGCTTGGTTTTGGAGTGGAGAACTGGGTTCTTGGCTACACTTATGGCACTAGTGTTGTCACAAAAGAGTGGGACATGGGAACACTCCTCACCAAAGTCGCTCATAGTGTAGGTAATGCATAGGAGCTGGGAACAACAACTGGCTGCAGCAACATACTCGGCCTCTATAGTGGACTGGGCTACACTCGACTGCTTGCGGGATGACCAAGAAACCAAAGAAGACCCAAGAAACTGACACCCTCCAGAAGTAGACTTACGATCCAAACGACACCCAGCGAAATCAGCGTCCTCAAACCCGTGAAGGTTGAGTGTCAAGGCCGCAGAATACCAAGGACCAAACTCAGGGGTGTAGTTCAAATACCTGAAGATCCTCTTGACGGCCTGCCGATGTGAAGTCCTCGGTGAAGCCTGAAAACGAGCGCACAGACACACACTAAACTGTATGTCTAGCCTCGTTGCCGTCAAGTAGAGGAGGGAGCCGATCATGCTCTGGTACTCCTTCTGGTCCACAGGCTCGCCATCAACATCCGCATCCAAAGCTGTAGTCGTACTCATCGGCGTAGCCATCGGCTTCGAGTCATCCATCTTGAATTTCTTCACTATGTCCTTTGTGTACTTGGCTTGATGCACAAACGTCCCGTCCTTGCACTGCTTGATCTGGAGCCCGAGAAAGAACTACAATTCACCCATCATGGACATCTCGAATTCCCTGCTCATGTCATCTGCAAACCTGACAACCGAAGTGTGAGAGGAGCCACCAAAGATTATATCATCCACGTATATTTGCACGATCAGAATGTCAACACCCTGCCTGAGGAGAAAGAGAGTCTAATCCACCTTTCCCATCACAAACCCCTTACTAAACAAGAACCCTCTCAGCCTACCATACCACGCCCTGGGAGCTTGTTTAAGGCCATATAGTGCTTTTCTGAGTTTGTATACCCAATGAGGAAATCTCTCACTCTCAAAGCTCGGGGGTTGCCTCACATCACTTCTTCCTCTAAGAACCCGTTCAGGAAGGCACTCTTCACATCCATTTGGTACAACTTGAACCCTTTAGCAACTGAAAATGCTAGAAGGATCCTAATTGCCTCCAAACGGGCCACAAGGGCAAATGTCTCCTCATAGTCTATCCCCTCTTTCTGGCTAAACCCCTGAGCAACCAACCTCGCTTTGTTCCTCACAATCTCCCCATGTCCTCCCTCTTTGTTTTTCCACACCCACTTTGTCCCAATAGGTTTGCAATTTGGTGGAGGCTCAACCAACTCCCACACCCGATTCCTCTCAAAATTCTCAAGCTCCTCATGCATAGCGTTCACCCAATCTAGATCGGAAAGCGCGTGTCCAATATCTTTGGGCTCAAAAGAAGCGACAAATGCAGAATGAGCAAAATGAGAATGCCTTTGTGACCTGGGCCGTGTAGTACGTTCATGAATTTCACCTATGATCGACAAAGGTGGGTGATCCACCTGAACACGCCGGGGAGCCTCACGTCTGGAGACCACCTCCCCCTCGGTAGTAGCAACCTCTCGAATAGCCTCAGTCGTCATCGGTGTAGGTGAAGGACCATCCTCGATCGTCGTCGTAGTAGTGGAAGTAGTAGGTACACGGTCAGCTACGGAAGCACCACCACCATCATCTTCTTCACCATCTTCCTACACATCCTCCTCAAAGATCTCCTGGCCGAACTCCTCATCACCTGCACAATCAAAGACCAAAGAGCTACGCGGCTGTGTCTCGTCGAAGGTAACCTCGCAAGTCTCCACGATTTGGTTAGTTTCCAAGTTGAGCACACGAAATGCTCTAGAGTGAGTAGCATAACCAAAGAAAATACCATCGACCGACCTAGCCTCAAACTTGTCCAACTTTCTGCCCTTCTTAAGAATGAAACACTTGCAACCAAAGACATGAAAGTGACTCACCTTGGGTACTCGCCCATGCATCAGCTCGTAGCAGGTTTTCTTCTTAAAAGCTCGGAGGAGAATCCGGTTTGACACATAGCACGCGGTATTCACCGCCTCAGCCCAATACCTCCTAGGAGTTCTGTGCTCATCGAGCATCGTCCCAGCCATCTCACACAGGGTCCGATTCTTCTTTTCCACAACACCATTCTGAGGAGGGGTGTACGGAGTCGAAAACTTATGCTCAAGACCAAGATCACGACAAAAGGTCTCAAAACGAGAGTTCTTAAATTCTGTGCCATTGTCACTGCGTATCGCTCTAATGGCATCCCCATGCCTCTCGTTCTTCAACCTCAAGATCAGGTCTCGAACAAAACCAAACGTCTCACCCTTCTCCTCCACGAAAAACACCCAGGCATAGCGAGAGTAATCGTCCACCACCACTAGGACATACCACTTCCCACCCACCGAGCGAACTCGAGCTGGCCCAACAAGGTCCATATGCAACAGCTCTGTCGGACGCTCTGTCATGACAGCAGTCAGGGGTGGATGGGGAGTGGCTACGATCTTGCCATGCCTACAAGGCGCACAAACCAAATCCTTCTCAAAACACAACCTGGGCAATCCTCGGACAAGATCAAGTGCACTCAAACGGGAAAGAAGCTCAAAGCTTAAGTGCCCCAACCTCCTATGCCATCTCCACAACTCAGAAGAAGGACCAGCAACCAAACACCTCGGGGGACCAAAAGACTGAGAAAAATCAGCGCGAAAGATCTGTCCCTTGGGCACGATCGTACAAACAAGATCGCCTCGAGAGTCAAGAACACGAGAAGCCCCCAACTTAAAACGCACCTCATAACCCTCGTCCAACAACTGAGATACTAACAACAGGTTATAGCCAAGTGACTTGACCAGAGCCACACGCTTTAGGGTCACCAACTTGCTCACCTTAACCTCTCCTTCTGAAATCACCCGTCCTCGTCCATTATCCCTGAAAGTGATGTACACCTTTGACACCACCGGGGTGAGGCTGGAGAACCACCCCTTGTCTCCGGTCATGTGTCGCGAACAATCGGAGTCAATCAATCAAACGTTCTCCATGCCTCCCACCTGCAAATCAAAAACGAAAACGAGAATGAGCAAGCGACTCAACACTGGGGTTAGCACAAAAGGAATCAAACCAGTGTCGAGCCATTTGCTCAAAAGTGGGGTTAGCAACATCCATCCTATTATGTCCAAAGCAACGACCACCACGCTGAACCACCTCACGTCTCGCTGGAGGAGAACGACTACCACGAAAAGGAAGGCGTGGCTCGTAGCTCCTCTGACCCCCAAAGCTGCGATGATCTCTACCACCCTCATATCGATCACGAGGAGGAGAACGTCTAGCAAACACACCACCACCAGAAACAAACCCCCTACTACCTGTACCACGACCATAGGAACCACCACGATCAAAATCACGACCACTGACATCAGCACCCCTTGCTCCCAGCTGGGACGCGGTCAGACCGCCTGCCCAGGCCGGTCTGACCGCCCCCCCTGGGTAGCAACACACGAACCACCTCGGTTGGGAATTCCTCTCGTTCCCCAACCCGGAACTGTACGCACCTCAGCTTGACCCCGGTGCGTGCAATCATCCCCGAGGCGCTTTTGGGTCTGGCAAACCCGGAACTGTCTCGCCCATTGGCTCCTGACTGCATCAACTTCGGCATCGACCCCCTCTTCGATTGCCTCGACGCGTCGCCGTCTTCATTCTTGGTGGTTCCCCCTTCGCGCCACCGTCCTCATGGCGCCTCCTCGAGCGCCCGCGGCTTCCTGTGCGGCTCCTTACCCACGGCAACCTCGACAACTCCACGTCGACCACAGCTACCCTACGCACGGCTTCATCGACCATGGCTATTCACCCTCGTCTCGGCTTCTTTGACATCGGCACAAAGGGCTACCATCCGCATGAGTTACTCGCTGGTTTTCACTCTGCACCACACCGACGTTCCAACTGCGGGGGGATGTCAGTCTGTCGGCTCTCACCTATGGCTTCTTCTCCAGTCTCACCGTCTGTGGTGCTCCCGCTGTGACTGCGGGGGAATGTTAGAGTATATTTGGTAGTTGTAGATATACGTATCGTAGACTGCCATATGTATCTGGGGTTGCCTTGCACCCTAAGTCATGTACTCTCATATATACCGGCCGAGACCTCAATGCAATACAATCAATCCATTATACCAATCCTACCTTTCTATAGGCATGCTATAAGCTACCATCAGCTGTAACGAACAGAATTATGAAAATTAAGAAAAATTGAAACACGGCGGGGGTGTTCCTCCGTCCGTCGTCCACCTCTCCGATCACGATCCACTATGCCTAGCTCGCGTCGACGGCATCCGCCGCGGCCACGGGTGTGACATATTGTTCGATTTTCCAGATCCCTTTCGTGATGCAGATGGAATTAAGCAACAAATTTGTGATGCAGATGTGAACAGAAATTTGCATTGGTGTAATCATGTTTATTTATATTTTGAGAAATATTGAAACGTATTGGCGTGTTGGGTTTTTTTAAAAGAAAATAACGTATATCCGTGCAGCTTAGTCGACCAACCATCATAAGCTCTGTTTAGCATGGCTGTAGCTCCAAAAATTTCTGCTCCAACTTTAAACTCCAGCTGGAGCAAGCTTCTGAGTGGAGTTGTAGCTTTCTAAATGGGCTTTTTTACGGTGTGGTATGCAGTATAGATCTATTTTTAGAAAGGATAACTAGGTAATTTTTGTAAATTTACTAATTTAGACAGCTTTCTAATTCCACCCCGCCGCCGACCCTCGGCGACCACCTCCGCGCGTGTGCTGGCCGAGATCCTCGTCCGCAACGCCGATGCAGAGTACCTTGCCAGCAAGTGTGGCCTCACCGGCGCCACCGACCATGCCACCTCGGCGCACTCCATCACCGAGTTCTTCACCAGCTCCGGCACGTCGGGCGGCGAGCGCAAGCTCATCCCCACCGTCGAGGATAAGTTCCAGCGGGAGTTCTTCACCAGCTCCGGCACGTCCGGCGGCGAGCGCAAGCTCATCCCCACCGTCGAGGATAAGTTCCACCGCTGCTGGCAGCTAGAAGGCCTCGTCAAGGCCGTCATCAATCAGTAAGTTACTAATACTACATCTAGCTTGTTGGCGCTCTGTACTACCAGTAATGGCGGCCATGGTCCATGGAGCATGCTTTGAACAACGGCGCACACACGTGTGCATGTATGTGTCTTGGGCTCGATGAGGGGTCTGGTCTCTACTTCTACTTCGCCAAGTCGGAGACCACGACACCGGGAGGCCTGCCGGCACGGACGGCCCTGACGAACTTGTTCAAGATCGACGCGTTCCAGAAGGTCCCTCCCCGCGCCTTCACGAGCCCTGTGGCAGCCATCCTCTGCCCGGACGCGTCCCAAAACATGTACGCGCAGGTGCTGTGCAGGCTGTCACGCCGTCGCATGGTGCGTATCGGCGCTGTGTTCGCCTCCGGCCTCCTCCGGTTCATCCGCTTCTTCCAGCTTAACTGGGAGCAGCTCGCCGCCGACATCGAGGCCGGTGTGCTCACCGACCGTGTCGCCGACCTGTCGGTGCGCGAGGCAGTCACCGGTGTCCGTCGACCGGACCCCGAGCTCGCCCAGTTCATTCGCACCGAGGGCTGGGCTCCAACGGCGACGACGGGGCCGGCCGAACACCAAGTACATTGACACCGTCGTCAGTCGTCACCGGCTCCATGGTGCAGCCGTGCAGTACGTCCCGCCGAAATGGAAAAAATTGAAATGAAAAAAATTATATATTTCGTTTACGCCACTGAGATAAAACTTCCAAAAATACCCTTATACCCCCTATATATACCACCCTATACCACATGTACAAGTTGTAGTGGTATACAATTAATCTCAGCCGTCAGATCCTTTCATACTGGTCCTTTTTCAACAGTGGTATAGAGTGGTATGGTCTACCGTAAAAAAACCCTTCTAAATTAGGTGTTTGGCTAGAAGGATGTCCAAACTTCAAAAAAATGAGTTTTGATGATAAATTGCCATTTTTACCCATACTTATGTCCCACCTGCCATCCTACCGTTTAACCAAGGAGCCTCGACCGAGCTAGCACAGGGGAAAGCAGGTGCGGCGGCTGGCAGCGGTGCGACGCTGTCATTTGCGGTGCACAAGATTGCTGGGTCAGGGCGTCCTCTATCCAGCGCAGATTATTGCTGTTTCCTTGGTTACACTGTATTCTCCCTTGAATCTGTGCATGAGTTCTCTTTTGTTCAATTCATATATATATTTTTTTGAGATTTCTGATAGTAATATGAAATTCTACGAATTTAGGTGTTTTGATTACCGCAAAAACCCCCCCCCCCCCCCCCCCCTCGCAATCCTTGACAATAGAAACCCTCGACAGCGCATAATTAGAGCAAAGTATATCAAAGCGCACACACAGTGGTAAATTAAGTAATATGCAAGAAATGTTTTTTGCACACCACACCCTGATGATTCCAGAGGGATTAAATAAATCCACACATATACTGACATATATACACACAAATCCAATCCGAATATCCGATACATGAGCATAGCTTGCACTGATGGCCACAGTTGCAGTGCTCAAGCTTCAAATGTGCTAGCATGCTATGCACTGATCTGGTGGCACACAGATCATGCAACATGGAGCAATTAAGCAGGTGGAAGCTAGGAATTATTTAATGTACACACAGACGCACACACAACATTATTATTCAGCGATACACGAGCATTACATATTTACAATTGACAGGGACAGACCACACATATATATACATATATACATACCGATCGTCAAATTGTGCAATGGCGGAGAGGGAGTTTGCAGCACACAAGCATGAAATTCATCCTTGGAACTGGTGATCATGGACGGATGGAAGGATGTAGGATGTGTGCAAGGAAATCTTCGTCTTGTCGTCCTGCGGCAGGCCAGTACTTGTTCTTCAACAACAAGCTGGAGCATGCTGCGGCTGGAAACTTCCCATCTTTGTCATCTTCTTGTACCCTTCCATTTCCTTGGTCTTGATGCTGCGGCTGCTTGAAGGTACGAACAGGTTGCTTCGGATGTGCTTTGATGCTGTCCCTCACCTGATCAGGGACAAAATCACCAGTAAACTCAAGCTCCTTCAGCTTCGGAAGGTTGGTGATGCCCAAGAGAGAATTCATCGTGGTGAAAGACAAGACAATCTTCTCAAGTTTAGGAGCTGCTCCACTGGTGAAGGAGATGCTGGTGATGGTAGAGCACTCAATGATAAGAACGTTGAGCTCAGGGAAATCATTGCTGTTGAAGATAAGCTGGCTTTCATCATAAGAGTTTTGTGAGAGCACCAGGCAGCGAATTCTTGGTTTCTTGGAGAGAATTCGTAGGTTGGCACAATCCAGCCAGGTGGAATGAAGGATCACCTTGGATATCTTCTTGGCATTTTCAAGCGATGAAATGAGCAGCGACTTGTTGCCCTTCAGCTCAAGATGCTTAAACTTTAGAAGGTTGTTGGCACCAGAAATAGACATTATGTTGGCAAAGGACAAGACAACCTTCTCGAGCTCCAGAGCTCCTTTATCTTCAAAGGTTATGTCTGTCTCCATGCTGGGGCCCTCAACAAGGAATACTTGAGCTGTTGGAATTCATCCTTCTTGAAGGTGAGCTTACTCCTACGAGTATATTTCTCATCAGTTCCTCCCTCTTCAGTGATTGAAAGAAGAAATCTGTTATTCTTCAACTCAAGCTCTTTTAATTTAGAAAGGCCTCCAACCCTACAAAGAGACTTTATGTTGGTTGACAATACAATCTTCTCGAGCTCTGGAGCCGCTCCTTTCTGAAATTCGATGATTGTCATGTTGGAGCCTTCAACAAGAAATGATTTGAGATTTTTGAATCCATCCTTGTTGAAGGTGAGCTTGTCGGCTGTATATCCTTTGTATCTGAGCCTAAAATACCGTAAGTTGGGCAGCTCACTGAGAACCTTCATATTGTCTTGGTTCAATGAGGTATTGAGGTGCTACTCAGAGTTACCTTGACAAGTTTACTGTGACCTTCGGCTACTATGGAAAGAAGCTGACCATTATGTGTGGAACCATGGATGCTTAGGCTCTCAAGAAGCTTGGGACGGTATCTCAAGTAATGACGAATATTATTCTTTAGCAAGTGTCCATTGCGTGAAGAAGTGTCTTCTCTTATGGTACTGGGAACAGTAGACACTGATAGAGATCTGAGGGAATCATATAGGTCACTTATTGCTACAAGCAAATTATTGAGTAGATCTTCCTTGTCGTCGATAACCACACCGAGCTTCCTAAGCTTCCATAGTTTCCCAATGTCCTTCAACTCTTTGCCAGTCCATGAAACCTTCACATTGGATAGTACCTCCAAGTTTGCCATTTTTCTTATCTTGAGAGGAGCCTGGACGCAAGAGAATAATGGCGCCTGCTGCTTACTTTGAAAGAGAGAGAATGGTGGCATCTTGTCCCTTTTTGAATTGTCGGTATTACCATTTCTTGAACTTAAATCAGTATGGCCAGCTAGTAGGCGCTTTAGCTTTAGGAGGACCAGAGATCTTGTTGCATCTGCAGGCACCATGGTTTGGCGGATATCCAATACCTCGAGCTCATAGAGATTGTTGATCTCACTGGGTAGTTGGGTAATATCTGTTCCTTTCAGACTCAGGTACTTGAGTAGTAATATATTCGTGCAGATGTCATTGAGATAGTATTGGTTTATCTGGAAGCAATGACAACCTTCCAGATCTAGCACCCTAAGCATTGAAAATTCAGGTGATCCACGGAGCTTTTTCAAGAAAGCACCAATTCCATCTGAGCCACGGAGTCGGACATCATTGAAAATGGAGAAATGACGAGCCAAATGATGTGATAGGCGTGGTTCCACAATGTGCTGTTTCCTGGCGATCTTGGTAATGAACTCGTGGACAAGATCACCTACAATACAGCTCTTTGCCTTTCCTACACCACCAATATCACTGGGATAGACAAGCCACCGACTGATGAGAGCTTCAAAACATCTCTCAGCATGCTGCACTGCATTAGGCCATTCTTCCTTAGCTATCAGCCCTTCTACAACCCATCGGCCTACTAAGGTTGACCGGCTGACGGGGTAACCTGGAGGGTAGATTGCTAGGTATAGAAAGCAGGCCTTGTATTCTTTGCGGAGATCATTGTAGGAGAACTTGATCATCTTCTTAGCATTCATGCTATCCGGAGATTTTTTTGAATCCAGGGAGCCAAGCAACTTGCACAGATCTTCATTGCTCCTGTTGGGATTAGCGTAAATGGCATGAGCGAAGATCTTCATGCAAAACTCATTTGGATAACACTTATACAGTATGTCACGGAAAATCTGGCTGGCATCTTTCACCGACTGGCTTGTAAAATGGAGCAAGACATCATGGTACAAGCTAACAATAGAATTGCTTATGGGCTCCCATGGTGGATTGCAAATTTCTTTGGCCCTTTGAATTTTCCGGGTGGTCACAATCATTGCACTACCTTCGAATAACAGCTGGTTCAAAGCATTTCTGATCTCCTCCCAGTCAGATACATAGTCACGATCATCTTCAATGATAATCAAGGTCTTTTCATATTGAAAGAATTTTTCAGCCTTAATCTCGTCAATTACCATTTGGATCATCACCTGCTCCTTAATTTCCGACTTGATTTGTGTAATCTTTTTCTTGGCTTGTTTGATTGCACTGGCATATTCATCCTCCTCCTCATGATGAACTGGCTTATGTTGTGTGGCTTGCTCCTGCTTCCCTGCAGGTTTGCCAGTACCTTCCAGTCGCTGCGGGAATTGGTCCTCTAGGATGTCTTGCAGGATACCATGTACAATCTTGTGGATGATTTCTTTGAGCTCAGCATTTCCCAATGAAGTGGTAGCAGTTGCTCCAGAATCAGCAGCGGCAGCTCAACTACCATCGGGACTGCTGTTTGAGGTAGTCGTAGCTTCCTGGGGCTTGCTGGCTGGGAACATCTTGTGCAGTATGTGTTCATACCTGAACAGATCGAGACTTATTGGGAACACATGCTTGGCTTCTTCTTTTCCCTTCTGTTCAGGATCATCAGCTGCATCTTTTTTCGCCAAGTCAGGTTCCACTACTTCTACATGTTGTTTGAGCTTCTTGGCTGTCTCCTTGATAACCTTATCATGGTCCCATTATGCATTAACTTCATGTATTTATAAATGAGGAGTGAGAACGTAGTCTAGAATTGGAGGGTAAATGTGGGGTGTATGGGTGACCACATTCACTTAGACAAGGATATATCCAGCATACTCTGTCTATCAAAGTAAGGGTGTGTGTGCGTGGTTTAACTTCCGTATTTGATGGTGATTGTGTGCATATTTAAATTAATTAATTAATTTCTCTTCACCAAAATAAGGGTGATGTTCATGAGTTGAAATGGTGAAGCTCAAACAAAAGATTCAAATTGCACACAAAAGGTGATTTCTATTTTCCTTTTATTTCTTGGATTAAGCTTGATTTACTTCGAAAATTCATTCTGGAAGAACTAGAAACAAGGTGACCATGAAACTTTGCAGAGAGGCACATCATACTATACATGAGCTACTGCCAAAAATTTAGATCAATCCAAACCACAGATTTAGCACGAAAAAAATACAACTAGATTCATCCATTAAAAACACAAATAAATCATACAAAAATAAATATAGCACATCTTGAGTTAGCAATGCATGTAGAGGTGTAGCACATCTAACCATGCAGAGATATGCACTTACTCAGCAAAGAAAATTTAAATTACTTTAAATTTATGAAGGAAGGTTAAACTTGTGCAAAAATTCACTTGACCCTATTAACCATGATAAAAACATCTCTACCATTTATCATGGATGCAAAACCATTAATCAGCACCATAGCAAAAAGATTGGATCCAAAAGATCAGCAGATTAATTTACAAAAATCATAAATAGGAACAATGCTGAAAATCAACTTTAATTCATATCTAAAGATCTACTTGATAACTATGTGCCAAAATTTCACCAGAAGACCATCATGACATAGAAAACAACATATCCAAAATTGATCTTCAGATCATGCATAGAATTTAAATTATTTGAAATCTAGCCAAACTGGTAAATTCAAAATTATTTAAAATATACATAGAAATTTGAAAACTTCCTTTGCAGAAAAGTTTGTTCTAGTCATAAGGATCACAACAAAACTGAGTTTGCATTTTTATGATTTTTCTGTGATTTGTTCTCTATTTTACAACATTCAGAAGTTTGAAACTAAAAAGGAAGAATCCTTTTTGCCGAGGTCCCTGGCTAGAACTTCCTATTCACAACGATGCCCTTGTCTTTACAGAAAAGCCCTCAGTTTCACGGTTTAAACCCTAAGAAGATTTGGGACTTCGCAATTGGGTCCCTGGGCTCGAGCGGCGGTGCGGCCGGCCGGATTCCGACGAGCTGGCGGCCGGAGAGGGTCGGGGGAGCGGCGGAGGTCAACAGCGAGCTCACCTAGGGTCGTTTTGCGGCCGGAGCTGGGTAGGGAAAGGCGCCGGCGAGGTGGCTCGGCGACGCAGGGGCACAACGGCCGCTGCGGGTCGGCTTCCGGCGAGGAGGCGCACAGCGCCGGGCAATGGGCGGCTTGGGAAGCTGCGGTGGTGGTGTGTGGTGGCTCTGGTATGCCTCAGAACTAGTGGTGTCACACGGGAGGTGGAGTTTAGCGGCGGTGCTCCAATGGCGGTGACGAAGCAGCACTGGCGGAGCAGGGGTCAGCAGCGGAGGGCGACGGCGGCCTGCTCTACTTATAGGCGGCGGCGAGCAGCTACAAGGCGACACGCGGATGGCTTCCCGTGCTCGCGCGGGCGGGCGCGCAGGGCGGGCACAAGCGGCGCCCCGACGCGGTGCAAGGCGCGCGCGGGCGCGGGCGTGGCGCGACGTGGCGCTGCGGCCCTCCCCCTGGCGCGGGCCATCTGGGCCAGTAGAGCCTAGGGGAGGTGGCGCCTGGGCGCGGAGTACCTGACGATGTAGGTGGGGCCCACGGACAGCGCGGACGGCAAGGCAGCCCGCGCAACACGGCATTGGCGGCGTCCGGCACGCGACGCGAGAGCGCACCCAGAGCGCCGGCTCAAAATCATTTTGATGAAGCCCTGTTTGACCGGCTCAAACAATTTAAAGTTGAATATAACTTAAAAATCGGTCAATACAAAAGATGTAGGGTACATAACCCTCTTCAACTTTTGTAAAGGTCGACCTATGAAATACTCCATGGATTTGGCATAAAGTTGGCTTGAACTTTGGGATTTTCTCTATTTGGTCAAAATGAGTCCCTGAGCTTTGACCAAGATTTAGAGGCTTTTCCACTTAGAATTCCAAATGCCGCCAATTGAATGAAATGTGTCCCTTGTAAAAATGAGCAACTTTCATATTAACAGATTTTGAAGTTGTTATATAAAAAGTGGAGTTTGAATTGAGCCATCAAAAGAGGTCAAAATGGAGCTTTAGGGGGTTTTGAAGTTAGCTAGGGTTTTTCTCCCGCTTACAAGCCAAAACTCAAAAAGTGCCAATGGACAAAGTTGTGTCCCAGGAAAATCTTGACAACTTTTATTTTGGCAGAATTTGAAGTGTTTAGTGAAAAATTGGAGAACGAGCTAGATCATCAAAGATAGGTATAGAGTTCTAGGGTTTTGACCTTAGTTTTGAGGGGTTTGACTTAGGGTTAGAAGTTGGACCAAGTCAACCATGATAACTACCATAATTAGCCTTGTTAATGATGGTGATTACTGTTACATAAACATCAGGGATGTTACAAAAGCACATGATATCCAACCATGAATTAAGCATGATATAAAGCATCAAAGCACACTAAGATCATGCAAAGCCTTAAACTCACAAGAGAGAGCCTATTTATCATTTTGACAAAAGTAAGCTATCTCATCATGAATATACAACCAAACTATCAAGAGCATAGCTTATCATCCCAAATATCAATCAAGTACATCCACAAGCTCAAACATAGCATATCATAGGGATCAATGTACATAGGAGAAGCCATTCCTAACCAATGCATATGATATAAATGCAATGCAAAACATATCTTACAAAGATGCAAAACTATACATCAAGATAAAAAGATTGCTACTCTATGAAATTAAACATGCATGCTATACATCAAAGTAAACATGTATGATACATATGGTACAAAGTGAGCTCCCAAAGACCAACTCAAAAAGGACAACACACACCAAGCTCTCCCCGTAAACGAGCAAAGGTAGCTTGGTCAAGTGGTTTTGTGAATATATCGGCTTTTTGGTCTTTGGTAGGTACATGGCTCGACACTATGGTTCCCTTCTCAACATTGTCCCTCAGAAAATGGTACCTCACTTCGATGTGTTTTGTTCTGGAATGGAGCACTGGGTTTTTGGCAACGCTTATGGCACTAGTGCTATCACAAAGAAGTGGGATCTGAGTGCACTCCTCACCAAAGTCTCTCATGGTATAGGAAATCCAAAGCAGCTGGGAATAATAGCTAGCGGCTACAACATACTCGGCTTCTGTGGTAGACTGAGCTACACTCGACTGTTTACGGGAAGACCAAGAGACCAAAGAGGAACCAAGAAACTGGCAAGAACCATAGGTAGACTTGCGTTCCACACGACACCCAGCAAAGTCAGCATCAGAGAATCCGTGAAGTGTGAGTGTCGAGGAGGCAGAATACCAAAGACCAAACTCATAAGCGTACTGCAAATACCTGAAAATCCTCTTGACGGCCTGCCGATGTGAAGTCCTCGGGGAAGCCTGAAAATGAGCGCACAGACACACACTGAACTGTATGTCCGGCCTCGTCGCCGTCAAGTAGAGGAGGGAGCCGATCATGCTTCGTACTCCTTCTGGTCCACTAGTTTACCATCCTCGTCCGCATCCAAAGCTGTAGTCATACTCATCGGTGTTGACATGGGCTTTGCATCATTCATGTTGAACTTCCTCAGCATGTCCTTGGTGTACTTGCTTTGGTGCACGAAGGTCATGTCCTTCACCTGCTTGATCTTGAACCCTAAGAAAAACTGCAGCTCGCCCATCATAGACATCTCAAATTCCCTACTCATGTCATCTGCAAACTTGGCAACAAGATCGTGAGAAGAGCCACCAAAGATTATGAGGACCAGGTGTGTCCGAAGACCAGTGGAGGGTCACTCCTTAGTGATGAGTGATTGACAACATTGTGTGGACTGATGCTTGGCTAAGTGTGCAGGTACAGGTTGCGGCTTGACTCGTGTCAGTGCAGGTGAAGAACAAGCACGAAAGGCCTTAGCCGTGGCGGCCTCCGCGTGATGGAGTGGCAAGTAGGCTTGGATCGAAGGACCCGGTGGCTGATGGGGTCAAGTGCGAGCCGTGCGATGCAAGACTGGCAGGCTCAAGTCGTGAACATAGGCCGGTGCAAGGTAGCAGTTGAAGCCTGAAGCTTGCACACGGGGTTCGGTGGTTTGCCCACAAAACCATCAGGTGGACGGTTTCTTGGTTTGGGCCGCAAAACCTAGCCCGGAGGCCCGAGGTAACGGAGACGGTGATTCGGGAGCTTCGGGAAGCTTCGAGGCGGAGGGCACGTGGCGTGATCGTGGGGTTTGCGTCGAGGTGAAGCGAAGCCGTGGTGGAAGCATGTCCGTCCGATGAAGACTTGACCAAAATGCCCTTGAGGGGTTGTATCTTCATTTAAGCAGTAGGGGTAGCGTGGTCATTTACCTCCCTCCGATGGACTTCGTATAAATAGCGGAGAGGTGGATGGCATCTCTCTCTCTTGGACTCTAGGGCTTTCTCCCCCAGTAGATTTCTCTGAACTGCTTCGTTTTTCTCTGGATTCCTTAGGCAAGACTCTTGTACAGACTCTGTCCTCTGGATGTAAGGAAGCATTCGGCGTCCCGGTGATCTCCTAGTCCCTTGTGATTTTCGTGTCATTTTCGGGTCTATTTTTGGGAGTTTTCGTTCTTCGCTCGATTCGTGATTTCGGAGGCGTTTCCTCATGGATTTCTTTGATGGGATAATTGGTGGATGCCTTGCGCATCTTTGTGAGTGATCTTGACCCCTCAAACGCCGTGGAGAGCGTTCGATTCGTGCATTTTTGGTTGGTGCCCGAGTTCATGGTGGTGGTTCACTTGATTCGCGATTCCTGGTGATTTAGTGGCTTAGGAGTCGAGATTTTTGGGGCATAGCATCCTTGTGTGATGCATATCATCTCCCCAAAGTCTTGTCTCAAGAGCTTCTACCGTTTGGGAGATCCGGTGATGAGTTCTTGGAGTTGACCCCGTGGGTCGGGCATTTTTTGTTCTGTTCGTAGCTTGCGGACAGTCCGCACGATAGCCGCGGACAGTCCGCGCCTCCTGGAGTTTGTCGCGTGTTCTTCATGTTCTTGCGCGTCTTTGTTTCGATCCGGTTTGACCCTAGGGTTCTGTTGGAGGAGGTTTGGCGAACAGTCCGCAGGGGATTCACAGACAGTCCGTGTGGCCAAGTTTTTGGCGGACAGTCCGCGTGTCGTCCTCAGACAGTCTGTATTTTCGGGGTGCATCTCTGGTGGCTCGGGTGTTTATTTCAGACGGTCCGCGGGGTAGGTCCGGACAGTCCGCCGTACACACGCGGACTGTCCGCCCGTACCAGCCGGACGGTCCGCACTGGTCGTTTCCAGAATTGATCAAGTGCTTTGATTCTTGTCCGGTGCTTCCGCTCTTTGCTTCTAGGCTTCTTGGTTGAACCTCTTGGGTTGTGTGTGCCTTGATTGGAGCTTAGCTTGTGTGCACGGATTCGTGGAGTGGCAATCGGGGTATAGGCCGAGTTCGACCTTAGGGAAGAATTTTTATCGGCTCCCATTCACTCCCCCCCCTCTCTGGTCGCCCGTTTCGGTCCTTCAATTGGTATCAAAGCCGGTTACGGATCTTTGTGATTCTAACCAGTTTAAGATCCAAAGATGGGCGATTACGGCAAGGGGTCGGGTCCTCCGCACTTTGATGGCAAGAATTACCCGATGTGGGAGAGGCGCATGGGCGCGTTTTTGCGAGTGAAGGGAACTCTTATTTGGGAGGTCACTCAAAATGATCAATATGTCATCCCAGATAGTTTTCTGCTTCCAAGATCGCGGGACATGTTTGAGGCCAACAGTAAGGCCGTTGATTACTTGTTCCGTGCTCTCTGTGCCTCGGAGTTCGAGCGAGTGTACGGAGAGAATGTGGCTGGAAAGATATGGCTCAAGCTGAGAACTGCTCATGTTGGCAATGCCCAAGTGCAAGCCCGTTTGTTTTCCACTTACCGGAGAAAGTATGAGAACTTCACTCATCTCCCCGGTGAGTCGACCGATGCTATGTTTCAGCGCTTCACTTGCATAGTCAACAACATGAGGGCCAATGTGACAGTGCTCCCATACACGGATCATGATCAAGCTATCAAGCTTTTGCATGCCCTGGATAGGTCTGTGTGGGAAGCCAAGGTCGAGGCCATTGAGGAGTTGAGCATGTATGATACGCTGACGCTGGATGAGCTGCTTTCCAAGCTCAGGTCTTCTGAGGTTGATCGTGGCTTGAGAGCCAAGAGCGAGAACCCCACTGATCCTCATAGTTTGGCTCTTGTCTCGGGATCACGGTCTAACGCTAACCCTAGTGGTTTCTCTTTGTCTTGTCTTATGTCTTTGCCAGATGAGGACTTTGAGGTGCTGAGCGAGGACGATCTCGCATTGTTGAGCAAGATGTTTGCGCGGATGTACGAGAACCGCAAGAATGCAAGGCGGAGCTCGGGGATGTGCTATCGGTGCGGGAAGCACGAGCACTTCATCGCCGAATGCCCTGAAGCCATGGAGATCAAGAACGACTACAAGGGCAAGCCCAAGCACGACTACAACAAGCACCGGTCCTGGAACGACTACAAGGACAAGGACAAGGACAAGGACAAGGGCGAGAGAAGGCACAAGAAGGGTGGCGGCTACAAGAAGAAGATCGCTCGAGTGATGGTGGCCGGAGCGAGCGACATCGACTCGACATCAAGTGATGCTTCTTCGTACTTGAGCAGCGATGAAGAGCAAGAGAAGCGCAAGGACAAGCGGCACACGGGCAAGAACTTCATCGGCCTAAGCTTCGTCGCACAAGGAGGCTTTTGCAGCATGGCGCACTCCAAGAAGGGTGGGAAGCACAGCTCGGATTCGAACTCCGACTCCGATGATGAGGTACGACAAGATCCCAACTTCTTGCTAGAGGAGAATGCTAGGCTCAATGAGTTGCTTGATAACCGTGATGATGTGCTTAGAAAGACCAACAAGGAGAAGAGGGAATTTAGGTCTTTGTTGGGTGATGCTAAGGACAAGGTAGCCGAGCTTGAATCCTTGCTTGTGGATGCTAGGAATGAAATAGCCGCTTTGAAGTCTGCTCCTGTGGTGTCGGATGAAATTGATTGTGGTGATTGCTTAGTTTTTCTTGCTGACTTGACTGCCCTCAAGGAGAAACATGCCTCTGTTCTTGAGGAACTAGATGTGGTTAGGGTGGAGTGTGATGAATTGAAGTCTAGGCCAGCTTTACTAGGTGCTTGTACCTCATGTCCTGTCTTGCATGCTAGGCTAGATGAATCTCACACTAGAATTGTTTCTCTTGAGGCAGCATTGAAAGCTCCTATTCCTACATCATGTTCAACCTGTGAAATGCATGCTTTGAAGAATATGGAACTTGCACACTATGTTGATCGTCTGTAGGATGACAATGATGAATTGAGGAAAATGATGGGGTGGCTGTCTGGGCATGAGCCACAATTGAGTTTGATGTTGGCGCAGTTCAAGAGGTTCGATGGTCAGGCGTTGGGGGCTGACAAGTGTGGTGAGAAGAGTGGTGAGGGAGAAGAGAAAGCCGGAGAGATCCCCATTCCACCACACACCACACCCATGAACAAATTTGCACCCAAGCCAAACAATCTCAGAAACAAGCTTGACACAACCCCAGATCCTCCAGTGTTCCCCCACAAATCTGAGAACTACCAGAAACCCATCAAGTTTGTGAGCACCCAGGGGAGTGTCTTTGATGGGAAGTCAGGAGAGAAAGCTGGAGAGAAGCTTGTAGAGAAGCCACAGCCTAAGCCAGTGCCAATCCGCTTCCATTGTGAGTATTGTGGGAGGGATGGGCATAAGGATGAGTTCTGTTTCCGAAGAAAGAGGGATGAGAGGTTTGCTAAGGAGATGGCAAACAAGGACAAGTACCACCTTGCTCGTGGTGTGCCTGAGCCTCGTAAAGGGCCTCTACCTAGGGGTGATGTGTTTGTGAGGATAGTTCCCACTCGTGGAGGTAGAGGTGGAGATGCGTTCCCTCAGAGAGACAGGCGTGTTGGGTTTGGGTGTGGTGAGTTGGCTCGACGTGCTCCTTCTCGTGACTGTTACGAGTTTGGGAGGCACGATCGGAGCTTTAGGTCTCAGATGGACTACGAGCCACGTTTTCCCCATCGTGGTGCGCGTACTCCTCCTGTGAGACGTGACAGGTCCTTTGGTGGTAGGCGTGAGAGGGCTCCGCCTAGAGGTTTTGGGAGAATGGATTTTGCTAACCCTTCTTTTGAGCAAATGGCTCAGCATTGGTTTGACTCTTTTGGTACTAACCCAGTGTTGAGTCGCTTGCTCATTCTCATCCTCGTCTTTGATTGCAGGTGGGAGGCTTGGAGGACTTTTGGTTGATCGACTCCGGTTGCTCACGACACATGACCGGAGATCGTGGGTGCTTCTCCAGCCCCACCCCGGTGAGTACGAGGGAGTACATCACTTTCGGGGACAATGGGAGAGGACGAGTGCTTCCTGAAGGTATGGTGAAGGTGAGTAGCAAGGTGACCTTAAGAAGTGTGGCCCTGGTCAAGTCACTTGGTTTTAACCTGTTGTCAGTATCTCAATTACTCGACAAAGGTTTTGAGGTTCATTTTAAGTCGGGTGCTTCTCGTGTGCTTGATTCTCGAGGCGATCTTGTCTGTACGATCGTCCCCGAGGGTCAAATCTTTCGTGCTGACTTCTCCCAGTCTGTTGGTCCTCCTCGATGCTTTGTTGCTGGTGTTTCGGCCGAGCTTTGGAAATGGCATAGGTGGTTGGGACACTTGAGCTTTGAGTTGCTTTCCCGCTTGAGTGGTCTTGATCTTGTCCGAGGATTGCCTAAGTTAAAATTCGAGAAGGATTTGGTTTGTGCTTCTTGTCGGCATGGAAAAATGGTTGCCTCTTCTCACGCCCCCTTGACTTCAGTCATGACCGAGCGACCATGTGAGTTGTTGCACATGTATTTGGTTGGGCCAGCTCGTGTTCGCTCTGCTGGTGGGAAGTGGTATGTTCTTGTGGTTGTTGATGATTTTTTGAGGTACTCTTGGGTTTTCTTTTTGGAGGATAAGAGTGAGACATTTGGCTTTGTTCGGGACTTGATCTTGAGGTTGAAAAATGAGAGACATGGAGATGCCATTCGAGCTATACGCAGTGATAATGGCACAGAGTTTAAGAACTCTCATTTTGATGCCTTTTGCAGTGATCTTGGTCTCGATCATCAGTACTCTTCTCCATATGTCGCTTGCCAGAATGGCGTTGTGGAGAGGAAGAACCGGACCCTTTGTGAGATGGCCAGGATGATGCTTGATGAACATAGGACTCCTAAGCGTTTCTGGGCCGAGGCGGTCAATACCGCTTGCTATGTCTCAAATCGCATCTTCCTTCATGCTTTCTAGAAGAAGACCTCTTATGAGCTGATGCATGGGCGATAACCCAAGGTGAGTCACTTTAGAGCTTTTGGCTGCAAGTGTTTCATTCTGAAGAAGGGCAAGTTGGATAAGTTTGAATCTAGATGTTCGGATGGAATTTTCCTTGGTTATGCGATTCACTCTAGAGCATATCATGTTCTCAACCTTGAGACTAACCGAATCATGGAGACTTGCGAGGTAACCTTCGACGAGACACAACCATGTAGCTCTTCTGCTTTTGAGTGTGCAGGTGACGATGAGATTGGAGCGAGGATCTTTGAGGATGAGAAGGATGGAGATGGAGACGACGACGACGATGATGGTGGTGCTCCCGTGGCTGATCGTGTACACACTACTTCCACTACTACGACGATGATTGAGGATGGACCATCCCCTACTCCCACTACGACTGAGGCTGTTCGAGTGGAGGCTACTGCTGAGGGGGAGGTTGTGTCCAGGCGTGAGGCTCCCCGGCGAGTACAAGTTGATCACCCACCGACGACCATCATTGGCGACCTTCATGAACGCACTACAAGGTCGAGGTCAAGGAACACTTCTCATTTCGCTCATTCTGCCTTTGTTGCGTTGTTTGAGCCCACAGATATTCGACACGCTTTGTCTGACGAGAATTGGGTGAATTCCATGCATGAGGAGTTGGAAAACTTTGAGAGAAACCAAGTCTGGGTGTTAGTCAATCCACCGCCAAATTGCCGTCCCATAGGTACCAAGTGGGTGTGGAAGAACAAAGAGGGTGAGAATGGGATGGTTGTGAGAAACAAGTCGAGGTTGGTGGCGCAGGGGTACAACCAGAAAGAGGGCATAGACTATGAGGAGACATTTGCTCCTGTGGCCCGTTTGGAGGCAATTAGGATCCTTCTAGCCTTTGCCGTGGCTAAAGGGTTCAAGTTGTACCAAATGGATGTCAAGAGTGCTTTCTTGAATGGGCCTGTTTGGAGTATCAAGTATGGCGCCCTGCGCTTGGGTGTTCCCCGGAGGGGTTGGGGGTTCACCTTGAGGTGTTGGCCTCTCCTCTTAGGTACCCGACCCTCCTTTATATAGTCCAGGGGGCGGGTTCCTAGTCGGTTACAAGATAGGAGTCCTAGTAGGATTACATGGTATGAGTCCTAGTAGGATTACAAGGATCTATGGTATGAGTTTGTATTGTTCCATGTATAGGTACCCAGGGGTATATGGTCGACAAGCCCCCGAGCACTTTGTAGTCTTGAGCAGCGAATTTGAGTAGTCTTGAAGATTCGTCGAGTAGTTTCTGATCGTCTCGAGTACTATTAGTTGAAGTCTTCAATAGTACTTGAATTTTCGAAAGAGTGGAATGTGCTCTAGTTCATCTATGAGTACTTTTGAATCATCCCCGAGTAGTTCCCAGGCGTCCCCGAGTTCTAACCCAGGAAGTGTCCAAAAAATACCCATCTTGTCTTGAAGTTTTGATCTATATGGAGGTGCGATTTGCAAAAATCACACTCCATATGGAGTGTAGCCCCCGAGCCTGAGTTTGAATCGAAGAATCAAGCTGAGGGTCAATCTTGAATCTGCATCTTCCGTCTTTGAAAAAAGAGGTTGATGGTTGTAGCATAGTAGCCCCCGAGCCTCGAAGTGATTAGATGATCAATCCAAGGGTCTTCAGTTCGCAAAAGCCATCATCCGAGTACTCTTGTAGCGTCCAGCCCCCGAGATTACGAACCAAGTGAGCTATATGAGCCACGTTGATTAGTAATTGGAGTTGAGCCCCCGAGCTGAAGAACGAACGGAGCATGCTGAAGTTGTCTCTGAGTAGTAATTTGGCGTGAAGCCGTTGTACTTGAGAAGTAGCATAGACTACTCGAGTCATCTTTGAGTGGTAATGTTGCCATCAGAGCGGACTTTAGATGCAACCGTAGTCGACTTTATGCCGTCAGAGCGGACTTTAGATGCGACCGAAGTCGACTTTTAGATTGCCGCATGGAGCGGACTTTAGGATGCGACTACAGTAGTCGACTTTGTGATGCGACTAGAGTAGTCGACTTAGAGATGCGACTTGAGTAAGTCGACTTTGTGCTGCGCGGAGCAGACTTTTAGAATGCGACTTGAGTAAGTCGACTTTATGCCGCGTGGAGCGGACTTTGAAATGCGACCGAAGTCGACTTTGTGCTGCGCGGAGCAGACTTTAGAATGCGACTTGAGTAAGTCGACTTTGTGCTGCGCGGAGCGGACTTTGAGTACTTTGAGCCAAGAATGAAACCCGAAACACAAAGCTGAAAAGCCAAAAAAGCACGTCCCGGAAGGCAAAAAAGCGAAATAAAAAACAGAAAAAACGAATTGTTTTGCCTCCGGAGCCGTCTGGAAAAAACACATTGCGTCGAGAACAATGTCTGGATACACTATTGAGTAATAGTGTCTTAAGTACCTCTGAGGCTATGAGCCTAGTGAGAGAGTACTCGAAAGGAACTTATTCACAACGAGTTGAACACCTTAGCTGTGGCAGCGTAAAAGAAGGCTTTGTTGTGAATAAGCAAAGGACAGTAACAAGTCGATATGCAAGATAACAACTTATTACTGAACACATTGTACAGAGTTTACAATGTCTTAAGTACCTCTGAGGCTATGAGCCTAGTGAGAGAGTACTCGCAAGGATATTCCGAAGAACGAGTAAGACCGTAGGGGACAGTGTGATGAACTTATCCTTGCTGTAGCTGCAACTTGTATGAGAGTTCCACTGAGACCCTACCAAAATGGTGTTACTCTAGGCCGAAGCCTCTTATTAAAAATAGAGGCATGGACAGCATGTGCCACTTATTGCCCTATACGATACATGATCGTCTCGAGAGAGTTATCATGACTCCCTATGAGGTCGCAAAATGAGACTGCCTGGAGAGGGTTGATGAAGCCCCCTACGGGTGCTCGCAGCTGAAAGCCACGAGAAAATACAACCGAAACTGTCTAGAGAGGATTATCTTGATCCCCTACGAGTGGTGACAACCGTAGCTGTCTGTTGAGTGGTTGCAACCGAAGCTGCCTGTAGCTCAAACCCAAAAGCTGCTTACAGCTGAGTAGTCGCCTGGATCAGAAAACCGGATACAACTAGGTAATCGCCTGGACCTGAGAATCACTTACAGCCTGGGATCGGCATAGAAGCAGGAACCCGGAGTAAGGATCAGATGGTAACAGGGAGGCCTTAGAGTATGGATCGGCATGATAATAGGGAGACCCAGGGTAAGTTGGGCAGAGCGAGAGTACTTAGGGCCATGCGTTTCAGACCCATGGTACGAAGAGTGAAGACCGCGTGCAGCTAGGTACCATCGTTGCCAGGACGCGAGGGCCACTTACAGCTAGGTTCCATCGAAGCTTACACACGCAGTATGCCGCCGAAGCGGGCGAAGGTGCGACCAGAGTCGACTTTAAATTGCCACACGGAGTGGACTTTGAGATTGCGACTTGAGTAAGTCGACTTTGTGCCGCGCGGAGCGGACTTTGAGGTTGCGACTGAAGAAGTCGACTTTATGCCATTTAGAATGGACTTTGTAAATGCGACTTGAGTAAGTCGACTTTGAGATGCGACTTGGGTAAGTCGACTTTAGATTGCCACGCGGAGCGGACTTTAGAAGTTGCCTCCTTGGGAAAGCCCCCGAGTTGATGGAGTGAGCTCGTGGTGACTTGTTGATATGTCCCAAGAGTAGTCGGCATAGTGTAGCTCTTGTGGAAAAATCCGTTGAGAAGCGTACAGCAATAAGTAATCCTTAGCGTGTTGTCCTGCATGCGCAAAACAAGTCAAAGAAGAAGAAAAAAGTAATCATTGAAAAAAAGACTTACTGATACCGCAGGAGCGGTCTGGAGATGCGACCGAAGTCGGCTTGTACCCTCGGAGCGGGTTTTGAATGAACTCGTGGACGAGTGTTGACGAAGTCGACTAGTCGGAGGCGGGTCCGACTAGTTTTGGGGGGGCGCAGAAGCTGTTCTCGACTAGTTTTCTAGTAGAAACTAGCCGAGAAGAGTAGTCGAAGTAGTCCACGATGAGTTGGTGTGGCCGCAATACGATGTCGAGGCGGTGCACGGCGTAGTTGAAGTAGAGCCGGTGCAACCAGACGATGAGTAGTCGAGCCGCGAGACGGAGTGACCGGGCGCACAGCAAGAGCCAGTGCGACCGACCGACGAGAAGTCGAGCGGCGAGGCGACACGTTTGGATGCATGGCATAGGCGCAGTAGAACCGGTGCAACCAGACGATGAGTAGTCGAGCCGCGAGATAGAGTGACCGGGCGCACGGCGAGAGCCAGTGCGACCGACCGACGGGAAGTCGAGCGGCGAGGCGACGCGCCCGGATGCACGGCATAGGCGCAGTAGAGCCGGTGCAACCAGACGATGAGTAGTCGAGCCGCGAGTTGTTGCAGCGGGGAGTCGATGTTGTTGTACTCGCGTACTTGAAGTAGTCGAAAACGGGTACATTTGGTGTGTGCGTCAAGCAAGATCTTTTAGCTTCCCAAGTAGTCTCATGTGCATGCAGCAATTTTCCAACATGTGAATTTTCTAGCACATGCAGGGGCAGCGGTCTTGATGCATGCATGCATTGATTGGAGAGCCTCCTGGTAGCCATTTTGCTTGCACGTAGCAAATTAAATTTGCTGCGGTACAGATACCTCTCTGCTTCTTGGACTTTGGTCTTCATGTACTCCGTACGTGAGTTACTGGAATCTGTTTCAGACACTCGATGCCGACCCCTTGTTCTTGACGTGGACAGCAGAGTGCATAGAGTCGGACTCGAGGACTTTGTCTTGTGCCGCGAAGAAATCAGATGGAATCCGATCCGATAGGAGCACAGCGACATGCTTCGATGTGGAACTCGACGACTCGTCGAGTAGACTGATTTTGTCGATGAAGATCCTTCGAATTCGCCGATGATCTTGACAATCGCCCCTACCTGGCGTGCCAGTTGTCAGTGTTTTGGCCACTAAGCCTACCAAGGGGGTACCCTAGGTAGTAGATTGTGCAGTGGAGGATCGCCAGACCTGGAACTCGAAGGTATGCGCGAGGACACGAGACACAGATTTATACAGGTTCGGGCCGCCGGAGTAGCGGACCCTACGTCCTGTTTGGAATATCATGTATGGCGCCCTGCGCTTGGGTGTTCCCCGGAGGGGTTGGGGGTTCACCTTGAGGTGTTGGCCTCTCCTCTTAGGTACCCGGCCCTCCTTTATATAGTCCAGGGGGCGGGTTCCTAGTCAGTTACAAGATAGGAGTCCTAGTAGGATTACATGGTACGAGTCCTAGTAGGATTACAAGGATCTATGGTATGAGTTTGTATTCTTCCATGTATAGGTACCCAGGGGTATATGGTCGACAGTGATAGAGGAAGAAGTGTATGTGAGGCAACCCCCGGGGTTTGAGAGTGAAAAATACCCACACCGTGTATACAAACTCCAGAGAGCGCTCTATGGGTTGAAACAGGCACCTAGAGCTTGGTATGGCAGGTTGAGAGGATTTTTGCTGAGTAAGGGGTTTGTGATGGGCACAGTTGATAAGACCTTGTTCCTCCTTAAGCATGGGAATGACCTTTTGATTGTTCAGATATATGTGGATGACATAATCTTTGGTGGCTCTTCTCATGATCTTGTTGCCAGATTTGCAGATGACATGAGCAGGGAATTTGAGATGTCCATGATGGGTGAGCTGCAGTTTTTCTTGGGTCTCCAGATCAAGCAGTGCAAGGACGGGACCTTTGTACACCAGGCAAAGTACACCAGGGACATGGTGAAGAAGTTTGGCATAAATGACTCCAAGCCGCTGACTACACCGATGAGTACGACTACGGCTTTGGACGCGGACGAGGACGGCGAACCCGTGGACCAGAAGGAGTACCGGAGCATGATCGGCTCCCTCCTCTACTTGATGGCAATGAGGCCGGACATACAGTTCAGTGTGTGTCTGTGCGCTCGTTTTCAGGCTTCACCGAGGACTTCACATCGGCAGGCCGTCAAGTGGATTTTTAGGTACTTGAACTACACTCCTGATTTTGGTCTGTGGTACTCTGCCTCCTTGACACTCAGGCTTCATGGGTTTTCTGATGCGGATTTTGCTGGGTGTCGATTGGATCGCAAGTTCACTTCTGGGTGTTGTCAGTTCCTTGATTCTTCTTTGGTCTCTTGGTCATCTCGCAAGCAATCGAGTGTAGCCCAATCCACCACCAAGGCTGAGTATGTAGCTGCTGCTAGTTGTTGTTCCCAGCTGCTTTGGATGACATATACCATGAGTGATTTTGGAGAGGAGTGCTCCCAGATTCCACTTTTCTGTGACAGCACCAGTGCCATAAGTGTAGCCAGAAATCTTGTCCTTCACTCCAAAACAAAACACATAGAAGTGAGGTACCACTTCCTGAGGGACAATGTTGAGAAAGGAAACATATCTTTGTCCTATGTGCCTACCCAAGACCAGCTAGCTGACATTTTCACCAAACCGCTTGACCAACCCACTTTCACTCGCTTGCGGGGTGAGCTTGGGGTGTGCTTTCCTTTCTAGCTGGGTCTTGGTGCTTCTCATGTATATATGTGTCATATGTTCATTTTGTTGCATTTCATCCATGCATTTTACTTTCTGTACAAAACCTGGTAGGATAGCCATCTTTGGATCACTTGAGCTAGGAATGAGCTTCTCTTATATATATTGATCACCGATGTGCTATTTGTGAGATATGTGCATGTTTGGTAAATTGTGGATGTGAATGCTATGCTCTTGATGGTTTTGCCATATATTTGTGTTGAGACAGCTTTCTTTTGATAAAAATGCTAAAATGATGTCTCTCATGAGTAGATGCTTGTCTATGCTCAATTTGTGCTTAAATGCCTATATCATGTTTAGTTTGTGCTTGAGAATCATGTTCTCTTTGCTTGGGGTCAAAGACCTTTCTGTCATTGTAAATGTTTAGCCCTTTTGCTTGCTTGGGGAGGAGCATAAGCTTCTTTTTGCCGCAAAGGCACTTCATGTACCATGTTTAAACTTGAAAATGAAATTGGTATGTGAATTGCTTTATGCTTGAAAAATGAGCTCCTAATCATGTTTTATGGTTTGATATTCATATCTTGGGTGCTAAACCGTAGCATGCTTGTCTACCATGAGAAGTCTCATTTTAAGAAGTAGACACATGGCTCGGTAGCTTTAACATGACTTGAGTAGCTTGTGGGCGTTTATGATGATCTTGTGATGAGAATTTGTGATCTTGCATAAACTTTGGATGATCTAGCGAATTTATGTTCAAATTGGTATAGAGAGAGTCTTGCTCATGAGATGACTATTTCTTTATGGAAATTGCTTAAAATTGCTTTTGGCCATGTCACATGCTTATATGTCTCTACCTTCTTGATGGCAATGTGCTAGATACACCATGTCTACTTTGCTTGCTCTATGTCTTATTTGTAGCATTTTGTTGTGCTCTTTGTATATTTGAGAAGCTTGGGAGATTGTATATGCGCTTTGACATGCATTTTTCATGAAAGCAAGGGGAAGAGTTTCATATATCTTGATTCATGCATTGTCAACAAGGGGGAGAATATACATGCAAGGGGGAGAGATTTGTATGATATGGGGAGAATTTTCATGCATTGGAAGTTTTTGTGGAAAATTGGTATGCATTTGTGAGATGTGGCATGTGAGGAGAAAATTTGAGAAGAAGAGGTTGCATTTGCTCAGGGGAAGTTTGCATATGTGCAGGGGGAGCTCCTTTGTTTTTCCTAAGATTTGTGCTTTGTGATGCGCTCTTTGAGAGCTTTGTTTTGTCTCGGCTGTGTCGAGCCGTTGCCCTTGTCTTAGGGGGCCGAGACTTGGGTTGGCGAGTGATCGAGTTTTTCGCTTGTTCTTTGGCTTTGGATCATTTGCTTGGGAGGTTTGTGTTCGTGGTTGTTTTCTTTTCTTTTTCTCTATGTGATTTCTATGGGTGTTGTCAATGCACTCATCAAGGGGGAGATTGAGGACCAGGTGTGTCCGAAGACCAGTGGAGGGTCGCTCCTTAGTGATGAGTGATTGACAACATTGTGTGGACTGATGCTTGGCTAAGTGTGCAGGTACAGGTTGCGGCTTGACTCATGTCGGTGCAGGTGAAGAACAAGCGCGAAAGGCCTTAGCCGTGGCGGCCTCCGGGTGATGGAGTGGCAAGTAGGCTTGGATCGATGGACCCATTGGCTGATGGGGTCAAGTGCGAGCCGTGCGGTGCAAGACTGGCGGGCTGAAGTCGTGAACATGGGCCGGTGCAAGGTAGCGGTTGAAGCCCGAAGCTTGCACGCAGGGTTTGGTGGTTTGCCCACAAAACCATCAGGTGGACGGTTTCTTGGTTTGGGCCGCAAAACCTAGCCCGGAGGCCCGAGGCAACGGAGACGGTGATCCGGGAGCTTCGGAAAGCTTCGAGGCGGAGGGCACGTGGCGTGATCGCGGGGTTTGCGTCGAGGTGAAGCGAAGCCGCGGTGGAAGCATGTCCGTCCGATGAAGACTTGACCAAAATGCCCCTGAGGGGTTGTATCTTCATTTAAGCAGTAAGGGTAGCGTGGTCATTTACCTCCCTCTGATGGACTTCGTATAAATAGCGGAGAGGTGGATGGCATCTCTCTCTCTTGGACTCTAGGGCTTTCTCCCCCGGTAGATTTCTCTGAACTGCTTCGTTTTCCTCTGGATTCCTTAGGCTAGACTCTTGTACAGACTCTGTCCTCTGGATGTATGGAAGCATTTGGCGTCCCGGTGATCTCCTAGTCCCTTGTGATTTTCGTGTCATTTTCGGGTCTATTTTTGGGAGTTTTCGTTCTTCACCCGATTAGTGATTTCGGGGGCGTTTCCTCACGGATTTCTTTGAGGGGATCATGGGTGGATGCCTTGCGCATCTTTGTGTGTGATCTTGACCCCTCAAACGCCGTGGAGAGCCTTCGATTCGTGCGTTTTTGGTTGGTGCTCGAGTTCATGATGGTGGTTCGCTTGACCCGCGATTCCCGGTGATTTAGTGGCTTAGGAGTCGAGATTTTTGGGGCATAGCATCCTTGTGTGACGCATATCATCTCCCCAAAGTCTTGTCTCAAGAGCTTCTACCGTTTGGGAGATCCGGTGATGAGTTCTTGGAGTTGACCACGCGGGTCGGGTGTTTTTGGTTCTGTTCGTAGCTTGCGGACAGTCCGCACGATAGCCGCGGACAGTCCGCGCCTCCTGGAGTTCGTCGCGTGTTCTTCGTGTTCTTGCGCGTCTTTGTTTCGATCCGGTTTGACCCTAGGGTTTTGTTGGAGGAGGTTTGGCGGACAGTCCGCAGGGGATTCACGGACAGTCCGCGTGGCCGAGTTTTTGGCGGACAGTTCGCGTGTCGTCCTCGGACAGTCCGTATTTTCGGGGTGCATCTCTAGTGGCTCGGGTGTTTATTTCGGACGGTCCGCGGGGTAGGTCCGGACAGTCCGCCGTACACACGCGGACAGTCCGCCCGTACCAGCCGGACGGTCCGCACTGGTCGTTTCCAGAATTGATCAAGTGCTTTGATTCTTGTCCGGTGCTTCCGCTCTTTGCTTCTAGGCTTCTTGGTTGAACCTCTTGGGTTGTGTGTGCCTTGATTGGAGCTTAGCTTGTGTGCACGGATTCGTGGAGTGGCAATCAGGGTATAGGCCAAGTTCGACCTTAGGGAAGAATTTTTATCGGCTCCCATTCACTCCCCCCCTCTCTGGTCGCCCGTTTCGGTCCTTCAGATTATGTCATCCACGTATATCTGTACAATCAAAAGGTCATTTTCGTGCTTAAGGAGAAACAGTCTTATCAACTGTGCCCATCACAAATCCCTTACTCAGCAAAAACCCTCTCAACCTGCAATACCAAGCCCTCGGCGCCTGTTTCAATCATAGAGCGCCCTCTGGAGTTTATACACACGGTGTGGGTATTCACTCTCAAACCCCGGTGGTTGCTTCATATACACTTCTTCCTCTATCACCCCATTCAAGAAAGCACTCTTCGCATCCATCTGAAACAACTTGAACCCTTTAGCCACGGCAAAGGCTAAAAGGATCCGAATCACCTCCAGACGGGCCACAGGAGCAAATATCTCCTCATAATCTATACCCTCTTTTTGGTTAAATCCCTGAGCCACCAACCTCGATTTGTTTCTCACAACCATCCCATTCTCACCTTCTTTGTTTTTCCACACCCACTTGGTACCTATAGGACGGCAATTTGACGGTGGATCGACTAATACCCAGACTTGGTTTCTCTCAAAGTTCTCCAACTCATGCATGGAATTCACCCAGTTTGCATCAGAAAGTGTGTGTCTAATATCCTTGGGCTCGAAAGAGGCAACAAATGCAGAGTGAGCAGAGAAAGAAGTATTTCGTCACCTCGACCGTGTAGTCCTCTCATTCATGTCACTAATGATCTTCGAAGGGGGGGTGATCCACTTGTACACGCATAGGAGCCTCTCGCCTGGAGACTACCTCCCCCTCCACAGCTGCTTCCACCCTTGCTTGCGGTACATGTTGATGCGTCATAGTCGGAGTATAAGGCCCACCATCAACTGTAGTCATTGTCATGGAAGTAGTGGGTACACGATCCGTAGCAGGTACACGATCCTCGCCATCACCATCACCATCTTCTTCTTCCTCCTCAAAGAGTGTCTCTGTAACATCCCGAAAAATTTGGAAGTATGAATTTGCTGAAATTTTTTGAATTTTTATTTATTTGATGGTGTGTCACCACGTTTTAAACCATATGCTAGCTCTCACCCAAATTCCATATAATAAAAACCTAAATATAAAAAAATAAATTCAAATTCTGGTATAAATAAGTGATTTGGATTTTATGGATTTTATTTGGATTTATTTGGGTGTGTTATGAATTTGAATTAATTCAAATTCAAACATAAAGTTTAAACCTACATTCAAACCAAATTCTAAAACCCTTATGCTAACATGGGCCAACTAACAATCCTCAAGGTCCACCGGATCCCCTTCTTCTCTTGGCCCGAGACCGCGGCTCCAACCCGTTGCATGCGCAGCCCACCTCGTTCAGCCCACGGCAGCCCACACACTTCTCCACCGTGCTAGAGGCACTGACGAGCAGGGCCCACCTCCCGGTCTTTGTCCTCACCAGCCGGTCAAGCCGTTCACAACCGCCTCGACCTCCCTTCCGCGCCGCCGTGCCCCACACACGCGCGCGTGATGGGACGCACCACCCGGCCGGCACGGACGCCGAGCCAGGCGTCGCACCTGGACCAAGTGGCTCGGGGGGAATCCAGGGGTGGAAAGACCCTTTTACCCCCGCACCATGACGCGTCCTACGGCCGCCAGCCAATCTCCTGCAGCCATGTCAGCTCCGCGACGTCCCAGCCGCGGACGTGCCCCTTTTACCCTCCACCTCGACGTGCTAGACCAGCAAAACCCCCAGGTGAGGCCCCTATCGCAAGCCAACTGCAGTTGGGGACTTTCCCTTTTTCCTTTGATTCGCCGCCAAGCTGAGAGAGAGGAGAAGGAGCGGAGGAGGAAATAGGGGGGAGAAGAAGGAAGGAGGGGCACGCCGCGCCACCTCGCCGAAGCCGACGCCATCAAGACCGGAGGCTGTCCGCAAGAAGAAGGAAGTTGTCCGCAGTTCGTCGGAGTCGGAGCAGAGTCGGAGCCACGCCGCCGTGTACCACGCCGCCACTTCCCCAATGATCGTCGTCACTGCAACGCATACACCTCCGCCTCACTGTGAGCCTCCGTCCCGTCCACTTCTCTTCTTCCCATAGCTTGCTTCAGGAGCACGCCCCTGCGTCGTGTCGCCGGCCGTCGAGCCGTGCATGTCCGCGAGTTCGCTACCGTAGCACACCCCCAGCGCTGCGCCGTGCCTCGCTGTCTCTTTTTGCACGTCGTCGTTGTGTCCTTGCCTGTGAACCGGCCTTCGAGCCGTATGTCGTCACACGCTGGCCTTGCGCCGCCGCTGCTGTTGCGCCGCGCCGCAGCTCTGGTTCCCCGGGATCCTGCGTGCCGATCAGCCTTGTCACGACCAGGCTTGGCCTGTGCACCTACACGCGTGCCCGGTCGCGCACACCCTTGTGCGTGGCCACTGCGCTGCGTGGTTTTGCTGCTGCCGCTGTGCGCCGCGCCGCCGCCTTCACACGACGCACTGCGCCGGGTTCCACGCCATGGCGCGTCGCACATGGGCCCTGCGCGCCCAACCCCAGGGCCAAAGCCGACCTAACTTCACCACCGGATCCTAGCGCGTAACCCCGAGCACTTGCTTAGGCGCCGGAGCCCCCCGGAACCGCCGTTCGCCGTCGCGGCCGGCCGCGCGCCGAGGCGCGCCGAAGCATGCGTACATGGCGAGGGAGCATGAACACGCCCCAGCAGAGTCCGAGGGGGTCTATCGGACTTTTCTGCTACGGAGCGTGAAGGAAACCTTGCATGGGCCTTAGCCCATTAAGGCCCCGCACGGCCCCTTTTTGTTTTTCCTTCGTGCTTTGATTTAAATCCAGGGAAGAGGAATGGACTTAGTCCATTTGGCCCGCTGGGCTAAGTCCACTGGGCCGATTTCGGCCCACTAACAGTTTCGGCCCATTAACGGCCCACTAACCCAGACGCTGACGTCATGATGATGTCATGCTGACGTCATCACCTATTTTTAAAATTAAAATCCTTTTCTGATTTATAAATGAATTTGAAAATTAATTTATAAATCCTATAACCTTTGAAAAATCATAACTAATTATTTATAACTCCGAAAAATATGAAACTAGTTTCATTATTTTTCTAAAAATGAGACGGTGCTCTTTGTAGATAGATTGGATCTTTTTGGATCTTTTAAAATTGGGTTTCTTTGGATTTATGCTTAGATGATTGTCGGTATTTAGTGTCTCGTATCTCGTGCTGAACAGACCCGAGCTACGATCCGAAGGAGGCCTACGACCCCGACTTCAACCCAGACCAGGACTACAGACGCCGGCCAGGTGTCATGTCACTCCCAACCATATAGATCCTATGCATGCTTTAGTTGCTAGTGCTTAATTATTATTTATGAATGTTCTTGAAATGCATAGACAATCTGTTAGCCGTACCTTGGTTTGTTTAATCCTGTCCTTGAACTACCTACTTTTGGAACTAGCTACAGACCCCTAGCTAGTTCCCGGCTATATCTATCCATATATTTTACCCTTAGTTATAGATGGATCTCTGGTTTGGACTGAGATTGGGATATCTCGATATTCTAGCGTGTGTTTTGGGTGAGTGTGTATCCTTGACGTGTTACCGCGGGAGCGAGCCACTTTGGTTACTTGTGAACACCTGTAACACCCTAATTTTACAAAAAAAAATTCAATAAAATTTGTTAGAAACAATGTTTGAATTTAAGGAATATAAGGTGTATTTGAATTTTTAGGCATTTAGATATATTTTTGAAAAATAAATAAATAAATATAGGAGTTTATTGTTGCATTTCATGGTGATGCATTATTTATGTTTGGTTGAATTCAAATTTGAATTTGAATTCTTGAGTTTGAATCCCTTTCAAAATTTCAAAAGCTTTTTCTTTTATCCCTAAACCTCTATCCCTTTCCGGCCCAGTCGCGGCCCAATCATCCCCACGGCCGCCTGCCTCAAAGTCTGGCAGACCACCCTGAGTTCCTCAGCTGCGCTCGCCCGTCGTCCCCCGTCTCTCGGCCCAGATAGCAAACAAGCCCAGCACGGCCCGAGTTCGCCTCCCTCACCCGCGGACGCAGACGGGACGGCCCCGCAGGTCATCTCCTACCTCCCGACGTGCCCGAGCCAGACATCGGCCGAGCTAGAGTCCTGTCCGTGCCCGCACCCTCCTCGGGTTGGCCCACACGTTAAGGAGCCACGCCCTCGGCCCTTTTTAAGCCGCCGCCGTGCGCCTCGGCCGCGAGCCCTAACCCTAGCCGCCTCCGCTTCAGCGCCCGCACCGCCGCAACACTAGCCACCGTAGATCTCCCGCTTCGCCGCCGTTCTGCTGCTAAGAAGTTGCCCCAGAGCTCCTCAAGGAGGTGAGGAACCCTCTAATCCCTTTTGTGGTCGTTCTCGCGTTTCGCTGCGGCCGCGCCACTTCGTCGGGGTTCGTGCTCCGCCTCGCCGAGCCGCGCGTCATCTCCGTTGCCCGAAGCTTTACCCCGAGCTCCTTGTTGCGTTCGCCGCCTCACCAGCTGCGTCCCGGTACAAACCGCGCGTCGAACCGTGGCCCCTAGCTCGAAAACGTTGCAGCTCGCCGGAGCCCTGCCGTGCGCCGCCGCTCGCCGGCGTGTTCATCG
Source organism: Cenchrus fungigraminus (assembly GCA_036936925.1). Lineage (NCBI taxonomy): Eukaryota > Viridiplantae > Streptophyta > Magnoliopsida > Poales > Poaceae > Cenchrus > Cenchrus fungigraminus. Next base: position 47,003,575 of record CM072769.1, on the reverse strand, counting down.
CCGTCTGCACGTCCCCGGCCCGCCACAGCCGTCCATTTGATGTTCAAAGGCCCAGATCTAATTTTGCCGAGTCAATCGCGCCACGTACCGGTCAAACCGAGTTAGCCTTGCCATTTTTGCAGAAAAACCCCCGACCTTTTTAAAATTGCAAGGCGGTCCTTCCACCTCACAAAGATCCTTACCATTAGGTCCTTTTTCTTCTATTTTAACCCCTGGACTTTATAGTTATAGTAGCCGAGGTCCAGCCCTTTAGATTTCCACCTAATCCCTCCGGTTTATACGATTAATTATGTAATAGCCCTCGATTTCTTGCTGATAGGTCCCTGGAACCTCAGTTTTCTCACAGATATGCCCTTGCACCTTCTTTTAGCCATATCTTCTTCGTTTTAGCTCCGTTTTTAGCGTTCTTTATGTCCAAACGATCATATCAAATTGTAGATTAGCTTTTTGCCTCTGTTTTGTTCTGATAATACTGTTTGGTGATTGTTTTTTTATTTTATTCTATTGTGTGCTTGTATGTACTTGATGTGATGCGTAGAGAACGTTTGGGCTGAAGGATTTGAAGACCAAGAAGCTCAAGTGTCTGAACAGCAACAGGGATCTGTTGAAGGAAAGTCTTCCTTGATGCATACCCGTTTACCTATACAACATGCATTTAATTCACTGTTCTTACTTTTTGCTTGCATTAAATTGATGGGACCCAATTAAGGACTTGACTAGATTATCCTATTCCCTTTACCTTGATGAACCTAGGTTTTTAATTTATTGTTGGGTAGCTCTTGCTATGCTTAACTTGGTGGATGGTATTAATGAAACTTTATGAACTTGATTTATTTATGATATACCTTCATTAATACAAGACCATATGTTAATTAGAACATGGAGAACCACCCAGGACAACAGTGCAACCACAAGAGCTAAATGGCTCTGGCCTTGGCTAATTAATTAGTGACCCTGGTTAGGAGTGGCTTTACCTGATAAGGACAAGGGGCGGGGGTACTGTGGGGTATGGACTCGCTCTAGCGGGGAGTTGGCCTTTGCTAAGACATGGTACCCGCTAGGGGACTTTATACCTTGCTAACTGATCCGGTAACCTTGTGGGTTGCAACTTCCTGGGGAAACTTTGTAAAGGCCTCGTAGCGTCCCTATGCAATCACACCTCGGTAGTGTGGTATGATGCTTGGCCAGCATCGCATGGTTGGGTTTAAAGTTCCTAGAACTTTTACGCGACTTGTGGTGAAAGTGTACAACCTCTGCAGAGTGTAAAACTAATCGATTAGCCGTGCTCACAGTCAAGAGCGGCCTGGACCCTCACATGATTAATCTATGGAAGACAATGATTAACTTGATGCATCTATCTTTATTTATGTTGTTACTCTCTTATGTTAATTGTGGGTTTGGTATAAACTTACACTTGCTAATATTTATGCTGCTAATAAAACTTGACCAACTAAAATGCTGAATGCTTAAATCCATCAGCTTCCACTATAAAGCCTTGCATGTTATATTATGTTTCCGCTTGCTGAGTACGGCATGTGCTCACGCTTGTTTTTATTATTGCAACGACACTACCCGGATGCTGTTCAGACTTGGAGAGGTTTGAAGATTTCCCTGGAGACTTTGACGAATTCTAGGCGGGCGTGTCACCAGTCAACTGCCTGTGGTGTTGACCTTTTCTGCTGCATTGCTACTCGTTAATTATTAGTTTGTTTATGAGACATGTTGGTCTGTAATAAAGTTTAATACTCTCTTTACGTTTTGGCACTATGTTTTGGTTATCACTGAGTCGTTATATGTGTGAACTTTGATCCTGGCGCACATATAATATGAGCATTCGAATTTGCCTTTAAATTCGGGTGTGACAACGCCTGTCTAGGGGAGATGCGACCTGGCCTCCCACCCTAGCGGTGTGTCGTTCGGATGGAGTTTGTGAGTGCTCGCTCTTGCAATTAAGGACCGATCGACTATGTGACCTTGATCTTTGGGCTATTTTCATCCAAACCATTCGCCTTGTTATGGGCGGGGTTCGGTCTGAGGACTAGTAGGTGGATGGCATTCAGCCTATAGGCGGATCGGTGTGATCGTGTGAGGGGGACGGGTTATACCCCCCGAGTAGACGTCGCCCCGACTCCTCCGGTGATGGTTTCACAGCTTCGAGGCCCTGCTGGCAAGTTTCGCGCCCCAGTCAGGACGAGTCAGGCTCGGAGAGGCAGGAGAGTGCCATCCACTACTAGGTCTCCGGCCGTTAGGTAGAGATGTGGATCGGAGGCATCCGATTCTACTCTACTTGGCGGGTCCAGTTGTACCACCTCTGCAGAGTGTTAAACCTATAGCTATAGTCCGTGTCCACTGGTATGGACAGCCCTTTCGATCTCTCACCTGGCTAGTATTCTTTGTGCTGCTTTCTCTCCCCTGTGTGTGTGAGCCCGGCTTCGTGCCGTTGAGATGAGGGGATGGGAGTTGGTGACCCCACATCGTAGATGAGAGTGGGATGCTGTGACTCGGTTGAGATCCAATGTTTGGTGTTCTTTCCTTGGTTGGGGTGTTGACCCCGGAGGCGTTGGCCTCGGAGGTGTGGATCTCCTCGGAGATGGTGACCTCTCGGCATTTCTGCATTCCTTGATGTTGCTACCACTGCTTGCATAACCTTCTACAGCCAAATATAGGAATATCCATGCATACTAGAATTATTCTCTTTTGCTTATGCTCTTTGTTGGGAAGCTGACATGACCTACTCGCTTATCGAGTAGATGACGGGTTTTCAGACCAGGAGCCGGACTACGACTTTGAGCACGATGGATGGGAGGACTGAGGCCGTTCTACACTCGAGCTGCCTATGGGCATGGAGTCTACTTCGCTACATGAGAGCCGCTGCGTAGATGTTTACTCTGTTTGATTCAGTCCTGTTGGACTTGTACCTGGCATGTGCCGTAATGCTGTACTCAAATGATTAATTATTATAATATTATTATGTGGTTCTTCATATATTATTCCTATTGTATGGATTTGATTACTATTTGAGACAGGGATTTGCACGTGATAGCCTCCTGGGACTATCACTGAGGTGCAGGGATCGGGTTTCCTTTCTCGGAAATCAGGTTCGTTTCAGTCTCGGCCATCTCCTCATCACCTGCACAATCAAAGCCAAGAGAGCTACATGGCACTATCTCGTCGAAGGTCACCTCGCAAGCCTGCATGATTTTGTTAGTCTCAAGATTAAGCACTCTATAAGCTCTAGAATGGTTAGCATATCCAAAGAAAATACTATCACTAGATCTATCCTCAAACTTATCAAGCTTTCCCTTCTTGAGAATAAAGCTTTTGCAACCAAAGACTCGGAAGTGACTCACCTCAGGAGCTCTACCATGCATAAGCTCAAAGCACGTCTTCTTCTTGAACGCTCGAAGGAAGATCCTGTTCAACATATAGCACGCGGTGCTCACCGCCTCAGCCCAATACATCCTAGGAGTCCTATACTTATCGAGCATCGTCCTAGCCATCTCACACAACATTCGGTTCTTCCTTTCCACAGCTCCATTATGAGGGGGCACATAAGGAGTTGAGTACTGATGCTCAAGACCAAGATCACATCAAAAGGCATCAAAACAAGAGTTCCTGAACTCAGAGCCATTATCACTGTGGATTGCACGAATAGTGTTCCCATGCCTCTCATTTTTCAACCTCACGATCAAGTCTCAAACAAAACCAAAAGTCTCACTCATATCGTCCAAGAAGAACACCTAGGCATAGCGAGAATAGTCATCCACCACAACCAGAACATACCTCTTCCCACTCACCGAGCAAACTCGAGCTGGCCCAACAAGGTCCATATGCAATAGCTCTGTCGGACGCTCTGTCATGACAGCAATCAGGGGTGGATGAGAAGCAGCGACCATCTTACCATGCCTACAAGGCACACAAACCAACTCCTTCTCAAACCTCAACCTCGGCAATCCTTGACCAAATCGAGACCACTCAAGCGGGAAAGAAAATCAAAGATCAAGTGTCCCAACCGCCTATGCCACTTCCACAAATCAGGAGAACCAACCACCAAACACCATGCAGGACTATCAGGCTGAGAGAAATCAGCTTGAAAGATCTGACCCTCGGGGACAACCATACAAACACGATCGCTTCGAGAATCAAGCACCTCAGACGCACCCAACTTAAACCGAATCTCAAACCCCTCATCAAGTAGCTGAGAGACAGAAAGCAAATTGAACCCCAATGACTTGACAAGAGCAACACGCCTCAGAGAAACCTTCCTGCTTACCTTTACCATTCCTTCACCGAGCACTCGACCCTTACCATTATCCCCAAAAGTGATGTACTTTTTGGTACTCACTGGGGTGAGGCTTGTGAACCACCCCTGTCTCCGGTCATGTGTCGTGAACAACCAAAGTCCAACAGCCAAACGTTCCTCAAGCCTCCCATGTGAAATCAAAAACGGGGACGAAAGTGAGCAAGTGACTCAACACTAGGGTTAGTACAAAAGGAGTCAAACCAGTGTCGAGCCATTTGCCCAAAAGAGAGGTTAGCAACAACCATCCTACCATATCCACCAAAGCTATGACCCCTACCAAACTGAACCACCTCACGTCTCGCTGGAGGAGCACGATCACCACGAAAGGAAGAGCGTGGCACGTACCTCCTCTGAGACTCAAAGCTACGACGACCTCTCCCATCCTCATATCGACAATGGGATGGAGAACGTCCTGCAAACAACCCACGACCACCAGAACTGACTCGATGACCTCGAAACCCAAAACTTTCACCTCTCTGGGGTGCACCGGTCTGACCGGTGCCCCTAACCGGTCTAACCAGTGCCCCCTGGTAGCACCCTGTTGACGGTCGATTTCCGTCAACCAAGAGCACTTGTTACACTTTGGTTTGAGCTTTGAATTGTAACTAACCCACCACTACGCATACTAATGATGTAACAAGTTCGCACTTGCATGTAGTTTTTGGAGTATGTTGTTTACGCAGGATCTAAGCGCCTAAATGAGGACTTCCGGGTAAAGTTCATTGAGCACTTTATGAGAAGATCATGAAGCCCGACACAAGTCAAGACACGAAGTGAACATGACTCCAAATGACCTGAGGACCGAAGCATGAAGCCGTGAACTCCGAGGACCTAAACAGAAGATGCGGGAGTTCACGCGCCAAGATCCCCTATCTTGGCCGCGGGGATAATGACGCCAAAAAGCCACATATGAAGGAGCAAAATTCAAAACTACAAGAAATGCCACATCAATGAAGATGGACCCGAACCAAGCCCGCAGGAAATGCTGAGCTTAAACAGGTCATATCTCGCTCATCTTAAGTCTGATGGAGACAAATTATATATGGAAATTGCATGGCTCGACGAGACGGACAACTTTCGTATGAAGACCGAAGGCGTTTGAGGCCGTTTTGGGCCTGGGCCGGCTGGCCTAAGCCGACCGGCCTACCCTATTCCGGGCCCAGTTCGGCCTCCCCTTTGACCTAGCTCCTCCTCTGCTTATTTATAGCCCCTGCCCCGGACGACCGTCACATCCATTCATCAGAGAGCCGCCAAATTGAAGGAGACACGCCGAAGGGAGCCGACGGCCGCCACAAGTCCTCGAGTCACCTTGGAGATGGCCTAGGCCATGCCCTAGCCACCATGGTTGGCCTTGCGTGGTGAAGCCATGGTGGAGTTCCAGAGCCATGCCTTGAATTCATCAAGGCAATTGTACATTCAACATTCGATGGTGATATAAATCATATCTTTTCCTTACTTTGATCTACTTCGATGCATACTTATTCATATGTTTTAGCTAGAATATGCCCTTAGAAGGAATAGACGTAGTCATGGTGGTTAATCTATATCTTGCGGATACATCATAGTGGTGCATAGACGTATAGTCGTTCAGTGGTGTTTACCTTCGCGTAGTGACAGTACGAGGGAAGGGAAAGCACCGAGAAAATGTGTAAGCATTTACTCCTTATCATGGTTTGTGATTAGATTGATTTTCACCTTGGCCGAAGCTGCAACTAAGAGATGGTAGGCTAGGGTTACCTTTGGTTGTGTATCCCTTTGGCTTTTGAATGTGATCCATACATCCCTTGTGTTGTACATTAACCATTTATGCAATCAACACTTCATGTTAGGTTAGTTCGATAGATTAGATGGGGAAACCTAGGTGTTTGCTTTTGATCCTTGGATTGACAAACCTTGGGGGATACTCCGAGGAAAGAGCTACAACCGACCCGTGCACTTGCGGATCGAACTTGTTGACGGTATTTGACCGCCAACAATAAGCTTTTTCTGGCGCCATTGCCGGGGATCGGCAACTCGAACCCTAGGGCGATCTATCTTTCTTTTGCACTAACCCTAATTTTATTATTGCATATATCCTGCTTTTCTTGTTTGTGTCCATGAATGCAGGTAAAACCCTCGACACAAGACGTTCGAGAAGTTCTCTACATCTGGACTTCAACGAGTCCAAACCGGTTCCGAGATTCACTCCCAACAATTTGAAGATTCACTCTTTAGTGGTAGGTGCTAACAAATGTTTGTGACCCATCATCTGCTATCAAGTCCCCACCAATGAAGACAACAAAGATCAAGATAAACGAGGTACGCTATTGTGTCAATAAGTTTTTAGACTAATGTTTCTTGGAAAATTGCTTGTTCAAGTAATAGGTGCCAAAGCTACGCCCGAAGACGTGCGAGTTGGTCATCGACATCTCGAGTTGAATGCCGCTGTTATGATAATTTTTTTGGCCAAGATCAGAAGTGTACAATAGGAGAAAATTGGATATTCAGCGGCTCCATCAAGTCTTCTTTCCAACCCATCAAGAATCGCTAATTTTGGATGTCGGTACGAAGAGTTATGAGGAAATCTTTCAACACTACGCGTTCAGAAATCAGCTCGGGACAGAACGTAGTGCCGGAGCAAAAAGGACATAACTCTTTCATCCGGAGTCCGTTTAAGGTGAATAACCACTTGTTGGAAAGGTGATTTGATCAAGAATTTAATGGAGTAGAAGTTTGGTACATAATCTGCATTGGACGAAGAGGAATTCAGTGGAGAAGTTGCAGCAGCAAACAACAAGGGAAGTGGAGATGACACAAGCGATCATGTCAAAAGAAATTGGAGAAGCGTTCTATACAAAAGACAATGATTTGAAGGTTGACAAGACTGGAGGCAACAAGATTAGAGGAACCATGACACCATGAATCTTCTCAGAGGGATGCTCAAGAAGTTTCTAATCGAGCGATGCAATCAAGAGACAAACCGCCGAGACCATCGACATGAAGTGTAGAAGTCTTCTTCGATCCTATCACTTTGGCTAGAACAAGAATATGGAGAAGACACATCATTATTGTCATGATACTCGCTGATGATGCAATGATGATGACCTTGAAGCCAAAGCATAAGTGACATGATGCTTGAAGGACAACGAGATGATGATCATCAACATCTACCGGATCAATCCGAAAGAAGCCAATGTTCTCGTCAATAATCTGCATCACCTTAGAAGGAAAGTATGGAATATTCTTGTATATCTAGAAGCCCCATGAAGTTACAAGTCCTACAAATAAAGAATCAAGGCAATCGGATGTTCGTACAAGCGAATATGGCCGAATCACCGATGATTGCACGTCCTGAAAATTTCTGGACAGCAAGCCAAGCTGAAGTGAAACAGCCATAACTCCCTCATTTGGACTCCGTTTAAGACCAATGAGTACTCGTTTGAAAGGTAATTTTATAAACTTTTCAATAGAACTATATTTCGTATATGTTCTGTTCTATATACAGGGGTAAATCCATGAAGAAGAGGTAGCAGCGACATGACGAGGACGAGATAAAGGAGATGAGGGTGACAACAACGAAGAGGAGCTCGGGAAGTGCTTTCACCTAGCATACATAACAAAATTCAGAAGCTTAGAGCAAATAAAGGACACTTGAAGCATTAGCAAAAGGAGACACAAGCAAGAAACATTCGACGTATGAAGATTAGAAGCAAGCCACGATGGATTACAAAAGCTTACGTCGAATAACGAGAATGTTTTTTTGGGCTCTCGCACAAAGGACATTGCGTTGCAAGAACAAAACCAAGATGTGCGTGTGTCCACAAATAAAGAAAGGAGTGTGTCCACACAAGGAAACCTTGGCAACATATGCTGCATAGAAGAGTTGAAAGAATTGCAAGAAGCTGATGTGACGACTACTTAGTGCCACCGTAAGGTTGATTCACTTTCATCTCCAAGAGACCACTCATGATGTAATAGCTCCGAGGCTAAGGTACACATTAAAATCCCAAGCTACTACTAATTTTGATAATATTATTTTGATACGTCTATGTCAATCTAGTAGTATGTTTTAATTCTATGCCTTGTTCCAACGAAGATCATATTGATAGGCTAGAATTTCTTGAGAATGATAAATAGGCTAAGTTTGGGCTTGAACTTTGTTAATCCCATGCCTAAATAACCTTTGCCTAATGAAGAGCACAGTGCTAAGCAAGAAATTTGTGCTTCATTTAATTCCACCTTACTTTGTTGATGCAATATTAATTGTGATTGGAATTGTGGATGCATATGTTTTCAATCTATTTTGTAAAATATCGATCTTGCTTTGCACTTGGTCAAGCTAGTGACCTTAAAAGAGCACATGTCAGGAGAAGGCCGAAGTTCACTAACCATGCAGGACATGAGACTTAAATAAAGTGGAGAGAGGTCATGCCCAAAGAGTTGCAAGCTTGATCGTCACCATCTCCAAACAACGTCGCTGTTCTTGTCAAGTTTTAAGGACATGGTCAGACATGTACAAGGGGATAAAAGTAGATATTCAGAAGCTCCATCAAGTCCTTGTTCCAATGCATCCAAGGCCGACGAATTTGAAGACCCGTGCAAGGAGATATGACAAAAACATTAGGCGCTGCACGTGCTGAAATCAACTCGGGACAGATTGCAACACTGAAATAAAACGTGCATAACACACTCAGTCAGAATTGGATTGGAGCAAACAAAGACTCGATGGAAAGGAAATTTCATGCACCACGCATAGGAATGATTGTCGGATACATGTTCTAATCTGTACGAAGAAGAAAAATCTATGCAAGTGAGGCAGCGATGAAGCGCTAGAAGGAGGTGATGACGATGCGAGATTGGGCAAGTCTTCGATTGACTGCAAAAGATCAAGTCAAGCATGTGAAGTGAATCAAAGCTGCATGAACACCTTCAAATCTTGCATGAAGAGTCATGGCTTCGCAACAACGAGAAGGTATGTGAGAAAGTCGAGCTCTATGACTTAAAATGAAGCGCTTGGCGGGAGGCAACCCGTTCTTTCTTTTTATTTATCTATATATATAATAATGACGGTCTATATTGTGCTTTTTAATGGAACCCATCAAGTAACATTGTATTACTGCTCTAATAAATGCCACAACATCATGTTGTATGCTCTAATTGCTATTGAGAGAGCACTTTGTTATTTGATCATGGAAAACTTGTAGACCCTTTTTGTGTGCCTACTAGTGTTTAGGATCTTTTTATTTTTGTGTCTTTTCAGAGAGAAATATGAAGTATGGCATCACCCCTTTTGATTCTAAGCTTGTGCCTAACTAATCTAGTCTTAATTTTCTTTTTTAAATCACCTCCATGATCATGTTCATATTTATTTTATGCATTGCATCTTACCATCACCATTCTTTTGCACTCCATACATGCTTTGCATTTAGTTGGATCGGTTGTTTTATGAACTTGATGATGAATGCTTTCATATCTATGTTAATGCTTGAATTCGGCATTCTCCATAGCAATCTTGTGTAAACGAGGTGTTTAAACTTGCTTGCAGATCATCATCTAGTTCTATAAACCTTGCTAGCTTCCATGTTGCATGGCTTGATTTATAAGCTTTGCAATGCGCTTTATTTTTCTCGTGGAATAAAGAATTATTGACTTGGGATAGACATGGTGTTTTAACCTTGGTTAATAAATCGTTAATAAAGAATCAAAAGGGGTGTAAACATTGTCTTTGTTTATATCACAATCCTCCCATTTGCATACACGCATCTTACACTTGCATTTCACGTACACCCATTAGGTTTTATTTTATCATCATTAGACTAATTATGCCACAAGTTAAGTCTTAGGGAAAGTTTGGTTGTTTGCGAATTTTTACTCCCGACCGTCACCTCGGGGGTAGTACGTGCGCTTGAATTGTTTTGCAGGCATGATGATGAGCTTTCGTGAAAGGAAAAGAGAAGAAGCGACAAAAGTGAAGATGCATAAAGACAAGTCTCGGACACAGAGAACAAGCTTCATCCTCTCTTTCCATGTCTAGCAAAGTGCTAAGCATGGGGGAGGACCCGATGAGAAGAGGATCACAGTCGCTAGAAGATGCTATTCCTTCTTCCATGCTAAGCACAATGCTTAAGCATGGGGGAGGCCACACTACAACTCTTCACAAGCATCAAAAGGACGGTAAATCATTCTGACACCTTCTCTTTATCCATCTCTTTCTTATGCTTGTGTATATACACCTTCAACCATAGACAAGATGAAACTTTTGCATATCCCTCTACTAGGAGTACAACCTAGATTAGTTTTTGTTTTTTTAACAAATAATCATCACCATTACCTTGTGCTCACCACGATGATATCTTGTATGCTCTCGCTTATGGATATATGATGATCATTGCTGCTTTGCTCATTCTTGTGCTTGGTTTGTGTATGATTAAGCTAGTGCTCTCTTTAAACATGATCTGAAAATTAACTTAAACACTAGCCTAATCTTTTGTGGAGGTTATGATAACTTAAGACCCATGGTATTTTTCGTTGCTCTCATTTTTGAATGAATCAAAGATCATTTATTTTTGTTCTTAAAATATTTGCTAGCCTTGTCTTTAATGATCACTTGCATTTTGCTCTACCTATCCAAAGCCAAATATTCATTGAGTGCAAAACCTTAGTTTGCAAGAATTATTTTTGGGTGCATCATTTCAGATTTGTTTTCTTCGGTTTGAGTCTAAGAAGCTGGTCATTCCATATTTTTGCATGTCTATCTTTTTGCTAGCCTTCTATCCGTGCATTGTGAGTTTCAGTACCTTGGCACAATGTCATCACCTCTTTGCTCGAGGACGAGCAAACGTCTAAGCATGGGGGGGTTGCCAAGGAAGTACTAGTGTAGTCTAGAGTTCAAGGGGAGCAAAAAAAAGGTGAAGAAAGAAAAAAATGTGTGATTGAGGACCAGAGTGTCCGACGGCTAGTGGTTGGCCACTCTCTAGTGATGAGTGATTGACAACGTTGTGTGGACTGACGATGTGCTCTATCTTGTGGATGTAGGCTGCAGCTTGATGAGCATTGGTGCAGGTGAAGAACAAGCGCAAAAGGTCTTAGCCTTGCGAGGCCTCCGAAGGACTGGAGGGACAAGTAGGCTTGGTTCGATGGACCCGGTGGCCAGACGACATCGAGTGCGAGTCACATGGTGCAAGAAGAGCAAGTCGAAGTCGGATAGCGGGTTCGTTGGTTGATCCGAAAGCCAACACGGAGCCGGAGCAGACGTGGTGGCCAAGTCGAGGAGCTCGGTGTGGAGGCTGCACCAAGCTCGCGGGGTTTGCAACGATTCGCCAAAAGATCGCTGGGTTCGTCGGTTGCTCCAGAAAGCCGACCCAAGGTTCCGGTGCGGCCAAGGCACCAGAACTGGTCTGACCAGTTTGGGAAACCGGTCTGACCGGTTTGGTCGTGGCGCAGCCGGAAGTCGTCGAAGTGGAGGACACACATCGGGATCGCAGGCTTGGCGTCGAGGCTAAGCGAGGTGTGATTACTGGGCGTCCGTCCGATGGAAAGGCTGTCAAAGTTTCCAAATATGCCCTTCGAGGGGTTGTATCACCTAGAGGGCATTCTAGTCATTAACCCCCACCGGAGGACCTCATATATAAACCGAGTGGAAGGGTTGTGGCAGCCATCTCTGACACCCTAGGGTTTTCATTTGCTCTTAGCAATTTCTCTTTTTAGCTTCCTATTTTCTCCTTAGGCTAGCATGAGAGCTTCATGGTGAGATCTTGTGAGAGGGATGGATGTACGGGCGGATGCTAGACCTTGTATGAACCTTTCATGGTATGTATAGAAGATTCGGTGTGGTTCCTCAAGTGTTCTTCGTGTTCATTCTGTTTCTCTTTTTCGGTGATTTTCGGAGCCTTTTCTTTGGTTTTTCGTGGAGAGGATTTGAGGGTGTTTCCTTTGGGTTTTGTTTGTGGGGATCAAGTATGAGTACCTTGGGTACCTTTGCTTGGTGATCTTTGCCCCACAAACTCCCCGGAATCCCTTGGATTTGGTGGTTATTGGATGAACTCAGGAAAAGGTGTTCTTGGCGGTTGACTTTCGATTCCTTCCTTATGGATGCATTTCGGGATGGATCCTTTAAGATAGAGGTTGCCCAAGAGGTAATCCACCTTCCCCCGAAGTTTGGTTGCAATCCGTTGGGTGAATCAGAAGATTGGTTGGTTGGAAGAAGAGGTGGTTTCCGCGGGCTCCATTTTTTCCGTCTGTCTGGCAAAACCGGTCTGACCGGTTTGGTGACCGGTTTGGTGCCCGGTTTGGTCAACAGTGTGGTTTGGAGGAGATCTTCTGGGAACAAGTCTTCCTTTGATAGAAGAAGTTCTGGTCCAAGTTTCATTGAGTTTCGAGTTCGTTTGCTCTAGTTTTGGGTTTTTGAGTTGGAGCTCTCTAGGCGAAAGAGGTCTGACCGGTTTGGAAAGAGGTCTGACCGGTTTGGTGTTTTGAGTTTTTGGCTAAGTCTGGCAAAACCGGTCTGACCGGTTTGGGAAAGAGGTCTGACCGGTTTTCCCTGTCTTGTGAGAGGCTAAGTCTGAGCAAACCGGTCTGACCGGTTTGAGTATCCGGTCTAACCGGTTTGGGTCTGGAGGTTCGGCTCGAGTTGTTTTCCGCTGCGTTCTCGAGTGTTTTTCGGTGGTGTGCTAGTTCCTAGGTCTAGTAGCACTCCAGTGGTTGCGTGGATTTGGCTAGCGGGGTGTCGAGGATCTTGGAGTTGCGTTTGGGACCATAGGGCGAGTTCTACTCTTTGGAGAAGAATTTTTATCGGCTCCCATTCACTCCCCCCCTCTCTGGTCGCCATTCTGGTCCTTCAATTGGTATCAAAGCCTGATACGGATCATTGAGACCTTGACTGGTTGAGATCCAAAGATGGCGGACTATGGGAAGGGTTCGGGTCCTCCCCACTTCGATGGGAAGAACTACCAGATATGGGAAGCCCGGATGGGTGCGTTCATGCGTGGAAAGTCTCAGCTGATTTGGGATGTCACGGTTGACGAGAACTATGTCATACCGGAGACGTTCTTGTTGCCTGGGAGTAGGGATATGTTCGAAGCCAACAATAAGGCAGTGGACTATCTTTATCGTGCTCTTTGTGCATCCGAGTTCAGTAGGGTGTATGGAGAGAAGTTGGCAAATCGGATATGGACTCAGCTGAGAAATGCACATGGTGGGAATAATCAGGTGAAGGCGCATCGCTTTATGACCTACCGGAGAGAGTATGAGAACTTCACTCACCTCCCTGGAGAGTCTGTGGATGCCATGTTCGAGCGCTTCACGCTGATTGTGAACAATATGAGAGCCAACATGACCGAGCTTCCATACGATGATCATGATAGAGCGATCAAGCTCTTACATGCGTTTGATCTTGATGTATGGGGAGCGAAGGCTGAGGCTATTCAGGAGTCCAGTGTGTATGAGACCCTGACGGTGGACGAGCTGTTCTCTAAGCTCAAGTCGTTCGAGGTGGACCGAGACCTGAAGCCAAGAAGGGCAAGGGTCCTGCTGATGATAGCCTTGCGCTTGTGACTGGACCGAGAACTAACTCTAATCAATCCTCTAGGATGTTCTCTCTGTCTGCTCTTGTGTCTTTGCCGGATGAGGAGTTTGAAGCTTTGGATGATGAGGATCTTGCTTTGCTGACCAAGCGGTTCGGGCGCCTGAACGAGAACAGGAAGAACTTCAGGAGGAACTCAGGGACGTGCTACAAGTGTGGGAAGCATGGACACTTCTTCGCCGAGTGCCCAGAAGCAGATGAGAACAAGATCGAGCATAAGAAACCCGAGTACAAGCAAGAGTACAAGCAGCACCCGAGGAACGAGTACAAGCAGGCCGAGCACAAGCATCGATCCCGGAACCACAACTCCAAGTACAAGAGTCGGGACGAGTACAAGGGCAAGAAGAAGGGCGGATACCACAAGAAGAAGTCGAGAGCAATGGTTGCCGGTGCGAGCGACGTGGACACCTCTTCCTCCTGCTACACCACGTCAAGCTCGAGTAGTAAAGATGAAGACCGTGGAAGACACAAGAATAAGAAGCATTCAAGCAAGAACTTCACCGGGTTGAGCTTCATGGCGACGAGTGGATTCTGCGGCATGGCACACAGTTCAGGGAGCAAGAAGAGTGGCAAAGAGGACTCAGATTCCGACTCCGAGGATGAGGTACCACCACCTACCCTTGACTCCTTGCTCGAGGAAAATGCCACTCTGAATGAACTGCTTGATAATAGGGATAGTGTGCTTAGGGATGCTAAGAAAATGAGAAAAGAGCTTAGAGCCTCACTTGAGGAAGCTAGGGAGAAAGTAGCTGAGCTAGAGGCTAAGCATTTGGATGACATGCTTGCTACGGATGCTTTGAAATCTGCTCCTGTTGTTACCGATGAAGTTGACTGCAATGATTGTTCAGTTTTCTTGTCTGACTTGACTGCCCTGAAAGAGAAGCATGCCCTAACTGTTGAGGAACTAGATGTGGCTAGGGTTGAATTGATTGAGTTGAAAGCTAGATCAAGTTTGCTTGGTGTGTGTAAATCTTGCCCTGTGTTGCATGGTAAATTGGATGATGCACATGCTAGGATTGCTTCCTTAGAGGCAGAGTTGATAGTTCCTATTCCTACCTCTTGTTCTACATGTGAAATGCATGCCTTGAAAAATATGGAACTTGCGCACTATGTTGATCGCTTGCAGGATGAAAATGATGAACTGAGAAAACTAATGAGTTGGTTGTCTGGGCATGAACCACAATTGAGCTTAATGATGGCTGAGTTTAAGAGGTTTGACGGTCAGGCGTTGGGCTCTGACAAGGTTGGTGAGAGCAGTGGTGAGAAGGGAGAGAAAGTTGGAGAGATCCCTATTCCACCACAAACTATCCTCATGAACAAATTCGCTCCCAAGCCTAACCACTTGAGAAACAAGCTTGATACCACTCCTGATCCACCCATTTTCCCCCACAAAACAGAAAACTATCAAAAACCCATAAAGTTTGTGAGCGACAAGGGAAACGTGTTTGAGGGGAAGGGTGAGAAGAAAGAGGAAGAGAAACTAGTTGAGAACCCACAGCCAAAGCCAAAGCAAGTCAGATTCCGTTATGAGTATTGTGGCAAAAAAGGTCATGTTGGTGAGTTTTGCTACAAGAGGAAGAGAGATGGGAGGTTGGCGAAGGAGTGGGCAAACAAGGACAGGTACCACCCTACCCATGGTGTACCTGAGCCTCGTATGCCACTACCCAGGGGAGAGGCTGTGGTGAGATCTATACCAGCTTGGGGAAGTCAGATAGTAGTAGATCGAGACCGTGTTGCTGGCAGGGGGAAATCAGTCAAACCGGTTCTGCCCAGAGAGGTGCTGGTGTTGAGTTTCGTGGCCGTGGAGTTGGTTCAGTTGGTCGTGGTGCAGGTGGTAGACAGTTTGAGTCTGGTCGTGGGTTGCTTGCTGGACGTTCTCCATCTCATGGTCGATATGAGGATGGGAGAGGTCGTTGCAGCTTTGAGTCTCAGAGGAGGTATGGGTCACGCTCTTCCTTTCGTGGTGATCGTGCTCCTCCAGCGAGACGTGAGGTGGTTCAATTTGGTAGGGGTTGTAGCTTTGATGGATATGGTAGACTGGATGTTGCTAACCCCTCTTTTGAGCAAATGGCTCGACACTAGTTTGATTCCTTTTGCACTAACCCCAGTGTTGAGTCGTCTGCTCACTTTCATCCCCGTTTTTGATGTGCAGGTGGGAGGCTTGAGGAACGTTTGGCTGTTGGACTCCGGTTGTTCACGACACATGACCGGAGATGGGGGTGGTTCACAAGCCTCAACCCAGTGAGTACCAGGGAGTACATCACTTTTGGGGATAATGGTAAGGGACGAGTTCTTGGTGAAGGAATGGTGAAGGTAAGCAGGAAGGTGTCTCTAAGGCGTGTTGCTCTTATCAAGTCGCTGGGGTTCAATTTGCTTTCTGTGTCTCAGCTGCTTGATGAAGGGTTTGAGGTTCGGTTTAAGTTGGGTGCGTCTGAGGTGCTTGATTCTCGAGGTGACCGTGTTTGTATGGTTATCCCCGAGGGTCAGATCTTTCGAGCTGATTTCTCTCAGTCCGATGGTCCCGCGCGGTGTTTAGTGGCTGGTTCTCCTGATTTGTGGAAGTGGCATAGGCAGTTGGGACACTTGAGCTTTGATCTGCTTTCCCGCTTGAGTGGTCTCGATTTGGTCCGAGGATTGCCGAGGTTGAGGTTTGAGAAGGAGTTAGTTTGTGCGCCTTGTAGGCATGGTAAGATGGTCGCTGCTTCTCATCCACCCCTGACTGATGTCATGACAGAGCATCCGACAGAGCTGTTGCATATGGACCTTGTTGGGCCAGCTCAAGTTCGCTCGGTGGGTGGGAAGTGGTATGTCCTAGTTGTGATGGACGACTACTCTCGCTATGCCTGGGTGTTTTTCTTGGAGGATAAGAGTGAGGCTTTCAGTTTTGTTCGAGACTTGATTGTGAGGTTGAAAAATGAGAGGCATGGGAACACTATTCGAGCAATCCGTAGTGATAATGGCTCTGAGTTCAGGAACTCTCGTTTTGATGCCTTTTGCTGTGATCTTGGTCTTGAGCATCAATACTCGACTCCTTATGTTCCCCCTCAGAATGGAGTTGTGGAAAGGAAGAATCGGACTTTATGTGAGATGGCTAGGACGATGCTCGATGAGCACAGGACTCCTAGGAGGTATTGGGCTGAGGCGGTGAGCACCGCGTGCCATGTGTCGAACAGGATCTTTCTCCGAGCATTCAAGAAAAAGACGTGCTATGAGCTTATGCATGGTAGAGCTCCTAAGGTGAGTCACTTCCGAGTCTTTGGCTGCAAGTGTTTTATTCTCAAGAAGGGAAAGCTTGATAAGTTTGAGGCTAGATCTAGTGATGATATTTTCTTTGGTTATGCAAACCATTCTAGAGCTTATAGGGTGCTTAACCTTGAGACTAACAAAATCATGGAGACTTGCGAGGTGACCTTCGACGAGACAGTGCCATGTAGCTCTCTTGGCTTTCATTGTGCAGGTGACGAGGAGATGGCTGAGACGCTCTTTGAGGAGGAAGAAGAAGATGGTGATGGAGATGGCGAGGATCGTGTACCTGCTGCGGATCGTGTACATACTACTTCCACGACGACGACTACAGTTGATAGCGGGCCTTCTACTTCAACTACGACGCATCAACATGTACCGCAAGCAAGGGTGGAAGCAACTGTGGAGGGGGAGGTAGTCTCCAAGCGAGAGGCTTCTAGGCGTGTACAAGTGGATCACCCTCCTTCAAAGATCATTGGAGACATGAACGAGAGAACTACACGGTCGAGGTCACGAAATACTTCTCACTTCACTCACTCTGCCTTTGTTGCCTCTTTCGAGCCCAAAGATATTGGACACGCTCTTTCTGATGCAAACTGGGTGAATTCCATGCATGAGGAGTTGGAGAACTTTGAGAGAAACCAAGTCTGGGTGTTAGTTGATCCACCTCCAAATTGCCGTCCCATAGGTACCAAGTGGGTGTGGAAAAACAAAGAAGGTGAGGATGGGATGGTTGTGAGAAACAAATCGAGGTTGGTGGCTCAGGGGTTTAACCAGAAAGAGGGTATAGATTATGAGGAGACATTTGCTCCGGTGGCCCGTCTGGAGGCGATTCGGATCCTTCTAGCCTTTGCCGTGGCTAAAGGGTTCAAGTTGTTCCAGATGGATGTGAAGAGTGCGTTCCTGAATGGGGTGATAGAGGAAGAAGTGTATGTGAAGCAACCACCGGGGTTTGAGAGTGAGAGGTATCCACACCGTGTGTATAAACTCCAGAGGGCGCTCTATGGGTTGAAACAGGCGCCGAGGGCTTGGTATGGCAGGTTCAGAGGGTTCTTGCTGAGTAAGGGGTTTGTGATGGGCACAGTTGATAAGACCCTGTTTCTCCTTAAGCATGGGAATGGCATTTTGATTGTTCAGATTTATATAATCTTTGGTGGCTCCTCTCACGATCTTGTTGCCAAGTTTGCAGATGACATTAGTAGGGAATTTGAAATGTCTATGATGGGCGAGCTACAGTTTTTCTTGGGGCTACAGATCAAGCAGGTCAAGGACGGGACTTTCGTGCACCAGAGCAAGTACACCAAGGACATGCTGAGGAAGTTCAACATGAATGATGCGAAGCCCATGTCAACACTGATGAGTACGACTACAGCTTTGGATGCAGACGAGGAAGGTGAACCAGTGGACCAGAAGGAGTACCGGAGCATGATCGGCTCCCTCCTCTACTTGACGGCGACGAGGCCGGACATACAGTTCAGTGTGTGTCTGTGCGCTCGTTTTCAGGCTTCCCTGAGGACTTCACATCGGCAGGCCGTCGAGAGGATTTTCAGGTATTTGCAGTATGCTCCTGAGTTTGGTCTTTGGTATTCTGCCTCTTCGACACTCACACTTCACGGATTCTCTGATGCTGACTTTGTTGGGTGTCGTGTGGAGCGCAAGTCTACCTCTGGTTCTTGTTAGTTTCTTGGTTCCTCTTTGGTCTCTTGGTCTTCTCGTAAACAGTCGAGTGTAGCTCAGTCTACCACTGAAGCCGAGTATGTTGCAGCCGCTAGTTGTTGTTCCCAGCTGCTTTGGATTTCCTATACCATGAGAGACTTTGGTGAGGAGTGCACTCATATCCCACTTCTTTGTGATAGCACCAGTGCCATAAGCGTTGCCAAAAACCCAGTGCTCCATTCCAGAACAAAACACATCGAATTGAGGTACCATTTTCTGAGGGATAATGTTGAGAAGGGCACCATAGTGTTGAGCCATGTACCTACCCAAGACCAAGAAGCTGATATATTCACAAAACCACTTGACCAAGCTACCTTCGCTCGTTTACGGGGAGAGCTTGGTGTGTGTTGTCCTTTTTGAGTTGGTCTTTGGGAGCTCACCTTGTAGCATATGTATCATACATGTTTACCTTGATGTATAGCATGCATGTTTTAATTTCATAGAGTAGCCATCTTTGTATCTTGATGTATAGTTTTGCATCTTTGTAAGATATGCTTTGCATTGCACTTGTATCATATGCATTGGCTAGGAATGGCTTCTCCTATGTACATTGATCCCTATGATATGCTATGTTTGAGCTTGTGGATATGCTTGATTGATATTTGGGATGATAAGATATGCTCTTGATAGTTTGGTTGTATATCCATGATGAGATAGCTTACTTTTGACAAAAATGTTAGATAGGCTCTCTCTTGTGAGTTTAAGGCTTTGCATGATCTTAGTGTGCTTTGGTGGTTTGTATCATGCTTAATTCATGGTTGGATATCATGTGCTTTTCACCTGGGGTCAAAGACCCATTTGTCATTATGAATGTTTAGCTCATGTGTTACCTTGTGGGGGAGCATAAGCTTTTTTTTTTGCCGCAAAGGCACTTCATGTACCATTTTGTGCTTAAATATGAAAAATGAAATTGGTATGAAATGCTTGTGCTTGAAATTATGCTCTCACTTGTTCCATGTCATAAATGCTTTAAATCTGAATTTAATATGGGTGCTAAACCGTTGCATGTTGTCTACCATGAGAAGTCTCATTTTAAGAAGTAGACACATGGCTTGGTGGCTTGAGATGCTTATGGGTGTTTGTAATGATCTTGTGCCAAGGATATGTGACCTAGCATGAAGTTTGTGTGATTTAGATTCACTTTGGCATGTTTTGCTCATGTTTAGGTCTTTGCTCATGAGAGGGAAATTTTTCGCAAAAATGCTACTTTTTACCATAGCTTTACCTTGTGTGTATGCAACTGAACATTCTTGATGGCTGTGCTATTTCGGACCTTTGTCAACTCTAAGTGGTCCATTTGCTTGCTCCTAGCACATTTTATGGCTCTATGTCCATTTGAGAAGCCTTTAGTTGAATTTTTCGTAGAAATGCCTTGATTCATGCATTGTGAACAAGGGGGAGAAGTTTGGGCATGGAAAAGTTTCCTGGATGCATTTAGAAGGTTTTCATGCATTTTCGGGCTGCATTGGAGCATTTTTTCCTGAGAGGGAAACCGGTCTGGAAACCGGTCGGACCGGTTTGGAGACCGGTTTGGGAGTTGGTCAGAAACCGGTTTGACCGGTTTGGAAATCCGGTCTGACCGGTTTGGTTGCTGCTGCTCGGTAAGTTTGCACACATTGGTTCAGGGGGAGTTGCATTTGCTCAGGGGGAGCTGCATGTGTTCAGGGGGAGCTCCTTTTGTTGTCTGAGTTCTTGCTTTGGTTGGATTGCTCCGTGTGAGCTTTGCTTTGCTCTTTGATAGCTTTGGTGGTGTCTGTCTCGGTTGTGTTGAGCCGTTGCCCTTGCCTTAGGGGACCGAGACTTGGATTGCAAGTGATCAGGATTTGTGTGGTTTGGGTTGTAGATCACATGTTTGGAGGCTTTTGTTTGTCTTTCGTTTTTACTTTTCTTTTTTATTATGATTATGTGGTGTGTTGTCAATGCACTCATCAAGGGGGAGATTGAGGACCAGAGTGTCCGACTGCTAGTGGTTGGCCACTCTCAAGTGACGAGTGATTGACAATGTTGTGTGGACTGACGCGGTGCTCTATCTTGTGGATGTAGGCTGCGGCTTGATGAGCGTTGGTGCAGGTGGAGAACAAGCGCGAAAGGTCTTAGCCTTGCGAGGCCTCCGAAGGACTGGAGGGACAAGTAGGCTTGGTTCGATGGACCCGGTGGCCAGACGACATCGAGTGCGAGTCACATGGTGCAAGAAGAGCAAGTCGAAGTCGGATAGCGGGTTCGTTGGTTGATCCGAAAGCCAACACGGAGCCGGAGCGGACGTGGCGGCCAAGTCGAGGAGCTCGGTGTGGAGGCTGCACCAAGCTCGCGGGGTTTGCAGCGGTTCGCCAAAAGATCGCTGGGTTCGTTGGTTGCTCCAGAAAGCCGACCCGAGGTTCCGGTGCGGCCAAGGCACCAGAACCGGTCTGACCGGTTTGGTCGTGGCGCGGTCGGAAGTCGTCGAAGCGGAGGACACGTGTCGGGATCGCAGGCTTGGCGTCGACGCTACGCGAGGTGTGATTACTGGGCGTCCATCCGATGGAAAGGCTGTCAAAGTTTCCAAATAAGCCCTTCGAGGGGTTGTATCACCTAGAGGGTATTCTAGTCATTAACCCCCACCGGAGGACCTCATATATAAACCGAGTGGAAGGGTTGTGGCAGCCATCTCTGGCACCCTAGGGTTTTCATTTGCTCTTAGCAATTTCTCTTTTTAGCTTCCTATTTTCTCCTTAGGCTAGCATGAGAGCTTCATGGTGAGATCTTGTGAGAGGGATGGATGTACGGGCGGATGCTAGACCTTGTACGAACCTTTCATGGTATGTATAGAAGATTCGGCGTGGTTCCTCAAGTGTTCTTCGTGTTCATTCCGTTTCTCTTTTTCGGTGATTTTCGAAGCCTTTTCTTTGGTTTTTCGTGGAGTGGATTTGAGGGTGTTTCCTTTGGGTTTTGTTTGTGGGGATCACGTATGAGTACCTTGGGTACCTTTGCTTGGTGATCTTTGCCCCACAAACTCCCCGGAATCCCTTGGATTTGGTGGTTATTGGATGAACTCGGGAAAAGGTGTTCTTGGCGGTTGACTTTTGATTCCTTCCTTTTGGATGCATTTCGGGATGGATCCTTTAAGATAGAGGTTGCCCAAGAGGTAATCCACCTTCCCCCGAAGTTTGGTTGCAATCCGTTGGGTGAATCGGGAGATCGGTTGGTTGGAAGAAGAGGTGGTTTCCACGGGCTGCGTTTTTCCTGTCTGTCTGGCAAAACCGGTCTGACCGGTTTGGTGACCGGTTTGGTCAACGGTGTGTTTTGGAGGAGATCTTCTGGGAACAAGTCTTCCTTTGATAGAAGAAGCTCTGGTCCAAGTTTCATTGAGTTTCGAGTTCGTTTGCTCTAGTTTTGGGATTTTGAGTTGGAGCTCTCTGGGCGAAAGAGGTCTGACCGGTTTGGAAAGAGGTCTGACCGGTTTGGTGTTTCGAGTTTTTGGCTAAGTCTGGCAAAACCGGTCTGACCGGTTTGGGAAAGAGGTCTGACCGGTTTTCCCTGTCTTGTGAGAGGCTAAGTCTGAGCAAACCGGTCTGATCGGTTTTAGTATCCGGTCTGACCGGTTTGGGTCTGGAGGTTCGGCTCGAGTTGTTTTCTCCTGCGTTCTCGAGTGTTTTTCGGTGGTGTGCTAGTTCCTAGGTCCAGTAGCACTCCAGTGGCTGCGTGGATTTGGCTAGCGGGGTGTCGAGGATCTTGGAGTTGCGTTTGGGACCATAGGCCGAGTTCTACTCTTTGGAGAAGAATTTTTATCGGCTCCCATTCACTCCCCCCCTCTCTAGTCGCCATTCTGGTCCTTTAAAGAAAAATAAAGAAGAAAAAGTATGATGAGAAAACGAAGAAAGAAAAAATATATAATAATAAAAAGTAAAGCTCCCCGGTTCTTTAGCTACATTTGGAAATTTCAAAAGGCTTCAAGATCAAGACCCATGCTCATTTTCCAACCATGTGCAATCCGATAACGAGGACTTCGCTTGTGCCTCGGGATCACCCTTTGCCATTTGCACATGTCCACCCATCTAAAAAGTGTGTGTTCATCTCTCCCCCCTCCTTGAAACATTATTTTCCAATGACCTTTTTGACTAGGCTCAGTAATTCCATGAGAAGCTTGTCTTGTTTTGTTTGTATCCCAATTACGATATCTTGATAGGATCAACTTTCCCATAGCTCCATATAAAGCCTTCCACTAAATATTTGAGAGAGGAAAGGAGTAGTCCTAGTAGGCTTGAGAGACAAGATGAGATGAGAGTACATAAGCAAGATGCAAGGAGGTTTATTATTGATCTTGGTAAAGCAATTTTTCTTCATTCTGCTCTTTATTTTCAAATTTATGCTATTTGTTTAAAATTTGAGAGCATGATTAATTACTTGTGGAAAGAGCTTAAATAATATCTACCCTCCATAGAGATGAAAGTTAGTTACATTATGGAGCTTTAACGAATATAAACCTGGAGAGCATTATGTTTTCTCATGTATGAACAAGTGCAGGGTATGAACATTGAAGGGCAACACTGATATCCATTGAAGGCTTACTCGAGGACGAGCAAGGTTTAAGCATGGGGGTCTGTTGACGGTCGATTTCCGTCAACCAAGAGCACTTGTTACACTTTGGTTTGAGCTTTGAATTGTAACTAACCCACCACTAGGCATACTAATGATGTTACAAGTTCGCACTTGCATGTGGTTTTTTGAGTATGTTGTTTACGCAGGATCTAAGCGCCTAAATGAGGACTTCTGGGTAAAGGTCATCGAGCACTTTATGAGAAGATCATGAAGCCCGACACAATTGTGATTTCTCTTGTTAACTTTGCACCTCCTTTTGCTTTTTAGTATCTGCTTCCCATGTATACCTTCCTTCCTGGCAATCATGGATTGCCCAGCAATGATGAACGTAATCGACTGATTTGTTGTCCTTGTCAGAATTTGTAATATCACCATGTACTGAAATATGAGAGAGAGAAATATATATATATAGGACGAGTTTTATCTACACACGCGTGTAACTACTCTCATCATCAAAATACCACCTGTGTATGTCTACATACCTATTTATCACTTTGAGTATGTTTACATACTAATTGTAGGACAATCCAAATGGATATATACGAAAAATTTCAAAAGCCTCTCTAGTTTTTGATATATTTCTATTATACTTTACTATTAGTATATAAAAATTAGTATGTTCACATACTTTATGTATGATCACATACTCAACTTATATACCACCATAAATAGTCTATTATCATCACATACTATGTGTACATACTTTTCGTTCGGTCGGATTCAATGTATATCATGAGATATGAAGGTAGGAGTAGTTACACACGCATGTAGAATGGATTTTCCCTATATATATATATATATATATATATATATATATATATATATATGTATGTATGTATGTATGTATGTATGTATGTATGTATGTATGTATGTATGTATGTATGTATGTATGTATGTATGTATGTATGTATGTATGTATGTATGTATGTATGTATGTATGTATGTATGTATGTATGTATGTATGTTCATATTTTTTGTTCTAAGGGTGATTGTTATATCGGCCATTATCCGAATTATAGATTGGCTATAAGTGTTTGGACACCTTTTTATTTTTACAGTTTTTTCCACTAAAGACGATAACTCAGTATCGGCTATCACCCGAAATCTAAATTAGCTAAGAAGTCAGAAGTAGTAATCGGTCCAGTAATTAATTTGATCTTCAAACTTTGTTGATATTGACGAGCATCGGCCTAGTCTTGTTGAAGTCCAACCTTCTCAATCGGCCGATGCAGCCTTTTATTCTTGCTATTATATTTGAGAACTGATCGCCTAGATCGGCTGAGGTTCGAAGTCAGACATCTTGAGGAAATCTGTCTCCCATACTTTCCCTGATATGCAGATCACTTTATCAAAATTCCAATGCGCATCGGCTACTGCAATATGGAAAGAGGAATCGACGTTGACTACTTCCATCGAGTCTCCGATCCATTGGATCACACATTGATGCATAGTACACGGAATGCAGCAATTGGCGTGAATCCAATCTCTTACGAGTAGTAAATTGTATGATCCCTTCCCCTTGATGACGAAAAAGGTAGTTGGAAGGGTCTTGCTGCCGATTGTCATATCCACACATATAGCACCCATTGCGGATGATGAGTTTCCTTCGAACACTAGTACAGAAGTTCACATCAATGACAAAACACTTTCGTCACGGAACAAGCCAAGTTCGTCATTGAAAATCTTCTATGACGAATTTATGACAATTCTAAAATCGTCATAGAACACGCATCACATTTGACGCACCGTGACGAATCGGTCAATTTCGTCACAGAACTGCTCATTTTCCGTGACGAACACGTTTTTCATCACGTAACCTCTTATCTTCTATGACTAAGGACTATCGTCACTGATTTCATCATGGAAGTGACTGCCACCTGGCGCCGTGCATGCTGGCAGCCGACGTGGCTCGGTGCCATGCTGGTTGCTGATGTGGCACGGTGCCACGCTGGCAGCTGACGTGGCACGGTGCCACGCTGGCTGCTGACATGGCACGGTGCCACGTTGGCTGCTGACGTGGCTCCGTTCCACGTTGGACGCTGACATGGTAGCTACGTGGATGATGACATGGCTACTACGTGGACGATGACGTGGCACGTGACTTGACAATTGATGACGTCATCATCAAGGTGGCCTTTTTTTTGAACCAACAGGACCAGCCCACTAAATTTTACATACACAGCCCATGTAAAATAAAATTACACCAAATTTCAACTATTTTTCCATCGCAATTCATTCAACAGTAAGTAATTAGAGCCTAATTTATAGCAACAATAACATCCCAATTCCAACATTTAACAGTAAGCAATTCCAGCCCACAAGTAACATCACATATGTTCCCATTCAGAATAAAAAACAGGTCACATGCATTTGTAAATCACTAGCAGTGCAACATAGAAAATCAAGTCTATTTCCTTCTAACTGCTTGTTACTGGATGCAGATGATCATCATCCAATTAATTCTAGTGGCTTGCTCCTTGCTGCATCTGATCCTCAACCTGAAAGAGCACATTGCCAAATACTAGTTAGAGGGGACTGTTAAAGTTCTCAAATATTAAGTGTCACAGGTGCTTTCAGTACTCAACTAGATTATCAATGTATTCTAGAAAAAATGTTGCAATACATTTCTGCTAATAGAATACAAAATAGATCTTGAAGGAGTGAAAGAACTAAGCATGCAATGGATAGTTAATTGAGCACCAGATATGATTAGCAAGTGAAAAACAGCAATTCAACAAGGCCGTCTCATGTTAAAAAGCTAGAGATTAAAAAGCTCACTGATAAGCAAAGATGATTCACTGTTTGATGGAGCTAATATCACAGGAGCTACTACTAACTATTTACCGAGATGCAAGAAGCTACAGAGACCAAGCCAAGATTAAGTAAGCACTAATCAGCTAGCAAAGATTGCTTAATCATTTGGGAAAAATACTCATTGCTGCGTACATACACAAATCAGCAAGGAATTAAACTAACAAAGCATGCATACTAATACTCCTGCTGACGGCCAAAGCATGTAATCATTTCTAAAAGATTAAGCTTGAACAGAACACTAATACAACGCAGTTAGCATTTTGCACAGAAGCTAATCAACAAATAGAGAATGTCTACTCAAAATCTTGTAGCATGATAAATCTTTAACCAACTTCTAGTTTTCAATCCAACAGTTTAAATTTCAGAAACCAAACACGTACTTGAGTTTTTGTGATTCTCACTATCAGTGTACTTTGCAGAAATTACACTAATCAGTTTGGTACTAAAGTCTGGCAGAACTATGCAGGAGTTTCAGAGAATGTGAAGTAGATCAGATTCAGATCCTCTCTCCCTCCCTGATGCAAATCATTTTTATTTCCTAAACAAGATTTGCACACCACCCTCACTTTATTTGCAGATCTCACTTTTTTTACTACAACTAGCAAGGTGGAAACCACGAATAGGAGGAAATCTAAATCTAATCTTACCTCATGCTTTCTAATTGTCACTCCTCCATAACTTGTTGCTTTCCCCAATCAATTGTTTTTCTGTCACAAACAAACAAATGATTCTGATTTCAGTAGTGATCGTAAGTCATAACATGCATAGGTAGGTACTTATAAGTTTAGTAACAATTGTAATGCATGATGTTGCTATACACCAACTAGTTGGCTGAATTGTCTGATTGCCAAGTGCCAAAAGACATTTAGCTCTGTTTTAAATATTGGGTGATGCCCAACAGATGAAGTAATGTACAGATCTCTGAATCAAAAAACTGTGTTGATAATTTTAATTCCCAACCTATCATCCACTAATCATAAAGTGTGTTAAGTATAGCAAAATCTGACAGTAACTCACTACTACCTTAAGCACTGCTCGCCCCCAGTGATAACAAAGCCAAGAAAACGGAAGCAAAAGAAATACCAGACACACAAAAGAAATACTAACACAGGAATCTACAGTGAGCACAACAGAACAGCTTTGAGCAATGAGCACATAACAATCTAGCACAAGAAGCTAGCACGCCACCAAGCAGAGCAGAGGAGAAGCCAGCAGTGTCTCGATGACATCCTGCTAACAGCAGTGTCTCCGGATCGGGGGTGGCGAGATCTAGCGGATTGGGAGAAGGCAGCAGCTGTAGGGTACCTGACAAAGGTGATGTGGACCCTGAGGCTACGCTGGACGGCGGAGTAGTCGAGACAGAGGAAGATGTCGTAGGTGACGGAGGCCCAGGTGGGGTTCTTGGCGTTGCAGTCGAAGCACATCTGCGGTGGAGGGTGGGAGGCGGTGGCGTCAGAGAGATCTAGTATTTGATGATTAGAGGAGCAGCGCGGCATAGGAGATCTCGATGAGCGGTGGCGATTAGTTACCTTGTTCTCCGGCTTGGCCTTGAGGTGGTGGAAGACGGCGTTCTTGTCAGTGAAGGAATCGAACGCCATGGCTGCTGTTCGCCGCCGGCGCGGCGAGTGGATCCGATCAAATTCGCTCGAGGATCGGCGCCGGAGATCTGGCGGGCGCAGCGCAGATGAAGAAAGCAGACGACGACAACGGTAGGAGGAAGGTGGGAGGACCCGACCCAGCCAGCCGAGTAGCGCAGCAGCAAACCAACCGAGGAGAGCTTTGCACTGCTGGCGGGGACGAGACGAGACGACCGTGGAGAGTGAGACTCCCCCTCCCCTCCCTTGCCCTTGCTGCTAGCCAACCAGTCTGACGGCTCACACACACGGACGGACACCCAGCCGCGGCCGACACGGTAACTCCAGCGCGGCGGCGGGAGGGAGGAGAAAAGGCCAGAATAGAGTGCGGACCGGAGGTGAAGGAGGAGGCCGGGGAGGACGTGGCACCGGCCGCTCGATCTGAGGAGGGGCTGAAGGGGGGCGGCCAAGAGGTGGGGTGGCTGTGAGAAGAGGGAAGGAGGGGGTTAGGGTTTCAACACTTTTTATACTATGGGAATGTGATCGTAGCCATTGAATCCACAATGGACAGTCAGGATTAGTTGGGCTATTTGGGTAAAATGGGTCAGGTTTGATTTCTTCTCTTTTGAACGTTTTTCTTTTTCTTTTTTATTTTATTATTGTACCATTGTGAAGTAACACATAAAAATAACCATCTTATATGCACAAATATATTTTTTATATACAATAGACAATATATAGGTTATATTGAGGAAGTTTCAATAATTATAGAACTTATTCACTATTTTCAACAGTTTAAATGAATTTATGTGGGTTTATTGAAAGTAATTGCTATTTGAATTTATGTGGGATTATTCTAGCTCATATGTTTTAGTGTGGTCTATGTACAAAAAATTAAGTGGTTTCAACAAAGTGAGACTATAGATGTTCATAAATGGGTACATCTCTCACATAGTACCTTGTTATAAAATAATGATAATAATACCTAAAAGCAGGATTTTGGTACACTAAATGATTTCAAATAAAAATGTTACGAATACTAAAGTTTCATAAATCATCCAGATCTACAATCTTTATTAAGGTCATTTTTTCATTTGAGAAAGTAGTAGTATACAATGGTCATTAATCCTAAATTCACTCATATAGTTTAAGAAACTATGTTAGAGACTTGTCAAATTTGTACTACATATTATTACCACTTTTGCAAATGACAAAATGACTTAAATAAAACTTGTAGATCTTGATGAGACATAAAACTTTGGTATTCATCACTTTCCCATTTGACGTCATTTGGTTAGAGATAATTCAACCATTAATCTTCAAATTATCATAGGATAATTATAATAATATTTAAATTTGTTCAAAACTTTCTACAAATTGACATGGAACCATATTTTAAGCATATAATCCCGCTGTAAAAAAATCAGATGATTTTAATAAAGTGAGATTATAGATGTTCACAAAGAGGAACATCTCTCATTTCTTATAACTATACTCAAACATTCAAAGTTTATACACCTTATAATATTGTTGAACTCGTATGCAGCTAAATTTTGGACACAACCTTGTTTTGGTCTTAATATGAGAAAATATAAAGTTACATTTGCAATTTTTTTCAAAAATATGTTATTTTTATTTGCTACTTGGGTGAAAAAAATAAGATGTATGTAAAAGATCGAAGGATAATAATTAACATATAAAATAATACCAATAAATGAAAGAGTGTGATTTTAGAAAAAATAGAAAAAATAATCATCAAATTTGGAGTTCTTATGATGGAGAAATACGTGTTACAAGTTTTAATTCTGAATCAAAAGAGAAAGGTGAACAAATTCGTGTGTTCTTCATCCGATCCACGTGGCGTGATGCTACTGGTCCTCATGCCCCGCATCAGAAGCGGCTGGCACGTTCTTCTTTTGAGTGTACGAGAGAATAATAACAATTCGATGCGTAAAACAAACACAAAAAACTTTGTAGTGTAGTGGTGAAGTCTGTTGCTCTCTATGCTTGAGGGTGTGGGTTCGAAACACCCCCCCCCCTTCGCCCCTAATTGTTTATAATTTTTGCAAATTTCAGCGATCGTGGCGGCCGGTTGACATGTCTGTTAGGTGGCGCGTGCGGCCCGGTGACGTGTCGTCTGCGGCCGGACAGGTGGCTTGCGCAGCCGGCCGAGGTTGTGCCGCGGCTAGCTGGGGCCGGCCGGGGCTGTGGCGCGGCCTGGCCGCGGCTGGCTGGGGCCGGCCCAGGCTGGGGCGCGGCCGTGGCTGGCCGGGGCGCTGCAGGCTGTGGGCCGGGTCGCGGCCGGGGTCGTGGCACAGCCTGGCCACGGCTAGCTGGGGCGCGGCCGTGGCCGGCTGGGGGGCGGCCGTGGCTGGCCGGGGCACTGTAGGTTGTGGGCCGTGGCGCGGTTGGGCGATCAGGGCTGTCGAATTCACGATGTGGCGGCCTGTGTATAAGAAATCTGTGTACAAATAAGTTTAAGATCAAAAGAGTACACAACAAAACTTGTAGCTCAATGGTATGTGTGATGTTAGGTCTACTTGAGGTTTTAGGTTCAATTCCTAGCTTTGTCTCTTTTTTTTGCTATTTTTTAAGATTTTTTCCAATTTATCGGTTTTTCCATTCATAATATAACTATTTTTAAATTTTATTTTTTGAGATTTTTCAATAAATCGATTTTTCCATTCATAATATGACTATTTTTAAATTATCTTGATAGAGCATGATTTTAGAAAATTTTAGGAAAAAAAAATCATCTGATTTGGAGTTAGTATGAGGAAGAGAAATCATACTTGTTCATCCGAGTTCATCCATAGCTGTGAGGTAGATGTATTGAATTTTACCCCTATTTCAGTTCATCTGTGATGAAATAGGTTCATTATTCGGTGACCATCCTCTGAGTTTCATCATTATTTTGAGTGGTTTGGCACCGTCACTCATTATCTGTGACGAAGTTACAAAATTCATCACGGTAGTGACCACTTCCATGACGAATAAACGAAACGTCACTACCAAATTGTCATAGATATTAACATTTCTACTAGTGGAAATCAAGTAGCATGATGTTAGTCTTGGTCAAGTCTTGCTCACTTTTCCCAAATCTTTGAAGCATTGAGTATGGCATGAGATTGACCGATGCACCACCATCTACTAGGAGCCTTGTGACTGGCTTCCCATTGGCATGTCCTTTGAGAAACAAAGCTTTCATATGCTGACGCTTTTCCTCATCTGGTTTCTCAAAACTGGCCAGCATTGGATCCAAGGTTAACTGAGCCGATCCTAACTCCTCATCTAAACTTTCTTCATCCGAGTTGTCTTAAAGAGTCATGAACTCCTTGGGTAGCACGAAGACCATGTTAACATCTGCCACTGGTTTACCGTCTCCCTTGTTATCAGGTTTGGGTTTAGGTCGCCAGATTTGAGATCGGACCTTCTTTTTGTCAAGTGCTTGCTTCTCGATTTCTTCTTGCTGCTCCAATTGTCGCAAACACTGGACCCTTCTCTTCTGAGACTTGGTCAAACCTTCTGGACACCACCTAGGTTGATGAACTTCGTGTTGGCTTCTGTCCTCGTATGTAGCGTTACGCCTTTCTGGATTCCTTGCCAATACGTCCTCGTCAGGGACCCTGCTGTCAGCCATCTCTTCTAGCCAATCGAAGTTTGTCTGATTCTCTCTGATTTTGCCTCCTAGCCGATCGTACACGCTAACCCTGCCCCCCAGTCGATCATGCACTGGGATCCGTTGGTCGCAAAATTCTCGGCTGTTGTGCATTGCTAGCCTATTTCCTCTGTCATCAAAATAGGCCCTTTTGGAAGATTGTCCTTCAGAATAAAAACTATTGCACTCTGGACAATTATCCATTGTTGGAAGTTTAATCCCATCCTCCCAACAGCATCTGAAGAACGAGCATCTCTAGTTATTTGAATTGCGCCTTGCCCACTCTTCTCCTTCTTTGGTCCTTTGTTGATGGCGTTGATATTTGCTCATAAGAAACTGGGATTGAGTAAATCTTGGTGCTCCTGGATTATTCTCTTCAAGCAGTCCTTTACCTTTTGCTTCTTCCGTTGTTACCTGAGCCTTGGGATCAATGACCTTTTTATTCTGAGCTGATTCAGATGTCAACACCTTTGTTTGTGAAGTTGATTCTACTACATTAGTAGGGAAAGGATGTTGATCGATCTTCATCGGCTTTACTGACTTGGAAGGTGTCTCAAATTTAAGCTTCCCTTGATCTATTGCATTTTGAATCTGTTGACGAAACACCTTGCATTCGTCAGTGTTATGGGATGTAGCATTATGCCACTTGCAGTACTTGATCTTTTTAAGCTCTTCAGTACTTGGAATAGTGTGATTCTGAGAGAGTTTAATCTGTCCCTGCTGAAGAAGGAGAACAAATATCTTATCAGCTTTAGTTATATCAAAATCAAATTTTTCAGGTTCCTTCTTGCCGAAGGGACATGCAATCGGCTTCCTGTTTGACACCCACTCAGCTAGATTAACCTCAGCCTCTTCTTCTGAATTGGAATTCTCCACATAAGATATTTTCTTCTGACAACTCCTTCGAGGTTCATAAGGCCGAGAAGAGCTTTCATGGCTTAATCGGTGCACCAACTGGCTCATGCTCTCAAACTCTTGCGAAGCATACTTCTCTTTGAATGAAGGCAAGAGTCCTTGAAAAACCAATTCTGCCAATTGTTTATCAGTCAAAGATAGGCTGAAGCACTTGTTCCTCATCTCTCTGAATCTCTGAACGAAATTTACCACTGACTCATCATTCCTCTGCTTCAAGCTGGTCAGATCAGTAATCTTTATTTCTTGTATTCCAGAAAAGAAATAATCATGGAACTTCTTATCAAGATCTTCCCAACTTTGAATAGAATCAGCCGGTAGTGATGTAAACCAAGCAAAAGCTAGCCCTGATAGAGAAGATGAAAACAAGTGCACCCTCAACAACTCATTTGATCCTGCATCTCCACCCTGAATAATAAATCGGCTGATATGCTCGATGGTGGAGGTGTCATCTTGACCAGTGAACTTGGTGAAGTCGGGCACTTTATATCTCTGAGGGAACAGAATTTGATCGAAATAACCAGGGTATGGCGTCCGATTCATGTTGGTTTGTTACTTTGGTTTCAACCCAAACTGCTTTTGTATCAAATCTGCAATCTCAGCCCTAAATTTCTTATTCTGATCAATCGGCTGGTTTCCTGCCGAAGGATTTGGCCGATTCTGTATAATTCCAACCGTTCCTGGTTGTTCATGCATGATTGGCTGTGAAGCCAAAGGTGTATGTAAAGCCGTATATTGAGGAATCCTAGCTGAAAAAGGTGCTTTATACTGAGTTCCTTGCTGTATATATTGCCTGTTTGGAGTACCTTGTATATGCTGCTCTGGCACCTGATATAGCGAATTCACAAGTTGAGCCATTTGATCCCATAACGCTGCCTGATACATGGCATTGTTATATTGCTCTTGTAAATTCGCAGCATAGGTTCTAACTGCATAAGCTTGATCAGCTGGGCTCATCTGTTCTGGTGTTAATGGATGATCTACGATAGGTTGACCAGCAGCTGCTCCCCTGGAAGTCATCTGTGGTGGAGATTTCTGCATGCTATAACTCTCTTGAGCCGATTGAATAGGCTTGACCATGTGCACATGAAGCGGCTGAATGTCATAATGCTCAGCTTTGAGAGTCTTTGGTTCACTAAAAGCAAATGTGATTCCTTTGTCATGCTGCACTGTAGTTCCAATTAACTCTCCAAACCTTGCTGCATATGGACCAATAGGAGTTTCTTCTCTCTTTTGAGTTGATTCAGTCGCAACACCCTTCTCATTTCTGTCTTTCTCTGAAAGAGTCGTTGGTGCATCAGGGATAGCAGGAGCGTGACTCGGAGAACCTGAAGGATCAACAATTCCAGTCGTGGTTGCTGATAGAATCGGTGTTGTATGAGAAACTCCATCTGAAGTAGACTATCCCGGCTGAAAAGCTGATTTTTCATGACTAAATCTCATGGCAGCAACAGTTGGAATTGTTGTGCCAGGTTGATAATATATTGGTCCTTTGTATCCACTTGCGAGTTCATCTCTGAGCATTTCTTTCACAGAATTTTGCAATGTGTTGTTGAACAGAAGACCGATCAATAAAAGAATGGTGCATAGCTTTTGTCATCATATCTTGCAGCTTCCTAGGATCGGCTTGTATTATCAACTCATGAAGTCTTAGAAGAGGGGTTTTCTTGATAGCCCCTTGCTTAGTTAAGCCGAAACTACCCATCAATAGCTGACCATATTCCGCCATGCACTCATCGAACTCAGCTTTGTCTTCTTCACGAAGTTGATCTAATGTGATAGCTTGGGTCTTGTCTGTACCAGCTTCTTTAGGAAGTTTTGGTCCTGACATTGTTGACTAGTTCTTCGTGTCCCACCGGGCGTGCCAAGATGTGTTGACGCAAAAAAATGGAATAAAGTTCTTCAACGGCAACACGTAACGGATCCCCGGGATGTAACAAGGCGTGCCAGCCGACCTGACCTGTTGATCAGCACGAAAAGATAGGAAACGTTAGATATGGGTTAGATCGGCTAGAGAACTGATGTGGGTCTTCAACAAGTAACTGTCCGATCGACCGATACAACTGTAGAGAGGATCGGCTAGCTGGAGCAACCAAAGTGCAAGTATATTTAAAACGGCTAGATCGGCCGATTTGATGACGTAGGCAAAGCGCGAGCAAAAAGCAGAGCACACTAAGTGCTATGAGACAACACTCGAACCAATCTAGATCGGTTGTATCGTGATGAAACGATGCAGGATCGAGGATAGCCGATACGATATGATCACAAGCTGGATAAATTGGTGATAAAAGCTAAATAAACAAGAAAACTTGCAAACCTAGCTGATGTCGATAAGTTGTGAATAGAACTAGATGAAACCATAGCGATGCGCCCGGAGGTTAAAGCCTAGTTGATATTCGATAAAACAGTACTTACAAGCTTGCTGGAGGTCGATTGATGCAGCCCGACGAGCTAGAAGAAACAGCGTTTGCAGAAACAAGAAAATAAGAAGAAGTAAAAAAGGATGGCGAAGTCGCCGACTTGAAAAAGTAAAGGTTTTGTGTATATTGGTGTGTACAAACTTTCTCCGACCACGCAGGGTCGCTATTTATGTCCTGAGGACAATTTGACTCCTAGTCGATGACCACAATGTTTACTTGAATCTAAAGAAATAAAACTACCAAAAACTTAACGATTCTCATAGGAATCGGACTCTCTAAACTGACTTTGACCCGATGTCAACTTGATTGTTGACCCGCCTCTGTCTTCCTTTCTTTGGCATATTCTTCTTCTGCCAAGCTTCTTCTCCATCAATCGGCTGATCCCAGATCAGCTGGTCGCTTCTCTCCCTTTCTCCATTGGCTTTGAGGTCTTCCCGATGCCTCTTCGGCTATTCTCTGACATGTGTCAAAAAACGGTGTCAATAAGAGGCCAGCAGGCTGCCGCCGTAGTCGCGGAGGCCCCTGGCTGCGCGGTGTAGTCCTCCGGCGGGTGTGGAAGGCCAGCAAGCCACTGCCGCCATCCGCGGAGGTCCCTGGTGGCAGCGCGCACGGGAGGTGGCGCGCCGGCTGGATCTGGATCGGCGGCGGCCGCAAGGGGCTCGTGAGCGCGGAGTTTGATTTTTTTTCTTCTTGTGTGGGTTCTTCCTTGTGACGTGTGCTCTGATTTTTTATCTATTTAGTTATTGCTCTGAAATGTGGAACTGCAATTCTTGTAAATGTGACTGCGAAATGAAATTTGTGCTTCATGTGATTGTGATTGCGATTATTTTTTGAAGAAGTGTTAGAGAAAAGATAAAGAAAAAGAAATGAAAAAAAAGAGGGGTCGGGACAGGGACGGAAGGAGGCAGACGGAGAAGAGGGAGGAAGACAGAGAGGGGGCATTAGTACCGGGAATTTGACCCGGTACTAATGCAACTTCTACATTAGTACCAGAGGGACAGTCACTACCGGAAATCCTAGAGTTGTCGTGAGCCGGTTCCTCACGGCAAAGCCCGGTTCACTCACGGCAAAAACTTTGTCGTGAGTAGCCGCCGGCGAACCCCTCACGGCAACATTCTGCCAGCAAAGAGCACTACGCTGTGAGACTAAACTTAGGCACACGACAAAGGTGTGCCGTGAGGACTTTTACGCTCTCGGCAAAGGGTTTTGAAAACAACAAAAAAAATAAATAAAACTCAGATCTCGCCGCAGGTCAGGCCCACTGTTGGCCGCCGCCACCACCGTGCCACCGCCACCTCACCGCCGCATCACGCCACCACCATGCAGTGCCACCACCGTGCCACCGCAACCTCACCGCAGAGGAGCAGGCCGCATCACGATGGGGAGGAGGGCCGGGCCACGTCGGGGAGGAGCAGGCCGCGCCGCAGCCACTGTGCCATCACCACCTCATCACCGCAGAGGAGCAGGCCGCGTCGCGCCGGGGAGGAGGGCCGGGCCACGCCGGGGAGGAGCAGGCCGGCCGAGGAGGATCCCGCACCGGAGAGAGGAGGAGAGGTCGAAGCCGCACCGGGAGGGAGCCACCGCGCCGGGGAGGGAGCCACCGCACTGGGGAGGGAGCCATCACGCCGGGGAGGGAGCCACCACGCCGACGGAGCTCCTGGCCGCCACCTCCACCACCACACCGAGGAGGAGCCACCATGTCGGAGAGGAAGCTCGAAGCCGCGCCGGCGACGGAGCTCCTGGCCGCCACCTGCACCACCGCGCCGGCGGATCCGAAGGAGGCGACGGATCTGAGGGAAGCAGGCGGGGAGAGAGGAGGAGGCGAGGGAGAGGGACGAAGTGAAGGAGGCGGCCGGCGGTAGTGAGGGATGAGGGAGGCGGCGGGGGTGGGCTGGGTTATATAGGTTAGGGTTTCGAGAGGGGTGGGGGTTGTTGGGCCGACGCATTAATTTGGGCTGCAGGTTGCTGGGCCGACTGATCCTTTGGCTTTGCCGTGAGCCCATGACGGGAAATGGATTTTGTAAAATAATTAGATCTACTATATTTAATTAGTTAAATATAGTAAACCACTTCAAATTAAAATGTTGTTAAATACAAAATTTCATAACTTTTTAAGTTACACAACTTTCATATTGCGAGTTTCTTCGTTCGAGAACGTTTCAAAATCTGAGAAATTCAAACTTAGTTTTCATTGACAATATTTTCGTTGACATTCAAAAATTGTAAACAATAAAGTTTCATAATTTCTCAGGACTTGTCAAGATCTACAACTTTTATTTACAATGTTTCTCCATTCGAGGTCGTTTCAAAAATTCAAATTTTCAAATTCGAGAAATTCAGACGTACTTTTCGTTGACGAAAATAATTCAAATTAGAAATGGTTGAACTACAAAGTTACATAAGTTCTCAAGACCGACAAGTTTTATTTTGGTCATTTCATCATCCGGTGTTGTGGTACTAACAATCTTCACAAATCCTATACATCTCTCATATAGTTTCATCAAACTATATAAGAGATATAGGATTTGTGAACAAAATTATTTCAACTTTGTCGAATGAAGAAATGACACTAATAAAAGTTGCTCATCTTGAGAAGTAATGAAACTTTGTAATTGAAATTTTTTTTATTTGAATTAATTTACTTCTTCAAAATTTGATTTCAATTTACGTGAAAGATAATTTTTCCGTCGGCCAGAAAAAAGGCTCATGGCAAAATGCATCTTTGCCGTGAGCTGCTCTCGGCAAAATACCACAAAAGGCTCACGGCAAAATACTTGTTTGCCGAGAGCCCCTCTCGGCAAACTCTTTTTTGCCGTGAGTCGCTATATTTACCGTGAGTTTTACTTTTGGCCGTCGGCAAAACGCTGGACTCACGGCAACTATGAATTTTCCGGTAGTGAGTACCGGTTACATACCCGGTACTAATAGAGATTTTGGACCTGATACTAATAATTGTTTCTCTAGTATTGATTATTTGTCTACTTTGTTCTTATATTTATCAGTAGAGGCACAAGAGGAAGAAGATCCAACGACTGCTCATGACGTGCTTCACATGGTTTTTGTTTGACGCACACTGCCAACGATAACCCTTTGGAGTGTATGTTCAGCTCGCATCCCGTGCCCCTAGCGATGACTACGACCCAGTCGCCGGGGCTGTACCCGATTGTGCAAGAATAGCTGCTGCCTGGGTCTTGTCCGCGTTGTTCAACCTGGCCTTGAACATGCCGAACTCAGACGACGCCCGGAGCCGCACCTTGCGGCGGCTTCCATCCACGGTATCGTTGCCCGGGTTCCCTAGCGTAAACCCCCGGTGATGCGCTACGTACTGCGCGTCCACGATGCCGATCTGCTCCTCAGGCTCCTGCGCACACGCAACAGCGTTGAGTTTAACCTTTCTATCTACAGCAGCTAGCAGAACAGCACATGTTCTTTATATAGGCGATCGAAAGAGTTCGTTCTCACGTCGACGCATCTCCAGAAATTCCAGTCGAGGCCCCAGCCATGGACGAGGTCGCTCTGGATCATGTGCCAGACGCAACTCCATGCCTCCCTC
The DNA here is from genome assembly GCA_036936925.1 of Cenchrus fungigraminus. Taxonomy (NCBI): domain Eukaryota; kingdom Viridiplantae; phylum Streptophyta; class Magnoliopsida; order Poales; family Poaceae; genus Cenchrus; species Cenchrus fungigraminus. The sequence continues at coordinate 46,965,248 of CM072769.1, read as the reverse complement.
GTGAAGACGGGCGCGTTCACCTCTACAAACGCGCTGCACGGCCGCTTGTGCACGTCCTCACTGCACTTCCCGACATACGTCGACCTGTGTTTGTGTATAGAGCTATTACTCGTAATCAAGAATGCCTGGAGCTTCAGAAACCAGTAGCTAACTGACACTAAGCTTACTTGTGTATCTCGGTGTCGTTCCTTCTGACATTGACGTCATAGGTCTTCACCCCTCTGGTGATGTCCATGCCCGGCTGCGAGATCTCCAGCCCGTGCTTCTTCACAATCTTGATGTACTCCTGCGCATCAAATGTCTCAGTACCGAGGTCCTGGTCCCAGATGAAGATGTACTCATACGGTGCGACGATGCTTGGATGCAGGAACCTCTTGGCATACCACCTACATACGCCCCATTTAGTTTCAACATTGTTATTTAGTGACAGGTAATTATGTGCATATATGTTATCAACATGGCAACATTGTTACTCAGATGCATATATGTGCACCAGTACAGTGGTAGCTCCTAACCATTTGGCCTGCTTCCTGGCGCTGACATGAATGGCCTCCTTGGACCACTCAAACTCGTCCCACTCGGATGTTCGTCCATCGTAGTGGAATAGTATGATGTCGAAATTTTCCGAGAACTGCATGGTATATCAGTTTAGCAAGGCCGAACAGTAATATTATTGGAAAGTTTATAAATCATCAAAAAGAATCTGCAATATCAAGAAGTTATTTCCCACCTTATGAACCATGGCGTTGACGTTATCTTTGTCACTATAACCAACTGTCAACACCAAAAGGTACTTGCGAGTGGGGGTGTCCTGCTCATTGATCCCACACGTTCAATCAGACACTCAATTCAGTAATAAGGAGTTCTAAGTGGAAGGGCACCTCACGCGGGTGTCCCCACAGCCGGCGCATGTGAAGATCAGACTCTCGAACTATGATGTTTGGTGGTAGCCTGTCCGCGCCTTTTGGCTTTGCTGGTGCAGCAACCTTCTGCGGAAAATGATAAAAAAATGATACACTCATTAACTATTCAGTATCAGGGCTTAGAACTAGATTCTTTCAGTTTCAGGATTGAGACGCTGAATATCAAACCATGGATATAGGAATTCAATTGTCAACAAGTTGTACCTCTGATGTGGCATTTGACTGGAGTAGTAGTGGAGTCCCCTTCATAATAGAAGTATCGTTTCTGAATGCCGTCGAGAGTCGGCCAAGTATGTAGCTGCCACCTAAGTTGCAGGTCCCATCACCAAAGCTGAACGGGGATACCTTTGGTGTGATTTGTACAGGAAAGGAAACGCCGATGAAGAACCCGATTGCTGCCGCAGACAACACCGCAAGGAGCGGTTTTAATTTCATCCTCAGTGTTCACTAGGAAGATGAGATGTAGAAGTTAGTCTTACCAATCCAAAGTAAAATGCAGCATCAAAAGGGTAAAACTTTAATTTTACATGGAATTATGAGTTGGTATATTCGTTAAAAGAATGATTATGAATACTAGCTTGGTTGGCACATCCCACACGGGGGTTAGACGCTAAGCTATAAGCGGGCTTTTGACGTGGGTGGTAGTAAACTATTTTCTGACAGAATGGTTTAGCCAATGAAAAAGGAAAATAAAGGCAATAGATTGCAGCTATCCAACATTCCAACCTGAAAAAAAATTAAAGTAACAAATTTTCGGTGAGTTAAACACTTACAAGCATAGACTGAACGCCCAGATCATCCACACTATGTGAGTGCTGCTAGAAGAAAGAATTTCAGAACGTTGCGGTATGCGGTTCCCTTTATACATACTAGGCATCCTGGAATTCTTCATTCTGACGACTTGGAGTAGTGAAGTAGCAGAAGTGCTAGGATTCCTCCTGGTAGCTTGTACAATGGAAAAAGTTGCCTTAGACCAGCATTCAGATGTCCCTTTTCAGCTTTCAGCACGGAATATATACAGCTGCTACTCACACGAATCATGACGCAGCAAACTAGTAAAAGTTACACGGTCAATATACTAGAACGTACGACGACCAAACGTAGAACAGCGAAAGTTCAGGATCGATGGAGTATGTAATTAGCTAGACCATAGATATAAAACGTAATTCCATGCAATGGGTTCACGATGCATTACTAGAGAATCAACAATAAGTACCGATTGGGAACCCCTATTAGTACCGGGTATTGAACTTGTATTGTTCCTCCGGTACTAATGAGGGGAGGCATTAGTACCGGGTGCAAAAATATCTAGTACTAATAGAATTCAAGACCTAAATTTGAGACCTAAGGATATAAAGTCGTTTCTGTGGTAGTGATGAACACTCTGGCCGTCCATTGATGACTAGTAGTTCTTGAGCTCCGTAACGCTTCCTTATCTTTGAAGTAAGGTCTGCACTTTATTGACAGTAGTGCTTTCGAGGTTGGCATTGAAGGCACATGCTCCAAGGTGGCAAGGTCAATACGCCAGCCCTGATTCCTTTTCGATATACGCATATAGTACTCGTCAAGCAGACATGCGAGATAAACTTATAAATATACACACACTATATATATATCACATCGAAAGTAGAGATTGTATTTTCTGAAACTAGTATATATACATCAAAATATCATTTTATTCTAATTCTAGTCTCAAGTTCCACCGAGGTGCTAATTAACATTTCTGAATTAGATGACCGTCATAAAAATGTCTTCCCTTTGAGCTAATCAACTCGTCTATCATGAATCCCACGAGACTTTCTTGAATCGCCAAGAGACGATCCTTCTCTATGATTGCGTCCCTAATCATGCAGTCCTGTAATGTGCAAATATGTTAATATATAACACCCAAGAATTAAATATATACGCGGTTAGAAAATGATGTCTTATTAATAGGTTTACCATAATACTTACAGTATAATCTCCCGGGTTCGTAGTGCAAAAATTGTGGATGAACTTACACACATAGTATGCACATAAATTGGTCCCTTGTTCCTGTCTCATACACTAAATTGGAGAAAACAATTATGAAATATTAGTGTTATTCCTTTTATAATTTGCTCAAGCTGAAGTTGTTTTTTGTTTTATGTACCGGAAAATCGGTATAGAATCTAAGTTTAGGTTTCCATTGTCCAACGTTCATAGCAGTGAATTTTTCCCAAGCTCTGGCGGACAATAATAAAAGTTAGAGCTAGTGTTAGTATATAAACACATTGTTGCATAAAAGTAAACGTATTGGATAGAATTATTACTCTTGAAACATATCTTGAAGGTCTTGGTATTTGTCAGGGTTTCTTTTCAATGAATCTAAGACCATGACGTTGCTTTTGTCGACTTGAATTACTAAAAGAATCCAGTGGAAGCTGTATATACATGCATGGTGAAAAGATGAGAACTAAATAATAATAACTAGGATAATTAGAAATGCAAACCCTTAATAAGATGGTGATCGCACATACTCGAAGTTGTAAGGTAGTAGTATCACTTCCTTGAAATGCAGCCAATTCAAGGTCCTAAGGATTGTTGCTAATGCTGTTTTTGGTTGGAGCCTTACTTGGTTTTGACAAACTAATGATGGGTCCATGAAACCTATTCGGTGATACCCTGCTTTCTCATTGTAGTAAGTTCCAGACTACAGAAAATGAAAGACAAAGTTAATTAGCGGATGCATTAATTTATTAATTAGTACATGAATTGCACCACCAGTTACCAACACCAGGCCATGATAAGATCGGTATTCAGGGAGTCAAGATGGTAAATTTCATAAATATCCTTGAATCGCAGCCAGACCAACTTCTCGCCTTCACCAGCAAAATCATCCGGTCTAACAAGCATGCCAATCATCTCCAGGCCCTCTTTAGATGTCTTCATGTAAAAGTCATGAAATCTGCACATCTGAGTAGACAGTTTCTTCATCAACTCTGGCCTGACAAGAGATTTCCCATGCTCGTAGTGCCATCTAGGTACGAAGTTTTTGTCCCGAGGAGGTGATTAGTGGCCGAAAACAAATTCTAGTGGGAGCCCTGTTGCTTCTTGCATTTAAATGACATGCGCTACTTGTTCTGTAGGCATAAGTGCAAGAGCTCGATCAGGTGCAGTGAGGCCAGAGGCGACGTAAGTCTGTACTCCCGACGTCGACGCTTGTGTTGCCTTCTTCGTTGAAGACTCTTTCACTGACGTCGACGCTTGTGTTAGCTTCTTCTTCTTCCTACAATCCTATGGCATCGTCGACCCCGGTACTTGGTCGATATAACTATTTGGTGACCCTCCCCGTCTCTTCTTCTGTAGGGACTTCTCCAGGGAGCGGTCATAATCAGTTTTCAACTTTACCCGTTTCTTTTCATTTTCCTGCCACTCTATGAAAGCTTTGAGTTTCACCAGATCTACTTTATTCTTTTCTTCCAGCTGCTGCTCCCTATAATCCATAGTTACTTTATGAAAATAGTCCTTTACTTGTTTTTGGCACTCCGCCTTATTTTCAGATTCTGTCATGTCATATGGTAGCTTTCTTTTAACGGGCTGCTTTTTCCCTTTCTTCGTCGGGGGCTTCGGATTTGGCGGGGGCATAGACTTGGTAGATCGTGACCGGGACCTCTTGGGAGCTAGCTTCGGGGAAGATTGCTTTGGTGAAGGTTCCTTCGGTGGTGATTGATGACGAGGGAGGTCATCATCATTATCGCTCGCACCAGCAGAAGTCGTAGGTTGTGGAGACGGTGAGCGATGAGGACTCGGTGGCGATCTTGGTGACGGGCCGGGAGTTGGTGGTTGCTGCTCGGCAGCACTCTCGGGTATCGGTGGCGGCATCTTAGGTATTATGATGTAACGTTTGGGCCACAATATGATACCGTGAAGAGCATCCTGCAGTGTCCTTTCCCCGTCACCTCCTGGGATGTCTAGCTCCATGTCGTTAAACTGTGGGTTAGCAATCTCCTCCACAGCAACTGAGGCGTAGCCAGGTGAAATCTGCATGCCGTGGCTTGTACGTCCTGGGAGATGTGCAAAAGCACTTTCGTACGCCACCTATATATCAAAGGTAGAGAAATGATGAAGTTATTAAATGCCTGAGACATGCATCAGAGGTTGAGATATAATTGCATGTATAATCATATTTATACCTTCATTGTGATGTTGCCGATCGGCTTGTGCAGCTCACATGCGGTGCGCTGACAAAGTTCATCCACTGGGTACCGTTCGTTATCCTCTACTTGAACTTCTTCTTGGTTTGCCCTTTGTTCTTTGGGGGCCTCTGTGGAAGTACAACTGCTTTTGCGAGCGCAAGGGCTAATGATGGGATCCACCGGTGCTTGGGGCAGTGTTCCAGAATGGGTGATCTCAGCTACCGCGGCGGCCACTCGTTGTTCAATCTCTGCATTCATACGTTCTTCATGTTGTTTTAGTTTATCCTCCATCGTCTCGCGCCACTACGCCAGTTCACGCTCTTTTCTTCTTTTGCGACTTTTATAGCTGTCTTCGTATCCCTTGAAAGCAAACTTCCACGGTACAACCCCGTACCCCCTGCAACGTCCTGGGTGTTCCGGATTCCTGAGCGCCAAAGTGAGCTCATCGTTCTCTCTATCAACAGTCAATCTTCCCGCTTTGGCATCTTCAACCTTTCTTATAATCTCAATTGCCGCCTCCCGTAACGTGGGTGGGAATTCAAGGGAACCATCATCAGGGTTCAATCTTCCACCACGGGCATAATACCAATTCTTCGATCGTTCGGACCAGTCAAAGACCGCTGGTATGATACCTTTGTTGAGCAGTTCTTCTTCCATTTTCCGCCACTTGGGTGCTGCAACCGCGTAACCACCTCGACCAAGACGATGGTTATATTCGGTCCTCTTACTAGCACTTTTATGAGCTTGTGCGCTCTTCTTGGCGAATTTTTCAGTTCTCTTGTAATCCACAAAGGACTCCCAGTGATCCTTTAGCTTGGGATAATCATCCCAATTTGGAGTTCGATTCTTCTTGATATAATTTTTGTGCAGCTGGTTCTTGAAACTCTGTAATTGTCCTGCCATCTTCGATAGAGTCCACTTCTTCACAAAGTTTGGGTTGACGCCCGGTGAAAGTGTGAAGTGTTTTAAGATATCATTTCATAACATATTTTTTAGTGCATCCGGAACCACCCATGGATTATCTTCCTTTCCCTTCCATTCTCTATACGATATGGGCACGTTGTCCCTCACAATAGCACCGCATTGGGACAGGTACTTGTCCCTGACCTTCTTTGGTTCCCATGGCTGGCCAAGCTCATTGACTTCCGTGATATGAAACTTCACGTCATCGACGATTACTTTTGTACGCCCTCTCTTTGTCTTTTTGGTTGTCGAGGTTGAAGCCTACAAGTTGCGGATTCATTATTAACGCGGGGTTCGAGAATGAATGCATGATGAACTTAATGCATGATATATATACCTCATTGGAACCTTCTGCATTAACAATGAGAACGTCTTCATTATTGTCCTCGGCACGGGTGTTGATGTCCACGGTGCGGGTGTCGATGTCCTCGGTTATGTTGAGAAACCCGTCCGCCTGGCTTCGCTCCTCCTCGGTGAAGGTTGGGGTCTCGGTATTTGAACCACCAGCAATAAGGTTCTCCATCATCCATGCATCCTCGTCATTATTATCCATAACTCCGAATTTCTATGAATTTCTAAAATGGGCATGAATTTTTTTCAATAAACAACAATCTCTATGAATTTCTGAGAATAAACAAGAATTTCTATAAATTTCTATGAATTTCATGAATTTCCGAGAGTAAACATGAATTCACTGAATATACAACGATTCCTGATAATTTCTATGAATTTTTAAGAATAAACAAGAATTCCTATAAATGTCTATGAATTTCCTAAATTTCTGAGACTAAACAAGAATTCCATGAATATACAACAATTTCTATGATTTTCTATAAATGTGTATGAATTTCATGAATTTTCTATGAATATCTATGAATTTTCTGAATTTCTGAGGATAAACATGAATTTATATGAATATACAACAATTTCAGAGAATTTCTATGAATTTCTGAGAACAAACAAGAATTTTCATAAATTTCTATAAATTTCCTGAATTTCTGAGCGTAAACATGATTTTCTATGAATATACAAGAATTTCTATGAATTTCTTGAATTTCGGAGAATAAATAAGAAATTCTATAAATATCTATGAATTTCTGAGAATAACTAAGAATTTCTATGAATAACTAAGAATTTCTATCATTTCTAAGAATAACTATGAATTTCTATGAATTTTGCGACGGTGCCTACCAAAGGGGCGGCGGGGTCGGAGAATGACAACGCGTCGTGGGCGGAGACGTCGAAGGGCGGAGGCGTCGTGGGCGGAGACGTCGAAGGGCGGAGGCGTCGTGGGTGGAGGCATCGTGCGCAGAGATGTCGTGGGTGGAAACGTCGAAGGGGCCGGGAGACCTGTCACTAGCGCGGTGCCGGAGTTAGACCGGCCGACGCAGCGGACACAACATGACTCGGATATCTGTCGATTGCATAAATTTTTTTCATTTTCTAAACAATATAAATGAAGAAAGTAAAAAAATGCTGACGTCAGCAAAAAATTGCTGACGTCAGCTAAACCCCAATCCCTCGCGGCCGCGCGCCGAAGCAGAGGCGGCGGCGCCGGTGGCCGCGCGGGGGATTGAGGCCGGCGCCGCGCGCGTGGGAGGCCGGTCGGAGGGCGCCTACCACAGCGCGGCGGGAGACTCGAGGGCGGCCGGACGACTGCTAGGGCCGGACGGGGACAGCGGCGTGGCAGGGGACGGCGCGGCGTTGACGGGGACGGCGGTGCGAGGGGGACGACGCGAGGGAGACGACAACGGCAGCGCTGGACGGTGGCTCGAGACGGCGACGAGGACGGCGCGGCGTCGACGGCCGGGGATGGTGCAGTGCAAGACACACGTGCGCGCGGCGGGGAACGGCACGGCGTCGGTCCGCGGCGTGGATCCGGCGGAGGAGGCCGCGCGGCGGGGGACGGCGCGGCGGTGGACGAGCGTGGCGGCACAGGAAACGATGGCGGGGGAGACGACGTCGGCGCGCGGGGGAGACGACAGCGGCAACGCGGGAGACGACGGCGTGTGCGATGACTGCGAAGGCGACGACGGCGCGTGGGTGCGACGATGACGAGGAGATGGCGGAGGCAATGGCGCGGCGGAGGCAGTGGTGGATCAGTAGGGGAGAAGGGGAAGAGAAGACGGATATATATCCCCTCCCACCTTTAGTCTCGGGTCGTAACACGACCCGGGAGTAAAGGCTCTTTTGTCCCGGGTGGCCATACGACCCGAGACAAAAGGGGGGGGCCTTTTGTCTCGGGTCCTAAGGCCACCCGGGACAAAAGGGCCCTTTCGCGCGGGAGCCCCCTGAAGGGCAAAATTTAGCCCTTTTGTCCCGGGTGGTATTACGACCCGAGACAAAAGACCCCCTTTAGCCTAGGGCCGTAATGCCACCCGTGACAAAAGGGTAATTTTAGGCGGAAAGTTGTTTTTCCCCTATTTCTTTCCTCTTTTTCTCTTTCTTTCTCTTTGCAACTTAAAAAATAGTAACTTTTAATATTTCAACCATGCAAAATTATATTTAGTTAAAATATAATAAACTGTACTTTTCTATGCAAAATTATATTTTAGAGTTGTGAACATTCACTTTCAATTTTCATTTGCAACATTGATGTGCATTCCCACTAAAATTCAATTAAATCGAAAAAAATAATAAACTAATTCAGAAAAATCTCAAACTTGGTGGGTCAATCTCACATGACATATTCAAGCTTCATAAAAAATTTGAGACTAATACAACACTGCAAAGTGCATGGACTTCAGAATCGTTAAGAACTTAAGTGTTAGACATGGTTCGATGAAAGGTTCCATATAACTTTGTGAACAACGTGTACTCCATCTATGTCGAAATGGTCTGAAATTTTTTTTTGTCATTTACACTCAAAATATTAGCTCACGCAAGATCTTAGATTTTTCTGATGACTAAATGTATTATAGGTTTTTTCTTCGTGCTAAAGGAGCTAGAATATTGTGAATTACACATCAATAACTCAAGAATTATGATTCGACTTTCAGATAAATTAGACTCCTAAGGCACAAGAGAACTTGTGGCCAAGTTTGGCACCATTCCGGATCGTTTCAGGGGTGGTCTCAGCTCAACTTTTAATTTCTAGGTGGTGTCGCACGGAAATTCAATTAAACCGAAAAAAATACTAAACCAATTCAGAAAAATCTCAAACTTGGTGGTTCAATCTCACATGACATATACAAACTTCATAAAAAATTTGAGACTAATACAACATTGCAAAGTGCATGGACTTCAGAATCGTTAAGAACTTAAGTGTATAGACATGGTTCGATGAAAGATTTCATATAGCTTTGTGAAGCACGTGTACTCCATCTATATCGAATTGGCCTGAAATTTTTTTGGTTGTATTTACACCCAAAATATTAGCTCACGCAAGATCTTAGATTTTTTCTGATGACTAAATGTATTATAGGTTTTTTCTTCGTGCTAAAGGAGTTAGAATATTGTGAATTACACATCAATAACTCAAGAATTATGATTCGGCTTTCAGATAAATTAGACTCCTAAGGCACAAGAGAACTTGTGGCCAGGTTTGGCACCATTCCGGATCGTTTCAGGGGTGCTCTCAGCTCAACTTCAAATTTCTAGGTGATGTCGCACGGAAATACAATTAAACCGAAAAAATACTAAACCAATTCAGAAAAATCTCAAACTTGGTGGTTCAATCCCACGACATATTCAAGCTTCATAAAAAATTTGAGACCAATACAACACTGCAAAATGCATAGACTTCAGAATCGTTAACTTGTTGGAGACTAATAAAAGAGTTGATCACATTAGCATTACACAATTGATTTGATCAATAATCATTACATTATAATATTAATCTCAATCACGTAAGTATGGTGTCTCTTCACGTCCAAGCAATATGCTTGGGTCTACTTCGACAGCGAACGGAGGCATGTCATCAAACTGATCATAATCATCAGATTGATCTGTTTTGTCCTCGACTCCCACGATTACTCTTTTACCCGGAAGAACTATGTGACGCTTTGCCTCTTGTGGTCCTTCTTGTGGATTTTTATTCTTCGTTACGCTAGTCATATCCTTGACATAGAAAACCTAATGCACATCTTTGGCAAGGACGAATGGATCCTCTTTGAACCCAATCTTGGTCAGATCCACTATTGTCATTCCATATTCATCTTTCTTTACGCCATTTAGTTTTACCCATTGGCAAAAAAACAGAAGGATGTTCATCGCTCCGTACTCAAGCTCCCATATCTCTTCTATGATACCATAATAGGTCTTGCACCCATTGTTGTCGATGGCGTCCATACGGACACCACTATTTTGGTTTGTACTTTTGCGATCTTGAGCTCTCGTGTAAAAATTGTAACCATTTATATCGTAAGCTTGCCATTTTGTAATTGTGCTACAAGGTCCCCTGGCTAACAAAGGTAGTTGTGGATGAATTGTTGAGTTACCGATGAGTTGTTCACTCAACCATGAGGGAAATGTTTCCAAGTGACGGCGTGTAATCTAGAGTTCGGATTTGGTTGGATTTTGAGAAGCAATAATCTGCTCGTGTTCTGTCCTATATGGAGTCACCATGGATGATTGTTGCAGGACAGTTAGGTGTGCTTTAATGAACAAATCAGTATTATTTCTCAAACTTGATTTCCTTCCATTGGTGCCCTTTTCCCTGTAGCCTCCCCTCGTGTCGTGATACTGGAAGCCCAATCGAGTCAATTGAGTCGACAAAATCAACGCCAAACTCAATGACCTCCTCAGTTCCATATCCCTTGGAAATGCTTCCTTCCGAACGGGCACGATTAAGAACATATTTCTTGAGGATTGACATGAACCTCTCAAAAGGCCACATGTTGTGAAGGTATACTGGACCGAGAATAGTAATTTCTTTAACAACGTGTACCAGGAGGTGCGTCATAACATCGAGGAAGGAAGGTGGAAATGCCAACTCAAAGCAAACAAGACATTGAACCGCATCATTCTGTAGCTTTCCTACCTTCGCTGGATCGATTGCCTTCTGTGAAATTGCATTGAGAAATGCACAAAGCTTTACGACCAATAATCATACATTCTCTGATAGAACACCCCTCAACGCAACTGGAAGCAACTGTGTCATCAGCATATGGCAGTCGTGGGCCTTTAGATTTGTGAACTTCTTGTTCTTCATATTTATGATCCCTTTTTAATTCGATGAGTAGCCAGACGGAACCTTCAAACTGTTCAGGCAATCAAACATGCTTTCCTTCTCTTTCTTGGTGAGAGTGTAACTAGCAGGACCTAAGTAATTATCATCATCATCTTCTTCCGGATCTTTTTCATCATCATCCTCATGCGGAACTTTCTCATTCTTATGAAAATCTTTCAGGTCCTGTCATGCTTCCAATGTATCCTTCGAGTTACCGTAACAACCCGTGAAACCAAGGAGTGAATTTGTCCTCGAACGGGTATGTCAAACCAGATTTTTAATTGTATGCAATTGTTTGAACCGACAATGGCACATTGTGAAACAGGAGGGGTACCACCTAAATTTTCAACAACATGTGCGAGCCACTGCAAATGATTGAGAACCTGCATTGTTTGAAAATAATATTATTATCCGTGTGTAGTACGTAAACATCAAATTTATACAAGGAAACAATATTACTATGTTAGGACGAGGTCCCTGGCTTCGATCACCAGTAGGTAAGTCAATCACACCATGGGTGAAGTGTATACCTGGACGACGAGCATAAGGTGGCCGTTCATCACGGCGACCGCCACGGTGACCACCGTGACCAGAATAGCTTGCCATAGTTTTCCAAAACTATTACAATCTCTACAGGAAAATAAGAGAATAGTTAAATTTATTCTATATAAAAACAAAATATATAAGACCTATTTTCTAATAACTAAACAGATAAGTGCAAGAGCTCATTCCATTGCAGTGAGGCCGGAGGCGACGTAAGTCTGTACTATACCTTTTCTAATGACCCTGATCATTTAGGAAGTACAGCCTCACCTCACCATCATATATACGCACCTCGCTCTCCACTTACAGTTCTCTACATCACCAAGCGACAGCCCTACATCTCCTACCTAGCTACAGCCCTACATCACCGAGCCACGTACAGCCCCAGCTCGTCGGTGATGTAAGACTGTAGCTAGCTAGGATGTAAGGCTACTGGTAGAGAACGTCCAACCGACTGTATATGGAAAAAAGAAAAAAAAGAGAATGCCTAAATGTATTCTAAATAAAAACAAGAAATACTTAACATGTTGATGATTTGAAGACAATACGTGAATTCAGAGATGTGTTTGAAGCAGTGGTTCAAAATCTAGAAGCTGACATAGTGCACTACCTCCAGTTCCGACGGAGCCAGCAGATCAAGCATGATGTCGACATCCTCTCTCTCACTCTCTGAATAAGGAGTCTAAGAGCCGTTGTATATGCTAAAGCTAACCTCCTGAGAGGTGTCACTCAAAACATTATGCTTGAACAGCTGGCTCCTATCAGAACTGGAGGCAGTGCACTATATGTCTGAATTTCCAGATGTTGCAGCAAATAACATTTTAATTTTTTTTCTATATAAATACAAAGAGCCTAAATATAATGAAATAAAATTTCTATTGTCTCCAAAAATAAGAGAATGCCTAAATGTATTCTAAATAAAAACAAGAAATACTTAATAAAAATGAATTAAATAGGTAGGTAGTATATTTTCGTTTGGTAACGACCATTTTTTTAATAAACTAACTTCTAATAAATTAATTCTAAATGTAAATTTAAACGCATCTCTCATTATTTCTAAAAGTAAAAATCAATTATCTCTATATCAAATATTAGAAAATTAGAGGATGCTTAAAAAATATGTGAAACAAAATACAATGTTAGTAGCTAAATAACTACTTGTTTCTAAATCTAAAACATCTAAAAAACCTCATCTCTTAGCTCCTACTACTACCTAGAAACTAAAATTGCTATTTTCTCCATTTCCAAACCATAAATCAAAATTTAAACACAACAAATGAAAAGAGAATAAAAAATCTAATCTTGGCAACACTTTGGAGGAGAGAAATCTTCACAAATTGATGACGAAAAAATTGGACAGCACCTCTCTAGGAGAGAGGCGCCATATGGAGAGCTTGAGCTAGCTCTCGGGTGTGAAATGGGCAAATGGTACGGGCAGAGGAAGAAGAAGGAGAGGGTAGGGACTTATAGGCACCAGCCTTTCGTCCCGGATCGTTTTACCACCCGAGACAAAAGGTGACTCTTTTGTCTCGGGTCGTAAAACGATCCGGGACGGGACGAAAGCTTTTGTCTCGGGCGGTGCCACCACCCGAGAAAAAAGGGCGCCCCTTTTGTCTCGGGTGGTGACACCGCCCGGGACAAATTACCGGGGCCAATAATTGAGCTGCAGTAGCCGTTGGAGACCTCCCCATTTGTCCCGGTTGGTGTTACCAACTGAGACAAATGGGGAGGGGTCGTTTGGAGACTTTTCGGGCTACGTCGCCCCGAAGCCTTTTGTCCCGGCTCCAAAGTTGAACCGGGACAAAAGGCCTGGATCAAAAGTCCGTTCTCCACCAGTGTCATATGGTACTCAAACACATGTTTTCATTCCGTGGGTCAACATTGGATGCTCCAATGGAGCATCACGTGATCCATTTAGTAAATCTGGACCTATGGATCGAACCAAAGGCTGCTCCATAAGCACCAAAGGATTTTGTGGGTCAAACCATATGACAGACAGAAAGTTACTACTATTAGACTATCTTCGGGAATCCTCCCACCCTTCCCCATCTCCAAAATGAGCAAGCAAAAGCTACCGTAGTCACTCCAACAATATCCCCATCCCTTTCCTCAAAATGAAAAAACAATCTTCTCTTCCCTCACTCCTGAGATTCTCTCACCTTACCTCAAACCAACCACCGTGTCCGTCACTCCTCCTCGTTCTCTGCTTACCCGCGCTGCCTCCACCACACCAGCCGGCTCCACCAGACCCGTGCCGCCTCCTTCCTCCTTCCCCAGCCGCCTCCTTCCCCGCGCCGGCCGACGATCTCCCTTCCCGACGAGTCAGAGTCGAGCTCCCCTAGCCTCGGCTTCGATGGCGAGCGAGCATAGGCGCGGCTGCGGTGAACGACGGAGGCGAGCACGCAGCACGCGCAGCAGGCTAGCTCACACAGGCAAGCTCGCTGTTGGTCGGGCGAGATCCACCGACGGTCAAGCCCCCTAGTGAGATCCACCGCGAGCTAACGTGGCCACTGGGCCAGCTCGGCCTGGAGGCCAACGCGGCCACCGGGCGAGATCCACCGCGGGCAAGCTCCGCCAGGGGGCCAGCGCGGCCGCCGGACCAGCTCCGCCTGGATGCCAACGCGACCGCCGGGCCAGCTCCGCCTGGAGGCCAGCATGTCGCCGATGACCTCCTTCTCATCTCGTCATCAACACGTGTAACACCCGCGTTTTAACCCCTGATAAATCACACTCTAAATCACGCGCGTTTTCTTTAAATTCCAAAATCTTTACCGACGAGCTCGATCAGTTCCTAAACCTTGATCATCATTTCCGCTCCTCCCTTTTCAACCTGAGCCAACCCGGCAGTCGCCCGACACCGGGAATCCTTTCGGCCTGCATCCCGGCGAGCGCCTCAGATTCGTCGGCCCCGCGATCACCGCTGACCCGGGAATCACGTGACGTCGCGTCAGTGCTCGAGACCCAGAAAATTCCACCAAAATCTTTTCTCGTGTTTCTCCTAATTTTCCTAGCCTTTTTCTCAATTTTTCTCTCTTTTTCCTTCTCTTTTCCCCCTTTTCTTTTTCTTTTCCCCTTTTCTCCTTTTTCTTTTTCCTTTCCTTCTCTTTTCTTTTTCCCTTCTCCTTTCTTCCTCACGGCCTACACCGCGGCCCTGCTCCACGGCACGTGCACGCCGGCACGCCGCACGCCCTGCCTCCGCTTCGCCCCCACGCCGTACGCCCGGCCCCTCCTCTGCACGCTGCACGCGCCAGCCCACGACGAGACCTCACCCTGCCGCTCGACGCCGCGCCCGCCATTAACTCCACCTGCCCGTCCCGTCGCCTCCGAGCACCATCACCGCCGCAAGACGCCGCCCGCCTCGCGCCACCTCGTGCCTGCCAGCTCGCTCGCCACCGCATCGCTGCCCGACGAGTCGCATCCACAGCACCGCCGCCGCTCACGTCCCGTCGGCCGCCATTACTGCGAGCCGGTCGAACCTCCATTGCCAAGCTGCACGAGCTCCATGTGCGTAGCCCCGGCTGTTCCACCGCCTTCCCGCGCCTATAAGAAGCCATGCGCCGTTCTCCGCCCCACCATGCAGCTCCCTGGCCAACTCCCTCTCCTTCCCGAGCTCCCCATCGCCGCCGCTCCCAGCCGCCCCTGCCGCAGCCCGTCGATCTCCCTCCACGAGCCATCACCGTCCAAGGTAAGGAGCGGAATGGGTCGCCCTTGACCTCCTCTCTCCGTCCCCCCATTTCCCGGCCGCCGCCGTGTCCGGGAGGGCCGCCGCCCGCCACTGGCAGACCGCCCCTGTCCGGCCCCCTTCTCTGTTTCTGTCGAGAGGAAGAAGATGGTTGTTTTGCCATAACCCCCTCTTCTATTTCTTTTTCCACCCGAGACCCCTCCCCCTCTCTCTCAAGTTTGGTTTCACCGAAAGGCCCCTGATTCCTTACAAATAAGTCCCTGCCCTATTAAACTACCCCTAAACATATATAAACCACATTTTATGCACCGATCTGCCCCAAATTAATTCCAAATTTCACCACACCTTCCTCGGGTCTATTTATACCGAGCCATTCACCAATTTCTCATAGATAATATTTATTCTTTCTTTTTCTATTTATTCTCTCTTCGCGCTCAGCCGGTAAATCTTTGTTCCTTGTGTTGATGGTATGCTTGCTTGTGTGTGCCATAGCCGACGGAGTGAACGAGGAGGAAACCCCGGAGGAGTTTGGAGTCGCGTACTGTGCCCAGGAGCCCGAGATCCCGAACCGTGAGCAGGAACTCCTGGAGGACTTTGAAGATGGCAAGTTCAATCTCATCCATTGATGCATGTTTTAATCCCAATTTTATAAACACAACCCCCTGTTTTGTTTTATAAATTGCATAAAACCTAGTAGGGTAGCCACCCTTGATTGCTATGATTGTTCCTTGGCTTAAATGATTTCTTTCAAACTGTGTGAGTGCTTTAAAATGAGAATTGGGTATTTTGGAAAATGAGAAAAAGAGTTGTGTGGACGAGATGGACGAGTGTGTCAGGAGTATGGGTGAGCTCGTACCTTTGTGGTTGAGCGTGTTGGGAGATGTCCATCTTGTCGTTAAGGACCGGATTGCGTGACATCTCACCTGACCCAGCTGTCGTACAACCACTCGACCGTTGTATGTGGCAACGGCTTAGCATAAATCCCACTAGTTAATCTGCTAGCCATCAGGAGTGCGGATGAGCAGCGGAAGAACAAGGAGTAGGGATTGTTGACGGTGGAAATTCACCATTTCCAACCCTCAATATTCTCACATAAATGGAGGCATATGTATTATTTACTAGCATTTAGGTTTGAATAATGTAGTTCCACTTGTCCTTGGAGATTATTTGTATGTAGGTGATTTACCCTTTAAAAGAGATGGAAACTCCACTTCTATGAAGAAACCATGCCAACTCAGCTGAGGAGGTGGTTGCCACCAAGGGAAACATGGCAAGACACGTCATTGATCTAGGGGAGGCACTCACCGACGAATCAGAGGACGCCACATGGACTTCACATGGATTAAAGGGCCCACCTCAGATACCAAATCAAGCCATGCACCGGGGATGGATCAGAGGGCCCACAGGGCAGCCACCCAGTGGAAAACCACCAGGTGGGGCCACCCTAGGGGGCTAGCCGATCCTAGGATCGGCCGAACCGACCTAGGGGGCTCCATCCTGGCCCTCCACGTGGCAGCTCCCTATTGGTCACTTGCTTCACTCCCGGGTGTTTAGGGGCCATTTGGACGTCCGAGCAAGCCTGGTCCTTGCCTATAAATAGAAGGGGAGGGGCTCCCATTTCTCACACACCACTCTCTCATTCTCCTCTCACTTTTAGTTTCCAAGGCTAGGGGGTAGGCTAGAGTAGCTCTTCTTCAGGTTCCAAGTCCTCTTGGAAGTTTAGGTATGAGTTCTCTTTTATCTTTATTTCTTTGTATGACTTTGATCTACTTCAGTTATTCAGCTATTTCATATAAAGTCATGGTAGATCATATTCTTGATATGTTCTTGAGTTCATCCTCTGTTCATCATTTAGAGGCTCGTGTTCTTCGTGAACACTACCTTTTGATCCACTTGAAGGGTGATAAACTCCTTCCTTATGTGTTTGTTCATAAGTTAGAGGCTCGTGTTCTTTACGAACACGACCCTTTGATCCTATTGATCAGGCATAAGAGAGTTCATATCTGTTCGTATGTCTAGCCTTAGTTGATCTTGTTAGATGGCATGAGAGTGTTGCATGGGGTCTGTGTTCAAGCTACGGTACTCGGTCTAGTTGACCAGTCTTCTGGTGGCTTTCACCCTGGGTCACAATAGCCCGGGCCGGGTGAAGTCTAGCAGCAACGTAGGCATGGTGCCTGGGTTGTCTGGCTACGATAGTTATGAGCATACCCCCCGTAACAAGAGGTCGGTCCTCAGGTGGTGACAGCCCTACTGGATCCTAGGGCAACCTCCGCGTTGGGGTACCTGCTGTAGGAGTCTAAAGTCTAGTTTCGTAGAGTGCTGGTCGTCGCGGGCTAGCTCCCCGTTTGTACCTGGGTGCTGAACCATGTTTCCCTCATGCAATACTCATGCCTATCTCTTGTATCTTCTAGCTTTGTATGTTTAGTACATTAGAACCTAGAGCTAACTCGTATGTTCCCCCTAAGCCGTAGTGTGCTAGAGTAGAGGTAGATTTGATGTGTGTGTGTCACACTACCCCTATTATCTTTTATTTTACCCCTGTCTTTGAGTGTGTTGTTCCCTATATCTATCTCTTGGTTTACATTCAGAGCAAAAGCATAAGTCTAAGATATCCGTCATTGCCTTCCTTAGATTCGATACCCTTGGAATACTCTCCTTCCTTGGGGAAATGCTACAATGGTTTATCTGTGCGCTTGCAGATTCGTTCATGATCGTTTAGATTAAACCTATGGCAACTCTCAATGTTCACGCTAACCTGCGCCAATTAGTTGTGACATTGGGAAATGCCAACAGACACTTCTAGTGCTGACGCTAAGGATGGATTCCAAATCTGTTCTTAAGTGATCGACATTCAGAAGTGTCAACAGGGATACGATCTGTGTGAGTTATGCCCTGGTTATGTGAGATAACCCCTTGGTTGTTTTCGTGGTGGCTAGTAGGGTTAGCTAAGGTAGTAATGGCTTTGTTAGGATCCGCGCCGACACCAAGGTGTTCGGGTGGCGGTACCCTACTTGTGGGTAAAGTGTACAACCTCTGCAGATTGTAAAACCTATTCGAATAGCCGAGTCCAGGGTATTGGACGAGTCACGGTGTGGTCACAAAACTAGTGTTTGGGTTGTGATTGTTTTCATGGCGTGAGTGATTTTGGAAACAGAGTATGGTTGTGTGCCTGGGCTACTGCGGACGGGGAGTCCGGTAGTCCTCAATTGGTTTTCCTTTGAGCAACTGAGTTACTTTGGTTACAAAAACCGTTTGCGAAAACCTTTTCGAAAACAAACCCCTGCATGAGTAAAAGTTTGTTTTTCACAAAATTTTGATCCCTGTTATTCCTTGTGCATGTTCTGATGTATAGCCCCTCCGTGGGTGGGGTTGGACTTGTTGAGTACGTATGTACCACTACAAAAAAACCCTACGGTCTATGACAGTCGATTTTCGTCACGGATCATCAAAATTTCGTCATAAAACGGCATCTATGACGAATTTTCAAAACGTCATGTATTTACGGAGGAGGATCCCGACTTTGTCCCCGAAGACGTTGAGTAGGTTGCCGTCCTGCACCCAACCCGTGCCTGTGGATTCAGGGTCTCCACAAGAAGCTTCCATGGTGCAAGACTCTGATCCTATCTTAGATGATGCCGGTGTCATAGTTTGGCTAGTAGCTCTTATGTTATTCCTCTTGATAGTGGTGCTTCAGTGCCCACTACCTCGACAGTTTGTACGGTAATGAACCATCTGATGTAATAAATGTGTTACCAGCCTCCTGAGACTGGTATTTGTATCACATTTAGTCCCCTTTGATGAGGAGACACTTCAATACGCATTGACCTGCGGAAGCGGGGAGGCGCGGCTACCGCCGGCGTGTGCGGGCGGCTCGACGGGCAAGGCTGCGGTGGCTTGGCTGGGCTGCCTCCCTTCCCTACTTGTCGCCGTCCATCCTCCACCGGGAACACCATCCTCCTTCAGGGAGCACATGGCGGTGCGGCGGTCCTCCTCCACCCCGCGGGATCCAACTGCCTGGAGGATGCGTGCCTGCTTTGCGCAACACCACTGGAGGGCTTGGTGTTTTGAGGGAGAGGTCCCTTCCCTTGGTGCTTATTCTTCTCTTTTTTGGATTAACGTAAGAATTTCTAGACTCTATCGGTGAACGTGGTGGCTTCTTTTAACTCTGTTGTATTAAGATAATAGATAGTGAAATTGCAAATAAATAGTGCTGGAATAGTATTTCTTGTGAGAGAAAATATGATAAATGTGACGGATGTATAGTATTTTTCATTGTTCCTTTTCACTCAAAAGAATGAGGCCTAAGAGGATGAACTGTAAAAGTTGTACGGCCGATTGAAAATCATTTATGGCCTATATACATATATATGCGTTAGATACTTTGTGTATTCCAATTGTCGACCATACGTGTGTTGTCTCAATCTGACTTGACCGTCTTGTTTTTTCTTTGGTTATTTTCATCGTCTTTTTAATATAATCTACAACTCTCCTACTTGGTTCGTTAAGAAAACATACGAAAAATGTTTGGGTTACCAGTTCTCAATTTCTTTTCTCTTTTTTTTTTTTTGAAACTGAAGTTCTTAATTTCTTATGAGAAGCAAAAAGGAAAAAAAAGAACACAAGGTGAAAGAAATGCAAAAATGATAAGAACCATTGGTCTTCGCTCACACACCGGTAAGAGTTTGTTCTGTCAAGACTCATCATCCTTAATAGTTTGGGGAAATATAATGCTCATTCAGCAGTGGTCAGTACACCGTTTTCATTTTTGCCAGGTTCTCATTCTTCAAAAGGAAGAGCTTTCCCTCATACGTACATCATATTCACGCACTTTTTGTTGTGCTCGTACATGTTCATCGATGTACAAGCACAGCGAGTGAGAATATCACCAACGACAGTTTTAGGGGAGATTACAAGCTAGGTTTCTGCTCTCATCCACATTGGTGAGAATGAAGGCAACGTGTCTCTGTGCCTCCTTGGCAGCTGAAATCTGCAACTAAGAACACACTTCAGCAGCAATCCAAACGTGCAACTGCAGATCCATTAACCACACCATGAATCACGATGCAGTACAACACAGCCAGTCACACACGCACTTACTGACTAAAGTGCGATGCTACTTGTTCAATGTCTGCAGCAAATTAGTGGAAAGATTCCACAGGGAGTTGCGACAAGACACGTCATTACTGCTCACACGTAAAGCATCAACAACAACGCAAGGGACAAATGCAGGCTCCATAAGTCAGCTGCAGATGGCCAGGAAGGCATCCATAACAGCAGAACATCACGATCATCATAACGACCGTTTGTGACAGCACAGCAAATCTTCGGAGCTAGTCCACACCACAGTCCTCGTCAGAATGCCAAAGTCTTCAGTACCT
Source organism: Cenchrus fungigraminus (assembly GCA_036936925.1). Lineage (NCBI taxonomy): Eukaryota > Viridiplantae > Streptophyta > Magnoliopsida > Poales > Poaceae > Cenchrus > Cenchrus fungigraminus. Next base: position 46,944,432 of record CM072769.1, on the reverse strand, counting down.
ACGAGGGCACATCAAGTGAAAATCTGAACTGTAAAAGCATCCTGGTTTAAGCCTGATCATGTTGCAGGCCTTTACATTCACGCAAATGCATGAGTTTAAAATGCCAGGATGGACTTTGTAAAGGTTTGGGCCACAAGATTTTGTGGATTCTTGAAACAAAAGGGAGGCACAGGAGTGACATCAAGCATGCATTTTCAAGAGAACATGAGACTTACCATGACAAACCTCAATAAGGCTTTATATTAATTTCTGGGGGAGAGACAATATTGGCATATAGTATCGTGACTAGTATGCCCACTCCTTTATCACCTGCTGGGCACATGATTTCAATTTTCTTAAGCTTTTCACAAGTGAATGGTGTCACTACTTCAGGAGGGGAGTCTGTTTGAACTGCATCAGAAGGAAACCACCAGCGATGATCGTAGACACCAAGCTGCCAATAAGAATAAAACACAATCACAAATGATTCGTCAGCAAAACTGCAATGTGGAAATGGACAAAGCCTAAATATATCTTCCCCACCAAAGTGTCGGGAAATCCTGAGAATACTTGCCTTCATCAACTTCAGATTAAGTTTCTCCAGATTAGGTGAGTGTGCAAGCAAATGCAGCAGTGCTTTGCACTTATCATGCAAGCACCAATCACTGAGATACAAAGTTGTCAAATTGGTGAACTCCTCTTGAAACAACTGCATATCGCTTTGCAGAATATACTACCCAGCCTGCAAGTTGAGTAGAAAAATGCCATTAAGATGAAATACTAAATAGAAAAAAAATTGATCAGGGGTGTACGTGCACACGCACACAGAAGGAAAATGAATAACTTTGTATAAAGCATACCACACTATGTGGAAACAGCAACTCCAAGTTCTTGACATTTGAAAGAGCGGCAAGAGTGTCACAAGCATCAGCAAATGTAACCTTCTGAGGATGGCCTATGGAAACTGAGGCTGTTGCCAATGATTGCACTTCCACAAGGATAGGCATTGAACATAGAAGTGATCCAATGTGCAGGGAGACAAGATTAGGCATGGTTATCTCAATATCATAAAAGTTTTCATAGTGATCAGGGTCTGGGAAACAAACATAGTCAATGCTCAGGTTCTTCAATGTGTCAGAGGAAAATTTGGTGCCAACGATCTCACAGTTTATCATTTCTAGATCTTCCAATGCAGGGCAGCCTGAAAAGAACTTCTCTATGAAATGATCGTCGATGTAAACATAGCAAAGATGCAGTTTTTTCAAGTATGATGAGGTGAAGGGACAGTGCTGAATGTTGAAGACTGTAGGCTCGTCTCCCCCTCCTGATGTATCATTTTGGTCATGGTCGATAATGCCCAGCTCCTCGACATTGCTCCTGAGGACATGGCAGATCCACAGGTACGCAGTGCTACGGAAATTCTCGAGATATATGTCAGGCCCGTTGGCACGGAGCCAGAACGACTTCAGGGGAGTACAACCACGGCTGAGCAGCATGGCAGTCACAAACTTGAAGAACCTCTTTTGGCTGGTGAAGCCCTCGGCGTCGATGTTGAGGCACTGCAAGGACGCCCAGAGGCGGTGCCACCTCGGCGACAGCACGCAGGTGCGCACGGCGTCCCTCGCCGGCAAGAACGACATAATGCGGTGGAGCAGCTCGTTGTTGAGGCCGCTGATCCTGTCTCCTTCGTCCGTTGCCTTCGCACTCTTGGCGCTGGGCGTGCCCATCATAAGCTTGTGTTGTTGTTCGACGAGCTCAGGGGCATTCCGTCGCACAGGTGATGGGCACTCTAGCAAGCAATGTGAGCATCAAAGCCATAATCTACATTATCTGAACCTGCAGCTGATCCAAGAACACAGATTGCCTCAATGTGAGCAAAGGGGGAGACCGGGAGAGCAGCGTTAAACATCAGCTGGAGATGAAGAACCACAATGGCCTTGTTTGGATGAAGGTGTTAGTGTCAGTTTGTAGCAAACTAACACCAAAACTAACACTTTGGAGCCAAACACATGTGTTAGTTGGAACAAACACCCCTCAAAAAACTAACACCTCCAAGAGGTGGAAATTGGTGTTCCTTTGATGGACCCCACCCCTTTTCTCTCTCCCTCTCCTTTTTTAAATGATTGGAAAAGTTATTTTAAATGCAAACTAACACCTCCATCCAAACATCCAAGGTGTTAGTTTTTTATGTGTTAGTTTGGAGGTGTTAAAAACTACCGCTAACACTAACATCTACCATCCAAACACGCCCAATGTCGCACACGCGTTGAGGAAAAGAAGAGGAGAAGAGAATACCTCGAGATTTACTTGAATTCGAGGGGATTCCGGATCGACCGAGAGAAACGGGAATCTGAAACGATTCGTTGACATTGTGAGTTGCTAGGTACCATCCCGAGACTTTAATGAAAGAATGCAGAAGAAGGATCAAGAAGATACCTCGAATTCCGCTGGAGCTTGGAGGGGATCTCCGCCGATCGATCCGGGACCGGAGGACTCGAGCTCGACTGAGGGAGAGGGAGAGTGAAACGGGAATCTAAAGGGAGTAAACGAGGAGAGAGGCTTTTACCATTGCACCCTTCGGGTTTTTTTTGGGTAAAAGTACAACTCAGACATACCATATCAAGAAACGGGGAGATATACTCCTACAGTCCTACTCCTTCCATCCGTTTACATTTTAGATTAAGGATTAAAATGCGGCCTGGGAAAATCAAAATACAATAAAGATAGCTCTAAGATAGAAAAAAAAGCTAAATTTACATATGATGTTTCAAGTGGAGTTCATGTCTAAGTAGGATATTTATTCGTAAAACTATAAATTTTTGTTTGAATGAAATAAACTTATAGAAAAGATAACTCGGAACTAGCATCACTTGCGCACTTTTGAATTCAAAGAATAAACTTTCGTTGGGCTATTATTCCTACATCTTCTTGTAAAAAAGGCATTGTCATTTCTCATTTTTATAGTATGCTGGGGTTTAACTACAATTTTCCATTAGAATAGATTTCTAAAATAGTTACATATATAATATTAATATTGTACTTTCTAAAACAAACCTACATATATGACTATCATGTTCCAAACTAAATAGTTCAAAAGCTATCAACATTGAAATTTTTTGAAGTCTGGGTTGACCAAATCTATAAAGAAAGGTCAGTCTGTGTGATGACCGAGGGACCTTTCGACACTTTGTACAATTTTCTTTATCAAATGTCAGAATTGTGGTTTTTATGCATGGGACAAATGAAAGTATCTTCCAAATAAATTTCAAACAAATCGGATATCTGAAAAGATACCCCCTCTGTTTTACGTATAAAAAGGAAAGATAATATGCCTAGATTAGAAAGCAGCTAATTAATACCTTTGTTTGGCACTAAATCTGGCATTCTTGGAAAGTGAGTAAAACTATGCACATTTTATCAAATTTCCTACCATGTTATAGCATGTTCGTTTGGTTGGTGGCAGGTGACTGCTGCTGATTTGTTGTGGAAGGAAAGTACTGTTGCTGGTGGTTGGTATTAATTTGGTGTGAGAGAAAATACTGCCGGCCGGTGGCTGATAAGCCAAACGAACAGAGCTGAAAAAACTGGACGTTATTACTTAGAAAAATAATTAATAGGAGCCACAACAATGGCAAGTACTTCCTCTGTCTCATAAAAAAGTGCAATTCTAATGTTTCTAGGACAGATTAGTGGTGGCGCGAAAAGACTCTAGTACTCTTATTTGTTAGCCATATGCAGTAAGTTTTGACATGCAGATCAAATATGATTACTTAATTAGGCAGATAATTAGATCTATTTTCTAAATTTGTACCTTTTGTGAGATTTTTTTCAAATACTATGATTATATTCTTCATGGGACGGAGGGAGTATTGATCTCCTGCTAATCCTTTTTCTGCTATATATACTCTCAACCATGGATCCAGCAACCAGTACTCACACACTCACCAATCAACTTACTCGAATAGCACACAGAAGGAGAAGGTACCTCATCAGTGTGGACGATGGCGACGTCGTACATGACGAAGAGCAGGCGCATCAGCAGCCAAGGGCTCTTGCTCCTTTCCTTGCTTCTCTTGGCATTCTCTGTCATTCCTGCACCCATGGTCAGAGGTAAATTCCACAAATTTTTTTTGAAGGGACGGCGAAAGCTTACGCTTTCCCGAAATTTTATTAGAAGAAGAGAGTTGGCCCAGTTTATAAGAAAAACCGGACCGAAAACCATACAACTCCAGTCCGAAGACCGCACAACTAGGGAGGCAAAACCGCCATTCCTCACAACTCCAGGTCAAAAGACCTTACAACTCAGGGGTATAAAACCCGAAAATCAACTCCGGTGGGTTGGATTGGGACGTCAAACCAGCACCGCACAACTCAAAAGGCCCGGTGGGTTGGATTGGGACATCAACATGCACCGGCCTAAGCAACTCAAACAACTATGCTCGGTCCGCGACACGAGCCAACTCCGCTCGGTCGGATTGGGACGTCGACACGAGCGACCTCACACCACTGCTATAACTGAAAAACCCCTCTTCTTCACTACTCTCAAGCTCAACTCCCTTCAAGACAAGAAAAACGAAACTGCAAAAAAAAAAAGAAAAGGAAGAGAAAACCCTCACTGAAGCAAACCATGTCGAAGACCCTGGCTGAAGAAGCTGGCGACACCGCCGGCCCACGCGAGAGGCTGCGCCCGTGCTGGAGATGCTCGACGTCGCCTTCAGGAAGGGAATGACACCCGTGCGCCATCGACGTCGTCCCAAAGAAGGATGAGCTTTCACCCGCATCTTTACCACGGACAGCGGAAACGGATGGCACCACCAGCCGCACCACCATGGGGCTGTTGGGAGCCACAGCACGACCGCCACCGTTGGCATCACCACAATGCCGCCGGTAAACGTTCGTGCGAACCGTCGTCGGTAATGCCACCACGGCACCACCGACACCTCGTTGCTGGAGAAAGGTGGCTCGAGGCAGCCAGCTACGCCACCAAGGCGTCTCTGGAGCATCGTCTTCCGGTCGCCGCTAGCTACACCCCCGCGACGTCACTAGCATCGGCCCGAACAAGCCATCGTCGGCCGCGCCACCATGGCGCCGCCAACACCTTCCAGAGACGAAGCCGCCGCAGGGGGCAGGGCCTCATGGCCGCCGGACCCCCTACATCCCACCGCAGCAGGCAGCACCCGACGGCTGCCGGGTCCACCGCCGCGGCCAAGGCGCGCGAGGAGGCCGGGGGCGCTAGGCTCCGCCGCAAGGGAACGCCACGGCAGAGCCCGCCCCGCACCGGCCGCCACAGGCCCCCGGACGGGCTCCACCGCCGCCGCAGCGGAAAGCCGCCAGATCCGCGAGCCGCAACCCGCCGAAGCCCGGGAGGGCGGATCCGGCGGGCGAGACAGCGAGCCCAAGGCGGATCCGGCCGCGACCGGCCGGCAGCAGCACCCCCGACCAGAGCCGCCGCCATGGATGCAACAAGAGGAGGGCGAGGGGGAGGAAGAGAAGGAGGAGGGGGAGGGCCGCCAGCCGCAGATCCAGAGCGGGGAGGGCCGGATCCAGACGAAGGGGCGCCGAATCCTTCGCCTCACGCCGCCGCCGTCACCACGGCCGACAGGGCCGCTGCGCGCCGCTCCTCCGCCCTGGAGACGGCACCGCCAGCCAGCGAGGCGGAGAAGACCCCGCCGCCGCCGTCCTGGGGGCCTCGGCAGGCCCCTCCGGCGGCGGCAGGGGAGGAGGGGAGGGGAGGGGGCGCGCGGAGGTGAAGGTGGTGGAGTCGCCGCCGCGTCGCCCGAGCGGGGGCGAGCAGCAGCGATATTCTTAGTTTTTGTTCAATACCTTTGCCCGCTTGTCACTACCGAAAAGAAGCAATCAAGACAATTCCACAAATCAATCTCAATTTTTGGGGGAGATTTGTATTGTCATTTCACTGCTTCTTTGGGCACTGAGATCTGTTTCGTGATGTTTCAGGTGACACAATAGACGGCGGCAGGAAGGGCAAGATCGTCGTCCACGAGGCCGCCGGAGTAGTCATCCAAGACGACGACGTATTCAACGGATGCTAGCCCCACAATGGCTCGGCGTCGAGCGTCTGCTGCACCAAGGACAAGCTGTGCTGGCCGTCCTTGTCCGAGTGCGCCATCAACTGCCCCTGCAAGGTGCGATGCAACGGCCGCTAGCTATAGGCGTCGTCACCATGCATCTTCAGAGATGTGCAATAAACTAATAATCTTGTACCAGCAATTGAGAGAATTGGTCATAAACGATGGATTTGTTGCGTAGAAACGTGATTTTGTTTTGGCGAAATGGCCACCATAGCTTTTTTGCTGAAACCCCATCGTATTTTATAGAAACCGCCTTAAAAATGTCGCGGTCAATGTTTCGCGGAAACTTGCAAATCTACACTTCTACTGGTAGTGCAGCCGGCCTCGGTGTGCACGTTGAGGCACGGCGGCGGACGCCCGGAGCCTGCAAGCTACGACCCTGAATCTACAGAAAGAAGGGGAGAAGAACCATGAAGATACATTTCAGCACTCTGAAAATTTGCGTGATTGTCATAAGATATTATTCGGGGAATGAAAAATCTTTTTTCTTTTGCGGGTAGGGCAATGAAAAATCTTGAAAGTTGGTCCGAGAAAATTAACCCGCCTACCTAAATCCATATATGCATCCTAAATCCATATATGCATCGGATATATAGTTTTGTGCCACTTCAAAACCATATGAAATGTGTTAAGGTTATAACTTTTCTCGCATCAAAGCAGAGAAATTTTGAACATCTTATATCAAGAGAAACACAAAGGTGCACAAGAGATGAAAGATACAAAAACGGTCCGAGAGCCTATAACTCAACATTTTAGCTAGCAGAAGCAAAAATGGTGGAAGGTGGTAAAATATATTTGTTTTTACCAAAGATATGTTACAAAAAATTAAGAAGGCATGTTTTTCTGAAAGGGGAAGTGGAGACCCTTTTCATACGACAACATAGCTCAGTCATCGTAATCACGATGATCGATGGATTACACACTACTTATACTCAAATATAATTTCACAATGCATTATATTCCTTCAAGTGGCAATCCCTTCTTTGTCTCCATTACTTCTCTTTCTCTATACTATATCTTCTCTATGCCTCTAACTCAGATATTGTTGAGAGACGACAAGGATAATCAATCTTGAAGCAATAGAGCCTACGCGGATTATAAAGCCGGCTTGTTTGTGGCCGGCACAGACACAATAACAATGAGGGTTTATGTAGTAGTGACTATTTCTTCATATCTCTCTGTATCTATTTCAATTAATAGATATCTATTGTATTTATATCTATATCTCTATCTTTATTTCTCCATCCTTGTATGTTTATCTACCAATATCTCTTCTCTACTTCTCTTTTTCATTTCTTTTATATCTCTCTATTTCAATCGATTCTAATATTGATTATATATGTCTAGGCAATCTTCCGAAGCATATGACAATTAATTACAATATAAATTATTTGTAAATCAAATCTTTCATTGTGTATACCAATTAATTATGACATTAGTTATATTATCTAGGAAATAATTTATAATATAATTAATTATGATATCATTGTTTTTATCATATCTGTTATATATGGACTATATATATGCTAACCATGCATGAGGCGACAATTCATTCGGTTATCAAAAACATTCAGACGACGATCATCACATAGGAGTTACTTCGATCTCATCCACCACTGATGGCAAAGTACATGAAGCACACCATGATGATCCAAGGACTCTGGCTGCTTTCCTTGGTCATTCTAGCATCACCGACTGTCGAGCGTGCACAAATAATCGGTAATAGATACATCAAATATCTTTCCTTCCGAGGTAAATATGTACACATATAGTGTTCATTATGATGACAAAGTCTCAAGCCATTCGATTGATCTTCATTAGGGCAAACCAAAGTCGACAGCATCAACACTAGGAGTCTGATAACTGGTAGCCATTTGGAAAATTTTCATTGCCATTGCTACACAATGAAACTTGCTTTTTACTGCTGCAGCTGCGGCAGACATAAGTGCTATGACAGCATGGGCCAGTGCAAGATTTCGTGCCATAGAAGAACAAGATGAACTGCTGCAAATTAGAGAATAATAAGACGCCACCTATACTTTCTTCAGTTCGTACATGAAGATCATGAAGGTGTTCTACCTAACCATGAATGTTGTACCAAGGATTATCGATAACTTAATTTACTCGTGGCTGTACTTCAGTTCACCGTATTTATTTTGTTACCTATTCATCTGAGGATCAGTGAAGTGAGAAAGCCAGAAAGAGATTAAAACACCATTTATATTATATACCTACCTGTGCTACATATACAATCGTGTGCATGAAAGTTCAGCCATCATGGCATCATGCATGCACAGAATAATGAGAAACAACTTGCTACTGTCCACATAACAGACATAAAAATGGGGGTAGCTGCAAATGTCATGATTTCCAAAAAAAAAAAGCGTACACGACACAGAAACAGCAACTCCAAGTTTTTCACGTTTGAAGGAGCACCAAGAATGTTGCCCATCAGCAATCTCTTCTCTATTTCTATATCTTTATATCTCAATCTCTATCTCTCTCTATCAAATTAAATATTATGGAAGCCAGTTCTTTAGGTGGCAACAAAAAGTAGACTCTAGTATGAGCCCATCTTTAGGCGTTTAGGCACGGCGGTGGACGCCCGTCATCTTCCTTTTCCTCCTCTCCTAACCTTTTTCTTCCTTCCCTTCCTCTTTCTTTGCTCTTGCTTTGCAGCCATGGCTGGCGTCCGCTCACTGGGGATAGCCGGATCCCGACGGGGGAAGGCCGGATCCGCAGGTGGGGACGCCGGATCTGCAGGCGGGGACGCCGGATCTGTGCTTTGCCGGGCTCGAATACCGCGGCGGCTTGCTCCCCGCCCATGGGCGTGGCTGGCGGCGGCGGTGGGCGCTGCTGTTCGCGGTGGTGCCTGGCGCCTGCGGCTTCGCTTGTTCCGCGTCTTGGGTCGCCAGAGCAGCCACCCTGGGGGCCTCGGGGTGTCCGGGGGCGGCAGCGATGGGGCTCGGTTCGTGGCGACGGGCACCTAGGGCACGCCTCGGCGGCGGCCGCGTGCGCTTTGGTTCCTCAGGCGGCGCTGACGGCCGGTGCCGGGTCTCGTAGTAGTAGCCGTCTTTTGCGGCGACGGGGCCCGGTCCCTGACAGTGCCCAACGGCTCGCGGTAGCGACTACATTGGAGAATGGCTTGGTGGCATCATGGTGGCGCGGCTGGCGGTGGCTTGCTTGGGCGTGTGCTTGCGGCACCATGGTGGTGTGGCTGGCAGCGGCCGTGCGTTGGTGCACTAGAGATGCGTTGGTGGCGTAGCTGGTTGCTCCGAGCCGCCTTTCTGCGGCAGTGATGTGTCAGTGGTGTTGTGGTGGCATGACCGACGACAGTTTGCACGGACGCTTGCCGACGGCACCGTGGTGGTGCTGATGACGGCGATTGTGCAGTGGCTCCCCAACATCGCTATGGTGGTGAGGTTGGTGGTGCCAGCTGTCTCGTTGCTCCGCATTGAAGATGAGGGTGAAAACCCATCCCTTCTTGAGACGACGTCGATGGCGCATTGGGCGTCATATACTTCATGAAGGCGACGTCGGTCTGCTCCAGCGTGAGACTTCCTCCTACAGGGCTTACAGTGTCAACAGGCTTATCCGGCTTGGACGCTTGGTGCTTCGACTATGGTTGTTTTTGTGAGAGCTTCTTCTTCCTTTCCATTTAGTTTGTTTTCCTTTTCTTTGTTTAAAAAAGCAAAAAGAAAAAAAGTAGAGAAGAAGAGAGGTTCCAGTTTGTGGTAGTTGTGTGTGTTGGCTCGTGTCGATGTCACAATCCGACCGAGCAGAGTTTAGTAAAGCAGTTTTGAGTTGTCTTGAACGGTGCACGTTGATGTCCCACTCCAACCCACCGAGTCGCTTCAGTTGAGTTGTGCGGTGATGGTTGATGTCCCAATCCAACCCACCGGAGTTGTTTGGTCTACGGACCTGAGTTGTTCGGAGTTTTCTACCCCCTGAGTTGTACGGTCAGTGTACCGAAGTTGTGAGAGGTGGTCCTTTACCTCCCTAGTTGTACAGTCTTCGGACCGAAATTGTGTGGTTTTTGGCCCGGCTTTCCTTATTAACTAGGCCAACTCTCTTTTTCTAATAAAAATTTGGGAAAGTGTAAGCTTTCACCGTCCATTCCAAAAAAATCGCCCTTAGGATAATCCAGCTCAGCCAGCTATGCTTCTTCAACATTTCATAGTCGTACTCATAGTTATGGTATCACTAGATGTTTTCTGCTATATATACACGGACCATGAAGGGACTAGGGAGGACTTGCTTGAGATCCATTACCTTATCAATCAGGATGGTAATCTTCATGAAGCACACAACTGCTTTCCTTGCTTCTTCTGGCATCTTCTGTTTCTGTCAGCATCTCAGCGGTACCACATCCAGAATCAATCTGTCAGTTCATTCATCAAAATGAAGATTTACCTGCATGTACATACATCAACCCTATATTTATTTTCCCCAAGTGCTTCAACAATTATCCATGCAGGGTGAACTGCGGCTGAAAAGAGTCGGTTAGAGGCTCATTCATCGTAGGCATTCTCCAATCGATGTTGTTGCCCTCTCGGGATAGTAATCTGATTGGTATTCAGGAACTGAAATAAACAAACAAAGATCTTCTAAACTTTGAGACAATTGTCATCCTGTTTTTTGCAGAAAAATCCATGAAATGTTTTTACAAACTTGTAAGTACTCACTTGACAGGGCTCGTGAACAATGTGAATACAAAGCGCTATCTCATGTAACATGTCTCAGCATGCAAAAACATTTGATGCAACGGAGACGTGGTCTCTTAATTGTATGAACTGGATAGGTCTTTGAACTTTCAAGCATAGCCATTGACCAGACGCTAGAACAAAACATTGAAGTATAGAACACACACGCTTACTCATTCGAATGCCAGGCAAATAAAAAAGTCTACAGCAGACTAGAGCAAGTTTCAAGCGAAATAGCAGTAAAAGATGTGAAGCGATGTGCTGCATCTGCGCACACCAAAGCACCAGGCCGTAATAATGAAGTCAGAACGCAAGTGCAGTAGTAATCTTCCAAGTTCTAGTTCACAGTCTTCATCCGACTGCAAAAATCTTCAGCACCTACAAAGCCATAACAAGTGAAAAATGGTGCCTACAAGGAGTGTTTCAAGAGAACAAGAAATTTACCAAGATGACCCTTAAAAGGGTTTGATACTAATTTCTGGTGAGGAGATTATTGTGGCAAATAGTATAGCCACTAGCATGCTCACTCTTTTATCGCCCATTGGGCAGATGATTTCGATTTTCTTCAGCTTCTCACAATCTAATGGTGTGTCTGTTTCTTTGCAAGGGGAATCTGTTTTAGCAGCAGCGCTAGAAAACCAGTCAAGAGGATCATAGGAACCAAGCTGTCACAAAGAATAAAAAAAGAATTACATGCCAGTCAAGAACATAAGTTGAAATCAGGAAATCGATAGAATATATATTGCTTTCTCTGCCTGGGTGCCAGAGGATACTGTGGATACTAACCTTCCTCATCTTCAGAGTAAGTTCCTCCAGATTGGGTGAATGTTTGAGCAAATATAGAAGTAATTTGCACTTACCATGCAGGCACCAATCACTTAGAGTCAAAGTTGACAAATTAGTAAACACCACTCGCCACAGCTGCATACCAATTTGCAATGAAGACTCCCAACCTGCAAGCTCAGTAGACAAATGACATTTAGTGATTTAGATGAAATACATTAGAAACAACCGGCTACACAGGAACAGAAAGTAAAACAAGGGTAGCTGCAAGTGTCACAACTTGGTATAAAGCTTACCACCACATCATTTTGAAGCAGCAACTCCAGGTTCTTGACATTTGAAAGAGCACCAAGAATGCAACAGGCTTCAGCAAATGTAACTAATGGATGGTCCAATGAAAGCGAGGCTGTTATCAACGACCTCATGCCCACAAGGGAAGGTGTTCTACAAAGAAGTGCTCCAATGCGAAGGAAGACAAGGCTTGGCATGTTTATCATAATCTCATGTTTGTTCCCATACCTCTGATGGGGTGGGAAACCGACATTGTCAATGGTCAGGTTCTTCAACATGCCAGAGGAAAATTCCGTGGCATAGATATTGCAGTTTATCATCTCCAGGTCTTCCAGTGCTGGGCAGCCAGAAAAGAGCTGCTTTGTGAACCGATCGCTGATGGCAACATAGCAAAGATGCAATCTTTTCAAGTAGCACGAAGTAAAGGGATAGTGGTCCAGTTGCAAAGTCATATCCTCGTCCATTTCCATGCCTTCTACCTCTACCAAGTTCTCCTCGACAATGCCCAGCACCCGAACATTGCTTCTGAGGGCATGGAAGATCCAATTGTTGACAGCGAAATCAAAATTATAGAGGAAGGTCGTAGGCCTTTTGGCACGGAGCCAGAACGAGTGCAGAGGTGTGGAACCACGACGTAGCAGCAATGCAGTCACAAAATCGACGAATCCCTCGTCACAGTCGAAGCCCTCGGCTTCGAGGTTAAGGTACCGTGCAGAAGTCCACAAGTAGCGCTACCTCCGCGACAGCACACAGGTGCGGACGGCGTCCCTCGCCGGCAGGAAGGACATAACATGGTGGATCAGCTCGTCAGGGAGGTCGCTGATCCTGTCTCCCACGATGCCCATAGCCTTATTAGCGACCTTGCCACCGAGAGCGTTCATCGTATTCAGCGCCGTTCCGTCGAACAGATGGTGTGCACACAGCAGGACATCGTCAGCAAGAACCCGGAACCTACGGCGTTCGAACCTTGCAGCTTATTTTGAAGGACACAAACACCTCAGGTAGTCAGGTCAACAACTTCTTTTTCTCGCAACACAACCACCGTATCAAGATTTCAAGAACATTGTCAACCACCTTCACGATCGATCTGCACAAAACGGGGAGCAGCGTTGAGCATCAGCGCAGCTAGAAAGCTACATCTTCGCAGATGCGTGGGGGATAGCTCTCCTATAGATGAAGAGAAGAAAGCAGAGAGACTAATCAAAGAGGATACCTCGAAATCCTGCTGAACTTGGAGGGAGACCCTAGATTGACCGAAAGAGGAGAGAGATGGTAAGCTGAAACGACTTGGCGAGAATTTCCGAGATGTGCAATATCTACTATTTACCTCTCTCGTGCTCCGAAATTTTCGTCTGAGATCACGGGACGCATCCTATTTTATATTTATTATAATTATAATATTTCCCATCTAGCAATTATTCTATTTCAATATGATATTTTAGCATTATGAAACATCATAAACCTGATTGTTTTAATAATACTAATTGAAATTGTAAATGCATAATATTATTTCTTGATACAAATATTAATAGAATTTGTCATTTTAAAGTTTTTGTACTAAGAAAAAAGAAATATGCCTTGTAAGACAAAGGTTCAACTCGATGATATTCAGAGAAGTTTTCATCATTGACTGTTGGTCTTTGTGGTGCCATGGAAATGATATTATTTTTTATATTGTTTCTCTTTCCTTCTCTAAATGGAGAAGCTTTTTCATCAAGGAGTTGAAGGCGGTCACCCATAGGGCCCTTAGAGCTAAGCCGCGGTTGAGTGATAAAATTACTGTTTGGTTGTGTAATCTCCTGTAATGTTGTCATTTTCTCCTTTTGGGATTTGGGCCTTGTAAACTGTAAATACTTTTGTTGTATATATACAAAAATAGACGTAGGGGCCTCCCTGCTGATTTCCGTAAAAAAAAAGACTCCAATGTTTTTGTACTTAAAACATTACACATGAATAAATGCATATCATTGATTTGTTAATGTAGAGTATGGTACCGTTAAGTATACCACCGAATTTTAATTCAAATGACTACTAGAATAAAGATGTATATCAACAAAGCATAAAAAATATAATCAATTTTTCATTTCTTTGTCTCTTTTTTATAAACTATGTTTCAAGTCGAAAATTTCTAAATGGCTCTAGTTCTTGACAAAAATGTAGGATTACTATTTGTAAAATTTTAAGTGTTGTTGTTTAATTAATTTGCGGAGTCAAGTTAGTCACTAACTCACCAAATCACCATGATTGTTAATTTCACAATCTTAGGTGCAAGTAAATTAGTATTGGATTGTTAACTCATCTATAAAGCTATCTCATGTAACATGTCTCAACAGGCGAAAACATTTGATGCAACGGAGACATGGTCTCTGGATTGAACAAACTGGATAGGTCTTTGAGGCATAGCCATTGACCACACGCTAGAACAAAACACAGAACACACAAAAAATCTTCCAAGCTCTAGTTCAGTCTCCATCCGACTGCAAAAATCTTCAGCACCCACAAGGCCATAAGAAGTGAAAAATGATGACTTGGGATCCTCTGACGTGAACTATAAATGAGTGCTTCACAAGAACTAGAAATTTACCATGATGACGACCCTGAAAACGGTTTGATAGTAATTTCTGGTGGAGAGATTATCGCCCAATTGGGCAGATGGTTTCAATTTTCTTCAGCTTCTCACAATCTAATGGTGTCTCTGTTTCTTTGCAAGGGGAATCTATTTCAGCAGAAGCACTAGGAAACCAGCCAAGATGACCATACGTGTTGGGGGTGCATATTCTTAGGTGGACTAAGGCTAGAGATCTCTTTATAAATTAAGAGGTCCGAAATAGGGGTCCGAGGGTTAGTTTGTGAGGCTTAGGGACTTAGTTGCAACATGCGAGAGCCTCGTTGTAAAGATCATGGATCTATTTCTAATACTTGACCCTACACCAATGGACTAAATATAAACATGCATCCCCTCCTCCATACACATAGAGCACTAGGGTTGGAGGAGAGGACTTTTGACTATTTGTTCATATGTTGTCTCTAGTCTCAATCATCTCTGTTATCTATTCCGAAATCAGAAAGAACATTGACGAATCTCAAAAGGGGAAGAATACCGTCGGGCTGCCCGATCTTCCTTCTCTCTCCTGCGGTATCACGGAACGTTTCATTTAATTAGAATAGGGCTCAACTAAATTAGTGCAGCAAAACATAACATCATCAAAAATTAAAAGAAGCAAACATGCATCTTGAACAATCCATAAATCTCGTGCCCTCACTCCGGCCTCCTCACACAACAACACGGCACAACCAGCAGTCGGTAGCCATCAAACACTTTCGCCGGTAGTAGCCAGCCTCCTGGCAAATCCCGCGTGCATCAACAGCGCCCAGACGAACGTTATGAGCTCGCCGCCCCGGGCAATAGCGTCCGCGTGCCCGTTGAGGTTCTCCGACGGAGCGACGTACAGGATCATCTGCGACCAGAATCCAGCGAGCAACCTCCACGCCGCCTCCTCCCCTTCCCGCTCCAGCTCCTTGGCAAGCTTCACGCCGTTCCTCAGCACCTCGTGCTCGGCCCTCTCCTGCAGCAACGATACCAGCTTGTCGTACTCCGACTCCGCCTCCGGCAGCGCCGCTGCCCTGCCCCTGCTGCCTGCAGCCAGAGCACGCATGGAGTCCTTCTTGACCGCCATGTACAAGCCCTTGCTCCATTTGTCGTAGTCGGGAAGCAGCTCCGGCACGCACGCCACCAAGTAGGCGCAGTACCGTGACAGGTGCGTGGCAACAGTCATGTCGCCATCAGGAGGGGGTTGTTGGTGCTGCCACCTTACCCCAAGGATGCCTGTTGCAATGTGCCACGTGAGTATGATATCAGCGATACCTTTGCCGTCGGAGGCCCAAAGGAAGGTGCTGCCGCTTCTGCTCTCTTGTAGGCTCTGCTGCCGGAGAAACGTTGCAGGATCAGCCAGGAATCCATCGTTGTTGTTGGTGCTGCTGCTACTTCTGAGCGCATCGACAATGGCAGCCTTCACCACCATTGGCACCTTGACACTCATCTTCCTGTCGCCCGGCAAGTGGAGGAGACGCGAGATAAGGGACACTATTGGGTAACTTCTGCTTGGGCGGAGCACTAACACCGAGCATTGGTTCATTTTGTCATCCCAATGCTTCATCAGCCGCTTGCACCTGCATCTCAGCACACGCCCAAGCCGTTCCTGCATGGAAGGAGATCCCTGCCACATTTTTGCATACCTGCCGATGAGGCCTACTTTTGTCCAGTTAGAGCAGATGTAGGTAGCAATCTCCCTTACCTCAGCAAGCACAACAAGTACAATGAGTATCGCTACCGGAACAACATCAAACACTAAATTTCCAAAACGCACCGCCTGTTCATCAAAATTTTTTTAGTCATCAGGTTTAGCATCGCAAGTAATCCAGCAGTCAACCTGAGCTAGATCCTCCCCAGCTTCCATGTATTTGATGATTCTGGTGAACAATATTATGACCAACACAGCAAGAAATAAGCAGTAGGTTATGGTCAGCAGTGAGGCAAAGATGCTTAGTATGGGCAGCCAGAAGTTTGAGTAGTGGATTGGGACGGACGAATAGTAATAGTCATGAAGAAAAGTGAGCTCATCAGTTATCACCCCATGCACTCTTTCATGGTCCTTGTCCTTGATCAACACATGCAGGAAGAAGCTGTAGGATTCCTGAAAGCCTGCCTCAGCAACAGTGTAGCCTGCAAACCGGCACCGCAGCAACTTGAACAATGAGAATGAAAGGCACACATCTTTGAGCCATGGTGCTGATGTCAGAATCTTGTCATCCGACAGCCAGATTCTGTCAACAGTTACCAAGCCAGAACAATTGTTCATCATGGTCATGTCATCTTGGTCGTGCTGCAGCCGTTTGAAGAAGCAGCCATGAGGAACCTTCTCTACATGATGCCTTTGCTCTCCTGTAACTACAAGTGGAGGAGGACAATGCTCAACTGTTTGTGGTGGTATACAATGTCTACTGATCCCCTTGCGCAGTTGCTCCATGTATCCAACAATAAGAGGGGGATTATATTGTGTCCAAATGCAACAGAGCGCCGGGCCTTTAGGAATGCATAATACCTTAGTGCCATTTTAGCAAAGGAGAGAGCAAAGATTGGGAGCAAGAAGTCAATTGATTCTTCCATTTGTGGTGTCAATGGTGATACCACAAGGTAACACGACCAGATTGCCTGTACAAGCAGTGCCATAGGGAGCCCAATGTTTCGGCCTTCTCTGTCAGTGGCAGCGACCATTGTACATGTAATGATTCCAACAATGTTTACAAGGCCTGCCCACATTAGGTCTAGGAACAAGTGCATGGATGCATTGCACGCGATAGCGAATGCGATCTCTGGAGGGCCACCATAGGGTTGTTCTGTTGGCAGTGGAAAGGTGGAAACGATGGCTGAGGCACTGGAAACGACATAGGAGAGGATCGGCAGGAACAAGGTGGTGGCTCCCTGGAATAGGGCTCGAACAAAGGCACGGTGCCGATAACGACTTCCGTATGTGCCTATCCCGACTAGGATCGCGGCCAGGATGGCGTTGCCCAGCGTGAGCGCATTCACCCGCAGCACCTGCGGTTTTATCACTGCGGTGCGTTGGTTGAACTCGATAATTGCAGAATAGGGACATCTGACCTAATTGAAGCAATGAAACAGGAACAAATATAAGTACACTCCTGACATGGTTCCTCGCTCTCAAAACAAATATTTGAACAATTTGAGGAGCCACTAAAAAAAATCAGGTGAAGCACTGCCATTAAAGGTGGACACGATCCCAACAAACAAAAGAAAGAGAGAATACTGCATTGCATGTCACTCACTGTGGCCTTTTCGAGTTGGCCAGCAAATTTAACCGTTTTCCTTACACAAATGTGTGTATCCTAGTGAGAATTAATGGTAATTGTAGTATGAAAACTTGTCTAACGGCACAAAAATTTGCATGTTTTCTACCGCCATGCATCTCAGTCTAAACTAATATATATAACTAAATTTTGTGGCAGCATCTAGGGTCGTCTGAACAAATCGGGTTCTGTTTTTACTACATCGGTCGATTGGCCATCGACCAAGAAATTCAGCAGCTAGCAGTATGTGGACGAATCAGGAATATATACCGGAACGAAGGTTTTGTATTGCGGGGGAAAGGACAATCTTTTCTAGGGCACAAAAAAAAACAATCTTTTGTATACTAGCAGATAACGATTGTTAATCTTACCTTTTGGCTAGGCGCAATGGAATGCTGCTCCATGGTGTCGTAAAATATACTAGCTCTCATGCACTCGCACTCGGAGGTGGTGATTGTGTGCCTCTGTCGACAGCTCTAGCTGTTCATATATGTATACTCTGAACAACTTGGAGCTAGAGCAAAGAACATATTCAAAGTATATTATATACATATATATGAATGGTGAATCTGTTCTTTTTCGGATAGTGCCCACTTTGATTTGTTCTCCACAAATGACTTCGAATATGTCTTTTGCTGGCTCCGATCCGTCCCGTGTGTAGGCCATTGCATGCGCTGCCGTATCAGAAAAAGTTGAAGTTGCTCGTTCGCGCCAACGACTCCTTGCATTGCCCCCTCCATAAGAAACGTCCAATCTAGTATGAGTAATTATTTGACCGTCTTTCCTTTTGGGAACGCTGTTTTTTTCATTCGCAGCTCTATATGCTATTTGGTTAATTTGTATGTGTGTTAGAAGATATTTAAATATTTGTCATCTTTACGAATGACACTCCTTAAGATGCACATTTGCCACCAGAGACAGAAATTGATCGATCCATGGTCGCGAGGAAAAAGCAAGGAGATAAAGCTGGCTTTAGTGGAGAAGAAGAAGAAAAGGAGAAAAGGGGAGGAAGAAGACAGCAAACAGGGGTAGTGAGGTAATTTCCATGGCTGATCCATGCTCACGAGGACGAGGCTCGCCATGTTATAGATATAGCAATTCGGTAGGAACCCGCATATAAAAATGACATATCAAGGAGCGAATAACTATAATGGAAAGAGGCAGCTTCAATTCATACTAGGATGTTAGACTTTGCTGGGATTTAGTTTAAGTAGGATTTAATCTCGGAATCGGAAGCCATTCGGCAAGGACGAAGCATCTACTCTCCCATGGTCAATAGGATTTGTAATGTCACTTCCAGACAGTACTACACCTTGAGGACACCTCCTTAGGTGTCTCCAATGGATATAGTTTTGACACTCTGTTTCAAATTGTAGTCGTTTCAATTTTTTTAGTTTCATGTATTTTTGTATGCATCTAAACTATACATATAAAAAATGTTAAAGCAACCTATAATTTGGGTCAGAGGGATTAGTGACTACGTACTGGGAAACATATATATGTTTGCGTAAAATGGTCATATGCAAGGTTCTTGGATTATTTGTGATCGTCATGGTTGCCGACGACAAGGACCTCCAGATCTTGAAGAGACCTCCGTTTATATGTTACTTTGGGATAGGCTTAGCTCTTTTCTCTTCTTTCTTGTGTGTACATTGTCGACCAGGAATCCAAAGCGGTCCGCTCGGCAAGCAAGGCCTCACTATCGATAAGAGAGAAAGCACGTCTCTGTACGTGTTGCTATGATTTTCTTGCAGCTTTAAAAAGGACTCGCCGGGTGCGCCAGCAAGTAACCTGATCATTCCCGTTTCTTTGCGGTTCCATCTCTGGCATTTGCTTTAATAGTGCATGTGATTGCTTGGCCAACATGTTTTTATGAAATGCCCTGTTGCCACAGTTCAAAGCCTCGGTCGTATTGAAAAATGGCTTTGGCTCAATATATAGTCGAGTCCCACAACACGAAACAAGCAAGGCATAAAAAGATATCAAATTCCTGGGTTTTGAACTCTGCATGTAAAAATGTTATTTCATTTGAAGAGAAAAAGGACACCAGCGTCCTCGCAAAAAAAAAAAAAAGGACAGCAGCGAACTAACATAGGGTTCCGAAACGGTATAGCATTAGCACAATCTTTGCCTGGTTCACCAAAATATTGTCCGGCTTTACGTTGCGAAAACTCATTTTAAAAAAACTAAGCCGATGAGGTAAGACCGCCCCCACGGTTTTCATTAACCATGTGTTTGGTTGGAGGAATAGAGCCAACCCGGACGGAACCGACCCACTTTTGGGCTGTTTGGATGAGGAGCAGAGGGAGCGGAGCGGCTCCAGGAGGTAATATTCGCCTCAGATCCGGGTTGGCTCCGTCCGCCAAAATTCGAGGGACGGAGCCAACCCATCTGGGTTCCGTCCTCGTCCGTCTCGTCCGTCTTCGTCCGCGTGCGATCGGCGAAGGCCTGCAGGAGCGGCAGCGGAGCGAGCGTAGGCCGACGGAGCGAGCCGAGGCCCGCGGCGGAGCTCGTCCAGGCCGGCGGGGCGGAGCTCGCGCCCGCGACGCTGGCGGACGAGCTCCTGCCCGCGGAGCTCGCGCCCGCAGCGGCTGGCGGAGCTCGCACCCGCGACGCCAGCGGACGAGCTCGCGCCCGCAGCGGCGGCGTAGCGAGCCCAGGCCGGAGGCTCCGAGCTCCCCGTGCCGGTAGGGCTCTGAGCGCCTTCCTTCCTGGACCCTGAGGAAGAAGGTAAGATTTGAGGAAAAAATAAAAAGAAAAAGAAATAAGTGAGAGTTTCACAGGTGGGGTCCACTGATGGTAAGTGAGACTCTCACTAACGGTGTTATCATACCATCCAACCTGTGTTTCCAATTTCTTCAACCAAACATGAGATGGGTTGACTCCGTCCCCAAAATCAGAGGTGCAACCAAACACTGAACGAGGGGATTTTTTCGGGGAATAAATCCCCGCTGAGATAAACCTGCGTTCGAAGGGATTCGAACCCAGGCCGGCGGTGTGTCCATCTGCAATGCCTACCAACCGAGCTACAGCTCGTTCTCAGCGCAAAACTCATTTTATAATTAAAGAGGAATGAAGCCGGAGATAATTCCATTTTCTAAAAAGAAATAAAAATGTTTCTCTTTAGTTTTTTTAGATAATGGAAGATAATGATATTCCGGTTTCAGATATTCTTTTTCAAGAATACATCAGATCGACTAGCAAGATTACTAAGCAGCGCATGTTCCAAATGGATGTGTAACCAAAATATCGGAAAACTTGATGTACTCACGAAATAATGGACGCTTGGAAAATGTAAGGAGAGAGAATAATGCATGATTATATATACTCATAGTAAAGAAGTACAGCTGTAATAAATATATATTTACATGTGGCATATATTGAATAAGAGCCATTTGTGACAACTAATGTTTAGGAGTGCCATTATAAGTAGCTAGATCGATGTTAATGAGTTATTTGGATGAACCATCTCTACACCAAGTAATTTTGGTATGAATGAAAAAGAGACCCTAGGGTAAGCATACTACTCTATTATATTGTACTAATAATATCAAGCTCCATCATTTCATACTACTCTATTATATATACTGTACTAATTTCTATGTTTTCTGCTCTATATATATACCAATCATGGATGGAGAACTTGATATTCATAAGCTCATTAGCCAGATTTAGGAGAATACCACAACATATTACCTCACCGGTCAGTCAGGATATGATGGCAACATTCATGAAGCACAGCAGCCAAGCACTTCTTCTCGTATCCTTGGTTGTTCTGGCTTGTTCAGTTGCTCCTGCACGCATAACAAGTGGTAATCACCCAATCAAATCAACTTCTTTTTGTGGAAAATAGAGAGTGCTCAATTTGACGGTTGATTCGTCATCAGTTCTTCCATTTTTATACATTCTTATGATATATTTCTTAGAGGATATATATAAGTGTCTCATGTATGATCTTCAGGGCAAAGGGTTGGTGGCACGGATGGCAAGACGACAACTGTGGAGGCAAGCAACAACAGCACCACCAAGTGTTTTGAAAACCGAAACTCGCCTAGTGGAGGATCTCCTATTTTTTGCTGTAAGATTTTGGATGTGTGCTTCTCGTCATCAGCTTTTTGCGAGTCGCATTGCTTGTGAAGATTATTAAGTTATTACTGAGGAAATTAAAAGCATGACGTGATAATCCACCAATTAGACATCATGCTCATATGGTTATAATAAGTATCTCCGACAATATTATATTTATAGTGGCATGAGAAAATGTGGAAGCATTCCAAATCGATTTATTCCAAATTGATTACCGATTACCCCCGAACGACGAACGTGTTCAGCGTGACGAGCTTCCTTTTCACGGGCTTATTGGGAGGCCGAAAGGAATGAGCCCCTGAGACTGAGAGCAATGAGCCCATGAGCCCAGCCAGAGCAACAACAATCCTAAAAAACTCCAAGCCGTCCAGGTCCAGCACTCGATCGATCTCCCACTTGACAAGCAGAAGTGAAGAGGAGCAGAAAAGACAAAAGTGGTTATCTTGAATCTTTTCCCTTTTGAGATAAAACTGGATTCCGGATGTTTTTTTCACATGAAAGATTTGAATCTTTTTTTGACAGTCTATTCTATCGCCAGGGTTGTCTTCAAGATCTTCATGCATGTTTGCATGTACTTATTACCCGAAGATCATCATCGCGACTAACCAAGAAAAATTGTTTTACCGAGCATGCATATATGAAGACAGAAATTTGAAAGACAAGTTAATAGTCCTTGTTACTTGCACTCCTACTTTGCTGAATTTATTTAACCCATCAAAAACATATATTTTTTTCCGTTGGTTAGGTACCCGTCTCCTGAATCTAGACAGGAATCTTGTGGCACGGTCGGGTAGAATGGAGGTTGGTGCAGGAATCTGCAGTTGCTGTGTGAGAAGGAGCAATTTGCCATTGCTGTGTGACAAGGAGATGACATCAGTGCCAGTCACCTCTATCGGCCAATAATCGTGCCCTGCGCTCGCTCTGTTTCCTTGTGAAACTTGAAATTTGCAAAGAGAGCTAACCGGCCTACAACCAAATTAAATTAATTTACTCTACTCTACTGTTAAAATAAAGCTCGTCGTCAAACACTCAACTTGTCCTCTTATAAGACTGTCAATATTGTGTTATAGCACGTCAGTCCCATCAACAGCCGTTTCGCTAGCTTGATTTGCGATCCACCGACAACGACGGCGCACCGAATTGCAGCGTGTGGCCGGCGGCAGCGATTATCACCTGTGCTGACCTTCAACTGACATTTCTTTTCTCGTCCTTCTCCAACTAACCGAAATTCCAAAAAAACAAAAAATTGTGAGCAAACTACTCCATATATTGTCGTACGTGCACGTGTGTTCCGTGTGATTATATTATTACAACATTTACAAGTTGATGATGACCACCTGGGATCTGATTAATTATATATTATACTGTTAGTTAGTGCAGGTTATAGACACCTACACTGTATTTGTGTTTTCAAAGATTTTATTTAAAAAAATTACAAGCAGTATGAATTGACGTGAATCTTTGTGTCGTTGTGGTGGTGTTTGGACCGAGGACTAAAGTTTCTACTTGTCCTATCGAATCTTATTAGGGAACTACTCACTCCGTTTCAAATTACTTGTCCTCTTGTTGACTATTGATCACAATATTTAATCATTCATCTTATTTAAAAAATTGTGCATTCATCGTTTATTTTGTTTGTGACTTACTTCTTCATCAAAGGTATTTTAAGTATAACTTGACGTTTTGCATATTTGCACAAATTTTTTGAATAAAGCGAATGATCAAACATTGTGATCAAAGGTCAACAGTGACAAATAATTTGGGACCGAGGGAATCATTATATAAATAGTTATACATAGAAGGTTAATTCATGAGATATGTCTAGCAAATTACTCCCTCCGTCCCACAAAGACTTCATATAACTTTCAAAATTTGTTCCACAAAGAGTGTTCATGTAGCATGTATTAAATGTTCTTCTCATTAAACTAACATTAAGTACGAATAAAATATTGCATTGAGAAACGCATGGAGCCAATAAAATGCTTATTTGATCTCTTTTCAGGTTCTAATGCATGATTAATTAGGGACAACAAGGTCATTTGTCACAACTACTAATATGTTTTAAATTTTTCTAAACGAACAGTCTTTGTGCGACGGAGGGAGTAGCCTCCATCTATGCAATTAGTTTTACAATTAGTTTATATTTAATACTTTAATTAGTAACCAAATGTACATTTGATATGAAATG
Organism: Cenchrus fungigraminus; assembly: GCA_036936925.1. Taxonomy (NCBI): domain Eukaryota; kingdom Viridiplantae; phylum Streptophyta; class Magnoliopsida; order Poales; family Poaceae; genus Cenchrus; species Cenchrus fungigraminus. The sequence continues at coordinate 46,920,445 of CM072769.1, read as the reverse complement.
AACTAAAAGTTTAAGTTAGGGCCCGCTTGGAAGGGCTCCTGCGAGGCTAACTCTGGAGCCGGAGCAGACGGAGCTCCTCTTTTGTTACTCCACCGACTCCGCCTTCTGCCTATGCAAAACAGCTCCGGCTCTCTGGAGCTCGAGGGCGGAGCCGCTCCGCCATTGTGGCCGTTTGGTAGGGCTTCGACCGGATGTTGGGGAATGGGAGCTTCGGAACCACCACCATCGAACGTATGGTTTCAGTGCGAAGTTGCTTCGCATCGAAGCAGCTTCGTGACGGTGCTAACTGATTAACCCATTCTGTCTATTGGAGAATTGTTTGAGCAGGTTGTGGCCGTGAAACTAGGAAGAGAATTGCGAGGGTCGAAGTGCCTTCGACCCACTGTTGCTTCATCCGGAGGTGACGATGACTGATGCAGGCGAAGGGAGTGGCGTGAAAGCGTGGCGCCGGGCGGGAAATGAACATGACGACGACCGTACGAAGCCACGTTGGAGGGATGCTCGTGTAAAGGAGTCGTCGACGTGGAAGCAGGCTGGCGCGACCGTACGAAGGAGCTGGCGTGGCCGTACGAAGGCCGTATTCCCTATAATACCCTTTAAAAGGTGTCGAGAACTAGCCGTTGTGGGTAAAAAGGTGTAATTGTGTTGGAAAGTGTTGACTGCACCCCCTATAAATAGAGGGGTCTCCTGTAATTGACGTGAACCGCATTGAATGAAAAAGAGATCTCAAAAGTTTGTGTTCTTGTCTTTGCAATTTATTCATTCCTAGTAGAAGTAGAAGTAGTAGTCTAGTGGTAGGGTCGAAGTAGGGTAGTTGGTGAGGCCGAAGGGGGCTTCCGAAGGGCAGTCACTCAAGCCCTTCGGGAGTGAGAGCAAGTGAGAGCCATGTGTGGTTCGAGGACCGGTGGATGGTCACTTCCTGGTGTGATGAGTGATTGACAACGTGGTGTGGACTGATTCTTGGCTAAGTATTGCAGGTGCAGGTTGCGGCTTGACTGGTGTTGGTGCAGGTGAAGAACAAGCGCGAAAGGTCGTTGCCGGTGAGGCCTCCAGGTGTGGAGAAGACAAGTAGGCTTGGTTCGAGGGACCCGGTGGCCAGTGGGGTCAAGTGCGGGCCGCATGGTGGCAAGAACGGCAAGATGAAGTCATGGACGGTTTCTTGGTTGAGCCTCAAAACCAAGGTCGAGCCGGGACTACGTGAGAGCCGAGTCATGAGTGGTGATTGGCGGAGGCTACACCGAGTTCGCGGGGTTTCCGGTGGTTCACCAGAAAACCACTGGGTTCCTTTGTTGATCCACAAAGCCAAGACCGAAGAACCGAAGACGGAGGTGCAGCAGCTCCAGACCGGTCTGACCGGTGTGCAACGACGCAGTCCGGAATCTTCGAAGCGGAGGACACGCGTCGGGATCGCAAGGCTTGCGTCGAGGCTAAGTAAGTTTGCGGTCGCTGGGCATCCGTCCGATGGTGCGAAGACAAAGACTTCCAAATTTGCCCTTGAGGGGCATGTATCCCTAGTTAGCTAGTAAGGGTATTTTAGTCTTTCGGTTGCCTCCATATAACCTAAGTGGTGAGAGGATGGCAGCCATCTCTTGGAACCCTAGCTCATTTGGTTTTCCTATTTTTCTCTTCCTATTTTCCTTAGGATTTTCGTAGGACTAGCTTGAGAGCTTCATGGTGAGATCTTGTGAGAGGGAAGGATGATCGGGCGGCAAGCTAGACCTTGTATGAACCTCTTTGGTATGTATAGATGATTCGGCGTGGTTCCTCAAGGCTTGGTTGTGTCTTTCCTGTTTCTCCTTTTTGGTGATTTTCGGAGACTTTTCTTGACGAATTTCTTGTGGCGGTTTTGAGACCTTTCTCTTTGGGATTTGGTGGGGGATGTATGCATGAACCCCTCGTGGTTCTTTTCTCTTTGATTCCCCTCCCAAATCCGTGAGTAAAGGGGCTCAATTTTGGGGTTTTCGTGGTTCTAGGGTTCGTGGTGTTCTTGGCGGAAATCCTTCGATTCCTCTTGAGGTGTTCCCATGAGGTATTCTTACTATCCCCAAAGTCTTGCGCGAATCCGTGGAGCGAATCGGGAGATCGGGAGTTGGATTTGGGGGAGTTGACTCGCGGGTGCTGTTCATCCCGAGCTGCCCAGGCGCGACCAGTCTGACCAGTGCTCTTGACCGGTCTGACCAGTGCTAGCCCTTGGTGGGATTTGTCTCGGGGAACAGCCTTGTCCGTGTGGTTTTGTCCCGTGGTCCTGCTGGTCAGTTCTTGGCGTGTTTAGAGTTGTTTTGCTAGGTTTTGTGAGGGGTTCTTCTTCCTTCCAGGTTGTGTTTCGGAGGTGGTTTTTGTTCCAGGGCCTAGAGGAGTCACTGAGGCTTCCTGGAATGTTTGTTGTGCGGCTGCTGTAGCCACCGGCCTGACCGGCGCTGTCCACCGGTCGGATCGGTGTCACCGGTCTGACCGGCGTAGGCCATCGGTCTGACCGGTGTAGCACAGGCAGCAAGCCGTGCAAGTTTCCGCTGTGTGTTTTGGTGAGTTTTGGCTCGGAGGGTTGTGTGTTGGTTCCTAGGACCAGTAGCACTCCAGTGGCTGCGTGGTCTTGACCAACTTGGGTAGTTGAGTCGGAGAAGTGTTTCGGAAGCCGTGTTCGTCTTGTTGGAGTTCCCATCTCCTTCAAGAAGAATTTTTATTGGCTCCCATTCACTCCCCCCCTCTCTGGTTCGCCTAATCGGTCCTTCAGCAAGGGGCTGTTGTTTCGGCGTCCACCTTCGGGCCCGAGCTACACCAACAGTTGGCGACCACCTCATGGAAGAACTTCGTGCCAGATGGCGAGGGGAAGGCCGTCGAGGCAGCCTTCGGCGGCGAGCCCAACAGTCAACAAAGAGTTGGAGGATGGAGAGATCGAGCACACAGCAGACGGGGCCTTTGAGGTAAGCCTCGAAGGCTTGAGAGTTCCGGTGGAGGACATTGAAGCACTTCGAAGGATCCAGATTCTGATTGCTGAAGCAACCACAAGGGCCGCCCAGGAGCAAGAGAACGCTCCGTCCACGTCGCAGGTGCAGACCCGCAGCCAGGCTGCTGCAGGGGCAGCAGATGGGGATGCAGAGGAACGAAGGAGAAATGAACAGAACTTGAGGCAGGCTGAGCGAAGCTTCGCCGTATTGCGCAATCAGCTGACACGAAGCACAGCCATTCGCACGGACCCAAACCAGCCACCACCTGCAGATCAAGCACCACCGGTGTTGCCACGAAGGGAGAGGCAACCAGAACCGCAGCACGAGACGCAAGACCCAACGTGGCAAACACTGCAAGCGTTGCAGGCGCAGATTGATCAGCTGAGGCAACTCAGGGAAGGGCCCGAAGATGTAGGCTCTGGTAGAAGGGATGTGCACGCACAGCACGATGAGCCATTTGGAAATGTGGTACCCATTTCACCATTGTCCGTCGATCTAGAAAATGCCCCATGGCCACGCCATTTCAATGCAACTACTTTGCCACCATACGACGGCGAAACTGACCCCAAGGAATTCTTAATGAAATTTGAGGCGGCTGTCGAGTCCAACAATGGTGATTCAACAACGAAGGCTAAGACGCTAGTGCTGGCTTTGAAAGGCCCGGTACAGTATTGGTATGCAAACATGCTGAAGGGAAGCATCACATCTTGGTACCAATTGCGAAACAAGTTGCTCGCCAGTTTCAAGGGTATGCAGATCGAAGAGCTTAACTTGAATGATCTGGCAAATGCATGCTTACAGGAGGATAGGGAGTCACTACAGGAGTATATGCACGGGGTAGTGAAATTGGTGGCGCAAGCTCCAAAGGTTTCGGAAGACAGTATCATTGACGCGGTGGTGGGTGGCCTTCGGGTCGGTTCGTGTCAGGACCTATTGGACAGGGAGAAGCTGAAATCGGTCCAAGAACTTTTCAAAATAATGCAAGATTATTGCAAGTCCGACAAGGGCAGACGTCGCAGAATCGAGCGCATGAACGCGGCTAAGAAGCCGAAGCAGCAGGGTTCATGGAACACAACGAAGAACTGGAAGAACGCTCCACCGAAACAGCCTTACAGGCAGGTAAATAATGTGTCTGATGGGCAAGGTGCAAAGCCGCCTCGCAACAACAACTCAAATCGCGGGGGCAATGGAAACGGGGGACCGAAGCAGAAACCACCCACACCTTCGCACTCTCAGGAGAGTTTTTCTGTTGGTTGCACGGAACGAATGCGTATCACCATACGCACCAGTGCCCACCGGCTGTGAAAATGAAAATGCAATGGGAGGCAGAAGAGAAGGTGAAGGCATCAGGGGTCGTAGTCAATCATGTCATGGCTCAGCCTCGTGGCCTACTAGCGCCATTCCCTTTGCAGCATATGTATCAGCATCAGTACGTCTAGCCTTCGGCGCCACAGCTGCCGCCGCCTCCACCGTTGCCGCCGCACTTCAGCCAGCCTTCGGTATTCGTACCATCTTGGTCAGCTATGGCATCTTCGTCGCAGGGGGGCACGGACCGTCGAACTACCACATGCCCGTCCCACCGAAGCAAGAGGCGCAGGAGCAACCAGCTTCGGGCCCCATGGGCACAATCAATATCATCAATGCTATCACTGGTGGGTCTCACAAGCCAGTGCATGAAAACAAGAGGCAGAGGCAGGACTACTTTCGCAGTTTGTCGCATATTTGCTCCGGGAAGTATTTCCACCTATCATGGTCGCACATACCTATCTCCTTTACAGCAGCAGACGTACGGCTGCAGCATTACCCCCACAATGATCCATTGGTGATAAGGGCAAACATTGGCAAGAATACGACCAACTTCTTCGGCAACGATGTGGGGTGAGTGCTCGTGGATAATGGGAGTTCAGCAGATATCTTAACATGGCAGTGCTTCACCGGAAAGGGATTCACGAAGGTGGATTTGCAGAAGTCTATGCACCTGCTATATGGCTTCGGAAACAAAAGGATACAGGCGTTGGGCAAGATCGGTGTCAATGTAACCTTCGGTCAGGGGCCAACCATGCGGACGGAGGTCATAACCTTCGACGTAATAGACTTCGCCTACCCATATAATGCAATCTTCGGCAGAAACACAATTAACAGCTTCGCCGCAGCAATACATCAAGGGTATCTGTTGATGAAAATCGCAACGGCAGGGGGTGTACTATCAGTGTACGGGGACCAGTTCGAAGCACGTAAGGCAGAGTCAAATACGTCCACCATGAATCGGCAGGTGCCTGTAATCGAAGAACAGCAGGACCTGGAAACCTTGTCTAAGGCAGATCGGAGAGCTGAGCAGCAAATGCGGCAGGCCATGAAGCACTCTGAGGCAGAAAGAATGACAGCCCTAGACGACACAAAGACTGTGCCGCTCTGCGAAGATATCCCCGAAAAAACTGTCATCCTAGGAACAGAAATGTCTCAGGCCGAAGAGCACCGATTGATCGAGTTCCTTCGCAATAATCAAGATGTCTTCGCATGGTCAAAGGCAGACTTGACAGGAGTGCACAGGGTGGTGATCGAGCACGCACTTAACACTGACCCGAAAGTAAGACCGAGGGTACAAAAGCAAAGGCCCATGTCGGAAGATAGAGCGAAGGCGGCAGAGGCCGAAGTACAGAAACTCCTTGATGCCAAAATAATAAGGGAAGTCCAGTACCCTATATGGGTAGCCAATGTTGTCATGGTATGCATTGATTTCACTGAGCTCAACAAGGCATGTCCGAAGGACCCGTATCCGCTGCCGTGCATTGACATAGTCATTGATCAGGCTGCAGGTTGTGAGATGGTAAGTCTCCTCGACTGTTTCTCGGGGTATCATCAGGTTTGGATGCGAAGGGAGGACGAGGCCAAAACAGGATTCACCACACTGTTTGGTATTTACTGTTTCGTCAGAATGCCGGAAGGGCTCCGCAATGCAGGGCCCACTTCCAACCGAATGATGAAGGTGATTTTGGGCAACCAGTTGGGCAGGAATGCTTTGACGTATGTGGACGATGTCGTTATCATGAGTGTCAAGGACGCAGACCACATGGCAGACATTCGCGAGACTTTCCAAAACATGAGGCAGCACGGGTTGGAACTAAACCCGGAGAAATGCATCTTCGGCATCCGGAAGGGGCAGTTGCTGGGCTGCATGGTCTCCAAGAGGGGCATCGAAGTGAACCCGTCGAAGATCGAGGCGTTGCGAAGAATGAGCCCGCCCAGAAACAGGAAGGAGGTCCAGCGGCTGACAGGAAGAATCGCTTCGCTCAACCGTTTCATCTCTCGCGCGGCTGAACGAAGCTTGCCCTTTTTCAAGACCCTTAAGGCAAACACAGCTTTCCACTGGGGGCCGGAGCAGCAGCAGGCGTTTGAGGATCTTCAAAGCCACCTCGAAAAGGCGGCAGTCATGACCAGCCCGACACCAAAAGCAGAATTATTGTTGTACATTGCAGCCGGCGAAGCAGCCGTCAGCGCGGTCTTGGTCGAAGAGCGCCAGGAGGGCGACACTACGAAGCAGGTGCCAATATATTACATGTTCGAGGCCCTTAGCAGGTCCAAACTGTTCTACTCCCAGATGGAGAAGATGGCTTACGTTGTGGTCATGGCAAAGAGGAAGCTGAGGCATTACTTTCAGAGCCACAACATCACGGTTCCAACGTCGTACCCCCTTCGGGATATGTTTGAGAACAAGGAATCAACCGGAAGATTGGGAAAATGGGCAGCGGAGTTGGCAGAGCACGTAATCAATTTTGTATCACGAAGCGCGATCAAGTCTCAAGTGCTGGTAGATTTCGTGGCTGATTGGACACCGGCAAGGGCAAGCGAAGGTACTGAGGTAATAGAACTGGTTTGGGAGGTGCAATGTGATGGGGCTTATTGCCACAAGGGGTCAGCGGCAGCGCCTGTACTCAGATCACCATAAGGGATGAAGTTGCGGTACGCTTCAAGGTTGGAGTGTGGTCAGTGCACAAACAACATGGCGGAGTATGAGGTTGCTTTTAGCCCTTCGCAAAGCCAGAGCAGTAGGAGCACGTCGGCTCCTCATCCTTACAGATTCCGAGCTGATCGCGGGGCATGTGGACAAGTCGTACAAGACCAAGAAACCGGAGATGGCGAAGTACCTGCAGGCCGTGCGTAGCATGGAGAAGTTTTTCTTTGGCATAACAGTGAAAAGCTTTCCCAGGAACTTCAACAAGGACACAGACGCCCTGGCCAAAGCCGCAGCCATGAAGGAACCGTTGCCACCAGATGTGTTTTACGAAGTGCTCTCACTTAAATCAGTTTCCTCCGACGAGGCACCACCTAGCTTCGTCAATGAAATTCATAGCGAAGACTGGAGAGCCCCAATCGTGGCATTCATCAAGGGCTATTACGAAGTAGAGGATGAGATAGAAGCGAAGAGAGTGGCCCTTCGGGCAAGAAGCTACAATCTCGAAGGAGACAATCTGTACAAAATGGGCGTGTGTGCACCACGGTTGAAATGCATTTCGGCAGAGGAAGGGAAGCAGTTGCTACACGAGATCCACAGCGGCATGTGCTCACATCATATTGGCACCAGAGCCTTGGTACAGAAGGCGTTCAGGCAAGGTTTCTATTGGCCTTCGGCAATGGTAGACGCGCACGAAATAGTAAGAAATTGTCCCGAATGCCAGAGGCACTTCCCCTATAGTAAGTTTGCGGCGAACGAGATACAAATCATACCACCGGTATGGCCCTTCGCAAGGTGGGGTGTGGACATCGTGGGCCCCCTGCCGGTAGCACCAGGAAACTACAAGTACACTGTAGTGGCTGTTGAATATTTCTCCAAGTGGATCGAGGCGAAGCCCATACAAAACATCACTTCGGCGACCATACAGAAGTTCTTTTGGCAAAACATAGTGTGTCGCTTCGGAGTGCCGTGCGAAGTCACTGTGGACAACGGCAAGCAGTTTGACAACACCGACTTTCGAGAGTTCTGTCAGTACTTGGGAACGAAGCTGTGCTTTGCCTCCGTATAGCACCCACAGTCGAATGGCGCGGTTGAGCGAGCGAACGGCGTAATCTTCGCCGGCGTTAAGAAAAACATCACGGAATTGCCGAAGGGAAAGTGGGTTGAGGAGTTGCCAAGGGTAATCTGGTCGCATAACACCATAGATTCCAGAACTACGAAGTTCTCCCCGTTCAAGTTGTTATATGGGGAAGAGGCAATGTTGCCCGAAGAAGTATGCCTCGGAGGAGCAAGGGAGCAGCCCAGCTCACATGAAGACATATTGCCATCCGTGCAGAACATCGAAGAAGTCAGGCTGCAAGTAGCAGAAAACCTAAAAGACTATCAGGAAGAAACGAGGAGATGGAAGAACAAGAATATCTGTCCGAAAGGAATTCAGCCGGGAAACTTGGTGCTTCGCCGGATTCCGAAGGGAAAAGACCCAGGAAAGTTGCACGGCAAGTGGGAAGGCCCGTTCATTACCGAAGCAACCGGGAACCCCGCTACGTTCAAGCTCCGAAGGTTGAACGGCGAAGAAGAGCCCTACACATGGAATGCTGACATGTTGAAGAAGTACTTCGTCTAGGGGGATAGTGATTTAAGTTTTTAGCCTTTGTACCTTTTCTTCGTTATTTCTCTTCTTTTAGAATTTGAGTCTGTATAAACTATTGGTGGGCTCCGTACTCTTTTCCTCACAGGGGAAGCTTCACACCTTCGTTCTGGAGTTGCGAAGTGTGAGGTTTTTAATGAGGTGGAACCTAGTGTAACCCCCTGTGCAATATGAACAGGTATTCCCCAAAAATGAGCAAGAATGCGAGCGAAGCAACTACCCCTAAGCTTTGCTACGGGGCGTCGTCTTCGCGTATTGAATGAATGAATGTCTAGGTGAACGACCATGGGTTTCGCACAGCCAAGCCTGTCGTTCACCTATGAGTGGCATGAGTTTCGCCACGAGGCTCGAGGCTAATGAACGTGATCTAGCGGCATGAGTGGCTGCGAAAGGTGCGAAATGTACCTGCGAAGTGGCATGAGTTTTGCCACGAGGCTTGAGGCTAACGAGCGTGATCTAGCGGCATGAGTGGCCGCGAAAGGTGCGAAATGTACCTGCGAAGTGGCATGAGTTTTGCCACGAGACTTGAGGCTAACGAGCGTGATCTAGCGGCACGAGTGGCCGCGAAAGGTACGAAATGTACCTACGAAGTGGCATGAGTTTCGCCACGAGACTCGAGGCTAACGAGCGTAACCTAGCGGCATGCGTGGTCGCGGGAAGTGCGAAATGTACCAGTAGGGCGGCATAAGTTTCGCCACAGGGTTCCAGGCCCATGAGCATCCCCCATGAGGAGACACGAGTCTCGAAGTGTATTCACAAAATAGGACAAATTATGCCCCGGTGGATCGAAGCGCAAAACGGTAACCACCAGTACGCGAGCATAGGGCCGGGGCATCAAGACACGGGATAACTTGCATTACGAACAACCATCAATCAGAAGAAGAAACGCTTCTCCATTTGTTCGCCTCGAAGGCTTGCGGGGGGGAGTTCCGAAGCACAAGTTAATAAGCCTTCGCATCAATAAAAAATGCGAAGCGTATAAACATCATACTGTTCATGTACAAGTAATCCTTTATTTTCAAGTACATGCAGAAGTCTTGAAACAAAGAATAAATAAATACATAGGTTTATATAATACAAGGTGGGTGTCAGGCCTCGCGCAGCACATCTTCGCACACTTCCTCAAACACTTGACACATAGCCTTATCGGCAACTTCTAGGGCCATGGTGCGAAGCACAACCTCGCTGGGCATACATCCTGTGTCAGAAACAAGTACTACGTTAGGAGAACAATCTTTATTTACCATACTTTCGATTACAACTATACAACATTTTGATCATCTGGGGGCGAAGGTATCAAGTATATGTACTCGGGGGGACCTATTGCCCCCCATCGATAGGCTCCTCTTTAGGAATGATCGTTACAGAATCGAGCGAAGGGCCTGCTTCGCGTCGTCTCAGAGCGCGCTTCGCCGCACGTTCCCGAAGAATGGCGTCACGTCGAGCGGGGTCGCGAGAAAATTCAGCGAAGAAAGCTTTAGCGGCTCGGTTATGAGCTTCGTACCGTTTACGTCGCCACGAAAGAAACTTATCATATGATACGCCAGGATTACGAATACTAAACTTCGTCCAGATGTTAGGAGAAATAAACAGTGAAACCACAAAAGGAGCATTTGGTCTCACACCTTCGACTATCCACGCAGGGACACTTGAAAGGACATGTGCATAAGCACCCGCATCAGTACGAAATGTTTTAGGCACAGCAAAAGGCCCACATATGGGCAATATCTACAAGTACTCTCCCAAGCTACGCTCACACCTCTTCTTCGACTGTCGCTTGAGGGTCAGCGCCGTCGTGGTAGGGAGCAGCATCACTCGAAGCAACGTCTTCAGCCACACGAGGGGCGCCCAAGTCAGGGGCGGGACGATCTTCAAGCGGCAGCTCACGGTCCCCCGAAGTCGAAGGTGGCACGTTCGAAGTCCCCTCGGCTGAGGCAGAGTGCGGCAGAGATGTGGTACCGCCACCACTAGTAGGGTTGCCATCAACTTCGACAGCATGCACGATGGCTTCTTGCTCTGTCTCCCCGGGTGCACGAGTTTCGTCGACATCCCCAGACGTGCGGGCTTCATCGAGGTCTGCGAGAGTGCGTGTTTTGCCAGCTTCCGTGAGCACACGGGTGTCGGTGCCGGCTTCGGGTGCACGAGCTTCATCGGCAGCTAGCGGTGACTCAAGTGGGCGAAGTGCCACTCTGGTCATGTCAACGCATACTTCATCCAACGAGGCGGACGGTGGAGGAAGTTGATGCAAAGCATGCCTTTCGTTGACACGAGCAACGACAGTCTCCTGAAGACGAGCAGCAATCTGCAAAAAAGCCTTCGTCAAACATGGCTTCGAAAATAGGAATGGTAGAGCAAGTAGCAATAAGAGCGAAGAAGTAAGCACGAACCTGTGGAGCCAGGCGCTCAGCTTCGAGAAGGGTCAGTTGGGCACCCCTCTCAGCGAAGAAGGTATTTAGGAAATTCTTGGCTAAATTTTTTGGGAGCACAGGAAGGGAGGAAGCGGCAAGCTCTTCATCAGACGGCCAAACAAATGAGTCCTTTGTAAGAGAACGAAGATCATTCTTGCTCAAAACTTTCTCCGAAGCAGGGCGGTCAGGAGGCAGCAGTGAGCAGATGGAGTACGCGAGGGTCCTCACTCCTACAGCGGCGCTCAGTTCACCAAAGATCTTTGTGTTTGAGCCCAAAAGGTCAAAACATGAATCGACCCAGTCATGAAAAGCACTGATGCTGCACTTCAGAAATGTCGAAGGCGGCGGGGCAAGGTTGTAGCGGTCGAGGAGGGACATGATGTCATCGCGAAGCATTTGGGCACTCTCGGTGTGTCTCTTGCGTGCTGTGTCCATCTTCACCTGCAGCGAAGCAGTCTGGGATTTCTACTCATTTAGTTCTGCCTGCAGCGTCTAGCGACTCGATATTAGCGCCTCTTTCTCAGAGCGAAGGAGCGACAGAGGGGCCTCGGAAGCTGTAGCGGCATTTTCCTTTTCCTTCTCCAGGCGCTCCGCCCGGCCTCTCTCCGTGGTCAGCTGCTCCTCCAGTTCTCGCACACATGTCTCCAGTGCGGATACGGTTTTCTCAGACAAGGACGAACCAGCATCCCGGTCCGCAGCGAGCCTTCGTTCCAAGCAGTGTGAGGCAACGAAGCTCTTTAGAGCCAAGTCACCACAAGTTGCAGCAAGCTCATCGGCAGATAGCTCACCAAACCGCTCTTCTTCGTGCGGAAAGCTGAAGGACGAGCCAGCCTCAGATAAGAATTTTCGTTCATGTCCACCACTGACAAGGCGAAGGAAACCTATTTGCTTTCCGCCAATCAATCGGGCTTCGGTAGGTACACCTAGGTGAAGGGCTGCAGCTTCAGGTGCTTCGGGGGTGACGCGATAATTGCTGCTGTCGGACTCCTCTTCGTCGGAGTCGGTATTCACGGTGACGGCGCGGCTTGGGGAGTTAGCGCGAGTGGGGGAATCAGCAACCCTAGCTTCACCATCACCGGACGAATCACTAGGCGAAGCTGACTGCCCCGTAGCAAGGGAACTTGAGGAACTCCCGGACGAAGCTGGGGCTTTCCCTTTCTCTACTCGGGGGCTCAAATCAACGGGGCTGCCAGCCCGCGGAGCGTCCCCGACTGACGATACAATCTTAACGTCACTCTCATCTTCATCACTGTCTTTTTCTGGGGGGCTGAGGGGAACCATGAGAGCCCCTTCGTTAACCTTCGGTGCACCTGGGGGGGCGGAACAGAGCGAAGGAGCGTCACCATGATGGGGGCACCTCCCGAGGTTTGGGCCGGCTCCGCGAATCGAGCTTTCTTCGGAGCACGAGGAGCAGCGCTTTTCTAAGATTTTTGCCGCTCCAGTCGCTTCGTCGCGGTGGCCTCGACCACATCGGCAGGAGCACGGCAGCCTTTTGAATGCCCGGAAGTGGGGGGGGGGCGAAGTAGCAGTTTGCTCGCGGGACGGACCAGCCCCCCAGTCTTTTTCGCAGTGGCGGCGTGATGCTTAGCGAAACCTTCGCGTTCAGGTGGTTGCACTTGAAAAAACTCGTAGACACGGTTCGTACGCGAACCATTGAGGCGGGAACACAATTCTTTGTACTCCGCAGTAGACACAGGCCCCAAGACGAAGTCACCATGTTTCTCCACCTTCCGTTTCTTCAGGACTGCACGGAACAGGTGAAGCATAGTTAGAACACGATTGCATGCATTTCCAAACGCATAATTTCAAAAACTCGACAAGAGTAGTTGTAACATCCCGAAATTTCTCCGGAATGTTAGCAATGCAAAAATGTGAATTTCAAAATTTTGATTTGAAATTGAGTGCATAAGTAAAATTTAAGGTTGCCTTCTTTGAGCCTTCCCTAAAATCCTAGATTTATTTTGAGCAAAAACCATAAATTTAAGAATTATAAAATGCTAGTGTGCAAACTTTGGAGGTTATTGGATTTCTTTTGGATCTTAATTGTGTGGGATCCAAATTTGAATTCTAATTCAAATTTGAATCTAAAGTTAAATAGGAGTTAAGGTGTTTAGATAATAGGAAAAACCACCTTTTCAGTTTGGGCCCTAACCATCTGTGCTAAGGTCCACCGGAACACCCTCAGCTTTCAGAACTCGCGCGACCCATCTACTCTTTCAGCCCACCAGCCCACAAACCACCTACCCCCTGCTTGTCTCACCGCCGTGCGGGTCCCGCTGGTCAGCCTCATCCCCACCTTTCCTCTTTCCCTTGTCGTTCTTCCCCACCGTGACGCAGGGGCGCCGTGCGAGGGCGACATCCCGCGCCCCGCACCGAGCACGCCCGTGGCCGCGGGATGCCCACCGCGTGGCCGAGGCACGGACGCCAAGGTCCGCCTGCCGTCCATCCATCTTCCCCAAACCCTAGCCGCGCCGTCCTATAAAAGTTCCCAACCGGTCTCTCCCTGATCCGCCGCCGCCCTTGGGGATTTCTCTCTGTCCACCGCAAGAGGAGAGGAGGAGAGGGGGGAGGAGGAGAAGGAGAAGCTGGAGGAGAGGAGCACCGGAGGCCGCCCGTGGAGGAGCCCAAAGCCGCCCACGCTGCTGGACCACCACGCCGCCGTCCGACCTGCAGGCGAGGCCGCCTGAGGAGGGGGTGCCGTGCGTGGACCGCGAAGAAGGAGCCGGAGCTGCTGTTCGCCGTGAAGACACGAACCGGACCCGCCAAGGACGACGCCGCCCCTGCTTCCTCTTCACCGTGCCGTGCCCCTGCTCCAAGCCGAACCCCTGCATCCTCTGCTCTGCGCCCGCTCTGCCGCCGCACCTCGACACCGCCGCCTCGCCATCGCGTCCGGAAATGCAAGGTGAGCCTCACCCCCCCTTCACCTTGCTGTGGACCCGGCCTTCGAGCCGAGGCTGAACCGAGCCTTGTGAGCTCGCTGTCTTGTGTGCTCGTTGTTGGACCGTGCCTGCTCGCGCCGCCGCGCAGACCCACCGTCGCCTGAGAGCCGGCCATTGAGCCGAGCCGGTCGCTTTGCAGGTGCCACTGCCGTCTCCGCGCACGCTCCACCGTTTGGTCGTCCATCCAATCCTTTTTCAGTTCGTGCCGCGCGCGACGACTGATCGGTGTCTCCGCCGAGGTTGCGCCGCCGGCACCCTGCTCATGCTCAGCTGAGGGGTCAAGGCCTTGTCTTTCTGATCAAACCACCACACACAGGCACGCGCGCACTCAAGGGCCAAGGTCTTGCCTTTCTTTGGCCAGGAACTCGTGTGAGCACAAACCCTCGCCGTGCGCACTTCCCCGCTCGCCATCCTGTCCTTGTTCCGTTGTCGTGCACGTACCGTCAGTTTTGTGCTGTCGCCATGACTGCGCCGGTGGAATTTTGCACGCACGCACAGACCTGCATGCACGCACCTGAGGGGCCGAGCCCGTGTGTTGTCCTGTCCAACCTGTGGCCGTGCGCACGCACGCGTGTCCGCCGAGTCCCATCCTGTTCTGCCGAGTCGCGGCCTTGCTTCCTGACCGCACGTACCCGTGCACACACACACATCCACGCGCTCGCACGCGTGATACCTCGCCGGCGTTGGGCACCTCCGCCGCGCCGTTGCGCTTCCCCTGTTTTCCGCCGTGCCGGTCGAGGCCTTGTCTCTCGGCCAGATGCGCGCACGTGTGCGCGACCAAACCACCGCTGGGCAAGCCGTTCCCGACCGTGCTCCTCCGTTCGCAAGACGGCGTCCCCGCCGCGTGGTACGCCGCCTCTGTCGACCTCCGCCGCGCCGAGCCGCCACCCTTCGGTCGTTGCTCGACACCGGGTGCATCTGTTTGCAGCCGCGCGTCCGTGCGCACTCACGAGCACGCACGCGCACACCTGCGCTCGCAAGCTAACCACCTCCCCAGCACGGACACCCCAGTCCCGACGCCGTGGAGCTCGTTCCTTCGCACCGCCGCGGATCTCTATTCCATCCGCCGCAGTCGACACCATGCCGTCAAGGGCATCTTTTTCCGCCTAGGTGCACGAGCATCGAACCAACCCGTGCACGCGTTTGCCCTCGAGCACGCGAGCGCATACAACCCCACCGGCGCTGGCCACCACAGCCTCGTCGCCGGGGTCCCCTGCTTTGCCCCGCCGCGCCGAGCCCTTTCCCCGTCCGCCGTCCCTTTGGGGCCGGATGTCGAACGTCTGGCGCTCACACCCTAAAACTAGGGGGGTTGGGTGCACACGCACGCCTACACGCTGACCTGCCACACTGGATCGGTCGGATCTCACGCACCGAACCAACCCCGCCACAGCCACACGATCGCCTGCACCGTGCCCAAGTCGCACCGGATCTCCTGGATCCTATATGGCTGACCCACCACATGCGAGCCACATGGTAGGCCACACAGCGCCACACCGCATCGGATCTCAGGGATCCTTTGTGGCCGCCTGTTGACACATCTTAACGTATACTTTTACTTGTCAACTAAATAAAGAAAAGGGCATAAAATGAATATCAATATAGACTTAGGGGTTTGCTACTAATGAATTCCATGAGTTTTGGTGAAGTTATGATTTGCAGGGACTAAACAGGAAAACAACGAGAATTATCAAGTCATACGACTCCAAGACGTGTCCCAATCGTACTCCGATCCAACTCCTACAAAAGAGCAACCTAGAAGTATCTTAAATGAAGAATTGAAGTGCAACATTGCGAAGGCCTCGTCGAGATGATCGAAACGGATATATCATTTGCCATATTCGGAGTTCAGAATCAGAAGATATCAGTCACAGAGCGGGGTTCGGTAAAACGGGCATAACTCTCTCATACGGACTCCGTTTGATGTAAATTAATACTTTTTGGAAACGGCACGACGACACGCACGCACCCGTCAAAGATGAGCCCAAGTGGGGCCCACCAGGGACCGACCGGCCTCATGAGGAGACCGATCGGCCTCCCCCTGCCGCCGTTGTCGCTCCGCTTCGGGTATGTTCCAGAAGGTTCCCCAACCGACCTAGAAAACCACATCTTGGCCATAGATCAAGGTCGGTTGGATCGTATGGTGGCGAGGCACCCCCTCAGGACTATATAAGCAGCCCCCCTGACCCCAGGACAGGCATCCAATTCATTCTGATCACCAATGCCTACCTGAGATAGAAGCTCTAGATTAGAATTAGAGTTGGAGAGAGTTGTATCAAGTTGAGAGATTGGAGCCATGGTCTAATTAGATCTAGCCAATCTTGTTCGAGAGGATTAGAGAGCGGTAGAGGCGAAGCTGAAGGAAGGCCCGGACATGTCGGTGTCTCCTCTTCATCTTCTACCTCTAGGATCAACTCCATTGGAGCCTGATCCTGAGACCTTACGGGAAAGATCGACTTCTTATTCAAGTGAGCAACATTGTTTTTATTATTCTTACGGTTCATAACTCTTTGAGTACTTTAATTCCTGTCGCTCTTGAATTAAAGTTGCATGTTTAGTGTAAGCGTGGTGCTTAGACTAGCTAGCTTATGAATGCCTTCTATATTCCGGATCGTGTGGTAGATCGTGGTGGTGACAGCACCATTGAGTCCTTCGTAGTCCACCTCCCGTCTATAGAAATCGTAGGACCCCCCCCCATAGATTCTCGGGAGGTTCCCTTTACTAAGTGTGCCTTCAGACAATCACCCCATAAGAACAATATAGACATAGCTTGTGAGAATAAGAACCAGACATCCTTAAGTTCTCCTTATCTCTTCTTTCTGTCAAGTCCTTGATAGCTTCTCAGGGATTAGTCTTTTACCCCAGACCTTTCTCTCTACCTTTCTCCCTGTGGATTCGATATTTAAAACCCTCTCCCGGGTGGAATGCTCGCCGGTATCCGTGCGCTTGCGGATTATCCATCATAATATTTCTGTAGGCTTAACAAATACCAACAAGCATTTCTGGCGCCGTTGCCGGGGAGAAACGGTTAAGAGAGAACTCTTGAGTATAGCTAATCTTGTACCATACTTTAGTTTAGATTTTATCTTTTTCCTATCTTCTCACCTGTTGCTATCTTTGTGGGATCACTTGGTTCCACTTTTATCTATCTTAAGCTGCACCCTAAAGCGGAAGCTCTGGCCACTAGAAACTTTAGATCTTATCCTTACATCTGGCCATGAGCTACGCCTACGGTTGGTCGAAATGATCATGAAACAATCCTTCTTAGGAGCGACAGACGAAAACTCTAGTCTTCATCTTTGATGGTCCGGAACTGAAGAGATGAAGCAAGAAAGAGCCTGGGAAACCATATGTTCTACCTTAGTGTAGACCTTTACCCCATAGTTCACCGCAGGAGCCAGGATCATATCCTTAATAGGGTAACGAATCTTTGTATCATTACCTCTAAGGGTAGTGAATCTTTGGCCCCATCCTACGAATGTTGTGCGCATGACCATCATGCAGTATCTAGAGGAGCTTTTCTTTCTTTTCTAAGGCAAGGTTTGTCTTTGACGAACTCAGCGGGTGGAACCCTTACACTAGCATTCTTTATGACCACCCAAAGGAAGAAAAGAAGTCATCCTCTAGCCACAAAAGGGAAGTTCTGATAGCTATATCACCATCACTCCAATCCCAAGGCTTAGCTATCAAACCCAAACCATCAATGTCCTGAAAACCTTAAAGGGAAGAAGAAATTCAACCCTTGTAGATGATGAGTTTGGGAAGATCGTGAAACTTCAAGCTTCACAAGAGACTTCTGAGCATGCAATTTCCCTAAGGAGATAGTCTCTTAGAAAGCAACCTTTTTGCTACACAAGGACATTGGAGAAACCTCAAGGATAGCATATCTAATCATGCCATAGGAAGAGAGCAAAGCCATCAAGAAGCCATTTCTGTCTCTCTCTTTCAATGTTCGGATTAGATAACTTTTCTTTAACCTCATCCTTGAGCCCAATGAATCCTCTTGTGCCCTTTTTCTTGCGTCCCCTCACGATCCTAAAATTTTATGAAGGATCTAAGGAAGACCAGAAGGAGCACATTACTTGGAGAACATCAATGAGCATGAAAGCTACTTCACAAATGGAACTTTTCCACCTAGTCCATGCTCATTTGAGAAAACTCCTGAATTCAATTGCCATCTCAAATCTTGCCGCACAATAAGATCTCCAACCCCCTTATGTTTCTTTTCTCTACAAATTTAGAAAGGGTGGTTGTCCCAATGGCTTGAAATCTTGAGATTGGCAATGTAAGGGAAACCACTTCACCATCTTGAACCATATTTTGAAGGTTTCCCAAGGACGAGCTTTTTGTCCAAAAACAAGCACGCTAGGGGGAAATTCTAAGACTTGCATATACCCCTGCGTAGTGAGCATAGAGGTATAATTATAAAAATATTCCTTCGGGTATTCTTGTCACTAACCATTACAGGTTTGGAACAAAGAGAATGAAGGATGACAATACAAGGTATGTCCAACCAGTCGTTACGCAACATTGAATCATATGCATAGAAACATCTCCTATCATGTTGCTACGCTAGCTTGGTTATCTCTACCTTTATTACATGCTCACTCTGTTAAAAAACTGATCATGCTCTACCGTCTCTGTTTGAGTAAATCTCTATATGCCTTCATGTTACCTTTTGTCTACCATAGTAAGCTTTGGTTTGGAAGTACGTTCATACTTCCATTGGCTTTTAAATTAAGCGTGGTGCTTAGGTTAAATAGCCTTCCTTAATCTGATTAGGCATGGAGTCTGGTTTGGTTATTGAACTAGAATTGCTTGTGTAGACAATGGTATATTTTCTGGACTAACCCCTGCAGAATAAACTCGAGACAAGTTTGGGAGAGGTCAAGATGAACTCACTAGAGATGGAGCAAGACACGTGAGAGAGAAGAATTCCCTATGAACCAAGAAGAAGAAGAGTGATGCAAACAAGATCCACAATCAGAAGCACTCACTCAAAGGGGGGATTCCTAGATGATGGAGGCATAAAGGAAGAAGGCTAATTCCATTAAAGACGATCAAGCCATGCCTCCTCACATGCACCTGTCACTCCACAAGTTGTATACATTCAAGGGAGAGACCACCACAAGATGTCATAGTAACATCATAATAAAGGTAACACCTTGAGGTAAATTGTCATTTCCCTTTTCTCTGGCATCCTAATAAATGAAAAGTCAAACATGCTAGAGTTACAATTTCACATGAACCAATCTTGTTGGCTCAACATGTTGTCTTTTTGTTTGTTTCCAGCATCACTTTCTTGATCACTCTTTATTTTGCTAAAAAAAGAGAGATTTACATGCTAGTTTCATCTTCTGATCTTGCTACCCTTGTCATAAAATAAATCTATGCTTTATCGTTATCTTGTTCAATGTGCCCAAGGTTAGAGTAGAATAAATGAAATTATGGTTCTGTTGGTGTTTTTCCACCAACAGAACCCATACACTTGATCTCTACCTTGTCTTTGCAAGCAGGACTCACTTTACGTAAAAAAAAGGAGAAGTCTTACTTCCCCAAAGCCTACAAGTCCACGACCTACAAACATGCACACTAAACAAGATGCTGCCAACTGCCACTATCCAACCCTCCTTCGAGCAGCTAAATCAGCAAAGGACATGGGCGATGCCATCACCAAGTGGCTATCAAGATCAGATGATATACTCAAGGATGACCGAGCTGATAAAATAAGAAGAACAGAGAGACGTGGAGGGAGGCTGGATGATCAACCCGATCAAATCAGACTATGAGCACCTACTCCTTTCACCACTACTGCCTAAGATGGACGACCCTGGAATGCCGACCATACACCGCTCCATCAACCAAAGAAGCTTCTAGAGAAGTTGTCCACAACACGGGAACAGGCATTACTCAATGTCAAAGATGGCGGACCAAGACCACTAACTCTGGGACAATTTTGTGCAAAACATCCCCATCAAGATTCAAGACTGTTCCTGAACACCACAAGACCCAAGAAGAACTAGACGCGGAGACGTTCCCGGAATTCACAAGCCCAGTTGGAACGGAGTTGACAGACAAGGAAGAAATTAAGAAGATTGAAAAGAAGTCCGCTCAACCCTAACCAACCGAACACTCAGTCCATGCTAAGGAGGACGTCAAAAGTACACCTTCGGAAGACCAATCACTACCCGCGTCATCAACTGATCAATGGCCACTACATCTACGCCATGGGAGTAAGTACTCTAAACTCTCGCCGAGAGGTAACTCGGTATTTATCTTTATATTCTGCACTGCATATTTAGATTAGCATGTTTATTTCCCTATACCTGCATTGAAAAAGATCATAAAAATATTTTCTGCTTTTGCATTCTTTAAGACCCCATGTACTCCGTACCGTGGCGGCATAAAAAAATAATAAAAAAATTGCATTCACATGTTTTTGTTTTAGCATCCCTTTTGCATATAAAAAAATTCACAAAAAGAAGTGGGCACATGAAGGCTCACAACATAATCCTAGAATTTGCTCCTTCGGGTATGTGCGAGACTAATATTTACAGGGAAATTAAGGAAGACCCGAAGGCCAGCAAGTTCCAAGGATAAATCAAGGACTACTTCAAGATCCAGCTTGGGGGAGAGCACCCCCAGTTATCACGATAAGTATCACTATCCTAAGTGTTTAATATTAGCTAGTTATTTGAGTGTTAGTTAAAAGTCTTAGTTTGAATAAAATGCTAGAGTCTGCTAGTTGGCTTTTCTCTTAAATAATGATATTGATGATATATGCTTGGAGATGATGAATAGTTGCTCCGCCGTAATTCCTTTTAAAAGTGCTTAGTTTTCAGACCTAGATTCTCCTGAAGTTTAAATGCTTAATTTGCTCTAAACCCAAAACTTGTGCAAGTGCATGCTTAATCTGAGTCTAGGCTTTGAAAGATGATTCATGAAAAGTTGAGTTGCTATTGATCAATTTCCTAGAGAAGCTTGATTCCTAGATATATCTCAAAAATTTTGAAAAATCCTACATGATGAGTTCCTGTGTTTGATCCTTGAGAGCTTGTCATACACATCAAGATCATTCCATTCCACCATTTATGCTGCTTCTGACATGGAAGTACGCATTTTCCATCAAGCCATATAGCTCATGCAACTCTAGGATATATCTCTCTCAATGTCAAAAAGATTCTGGGGCTACATTCGAAAAAAAAGAAGAAGAAAAGAAAAAAAAGAAAAAAAAAGAAAGAGAGGAAAAAGTGAGACGAGAGAGGGAGAGAAAAGGACAAGTGTCATACTAGGCGAGTAGGGCCTACCTCCCTGAAAAAATAAATTTAGAGATGAATAATGGACACGTGTCCGAGGGCGAGTAGAGCCCACATCTCTAAGGAGAGAGAAAAATGGACAAAAGTCCGGGGCGAGTAGAGCCCACCTCTCCAAGAATGGAAAGCCCAGATCTTAAAAATCTTAGAAAGAGAGATATAGTCCAAGAGCTAGGCTAAAAGGCTTACCACCTTTCACCCTCATCCATCCAACACTATCATCCATACATATCTTGCTAAGTGTGACTCCATGCTTGAGAAGGTCATACACAGGATCTCTGAGTTTTATCTGAAAAATGTGCAAAACCCCAGGATGATAGTTGATCAAAGAAATTGAGATATACTGCTTGACTTGATTGTTTTGTCTTTTATTTGCTCACGATTTATGAAAAGGCTATGCTTAAAGGTTGAAGGTAAGAGAGAGCAATCTTGTCGAGGAGAATTGGTTTTTGAAAACCATAGTACTTTTGAGGTGTGAAAGCGTTGTAGCAACTCCTGATCCTGCTAAAGCATATCTTTGCTAGGGACTAGCAAAGGGTAAGCTTGGGGGAGTTTGTTGACACATCTTAACGTATACTTTTACTTGTCAACTAAATAAAGAAAAGGGCATAAAATGAATATCAATATAGACTTAGGGGTTTGCTACTAATGAATTCCATGAGTTTTGGTGAAGTTATGATTTGCAGGGACTAAACAGGAAAACAGCGAGAATTATCAAGTCATACGACTCCAAGACGTGTCCCAATCGTACTCCGATCCAACTCCTACAAAAGAGCAACCTAGAAGTATCTTAAATGAAGAATTGAAGTGCAACATTGCGAAGGCCTCGTCGAGATGATTGAAACGGATATATCATTTGCCATATTCGGAGTTCAGAATCAGAAGATATCAGTCGCAGAGCGGGGTTCGGTAAAACGGGCATAACTCTCTCATACGGACTCCGTTTGACGTGAATTAATACTTTTTGGAAACGGCACGACGACACGCACGCACCCGTCAAAGATGAGGCCAAGTGGGGCCCACCAGGGACCAACCAGCCTCATGAGGAGACCGATCGGCCTCCCCCTGCCGCCGTTGTCGCTCCGCTTCGGGTATGTTCCAGAAGGTTCCCCAACCGACCTAGAAAACCACATCTTGGCCGTAGATCAAGGTCGGTTGGATCGTATGGTGGCGAGGCACCCCCTCAGGACTATATGAGCAGCCCCCTGACCCCAGGGCAGGCATCCAATTCATTCTGATCACCAATGCCTACCTGAGATAGAAGCTCTAGATTAGAATTAGAGTTGGAGAGAGTTGTATCAAGTTGAGAGATTGGAGCCATGGTCTAATTAGATCTAGCCAATATTGTTCAAGAGGATTAGAGAGTGGTAGAGGCGAAGCTGAAGGAAGGCCCGGACATGTCGGTGTCTCCTCTTCATCTTCTACCTCTGGGATCAACTCCATTGGAGCCTGATCCTGAGACCTTACGGGAAAGATCGACTTCTTATTCAAGTGAGCAACATTGTTTTTATTGTTCTTACGGTTCATAACTCTTTGAGTACTTTAATTCCTGTCGCTCTTGAATTAAAGTTGCATGTTTAGTGTAAGCGTGGTGCTTAGACTAGCTAGCTTATGAATGCCTTCTATATTCCGGATCGTGTGGTAGATCGTGGTGGTGACAGCACCATTGAGTCCTTCGTAGTCCACCTCCCGTCTATAGAAACCGTAGGACTCCCCCATAGATTCTCGGGAGGTTCCCTTTACTAAGTGTGCCTTCAGACAATCACCCCATAAGAACAATATAGACATAGCTTGTGAGAATAAGAACCAGACATCCTTAAGTTCTCCTTATCTCTTCTTTCTGTCAAGTCCTTGATAGCTTCTCAGGGATTAGTCTTTTACTCCAGACCTTTCTCTCTACCTTTCTCCCTGTGGATTCGATATTTAAAACCCTCTCCCGGGTGGAATGCTCGCCGGTATCCGTGCGCTTGCGGATTATCCATCATAATATTTTAGTAGGCTTAACAAATACCAACACCGCCACCCTAGCAGCCATGTGGGCAGCCACTTGGGCGTGGGCTAGCTTATAGCCGCCTATGTGGCCGCCACGCGTGCACCAAGAGCCAGCCAGCAGTCAGTCTGTAGCCAACTTTAAGTCAGTTAGAGTTAGCTAGTAGTTAGCTTATAGTTAATGCTATTGGGTATGCGTATTTTAATTTCAGAAAAAGTATTTTGCCTTTGGAAAATCCTAGAAAGTCCATTTCAACTCCAAAAATTACGAAACCTTTTCCGAAACTCTTCTAAAAATATAAACTCCGTGTTAGGCTAGTGTTCGCTCTCTTTTGGCTCTTAATTGTTGTTCATTTTGAGTTAATTGCAATAGGACCCGTCTTTATTTTATTTACGCGTCAATAGGAGCAGCTGGAGCCGGGGAGCTGAGCTCGGATATCGACTACACCGACAACTACGCCACCGACGACTACTCGCACGTAGGTGTTCACGCCCGACTGATTCACGGTTTTCAGAGCACGAGTGTTGGGGATTTACTGACGTTTGGAGGACATGAGCTCGCCCCGGTCTGAAACCGAGTGGGCCAACCGCTTCACGGGACTTTTCGTACACACCACCTCGCCGAGAGTGGGGTTAGGGCCGGGTTGAGCTTAGCAAGTGCGGAACCATACCTGCCAGCAGGATAGAGGGTATCAGTGGGGGAGAGGTGGGAGTGAGGCCACCTTCTCTCAGTGCGTCTCCCGTGTGGCCACACGGGGGCATTTCACAGTTCCGGTGTAATTCCCTTTGCGGAGGGGATCGCTTTGAGGGCTGGATGCAGGATGGGACCGTAACTACCGAGAGTTCGCACGGTAGTGTTGGCTCGGTTGGCTGATCACCGCCGGGTGCCATCCCGAGTTGGGTACAGGTGTACACGCTCTGTAGAGTTTAGATCTATACGTATATCCGCGTCCTCGGTCATGGACGAGCCCAGTGGATTGTTGGTTCTCATGTTTTGGGATTTCTACCTCCCCCTGTAGTTGAGAGTGTGGTGAGCCGTGGTTGCAGCCGGGGAGAGGAGAGTGGCTCCCTCTACCTCGCGGATCCGATTGCAATCATTGAGGTGCGAGGAGAGGAAGTTCTCGCATCGACCCTAGATGGAGATAGGATGTGGAGACGGGGCCCTGGGGTACCAGGTGTTTCCGAGCTGTGTTTGAGAGAATGGTTTGGGACTTATATGGAGATGAATTCTTTTATACTTTGCTGCTGCTGCATAGGAAACCTGGACTTCTACCTTGACTCTTTTCTTACCCTTTAGAAGATAGGCCACTTAAAGCTGCATACAGTCGGTGACGTGAACCTATCCCACTCCTTGGGGATATACTTTGGGTGTGCAGGGTACGAGTCTGACTTCGACAACAACGCCGACGGATGGTACGACTGAGGGATGCGTCGCTACACTCAAGGATGCCTGTGGGCGTGAAGAATAAAAGATGGAGACCCTTCTGAGATGCTAGCTACCGCTGCGTAGAATTTCACTCTGATTCAGCCAAGAGGCTTGTAATGTTGTACTCCATTATGGACATGTAATAAATTATGTACTAATATTTGTGTGATGCGATGTATGGTTGTGATTTACCTTCTGTGATGAGATCTGTACGCGATAGCCACTGATCCCGGGACTATCGCAAAGGTACAGGGACTCGGGTTTTCCTCACCGAAAATCCGGGGTGTTACAGGTGGTATCAGAGCCGTACTTGACCGTAGCACGTATC
This sequence comes from Cenchrus fungigraminus, assembly GCA_036936925.1. Classification (NCBI taxonomy): domain Eukaryota; kingdom Viridiplantae; phylum Streptophyta; class Magnoliopsida; order Poales; family Poaceae; genus Cenchrus; species Cenchrus fungigraminus. Next base: position 46,895,500 of record CM072769.1, on the reverse strand, counting down.
CCTAGGATTGGCCGATAGTAAAAAAGGATTCTATACGTTTCCTTTCTTTATATAAACTCCTTGAATTATTTTATAAAAGCTTTCCCCTTTTGAAAAACATTCCTTCTTACCTGCGGAACTCAGCCTTCCTCACGAGGACACGACCCTTTTGGTCGAGAACTTGTCCTGAACATGATAAAGTGGAGTAGTGATGAAACACCTTGTAGGCACAACCCCTCGAAGATCTCCTGACGATAAACTAGATCGTTGATGTGCTTGCGACCTCTAAGGCCTGAGTCAGCCTCGAGGGAGCGAGGGAGCTTATATGTGTATCTTTCATGTTTGCTGAGTGTTTGGCTCTTAATGGAGTTAATCGTGTCTTAATGCATCTTCTCATTGAGTGATAGGTTATATAATTAGCAATATTTTCTTGCTGGTGTTTGACTCAATTGGTTGGTGAGTGACACTGTTTAAAGTTTCTCCCGTGGTCGTGTTTTCCAGAAGGATGTCGATCCGAAGGTCGGGTCGTTTGCTGGCACGCTTTGAAGAAGCTGCTGAGGAAGAGGAAGCCCCACAGGGCCGAGGCCGTGGTCGTGGTCGTGCCGCCGCTCGTGGACGCGGACGTGCACCTGCTCGTGGCCGTGGACGCCAGCCGATCCGTGGAGGAGCTCGAGGCCGGGGTGCCGGCGTGCCACCGCTGCCACCGCCGCCCGAGGGCCCTGAAGCTGGAAACGAGGAGGAGGAAGCTGAGCCCGAACTGGAGCAAGGCCAGCCTGAGCCGGAGTAGCCGCCACCGCCACCACCCAACTTGGTGGACGTGATGGCCCTGCAGACTCAGCTGATGCAGAGGATGGCGGAAGCCATGGAGCACCGAGGCAATGGTGGGAACCGCAATGCCCCGCCAGAGGAGGACCTCACGAAGAAAATCGAGAGGTTCATCCGCTTGAAGGCCCCCACCTTCAGCTACTCAGATGAGCCGCTCAACGCCGACGACTGGCTGAGGGTGATCGAGACCAAGCTCAACCTCACCATCTACACTGACGAGGAGTGCGTCGCCATCGCCGCGCACCAGCTGGAGGGTCCTGCCAAGTCTTGGTGGGAGAACTACTCCGCCAGCCACCCGAACCCAGCTTTCATCACTTGGCTGGAGTTCTGCGAGGCGTTCCACGAGCAGTACCTGCCAAGTGAGCTGATGGTCCAGAAGGCTCAAGAGTTCTGCACCATGACGCAGGGTGCGATGAGAGTGGAGGAGTACGAGTGCCACTTCATGAAAATGATGCGCTACGCTCCCGATGACACCAACACCGACCAGAAGAAGCAGTTCTGGTTCCTGCGAGGCCTTCACCACGGCCTTCGCCAGGGACTGAAGGCAAGTGAGCACAAGTCTCTGCGTCACCTTGTGAACCACGCCATCACGCTCGAGGATGAGAGAAGGGGTCATGAAGACCGCATGAAGGACAGGAAGAGGATGGGAGATCGGGAGAACTTCGACCGGTCATCCCAGAGGCCGAGGGATGGGCCAAGCATCATGATGAGAGGGAGTTTCCGCTCGGGGTTTAACCAGCATGGAAGCAACTTCGGAGGAGGCAGCAATCACTACTCAGGAGGAGGAAGCTTCAACTACCAGCAGCCGATTGGAGGATACAACCGTCTGCAGCCGAACACTCCAAGACCCAGCACCGGAGGGTTCACCCCGACTTGCTTCGCCTGTGGCAAGCTTGGGCACAAGTCCTTCCAGTGCCCCGACAAGAAGACCGCCGCTACGCCCGCCAAAGCACCGACCCCAGGAGGAGGACCTCCTCAGTCTGCTCCTCAGCAGTCTGCGGGTCGTGGAAGGCTTACCCACCTGAAGGAAGGAAAGGCTACCGACACTTCTGCCGCCGTGATCGGTGAGTTTTAAGTTGTGTTGCACCCGCTTTAGCTCTTTCTTATGCTAGTGCAGCTCGTTTCCCTTGTTCCCTCTTCACTTCAAAAACCCGGGAGTCAGCTCTTAATCTTGAGGACGAGATTCTTGTGAGGGGGGAGTTCTGTAACATCCCAGAATTTCTCCGGAATGTTAGCAATGCAAAAATGTGGATTTCAAAATTTTGATTTGAAATTGAGTGCATAAGTAAAATTTAAGGTTGCCTTCTTTGAGCCTTCCCTAAAATCCTAGATTTATTTTGAGCAAAAACCATAAATTTAGGAATTATAAAATGCTAGTGTGCAAACTTTGGAGGTTATTGGATTTCTTTTGGATCTTAATTGTGTGGGATCCAAATTTGAATGAATCTAAAGTTAAATAGGAGTTAAGGTGTTTAGATAATAGGAAAAACCACCTTTTCAGTTTGGGCCCTAACCATCTGTGCTAAGGTCCACCGGAACACCCTCAGCTTTCAGAACTCGCACGACCCATCTACTCTTTCAGCCCACCAACCCACATACCACCTACCCCCTGCTTGTCTCACCGCCGCGCGGGTCCCGCTGGTCAGCCTCATCCCCACCTTTCCTCTTTCCCTTGTCGTTCTTCCCCACCGTGACGCAGGGGCGCCGTGCGAGGGCGACATCCCGCGCCCCGCACCGAGCACGCCCGTGGCCGCGGGATGCCCGCCGTGTGGCCGAGGCACGGACGCCAAGGTCCGCCTGCCGTCCATCCATCTTCCCCAAACCCTAGCCGCGCCATCCTATAAAAGTTCCCAACTGGTCTCTCCCTGATCCGCCGCCGCCCTTGGGGATTTCTCCCTGTCCACCGCAAGAGGAGAGGAGGAGAGGGGGAGGAGGAGAAGGAGAAGCTAGAGGAGAGGAGCACCGGAGGCCACCTGTGGAGGAGCCCGAAGCCGCCCGTGCCGCTGGACCACCACGCCGCCGTCCGGCCTGCAGGCGAGGCCGCCTGAGGAGGGGGGTGCCGTGCGTGGACCGCGAAGAAGGAGCCGGAGCTGCTGTTCGCCGTGAAGACACGAACCGGACCCACCAAGGACGACGCTGCCCCTGCTTCCTCTTCACCGTGTCGTGCCCCTGCTCCAAGCCGAACCCCTGCATCCTCTGCTCTGCGCCCGCTCTGCCGCCGCACCTTGACACCGCCGCCTCGCCGTCGCGTCCGGAAACGCAAGGTGAGCCTCACCCCCCTTCACCTTGCTGTGGACCCGGCCTTCGAGCCGAGGCTGAACCGAGCCTTGTGAGCTCGCTGTTTTGTGTGCCCGTTGTTGGACCGTGCCTGCTCGCGCCGCCGCGCAGGCCCGCCGTCGCCTGAGAGCCGGCCATCGAGCCGAGCCGGTCGCTTTGCAGGTGCCGCTGCCGTCTCCGCGCGCGCTCCACCGCTTGGTCGTCCGTCCAATCCTTTTTTAGTTCATGCCGCGCGCGTCGACTGATCGGTGTCTCCGCCGAGGTTGCGCCGCCGGCACCCTGCTCTTGCTCAGCTAAGGGGTCAAGGCCCTGTCTTCCTGATCAAACCACCACACAGGCACGCGCGCACTCGAGGACCAAGGCCTTGCCTTTCTTTGGCCAGGAACTCGTGTGAGCACAAACCCTCGCCGTGCGCACTTCCCCGCTCGCCGTCCTGTCCTTGTTCCGTTGTCGTGCGCGTACCGTCGGTTTTGTGCTGTCGCCATGACTGCGCCGGCGGAATTTTGCACGCACGCACAGACCTGCATGCACGCACCTGAGGGGCCGAGCCCGTGTGTTGTCCTGTCCAACATGTGGCCGCGCGCACGCACGCGTGTCCGCCGAGTCCCATCCTGTTCTGCCGAGTCGCGGTCTTGCTTCCTGACCGCACGTACCTGTGCACGCACACACGTCCACGCGCTCGCACGCGTGATACCTCGCCAGCGATGGGCACCTTCGCCGCGCCGTTGCGCTTCCCCTGTTTTCCGCCATGCCGGTCGAGGCCTTGTCTCGCGGCCAGATGCGCGCACGCGTGCGCGACCAAACCACCGCTGGGCAAGCCGTTCCTGACCGTGCTCCTCCGTTCGCAAGACGGCGTCCCCGCCGCGTGGTGCGCCGCCTCTGTCGACCTCCGCTGCGTCGAGCCGCCACCCTTCGGTCGTTGCTCGACGCCGAGTGCATCTGTTTGCAGCCGCGTGTCCGTGCGCACTCACGAGCATGCATGCGCACTCCCGCGCTCGCAAGCTAACCACCTCCCCGGCACGGACACCCCAGTCCCGACGCCGTGGAGCTCGTTCCTTCGCACCGCCGCGGATCTCTGTTTCGTCCGACGCAGTCGACACCTTGCCGTCAAGGGCATCTTTTTCCGCCTAGGCGCGCGAGCATCTAACAAACCCGTGCACGTGTTCGCCCTCGAGCACGCGAGCGCATACAACCCCACCGGCGCTGGCCACCCCAGCCTCATCGCCGGGGTCCCCTGCTTTGCTCCGCCGCGCCGAGCCCTTTCCCCGTCCGCCGTCCCTTTGGGGCCGGATGTCGAACGTCTGGCGCTCACACCCTAAAACCAGGGGGGTTAGGTGCACACGCACGCCTACACGTCGACCTGCCACACTGGATCGGCCGGATCTCACGCACCGAACCAACCCCGCCGCAGCCACACGATCGCCTGCACCGTGCCCAAGTCGCACCGGATCTCCTGGATCCTATATGGCTGACCCACCACATGCGAGCCACATGGTAGGCCGCACAGCGCCACACCGCACCGGATCCCAGGGATCCTTTGTGGCCACCACCCTAGCAGCCATGTGGGCAGCCACTTGGGCGTGGGCTAGCTTATAGCCGCCTATGTGGCCGCCACGTGTGCACTTAGAGCCAGCTAGCAGTCAGCCTGTAGCCAGCTTTAAGTCAGTTAGAGTTAGCTAGTAGTTAGCTTATAGTTAATGCTATTGGGTATGCGTATTTTAATTTTAGAAAAAGTATTTTGCCTTTGGAAAATCCTAGAAAGTCCATTTCAACTCCGAAAATTACGAAACCTTTTCCGAAACTCTTCTAAAAATATAAACTCCGTGTTAGGCTAGTGGTCGCTCTCTTTTGACTCTTAATTGTTGTTCATTTGGAGTTAATTGCAATAGGACCCGCCTTTATTTTATTTACGCGTCAATAGGAGCAGCTGGAGCCGGGGAGCTGAGCTCGAAGATCGACTACACCGACGACTACGCCGCCGATGACTACTCGCACGCAGGTGTTCACGCCTGACTGATTCTGAAATTCCTAATAGGCATTGCTATGTAGAATGCTAGCGCTTTACTTTAAATGCATGTGGATGAACCTTGCACTGCCTTCTTTAATTATCCTGTCCTTGATTACCCTACTACTATATATATATATATGTATATATGCGTGTATATACGCTGAGCTCCGCGATGCATGTGTTGGGATGGGAATAGTGGTTCTTGGCGTGAGTGGGGAAAACCGGCAGGAGAAGGCGTTTTGGGTACTTTGGCGGGGGTGAGCTCGAAACAACCGATCTGGGATCGGGGATGGGGGTGCACTCCTCAGTGCATTCCCGCTTGTACGGTTTTCGGAGCACGGGTGTTGGGGATTTACTGACGTTTGGAGGACATGAGCTCGCCCCGGTCTGAAACCGAGTGGGCCAACCGCTTCACGGGACTTTTCGTACACACCACCTCGCCGAGAGTGGGGTTAGGGCCGGGTTGAGCTCGGCAAGTGCGGAACCATACCTGCCAGCAGGATAGAGGGTATCAGTGGGGGAGAGGTGGGAGTGAGGCCACCTTCTCTCAGTGCGTCTCCCGTGTGGCCACACGGGGGCATTTCACAGTTCCGGTGCAATTCCCTTTGCGGAAGGGATCGCTTTGAGGGCCGGATGCAGGATGGGACCGTAACTACCGAGAGTTCGCACGGTAGTGTGGGCTCGGTTGGCTGATCACCGTCGGGTGCCATCCCGAGTTGGGTACAGGTGTACACGCTCTGCAGAGTTTAGATCTATACGTATAGCCGCGTCCTCGGTCATGGACGAGCCCAGTGGATTGTTGGTTCTCATGTTTTGGGATTTCTACCTCCCCCTGTAGTTGAGAGTGTGGTGAGCCGTGGTTGCAGTCGGGGAAAGGAGAGTGGCTCCCTCTACCTCGCGGATCCGATTGCTATCATTGAGGTGCGAGGAGAGGAAGTTCTCGCATCGACCCTAGATGGAGATAGGATGTGGAGACGGGGCCCTGGGGTACTAGGTGTTTCCGAGCTGTGTTTGAGAGAATGGTTTGGGACTTATATGTAGATGAATTCTTTTATACTTTGCTGCAGATGCATAGGAAACCTGGGCTTCTACCTTGACTCTTTTCTTACCCTTTAGAAGATAGGCCACTTAAAGCTGCATACAGTCGGTGACGTGAACCTATCCCACTCCTTGGGGATAGACTTTGGGTGTGCAGGGTACGAGTCTGACTTCGACAACAACGCCGACGGATGGTACGACTGAGGGATACGACGCTGCGCTCAAGGATGCCTGTGGGCGTGAAGAATAAAAGATGGAGACCCTTCTGAGATGCTAGCTACCGCTGCGTAGAATTTCACTCTGATTTAGCCAAGAGGCTTGTAATGTTGTACTCCATTATGGACATGTAATAAATTATCTACTAATATTTGTGTGATGTGATGTATGGTTGTGATTTACCTTCTGTGATGAGATCTGTACGCGATAGCCACTGATCCCGGGACTATCGCAAAGGTACAGGGACTCGGGTTTTCCTCACCGAAAATCCTGGGCGTTACAGTAGTTCCCTCACCTTCGATGGTAAACCCGAAGGCTTTTTCCCAATCAGGGAAGGGGATCGACCCTATAGGATCTGCCCAGCAGTCGTCCGGCACGGCCCATCCGTCTTGAAGGGGGAAAAGCCGCACAGTCTGATATTCTTCAACGATGTCGCGCGTGCTATATTTGCGAGCAAACAAGCGAAACATGTTGATAAAGGCGTCACCCTCTTCGCACGACGGATCCAGCTTCGCCTCGAAGGCCAGAGGTGTCAAGACCGTCGGCGCCAGAGGGTGCGGAGTACCTTCGACCAGGGGCTCCAAATTGTGGTACATCCAGTGTTATTGCCAATCCGAAGGCCACCTGTTGCGGTAAGCAATCACGGGGGCCAGAACACCAGTCTTGTATACGAAGTTCAGGCACCCAAATTGGTAGTCCTTCTCTTCGGCTTCGTCGCCATCCCCTTCCATCACAGTCCTTGTCTGGTGGTGGACCTTGTGGGCTGCTGCGAAGCCCTCGGCCGAAGGCTTGATCTTCGTCGTCTGGCATATCCACATATATACCGAGAGCCGCACGATTGCATTCGGTGTAAGCTGGTGCAGGTACACCTTGAAATACCGAAGGATGTCCACCACCACGGGGTGAAGGGGAAAGCGGAGGCCGGCGCAGAGCAAATTACGAAAGATCACTGCTTGGTTCTCTTTCGGCTTCGGGATCTCCTCATCGCTTGGGGCTTCGCCATCAGCGATCATGTTGTTCGCCGCCAGCTCGGCGATGTCAGAAGGCTCGAGCAAGCTGCGGCCGAAGGTGAAGGTTTTTGGCAAGCCGCCGGAGGCGGCAGAATCGCGCTTGCGTTTCGGGGGCATTTTCAATCGAAGGGAACTAGGTGGCTAAATGTTGAGAAAGCAATGGAGGGCTTACTTGCGTTGATTGCTTCGAAACCCTTGAGAGCAGCCGCGGTGAAAAAGGGCGTGCGGGAATGGTCCCGGGGGGGGGGGCTTTTTATAGGGGGCTCACCAAAGGGCAGTTACCACACCATAAAAAGACCATTATGCCCCTAATCACTCTGCATAACCGTCACAAGGGAAAAGACAGAGTAGTATTTTATCAAAACACTGGGCCGTCCTCTGGGAGTTTCGAAGCCCATTTCCACCACTTGAAAAGGGGTATCATAAGTTCGAGCCTTCAGTAAAAAGAGGGAGGACGGCCCTCACTTCCGAGGGGCTACTGTTGGGGAATGGGAGCTTCGGAACCACCACCATCGGACGTATGGTTTCAGTGCGAAGTTGCTTCGCATCGAAGCGCTTCGTGACAGTGCTAACTGATTAACCCATTCTGTCTGTTGGAGAATTGTTTGAGCAGGTTGTGGCCGTGAAACTAGGAAGAGAATTGCGAGGGTCGAAGTGCCTTCGACCCACTGTTGCTTCATCCGGAGGTGACGATGACTGATGCAGGCGAAGGGAGTGGCGTGAAAGCATGGCGCCGGGCGGGAAATGAACATGACGACGACCGTACGAAGCCACGTTGGAGGGATGCTCGTGTAAAGGAGTCGTCGACGTGGAAGCAGGCTGGCGCGACTGTACGAAGGAGCTGGTATGGCCGTACGAAGGTCGTATTCCCTGTAATGCCCTTTAAAAGGTGTCGAGAACTAGCCGTTGTGGGTAAAAAGGTGTAATTGTGTTGGAAAGTGTTGGCTGCGCCCCCCTATAAATAGAGGGGTCTCCTGTAATTGACGTGAACCGCAATGAATGAAAAAGAGAGCTCAAAAGTTTGTGTTCTTGTCTTTGCAATTTACTCATTCAGTAGAAGTAAAAGTAGTAGTCTAGTGGTAGGGTCGAAGTAGGGTAGTTGGTGAGGCCGAAGGGGGCTTCCGAAGGGCAGTCACTCAAGCCCTTTGGGAGTGAGAGCAGGGAGCTGTTGTTTCGACGTCCACCTTCGGGCCCGAGCTACACCAACACCGGAGTCGGTTTTGGAGCCCTGCGGGCCTCCGTTGAAACCAAACACCCCCTCTGCTGTTGATGTACGGAGTAGCTGGTATCTCTCTCGATCGAGGTTTGGTTTCCGTCGCCTTGTGAGTTCTGATCGATGGCGCGAAAACCTGCTGGCCGAGCTAATAGATCCTGGACAGCTATCTAGCTAGCGCGCATCAGTGGGGTGTTTGGATGGAGGGGTAAATGTGGTAAATTTATCATATATTTACCCCTAAGATGCTAAACATGTGGGGCAAATATGGTGGGGCAAATGTTTTGCCCCACTAATTCCATTTACCCCTAAAAGGTAGCAAATTGGAGCAAAATTGTGATGGACCCAGCCCTCTCTCTCACATCCACATCCACATTTACCTCTAAATCCAAACACCCTAAGGAGTAAATATTATTAGAGGCAAATGGAAGGAGCAAAACATTTACTTTGGGGTAAACATTTACCCTTACAATCCAAACATGCCCCATATTCTTCTATATAGTTAGTAGGCACGGTGGAATTGGAATTAATTAATTAACCCCGCCGGAATCTAACTAATCTGCAGACTCATGGAGTCGTTTGTTGCATTGCTTGTGAAAAGGGATCTCCATTTTTTTCGCTTCACCGGAGGAGCTAGCCAATCGTGGGTGCTTCCGTAGTCCGTACGAGGACTAGCTTAGCTAGGTTTGCTTCGTCCGATTCGCAACAAACTCCAGGCCGTACTTAGTCGCTTCGCTGACGCATTTGCTACTGCACGCGCGCTTCAGCGACCGTACCGGCGGAGATCGAGAGGGTGAAGCCATGGCAGCGGTCCGCGAAGAGCACGGCCTCATCTTGCTCGTCTCTTCTCGCTCCCCATTGGCTTTCTTGGACGCTCCGTCCCGTGTGTACGTGCGCGTCACTCGCGGCGCGTACGTAGCTGCTGCTGCCTCCCGATTCGTCAGAGTTGCCATGCAATTGCAACGAGACTCCTGCGTTGCACGATGCGTAGAGAAGAGCTGGTCGTGCGAGGACGGCGACGGCGTAGTGCGTGCCCACCATCATTTTCTAAGAGTGGTCATTATCTAAGAAATCAACCAACAAAGAAGAAACCATCATATAAGTCACGGTTTTAAGTTGCGTTTCAAAAAAGAACTAAGAGGCTGTTCGGCTGGTAGAATGAATAGTACTCAGCTGGTAGATTAAATGGTATTGTGTGAGAGAAGATAAACCGAAACAAGTCGAGATAAGCCAAGCCAATATAAGCCGAACAGCCTTTAAGTGGGTGGGGGTTAACACCGCTCCACAGTTTTCATTAAGAGAAAGGAATCTAATCTCGACTTCACTGATGAGAGATTTTTTTTTAAAACCAGTCGTGATCATACCTCAACCCTCTCTACTCAACTAGGCTAGAGGACCTTTGCTTTTAAGATGCGTCTCTAATAAGTTTTTGGAGACGTGTGTTGACAACTCGCGTTCTCTATGAGTCTGTTGAAAACATCAGTGGTTAACGTGGGTATTCTATGCATGCAGAAAGGTGACGCTTTTTTAGACTAACATCTCCTTTTACTTCGCCTTTTCAAACGAGACGCATGTTGGTTGTTGGGTAGCACACGTCTCATTTGCGTTTCGTGTTAATGAACACGTGTTACTGGTAATAATCAATCAAATGCCCAATTTTCCATCGAATTCTAAAATATAAATTCATGGACCAGTCAAACCTAGTCCGGAATTTCTAAATCTATTCCTCGGTTTCGGATACACGGCATCCGAAACTTTGCACATTTCGACTTTCGAATCGAGAAGAACTTTCACCCCTACTACATAAAGTCTGCAATGCAATGAGTAACGAATGCGAGCAATATATGTGACTTCGTCGTCTTACTCCTTAGTGCTCTCATGCATCGAGTGCCCAAATTCCCATCAAATTCTAAAATATATATATAATTTGACTGACCAGTACTCAAACCCAGTCTGGAATTTCTAATAAAATTCCTCCGTTTTGATACGGCGCCCGAAACTTTTCGAGTTTCGAATCAAGAACCTTAACCCCTTCGTCGTCGTCGTCGTATATATATATATAGCTTTCCAACCATCTGCTACAGTACCTGCAAGTCTTAGTTATTACACGTGGCCAGGCCCACGTCGTCGTCCATGCGGTCCTTGATCGCTTGCTGGACCGCGCTAACGAATATGAATATTATTTGGTCGCCAACAGCGACCTAGATCATCATCTTTCACTTAAGCCTGCTAATGGGGGAAGATCGGTCCCAAACCAACTCCTTCGCATAAGTAATAATTAAAGTATGTCACCCGAACCCGTCCCGTCACATTTAACTTGTCTATTCACCCCACCTCGCCCCATTATGTGCTGGTATAAATGGGTTGTACTACCTCCGTCCTTAAATATATGACGTTAATAAGAAAATTAGTTCATTTTGAACTAGTTTTCATGTCCTAAACGTCATATATTTAAGAACGGATGGAGTAGTTATTTACTCCTATTGCTTGTAGCATCTACATTAAGAATCGGATCGTAAAATTAAAAGCTCGCGTTCACACCTTAAAATTTTTGACAAATTGACTAAAATTTATGTAGATGACTCAATTTGATGTTCTGCTACTCTGTGCGAAGTGGTGGAGCTGGACTTATATGTGGGCCCTGCGTTAAGAACCGGATCCTAAAACTAAAACCTCGCGTTCACATCTTAAAATTTTAGACAAATTAGCTGAAATTTATGCAGATGACTCAATTTGATGGTCCGCTACTCTGTGCAAAGTGGTGGAGCTTGACTTATACGTGGGCCCCGCGTCAAGAACCGGACCCTAAAACTAAAACCTCGCGTTCACATCTTAAATTTTTTGAGAAATTGGCTGAAATTTATGCAGATGACTCACTTTGATGGCCCGCTACTCTGTGCAAAGTGGTGGGCCTGAACTTATATGTGGGCCCCGTGTCAAGAATCGGGCTCTAAAACTAAAACCTCGCGTTCACACCTTAAAATTTTAGAGAAATTGGCTGAAATTTATGCAGATGACTCAATTTGATAGCCCGCTACTCTGTGCAAAGTGGTGCGCCTGAATTTATATGTGGGTCCCATGTCAAGAGTCGGACCTTATAAACCTACCTCAAACCCAACCCAACCCGCCCCAACCCGCATTTGTGTTATACCCAACCCACCCCAACCCATTATATATTAAAATCCATTTCCACCCATCCAAACACACCCCATGAAACAACCTGCACCATAAAACCCATTACAACACGCCTCGTTAGGAGGCCTACTTCCACTGCTGTACGTGCTGGGGGTAAAGTAAAATTTGACGCAGCCGCTACCAGACAGTTGGCAGCAGTACACGTGGCCAGTAGACAGCCACGTACGGTATCTGATATCTGAAGAACAATTCTCAACTTCCAGAACGATTTAAATTATTTTCTCCAAAACTTGTTGTCAATTCGCCGGTTACACGTAATTCAAAGGGAGCTACTGAATTTTCTGTAGCATACATTAGTCGTTTGCTGTGACTCTTGCCGCGTCAGCATATTGGCAACTCGTTATCGACGCATGTCAGAGTATCATATCAGACTGCTTGATACGGTGAATCTTTTCTCTTTGCACATCGTGCCTAGTGCCTAAAAACAAGATTTGGTCTTCGTTCACCGGGTGGATGGAGAAGAAGCAGAATATAGGTTGCATCGTGTTGGTGTGTATTCTTCCTCTCTTAATTTTCCCCTCCACTTTCTTCTTAGCAATATTCGTTACTATTTTTTTTTCTCACAACATTTGATTACTCACCATATTAAAAAAATATTGCAAACATATGAAAAGATCAGTCATGTTTAAAAATATCTTCAATGATGATAGAGTGAATAAAAAGTAAAATAAATGATACTTACATAGTCCTTTTGTGTTTAGAGCCGAATGTCGGCTACTGTGTTACAAATGAGGATTTGTTTGATGATCGAGGCAGAACTTTTTTCATCGTTATTTAAAAAAGATTTTTTTTTCTAAAAAAAGACATAGATGACCGGCGGTGCGTTGACCTGGCGTGTTACCACCACTCAGGCACTCAGTGGAAGCCCAAGAGCACACGCCTTGCCAGGATGGGCTGCCTAGCGACCGCCGTGAAGCCGTCGTTGTCGCCCATGCCGAGCTCTATATTATCTGAGCTGAGGGAAGCGTGGTGTCAAGGTTAGCTATAGCTAGCTAAGGTAGGCAAACACTTGCCTATCGAGGAAGGACAATCAGCTAGCTTGTCCCCCTCTCGTAAAGGAGGAGAGATCAGCCGATCGATCGGTCGGTATGGCGGCGGAGGAGCAGCAGGCGAGCTTGAGCAGCGGCGACGCTCACGCTGCGGCGACGACGACGACGCAGCTGGGCGACCTGCCGGAGGCGTGCCTGGCGCAGGCCATCGCTCTCACATCCCCGCGCGACGCCTGCCGCTTCGCCGCCGTGTCCCCAGCTTTCCGCGCCGCCGCCGACTCCGACCACGTCTGGCGGGGCTTCCTCCCCACCCAGCTGCTCGACAAGCAGCCAGCAGCAGCCGTCGTGCTCCAGCCGGCGCCGGCGGCCAAGAGCAAGAGCAAGAAGGAGGCCTACCTCGGCCTCTGCGACGCCGCCGGCGCCGTGGCCGTTGGCGACGGCGACGGCGACGGCGGGTGCCGCGTGTGGCTGGAGAGGGCCACTGGCGCCAGGTGCTACGCGCTGTCGGCGCGCCGGCTCAGCTTGCCGTGGGACGACGGCGAGTTCTGCTGGAAATTCACGCCCCACCCTCGCTCCAGGTTTGCTAGCTTGCCTCCCCTCCTCCGCTCAAAATTCGTTGTCTCATGCCTTTGAATCAAATCAACAAATCGGTTTTAAATTTTTCATCCGCACCGGTATTGAGTTCCTACAAAAAAATTATTTCTTTTTTCAGTTCCAAAACTTTTTAGTGGATTAGGACGTTAGTTTGGCCAAGTTTAACAGCGACTCTATCAATTGTAATTTTGTTAGGAAATAAAGCTGCTCCATCGATCGAGCAATCTCTCGTTAACCTTTCCTTTAGAAATGATAATTCGAGCTGCTTGATTTGGTCTGAAATTCCCATCACCGGCCCGGCGGGCAATCGAGCTGCTGTGTCGCAGTCAGCCTCCATTACTGTGATGGAAAGGTCCACCATGTGCTAGCCTTCCCGTTCCCGTCCATGCCGAGGAAATTTAGGGAAGGCGAGTGATGAGTGCGTCCACTACTGGGCACGCACGACGGCACGACGAGTGGCCGGCAGGCGCCCACACGGTGGCGTCAGCTGAACGGGTGGTCGAGGTCTTCCAGAACACGGCTCGGTAAAAGATTCCGTGGCGCAACAGCGACTTCATTAGCCTAGCTACAATTTAGAACAATAGCCGATCCATGACTTCCTAACTAATAGCCCCATTTAGCTCCTCTGCTATATGTTTTTAATTAGAGTTTTACCACTAACTGTCCCCGCCGGCATTTGTGTTGCCGTGTGTCCCCGTTTTGTGGTGCTGGTGTGGTGACCTCCCTCCTCTTTCTTTCTTTCTTGTTGCTCTTTAGGGGTTCTCGGCTCTTTAGGGGTTCTCCTAAAGTTGCGTGTTGTAAAACTCTCTTCTCTTAATGAAAAATGTGTTTTGCACGTCTTAAAAAAAACTGTTACATGATATTTTCTCCTAGATAGATGAAACAGTTTTGGGGGCAATTTGATATTCCCGTACGCCTGACCTGTCCTGTCGCCGTCAATGGCTGATCGATGCATCATCAGCGTGGATCACACCAGCCAATTAAACAACCTAATCCTCCTGATCAATCGGTCTTAGCTTAATTAATTTATTTTGATGGATCTGCCTGGATCGATGGATTGATCAAAATTTAAAATACTGGTGGTGTTGTGCAGGTTCGCGGAGGTGGCGGAGCTGGTGGACTGCACGTGCCTCGACATTTACGGGGCGCTCCCGACGTCGTCCCTCACGCCGGCGACGCCCTACGCGGCGTACCTTGTCTACGACACGGCGGACGGCGGCCACCGCGGCCTCAGCTACCCGGACCAGGAGACGGCGGTGGCGGTGGGCGGCCGCGTCGTTGCGCGCCACGACGTGTGGATCCGGCCTGACGCCGCCGAGGCGCGCAAGTTCTGGGGCGGCAATGGCCGGCCTGGTGGTGGCGATCGCGAGGAGCCGAGGCGGCCGAGGAGGAGGGAGGACGGGTGGTGGGAGATGGAGATGGGGCGGCTGCCGATCACGGCTGTCATCGGCGGCGAGGAGGAGGAGGTAGTGGCGAGCTTCGAGGTGCTCGGATGGTACCCCAAGCGCGGCCTCGTCGTCGAGGGCATAGAGTTTAGGCCTGTCGTCGAAAGTTCTACTACCTGAGAACAACCATGGAAATGTGTAGGATTTCAGTTCATCTACTGGATGAGCTCGATGATGCATAAATGATATTTTTTACACTTGTATATACATGCAACGATGTAATATGATGTTGGAAATTAACAAGCTTGCTATGGCGTTGCAAGAATTTTTTATTATGTTGTTGCTCTGAAGCCTATTCAAATGCAACCTTCTGTTTCAAATTACTATTCATTTTAACTTTTCTATACATGTATAATTTTCCATGTAAACATTTATCTAAATTTATAGTAAAAAAATTAGGTATTTAAAAAAATTAAAACCGATGTTAATTTTGGACGGAAGAGGTGTGCACGCAAGCCAGGTGCCATGATGAGCCTGTAGCTATCGATACTGTTGGGTTTGGTAAGGGGTCGCGCTCAGGATCTGAATATAAGAATCTTGTAGCATCTGAAAGACTGAAACCAGTTTGCTAGTCCCCAATTTGCATTGAATCTGAATCCTGCATCTCACTGTATGAAATGAACCTTGGTTTGGTCAACACTCAATTGCTGTTACTGTTTGTTTGGTATCCGTCGCGTTCTGACGGCGAAAGGAGCCGTAACGTAACCACTCTCTGTTTCTCCACTGTTGATACATATATATAAGTCACAAATTTCCAGCAATACACATTGTGAACGCTCAGTTAAACGATTGGTTCGGAACGCCCTGCCAAAATCGGGGCATGCAAAAACATGATCATGCAAAAAAAAAAAAAGCTGTCAAAATTCAGGCAAAAGTTTTAGGATGACACTTGTTTGAATGCTAAAATGTAGTAACCAAAATTTTGATTCCCAATTGATTTGATATCAAAATTACACAATTGTCAAAAATATTGAGCTTGTCCTGATTTTGTTTTGTCACATTTCGGTGCCTAGTCAATCAGGCTTTGAATCTTTGGTGTTGTCGCTCTTAGAGCATGTCCAACATACATGGCAAAGGCCTCGCCATGCCAAAATTTGGGGAGCTATAGTGAAAACCAGGGTCCAGCAGCCTGGTCATGCCATTTAGGACGCCAAATTCACCCCGCCATTCGCCAGACCTGGCGAGCCATCCCGCTGGGCCATCCCCCTCACCAAGACGCAGGGCCCACCTCCTGCGCGCCGCTGCCGTCCACCGCCGCCGCTGTCGTCCGCCGTCGGGCCGGGCAGAGGAGATGCGCCGGGAGAGAAGGAGGGGTGGGGCTGCCGCCGGGTCGGGCAGAGGAGGAGGGCCGCTGCGACCGTCCGGGCCAGGAGAGGGGAGGTGGTGGTGGTGGACGGCCGCCACCGGCCAAGGAGAAGAGGGACGCCAGTGGGTAGGAGGAGGAGTCTGGAGCCGGTAGGGAAGGAGGAGGAGGCGTCGGGGCTTGGACATGCTGGGGCGGAGGAGGAGGTGTGGCGGGGGTGACAGAGGACAGGGAGGAGGTAGCCGTGGCGGAGGTGGAGGCGTCGGCGTCGGGGCTAGCGCCTGTCGGGGGCGGTGGCGGCGGGAGAGCGTCGTGCGCTGGGGTGGGGATGAATGAGGAGGAATGGATAAGGTAGAGGAAATAAATAGGAATAAAAATAAAAATAAAAATAAATAGAAAGAGAAAAAAGAAAAAAATGAAAGAGAAAAATAAAGGAGAGTAAAATAAATGGGAGGGGAAGGAAGAGGATAACAGATGGGTCCCACTCGTCATTGGGAGAGTTGAAGATAGTTGTTGGCATTTGACGAGTGAGAAATAGAGAGTCAGTTAGAACGATGGACGCAATATGAAGTGGTATATGTATAGAAAGTCGAATGGTGAGTCGAATAGAGAGGTAGATTTGGGTACTCTATATGCTCTAAGCCTGATATGCAAAAAGTCACTACTTGTCATTCTCATGGGCGTACGGAGAGGAGCATCAACGAGACAATGTATCATATATATAACTATATAGGAGCATCCCCACTAAGCATTATAACTCTATTTCTCTCAACATACAAGCTATTAGCCTATTCACGTTAGCACCATGACACCATTAATTAGGACAATCTATTTATTTCTCATACCGATTTTATGTGACTTATAACATCTATGCATACAATTTATAAGTCTTTGCGAGTACCACATTACAAATTTCAGACAATAGAATATATGAAGGATCAATAATTTAAGAGTAATTCTCTATCAATAAAATGAACATGTTTTCATTATAATATCGTTCAAAAAAATGTTGACTTGCAATCATCTTAATTTTCAACATTCAAAATTCATCTTAAAATTTTGTTCAAAAATAATTCTCGTAGCAAGACGTGAGGTATCATTATTAAATATAAGTTATCTGTGTGTCATACTATGATCGAAAAGTTCTTTCAATTCTTGCAGCAACGTGCGAGAAATAGGTAATCACACGCTCGTCGCTGCGCCGGACCGGCCAATTGAATTTTCATCCGGCTGGAACAAGAATCTTGTGCGTCTGGCATGGAAAAATGAAAAAAACGATGGGCAGGGCAGGGAAACGGTGATGGTGTTTCTCCGGCCGTCAGTTTCTCTCCTCGTCTTTTTTTATAACAACCTTACTTTATAGAATTAGTAGCATGAAACTGCTATATGGGATAAGCTATGGCAAAGTACATGGTCAAGAGCATCCCTGATAGGGCAGCTCGAGATATGAGAAGAGTTATGACAGGTGATGGCTACATCAGATACATAGTTTTGATGAGTGCAAGACTGTGTTGCTAAGACATGAGCCGTCGTCAGTGGCGGACAGAAATTCTTTTGACGCCTAGGGCCACTTGCCAAAGCGACTAGACTAATAAAATTTTTCCACATGACAATATAGCGGTAATACGGTATGATAGCGCACAAAGGTAATTACATGATTTCGAGTATATCTCAATTCAAAGTTGAAGCATACAATGAAATTTATAAAAAAAATGTAGAAAAGTAATGCATTACCTAACTAGTGCCAATTTGGTTAATCCTCGTCCTCGTCTACCATTTCTTCATCAATTGGAAGCGAAATTGAGCCTACACAAGTAGAAAAGACATTCCAAAAAAAATTAGGCAAGCAATATAAAAAATAAATCAGTAAGTAAATCAGTAACTTCTCCTTCAGGCTTCAGGGGCGCCGGGCGGCAGGGCAGCACCACAGCAGGTGGGCGCCGAGCGGCAGCGCAGCAGGTGGGCGCTGGGCGGCGCCGCGACACTGACACAGGCAGGCCGTAGGGGGGCGCAGGGCGCCAGGGCGGACGGTGGGGCGCCCGGTGCGCTGCGGGCCAGCGGCGCTGGTGCGGTGCGGGCGGCGGGGCGTGCAGGTGCAGCGTGCGCAAGTGCGGCGATGCGCTGCGGCCGGTGGACGGGGGCGCTAGGGGGCGGCGGCGCGGCGCGCTAGGGTTAGGCTTAGGCGGGAGCGGGACCGCGGGACGACGGACGAGGGCACTACCGCGCTAGGCAGCTACAACTCGCGCGGAGCAGGACCGAGGCCGCGTGAGGGGAGAAGTGGTGACCTGGGCCGCGAGGTTAAAATAGCCTTGGGCCGGTGACTGCTGGGCCAAAATTGAGAAGTATATGAAGGATTTTTTGGGCCACGACTAGGGCCGCGGCCCTAGTTGCCCCAGGCCCCTATCCGCCCCTGGCCGTCGTGTTAAGAATCCTAAGGATCTTGTAGACCTTGAAGTTTCTGCCTTGCCCTGCATTGAGGAAGCTTTGAGTGTAGAATTTGGCGTCCCACCTAGGAATAGGAGTTGTGCTATTTGAGTTGATGTAGGAGACAAGCTGCTGGCTATCGGAGAGGAAACTTGCTCCTGTGATGTTCAACCTGTCAACAATAGCCCCTGCGAAAGCAAGGGCTGCCGCCTCTGCAGTGAAAACTGAGGAAGCAGTGAGGAGAGAAGCCTTAATGTAGATGTTGAAATTGTTTTGGGATCCTGTTCGGATAAGGAACACTCCTTGGCCTGCATTCCTATTAAAAACAAGATTTCGATCAGGTAATAGAGAGGCATCAGTATATATACGCAAGCCTTCCAACATTACCGACATATCCATCCTGTAGAGAGGAGGTTGAGGCAGGACACTGAAAGAATTATGATGTGAAGTGAGGGTATGCAATTCATGAGGATTATAGTGTTGGTGAAGATCAGGGAGGAAGGGTTCCTGCAAATTAGAATTAGTGCGGCTTGGGGCATTGACATCCTGCTGTTCGTATGTTAGTGGCTGAGATATATCATGCATAATATTTTGAGAGACTCTGAAATCTACATTAGCTACATGGTGCACCTGCCAGGGTGTCCAACTTTTATTATTAAATCTCTTATCATTCCTAGCCTTCCATATGTACCATAGGATATTATAATTTTAATCATTTGGTTATCACTGGTTTGAGGTGTAATTAGACATGGAATGATATTTTGGATACCATCATCATCATGAGGAAGACTAGAAGTGTGAATGGAGGGATTTGCAGTAAACCAAACAGCTCTAGGCAAATGGCATAAGCAGAATAAGTGGGCATCATCCTCAATGGAGGTGCATTGGGAACAAACCTAGTTAATGTTGTTGGAGTAAGATACAGCACGTTTACCTGTCGCTAGAGCTCTTCTTATAAGCCTCCACATAAAAGTTTTGAGGATGGGAGGACAAGTTTTGTGCTTCCAAATTCTTTGCATGATTTGCATGGCCTCTGGAGAAATACTTTGTGTTCCATGTGATGGCAAAGTAACCTGGTTATCTGCATTCAGATAGGAGAAGGTATTCTTTGCAGTACATAAACCATTAGAGGTAGGTTTCCATATTGTAATGTCCTTGTCCCTAGAAGGGATGACATTAGTATGAGTAATAGTGTGTGCAGCCTGAACTGAAAAAATTTGATTAATGAGATCTACATTCCAAGTTTGAGTCAAATGATTCCAAAGTTGGTTGACAGTTAGAGGAAGTGGTGAGACGGTGACTGGAAGGTTGAGGTTGGAGTGGATGTTTTCCCATATTTCACACCAAGGAGAGTTCCAAATGTTGGAGTTACCTTGATGAATTTGAACTGTAGCATTTGTGCAGAGGATGTCTTTAACCTGCAAAATAGAAGACCAAAAGATGCATTTGGGCATGTTTGTATCAGTTGTCCAAAATGATTTGTGGGGGTAATATTTGGATTTGAGAATAGCTGTTAAGTATTGATCCTTGTCTGTGGCAATTCTCAAAGCTGCATTAAGAATAAGACTTTTGTTAACAATATGGAGGTCTCTTATGGCAAGACCTCCATTTTCTTTGTCCTGACAAATGTCCTGCCAAGATCTGTAAGGGATGGGTGAAGCTTCATGATCCTCTTGGAAACCTGCCCACCAGAACCTTCTAATAATGGAAGTTATCTTTTTTATGAAAGACTTAGAAAATAACACAATAGACAAATAATAGATAGGTATGGACGCAAGCACAGAGTTGATATAAGTGAGATGCCCTGCATGGTTAAGTTTATTAGCTTTGGTAGTAGTCAGCTTTGCTCTAAATTTGTTTATAATAAAAGCATAAGCCCTGTTCCTGTCTGTATGGCTAAAAAGCAAAGGATGGCCTAGGTGTCAGTGTTTTAGACACCGAGCCTACGACGGGGTACCCGAAGTAGTAGATTGTGCGGTGGGGCTCGCCGAGATCAGGAACACGATGGTGAGACACGGGGCACACAATTAGACAAGTTCGGGCTGTAATGTGCGTAATACCCTACGTCCTGTATGTTGCGTGGCTCTGTATTGATTGCCTCTGTTTTGAGAGGGGTCCCTGCCTCGCCTTATATGCCACGGGAGGCAGGGTTACAAGTCGGATTGGTACAAAGGTACTATTCAAGTAGGACCCGGAGTAGGCTATACAAGGTATGGAAAACTATCCTAGTCTTAGTACAAGTCCTTGTCCGCCTTGTCTTGCCTTGTGGTCCACGGTACCAGCACCGTGGCCCACTAGTCGAGTAGTCCAGGTGTACAGGAACTCTTCTCCCGGGTATGACCCACAATGTGTTGGTGGGCCCAGGGATGCCCGGTCGACAAGCCCCCGAGTACTTTGTAGTCGAGTGCAATGCTCCAAGTAGTCTTGAAGGTCTCCACGAGTAGTTCTCAAGCGTCCCCGAGTTCTACAAGCTTCAATCTTTAATAGTACTTGAATCATCACGAGGCTGGAAGGTACTCCAGCTAACTCCACGAGTAGTCTTGAAGTCTTCTCGAGTTGTTCCCAAGCATCCCCGAGTACTTCCCTTGAAGGTCTTCATAATACCCGCTTCGTTCTTGAAATCTTTGCATCAAAGATCCATATGGAAATGCGATTACTGAAATCGCATTCCATATGGAATGTAGCCCCCGAGCCTTAGGCCGAATCCATGATTCAAGCTGAGGGTCAATCTTGAACTCTTTGATCTTGCTCCGAAAAATCTGTAGACAATCCGAAGAAATAATATAGGAATGCGATTTGCAAAAATCGCATCCTATATGGATGTAGCCCCCGAGCCTTAGTTCGAATTGACAATTCAAGCTGAGGGTCAATCAGTATTCTTCGTCAAATAATCCCGCAAAAATCCTGAGAAAAACTGAAGGACACATGGCACGGAGCCCCCGAGCCTTGAGTCGAGTACTTTCTCGAATTGAAGGATCCAATCTGACTGTAGAATAGTGGCCTGAATTCAGTGAACTGTAGCTAAGTGAAATCCAATTCCATCGAGTAGTCGAGCCCCCGAGATAGAGCCGAGCAGGTCTTGGATTTTAGTCCTCTAACTTAGCCAAATGTTTGCCTGTGTGAAATCAATCTGTTGAATACGAAGGGTCACCAGGTCGAACCGTTAGGGTTTTGGTTTTATAAATACCCGAAGGGGTATCCCTTAGGGTTTCCCTGCTTCCATTCGCCCTTAGATCCAGAACACCCTAGCATCCATAGCCGCCACAGAGTTCGAGCGCCCATAGTGCCAAGAGTGTACACCTTCATCCCTTTGTCGTCCCCTGGTCAATGCGAAAGAAGACCCTCGTGACAGGAAGGATGAAGCCTGCGCCATCTAAGGGACAGAAAAAGAAATCTGGCCGCGGCAAAAATGAGTTGCCGGAGCCTAAGTACAAGACGGTGATCATCACCAAGCCCCCGAGCCAAGCTGTGTCTTGGAAGAAATCCAAGATGAGGGAGGAAGATATCCAAGCCCTTGAAGCCGGCGGGCTGCTGCGCGAGAAGGCCATTACTGGATGGAGCTCTGCCGCAGGCGATGCGTGGCCAATGGAGAAGAGCCCGGATGAAATCCCAATGTTCGGACACTTCGTCGAGCGTGGATTGACGCTACCGTCGTCGGATTTCTTCCGCGGCTTCCTCAACTTCTTCCAGTTGGAGCACGTACACCTCAACCCCAACAGTATCTTCCAGATTACAGTGTACGTGCACTTCTGCGAAGCTTTCCTCGGTATCCGCCCTCACTGGGCCTTGTTCAGGAAGATCTTTCGGTTGAAGCCGCAGCCCAACGCCAACTTTCCGGTTGTAGTCGGTGGAGCTGGTGTGCAGATGCGCCAGAAGGCACAAGAGTTGTACTTCAAGTACGACTTGATAGACTCAAATCAAGACTGGAAGAATAAGTGGTTCTATATAGAGAACGCCCCGCCGCAGCTGCCGAAGCCAAGCATGTTTGCGCCAGTTTACGACAGGCTCTAGAAAGATGAACCCACAATGCAAGAATGCATCCAGATCCCCGAGTTGCTGGCGAAGATTGCGCAGAAGAAGGCGCAAGGCTTGACTGCTGAGCGAGTAGCTTTCAGCTTCATGAAGCAACGGGTACAACCCTTGATGCAGCGGGAGCATCTTGGGTTCGAGTACACTGGAGCGGATGACGGCTCCAAGCTATCTGCTGAACAGATCAGTGATGATCTTGTGATGGAGCGGCTGCAGAAGATCTTCAAGAGTCTTCATGGAAATCCTGCAGCTGTCCCTGAGTTCAGTGCAGACAACCCTCCGTGTCTGGTAAGTCTCCAAGTACTTAGCCCCCGAGTACTTTTGTTGAAAGTAGTCGAGGTATTAATATTTGCCTTGTGCTTCGCAGGAGGATGTCTTGAAGTTTGTATCTGATCCTCCTCCTCGTCCTGAGGACCCACTCCAAGCGCCAGAAGAAGAAGCACCAGGAGTAGAAACTCAAGCCCCCGAGAGTAGTCAGGCTACTCAAGGGGAAGAAGAAGAAGTCTTGGTGGAGGATGCCTCCTCAAGTGACGATGACGGCTTAACACTTCAACAACGTTTTGAAGTGAAGAGCCGCTACAGATACTCTGGGGCGCCCATCCCCAGTGGCCTCGCCGCAGGATCGTCAAAAAGACCAGCATCATCTCTCGCAGATGATGTGACACTACCGTCGCGGAAGAAGAGGACCACGGTGGGAAAGCGGGCCGTGAAGAAGATGACGGGCCTCCCCTCCATTACAGTAAGTGTTGGAGAACCTTGGAAGTAGTCGATGTGTGTTGAGTACTTGTTCTCTGCTGTAATGGCTTTTTTTTGTCTTGTGCAGGTTATCGAGAGTGCAGCTAGTGTACCCTCGATTAACCCTCCAAGAATAACAGAACCCGAGGTGGTTCCAGCGTCAACCGTGGAGACGGTGGTGTGTGAGCAACAAGAAGCCGCGGTATCAGGAAGTGTGCCACCGGTAGAGAATGTACCAGAGATGCCGGTAGCGCCCTCCTTCTTCGACATGCTGGGGCCGAAAGTATCGGTGCCTCGTGCTACTCTGTAAGTACTCGAGTATTCGAATACTTATTATGATTATGTACTCTGCTTCTGCTGACCAACTTGTTGATGCAGGAAATCCACTGATGTGAAGTGGGGTGCCTCTGGAAGTGGTGCTACTGAAGGAGACAAGACTCCTCAAGAGCAACCAGAAGACATACTCCCAGAGCGCCAAGAAGTACCCGCAGAAGCTGAGGCTGCTCAAGCGTTGCGGACTCTCTGGAGCGACGTGGTCAAGGCAGCAGTTGAGGCAACTTCTAGGCCTAGGGCTCAACAACTCGAGGATATTGAAGCCATGGTGAATGAAGCCTTGGAGGTTGATCCTGAAGCCGTGCTGCGCCACGAGGAAGTCCCAGCTGCGGAAGCCCCCGTGCATCATGTTGATGCACATCTGGCGCTGGAAGAGCAACCAGAGAATCGCATGGTGCCGCATGAGCCACAGATTGAAGACCCGGCTCCTCTGCGCAGCGCTGTGAGGTACTCGGCAGCTAGCACAAGTACCCAGTCATGGCAGAGAACTTGATGCCATATGATGACTCCTGCCTGAACGAGGACAACTTGAACGTGCACGCTGAGATGTTCCACGGCGTAGAGAAGCTCCTTGCGGTAAGTTCGTGTAGTCTCTTGTAGAGTACTTGTAGTCACAAATATCTTGTCTCTGACTCATTGGTTGTTTTTGCCCTTGCAGGAGGTAGTCAAGCAATCGAAATGCAAGACTCGCCTGCTTGAGCAACACGCGGCTGACATTGAGGAAGTCTCGTGGCTCAGAGAAGAACTGAAACAGCAAAAAGCCTTGTCTCTGAAGCTGCAGGAGAAGCTTGATGCCAACGCTGCTGTGTACCACAACGAGATCCAGAAGCTGACAGCGAAGAAGGATGAAGTTGTTGGTAAGAACAAGTCCCTGCGCCTGAAGAATAAAGGTAATCTCCCTTCTAAAATCATCATTGAGTACTTTTGCTCTTGCGCACCACATCTGATAGGTAGCCTTGATCCTTTGCAGAGCTGACGGAAGAAGTCGACATGTTCAAGAACAAGGCGCTGGACTGGCAGCTAGCCTTCAACCGTGAAGAAGCAGCTCATATGGATCTGAAGGAAGACTATAAGGTGCGGTGCTTCGAACTTGAGCGCGAAATGGACATCCGCATAGCCGGCTGGACTGATTTGCTCCGTTGCATGCAGTCGCTCAAAGAAAAGATTGAAGAAGCTGAGGGCCTACGCTCAGAGCTAAAGGCCTTGACGGAGGCGGCCGAGCCAGTAGCAAATCTGTTCGAGCCCAGAGTCGCTGGAGTTCAGCCTCGTCCACTTGTGGAGAGGTTGAAAGACACGCCAAAGAAGATTCTAGAGTACGCTCAAAGACTGGCCTGCACGATCCCAAATCAAGTCCTGAGCTTCATCAAGTCTTTTTATACCGAGGCGGATCTCACGGTCATCATGAATGGCAGGTCTGGAGATTGCACCGATGATCGACTCAACGAGCTGATGCAACAGACTTCTCCAATCGCGGAAGCAGTCTCCAAGTTCATCGATCTCCGTTAGATGTACCTGTAGAGTAGAAACACTAGAGAGAAAACAAGTGTAATCTCGAACAAGTGTTTATGTAATATAATTGAAAACTTGAAGAAATCAATTATCTGGATCCCTTGTATGCATCTGTGTTGGCCAAGTACTCGAGTTGGTATTGAGTGTGTGGCTGCAAAAAAGAGATACGATACACAAGTAGGAGTACTCAAGTGTACACATGTTCCGAAGAATGTTAGCTTAATCATGACAAGTTGAACACCTTAGCTGTAGCAGCGTAAAAGAAGGCTTTGTCATGAATTAAGCTAAGAGTAGTAACAAGTCGATATAGAGTAGCGACTTGTACTAAACACATTGTACATAGTTTACAATGTCTTAAGTACCTATGAGGCTAACAAGCCTAGTGAGAGAGTACTTGAAAAGAACTTATTCATAACGAGTTGAACACCTTAGCTGTAACAGCGTAAAGAAGGCTTTGTTATGAACAAGTAAAGGACAATAACAAGTCAGTATAGAGTAGCAACTTTATTACTGAATACATTGTACAGTGTTTACAATGTCTTGAGTACCTCTGAGGCTATGAGCCTAGTGAGAGAGTACTCGCAAGAATGTTCCGAAGAACGAGTAAGACCGTAGGGGACAGTGTGAGGAACTCATCCTTGCTATAGCAGCAACTTGTATGAGAGTTCCACTGAGACCCTACCAGCAGGGTGTTACTCTAGGCCGCAGCCTCTTATTGAAAAGTAGGAACATGGACAGCAAGTGCCACTTATTGCCCTACACGATACAAGATCGTCTGGAGAGAGTTATCATGACTCCCTACGAGGTCGCAGAATGAGACTGCCTGGAGAGGGTTGATGATGCCCCCTGCGGGTGCTCGCAGCTGAAAGCCACGAGAAGATACAGCCGAAACTGTCTGGAGAGGATTATCTTGATCCCCTACGAGTGGTGACAACCGTAGCTGTCTGTTGAGTGGTTGCAACCAAAGCTGCCTGGAAAGGGTTGAAGAAACCCAATACGAGTTATTTTACAGCCGAAGCCATCTGGAGAGGGTTGTTGAGACCCCCTATGGGTAGAAGCGACAAAGCTGGTCGATGTTCCAAGAGTTGCCGACTTCCTCGCCTTCTAGAGTTTGAAGACGATATGAGCCTGGGCCAGTAACCTTTGCAACAGAGAAAGGACCTTCCCATGGCGAGTTGAGCTTGTGTAGTCCTGCCGTATTCTGGATGCAACGGAGGACTAAGTCAACAATGTTGAAGGAGCGTTCCTTAACGTTACGGTCATGATAGCGGTGAATCCTCTCAAGGTATCGACCGGATTGAACAAGTGCGTTGCAGCGAGCTTCCTCGAGACTATCGACATCTGTCTGTCTTGTTTCTTCAGCTACATCTTCTTCGTACTGATCAACCGTCGGAGAACGCCACATGACATCAGCAGGCAAAATAGCTTCAGAGCCGTAGACCAGGAAGTAAGGTGACTGTCTTGTGGGGGTAGTAGGCTGAGTACGCAGTCCCCAGAGTGCATTGGGTAGTTCCTTGATCCACTTGCCGCCCTTGGTATTTGTAGCATCGTACAGTCGCTTCTTGAGAGCATTGAGTATCATCCCATTGGCGCGTTCCACTTGGCCATTGGCACGTGGATGAGCAACGGAGACATACCGGACGTCGATTCCACTGTTCTCGCAATACTCCTAGAACTGGTGATTGTTGAAATTCGAACCCAGATCTGTGATGATGCGGTTAGGAAAACCATAGCGGTGTACGATTTCATCCAAGAAGTCGAGGACACGATCAACCTTGGGGCATGTAACAGGCTTGACCTCAATCCACCTGGTAAACTTGTCGATAGCCACCAGAACTCTGTTGAATGCCCCTGGTGCATTTGGGAGAGGACCAATCATATCCAACCCCCAGCAAGCGAAAGGCCAAGTTGGTGGTATCGTGATGAGCTTGTAGGCAGGAACGTGTTGTTACTTGGCGAAGAATTGGCATCCTTGGCACTTCTTGACTAGTTCTTCTGCATCAGCAAGAGCTGTAGGCCAGTAGAAAGCACGTCTGAACACTTTTCCTACCAAGGTGCGGGAAGAAACGTAATTGCCATAGATTCCTTTGTGTGTCTCCTCCAAGATTTCCTTGCCTTCTTCGCGAGAAACACACTTCATGAGAACATCTGAACTTGCGCCTTGCTTGTAGAGTTGATCTCCGACTAGAGCATAAGCCTTGACGCGGCGTGAGATGCGCTCGGCTTCTGACTTATCTTCTGGAATCAACTGATGTTTAATGTAGTCGATGAAAGGAGTTCTCCAGTCCACATCAATCATAAGCACTTATTGATCAGGTTGAACTAAAGTAGTCGTGGGTGCGGATAATTGCTCCGGAATTGATGGTTTGTGGAGTTCATGAACGAACATTCCAGCTAGCACTTGAGCTCGTGTAGATCCCAGCCTCGACAAGACATCCGCAGCAACATTATTGTCGCGGACCACATGATGGAACTCGAGACCATGAAACTTGTTCTCAAGTTTGCGTACCTCCTGACAGTACGCATCCATATTCTCAGCATTACGATCCTATGAATCGTTGACTTGATTGATGACCACCAAAGAATCACCATAATCAAGTAGTCGTGTGATGCCAAGAGAAACTGCAAGGCGAAGACCATGCAGCAGAGCTTCATATTCAACTTCATTGTTTGAGACCTTCCAAAAGATCTGCAAAACATATTTGAGTTGTTCGCCCTTGGGAGAAATCAGGAGTACCCCGGCAGCAGCGCCTTCCAACTTGAGGGAACCATCAAAGTACATGACCCAATGTTCTGGACGCTCAATTGGAGTTGGGACTTGATTTTCCCGCCACTCAGCCATGAAATCAACCAAGGCTTGAGACTTGATAGTAGTGGGAGACTTGAACTCGAGTGATATAGCACCAAGCTCTACAGCCCATTTAGAAATCCTTCCTGTGGAGTTCCGGTTGTGCAATATCTCGCCAAGCGGGTAGCTAGTGACCGCAGAAATCTTGTATTCGTCGAAGTAGTGGCGGAGCTTCCGTGAAGTAATCAGAACTGCATAGAGTAGCTTCTGTACCGGAGGGTAACGAGCCTTGGACTCTGAGAGTACTTCACTAACGAAATAGACAGGCCTCTGGACAGGGTAGCCATGGCCTTCTTCTTGCCGCTCAACGACAATAGCAGTGCTGACGACATTAGTAGTCACAGCAATGTAGAGCAAGAGCTCTTCATTGGGCAGAGGAGCTGTGAGGACTGGAGGCTTGGATAAGAACTCCTTGAGCTGAGAAAGAGCTTGATCAGCTTCAGTTGTCCACATAAACTTCTCTTGCCGCTTGAGTAACTTGAAGAAAGGTAGACCCCATTCTCCAAGTCGTGAGATGAAGCGATTAAGTGACGCCATGCAACCAGTAAGCTTCTGGACATCTTTGATAGTAGTCGGAGCTTGCATGTTGGAGATGCAGTAATCTTCTCAGGATTTGCTTCGATGCCACGATGGCTAATGATGAACCCGAGTAGTTTTCCTGAAGATATGCCAAAGACGCACTTATTTGGGTTGAGCTTCCATTGGTACTCGCATAGCGAAGCGAAAGTTTCTTCAAGATCCGTGATAAGCATGTCTGGATCCCTA
Source organism: Cenchrus fungigraminus (assembly GCA_036936925.1). Taxonomy (NCBI): domain Eukaryota; kingdom Viridiplantae; phylum Streptophyta; class Magnoliopsida; order Poales; family Poaceae; genus Cenchrus; species Cenchrus fungigraminus. The sequence continues at coordinate 46,866,765 of CM072769.1, read as the reverse complement.
GTCTTGACAATGACGTCATCCACGTATGCTTCCACATTCTTGTGAAGCTGCCTCTTGAAGCACGCTTGGATAGCCCTTTGATATGTAGCACCAACATTTTTCAACCCGAAGGACATTATTGTGTAACAATAAGCACCAAATGGGGTGATAAATGCGGTCTTCTCTTGATCAGATTCCTTGATTGCAATTTGATGATATCCAGAGTAACAATCCAGGAAACAGAGTAGAGCACAGCCCGCCGTAGAGTCAATGCTTTATCAATCTGCGGCAACCCGAAAGGATCCTTGGGGCAATGCTTGTTGAGATCAGTGTAGTCGACACACATCCTCCAGTCATTAGAATTCTTCTTTCTGACGAGCACAGGGTTAGCGAGCCACTGCGGGTGAAAGACTTCCCGGATGAAGCTAGCCGCGAGTAGTTTAGCGAGCTCTTTTTTGATAGTAGCCCTGCGGTCATCAGCAAAGCGACGCAGGTGTTGTCTCTTGGGGGTAGCGTTAGGATCGACGTTGAGTGAGTGCTCGATCAACCTCCTGGGCACACCTGGCATGTCAGATGGTTTCCATGCAAATATATCACGGTTAGCCCGAAGGAAGTTGACGAGCGCATCTTCCTATTTAGGGTCAAGCTGTGCACTGATCATGGTCGTCTTGCTGCTGTCATCAGTACCGAGGTCAATGGCTTTGAGTAGGACGTCACCAGACGGTGCAGGCTTGTTCTTGTTTTCAGTCTTCTCAGGAACCTCCAGCTCGCTCGGAGCAAGCTTTTTAGCAGCAGTGAAGACCTCCATCATTGCGTTGGGTACTTGAGTAGTTGAGGCAAGTTCTATGGCTTCTGTATCGCAGTCGTAGGAACGCTTCAGATCCCCTTGTAATGAGAGAACTCCTTTGGGGCTCGACATCTTGAGGACCAAGTACACATAGTGCGGGATAGCCATGAACTTAGCGAGACCGGGTCTGCCGATGATGGCATGGTAAGAAGTCTCGAAGTCAGCAACCTCAAACTTGATGTACTCGGTGCGATAGTGATCCTTGGTCCCAAAGGTAACGGGTAGTATAACTGAACCCAAAGGAACAGCTGCGTTGCCCGGGATGATACCATAGAACGGTGAGTTAGTCTTGGTAAGCATATTGGTGATATCCAGGCCCATCTTCTTCAAAGTCTTGGCAAACAGGACATTAAGACCGCTGCCACCATCAATAAGAACCTTGGTAAGCCTAGAGGCTGCCACGACTGGATCCAGAACGAGAGGATATCGTCCTGGCTCAGAGAAACTTGTCCATTGATCCGCCCTTGAAAAAGTAATGGGGGTTTCAGACCACTTAAGATAAGTGGGAGCTGCTGGTTGGATGGACATAATCTCCCTGAGAGCTAGCTTCTGCATGCGCTTGGTTGGAATTCCACCAAATATGACATTGACAGTGTTGGACGGGTTCTGGAACCCAGTGTCTTTGTCTGTGCTAGCCTTCTTCCCCTTGTGTTTGCGATATCGCGGGTTTGGGTGCGTTGGTTCGGGTGTGTTCTTCATCGCACGTCGAAGTTGGTAACACTGTTCTGTAGTATGATCACCCTCTGGGTGCCATGGGCATTTCTGCTTGGTCAAAGTTGCCCAGTGAGGATCATCTTCAGGCTTGGCGGTGGTTTCCATGGTAGCAACAGTGTTGTCGGGCTTGCGCTTGCGATTGGGATTACTCGAGTAGTTATTCCCCTGGCGGTTGCCCTGCTGTTGCTTGCCACTATTGCTTCCTCCAGCATTGTTGTTGTTGTTGTTGTTGTTGTTCTGATTGTTGCGAAGATGCTTGAAACGATTCCGAGCTTTGTCTTCCTCGTCCGCCCAGTGAGTGATCATCTCCTTGAGCTTGGTGATGTTGGCTGGGCGAGCACGACCAAAGTCTTGGAAGAGCCTATCATCATAGAAACCATCCTGGAAAGTGTCTATGACTTCTTTTTCAGTGACATCAACAACAGTAGCCCTTTTCTCAAAGAAGCGGCGCATGTACTCGCGAAGAGTCTCGCCTTGTTTTTGCTTAATTAGGGCAAGGTCCATCCTGGTGCCATGACGGCCCAAAGAACCCGCAAAGTTGCTGGTGAAGTGATGCTTAAGTTGTCCCCAGTTGTCGATGGAGCCACGTTTGAGAGACTCAAACCATGTGAGGGGCTCTTGCTCGAGAACAAAAGGGAAATAGATACATTTAGTATCATTATTGCCTCCGGCATTGGAGATGGACAGAGCATAACAGCGCAACCACTGCCTTGGATCTTGCTTGCCATCATACTTGGAGATACCGTAGGGCTTGAATTTCTCCGGAAGGAATAGAGCTTGAAGTCGAGCAGAGAAAGCAGGAAAAGAATCAGAATCATTATCCTTTTGCTTCTCGCGCTCAGCGCGTCTGGCATTGATAGTTGTACGAGCATCGTAGCGGGAGTCTCCTGACTTGCTGTTGACACTACCATCGTCGCCTTTGCCCTTGTTGCTAGCTTCCGGACGCGTGCGATTGGGAGTAGGAGTAGTACGATGAGTACCCCCACTGCTGCCATGGTGACTAGGTGCATTGGTATTCTGACGTAGCATAGTGTAGGCTAGTTCAGCCAACTTCGCGACTTCAGCAGCCACCCTATCACGAGGCATAGAGCGACCGAGTAGATTGATCGCATTAATAGCTTCCTCTGGAGTACGATATTCACGAGTAGTAACCGCATCCAGAGCCTCTTGAAGATTACGGGTAGGTAGAGGTTCCGCGAGTTCCCGACGAAGAGTTTCACGATCAGCATTGCGTTGGCGACGTGCAGCCTTGACCTCCGCGGTTTCATCAGCAGGAGCATTAGCAGAGAGTTCATCATCAGATACGTCATCTGGATAACGATAATTGGCATGATGCCCTTGCGGAGTAGATGCATCAATGACGAACACTTCTCAATGCGATGAATAAGTACCCGTACTCTGAATGAGCTCAGTATCGGTGTCATAATCAACAAGCTTGATGCCTTCCTGGAAAGGTAAGTTATCGAGACAGGCGATAAAGCGCTCCTGATCATCCAGGGTGAGATCAGTAGGCACATGCTCAGGCCAGTAGACGAATCTACCCTCAGGTGTCGATGTGATCACCAGTCCTTGAGCAGGGCCAGACAACTATTGTACTTCAGCAGAATCCGAACCGTAGTCGAACTCGAACTCAGAGGAATCCGAAGAGTAGTCGAAGACGTCGTCCGAATCTGAAGAGTACTCAAGCATGATCTTCGGGCCAGGGCACATGAGGCGCTTCAATGCAGCTTGGTAAGCAGCACTGACATGGCAGTGACCGAAAAGAGGTGGTGCTGGAATGTTATCCTGGCTGAGCGCAAGTTGTGAAGCTGAAGAGGGCAACCCAGGCTGGATAAGAGGCAAAGTCGAGTTGTACTCGGACTCCGACTCGAGTTCTCTGAGCAGATCAGAGATCGAAATTTTGCCAAAATTTTTGACGAAATTCTCCATCGAAGCTTGCATAAGCGTCGAGGACTTGAGCTTTGACTCCGGAGTTGGCACTAGGAAACGCTGGAACGATCCGGCGCCGTCAGCAACGCAAACCCAGGAGCCGAAAACGAAGGTGTCGCCTTGCTAGAAAGCGACGATCGGCTTGATGGTGACGAGAGCCATCGAGTTCGCCAGTGGATCAACGACGAGATCCCCTACCTGGCGCGCCAGCTGTCAGTGTTTTAGACACCGAGCCTACGATGGGGTACCCGAAGTAGTAGATTGTGCGGTGGGGCTCGCCGAGATCAGGAACACGATGGTGAGACACGGGGCACACAATTAGACAGGTTCGGGCCGCAATGTGCGTAATACCCTACGTCCTGTATGCTGCGTGGCTCTGTATTGATTGCCTCTGTTTTGAGAGGGGTCCCTGCCTCGCCTTATATGCCACGGGAGGCAGGGTTACAAGTCGGATTGGTACAAGGGTACTATTCGAGTAGGACCCAGAGTAGCCTATACAAGGTATGAAAAGCTATCTTAGTCTTAGTACAAGTCCTTGTCCGCCTTGTCTTGCCTTGTGGTCCACGGTACCAGCACCGTGGCCCACTAGTCGAGTAGTCCAGGTGTACAGGAACTCTTCTCCCGGGTATGGCCCACAATGTGTTGGTGGGCCCAGGGATGCCCGGTCGACACTAGGTGAAAAGTATTAGAGGTAAGGGTTGGGACAGGGAAGATAGCTCTTATAGCAGACATAGTGTTGGTATCGACGTTCTTGCTAAAAAGGATAGCTGAATTACTTAAATTAGGAGTTTGCCCTGAAGCATGACAAAACTAATCAATAGTGTTCTTGATGGCAGTGGCTTCCTGCACTGTTGCTCGGCCACATATGATAAGGTCATCTGCAAATAACAAAGAGTGTATATTTGGGCCACAAGGACCGAGATTAAGCCCTACAATATTGTTATTTTGTAGTGCAGTTTGAAGCATGGAAGATAATTCATTGACTGCAATAACAAAAAGGTATGGGGAGAGAGGACAACCCTGTCGAATCCCTCTGGTTGGGTAAAAGCAATCAGATGGTTTACCATTAACAAGAACCTGCATAGATGTTGACGAGATGCAAGCATACAAAAGGGAAATGAAGTGCTCATTGAACTGGTGCTTTATTAGAGTTTGGGCAATAAAATTCCGACTAATTCTATCAAAAGCTTTCGCCACGTCCAATTTCAAAAGAAAACCTTTTTGTTTCCAAGATTTCAGATTAAATGAATGAATAATTTCCTACGTTATAATTATATTTGTAGATATGTGCCTGCCGTGCACAAAAGCAGTCTGATTGGGGAGGATAATATGGGGCAAATGTTCCTTCATTCTATCAGCAAGAGACTTGGCTATAATTTTATATATGACATTGCAAAGACTGATAGGCCTGAAATCCTGAGGGACTTTAGGAGCCAACTTTTTAGGCACTAGAGCAATGAAAGTATCGTTTAAATTACTAGGTAACGTAGCAGATTGGTAAAAGTTAGTGACTACCTGTAAGATGTCGTTCTTGATCCATTCCCAAGAAGCTTTATAAAAAGCTGCATTGATCCCATCAGGTCCTGGTGCTGCATTAGTGCGCATATTTTTAATAATATTATGAATTTCATGCAAGTTTGGAGTGGAATAGGTATAATTTACTGGAGAATCCTCTATGTGCTTGGTGTTGTCACTGCGATGGGCTGCAGGTGCACTGTCTTCATTATTGTGAGGTGGCTGTTGAGGAGGAGAAACATGTGCTTGAAAAATATCAGTAAAGTAAGAGGTAAAAGCAGATTTGATTTGTTGAGGGGTAGTAGCATATGAACCATCTGGATTTTGTAGGTAAGTAATATTATTTTGCCTAGATCGTTTAAGAATAGATTGGTGAAAGAAGTCTGTGTTTTTGTCTCCTTTGAGCACCCAAACTTTTTTATATCTTTGCCTGTGATAAATTTCCTACTTAGCCAAAATAGTTTGGTGCTGGTAGATAAGCTCACTTTGTGCTGAATGGTTTTGGAGATGAGGAGGGCGAGCTTGATGTTGTAGGAGCTGGTTCTCTATGTCCTACAGATGATCATTTAATTTAGGTTTTTTCCAACGCCATACCTTGAGGTTGGAGGCTAGGAAGGTGAGCTTCTGATGAAAAGGCCTTGTTGCCAAGATCTGCCAGCTTCTTTGGGCCACGTGTTTAAAATCCTGTTCAAGCAGCCAATAGTTCTCAAAACGAAAGGGTTTTTTTAGTTCTAGCACGATTGGAGTTGAGAACCGCCAAGATCGGGGCATGATCGCTTCTCATCATGGGAAGATGGTAAACGACAGTTGCTGGATAAGCCTTACACCATTCTGCATTTGCTAAAAAATGATCCAAGCATTCATAAGTTGGGTTAGTATCGAACCGTTTGTTAGTCCAAGTGTAAGCTGGCCCATTGTAACCCAAATCAAAGAGACCACAATCCTTGACCATACAACGAAATCAGAGATGCACCTAAGATTAGAAGGTTGAGGCCCCTTCTTTTTAGTAACAGACATGATGTTATTCAGATCGCCCATACATATCATAGGCAAGACCGGATATTTGGTTACAAAAGCTTGAACAGTGGCTGAAATGGATGTGGTGTTTTGGTGATGAGGATCACCATACATGCAGACCAAACCATACTTGAACATAGACCGATTATAGGTACAAGAAGCTAAGATCAGATTTTGACTGGATGACTCGATAGTGACATCAACATCTTGATCCCAAAGGAGCCAAAGGCCACCAGAAAGGCCTTGAGGAGAAATAGTATAAGCATCATACATATTAAAGTGATTTTTTTAAATTGGTTTTACTTAATCTAGAATTTTAAGTTTCAGAGATGAAAATTACCTTAGCTTTGGTGGAAGTGATAAGGCGGTGAAGATGGTTCATCGTAGAGCTCTGTAGAGTCCTTCCTGAGCCCTGGCAGTTCCAGGCAAGAAGACACAAATCTCCCCTAGCGCTATGCTGGCTTGCTCCAGAGACACATGAGAACTGCCTTGGAGCACCTGTGGAAGGAGTGGTGGAACTAGGAGGAACTGTTGTGGTTGGCAGAGTAGAATCAAGGGAAATAGGGATCATAGGGGAATAGCGTGGAGGGACAGGATTTGGCGGTGGCGTGCGTGGTAGAGGATTTGGAGGTGAGGCCGGATCAGGTGGATCGGCAAGAGGAGGGGGTCAGGATGCACAACTTCTATGAGAGAGGGAATCGTGGCACCAAGATCATTGCTGGCCATGGAGGGAATAGGCATCAAGAATCTAACAGCAGAGGCAAGGAAACTGGAGGAAGGAGTCTCGTCGGTGGGATATAACATCACTGCACAGGACAACACAAATCTAGGGTCAGACAAAAGCCTGCGTACTACCACAGATCGGGAGGAGGAAGGTATGGTTGAGAAGTAGAGATTAGATCGGGGAGGATTGGGATGATTGAAGGGGATATTAAGCGATACGAAGGGAGGAACCGGCCTGAGCGCAACGACCCAGCCACAACTTGCCGCGAAGTTCCAAGCAAGGAGATGAACTCACTGATGAAATCAGCAGAGCAGAGAGCAATTAGTTGCTGGAAGTCGCAGATCGAGGTGAAAAATCTAGGGGAATCAAGTATCTGAGGGAGATTGATGAGGTAGGAAGGTAAGATACGGCATAGCGCCCATACAACTCAGAGCTTTTTCCAGTTCCCCTTCTTTTCTCGGTCGACATGGTTTCAACCGTTAGCCGGAGATTATTGGAGCTTTTCTCTCCTCGTCTGTTACGATCCTAACAGGCTGAACCACAAATCAGCAATGTATCTCGGTATTTCGAGTACAGATTTGGATACAAACTCAAGAAAATGGAATCAGAGGCCGGGAAGAGCAGGGGATTCTAGATAGAAGAGCAAGAATTGCTAGGGTTAATTAGGACAATCTATTTATTTGTCATACCGATTTTATGTGAATTATAACATCCATGCATACAATTTATAAGTCTTTGCGAGTACCACATTACAAAATTCCAACAATAGAATATATGAAGGATAAATAATTTAAGAGTAATTCTCTATCATTAAAATGAACATGTTTTCATTATAATATCATTCAAAAAAAATGCTGCCTTGCAATCATCTTAATTTTCAACATTCAAAATTCATATTAAAATTTTGTTTAAAAATATTTCTCGCAGCAAGACGTGAGGTATGTTAGAAAACTAAGCAATTTTCATATTATTTTAATCTAGATAAATGACGGCTTAAATGTGATGACATATATAAAATTTATCATGATGAAAAGAACAAATTCTATGCATGTATATAAGAAGGAATCAGACAACAAAGACAGGAAGAACAACACATAAATAAAGATGAGCAACATAAGTAGATACCCAGCATTTCCAGCAACGTTGGAGGGATCGGAATCAACCATGGTGTCATCGTCGTAATAGTAGAGAAGTCGCTGCAGGAAGTAGGCAGTCTGGAGTCGTCGTCGTCGTCGTCGATGCAGGCAGTCACGTGAACGCTCCCAAAAACCAAATCGTTGTACACCCCGAGCAGAGTTCACGGTCGGTGTCGGTTCCGGAGGCACCTGCGTTCTAGCGATCTCGTGCACGCAGGAGCACCGGACGAAGATTCCCGAGAAGCAGCAGAGTTGTGATGTGTTTTATCAATCGGAACCAGATGAGATAGAGACTCCAGCTATTTATAGAGCCAAGCCAGGAAGGTGAAGGGATCGGGCGAGATGCGAAAGGACGGAATGTGTCATCAAACTCAACTCAACATTCAACCGGGTAACTCCAGCACTAGCACTTATGGATAGTGGCTGACAAAATGAAGAGTCCGTTCGCCACCCGCACGGCCGTGTGGCACCCTAGCACTTTTTCTCAGCTTCTCAAATTAATTGAAATAAATCCAACTATTTAAGCTGAGTAAGAGTCTCTTGAAATTCACATCCGGTATTAGTGTTATTCCCATGCAAATATTACGTATCATAGAGTTGAATTAAATTTAAATGAGTCAGGCCCAAATAAATTCCAACAAGGTATCACTATTAAATATAAGTTATCCGTGTGTCATACTATGATCGGAAAATTCTTTCAATTCTCGCAGCAATGTGCGAGAAATAGGTAACCACACGCTCGTCGCCGCGCCGGACCGGCCAATTGAATTTTCGTCCGGCTGGAACAAGAATCTTGTGCGTCTGGCATGGAAAAATGAAAAAAAAAACGATGGGCAGGGGCAGGGAAACGGTGATGGTGTTTCTCCTGCCGTCAGTTCTCCTCGTCTGTTACAATCCTAACAGGCTGAATCACAAATCAGCAATGTATCTGGGTATTTCGAGTACAGATTTGGATACAAACTCAAGAAAATGGAATCAGAGGCTGGGAAGAGCAGGGGATTCTAGATAGAAGAGCAAAAATTGCTAGGGTTCAGGAGCGGATCCTGGACGGACGAGGAAGGGGACGGAGTGCTGGTTCTGTTTGATGCCTTGTTGCCTGTTCCTGGAGCTCTTTTATTTTTTTTAAGAATGACACAGTACAACGCAGACGCTTACAACACGCACGCACACGCACTCCTATGAACACACGTATGCAAATCCAACCCCTATGAGCACCTCCGAACGACTGAGCACCGACAGATCTGGAAATTTCCGAAGTCACCACTGACGCTTCGTCGTCGAGAGGAACGTCAGTTACCACTTAATGCATAACGCCAGAAAATCTCGGAATAAATCCAAAAAAAGATGTGAGCACCAAGATCTGAACCCTAGCGAGTAGCGTCCCACAAAACCCATTCGCTGGAGCTCTGTGTATACATCTTCACTTGGCCGGCCTATTGGCTCAGCAGCGGCCCAGTCCATGGCATCGTCCTCGAGGAATCCAATCGCCGGCGCTGCCGTACGTAGTATTCCCTCCGTTCCGAAAAGATTGTCGTTGTTGGTTCCCGTGTCACAAGTTTGACCGAATTTTTATAAAATATGTGCAACATTTTCCTGGATTAGATGCTCCGATCCCGTCATAGACTTTGCTGGAGAAGAAGATCCCAGTCCGTGCGTTGACTTGCGCGTCATTAACTTTTGAGAGACATCGCTCGTCATCAAGTGATTTTATATGTTCTTTTTTCTAGGAAGAGACGTGACAAAGTGGCTGCAATGACAGACCGTGCCAAAATTGGTTCCGGTTTAGGTCCCGTTTAGTTCCCGAAAAATCTCAAAAATTTTCGCATCACAGACCGTGCTACATCTCACAGAACACGCTTCTAATGCAAAAATTTCACCACTTTCATCAAAATTTCACAGAACTAAACGGTGCCTTAGGAATGTAGAAAAAAATAAAGACAATGCTTGTAATAACCAAGCTTTTTTTCTCTCGTTTTCCACATTTTTGCTTTTTTGTTGAGAGAGTAGAAAACAAAAAAAAAGTAAAGAAACTTACAGGAAGCATCATGTCAGTAATGCATGCAGCAACCAAATCACAAAATTTAATTTCTACTATTTATCCGTCACATCAGATCTTTGGACACTAATTAGAAATAGTAACCATACATCAATACTAAGCTCCATTTCATAATCTCGGGTAAAATCACGAGACGAATCTATTAAACCTAGTTACGTCATGATTAGGTAATGTTGTGCTATAGTAAACATCTCCTAGGATGATTTAATTAAGCTTAATAGATTTACAACTCATTTGTGTAATTAATTTTATAATTAGATCATATTTAGACCTCCTAGTTAGCATCAAATACTCGATGTGACAACTTTGCAAAGTTTTATCACTGAACTAAACAAGGCATAATGCACGTGATACACGTGGCACGATTGAAGCCATTGGCGTCAGTGTCAGCTTTACCGGTGCTACAAGTCAACTCGTCTGGCGGATCGGCTTGCCCTCTACTCCGTACTGTACTGTCTCGCCAAGGAAGAGGTTCCTCTGCAGTTCACTCTCTGTAGTTGAGTGGTTGACATGTAAGCTCCATAGCGGTGGAGCTCACATGTCAGTCACCCAATTGCAGAAGACACAACTGCAAAGGATCTTATTCCCAAATTTGCATACAGGAACACATGATCAACAGTTCCTAGTTATCGTGTTTAGATGAAGTTGAAATTTTTTTCACCACCCTTTGACCACTAATTAGGGATATTAAATAAAGTTAGTTTGCAAAACTACATCCACAACCCTACGTTATTTTGCAAGACGAATCTAATAAGGTTTTTGACCACATGATTAGATGATGGTTATTGTAGTATTACTGTAGTAAATCATAGATTAGTTATGCGTATTAGATTCGTCACGTAAAATTATACTTATATGTGAAAAGGTTTTGCAAATAAACTTAATTTATTAGTAAGTCATGCATACAAGATTGATTGTTTGGATAGGAGTGAAAAAATTTTCACCCCTTATTACATGAAATTTTGACCACTAATTAAGGATATTAAATAAAGTCAGTTTCAAAACTACCTTCATATCTCCGGACAAAATCGCGAGACGAACCTAATGAGAGCTTTGACCACATGATTAGAGTATGGTACTGTAGCATTACTGTAGCAATCACTAATTAATTATGCTCATTAGATTTGTCGTGCAAAGTTACACTCATATATGAAAAACTTTTGCAAATAAATTTCATTTGGTACTCCATGCATGCAAAATTCTCTGGGCGAAATTTTTTTACCCTTTTATCCAAACACAGGCACAGTGTTTTGGTACTCCATGCATGCAAATAAATTTTATTTAGTACTCCATGCAAAATTTTGCAAATAAATTTCATTTGTGCTGAAATTTTCCTTCAGGATGTCAGCGTCAAAGCCGATTGTCTTGCCAACTGCATGGATCATCATGTACTAGGCGTTATATTAAACAATCAATAACGAATAAACGATCTTGTCTTGATTCCTGACACGATTCTCTGCCGAGGTAGGTTTTTTTATCCGCTTGCATGTACATATGGCCATGCAGTTTGCCTTCGAAAGCTCATTGAATTTTTTATATGGGCTCATGTGGAGAAGAATTCGATGTTGAAGTTGTACCCTCTCATCTCGAGATCAACAACTTCGTCATTGTAACCTTCTTTATTTAAGTTTTTTTTTCAACGAACGAGTACAAGATAATGCATATTTCATTGATAAAAAAAGATAAGAACAACCGGCTAGCCGGACAAATCTAGAAGAAAAATAATTACACTCAAGTACTTGGACTCGCCAAACTCTTCTCGTCGTAACACACAATAAGCTCTCGTATTTGAGTTTTTTTAAGGTAAACTCAACAAGATTTCCCTATTTCTTGATTTATTTTAAGATTTAATAGTGCTAATCTTTTAGTGATAGTGAAGCGCTAATGGTATAGGGTTAGGTGAATACCTTTACATCGGCATAGGGTTAAGTGCTACTCTCGGATGTGCTCATTATGGTAAGGTTACGTGACTATATTCATAATATTGGCGAGCCTTTTGCCTATGTGTACTGCATTTTGAAAAAAATACCCTTGAGCTTTTTTTTAGATTGTCCCCTTGAGTCCAGTGTAAGCAAGATTCAATTATATTGGTCAATCGACGAGTGGTGGACGTCGGTAGGCTCGATGCCTGGATATCCGACAAAGGGGTGGCGTTCTTTGTTAATCCTAGCAATGCGCGGGTTTTTCAGGGGGTTTTTATATGGCTACCGGAAGGTGGATAATGGTTGAAACTTCTAACTCACCAAAGCTCACCTAACTTGCTAGCTATTAGCTTTCCCACCAGACCACATCATGACTATGAATTACGAAATGTTTCAACATTTTTCAAACAAAATGTTGACCAAAGTTGAACCAACATTTTTCGGAAAGAGTTGCACCAACATTTGTTCGGAGAAAACGTTAGATTCAACATTTTTCGAAACGTCTCACTAACATTTTTCAGCAAAATGTTGATCAATATTTTCAGAAAATGTTTCAACATTTTTTTAAAAAAATCAATATTTTTTTTGCTTTTCTTCAACCTCCAGAAGGCCGGCGGCCGACGGCAGCGGCGCCCTAGCCAGCCGGCACGCACCGGCACCCGGCGCAAAAGCCGCAGCGGCCTGACTTTGCACGCGAGCGGTGCGCGTCCGGCGAGCTCGCGCGCGGCTGATGCGGGGCGCCCGACAGCCGGTGAGCTCACACGCGGCGACGGCGAGCCCGGGGATGACCGCGGCGGGGTGCGGGAAGGCGTGTCGTCCGTCAAGTCGCGGCGGCGTGGCCTCCCCCGCGGGCAGCAGCGATAGGGAGGATGTGGAGTGAGGGAGGAAGAAGCTAGAGTTTTGCTGTTGTTGGGCCGTGTGGGCTATTTGTTGGGCCACTAATGAGTTATAGTTTTATAGGAAACTATCTTTTAGAAGATATATAAGATTCCCGAGTTTTTCAACATAAGTTTCTTACCAATTTGTCCGCAAGATCAAAGAGGAGGCTAGCAGTTGGGCCTTAGCGGGGGCCAAACACTTGGGAGGAATCACCAATTTTGAAGAGTATTATGTATAGCCTTCTTTTACTTTTTTTCTTTTGGTCTAGGCTAACACTTCTTCTCTATTAATTAATACAAATCCTGCAAGTTTTGTGGGCTTTAAGTTAAAAAAAATTATATTGGCCCACCTTTCGAATAGGATTGTATTGGCCCAGAACATGCAGCTAATAATCATATTGCTCGAAAAAAAAATACATGCATGGTTATAAGCCCAATGCGGAACTCAGCCCAGAAACGGGGGTCTATACCCACTGGGTAGAACAACTGGGCTTCAGGCCATCGGTGGCCAGAGGATTTCTTTTTTCTTTTTTTTGGCAGCCTGGTGCGCATGAGGCTAAGTTTCAATTTAGTACACGGGATTTTCAAAACAAAACTCAAATTAATCAGTACGTTGTCAATTGTCATGGTCATGACTCATGAGATCCCTGTTGCTGAATCTCAGAGAAGCAGAGCAGTGGTTGGTGAAAAGTAAAATTGTCTGTCACATCGCTCCATTTTTTTTAGTAGTTCTGAAAGTGCTAGTGTAAGATTTGCAAGTAATTCAACTTGTGTGATGTGCCTATACTATCTTACCTAACTAAACAGGGCCTTAGCACAAGTCGGTCTCACGGGCTACGGCTCGCCTGAGCGGATCTGCAAGGAGACGTCCTCCACAACGCGAGGGCACCTGATCAGCTCATCCTCGAGCAGGAACTAGTCCCCGTCACTCCGTCAGGCGATGGACGGCAGTACCGCACACGCCACACCGTAGCAGGCACACGCCACCGTACCCACCTTTTGTCTCTCACTTTTTGTCTGGGTTGGACTTTAGAGAAACTCCTACCAACTAGGGACAAAAGCCCTCTTCTCCACCAGTGATTGGAGATGAGCCTGCTGCTGGTCTCATCGTGCCCGAGCGGGCTTCAGTGCGAGCTCCGACAGTAGAGAGGGAGCAGGGGTTGAGGAGCCGAGAGCGAGAGGAGCGACTCATATGACCTTTTGCATGGGATTTTTTAAAACAAAAAAAGGGTAAAGAAATTTACAAACTGTAGCATCATGTCAGCAATGTGTGCAGCGACTAGTACACAAGGTAACATACAAGTGGCACGATTGGAAACCATTGGTGTCGGTGTCAGATGCCGGTACTACAAATCAAGCATCTGGTGGATCAATCCGTTGAGCTGAAAATTTCCTTCAAGATGTCATCGTCAAAGTCAATTGTCTTTGCCATATGCATAAAAAATGTTCCGTTATATAAAAAATCCATCACATCATAACTAGTGGTGAAGTTAGGATTTAAGGTTAGGGGTCTTTCATTTCCTTCTTCCTTCTCAAATTCTTATCATTCTTTCTTCTTCCTCCTCAAAATTTATAGGGGACACTAGGAGGGCTTCCATAGAAGCTAGAGTGGTAGGTGCTCAAGCCCCCCTCCCACCCCCCCAATGTTCCGTACACAATTCTATGGTATGCTGATGTAAGTTTTTTTAAAAAAAAATGCTTGCATATATGGCTACGCATCAGTACCTAGTGACGCGTGTTGTTGTATTCTTGACACGGTCGGTCGCATGTCAGCGTCCGGACCGTTGTTTCGTACTCCAGGTATACAACAGTGGTCGGGATCTCGCACTGGGTCCGGTTCCACTCCACCCACTGATCCACCCCTGTGGGTCGACGATGGAACTGATGAACTATTCCATGTACATTACGTGGGAGTGAAGCTTGCATGAACGTCCGAGAAAGGTCTCGACGCCGGTGAGATTGAAACCTTCGTCGGTGGTGATAGACTGATGGTACAATTTTGGAAAACAAAGCCCGAACTATCCTCCTAGTCGCCGCACCCCTGCGGCGTCACCATGCCCGAGCGTACCCAAACACGAAATCTACTATCCTATCCCGTCTGTGGATGAAGCTCCTACGATGAACACATGCAAGGAGCAAGCCAAGCACAGTGGTACTAATAAGCAAGCTATAGGTAGTCAATTGAGGGGGCTCTTCCATGATGAAACCAGTGGTAGGTAGGGGGCTTAAGCCCCCCCCCCCCTCCTGACCCTGGCCCCCCAAAGGTCATAGCAATTTTTATACAGGCTCATGTGGAGAAGAATTTATGTTAAAATTGTGCCCATCATTGAGATGATGAGGTCAACAGCGTCGTCACTTAACCTTTTTTTTTCTGGTTTGAGGTCATTAAGGTAAAATCAATAATATTTCTTTGTTGAAAAAGAGAGTCTCAAAATCTTTTTGTAAGCTTGAAGCAAAAATTCAGCATCTATAAGCACCGTAGAGGCTGACTCCCTTCTTGAGTCTGTCTTCATTTTTTTAGCAACCTCTTGAGTGTGGTCTGCATGAATAAGTTGTAAGCAAGTTCAAATTTTAGTTAGATGTCCTGGCCCAAACATTTTTTACGAGGATGTTGGCCCAAACATGAGTGAGAGACGACAGTAGGAGAATAGAGTTTATTTATTTTTTTTAATTTTTCGAAAATAAATGCCGGTTTGAAACGGTGGTTGCACCTAACCGTCATTTCAAACGGCGGTTCGTGAGCGAAACCACCGCTCCAAACGGCGGTTGTATGACGCGGCCAACGGTCGGCTGAGGCACTGCCTACCGCCGTTTGAAGAGGCGGGTGGACCTCCTACCGCCGTTCCAAACTGCGGTTGGCCCAACCGCTGTTGCACGTGGTGGTAGGAGGTCCGCCCGCCTATAAGTTGGCGGGTGCCCCCATCCCGCCCCCACCCCCCACTCGCTGCCCCCGCGCCAGCGCCCGCCCCCGCACCCCGCCGGTATGTTTTTTTAATTTTATAAGTATCAAAAATAGTTTAGAAAATTCTAGAAATGTTAGAAATTGTTTAGAAATTTTAAGAATAGTATAGAAAATATTAGAAATTTTAGAAATAATTTAGAAATTCTAGAAATAGTTTAGAAATTCTAGAAATAGTTTAGAAATTCTAGAAATAGTGTAGAAATTCTAGAAATAGTTTAAAATTCTAGAAATGCCTTAGAAATTCACTAGAAAATATTTTAAAATTCTAGAAATAGTTTAGAAAATCTAGAAATAGTTTAGAAATTCTAAAAATGCTTTAGGAATTCTAGAAAATAGTTTAAAATTCTAGAAATAGTATAGAAATTCTAGAAAGGGTTTAGAAATTCGAAAAATACCTTAGAAATTCTAGAAAATAGTTTAAAATTCTAGAAATGCCTTAGAAATTCTAAAAATAGTTTAGAAAATCTAGAAAATAGTTTGAAATTCTAGAAATGCCTTAGAAATTGTAGAAAATAGTTTAAAATTCTAGAAATAGTTTAGAAATTATAGGAATGTCTTAAAATTGTTTAGAATTCTAGATTTTTTTTGCAGGTATGGCAGAAGAACAAGCTGCTCCGCAACAACCTCCTGCACCACCGGAGCCTGTTGTGCAGTACGTGCTTCCGGACCTCTTTGACGAGAGTATTGACAAGGAGCACCGGTCGTACTACTCCGCAATTTGCGGTACAACCCTAGGCACTGTACGTGCGCGCACTCCGACGCACTACATGTCGCTAGACGATCGTTGGGTTCCCAAGTGCGTAACACAATACCTTATTAATGATAATATATCATTACATTTTTCATTACACTAACAACTATTACATTCTCGTTCCATTTCCCTTGGAGGGTGATGACGCTGACTCTGCCAGGACGTGGCTATGTTGCTTGGACTACCGTGTGGAGGCGAGGCGATGGGGCCGCTAGACATCCCCGACACGTGGCGTTAGGATCTGCTGGACAGGTTCGCGCCAGTGGTCCGCAACGCTCACACCGTCGAGCCAGTCGTGCCCTTCCAGCACCCTCACGGACCGACCCCTTCTTGGTTTCAGCAGTACATCGTATTCTAAAGTTTCTTAACAATTTTTCATTTTGTGCATGCCGACTACATGAGAGCCGACGCCGACGACTACACAGTCGCTAGGCACTTGGAGGCGTACCTGTTCCGGCTGTTCGGCCTGGTGATGTTTTGCGGATTGCAGGGAGACGCGGTGTCGAGGTTCCTGATCCACCATGCTCGGGCGATCGCCGACGCGGATTTGGAGGCCGCCCACTAGGTCAGCTTGGGCACCGCTGTTTTGGCGGCGACCTACAGGGGTTTGTGCGCAGGCATGTCGAAAGGCCTAAGCAGCACTCCGGTTTTTCTCGATTGTCTCCTGCTACTGCAGCTCTGGTCGTACGAGCGCCTGCCAGTGGGTAGGCCCTTGGTCGATTGGAGTCCGCACTCTGCACTGCCGCCTGGACATGACCCAGCCAACATGCTCACCATGGGCTCGTTGTGGTGCCACCGAGTGGTACGTGCTTCTTGCTCTTGTTAGTTAGATTCTAGCGATTTTTACGTGTTTACCAATTAACTTCTGGTGTGTTATGCAGCATGACTACACGCAGCAGACCAGACGCTCGTACGCGGACTTCCACGGCTAGATCGACTCCCTAGTAGACAGCCAAGTCGTTTGGACATCGTACACCGCCGACACCATCGCTGCCCGCGCACCTCAGGGCCTCTCGTTGCTCTGCTACCGAGATGAGCAGTACTGGTTGACGAAGACGCCTGTGGTGTACGACGTCATGGTGGAGCAGTACCACCCGGAGCACGTGATGAGGCAGTTTGGGCGGTACTAGGAGTCCCCCATGCTTGTCGTGCACACCGTTCCTGTTGCAGTGCACCGGTAAATTATCATTAATTCATAAAAATTTTGTTCACGTAAGTATCTTTAATTGCTGACAGATTCGCTGCATTTGTGCTAGGTGGTCGAGGAAGGGCGTGAAGACCGCGGTCCCAATGGAGCAAAAGCTCCTCCCGCACGTGCAAGCTTGGCAAGCCGCGACCCAGCTAGAAAACGTCGTCACCGAGTAGCAGCCCCACGACGCTGAGGCCTAGAGAGCGTACCTGGACGGGTACTGGGTGAGGACTCGGACGCGCGTGACATTCATCCCACTTGAGCTTGTGGAGCCGGAGCCGGCGGTCGTCGCCTCGCAGGGGTACCCCGTCCGCCGAGACCTGACGTCTGCCACCGCGGTAAGTTTGAAACTACAAATGGAGGCATTCTTCTTTTGATGACGTTTGATGAAACTCCATCTTCTGTTTGGCAGCATGACGTGATTCAGGAGGTGTACGACACGATGGAGGAGGCGTATGCCCAGGCGCTACACCTGACGATCCCGCAGCATGAGCAGGTGTACCACAGGGCGTTGGTCGCCATCAGGAGGTACTGGCGCAGGGTGAACTTCTAGGGGCACGATGCTCCTCTGCCTCCACGTATCTTGTCGTCCTCCTACAGCTCCGCCTCCACTGCTCGTTCGGCCCAGGCGCCGTCTACCTCCACCACACAGCCACAGTGGGCGGATGTTGACGGTTCAAACCCGTGTTGATGTTCACCGCAAGCACATGTGAAGGACCGAATAAGCGACCAGAGAGGGGGCGGGAGTGAATGAGAGCTGATAAAAATTCTTCCCGAAGGACGAACTCGGCCTATACCCCGATTGCCACTCCGATCACTCGCACACACCAAAGAAGCTCTAGACTAGGCACACACAAGCCTACAAGTCCTAGAGACAAGCCTAGAAGCAAAGAGCGGAAGCACAAGACAAGAATCAAACAACTTATCCAAGTCTGCGTGGTACCAGGCAGACTGTCCGCAAGCACAGGGCGGACTGTCCGTGGACCCCAGGCGGACCGTCCACAAGCTCACGACGGACTGTCCGAAAATGCAGACCAAACCTCCAGTAGCACACCGGGAAAAATGGACTGTCTGACGGTTCACTGCGGAGCGTCCGACCGTCACGGACCGTCCGTGCCTACCACGCGGACTGTCCGCCAAACTTGTTGCCACCTGACCAAAGCAACACAACGGATCGAAACTCGAGCGCTCAAGAACTCGTGAAGAACACGAAGAACACCAACGCTGCCTAGGCCTCGCGGACCGTCCGCCAAGCACGAACAGAACAGAAAAATGCTCAAGCTCGGGAGTCAACTCCACCTTTCCATCACCGGATTTCCCAAACGGCTAGAGCTCTTGAGACAAGATTTGGGGGAGATGAGAAGCGTCACAAGAGGAAGCTATGCCCCAAAAATCTCAACCTCTTACTCCCTAAATCACCAGGAATCGCGGATCACATGAACCACCACCAAGAACTCGAGCTCCGACCAAAAACGCACGAATCGAAGGGGTTTCCCGGCGTTTGAGGGGTCAAGATCACACACAAAGATGCGCAAGGCATCCACCTATGATCCCCTCAAAGAAATCCAAGAGAAAACACCCTCAAATCCAAGAATCGAGCGAAGAACGAAACACCCCAAAAATAGCTCCGAAAATGACATGAAAATCACAAAGAGCTAGGAGATCACCGCAACGCCGAATGCTTCCATACATCCAGAGGTCAGAGTCTATACAAGAATCTAGCCTAAGGAAAGCAGAGGAAAAGAAGCAGTCCAGAGCGATCTACCGGGGGAGGAAACCCTAGAGTCCAAGAGAGAGAGAGAGAGATGCCATCCACCTCTCCGCTATTTATACGAAGTCCACCAGAGGAGGCAAATGACCACGCTACCCCTACAACTTGAATTGAAGATACAACCCCTCAGGGGCATTTTGGTCAAGTCTTCATCGAGCGGACACGCTTCCACCGTGCCCTTGCCTAGCATCGACGCAAGCTCCGCGATCACGCCACGTGCCCCCGCCTCGAAGCTTCCCGAAGCTCCCGAATCACCGCCTCCGTCGCATCGAGCCTCCGGGCTTGGTTTTGCGGCCCAAACCAAGAAACCGTCCACCGATGGTTTTGTGGGCAAATCAACAAACCCCGCGTGCAAGCTTCGGCCTCGATCCGCTACCTTGCACCGGCCCATGTTCACGACTTCAGCCCGCTAGTCTTGCACTGCACGGCTCACACTTGACCCCATCGGCCACCGGGCCCATCGAACCAAGCCTACTTGCCTCTCCATCACTCGGAGGCCGCCACGGCTAAGGCCTTTTGCGCTTGTTCTTCACCTGCACCGACACGAGTCAAACCGCAACCTGTACCTGCACACTTAGCCAAGCATCAGTCCACACAACATTGTCAATCACTCATCACTAAGGAGCGACCCTCCACTGGTCTTCAGACACACCTGGTCCTCAACACGGGTGACTTGGTCCCTTTTTCACCAAGGGGGGATCCCAAGGTTCTTATCAATCCACGAAGGAAGGGATATACTAGCGTTTAATCTAGCACTAATCTAGTTGATCAAAGCCTTATGAAAGAGATATTAATCTAAAGTAAAAGCAATCTAACCTATGTTAATCTAAGACTAAACTAGATGGCAAGGGTTGAAACAAGAGAGAGATTAAAGTAGATAAGCGTTCTCTCCCTAGGATCTAGGATCACATAGATATGCGTCTACTACATGAAAAGAGGTGTTGCCTTCTCTAGCTTCACGGCAGTTATGCGGTCGCTAGGCCTTTTCCCTTCTCTCGCACTGTCACTACACGAAGGTAATCGATCACTTCGCTAATGCATCTATATCTAAGCATCCATAGGGTTTGGCTAACCACCACGATTACCACAAACCCTACTAAGATCACATGTTGTACATACATATGTAAATAAAGCATTTGCAAATACATAGACCATGAAGCATTGATAGGCATAAGGTTCAAGTAGCGATTACATAGCAAGGACCCATAAAACGATAGGGATGAACAGAGGCATTACCCCATCATCTTTAATAGATTGAAGCACATAGGGGTGATGGAGACTCTGGAGAACGTTGTCGATGAAGATGGCAGTGAGGAGGCTTGGGAACACCCCTAGGCCGATGGCTTGGAGTCCTCCTCCTGCTTCCTTCCCTTCGTCGGTGTTTATTCTTGCGACAAACTCATCTAACTCTTTCCCTCATCTTGCGGCGGCGGCTTTCTGGTGAATGGGCGTCAGCAGAATGATTGGATGCAGCGGCCGTCGGAGGCAGAGACTATTTAGGCACCGAGGAAACTCTAGTCCAAAGGGGAGCCCGAACCGACGCAAAAAAGGGCTATGCCGGTCGGCCTAGGGCCTTTTTGGCCTGGTTCAGGCCCATCTTTCGCGGGCGAGCTTCTCTTGCAATTTTGACTTTTGCCCTTCAGGATGTGTGGCCTTTTGGTGTCTTTATCCTCGTGAATAGATAGGGGGTCTTGTCGTATGAACTCCGGTCTTTTCGTCTTGGTCCTCGGGAGTGTTTCGTCGTAGCACCTAAGTCCTTGCCACCTTTGGGAGTGCATTTACCTTGCACTTGAACACGAACCGAACTCCTTGTTTGTCCATTTGAACTTGATGTGTCTCCTTCACCGTAGTCCATAGTTTCCTACAAACACATTATACTTCAAAATGCACATGCAAAGATGAACTTGTTATATCATTAGTGTGCCTAGTGGCGGGTTAGTTCCATAACAAAGCTCAAACCATAGTGTAACAAGTGCTCTAGGTTGACAGAAATTGACCACCAACATCCCCCCATGCTTAGATCTTGCTCGTCCTCGAGCAAGTCGCTCACAAAATTATTCATCCATGGAGTGTGCTTCGCCAAATCTTTCCTTACAAGTTAGTCTATCCTTCATCTTTAATATAAGAAACATGAGACAAAGATCACAATGAAAACATGGGTGTTTACAAATTTACCAATTCAAGACTTACCCCACAACTCATACCTTTCACTAGAGATCCTCAACTTCAACCATACTTATTTTCTTACTTCCATTGGAGGGTTTTCATGGGTTTTCAAAATAAAATTCCTGCATTAAGTATTAGACAAAGTCCTTCTCCAAGTTCTCACATGTCGCTCATTTAAAGTGGCTATCCTAGATAATTCATAAACTCTCACCTCCCATAAGTCTCTCATTCATAATACAAGGTGAAGCTATAGGTATGGCTAGTGAAGTTAGCACAAGTATTATCAAGCTAAGAAAATCCTCTAGTGGTCGTTCACCTTTCGAGCCAATGATCATGAGAATTAAACCATAATGTAAGGGTATCAAGGATGAGAAGATTTAGAATGGTGGACATGTGCAAAGGGAAAAAGAATAATGACTTCAAGGCACTAATGATGTCCTCGATGTCAGATTGCACATGGTTGGAATATTGAAGATTCGTTCTCAACATCGACGCAGCCTTCCTTGCACTTCTCTTGATCTTCATTTGATTCATCATCCCTCAATATATCTTCCTTGCTTTGCCTTGAATTCCTCCTTTTTCTCCTTTCTTCCTTTTTTTTATTTTCATTCTTCTCTTTTTTTTCTTTATGCGCACACACGCATGTTATTTTTTTCTATTCTCTTTTCTTGACATCTTGATCTCTTTCTGAAGTCTTTCGCTCGTCTCTTTGACACGAATCACAATCTGAATTTTAAATAAATCCTTGCCTAAAAACGGAACGAATCCTCGGGCATAGGTTGTGTTCAAGGAATAAGATAATAAAAAGATGCCTATGGTTTGGGTATGGAATCCGGTGATATACGGGGCATTCAATGTGAAGTTCCCATTACCAAATGTATGATGAGGCTAGCAATAAAAGATATAACATCAAGGACATGATCATTGCTCAAAATTAGATCTCCCAAGAGAGAAAAGTCCTAACCCAATTCATCATGCTAACAACACTTATATAATGAAGGCTTTGTATAGGATAAACTTATATCTCAACTTGGAAAAAGAAATTGCTAACCTTCATTGCGAGGGCTTTTTCATAATTTTTCAAAAATAAACTCCTCCGATTTTAGTATTAATCATAGCATAGTCAAAGTGAGGTCCTAGATCAAAGTTGAGTATGGAAACTTCCAAAGGCAAACTTCCACTAAGCACCACGTAAACAATTATTCACAATGCTCAAGCTCAAACAATAAATATAAAAGAAAAAACTAACAAGTAAAAACAAGAAAATAACTTGCACGAGCTAGCTCCCCCCACGCTTGGATCATACGACGTCCTTGTTGTAATTTTACAAAAAGTATAAGAGGGGGAAATCAACCACTACTCCGAGGTGAACACATGGTCATGCTTATTATTAAAAACAAAAAGAAATCTAGGTTGCCCACCTAGTAGCCATGTTATTATTGATAAAGAAAAACAAAAATTGCACCGAGTTGCGGTTGAAGGCATACTTACAAGCATTTACGTCTGGAAAAGAGAAGGTTCATGGAGGTGTTACCATCTTTTCTAGCTCTTTGTGGTCTTCTCCCGACATCTCCATGTATTGTGATCCAATGCTCCTTAACTTCTGAATTTGATCATGTGTACTTCATGGAACCAATAGTCGCCCTTCTCTTCAATGTTGTCATCCCCATCTCCTCTTTCTTGTTCTCATTATCTTCTTGCTGTCTCTTCTTCATGGATTTTTCCCTCTGTCCAGAATAGAACATATATCGAAATATAGATTTATTGAAAAGCTTATGAAATTACCTTTCCAACATGTGGTCATTCATCAAAAATAGAGTTCAAACAAGGGAGTTATGTCCGTTTTACTTCAGCGCTGCGTGCTGTCCAGAACTGATTTCAGGACGTGCGACATTTGATGATTTGGTCATAACCGCTTGTAGGAACCTCCGATTTCCTTGATTTTTGATTCGTTAGAATCGTAACTTCATGGGGCTTCCAAATATCCAAAAACATTCTGTGTTTTCCTTCTGAGACCGTGCAGAATTTTGATGAGATCATTAGCTTCGTAGATGTTGATGATCTTGATCTCGCTATCCTCTAGAGCGTCATGTTGTACTTCTATGTTGAAGGTTCAGGGCCTCCCCCATGCTTAGCACTTTTCTAAGCATGGAAGAAGACAAAGCATTATCTTAGTCGTCCTTCAATTTTCTTGTCGTGAAAGTCTTTATCTTGCATGCAAAACATTTTAAGCACATATTCTACCCCCAAGGTGACGGTTGGGAATAGGTAAAATTGCCAACAATCCAACAATATTTCCTAAGATTCTTAACTTGTGGCATAACTAGTTTAATGAGAATAAAACAAAAACCTAACAAGTGTACGTGGGTGCAAAGTGTGTATGCACATGAGAGGAAGGCATATAAACAAAGACAATGGTTACACCTAGTTCTAAACACCATGTTTACAACTAGATTGCCGAATTTCTCCATAGCCATAAAGATTTATTTATCTAAGGTTAAAATATCATGTCTATCCTTAGATAAACAACTCCTTATAGCATAAGAAAAATAAAGCGCAATGCAATGTTTATAAACCAACCAATGCAACATGAAAACATAAGGAAAACTAGCAAGGTATATTGGACTTAACGATGATGGTCCGCAATCATGTTTAAACACCACATTTACACAAGATCACAAAAGGAAAAATGCCCTCGAAGCATTATCATGAATATGAAAGTATACATCATTAAGCCTTATATCAACCAAGCCAACTATATGCAAAACAAGTATATGCACAGAAACA
Organism: Cenchrus fungigraminus; assembly: GCA_036936925.1. NCBI lineage: Eukaryota > Viridiplantae > Streptophyta > Magnoliopsida > Poales > Poaceae > Cenchrus > Cenchrus fungigraminus. The sequence continues at coordinate 46,842,422 of CM072769.1, read as the reverse complement.
AACATCATGATGATAACAAAATGCAATGCATGCAAATAAGTAAATATGAGCATAGACATGATGGTGGTTCTCAAAAAGGAAAATTAAACTTAGATTAATTAGCCATAGGTTAATCGTTATAGGATGGTTCCATTTATTCTCTCTAAGGAAAAAAATAAAAACACAAATGAACGGGTTGCCTCCCGAAAAGCGCTTCATTTAAAGTCATAGAGCTCAACTTTCTCACATACCTTTTCATTGTCACAAAGCCATGGACCTCCATGTAAGAAATAAAGGTTCCCATGCAGCTTTAATCCACTTCCCATGTTGTACTTGATTACTTATAGAAGACTTCCCCAAGCTATCAAATCATCATCGCTTTCTCCTTCTTTGTCGCCCTTCGGTGCTGCCTTCTCTTCACGAATTTTTCTTTAATGTACAGAACAGAAAGTGTACCAAAACTTTACTCCATTGCATAGTGCACAAAGTTTCCTTTCCAACAAGTCTTTATTTGCCCAAATCGGACTCCGAACAAGAAAGTTATGTCCATTTTACTCCGGCGATACAATCTGTCCCGAGCTGTTTTCAGCACGCGCATTGCTCAATATTTTCACCATAACTCCTTGCACGAGTCTTCAAACTCATTGATTCTTGATGTGTTGGAAAGGAAACTTAATGGAGCTTTTGAAAATCTAATTTTATTAATTTGAACACCTCTGAACAAGTGCACAAAATAGATGAAGACAGCGACATCCGTTGTGAGAATTTTGGAGACGTTGATGGTTTATCTTGCAACTCTTTGGGCATGACTTCTCTTTACATCATTCAAGCCTTGTGTCTCTACGCGATTAGTGAAATTCGGGCCTTCTCCTGACATGTGCTCTTTTAAAGTCACTAGCTTGACCAAGCGCAAAGCAAGATCGAGATTTACAAAATTTATTGTAAACATAAGCATCCATATAATTACAACCACAAGCAAATTGTAGCAACATGTCAAGGTGTAATTAAAGAAAGCATATGTTTCTTGCAAAGCACTTAGCTCTTGGTTAGGCAAAGGTTCTTTAGGCATAGAATTAATTTGTTCAAACATAAACATTGCCTCACTATGATTCTCAAGAAATTCTAGCCTATCAACATGATAATCATTGGAGCAAGACATACAATTTAAACTATCATTCATACTATTGGTTGAACATAAGGATTTGAATTTATCATCATCAATACCAATAATATCTTGAGATTTCAGCGTGTACCTTGGCCTTAGAGCTTTTTCAACAAGAGTGGTCCTTGGTTCATCTAGCGGTGTTGAAGGCAAATCAATCTCAACAAGAGAGTCACTAGCTCTTCTTTTTATTTTCCTCATCTCCTTAGAAATAAACTCTTCTTCTTGGATTGGTGCACATGTTGTTGTGGAGACGAGACTTTTTGGCTCATCATGGTTGTGCTCTTCTCTTTCTTTATCATAAATCTTCGAGATGTCAAGTTGGTCGATCCATCCTTCATCTTCTTCTTCAAATATCTCTTGGATCGACTCTCCACTCATCTCTTGATCAAAAATGTCTTCAATTCTTTTGGCGACGCATCGGTGTTCCTTCTTCCTTTGGAGGTTGATTAGGGGGGCAAAATCAACTTGAATCCAATCGGATTGATTGAATTCTGCCAATGGTCTAGCATTCCCCATACTTCGGCCTATATTCATGTTAGTTCCAACATTTTTATTATCCAAAATGACATCTCTTACCTTAGGAAGTGGTTCTTTGATTTCTTGTATTATCAATTCATCTTCCTTGACCTCTGGTACATCTTTTTCAAAAATTTCAGCAAGCTTTTCAGACTTGCTTTTGTCGTTTTGCTTCTTCCGACATCGTCTTTGCCAATCTCTTATCAAGGCCGCCCCATTGCTGATTTTTTTTGTAGGAGTTGGGCGGCCTCCGTGAGTGTTTTCTCCATGAGATCCCCTCTTGCACACATTTGAACATATTCCATGCAACTAGGGGTTAGAGAAAAGAAAAGGTATGCAATAGTACATCACCGGAGAATCCGAGTCTTGGCCCTTGTTCAACTAGTTCATTGAAGCGATTCCACGCTTGGTCTATCCCTTCCTCTTCTCCTTGCGTAAAGGTAATCACTTGCCTCCTTATGTGTTGGACCTTGCTTATGGGGAAAATTTTCTCGAAAAATTTTCTCATCAATTGATTCCAGTTTCCTCCAACTTCGAAGGACGTAAATGAATGCCACTTCTTTGCTTCACCAGCAAGTGAGTAGGGAAAGAGATTCCACTTGAACCAATCATCAGGGACTCCTTGTCATACCATATTGCATAACGTCGTGAAGCGCTTGATGTGTCTATACGGGTTGTCCGTCTCCACCCCTCTAAAAGTATTTGTTGCCGCTATCTCGATGATCCGAGCCTTGATCGCATACTTCATCGCTTTGAGTATCGAATCCGACTTTTGTACCTTGATGTCCTCACATCGTGGGCTAGCATAATCCCTTAATGATTTCTCCGGTTCCTCCAAAGGATGTTCGACGAACACCATCTAGACAACAAAAACAAAAACAAAACAAAACAAAACAAAAGTTTTCCTAGAAAACTAGGATTAGATGTTAGTAATCAACAAAATTAATACAAGATTAAACGTAGCAAACTAGGTTGCTCCCCGACAACGGCACCAAAAAAAGGGTTTGTTGACGGTTCAAAACCGTGTTGAAGTTCACCGCAAGCACACGGGTGACTTGGTGCCTTTTTCACCAAGGGGGATCCCCAAGGTTCTTATCAATCCACGGAGCAAGGGATATATTAGCGTTTAATCTAGCACCAATCTAGTTGATCAAAGCCTTATGAAAGAGATATTAATCTAAAGTAAAAGCAATCTAACCTATGTTAATCTAAGACTAAACTAGATGGCAAGGGTTGAACCAAGAGAGAGATTAAAGTAGATAAGCATTCTCTCCCTAGGATCTAGGATCACATAGATATGCGTCTACTACATGAAAAGAGGTGTTGCCTTCTCTAGCTTCACGGCGGTTATGCGGTCGCTAGGCCTTTTCCCTTCTCTCGCACTGTCACTACGCGAAGGTAATCGATCACTTCGCTAACGCATCTATATCTAAGCATCCATAGGGTTTGGCTAACCACCACGATTAACACAAACCCAACTAAGATCACATGTTGTACAAACATATGTAAATAAAGTATTTGCAAAGACATAGACCATGAAGCATTGATAGGCATAAGGTTCAAGTAGCGATTACATAGCAAGGACCCATAAAACCCTAGGGATGAACGGAGGCATTACCCCATCATCTTACATAGATTGAAGCACATAGGGGTGATGGAGACTCCGGAGAACATCGTCGATGAAGATGGCGGTGAGGAGGCTTGGGAACACCCCTAGGCCGACGGCTTGGAGTCCTCCTCCTGCTTCCTTCCCTCCGTCGGTGTTGATTCTTGCGACGAACTCATCTAACTCTTTCCCTCATCTTGCGGCGGTAGCTTTCTGGTGAATGGGCGTCAGCAGAATGATTGGATGCGGCGGCCGTCGGAGGCAGAGACTATTTATACACCGAGGAAACCCTAGTCCAAAGGGGAGCCCGAACCAACACAAAAAAGGGCTAGGCCGGTCGGCCTAGGGCCTTTTTAGCCTGGGTCGGGCCCATCTTTCGCGGACGAGCTTCTCTTGCAATTTTGACTTTTTGCCCTTCAGGATGTGTGTCCTTTTGGTGTCTTTATCCTCGTGAATAGATAGGGGGTCTTGTCCTATGAACTCCGGTCTTTTCATCTTGGTCCTCGGGAGTGTTTCGTCGTAGCACCTAAGTCCTTGCCACCTTTGGGAGTGCATTTACCTTGCACTTGAACACGAACCGAACTCCTTGTTTGTCCATTTGAACTTGATGTGTCTCCTTCACCGTAGTCCATATTTTCCTACAAACACATTATACTTCAAAATACACATGCAAAGATGAACTTGTTATATCATTAGTGTGCCTAGTGGCGGGTTAGTTCCATAACAAAGCTCAACCATAGTGTAACAAGTGCTCTAGGTTGACAGAAATCGACCGCCAAGAGCGGCCGTGGCGTCGGGTCCGACGTTAGGCTTTAGCCAGATTTTGACATTCATCCAGCCGTCGTCGTTCCGCCTCACTAGCATGTCCGTGCCGCGATCGTTTAGTTTCGGCATAGCAGCAGGTACATCTTTTGTACATTGTAGTTTGCTGGACATGTTGTGTTGACTTTAAATATACGTGACATGTAATGTAATCTTTACAGAGACATGACCACCGATGGGCTCGGGACCTTCGAACTGGTCAGCACCTTCTCACCCTTCAGTACAGCAGCACCACCAGCAGCGGTCAGCACCTTCTCGCCCTTCAGTGCAGCAGCTGCTGCAGGCCTCCCAAGATGTCAACCTTCATTATCTATCTCCAACCCTATACGCTCTTCACAACAAAGTTGCTAACAAATTTCAATTCAATGCAGTTTACGGTTTTGTCGGCACACCGGACTCCTCAGACCCGACCATGAACGACTTCTTCCTGGACGTCGAGGACCTCACACAGTTGACGCCGGAGTAGTAGCAGCCGTAGCACCAGCCACCGCTACCGCAGCACCAGCCGCCGACGCAGGAGGAGCAGCCGCCGGTGCAGCACCAGCCGCCGCCGTAGCAGGAGCAGCCGTTGACGCAGCAGTTCGAATCTCAGCTGACACAGGAGCACTAGCAGGCCGGGTTCGAGGAGGCGGCGGCGGCTGGATCAGGGGTGATGCTGTCCCCCCAGACGTTGGTGTCGTCGGGATCTGGAGCAGCACCCGAGGCGTTGGCGACACCGGCCCCCGATCCGGACGCCGCACAATGCCGCCAGGCACCACCGGACCCCCTCACGTACCCCAGCAACCACACTAGGGCAGCATAGGCAGCCAGGAGGGCGGCTAGGGGACCGCCGCAGCCGCGCGCGAAGCACGGCCATATGTAGTTCTGTCGTAGCGAACTCTTAGTTGTGTAAACTATTTTTGTTTTATCGATATTTGTGTTACCTTGCGTTCGTATTAGTATTATATTCGTATTCGTATTATATTAAGTGCCTCTCATCCTCGTGGAGCTTGAGTTCTTGGTATTTTTTCATTTCGTTCTCGTAGAATCAGAGCTCTTCCATAGCGAAAACGTTCGGGACCAACACCGCAGGAGAGGGTGAGAGACGCAAAGATGCTTTGTGTAAAAAAACAAAAAGAAGCTCCAACTGTCGTTCCAAGCGGCGATTTGCACTGCCGCCGTTTCAAACGGCGGTTAGTGGTCCTCAACCGCTGTATGAAACGGCGGTTGGGCCTCTAAGGCCAACCGCCAGCCGAGCAGCCCAACCGCCCAGCCAAGGACCCAACCGCCGTTTAAAACGGTGCTTTGGTGCAACTGCCATTTTAAATGGTGGTGGATGTCTGGTTTTGAAAATTTTCAAATCCGACATTTATTTTCGAAAAAAATTAAAAAAATTTCAGGAGAATACACGGTTAGAGGCCCATGCACAGCCCGGCCTAGGAATGCAGCTGTTGGGGTCCATCTAGTAGGGATAAGATCGAACGGATAAAAATAGACGGGAAAATACCTCTTTTTTTTGCTATCTATCATATTTTGTCACTGGCAGCCGTTACGGGATTATACAGACATACAAAAATGGATAAATACGACACAAATATAATGGAAATGAACGGGAACCGGAAAAGAAGCCGGGATCACCATTACCTGCATTGTGAGAATATGTTGTGCTGCAATGTTGGTGGTGCTACCTGCTGCACAGTTTTTTCTAGCTGGGCACTGGCTTTTCTCGTGGATGGGCAAAGATGATGGCACGCAACTACGCAAGCAAATCAAAGAATGCAGGTGGGCCGCAAGACAGCTGTTAGTTGTGCTTATAGGTGTTGGCCACTTGGGCCTACATGGGCCTTGCAAGCGCGGAGCACGGGAGCAGGCCGCATAGAAGAATGAATGAGGCTCAATCCCGATTATAATAAATGAGAAACAAGATAAATACGTGGTCATAATGATGAAAAATAGCAAGCGAGTGAGCTTGTAGTTCAATGGTAGGACGGTCCAGTAGAACGTTACTCACCAGGGTTCAAATTCTGGTGCTCGTACTTTTTTCTGGATTTATTTTGAGATTTTCCAGCGTTATGCATTAAGTGGTAACCGACGTTCCCGTCGACGAGGAGGTGCTAGTGGTGACTTCGGGAATCTCCGGATCTACCGGTGCTCAGTCCTTCGGAGGTGCTCATAGAGGTAGAGTTGCGTACGTGTGTTCATAGAGGTGAGTGTACGCGCGTGTTGTGAACGTCTGCGTTGTACTGTGTCATTCTTAAAAAGATAAAAACTAGGATCCCGCAAATATATGGAAAAGATATCATTAGAGCATGCAAACAACAATGCATACAGAGACAACAACATAGAAATGATTCGTCTATGTAGGTGTATGCAAACAAATTAGCAATGATGAGTACTCTGTAATTGACGACTAAATTACGGTTCGTTTGACTTTTTTACTATAAATTTCACCATTGATCTTGTTTAAAAAATTATGTAAAATATTACATTTTTTGTTGCGCAAAATATCAAATTTAAATTTGACTATGTTTATAAATTTTTTAATAAGACGAGCAGTCAAATTTGGAATTAAAAATGTCAAACGATCTATAATTTGAAAGTCGGAGGTACTCATCATTTCATGACTTAAAATGTTAAACAATAATTTGTCTATGTAGTTTCCACCTCTAGCATACGGTCAAAGTGTTATATGAAATTAAGATGCGAAATTCTACTATGTGCATATCTAAAAGGAAGAAAGGAAGGAGGGAGTAGCATACGGTCAAAGTGTTGATGCGAAATTCTAGGAGGGAGTAAGTCCTAACGAAAGCCGGCCTTTGTCCTTCGCTGGCGTCGCTCGCCGCCTTTGGCCTCTTCTCCACGCGACCTTCGTATCCACTGACCCGCTCGGTTGCCGGCCATGCCGTCCTTTTCCACCAGCTGTCCTCTGGCCACGGCAACACCAACAAGGCCAAGCTAGAGCTAGCTACCCCGCAGCTTCTTCATTCTCAGCTTCCTGACCCGACGCGGCAGGGTGACCGGCGGCCAACCACGTCCTCACCAGCGACGGCGGCGACGTACACGGGTGGGTGGTTCTCTGATCCTCAGGCCTCAGTTACCACTTCAAGCTCTTAATAACTTCAATTTCTCCATCTCAGATTCTCAGGTCGTCCAAATGAGCCAGAGTCCTACCCGGGCGTTGGCAGCTCTGCCGGCGTCGTCCCTGCCGCTGCCGGACGACGAGAACATCCTCCGGGAGATCCTCCTCCGCCTCCCGCCGCTTCCCTCCTCCCTCCCGCGCGCCTCCCTCGTCAGCAAGCTCTGGTGCCGCGTCGTCTCCGACCCCTGCTTCCGCCGCCGCTTCAGCGCCCACCACAAGACCCCTCCCCTGCTCGGATTCTTCTTCGAGAGCTTCGACGGCGACCTACGACGACAACGACCTCCGCTACACGTATTCACGCCCACTCTGAACGCCCCGGACCGCATCCCTCCTGCACGCTTCTCCTGCCCCAGCAAGGGATCCTTTCTCGGCTGCCGCCATGGCCTTGCCCTCCTCAAGTGTGGGTCCAAGGCCATCGTGTGGGACCCCGTGACCGACCGTTGCTGCTCCGTAGATTTCCCGCCGGAGTTCAACGTCAACCGTCACGTCAGGATCTACCATGGAGCTGTCCTGAGGTATCCCGGCTCGAACGCCTTTAAACTGGTCATGCTATTCTATGCCGTCTTCGAGCGGATTCTGTCCGCGTCCGTGTACGAATCGGAGTCGGGACAATGGGGCGAGATCATCTCAACGGCGACCTTCTCCGACTGCTTCAAGCCAGGTGTCCTGGTTGCTGGTAACAAGCTCTACTGGCTGATCCGCCATCGCAGCGGTGGCTTCCTTCAGTTCAACGTGGATACGCAGAGCATGGCCGTGATCCAGATGGCAGAGGACATCCCTGTTCCTGACGGCTCACACATTCAGGCTTTGCGGACACAAGATGGAGGGCTCGGCTTTGCGGTCGTTTCGAAGAAGAGAATCCAGCTGTGGGGAAGGACTGCCATTTCGGGTAATGTTGTCAGAGGGGTGTTGCAGAAAACAGTTGAGCTAGAGCAGCTACTCTCACTAAGGCCGTCGACGAACATACATGAATCATCGATTGTCGGGTATGATGAGGATAGCAATTCGATCTTCCTCTGGACGAGTACGGGCGTCTTCATGATCCAACTTGACTCGATGAACTTCACCAAAGTTTTTGAAGACACATGTATCCGTGGCTATTTTCCCTTCGCAAGTTTCTATCCGGCTGGTAATAGCTCTAGTCTTCACATTTCTTGATCCAACTTGAGAGTAACTAGATCTCATTACTTTGGTTAACTCGCAGCTTTTTTTTTTTGCTTTATTAGTTTTATGTGGAATTGCATGAAATGTAGTAGTGAAAGGAAATGTATTGTGTTGATGCTTTGCATTTTGAGTCATTATTGAGCCCATATACTACATTGGAAAATTGAAGTTCCCTCCAGTATAGTTCTGGCTTCAGTCTACAATTCACGGCGAAGAGTCTCTGCTCCTGGCTCACGGCAAATACAGCTGACACTCTGTGTTTTCTATTTGTCGTGAGCCTTGGTCAGGACTCACTGCAAACAAGTCGTTTATTATGAGCCGACATTTGGCTCACGGCAGGGGCGGAGCCAGGGGGGCAGGGGCCTGGCCCCCCTAATGCTCCAAGAAACAGTAAATTTTCATTGTGAAAATCAAAAAAAAGTGCAAAATCAGTAAATTTTTTCTATTTTGACTTAAAAATTAGTTATGTGACCCTCCTTATGGCTAATTGCCCCCCCTCCAATGTTTGAATCCTGGCTACGCCCCAGGCTCACGGCAAACCCGCCGTCACACGGCAGCCGCTCGGTTTCCGATAGTGCTAGTGCCTCTGATTATTAGGAGTGTTCAGCATGTTTGGTGATTGGCAATGTGCAATTTTGAAACGATTTCTCTAATACTTGCGGGGCTGTTATTCTACTTGTTTGGTAACAATATGGTAAAGTTTAAAATGATATATGGTTATTGGGTGCTTCATATATGCAGGTTCTTTATAGGGGAGCACACCGACTCAACTACTGGGCAATGACACAGTGATCTGAGGAGAAGATGGAGGCAATTAGGTTGGTATGCCATATATGTTGAAGACCACAATGATGCAAAATTGCATGGGTGAAGATTTTTAAATAGAATATTTTTCTTATTAATGTTGAACACTCAAACTTATGTGGCCTCTTTATTCATCACTTTTATGGGCGTGAGCAATGTGTTGTTTTTCATATTTGTAATAAATAAGCCATGTTTTTTTTTCTGAGGCATAGGTGGGGATAATGTGTATTCCACTAGCTAAAAGAAATATAACTGTGGTGGCATCACAAATGCATGGAATTGAGAAACGGTAATCCGGCAGGTAATTATTATAATCGAGTTACAAATAGGCGTGTAAAGTTAGATGAAAATTTCTGGAAGGAGGAAAATACAATCTCCATATTGCTGAGAGAGCATCACCTATCTGAAGATTGTTATGCTGTTGTGTGGAGTTTTAACTACAATGTAAAATTCTTAATTTGTTCAGTCGTTTGTATGCTGGATTAATTGTAGAGGAATTTTTCAATTTAATAGTGGAAGGTTGTGGAGCCACCTTAACTTCATGTTTTTCTCTCGTTACTTGCTAATAGGCTGAATGGAATTAAGCTTTCAGACTAAAAAAAAGAAAGAGATACTACGGCTTTTCTATGTGAACTGGTCCAACAAAGAATTAAACCGAAAACGAGTCTTGCAATCCATATAGCTTCTGATGGATACAGACGAGCTGAAATCTGAGTCTACTTTTTTTCCTTTTTTTTTTTTTGCAGCAGAGAATACATGGGTAAAAATAGGACAACAGAGAGCATCACGAGCTACTTTCAGCTAGAGACGCAAGTGGGCTTCAGCCCATCGTGGGGGATGAAACTTTGATAATGTCCACCCGGTTGGCCAAGGGGATTTTACCCAGGTCGTCGTTGCCGTCATGATGCTACAGGGCTATGCATCACATGGGTGATGGATTGACAAACCATCACAGAAGACCTAATAACGGCTCACGACGCCAGACTCTATCTGTGGTCTTCCTCCTTGTGCCGCATATCGTCTTCCTTCTCCGCCGCCTCTCCATCACTGCCCACCGCCGCGGCGCGGTAGGGTCTCGTCGGAGCTCTACGGCCATGGACGCGGAGCTCTAGTGAGACCCTACCGCGCTCTCGGAGCTCTAGTGAGACCCTACCGCGTCCGCGGTGGCCTCCTTCTTCCCCTCACCCCTCCATCCCGGTACCGTTGCGAACTCCGGTGAGCCTCCCCCGCCCTGGCCCAGCCGCCTCTACCGCCGCCAAAACCCTAAAGCCACCCCACGACCATCCCTTCCGCCTGACCTACCTGCCTCCCCCGGCCGCCCCCTTTCCATGGCTGGAGGAAGGAGAAGGGTTTGCTGGAACCCTAGCTGCCGTCCGCCGTCGCGAACTCCGGCGAGCCTCCCTCGCCCCGACCTGGCCCGACTGCCTCTTTCGCCGCCACGATCCTATGCCGCCCCACGACCATCCCCCCAACCTGACCTCCCTGCCTCCCCCGGCCGGTCGCTTCTAAGGTCGTAGGGTTGGGGAAGAGGGCTTCCGCCGTCATCCGCCGCCGCATCGTGTCGTCCGCCACCGCGTCTTCACTGGGAGCGCCACACACGGGATGGCTGGTGGGAGAAGAAGAATATGACATGTGGGTCCCACCGTCCTGTCGCTAACAGGTGGGGCTCAAACCGGCGCGATGCGATGTAAACCATCGCAGCCGCGATGTATAGTCGTGGCGGTCATGCCACCCGGACCACGGTAATCTGGTCCTCATGCCTAATTATCCTTCTTGATTGATTGTTTATCCAGATGCTAATCATGATCCGCCAAGGATTAGATTCAGTTTCTCTTTTGGGTAGTACTCATTACGCTGTCAATTTTCATGGTCATGAGATCCCTTTTGCTGAATTTCGAAGGATTGTTCTTCTGAATTCACAAAAGTAAAGCTGTTTGTCGAGTTGCTCCATTTTGCAGTAGGTATGAAAGTGTTAGTGTAAGATTTTGCAGGTAATCCCGACTTGTGTGATGTGCCTAGGTTTTTAGCACAAGTCTTATTCGTCTGCTGAACATGTAGTAAAATTTAGCAAGGTAGTTTTGTAGGATAAAACTGTCTGAATCTGGACTTTGGAGGGGATTTTTTAAGGGGATTAGGAGAACAAGTGAGAATTAACAAGGAGTAGAATGATGTTAATAAACATATGTACATTTATTAAAAACAAATTAAAATAAGTAAATGGACTGTACAAACTATGAAATTTACATTCTGCAATGCATCTACACTTCAGCCACCGTGCGAAGTCGAAAGTCATAATCCAGCTTGCCACTTGACCATGGAGCCAGAAGAATTGTGATATATCTACATTCAGGTAGTACCAGAATGCTCCTACAAACAAATGTTCCCTGAAAAAAAATAGAGGCGTGTTTAAGTTAACCTATACGGATAAATAGGATTTCTCTCTTTTTTTTTAAAGATTTACAATATTATTGGGCAGTTCTTACCTGTTGCAAACTACAGTTTAATTGCAACATAAGCCCCAGTTCCAGCTATAGCACCCAGAGGCGTTGCCACCATGTAGACCCAAATCTGGGTGTACCTTCCTGTGGCAATTGCGGGACCAAGTGTGCGTGCAGGATTCATCGATGCTCCTGTTGATGGCCTGCTCACATGATTACCAAAGTTAGAATTCATCATTTTTAAGGTTCAGGTACACAAGAACTCTGCTTATGATTTTTTTTTCCTGAACCATTTCATATGTACATCAGGTGTCAGGAGATACCCTGCTACAAGAGCATTCATCATGATTGTTGCCCCAACTGCGACTGCTATCAATTCTTTCACCTGAATTCATGACAAAATCATTAACTCTATAATGGGAGAAAGGAAACAAGTCTGAAAGACCTAAAGGAGCATAAAACTTACTGCATGGGGGTCGGTGGCGAGAGCGGTGATGATAAACAGAAGCACGAATGTAGTGATGAACTCAATGAAGAAAGCTTCAGTAGCGCCAACCTTTGGTATGGTGGCTATCCCAGGGTTCACTGGATGATAGATTCCCTTGACACCGAACGAAGCAGCAATGGAGCCCAGGAATTGTGCAGTCATGTAAGGTAGGAGGTGAGCAAGTGGGAGGTGGCCAAACACGGTCATGGCGATGCTAACTGCCGGGTTCAGGTGGCAGCCGGATATGTGTACGAGGGAGAGCACAAGAACCGTGACGGCTAGACCTGCAGATGTTGCGATGCCAAGCAGGCTCTCCACTCCGTCATGCTGATCATTCATGATTATGGTGGAAAGCACGGTGAAGATCAGTATGAATGTGCCAAGGAACTCTGCAACCACCTGCACCAACAATGAACAATAGCACCTCAAGGTCAAGATTACATCTGAAGAAAACTGAAAAGATAACTATCTGTTAAACTGTTAAGGTTTTGTAATTGTACCTTCTTGACGAGAGGAACTGCTTTTATCTTTGGTAAGCCTTGATTCCATCGGTGATAGTGAGCTGCTGCGTGAGCATCAGAGGATTCGGCAGCAACAGCATTGTGTGGATGTGAGCTGACACTGCCGGTACTGAGCAGCTCAAATGGCATGACCTTGGAGCTTGCAGCCCTTGGGGAAATGATGATGGAAATCTTGTTGCTCTCACTTGTCAGCATTGGAGGGACTGTGACTGCAGCCACACCCATACCTTGCTTTTGCTCTTCCATGCTCTTCCTCTCAAAGGCAAGCAGCTAAACCTTACTAGGCAAGAGGTTAAACAGGATGGTGATGCTTAACTCTGCTTTTCTAATCTTTGTAGGGAAAAGGAATTCTGCTTTTGATGCTTGGATGTGATATGGACCATGGTAGTGAGCTATAATGGTATATATAGGCATCTGCTTTTGCGCGATTTTCCTAAGCACAACGTGCATTGCAGCTTCTGTTGTTGAAACTTGAAACCAGCAGCCTCCAAACTTGCAGCGGCAGAGGTGCCGCCTCATCCATGGGTTTTGGAAAAGCGGGAACGGAATGCCGCGGAGAAAGAAGTTACTAGAGCATTGTAATAAGTATAATAACAATGTCAACGCCTCCCTTCTGGAGTTATCAAATGAGAACACTTAGCAGTTGTGTTTATTTTCAATTATATTTGTTGTCATTGTCTCTGATCTCTGGTTCCGAACTGAATATTCTGACCCAAGCTCAGTTGACCTCTTCTTAGCTGTTCATATCGGCAAGCATGCTGATTGTCTTCTGAGATTTATTTTATTTACAAAAAGCTCTGTTGGGTGGTGATGTTACCTAGATGCTTCTGCATATGAAAACAGCAGCAGAGAGATGACGTTGACAAAACCCTTACTAAACCGTGCAGTTGGAAGACAAGAACTACTTGTGTGCAAGATCAAAGGCAGTGACCTTGGTATTCCTGCCTTCCTTGAAACCAGGGCGCTGATCTGCCTTCCAACTCTGCTGCTTCAAATCTGGAGTTGCTGGTATCAGCAATACCACATGCTAATCGCGTATGGAGAGTTAGGGGTAAGTCAAATAATAAACAATTTCTTGATCGTCCGACTCGGCCTTTGAGATAAATTTGTTATGACCTTCCCTAGAGGAAATATGGAAGAGCACAAGAGTTGGCAAGGATGCTGCAGTAGTAACCACCATGACAATAGCCATGGTGATCCATTGGGCTCTCATACTAGTTGTCATCTATAAAACTTATATAGGTGAGACCCAATAAAAATCCTACTCCTTATTTCTCTTAATGCTGAATGTGCCACGTCATCCACTGATATCATCGGTAATAAATCCGGTGCCTCCCCCTCTCCACCCGCGCTGCCGCCGTCCCGCCACCTCCCCACCAGAGGCCCCTCGCATGTACGTTGCCCTATCAGCTCCCGCCGTGCCGCCTCACCTCCCCTACCTCCATAAGATGCCCCTGGCCTGTGCCTGCCCTCCATCCTCCATGCGCGACTACCCCGCCAGAAGCTACTACCTCCGTCCTTAAATATATGACGTTTAGGACAAGATTTTTAGTTCACACTACTAGGGAAAGAGACTTTCGTCCCAGGGCAAAAATAACATTAGTACCGGTTCAGTTTGCCCACCGGTACTAATGTTGCAAGAACCGGTACTAACGTCCCGTGCCAAAAAGGAGGCGGGCGGAGCCATCCCGTGGCGAACATTAGTACCGGCTCTTATTGAGCACCGGTACTAATGTCCCACATTAGTACCGGTGCTCAATATGGGCCGGTACTAATGTGTGGGCGGGACATTAGTACCGGCCCGTATTAAGAGCCGGTACTAATGTGGCTACATTAGTACCGGCTCTTAATAAGGCCCGGTACTAATGTCCAACGGCTATATCTCAGCTTCTTCCTCCTTCAGCCCGAGCCCCCCACCTTCTTTCTCTACTTCGAGCTCCTTCTTCTCTATGGCGCCGTAGAGGAGCTTTTGCCGGATTTGCGACCATTTCTCGACGATTTCACTCGTTGAAGTGGTCTAGAGGTTAGTTACTTCATCCTCCCTTGATTCATGCTTATTTTCTTGAGTTCCATTGGTTGAAATAGGAGTATTTTAGCACTTTAAAATGAATTAAGAATAGGGGAGTTTAACACTTTGAAATAAGAGTATGTTCTAATAGAGTTGATTGAAATGGATGTGCCGTGTTTGTTGGATGAGATGTTCTATATGATGATACAAATTAATTTTTTTGCATTATTTTTTATAGAAATAAATATAATAAATGTTTTAAATGTACTTACTAAGAGAAACGACTAGAATATTAATATTAGAATTAGAGAAATAATTTATTAGTCAAAAAAAATAGTTTGCTTATAATAATAATAATTTAAATTGAAATATAGTTTTCTCATTATAAAAAATGTTTTCTTATTACATAGTCTTCCATTCATTATTTAAACACTAGTACCGAGTCAAAAATGGTTTTCTCATTACAATAGTTATTTCTTAGTTAGAAAAATAATTTCCTCAATAGAAAAATAGTTTTCTTCATTAGAAAAATTGTTTGCTCATTAGAAAATTAGTAAAAAGTTTATATTTCATGTGGAATATGGATTTGAACACTATGAATTAGTGTAACACATATAATCTTGCACTTGTTATATGATAATAATATATTTTGTTCGGTTATATATTCTTTATTTGTAGATGGACCGACAATGGATGTACACCGACAAGAGAATATCCAATGAATTCTTTAATGGGCTTCGTGGATTTCTAGAAGTAGCAGAATCGAACAAGCCCCCGTCCGGTTTCATTATTTGTCCATGCAGAAAGTGCAGGAATTTGAAGGATTTCTCAACGACAAAGACTCTTCACGATCACCTATACAAATGGGGATTCATGCCAAACTATTTTGTTTGGACAAAGCATGGGGAGAGAGGGGTTATAATGGAAGATGACGAAGAAGAAGACGACAATATTCCTGACTGGACTCAAGAAGGTGCCTTTGCAATGGGAGATGATCCAATGGGTGAGGATGATGTTGCAATAATTGAGGGAGAGCCTGAACAAGGAGAAGATGAGCCGCTTGATGATCTAGGTCAGGTGTTGCGAGAGCAGAAGGAAGATTGCGAAAAGGTGAAGGAGGCAAAGAAGTTTGACCGTATGTTAGAAGATCACAAGAAACCATTGTACCCAAATTGCAAAGAGGGGCATAAGAAGTTAGGTAGCACATTGGAAATGCTGCAGTGGAAGGCTAAACATGGAGTTTCTGACAAGGGCTTTGATGAGTTAATGATGATCGTAAAGGACATGCTTCCAGAGGAGAACGAATTGCCGGAGTCAACGTACGAAGCTAAAAAGGTCGTTTGTCCTCTGGTTTGGAGGTTCAAAAGATACATGCATGCCCTAATGACTGTATCCTTTACCGAGGAAAAGAATATGAGAAATTGGAGGCTTGTCCTGTGTGCGGAGCGCAGCGTTATAAGATCCCACGAGATGACCCTTACGATGTTGAGCGGGAGAAGCAGAAGAAGAAGAAGAAGAAGAAGAAGAAAATTCCTGCTAAGGTAATGTGGTACTTTCCAGTGATACCACGGCTGAAGCGTTTATTCAGATGCAAGGCTAATGCAAAGTTGATGCGTTGGCACTAAGAAGATCGTAAAGCAGATGACAAGATCAGACATCCCGCTGATGGGTCGCAGTGGAGACTAATTGACAGAGAATTCCCTGAGTTTGCAGAACACGCAAGGAACATTCGGTTTGGTTTAAGTACGGATGGATTCAATCCATTCGGTGAGTTCAGTAGTGGTCATAGCACTTGGCATGTGACCTTATGCATATTCAACCATCCGCCATGGCTGTGCATGAAAAAAGTTCATCATGATGCCAATAATCATCCAAGGCCCAAAGCAGCCAGGCAATGACATCGATGTTTAACTGAGACCGTTGGTTGAGGATCTTAAAACGTTATGGAAGAAAGAAGGTGTACCTGTGTGGGATGAGGACAAACAGGAGACCTTCAATCTACGAGCGTTGGTGTTTGTCACCATCAATGATTGGCCGACACTTGGTAATCTATCAGGACAAACAAACAAGGGATACCGAGCATGCACGCACTATTTAGATGATACTTGCAGTGTGTATCTAAAACACAGTAAAAAGATTATGTATTTGGGCCATCGTCGATTTCGTCCTCCTAAGCACCTGTTAAGAGAAGAAGGAAAAAAGCATTTTGAAGGTGTTGGAGAAAAACGTAATAAGCCAGTGCACCGTAATGGTAAACTTGTATTTTCTATGGTGAAAGATTTGAAGGTAGTGTTCGGGAAGGCTTCAGGTGCCAAATCGGTTCCAAACGACAAGGATGGACGTGCACCCATGTGGAAGAAGATGTCAATATTTTGGGAGCTTCCTTATTGGGAAATCCTTGAGGTTCGCAATGCAATTGATGTGATGCATGTGATGAAGAATTTTTGCGTGAACTTTCTTTGCCACCTAGGTGTATACGGAAAGCCAAAAGATACAGTTGAGCTCGTCGGGATCTTAAATTTAAGAAACAGCGAAAAAGCCTGCATCCCGAAAAAAGAAATAAGGGAAATTGGTTGGCCCCTGCTAGTTACACCCTCAGCAAGGAAGAGAAGAAGATGATGTTTGATTGTTTGAACAGTATCAAGGTCCCGACTGGCTACTCCTCAAATATACAACGAATAATAAATTACAAAAAGAAAAAATTCATAAATCTAAAGGCTCATGACTGCCACGTGTTGATGACACAATTGCTGCCTGTTGCACTATGGGGTATTCTACCAGAGAATGTGAGATTGGTAGTTGTCAAGGTTTGTTCATTCCTCAACCAGATCTCTCAGAAGGCAATCCATCCAAAGAATCTAGTGCAGTTGCAGAAAGATGTCGTGCAATGCCTCGTCAGCTTTGAGATGATCTTTCCACCCTCTTTCTTTACTATCATGACCCACCTCCTAGTGCACCTAGTTGAAGAGATTTTTATCCTGGGGCCTGTGTATTTACACAACATGTTCCCTTTTGAGCGGTTGATGTCTACTTACAAGAAGTATGTCCATAATCGTGCTCGTCCCGAAGGAAGCATCGCAAAAGGATATGCTACAGAGGAGGTGATTGAGTTTTGTGTCGACTTTATTGATGAGCTTGCTCCTATTGGACTCCCTGTATCACGCCACGAGGGGAGACTCAGGGGAAAGGGCACACTAGGGAAGAAAACTCGGATGGATATGGATGAAACGTTATTTCGTACAGCACATTCCTTTGTCCTGCAACAATCATCCCTAGTGACTCCGTACAGAGAGGAGCACAAGTCCATTGTACGGGCCTCAAACAAAGGGAAGTCAGAGGCCTGGATTACACGTCATCACAATGATAATTTTGCATCATGGTTGCGGAGAAAACTTATGGGTGATAACACTATTGGAGAGCAACTGTAATGGTTGGCTAGAAGTCCATCTATCTCAGTACTTACGTTCCAAGGATACGAGATAAACGGATACACATTTTACACGAGAGCCAAAGACCAAAAGAGCACAAACCAAAACAACGGTGTCCGTATAGATGCAATAGACAACGAAGGAAATGAACAAACATACTATGGTGTCATTGAAGAGATATGGGAATTGGACTACGGACCTTTAAAAATCCCTCTTTTTAAGTGTCAGTGGGTTAAAAACCCTACAGGAGGTATAATGACAGACAAATTTGGGATGACAACAGTGGATCTCAACAAGATTGGATACAAAGATGAACCGTTCGTCCTAGCGAATGATGTGACTCAAGTTTTCTATGTGAAAGGCATGTCGAGCAAACCACCAATAATAAAGAAAGGTGATGATAAGGGTGTTGTTAATAATGAGCCAAAGCGTCACATAGTTCTACCGGGAAAAAGAAAAATTGTTGGAATTGAGGAGAAGACTGACATTTCAGAAGATTATGATCAATTCGATGGTCTTCCTCCATTTTCAGTAAAGATTGACCCAAGCATCATGTTAGCCGAAGAGGACACTCCATACCTACGTCGTGATCACAACCAAGGAACATTCGTGAAGAGGAAGAATGTTAATGTTGCATTAGATGATGATGTATAATATGTACCAAAGTATTGTAATATTTGAATGAACTAGTATTTTGCTACTTTATTAACAAAACTTTCAATTATTTCATTTTTTTAGCATTATCAGATATTAAATAATAAATTTACGTCAAAATATACATGAGCAAGACTAAATCATGATTTTTATATTAATTACACTAGATGTACTATTTAAGAAAGATTTTGCATAAAAAAATAAAATTATTTCCGTTTGTTAAAGTCAAGAATAAAAAAAGATAATTTAGAAGATATTAGTAGTTTATTGATAAGAAAAATTTAATTTTGAATGTTAAATTTAGAATGTCATAGTATCTATGTAAAGAAAATTAACTAAACTTGTTATACCATTTTATGCGTTGTATATGATTTACCAGAAATAAACTACAATATATAAAATAAAAACGAAAAATAAAAGGTAAACAGTGAGCAACAAAATGAAAACAACATTAGTACCGGTGCTAAACTAGCCCCGGTACTAATGTGCTTCTGCATTTGGCGGCAAATGAAAAGTGACATTAGTATCGGGGCTCAAATAGCACCGGTACTAATGTCAACATTAGTACCGGTGCTCAACTAGGCTCGGTACTAATGTCCACATTAGTACCGATGCTTGTTGAGCCTCGGTACTAATGTTCGTAGGTAAAAGAGGCGGCGCCCTCCTCCCCCAACACTTAGCCTCTCCGTCTCGTCTCGCCCCCGATCCCGCGCCGCCCTCCTCCTCTGCTCCACCGCCGCCCCCGTCGCTCCGTCGGCGCCGTCGTCCGTCGTCAGCTCCGCTGCGCCGCCCCCCTCGCTCGCCGGCGCCGTCGTTCGTCGTCCCCGAGCCGCCGCCGCCATCCCCGCCCGCGCCGCGCCGCGCGCGCGCCGGCCGCCACACGTACGCCGTCGCCGCATCCCCGCGCCGCCGTGCCTGTGTTGTTCGCGCGCCGGCCGTCGGCGTCCCCTGCGCGCGCGCCGCCGGCGCGCGCCATCCCCTGCGCCGGGCCGTCGCCACTGCGCCGCCTGCGTCCGCCCGCCGCGCCGCGCGCCGCGCCGGCCGTCCCCAGGCCCGCCGCCGGCCGTCCACACTCGTCCGGCCTGTCGCTCGCCGCCGGCCGTCCTCACGCCGAGCGCCGCCGTCGTCTACGCGGGGTATGCCCCCGGCCCTGCCGCCGCCGGCGCCGCGCGCGCCGCGCCGCTGTGTGCAATTGGGGGCTGACATCAGCCCGACGGTGGCTAACGTCAACCCCCTTTTTCATTTTTTTAACAGATTTAGAATTAGTTATTATTTAAATAGAAATTAGTTTTACATTTAATTTATAATTAGATGTTATTTAGAACTTAAATTTAGAATTAGATTAAGATTTAAATGTTATTTAGAATTAGATGTAAATGTCATTTAGAATTAGATTTAAATGTTATTTAGAAATAGATGTAAATGTTGTTTAGAATGAAATGTAAATATTATTTAGAATTAAATGTAAATGTAAATGTTATGCATATGTGGTTGTAAATGTTTTGCATATGTGGTTGTAAATGTTTTGCATAGTCGATGTAAATGTTATTTATATTTCAATTGCGCACGTTCGATTCGAGTCGCTCGACTCGATCGAGCGAGTCGAGAGCGAGTCGAGTCGCTCGACTCGCTCTCGACTTTCACTCCACGCTCCCGACCCCCCCCACGCTCCCGACCCCTCTCCCCGCCACGCTACCGAGTCCCCCGCCACGCTCCCAACTCCCCCGCCACGCTCCCGACCCCTCCCCCGCCACGCTCCCGACTCCCCCGCCATGCTCTCGACCCCTCCCCCGCCACGCTCCCTACTATCCCGCCACGCTCCCGACTCCCCCGCCACGCTCCAGACCCCTCCCCCGCCACGCTCCCTACTATCCCGCCACGCTCCCGACTCCCCCGCCACGCTCCCGACCCCTCCCCCGCCACGCTCCCTACTCCCCCGCCACGCTCCCGACCCCTCCCCCGCCACGCTCCCTACTCCCCCGCCACGCTCCCGACTCCCCCGCCACGCTCCCGACCCCTCCCCCGCCACGCTCCCTACTATCCCGCCACGCTCCCGACTCCCCCGCCACGCTCCCGACCCCTCCCCCGCCACGCTCCCGACCCCTCCCCTCTGCCACATTATTATTTTTTTTCCTCATATTAATTGTCTCATAATTGGAATAGTTTGTCCTCATATTATTTTTTGTTACATTATTTTAGTTACAATGGTGCGAACCGAATAGGACCGAGAAGCGGAGCAAATGATCATAGATTTAATTGCTCGCAATACTATGAATGATGCACCGAATGAACAAGAACAGGATCACAGAGAGGCCGACAGCTACCTGAACATGTTTGTTGATGGCAACGAGAGGGAGCAACCAATTGCTCAAGGAAGCAATGATGGACAACCATCTGAGGTATAATTAATAAAAACCAGTACCTCGTCATGATTTTCGAGGAAGCTACTAATTATAGAAATGAGTTAATAGTTCTTAAATTTCTAGGAGCCTGCATCGAGCAGCAAGAAGAAGCCGGGTGGGAAACGCGGCCCAAAGAAGAAACTAGACGGGCGTTTCATCATCACGGAAGTATCTCCCGATGGGATACCGTTAGCTCCACATGAAAATGTTGTCAAGTTGGTAAATCACATTGGGGCTCTTGTTCGGGACAACATCCCAATAAGCTTTCGGTTTTGGAAAGCGGCTGACACACTTGACTTGCTACCCGAAGAAGGTGATCAAGCAGAAGCTGAGCACGAAGATCAAGATCAGGACGAAGAGCAACATGAAGAGAATGAACCCCCGGTACCGGTTCGGCCAGATATTGTCCCGGTCACAGAGAAGAACATGATCTGGGCTGAGGTGAAAGCACACTTCGGATTTTCCGAAAACACAGATTTGAAAGCTGTGCGCACTTGGGTCCTGCAGAAGGGTGCAATTGCCTTTCAGACGCAGAAGAAGCGGCTGACTGTTGACATCTGTTATCGTCTAATTTTATAAATCAACTAAGCATGGAAAAGGGCATAAATGAATATCAACAAAGACTTAGGGGTTTGCTACTAACGAGTTCCACAAGTTTTGGTGTTTTGTTGATTTTATAGAGTGACTTTGGAGAATAGGTACAATTGGGCCAAATCTACAAGATAAATGGGCCTTGATATCTAGTCCTTCAAGCACCAAATAAATAGAAGCCAAAAGCCATCACACAAGACAATCTCAAATGATGGATTTGAGTACACCATTGCAACGGGCTCGTCGAGATGATCGAAACGGACATATCATTTGCTATATTTGGAGTTCGGAATGAGAAGATATGAATATTATAAATAATGGAAGATTCTAGAAACATGAACTGCGGGATTAATTGGGCCTAAACCAGAATTTGGCCCATAAAGGCTATGTGCATTATAATTAGATATGGTGGAAGTTTTAGTACCACATCACTTGCTAAAGGTGGAGGGAGGCCAAGAGACCCCTATATATGTAACCCTAGACCCCTAGGAGCCGGACACCATATAGATTTGAGAGTTGTCCCATGAAAGGATGACCTCTCATCAATATTAGAGAATTAGGACTAGACATTCCAATGTAGTAGATTAGCAACTAGAGAGTTAGAGAGAGCGGAGCTGCGCTCCGGTTTTGGAGAAGTCTTCGGAGTATGGTATGTTTTTGTATCTTCTCTTGTAAGACTTATGCTTTATAATATATTTATCTTCTCCATTACTTTCATGTCATTATTTGGTTAGTATAGTTGTTATACTTTTGCATGGGATCTTCGCTCGCATCGAGTGCTCTCGTTAATCGTATGTGACTAGAGTAGTAATTGGTAGATTAGGCGTGGTGTTTAGCCTACCAGTTACCTGAGATTGCACCCAATCCCACGGATAGTTGTGGTAGCCCCAGGTGGTGACAGCCCTGACGGCCGACGTATTCCGCCACGTTCGGGTTGGTGTTTGTAGGACTTTTGTCAGAGCTTCCTAGTCCCCTTCTCATCCCTTTCTGTGGCTAGTGTTCCGATGTCCCAAAGTGCTTTTGTATGATTGCTTTTATAGAACCCAAGTAATAGAGAAGAACCCAGGAACCTTAGATCTCTCTCGTTGTCCTCTCTGTTCGCTAGCTACTCATTTATTATAAAGTTCTCTAGTGTGTTATCCTTTATCATAAATATCATTTACCTTCTCATTAATAGTCTAGTTGGGTGGCTAAGTTAGTAGATACATGATTGTGACTTATCAGACTCTTTAGCCAAAGCTTCCCTGTGGATACGATACTCTAGAATACTCTCCTAGGGAAAAGCTACAATGGCGTTCTGTGTGCTTGCGGAATCGTTCATATTCTAACTGCACTTAACAAATACCAACAAGCTTTTTGGCGCCGTTGCCGGGGAAGCAATTGGCATAAAGATTTTTGATAATGATCTTGATGTCTGCTAATTTAGTGAATCACTAGCTTTAGTAGGATCACCCTTGTTCTGTTGAGTGTGGAATAGACAGGACATTTGATGTCGTCGCGACCTTCCGGCAAGCTTCCACAAGACTTTGAAGAACCCAGGGTGCCTAAACATTCAAGATTCATCAACATTGGAACCCTGCCATCTCAAAGGTATGTGTATACAAATATATATTCTAACCATAAGTAGATTGGAAAAAAGGTCCATATAATACTCACCATGATCATGCTCTTTCATCTCTATTTGAGTAAATCTCTATAGTGCTTACATGCTACCTGTGTTTGCTATAGTATGCTTTGGTTTAGAAGTGTTGCTAGTATACTTCTAAAGGTTTTTAAATTAAGCGTGGTGCTTAGGTTAAAATTCCTTCCCTGATTGAATTAGACATGGAGTCTAGTTTGGTTATTGAACTGAAAATTGCTTTGTAGACACTGGTTATTTTGTCGGACTAACCCCTGCAGAAAACTCCCAAATCCAATTCGGGTAAGTCAAGAGATGAACTCATATCAGATGAAGCGAGGCAGATGATAAAATCCAAGAACCCTGTACAACAGAAGACCTGGCTCATTCATCATTGATGGAAGAATTAATGGAACAACGAAGGAGATGAATGCCGTACAACAAGACTACGGAGAAAAGCACTCACTCAAAGGAAGCAGATGGACACGGAGTTGACGGACTAGGAAGACATTAAGAAGATCGTAGAGAAGTCCACTCAACCCCAACCAACCTGCCACTCTAAAGGTATCCTCCGAAGAAGCGAGCATGGAAAAAGAAAGAAGCATCACCTGCTGAAGCGGACGTCAACAGTACACCGTCGGAAGACCCACCAACCGAACAAACGTCATCTCCATCGGCTACCTCATCTACACCACTCGTCGAGACCATTGAAGGCACCGTACCAGGCACGACATCCCGACGAGACGCCATAGATGACAACACGCCATGGGAGTAAGTACTCGAACTTTCGCCGAGAGGTAACTTGGTATTTATCTGCACATTTATTTTCTGCATTACACATTTAAATTAGCATGTTTTCTTTAGCATATTTACTTTCTTATGCTTGCACTAGAAAAGACCAAAAATATGCTTGCTGCATTTGCATATGTTTCCTAAAGCCCCATGTAAGAACTCCTTACTGTGGCGGCATAAAAATAAAAATACAAAAATATTGCATCCATATGTTCTTGCATCATCATCTCTTTTGCATAGAAAAAAATCCTCAAAAATATGTGGGCACATGAAGGTCCACACTCTTACAAAAAAAAATCCAAAAAGAAGTGAGCACATGAAGGCTCACAACATGTTCCTAGAATTTGCTCCTTCGGGTATATGCGGAACTAATATTTGCAGGGAGAACATTTAAGGAGAACCCGAAGACGAACAAGTTCCAAGGACGAATCAAAGGACTACTTCAAGATCCAGCTTGGGGGAAAGCAACCCCATTTATCACGATAAGTATTACTACTTTAGCCAGTTATTATATATGTTTGATTAGAGTTAATGAGTCTTAGTTAAAGTCTTTATAAATAAGAAGTGTCTTAGAAGTTGATTTCTGCTACATGATCTCTAAAGTTAGTCCTTATGCTTGGAAATGATGAATAGTTGCTCCGCCATAATTCCTCTAAGTACTTAGTTTCAGACTTAGATTCTCCTAAAGCTTTAAATGCTTATTTTGCTCTAAACCCAAAACCTATGGAAAGCTCATGCTTGATCAAAGTCTAGGCATCGGAAGTTAAGATACATGAAAAGTTGAGCTGCTATTTATCATATTCCTAGAGATACTTGATTCCTGGTTTTATTCTTTGAAAATCATAAAAGGTTTACATGATGAGTTCCTGTATTTATGACCCTTGAGAGTGTGTCATACACATCAAGATTATCCCACTCCACCAAATACGATGCTTCTGATTCGGGAGTACGCATCACCATACTCCATCAAGCCACAAGCCATGTTACAAAATAGCTCATGCAATTCTTGGATATGTCTCTCTCAATGTCAAAAAGATTCTGGGGCTACATTCGAAAAGAAAAAGAGAAAGAAAAAGAGAAAAAAAAGAGAGGAAAAAGTGAGACGAGAGAGGGAGAGAAAAGGACAAGTGTCATACTAGGTGAGTAGGGCCTACCTCCCTGAAAAAAAAATATATAAATTTAGAGATGAATAATGGACACGTGTCCGAGGGCGAGTAGAGCCCACATCTCTAAGGAGAGAGAAAAATGGACAAAAGTCCGGGGCGAGTAGAGCCCACCTCTCCAAGAATGGAAAGCCCAGATCTCAAAAGTCTTAGAAAGAGAGATATAGTCCAAGATGCATGAGAAGAAAAAAGATACGAGAAAAAGGCTAAAGGCTTACCACCTTTCACCCTCATCCACACTATCATCCCGCCATACAGATCTTGCCAAGTGTGACTCCATACTTGAGAGGGTCATACACAGGATCTCTGAGTTTTATTTTAAAATTTGCAAAACTCCAGGATGATAGTTGATCAAAGAACTTGAGACATAGTGCTTGACTTGATTGTTCTGTCTTTTGATTGCTTAAGATTTATGTAAAAGCTACGCATCATGGATAAGGGTAAGAGAGGGCAATCTTGTTGAGAGGAGGATTTATTTTGAAGACCACTTTATCTTTTGAGGCATGAAAGCATAGTAGCAACTCTTGATCCTTTTATAGCATAGCTTTGCTAGGGACTAGCAAAGGGTAAGCTTGGGGGAGCTTGTTGACATCTGTTATCGTCTAATTTTATAAATCAACTAAGCATGGAAAAGGGCATAAATGAATATCAACATAGACTTAGGGGTTTGCTACTAACGAGTTCCACAAGTTTTGGTGTTTTGTTGATTTTACAGAGTGACTTTGGAGAATAGGTACAATTGGGCCAAATCTACAAGATAAATGGGCCTTGATATCTAGTCCTCCAAGCACCAAATAAAGAGAAGCCAAAAGCCATCACACAAGACGATCTCAAATGATGGATTTGAGTACACCATTGCAACGGGCTCGTCGAGACGATCGAAACGGACATATCATTTGCTATATTTGGAGTTCGGAATGAGAAGATATGAATATTATAAATAATGGAAGATTCTAGAAACATGAGCTGCGGGATTAATTGGGCCTAAACCAGAATTTGGCCCATAAAGGCTATGTGCATTATAATTAGATATGGTGGAAGTTTTAGTACCACATCGCTTGCTAAAGGTGGAGGGAGGCCAGGAGACCCCTATATATGTAACCCTAGACCCCTAGGAGCCGGACACCATATAGATTTGAGAGTTGTCCCATGAAAGGATGACCTCTCATCAATATTAGAGAATTAGGACTAGACATTCCAATGTAGTAGATTAGCAACTAGAGAGTTAGAGAGAGCGGAGCTGCGCTCCGGTTTTGGAGAAGTCTTCGGAGTATGGTATGTTTTTGTATCTTCTCTTGTAAGACTTATGCTTTATAATATATTTATCTTCTCCATTACTTTCATGTCATTATTTGGTTAGTATAGTTGTTATACTTTTACATGGGATCTTCGCTCGCATCGAGTGCTCTCGTTAATCGTATGTGACTGGAGTAGTAATTGGTAGATTAGGCGTGGTGTTTAGCCTACCAGTTACCTGAGATTGCACCCAATCCCACGGATAGTTGTGGTAGCCCTAGGTGGTGACAGCCCTGACGGCCAACGTATTCCGCCACGTTCGGGTTGGTGTTTGTAGGACTTTTGTCGGAGCTTCCTAGTCCCCTTCTCATCCCTTTCTGTGGCTAGTGTTCCGATGTCCCAAAGTGCTTTTGTATGATTGCTTTTATAGAACCCAAGTAATAGAGAAGAACCCAGGAACCTTAGATCTCTCTCGTTGTCCTCTCTGTTCGCTAGCTACTCATTTATTTTAAAGTTCTCTAGTGTGTTATCCTTTATCATAAATATCATTTACCTTCTCATTAATAGTCTAGTTGGGTGGCTAAGTTAGTAGATACATGATTGTGACTTATCAG
Organism: Cenchrus fungigraminus; assembly: GCA_036936925.1. NCBI lineage: Eukaryota > Viridiplantae > Streptophyta > Magnoliopsida > Poales > Poaceae > Cenchrus > Cenchrus fungigraminus. Next base: position 46,815,296 of record CM072769.1, on the reverse strand, counting down.
ACTCTTTAGCCAAAGCTTCCCTGTGGATACGATACTCTAGAATACTCTCCTAGGGAAAAGCTACAATGGTGTTCTGTGCGCTTGCGGAATCGTTCATATTCTAACTGCACTTAACAAATACCAACACTGACCAAGGAGTTCATCAAGGAGGGGCTTACACCCGATTTTAAGAAGCCGGGATATGCCAAGTTAAGAGATCATTGGGACGCATTTGTGCAGGGCAAGCAATCGAAAGATGCCGCCAAGTTGATTGCAACCAACACAGCCAATGCACGTAAAAAGAAAGAATTCCATCATCTTGGCCCTGGAGGTTACACGATGGCCCTGCCCAAATGGGATCAGATGGAGCAAGAGATAATGGCACGTGGAATCGTACCGGCAACTCTGGAGTGGCCTGACCGAGGACGAAATTACTATTATGCACATGGTGGCACGCTCAATCCCGAAGATGGATCATTAATACCGGGTGACCAACTAAGACAGACAGCTGCAAGGCTTGTTGATTTGATCAGGGCTGCTGCCGAAGGAACATTCATAGCTGATCGAGAGAAGGATGAGCTTTCTGCTGCAATAGTCACTAGAGAACATGGTGGACGTTGCCGAGGCAAAGGTGTGATTCCATGGAAAGTCGCATGGCATGAGCACATTGACTCGTACAAGAAGCGCAAAAGGAACAAGGACGAACAAGATAGGAAAATCAGACAATTGCAAGAGCGCATAGAAATGACTGAGGCAAGAATGGAGGCCATCATTGACGAGCGTGTGGCCCTTGCTCTTAACAAACAATCATCTCAGCAAGGGCCCATAGATGAAATGAGTCCGCCATCTACTAAGGGGAAAAGTAGTGTCGCTTCAATAGATGCAGCACCAGCAAACACGGAAGCACCGGTCAAGGAAACAGAAGCACCCCTAGCCTCACCAGAAGCACCGGTTGCCTCAGCAGAAGCACCCTAAGCCTTAGCAAAAGCAGCCGAGGTCTGCACGAACGGTTCCCCGCGGATGACATCACAGTGAGGTCAGCGTGTGAGCTTCACGCTCAACTCAGAAACAAGATGTTACCAGTGGCTTATGGTGTTGCTGAGGTCCCGGAACCGGGGGAAACATTCATGGGCGTGGAATTCAGTAAATAATTTTACCATAAAGTTGCCGTCGACCGAGTGGTCCCCAGTTGGGAAGACCTCGAACTGGAGTTACCGGGACCTGATGGGGAAGAGGTGCTTGGAGATACTGTGCACGGTTGGGTATTGTGGGTCAAGGCTCACATAAAGATTACGGAACCGGTCAAAGAAGCACCCCTAGCCTCACCAGAAGCACCTCTTCCTGAAGCCTCATCTACACCCCCTGTGCCTGAAGGCGAAGATCATCAGCTACTGTCATCTCCAACAGGAAGCATGAGTCCTCTAGTTGATCAGGACCCAAGTGAGTGTTCGCCCCCTCAGCAACAGGGCAAGGGTACCAAACGACGAGCTACGCATCATCCTCCGCCCCCTCCTCCAAAGAAGCAGACGAAGCCCAGGCCGAAGAAGCCTCAACCGAAATTATCTTACGAGAAGACTCAGGAGGAGCTAGATGCTTCAGTGCGGGCTGAACTTGATAGACAAATATTCAAAGCGAAGAAGCCACCTGTTGAGAAACCAATTGACCGGGTCAAAATTCTTGCTTCATGAAGAAAATGGAGGAGGATAAACGAATAAATGCCGAGCCACCTCCTTTGAGTGACTATGACAGACAGGCACTCAAGATTGACAAACAGAAGAAGTTGGCGAATAAAGCTAAATCTATTCCACAACTAGGCACCCAGTCAAAGCAATCTGTCTCCCCCATCAAGGTGCTTTCTTCGCAAGAGCAGCATATGCTTGTATTCAATAAGGAATCAGGTCTGACTCCTGGTCAAATCCGAGGGGACGAACCAATCCCAATACATGAAGGGGCAAATAGACCGAAGTATGAGTTGGGTAAACCTCTTGTGTGGCCGCAGTTGGTGCCGTATCTTCCAACGAGAATGCATGAACTGCACGATTGGTACATGGCTGCGTCAGCAAACGGTGTAACCTATGTGGAAATTACCATAGATGATCAACATTATTTCCGTGGCCGACAAACTTTTGGTGTGGAATTTGACCAATTTTGGTTCTTATTCAATCAAGATGCAATTGACTCAGGACTCATCGCTTGCTGGACTCTGTAAGTCTCGAAAACAATGATCTAGCCATTCTACCTTATCTTAACTTGTGTTTAATTTGAATTTAATTTCAATCATGCAGCTTTGAGATGCAGCGGTGCAGGAGGAGAGGAATTATGGACGTCGGCTTCATGGATCCACTAATGATAAATCAGACTTGTGTCAGAAAATGGGAGCTAGACACATTGGACTATATATATTTGTATCTAGAAAAACACCATAAGAAGGGTATCATACTTCTGCCATACAACTTCGGGTGAGCAACGTGTATCTCATCTATTTTATCGGTTTTCAAATGATATTGCATATATATTTCAAGAAACTAATACTTCTACACGTATGCACAGCTTCCACTGGATTCTTTTTGCATTCTGTCCGTCTCTAAGCAAGGTCTTCATCTTTGACTCTTTGAGGGCAACATCAGACAAAAGCGCATATCAAGATGTCGTAGAGATGATCAAACTTGCATGGACTCGCCTCTGTGTAGAGCACCCGGGAAGATACAAAGAGAACCTTTATTTGCACTATGATTTCCCTATATGTGTATTCTGCTAGTCCGCATATCTCATGTCTTCCAATATAATTAAACATATTTCATAACCTTATTTTCGCACATGTGCAGTGCTTGACACAACCTTCAGGTACCAATCTGTGCGGATACTATGTATGCGAGTTCATGCATACCTTTTCATGCATCGCACAAGGTACCAACCTTGAAGACAGGGTGCGTCCACTAAACTAAATGACACATGCATGTAGTTCTTATTTGTCTATGTTCTTTTTTGTACTAGTTTTTATTCTTTGTTCATATTCTTTTGTAGATTGATGACATCAAGCAGGGGTTCCTCGAGTCGGAAAGAATCCGGTTAATTCAATAACAACTTTGCGGATTTCTTCTAGATGAGGTGATTACGCCAGGTGGAGAATTCTACTCAGGCTTATCATCTGTGATTGTAACGGGGAAGTCCACAGAAGAAACATCAGGGAAGTCCACTGCAAAAGCAACTGGGAAGTCGACGAACTAAGCAGAGTCGACTAAGTAGGGGAGCAAGAGAGGAAAAAGCTCTGCAAAAGACCAATCGTCAGGAAGCAAAAAAAACTAATATTAAACCTTGCTAACCTTTGATGCAATGTATTATATACACTAATATATATTTTTTGTATTTCTGGATGCACAATATTATATATGTTCTTTGCATTGGATCAACTACCGGATTTGAGATAATACATACATACGAATGTATGTACTAGTATAATATTAGATATTATACTAATACATATATACGTATGCATGTATAGTATTATCTCAAATATTTTATATGGCACACGAATATATATTATAGCGTATCAAGCATTAGGATTAGTATATGTAAATACGATATAATTAATAAACCAGAAAACATTAAAGAAAAAGAAAAAACAAAAAAAAAATAGTACCGGTTGGAAACGAGAACCGGTACTAATGTGGACCGTGCCACGTCACCGGGGGCGGGCACATTAGTACCGGCCCTCATTACCAGCCGGTACTAATGCCCACATTAGTACCGGTTTGACTTCACATTAGTACCGGCAGAACAATACCGGTTTGAAAACCGGTACCAATGAGGGTTATAAACCGGTACAAATGAAAGATTCCCTAGTTGTGTCATTTTAAACTAAAAATCTTTTCCTAAATGTCATATATTTAAAAACGGAGGGAGTACCCTCCACTGGCCCGTTCCTTTGAGAGCTGGATCTCCCGGGTGCGAATCTCGGTCGCAGCCGGCCGTCGGCGCCACCCAGCGGTGACCGTCAGCGCGAGTGTCAGTTGCGCTCTCCGAGCTCGCATCGGCAACCACCGGCAGCGCCAGTTCCCGACCAAGCCCTCACGCTGGTAGCAGCGGCGGGTCCCACGCAGGAGAGCCGATGCCTCTCCCCTACGCTGGCAAGGCGAGCTTGCGGTGTCGTCTTCCTGACATGCAGGACGCGACGAAGGAAGACGACAGCGGGACACGACGGAGACGAGCACAAGACGCGACGGAGAAGAGCTCACCTGCACCACTGTCGTCGAATTGGCCTAGGCACCATTGAATTCGAGTGCCAGTGCCATTGAATCGAGCCCCGCCCCCCCTCCCCCCGCCGTCGAATCAAGCGCCGCCACTGCCAAATCGAGACCCGCCGCCACCGAATCGGACGCTCCGCCGTCATATCACGCTACTTCGCCGCTAGTTCCGATGTCGGCGAGGAGGAGGCCGTCACGACGAGGAAGATCGCTGGGAGGAGGAAGCCGCCTCGATCCGCCGCCGTGCTCCGTCCGCAGGGGAAGGAGGAGGAAGAAAGGTGCCACCCGCGCCACCATGCACGGCATGTGCCTCCATCAGCCTGTTCCCATCGGCGGCGAGGGAAGCCGCGGGCACCGGCCGCGGGATCTCTTGCGCAGAGCTGCGGATGGAGGCAGTTTCGAAGAGAGGTTGTTGACTTTGTGTATCCAGGATCCAGGTGCCTGACGTGTATAAGGCCACACTTCTCAATACAAAATTTTCACCACTTTCTCTAAAGTTTCACCGAACTGAACGCTGCCTAAAACGGTTAAAGAAAAGTGTACTGCCATACGGGCCTATTTTGAGCATGACGAGTCACGTTTCGTGGAGGGGGCGTCAACGACCTGCAACAGTCTCTTTGAAAATCTTGCATAAAAATCCTTCTAATTTTTTGTAGGTATATAAATTGATTTTGCCTCTAGAAATATCAAGATCATCCTCCTAAGTTAACCAGGTAACAAACTCTTGCCAAATTTAGTTTTTGCCGATTGATTGTTGTGTGGAGTTCTGGATATCCTTACTTTCCATATGCAAGTGAAGTTATGTACAACCTTTGTGTTCAACATCACATTGCCGTAACATCATGAATATCATGTTCATAATTTCTCTTGATAACATTTTTATTTTATCAATTAAAAATCTTCAATTATCTATCAAGAAAAATATAATTTACCCTCACGTAAAAAAAGAGTTCAAATCTTCGTTCTTTTTAAGTGCATCAAATAATCATTAAAAAATTCTCAAAATTTCACTTTGCCCCAAGTGCATTAAATAATCATAAAAATGAAGCAACATATCCCGTAGCAACGTGCAGGGAATTCACCTAGTTATCATAAATTATGGCATCCAAAACCCATTTTGTCTCATAAACCTGGATGCAAAAGCAAAACTTTAATCCTCAGAACTATCAGGCCAATAGCTAAGCTAATTTGTCTGTGATCGTTCCACTAGTTTTTTTTGTCCGGTATGCATTTCTTCTATGTTTCTTCCAAATTACATAATTAAAGGCATAAAACTTGTTCTGGCACTAATTTTTTTTCATCATTCCTTGTGCAAGCTTAAAGGAATAATTGCTTATAGTATAAGAGAGGGAGGGGTGAATTAGGACTATGGATTCCAGTACTTTGCATGAAAGTAAACTAGATCATTCTATCCAAGATATGCATTCTATGGTTGATCTAGTGTAAACTCTCATTCCAAAACAAGTTTTGCACCCAAGAGCAAATCATAGCAAGATAGAATGTAAAGGGACACAAGTTGCAAGTATGAAATGCGAAAACGTAAGAGGTTAGGATGAGTGAAAGCAAACTCTTCATATGATGATTTATCCTGTGGTATCAGTACACACTAAGGCAACACTAGTCTATGTTGCTGAAACACTCACATAAGAGTACTTCCAGGTCACTAAGTCTTTCCCGAGGCACCCATGCATTGACCAGTAGTCCATCAAACTCGGCGATAAAAATGTCGTTGGTGAAAACAAGTTCTGTAGTATTGAGCACCCATGCTATCTCACTGAGTTACAAGTAGTTCCAACCGTCATGAATTTGCGGTTTTCTGTAGTGAATGAGCATATTTGATTGGACGCAATTAATTACATACTATGTACTACAGTACGTACGTATAATTTCAGTTTAAAGGAAAGAGCTCAATGCAAAAGCTACAGTCATTGTGGGTCAAATTTTAAATCCTAAAGTTTACATTAGTTGTGGGACTGGAGAGTGTTGATATTACACCTATTCATCCAGCAACCCATGATCACCACAAGCATATTCCCTCTATCCTGAAAAGAATGATGTTTTAGTATTCAAAATGTTAAATGTTGATGTTTTGGAATGCATACCATATCAAATTAAGAATATTTTCTATATGCATGATTAAGTGGGAAATGATTCACATCCTAAAATGGTACTTATATTATGGGGCACATGTGTCTTTTTTCATCCACTTGGAAAAATTATAAAATGTGATTCTTTTCGGGGCCGAGGGTATGTATCTTTCAAAATAAAATTTCAATAAATTTGGAAACCCACAAAATTAAAATACATCTATGCTACCATATCAAAGATATGCCCACATTAGTTGGCATCAAATGAGCCATGCTTGGAAGTGAGAACAAGACTTAGACAAATTTTAATGAACCTCTGCCATGTTTAGCAGTGAAGTTAAAGCTGACCGTTACTAGGAAATTAAGGAAGCTACAAGTATGGAAAGTATTGATCCCATGCTAATTATTTTTCTGCTATATATATACGTCTCAACCACGGATGACCCAGAACTCACACACTCACCAAGTCACCAGTGAAGTTGGTCGAAGAGCACACATACAGCTACCTCATCAGTGAGAATGACGATGTTCATGATGAAGAGCACGCGCATCACTCAAATGCTCTTGCTTCTTGCCTTGTTTCTCTTGGCATTCTCTGTCATTCCCGAACTCATCAGCGGTAATTGATTGACGACTCAATTTCTCTATTTTTTTAAAAAACATTAATTTCACTGCTTCTTAGTTTCATTCCAAAAGGAGGAAAACATATAAGTTTTTCTTTCGACACTGAGAGCTCTTTGTGATATGTCAGGAGAGAGCATTATAGAAGGCGGCAGAAAGGGCAAGATGACGATCGGCGCCAACAAAACCGAAACCATCCTTGACGACGACGTATTCAACGGATGCACACCCCATGATGCTAGGGCATCAAAATTCCTCTGCACTAAAGACGGATTGTCCTGGCCGTCCTTGTCGGAGTGCGTCATCAACTGCCCATGCAAGGTTCGCTGCAACGGCTAGGTGACACTGAAGATGCATACTTATCATCTTCATAGATGTAATCTTGTTCCAGCAAGCAAGAATAAGTAAACGATAGGTTTACATACATGTTGGCGAAATGGTCACTACAGTTTTTTACTTCATGGAAACCGCATTAATATAAACTGTTGCAGTCCAATGTTATTAGTTGTCGAAATTTCACATGGTATTTTAGTTTTTGCAAATTCATATGACTCTTCATCCAATGGTACCGTCGAATCAACCGGTCCTGATTCCTGAAGGATATCTAGCTAACACATTTTCAGAACTTCACAAAGTAAATATGTTTCGTCCGGCGCTCCTCTTGGATCTACTATCGGAACATCCGATGCTATAAGGTCTTCTTTGTCTTTCAGGCCTGCCCCCCAGAATTCGTCTAACGCTAGGAACATCCGGTGGTTGACTTTGATTCGACTTCTTAAAAACGTACCAATTGCTTCGCCGAGATAGACCATCAAAAAATCTGATTGTGCCATTTTACTACATGCTTGGACCAATTACTAAATATTTCTCTGGATTTTCTCTATCATTTGGATGTTTCAATACCGTAGAATAATCATAGATGTCATGTCCTAATCACCATGCAGATCTTTTCTGATTTTTGCTTCTTCGATTTGAATCGAATGTCATCTAATTTCCGTCGGCATGGTGATCTTTTCTTCACTCCCACTCGCCGTGGCGATAGAGGAGATGGCGGCGCCACCGATCCGGCAGTGCCCTTTGCCCGTGTCTTACAGGCTCTTCTCCGATTCGAGACCGAATTGTTTTCTTTTTGTTTTCTTTCGATTCGTTTCCGAACCTTTCGTTCCCCAACTCAATTTACTCGCTAGAGTAGGCGTCTAACACCATTGTTATATTCATTGGATCGACTAGGAGTAGATCAGGCTGGTATTTACTGAAATCATGTGTGTAAATTTGCCTTCTGGCTATCACTTCTTCCTTGAAGAAGATCTGCGCACGGGAAAGCAACGGTCGATGTAGAGGTTGCAGCAATGTCCTGCGTGACGGAGATGCTAGTGGTGCTTCCCGTTGGCAGCAACGCCTCCCTCTCGATCAGACTAGGGTTAAGACTAGTGGGAGTGACGGCAGCGACGAACCTCATACTCAGTGTCGTGGCCTGCACCTCCTATTTATGAGGCTAGGCGTCCCCGATCAGGACGCGGTCAAGAGCCCAATGGCCCTTTAGACCCACCGGTGGAGATCAACCTAACATGTAGGGAGCGTACCAGGTGGAAACCAACCCACCGGTGCAAACTCCAATCAGAGACGTAAGATCTGGATCCAAAGGCAACGAAGAGATGTGAGGTAATTTTACAAAAAGCAGCCCGCCAGCCCCTACCAGTCTCGGTACTTTTGCAATAACCCCCCTCCTCCTAATTCCCAGCCCGGACGCATGCACCCACGCGCGCCGGTTCGTTCCCCCGGCACCGCGATCCGCTGCCGCCGCGACCCGACACCGCTGCCGCCCGGACCCCCCTAGCGCCGCCGGAGTCATAGGAGCCTGTCGTCGGCGTGCCCGGCCGGCTTCCTGTCATGCGCCGTGCGCTTGGCGGATCAGACCATCAGGCTGAGTAGGCCACACCCACAAAGCTTCAAACATGTTCCAGGACTCACATCAATACATCATGCGTGGTGCCAAATCATGGGCAGCTAACTCAAATGATATCGGATTAATCAACCGAAACTTGTTTCGGAACTCATGCGTGCTAATTAAACTCAGTTTGAGTTGAATTTGAACGAATCAAAGAATTGTCATTTCAGTTTGACTTTGTTTTCTTACAAAAGAATGAACGAATGAATGAATGGAATTCCCAGGAACTTCAATTTGTCTGGGACACTAATTAGTAGTATCCGTGTATCTAACTATCTATCCACATTTCTCATGCAACTAATTTTTCGCTGCGTGCTCGATCAGAAGAGCTTGCCGGCGTAGTCCTTGATGTCCTCGTCCTTCACCGACGCTGACGTCATCACCTGAACTGCCGAAGGTCGGGCGCGCTGCGGCCCAGCAGCAGCGCCACCTTGGTCTCGAACACCTCCCCGTCCTCCCACCTCTCGACGTCGGGCTCTGCTAGCGCCGCCTCGATGTTCTCCTGGATCTTGCGGTAGAACCCCGTGCAGTTCCGGAGCAGCTCGAACAGCATCCCCAGCTGCCCACCGTGCTCGCCGCCACCACCAGCGCGCCACAGAGGACAACGGTGCCGGACGCCCATGAGCCGGTGTCGCTGCTGTTGCCGCTGCTGCGGGTGATGAAGGCTGCAGTGCCGCCACCCGTCGTTCACGTGTGTGGGCCGCAGCATGCTGTTGACGAGCGCCAGCCGCCACCTACCGTCGACGAGCGCCAGCCTCATCTCCATGGACGGCGGGTGGCCAGGCATGAAGAGCGGCAGGCCGAGGGGGCGGCGGGTCGAGTGGGGGACGGTGGGCTGATGCCTGGGAGAAACAAAACAGGGGCAGCTGCTGGGGATCAGGGGAGGGGGGTTATTGCAAAAGTACCGAGACTGGTAGGGGTACCAATGGCCATCCGCGCCCGTTACCAATGTCTGTTTTTCACGTAGTGGGTGGCGGGCTGCTTTTTGTAAAATTACCCCACATCTCTTCGTGACCTTTGGATCCAGATCTTGCGTCTCTGATTGGAGTTTGCATAGTTTGCACCCGTGGGTTGGTTTCCACCTGATACGCTCCCTAACAGGTATACTTGAATACTTGGATATCAAAAATATCGTAGATTGGATGCTTGAATACCATGAGTTGAACCTTGTGTCATGGTTTGGTTTGCATACTTGGGATCTGAAAAGCCGGATGAACCGATCATTTTTCATAGAACCGGTGAACGGGCGTTTCCATGCGAACTGGGATGGTTTTCATTTGTGCCAAAATTACCCTTGTATCTATTAAATGTAACCTTATCTGCCTAAGGCTTCGTTTGGCAAAACGTTGTTTGGCGTGGAAAGTGGCCCAATCCCCATCTCCCGTGGAACAAAGCCCACGCCGGGGACAGTTTCCCCCCTATCGGGCTAATGTTGCATTTGGGAAGTCCTGTGTTGAGGTGTATTATGGGCCAAACCACGTCAACCCACAGGTGAGAAAAAAATCATCACGCCATGTGTGGGTGGAGGAATCGCGTCGCATCGCTGTCTTCCTCGCTGTAAGCATCAAGGCCCCACCGCACCTTTGGTAAGGGTGTGTTTCGGTGATAAATGAAAACCATATACTTGTGACTAACCTTTGTTTTGTAGCGGATTTATCTTTGGGTTATTGTCATAAGTAATCAATGAAAAGAGACCCCTCAATTTGAATTAATAGATGATCAATGGACAAATGCTACAAGGCTAAGGACATTTCTAGTTTCGAGTGTCACAAGGAGATGAAGGACACTTGGATTTGCTAGTTTGTAGTGTTTGACCGTACTATAAAGAGGGGTTCACACTTGAGTAGCTTGACCATGCCAAATGCTATGCCATATTTATGCACTCTCAACTTCCTTGGTCACTAAATAGCTCAAGACACTCATGGAAACACTTTGGAAGCAAAAGACTTGAAGAAAAACTCAAAGGAGATTGAATTGGATGAGTTGAAACTGAAAAGGCTGCGACGGATCATCCGACGCTATCTCATTTAGTTGCACCGGATGAATATTGTGAAGGACTCAGCAGAATTCAATAGCACCGGATGAACCGACGCTATATCAGCAGAGGCAGCGGTTCATCCGATGACCTAGGGTTTGGTAACAGTAACAATTCAAGTCAAGGCCTTCAGCACCGGATGAAGCAACGGTCGAGGCAGCGGTTCATCCGGCGCGTGCATATATTTCTACCAGAGACGCACCGAGTGAACCTGCTTCAGCACCGGATGAACCGACGCACATGGACACCATCAGCGGTTCATCCGGCGACCCTGTTTATTCTACGCAGAGACATTTTGAGTACAAAGCCTTCAGCACCGGATAAACCGACGCTACAACAGAGTGAGCGTCGGATGAAGTGGTACAGCGTCAAGGTTCAACGGCTATAATTTGAGACACAGTGTGACCGGATGAACCGACGCTGTCGCAGGGGGAACCGTCGGATCATCCAACGGTACTACTTTTCAGAGAACTTTTGTAACGACTAGCCTCCCTTGCTAGGCCTATAAATTGGACCCCCCTCGTCTCTTGAGCTGCTTTGCCACTCTGAAATACTACAGCAGCCAAGGAGAAGGAGAGTTAGTGATTTGATCATTTGGACTTCATCTTCCTAGCCAAGAGGGATTCTTTCTTGGTGATCAAGGGTTTCAAGGTTCTTTCATTGGCATAGCTGAGTGCATTGGTCAAGTGAAAGGTTGTGAGCTTGTTACTCTTGGAGTTTGACGGCTCCTAGACGGTCTCGGTGATTTGGGGTTCTTGGTGAGCTCTTGGAGATTGTGGGAGCCCCGGGAAGTTCTTGGTGTAAATGGATTGAGACCCACCATTCCGGAGATGGAGAACGGGTACTCTTAGTGAGCACTCAAGTCTAAGTGGCTTGAGAGGGAGTAAAACTCTAAGTGAGTGCTCCAACATGGATTAGGGAGAAGCGTCAACTTCTCGATACCACGGGAAAAAATTCGGTTGTCTCGTGTCCTCCCTTTCTACCTTCTTGCACTTATTTCCGCATTTACTTTCAGCTCTTAAGTTCCTTCGTTTTTGTTCCCTCTAGTTTGCTTTACTTGTTGCATATCTTAACTAGGGTGTTTTACACATGTTAGTGTGAATCTTGCTAAGGAACATTGTTGTTAGTGTGCTTAGTTGGCAGGAATAAACATTTTTAGATGGGCAACACTAGAGATCTAGGCTAAGGTTTGTTTCCTTGTTCTAGAAATTTGAAGAAGGCCCATATTCAACCCCCCTTCTATAGGCCATCGATCCTACAAGTGGTATCAGAGCTTAGGTTCTCTTTTTGGTGGCTTAACCGCCTAGAGAGATGGGCAAGGGGAGTGGTAATGGCCCTCCCAAGTTGGCGGGGAAACGGTTCACTTTTTGGGCACATAGAATGGCTAGCTTTCTTCAAGCAGAACACCATGATGCATGGATCACCACCATGTATCCCTTTCCAAATGTTCCCACTGAAAGTGAAGCTAAGTGGAACTATCGTGCTAGAAACTTTATCTTTGAGACTCTTGAGGAGGATTTGTTTGATAGGGTGTTTGCCTTGGATACCACTCATGAGGTTTGGATGGAGCTCAAAAGAATCCATGTAGGCAACAAGAAAATCTGTGAGGAGAAGTATGAGTTGCTTAAGGTTGAGCTCAATGAGTTTAAGATGAAGGATGATGAGTGTGTAGAGGAAATGTATTCTAGGATGGGTGTTCTTATTCAAAATATCAATGCTCTCGATGTTGCTAACATATTCGAGCAGAAAATTATTCGGAAAATCCTTCAAACGCTTCCCAAGCCCAAGTACAATATCGTGAAGGCACTCATCTTTGAGAAGGACTTCGATACTCTCACCATCATCGAAGTTGTGAACAAGATTCGATCTCATGAGATGTTCTTGATGGGTCAAATTGAAGGATCTTCTTCTACATCAAGCTCCAAGAAGGATCTTGCACTCAAAGCTAGTGACAAGCCCAAGTCAAAGTCAAAAGCGAAGCCTCCTCCCTCTTCAAGTGAAAGTGAAGACAAGAGTGACTCAAGTGATGAAGATGATGGTGAACTTGCTTTCCTCATGAGGAGGACCACCAAATTGCTCTCCAAGATTGGCAAGAAAGGCTACAACTATGATCCTAAGAAGAACAAGTTCCGCTCATCAAGAAGAAGTGGTGAGGGTGGCAAGAGGAAGTGCTACAATTGCCAAAGCTATGATCATCTATCATATGATTGTCCCAAGCCCGACAAGCGAGCTACAAGCTCAAGCAAGAAGAACAACAATGATGATGATGATGAGAAGGATGACAAGCACTCCAAGAAGGACTCATACAAGAAGAAGTCTTCTAGCAAGCCCTACAACAAGAAGAAGAGTGGTCATCGCTCTCTCTTGGCAAATGAGTCGATCACAGATGGTGAAACTTCAAGTGAATCAAGTGATGGTGAAGATAAGAAGAACAAGAAGTTTGCCGGTCTTGTGATCATGGATGATGAAGAACCTCCTCTTCCTCCACCACCGATGTGCTTCATGGCTAAACACTCCAAGGTGAGCGATAGTGAAGATAGTGACTCATCGGATAGTGATAATGAACTTTCACCTCATGCTCTTAAGGGTCTTCTAGATCAATACACCGACATGATCAAGAAACAAAAGAGTAAGCTCAAGACTCTTGAAGAGACCCATGAGAAGCTTAAGCTATCAAATGATGAGTTGCTTGTGAAACACAATGACCTTAGCAAAGAGCATGATGCTTTGGTAGTGTCTCACAAGTCACTTAGAGATGACCATGACAAGTTACTTGATAAGCACAATGAGCTAATCATCAAACATGATGATATAACCATGCTTAACAAGTCTTTTGAGTCAAATCAAAAGATGCTTAAGAAAGATCATGTGGTCTTAGAGATGAAGTATCAAGAGATTGAGCTTGCTTATGAAGCTATTTGTGCTAGTGGGCAAGAAATTGCTAGAGACATCACTAAGACAAATGCTTCTACTTTGTGATGATTTGATTGAAGAACCTAAGATCATGCCTAATGATGAGAATGTTGCCTTTTCTTCCAAGACTAACCATGATAGGGTGAAAGGACTTGAAGAGGAAGTAAGAAGCCTAAAATCTTGTGTGAAGAAAATGGCCAAGGGTGAAGCATTGCATAGGAGATCCTCTATCACAATGCAAGAGATTATGGCACTAGGGGACTTGGCTCCTTCCCTCAACCCATCAAAGAGACTCGCAAGTCAAAAGAATTATATGGGTGCTTTGTGAAGGAAGTTGGGTCTTACTGCCAACATTGCCAAATCACCGGTCATCACACAAGGGAGTGTCCTTTGCCTTCACGTCCTTTGCCTAAATTACCTTGCAACTATCGTTCCATGTTCAATAATAACCATTTCTTGTTGTTGAAGAATAGCAAGGGCAAAGTGGCGGCAAGGTTCATAGGGACCAAGGCTAAAGTGAATCAACCTAGGCAAATTTGGGTTCCCAAAGCTTTAGTAACTCATGTGATCAGGCCCAAACTTGCTTGGGTTCCTAAATCTTCAACTTGATCTCTTTGTGTGTAGGTGAACTACAAGGCCGGAGGAAGTCATTGGGTCCTTGATAGTGGATGTACTCAACACATGACCGGCCAAAGTAAAATGTTCACCTCTCTAGTGGATGATGCGGGGAATCATGAGCAAGTCACCTTTGGTGATAATTCTAAAGGAAGAGTTTCCGGTTTGGGTGACATAACCATTGCAAAAGATCTTTCTCTTTCCAATATTTTGTTTGTAGACTCTTGTAGTTATAACTTGCTTTCCATTGCACAATTTTGTGATCTTGGCTTATCTTGCTTGTTTGATGATGAGGGAGTTATCATTACTAACAAGAAATCTAATGAAGTTGTGTTCAAAGGTTTTTGCCATGGAAACATCTATCTTGTGGACTTCTCCTCTCATGAAGCAAACTTGACTACTTGTCTTTTCACCAAGACATCCAAGGGTTGGCTATGGCATCACCGTATTGCACATATAGGCATGAGTCAACTCAAGAAGGCTTTCAAAAGAGGTTTAGTTCTTGGTGTGAAGGATGTCACATTTGAGAAGGACAAGTTATGTGGAGCGTGTTAAGCCGGCAAGCAAGTAGCAAGTCACCATCCTATGAAGGCTTATGTATCTACCTCAAGACCTTTGGAAATCACGCACATGGACCTCTTCGGCCCTACTACATACAAGAGTCTTGGGGGTAATCTCTATTATCTTGTCATTGATGATGATTACTCACGCTACACTTGGACATTCTTTATGGAGGACAAGAGCAAGACATTCGGGATCTTCAAGAACTTTGCTAAAAGGGCTCAAAATGAATTTGAGTCATCTATTGTGAAGATCCGGAGTGACAATGGATCGGAATTCCGGAACACCAATGTGGAAGAGTATTGTGATGAGCTAGGCATCAAGCATGAATTCTCTTCAACCTACACACCACAACAAAATGGTGTGGTAGAAAGGAAGAATAAGACTCTCATCACATTGGCTAGAGCTATGTTGGATGACTATGGTATCTCTCAAAGATTTTGGGCGGAAGCTATCAACACGGCATGTCATGCTTCAAATAGGGTGTATCTCCATCAACTACTCATAAAGACACCCTACGAGCTTCTCATTGGGAGGAAGCCCAACATCTCCTACTTCCGAGTCTTTGGGTGTAAGTGTTTCATTTACAAGAAGAGGAAGCACCTAGGGAAGTTCGAGAGTAGGGTAGATGAGGGCATGTTTCTTGGTTATGCATCAAACTCCAAGGCATATAGAGTATTCAACAACACTACACGTGCCGTTAAAGAAACATGTGACGTGGAGTTTGATGAATCTAACGGCTCCCAAGGAGATGGCTATTGTTGTGATGATGTAGGTAAAGAACCTCTACGAGAAGCAATGAAGAAGATGACTATTGGGGACATCAAGCCCAAGGAGGATGATGATGCACCTTCTACTTCCCACAACCATGAAGATTCATCCTCTTCCGATGATGATAATGATGATCATCAAAGAAGAACAAGACAAGAAAGCCCATCTTCCTCAAATGGACCACCTCCTACATCACAAGACACCCAAGATCAAGGAGAAGAAGAACCGGAAGTAGTGCAACCCCAAGACGATCCAACCACATTTGAAAGGCGTACAAGGACTTCATCAAACCACCCCATCGATCTTGTCTTGGGTGATCCCAAGGGTGGTACACATACTTGCCGCAAACAATATGCTTCGTTTTGCAAACATCATGTGTTTGTGTCTTTTGTAGAACCCACTACTATAGAGGAAGCTCTTGAGGACCCGGATTGGATCTTGGCTATGCAAGAAGAGCTCAACAACTTCACAAGAAATGAAGTTTGGGTCCTAGTAGAGCGTCCCAAGAACAAGAACGTGATTAGCACCAAGTGGGTCTACCGGAACAAGCAAGATGAACATGGAGTAGTGGTGAAGAACAAGGCGAGGCTTGTCGCCAAGGGCTACTCGCAAGTGGAAGGCTTGGACTATGGGGAGACCTTTGCTCCGGTTGCATGTCTTGAAGCGATCTGTATCCTTCTTGCTTATGCTTCTTGTCATAAAATGAAATTGTTCGAAATAGATGTCAAGAGTGCCTTCTTAAATGGCTTCATCAATGAAGAAGTCTATGTTGAGCAACCTCCCGGTTTTGAAGATACCACACTATAGGTTGATCAAGGCTTTGTATGGACTCAAGCAAGCTCCTAGGGCATGGTATGAGAGGCTCTGGGACTTTCTCATCAAGGAAGGCTTCAAGATTGGAAGAGTGGACAGTACTCTATTCACCAAGATCATCAACGGAGAGCTCTTCATATGTCAAATCTATGTTGATGATATCATCTTTGGCTCTACCAATCTCAAAGTGTGCAAGGACTTTAGTGATCTCATGACTAAAGAATTCGAGATGTCTATGATTGGGGAGCTCAACTTCTTCCTTGGGTTTCAAATTAAGCAATTGAAGGAAGAGACCTTCATCCATCAAGAAAAGTACACCAATGATATTCTCAAGAAGTTCAAGATGGATGATTGCAAGCCAATCAAGACACCAATGCCTACTAATGGACATCTCGACTTAGATGAGGGAGGTAAACCGGTTGACCAAAAGCTTTACTGTTCAATGATAGGCTCCCTTCTTTATCTTACCGCATCTAGGCTCGATATCATGTTTAGTGTTTGCATGTGTGCTAGGTTTCAAGCCAACCCTAAAGAATCTCACCTAAGTGCTTTGAAAAGGATCCTTAGATAATTAAAATACACACCTAGCATTGGCTTGTGGTACCCCCATGGTGCTTGTTTTGAGCTCTTGGGTTATTCGGATTCGGATTTTGCCAGATGTCGAGTAGACCGTAAGAGTACTTCGGGTGGGTGCCATTTGCTAGGTCGATCTTTGGTTGCTTGGTCCTCTAAGAAGCAAAACTCCGTGGCCTTATCCACCGCGGAGGCGGAATACATTTCCACCGGGGCTTGTTGTGCTCAAATCCTCTATATGAAGCAAAGCCTCTTGGATTATGGTGTGGTTCTAGATAGGGTTCCGCTCCTTTGTGACAATGAAAGTGCTGTAAAAATTGCTAACAACCCAGTTCAACACTCGCACACCAAGCACATTGATATCCGCCATCACTTCTTGCGAGACCATGTGGCTAAAGGTGATATTCTCCTTTGCGGTGTTCGCTCCGAGGAGCAATTGGCGGATATATTCACTAAGCCTCTTGATGAAAACACCTTTTGTAGGCTAAGGAGTGAATTAAATGTGCTTGATGTGTGCAACATCATGTGATGCTTGTCATATAGTTTGCATTTGCATATGTACATGGTGTAGGGGCTTGTCTAACCTCATTAAGATAGTGGTGAGTATGGGTCTTGCTTGAGCCGGTGGTTCCAAAGTTTCGCTCAAGGCATGTTGAAAGGCTCACCATGAGTAAGCTTAACAAGGGTTCAAACTTGACAAGATAGTTTATCTTTCCACTTTGCATCTTTTCTTGTCATGTGGTATGCATTCATGTTTATTTTCATGCATTTGTTCTTGCATAGCATTGCGTGAGAGGTGTCACAAAGGAAAATCACACTACGAGAAAGTTGCTTAGCGTTCAATGCAAATCAACATCTTCAAAAGTGTGCTAAGACAAATGATGGTGCTAATGCATATTGAGTTATGTCCTAACGAGCTTAAAGTTTCTATTTCTAAGTTCAAAGGCAATGACTCATACATTCCCTTTTTGGATCTTATTCGCCTATTTTTCTAAAAATTTATAAGGTCTATCCCTTGAAGGGAATCTATGGTGTATATACCTCTATTTTGCAAAGGAGTGCTTGAGGGGTGAAGTTGTCACTCAGGATTGATCCAAAAATGTGCTTGAGTTGGCTTGTGTGTGGCATTTGTCGGATCAAAAATGAGCTTTAGTTCAACATTCTGTTTTTATCTACACCGGATAAACCGCTGCTATATAGGTTCTAGCGTCGGTTCGTCCGGTGGCCGGGTCAGTTTGAATTTTGCCTCGCGCGCCTCTGTTAGCTATCGTCGGATGAACCGACGCTCACCTCTGTGGTTGCAGCGGTTCATCCGGTGCTACTCTAATAAGGGGCAAACTCAGACCCGTGCAGTGATCATCCGACGAATCTAAATACAAGGCCATCGGTTCATCCGGTGATGTATTTCTCAGTTTTGACCATATCATCCGACGCATACACCGACGCTGCTCATTTTCACCCGTCGGTTCATCCGGCGCTTCTCTGCAGCGTGGCCCCACATGTCATATCCGTCCCATTCGTTTTCTCCTCTCTTTCAAAACACTCAGCCGCGCCCGTACACCACCGATTCGTGCCGCCGCTGGCCACCGCTGCCCCGTGCCGCCGCACCTGCACCTCCGCCAGCCTGCTGAGCTCGCCGCCGGCCATCTCCGCCGCCGCTTCCTCTGCGCAAAATCGAGCGCGCCGCCGCAGGAACCCTAAAACTAGGGTTTGCACCGCCGCCGCCGTCTCCGGCTCGCCGGCGCCGCTGCAGCTCGTTGGCCAGCATCCTTGGGCGTGCGCAGGCCTCCGCTGTGCTCCCCTGCAGCATCCCATCGTCCTCGTCTCCGCAGTGGTGAGCATCGGCGTTCTCCCCTTCTATTCATGCTACCGCACTTCATCTTGAGGGAGATTTGTTGATGTTTCGATGCAATTAGGCCTTGAATGGTCTCTACATCATCCATGCCATGTTGCATGCCCATTTGATCACAAGTTGCGCTCAATTTCTACACAAATCTGCTAAATCTCATGCCTTTGAGCACAATTGGCTACTGTTTCTGCCCTGTTCAAGCAAAGCTTAGCACTCTGATCACTCCATGGATGTCACAGTTGCACATGACCATGCTCTAGATCACATCTCTTTGTTTGAGTCATGCTCTATCTTTAGGAAATCAAATAATTGTGCTTTTGTTTCACATGTTCATGTGTCTGATCTCACCGTAGCTCATCTTCCTGTTCTAAGCACCTCACACACAATCATGTGCACCTAAGGACTGTCCTAGTGTTTATCTTTTCATGCCATGGTCATCTCCTAGACTTCATGATTAGGCTCTATCTACTCATGTGCTTTGCTTAAGGACCCCCTCTTTAGATATTTATTCTCGTTTATATTCTTTGCTCGCCATTCTATAATCTTCCACCTTTTCTCTGACAGATGGCAGGCGACAAGAGGAGGGGCAAGGCTGTTGTTGAGCCGAAGAAGAAGAAGAGCAGACAAGAGAAGGAGTGGGAGCGTGTGCTCTGTGTGCCCGACACCCAGGGTCAGCCACAAAGGGGGATTCAGATTGGCAGCAGTGCACAGAGTCAGGGGGAGCAGCCCCAGGAGCAGCAGGTGTTACGGCGTTCAGGCCGCACCAGTACCAGGCAGACAGAGACAGTGACTCAGTCACCCTCTTCTGCACCACGTACCGGTCCTCGGACTCGTGGTGGACACACCCAGGCTCAGCCTACTCCGAGGTAGAGGAGGACAGCAGCAGAGCAGCACGTGGAGCAGGATCAGGAGGATCAGTCGAGAGAGGGACCTGAGATCCGTATCGGTGCTCAGCGTGCAGAGGCTTTCGGAGTCTACCTCCGTGATCTGAGGAGCCTCTCTGGCCCGAAGATCCGGAAGTTGAGGTTTGTGACAAAGGACGAGTGGTTCCCTCCTCAGAGAGAGGACTGTGACCCCCGGTTCTGGACTATCCTACAGGAGAGCTTCTATGCCTCCTATGTCAGGAAGGGGTCACAGCTGAGTCAGCACAGGATGCTTCAGTGGACAGCCCTTCGAGCAGCGGCAGCTGGAGTCCCGATACTACCACACTTCGACTACTTACCGAGACTTGCAGCTCTGGTCAGTGAGAGGCCGCGGTACGTGCCAGAGTGGGTCCGAGTGTTCTACTCGACCGTCTACGTTGAGGATGCCCGGCTCTCAATTCGGTTCATGTTCATGGGGCAGCAGTACAGACTTACTCGAGAGGGGATAGCAGAGTTCCTCGGGGTTCAGGTCGACGAGACTTCGATACACTACCTAGCCTACCCCGACGTTGAGGCTCCTCGTCGTGCTCACTCTCATATTGTACCTCCACACGAGGAGATCAGCTTCCTGTTTCAGTAGCCCTTCCTCCCCGGCACCCCTCGGACTCCTGACAGGCTGACACGTGAGGCCTACGTGGTCCATTTCGCACTCAGGAGGTCCCTCCTCTTCAGGATGGGGAATGCCGAGTCGATCACCGGAGTCCAGCAGTGGATACTTCTCTATATCATGACTCACCGGCCGTTCGATATCGTGGACATTCTTCTGAGCGAGATTGAGGATGCCATTATGGATGGGATGGGGATGACTAGGCAGTTCCCTTTTGCTCACTGGATCAGTTGGATGCTATCTCGGCTTGAGGCTCAGTGCTATATCTCTGTCTTGGAGCGTTCTCATTACGTGTTCAAGACTTACCAGCCGCCGATGCCAGGAGACAGGAGGCAGGGACCCAGGGGACGGAGACGGGCAGTAGAGGACCTCTAGGCTCGTGCTGCAGCTGAGGCAGTGATGGACGAGGCCGCTCGACAGGACGAGCTTCTTGCTCTTGCTGAGGGACCCTTGCCCACGTACCTCGCTACTGACACTAAGGAGGACTCGAGCGAGGACGAGGACTTTGAGCCAGAGACACAGCATGTCTTCCGTACTCGACGTGCTCACGACGACGAGGCAGGGGGCTCCAGTTTACCGAGACAGAGAGAGGCCGAGTCACCTATTCCACCTATTTCCACCTCTCAGGTCACTCAGCCCGATGCCCTTGCTTCAGTGATCCAGTCATTGGCCGACCAGTCGAAGGCCACGATGGAGATGCAACGCGAGATGCAGGCGCAGTTTCTGAGGCACCAGGAGGCCCAGCAGGTTATACTCGACAGTATACGCCAGCAGCAGGAGGCACAGAGACTGCAGTTCGAGCAGCAGCAGGAGGCTCAGAGGCAGCAGCTACAGCAGCACCAGATGATGACTGCACAGATGTTTTCGTTCATGTCTACTTGCTTGGGTTAGCTCTTTCAGCACACGGGGCTTCAGCTTCCGTCTCTTCCGACCCAGCAGCTTCTTCAGCCTGAGCCAGCTGTTTCTGTCCCACCTGTCAGTATGGTGAGCCTCCCGATCCCGACGGTCTCGATCTCAGCTTCTCCACTCCTTCCGTCCGGGGCGTTCACCACTCAGCAGCTCTCGACTCCTCAGACGACGACACTACTTGAGCAGCTCAGGGCAGAGCAGTTTTCTCAGACACCGTCGACCCAGCTGATGTCTCCTTTCCCGACTGGTCCTCTGATCTTTGAGACACCTTCACGACCTTCTCTGGGATTCACCTCGCCTATGCCTTCCATGGCTACTCCTCAGGAGGAGAGACTCGATCAGGAGGTCACCACACTTCGCACGATCACTCAGCAGATCGAGTCCGAGATGGCAGCTGTGGGCACTCAGGCTCTTCCCACTTCTACCGGCACCGACACAGCTCCTGTCGCTTCACCTATCCGGTCTTCGCCAGTCCGATCTTCTGAGCTGTCTGGGTTCGAGTTCGATGACGGTGAAACCTCCGGTTACCACGTCGCTCCTCGCTCAGGGAACCACTAGGACACCTCGACGCCACCGACTTCTCCTCCACCTCAGCAGGATTAGGACCCTTTTTGGTGCTTGTTGCCAAAGGGGGAGATAGATAGGGGGAGTAGAGATAGGGGGAGCTTGGGAGTTTGTTTTGAGAGCTTTTGTGCCCCTTGTATGTTTTATGGAGTTCATGATGAGACATGTATTTGGCTTTTGTGTATGATGATGGTTTAATGCTTGTGTGTTTGTTTAATTAATGCATGTGTGCTTATGCTTATCTCTTTCATGCATTAGTTGTTGAGTATACGCTTTAATTTCATATTTTTGTGTATCTCTACTTGTGTTGCATCTATCACCAAAAAGGGGGAGATTGTAAGCATCAAGGCCCCACCACACCTTTGGTAAGGGTGTGTTTCAGTGATAAATGACAACCATATACTTGTGACTAACCTTTGTTTTGTAGCGGATTTATCTTTGAGTTATTGTCATAAGTAATCAATGAAAAGAGACCCCTCAATTTGAATTAATGGATGATCAATGGACAAATGCTACAAGGCTAAGGACATTTCTAGTTCCGAGTGTCACAAGGAGATGAAGGACACTTGGATTTGCTAGTTTGTAGTGTTTGACCGTACTATAAAGAGGGGTTCACACTTGAGTAGCTTGACCATGCCAAATGCTATGCCATATTTATGCACTCTCAACTTCCTTGTTCACTAAATAGCTCAAGACACTCATGGAAACACTTTGGAAGCAAAAGACTTGAAGAAAAACTCAAAGGAGATTGAATTGGATGAGTTGAAACTGAAAAGGTTGCGACGGATCATCCGACGCTATCTCATTTAGTTGCACCGGATGAATATTGTGAAGGACTCAGCAGAATTCAATAGCACCGGATGAAGCGACGCTATATCAGCAGAGGCAGCGGTTCATCCGATGACCTAGGGTTTGGTAACAGTAACAATTCAAGTCAAGGCCTTCAGCACCGGATGAAGCAACGGTCGAGGCAGCGGTTCATCCAGCACGTGCATATATTTCTACCAGAGATGCACCGAGTGAACCTGCTTCAGCACCGGATGAATCGACGCACATGGACACCATCAGTGGTTCATCTGGCGACCCTGTTTATTCTACGCAGAGATGTTTTGAGTACAAAGCCTTCAGCACCGGATAAACCGACGCTACAACCGAGTAAGTGTCGGATGAAGTGGTACAGCGTCAAGGTTCAACGGCTATAATTCGAGACACAGTGTGACCGGATGAACCGACGCTGTCGCAGGGGGAACCGTCGGATCATCCGACGGTACTACTTTTCAGAGAACTTTTGTAACGGCTAGCCTCCCTTGCTAGGCCTATAAATTGGAGCCCCCCTGCGTCTCTTGAGCTACCTTTGCCACTCTGAAATACTACAGCTGCCAAGGAGAAGGAGAGTTAGTGATTTGATCATTTGGACTTCATCTTCCTAGCCAAGAGGGATTCTTTCTTGGTGATCAAGGGTTTCAAGGTTCTTTCATTAGCATAGCTGAGTGCATTGGTCAAGTGAAAGGTTGTGAGCTTGTTACTCTTGGAGTTTGACGGCTCCTAGACGGTCTCGGTGATTTGGGGTTCTTGGTGAGCTCTTGGAGATTGTGGGAGCCCCGGGAAGTTCTTGGTGTAAATGGATTGAGACCCACCATTCCGGAGATGGAGAACGGGTACTCTTAGTGAGCACTCAAGTCTAAGTGGCTTGAGGGGGAGCAAAACTCTAAGTGAGTGCTCCAACGTGGATTAGGGAGAAGCGTCAACTTCTCGATACCACGGGAAAAAATTCGGTTGTCTCGTGTCCTCCCTTTCTACCTTCTTGCACTTATTTCCGCATTTACTTTCAGCTCTTAAGTTCCTTCGCTTTTGTTCCCTCTAGTTTGCTTTACTTGTTGCATATCTTGACTAGGGTGTTTTACACATGTTAGTGTGAATCTTGCTAAGGAACATTGTTGTTAGTGTGCTTAGTTGGTAGGAAGAAACCTTTTTAGATGGGCAACACTAGAGATCTAGGCTAAGGTTTGTTTCCTTGTTCTAGAAATTTGAAGAAGGCCCATATTCAACCCCCCCTTCTATAGGCCATCGATCCTACACTCGCCCTGCTCGGCGTCGCGCACCGCTACTTCCGCAACAGCGACGCTGCCATCACCTCTCCCGCGCGGCGAGCCTGAGCACAGCGAGTAGGTGTGCCTCCTACTGCTGCTGCTGCTCCTCTCCCTCCATCGCCTCCTCCACCTCATCCCCCCTACTCCTTTCTTTCTTGTTAGGGTTCGTCAGGCGGCGGCGGCGCCACCGACGGTGACTGCTGCTCCAACTCCGGCCTCAATTCGGCTCCTGTAGGTGCATATACCCCTCCTCCCCTCCCTCTCTCCTCGATGCGCTCCTCTCTCTCCCGTCGCTCCTTCTCTCTCAGCCTACGGATGACGGATGGCAAGAGCGCCAGGTGCCCAGGCGGGTGGAGTGCAGCTGATCCATCTCGGAACAACATGATTTTTTTGTTGCAATCTATGGCTGCAGTAAGGCTGTCCGCACTCGTCAAACTCCAAATCCAACCCCTAAAAGGAATATTCCTGCCTGGTCATTGATATTTTCCAGTTCAGTACCAGTTTTCCCGCACCCGTCAACCTCTATATTCCATACCCCATACCAACTACCCAGTTTAGGACCCACACGTCATACTCCTTCCTTTTTCTATCCCTCCCAGTCTACCCGCGGCGCCCTCCACCACACTCCCTGCTCTCCACCTCGCACACTCCGCTCGTTCCCCTGCTTGGCCGGCGTTGGCGCGGTGCCCTCCCCGACGAGCGGCGGTAGCAAGACGTGGAGGTCGGGCCCGCCGCCGGTGGAGGTGAAGAACTCGTGGTGGCAGAGGGCTACTCGCGGCCGCGATTGGGAAGGCCGGGTGGAGGAAGAGCTCGCCGCGTCCTCCCGGCGGCAGCGGCGGCTCGTCTACCTCGCGTGGCGCCGGGGAGCAGGGGAGCGCCGGCCTTCACTCCTCCCCTGGATTCAGCCTAGTGCGGCAGCGCGAGCACGTGGCCCGCCGGCGTGTGGATCTCGTGGCCGCCGGCGTGTGGATCTAACAGCTGCCGGCATTTTGGTCTCGGGGTCGCCAGCGTGTGGATCTCCCCTCTCTCTACCCCGCCGGCCGGATCTCGTGGCGGGTGCGGTGGAGGACGGGCGCGGCGGCGATTGGGCCCGCCCTCTCCCCGGCCGGCGAGCAGCTTCCCAGGCGGAGGCCGCGACCGAGCTCGTCGACGGCGCGGATCCTCCTTCTGGCTTGTCGGTCTCCGTCGACGACGAGCCGACCGGCGGCGAGCGCGGATCCGAGAAGGTGGACCTCGGCGGCGGCAACCGCGTCCTCGTCTCCTGGGACCTCCACAACCGGCTCTTCCCCGCGCGCGACACCAACGCTTCTCTCTCTCTACGACGGTGGGCGGGCGACCGCGGCGGCGGCGGCAAGCACGCGCTCCGGACGCGGGCGGGAGGGGCGGTGGTGGTTGGAACAGCACGCATCGGGAGGATGGCCCCACGCCACGAGGCAGCAGTAGCGTTCCCTGGATGGACGCCAGCAATGGCGGCAGCGGGAGGGAACTGGAAGGTTCCGTCTCCTTTCCAGTTCCCCGCTGCGGGGATTTTGACGCTAAAAATGAACTGGAGGCCGCCTACCGTTCCGGTAGCGTCCCCCAGTGCGAACAGCCTAAGGACGTGTTGTCCGTCTATCTTTTCTTGGAACAGTGAATGTGACTTCTGAGCTTCACAACTTGTACCATTATTCATTTTTTTTCTCAATTGAATCCCAACATTAGTCAAAACTAGAAACTATGATTTTAAGGATGCTTGATAGCGCAAGGTCAATCTAGTGATATTATCTGCTATGACCATAATTTAGAAGGAGCTGCCCACTATTGTTGTTTGATAGTGTGCTCTGAAAATACATGTTCTATGTTTAAGCTTTGCAAACCTACATGGTTCTAAACATCATCTGAGCAGCTGAGCTGTGGCGAAATAAAATATATTTGAGTTTATCAAAATTTCTCCTAGTTGTTCCATTGGATACATAAAAGCTCATAGTGCAGCTGTGAATGTGGAGGTCAGCAATGATTAATTTTAACTACTACAGTAGTGCAAGTGCAAAGTTTTTGACTGTTTGCCTCATCAGAAGTACTGCAAAGGTTTTAACTGATTTCCTATTGAGTAGTGCAGTAGAAAAATACAAAGAATTTTAACTAGATGCCTCTTGGGAAGTACAACAGCACAAATATTTGTTGTTTTCCATCTCCGTTATCTCTTTTGAACACATAGTGTTTCTGCTGGTAGCAGCAAGCGATTGAAATGAATGATGATGCAATGCTTCAGTTGATTGTCTGCTTCACCGGTACATTGTTGTGAGTAACTGGCACAAAGAGATTCTTGAACTGACTACTTAGAGCTCAAGATCAATTGGATAGGTGTTCTTGTGTTGTTCATGTAGCGAACATGGCCACCATAGCTATTTGTTCGAGTATGATTTTGGTGATTCATGTGCATCACAATCATGGGACTAACAATATCGTCGAGCATGTCTTTGTAGACATTCTATGTCTCATGGATACAACAACACACAATGCAAAGCAACGCAAAAGAAAGATATGAAGCCGGGACAAAGAGAGGAATGAATTGGACTTTCCCCATGAATAATTATTTTTAGATTGATCAAGTGGGAATGAATGCTACAAAATCATAAATATTATTTCACAAGCTTTCCATAGAGTCCAAGATCATCAAAATCGGAATCCGGAGTGAAAAGTTATGCCCAAAATAAGGTGTGCTGAAAATGGAGCATAGGATGATCCGACACCCTAATATTTGTGAGCGCCGGATAAACTCCCGAGAAGAATAAAACAAGTGTACAAGCACCGGATGATATGGTGGTACCATAGGATGATTGCGTCGGTTCATCCAGTGGTTTGTAATTCACTAACAGAGAGGTTTTGGGGCGGAGCACACTAGCACCGGATGAACCTCTGCTAACACTGCCAGACCCGTCGGTCTTATTCAGTTCATCCGATGCTCAAAAATTGCTCAAATGCTCAGGATTTTTTTAGAATCTTGTGTAGAATTTCATAACCTTTCCAACGAGTACAAGCTCATCGAAAACGGAGTTCGGAGCTAAGAGATATGAGCAAAATACCGAAGGGCATGCTGCAGCACAGGATGATCCGACGCTACATAAAATGACAGCGTCGTTTCATCCGATGGTATATCGTAAGTAGCCGTTAGAGCAATGGCTATATTGATGTGCTGGGCTATTTATACCCCTTCCACTCTCCCATTTGAGGGGGTTGGATTGTGTGGAAGTACAAAGGAGTCCAAGACACATAGAAGATCATATCCATGCCATCCAAGTGCTAAATTGCTCATCCATACGCTTTAAACATGCTTAGAGTGTGTGTAGTGTTTGCTTAGGCTTAGAGCTGAGTGGGATGCAAGGTGTTCTTGCCTTGTGAGGTGATTCTTGAGTGAATCAAGGTGTACAAGGTGTGTCGGAGCCTTGGGGCCTAAGTGGCTCTCCGGCAATCGTCTTCGACCCTCCGGCTTGGTGTGGTGCGGCGAAGACACTTTGTGCGGGGGACGTGGAGACCCCCTTCCCTTGGTGGAGAAGCTCCTTAGTGGAGGCGGCATCAAGGTGACCAAGGGAGCTTGACGAGTGCCTTTGTGGCGAGCCTTTTGTGGCAAGTCAAGTGGTGCTCTTGGGAGAGACTTGGTGACCGAGAAGCAATACTCTTGTGTATAGTGCTTCAACAATGTGGACTAGGGGTGGCTTAGTGTCTACCGATACCACGGGATAAATCACGTGTCAAGAGTTTGCTTCCTCTCATCCCCCTTTACGTTTCCGCATTACTCTCTTGCAATCCTTGTTTGTCTTTACTTTCCTAGAGTAATCTTGTTAGGATTGGCTATAGGTTGCAAAACTTGTTTTGGGATGGGAGTTTCACACTAGAACAACCTTAGTTGCATATTTAGATAGCATGTTCTAGTTTATGTTTTATGCAAAGTAGCGAAAGCCATAGATTAAGTCCCGCATACGTTTTGATGGATGAGGATTGAATATGTTTTGATAAATTGGTTATCAGTTGGACTGTGTTCTGAATTGTTCATTGGACTGTGTTCTGAATTGTTCATGTACTGATTATCATTGCATTGCATTTCTTTTAATTTATTGTTATTCAGAGGAAGATTAGTCGAGTTGTTTGACATTTTTTCTCAATTTCAAGTGCAGTTGCAAGATAACTTACCAAGTGCAGTTGCAGTTTCAAGTTCAGTTTCTTGACATTATTACCAGTATGCGGTACCAATATATAGCACAGTGCTTGATAACTATGAAAATGATTAGTTGTGACCTGCATCTAATTTGCTGATCACTTTTTTATATTTTCGTTCAGTTTTTCTAGATGGATTTGTAATTAGGATTGTTCTAAGCCCTTTTTTATATATCTTTTTCTATATTGTTGTAACTTGTCGTGATATGATATTCAGCTGAATGCATCACGATTGTTTTTAGTGCTGTTTCAATCCAATTGCTAGTTCTCTTCTCATCACGGTTGTTGGTTACGAACCTAAGCTAAGCGGTGCGGCCGAGCCAAATGACGATTAGCCATTGCAGCACGGAAACCCCTGCCGCAACACTGCAGGACGGAAACCCCGCGGCGTGGATTGGGTGGGGGGAGGGGAACCACCAGATCTCTCCTTGGATTAAATATCCCTTTGGATTGAACCCACTGATCCAAACGAAGCCTAAGACTGACTCCAGCAAGGATGCCCATCCGCATCTGTAGATAGCCTGTTTTGCGCACTGAGAAGAGACTGAGGGCGCACGCAAAAGACGGAGGCTTCCAGCAGTTTCGCGCAACCGATCGTGCATCTACCGGGGCAGTTGGCTCCCGCGGCCGGTGGGAATCGAGCGGGGTGGAGGAGAGGAGAGGCAGGCCGTACCCGCAGTTCTCAGCGACCTCGAGCTCGACGGCGAGGGGAGAGGGAGGCGGCAGGGTCGACGAGGTGGAGAGGAGGTGGCCGCGGGGTCGAGCGTCGCGGGCCCGAGCTCGAGGAGGGGCGCGCCGACGCACTGCACCGTGAATACGCACCGACGCAAGGGGAGAGGGAGCGTGAGCAGCGGCCAGCGCAGGAGGAGGGAGGACGCGCCTCGCTCCCGCCACTGTTCCATGCTCCAGGCGCCGGCCGGCGCGGAGGACCCTGCTCCTCCCTCCGCCGGATCTGGGCTGGCACTGGCCGTGGAAGGAGGAGAAGACCCGCCCCGATGCCGCTCGAGCAGCTCGCGCCGGATTTCCTCCTGCTTCATGCCATCGGAACGCGCGTGGAGGAAGGGGCCCGCCGACGGAGCTCCGCCGCGCCCGTGCTCCGCCTGGCGCCGGCCTTGTCCCGCTCCACCCCTGCTCTTCCCCGTCGCGCCTCGAGGCCGGCCGCCCCTGCTCGACGCGGAGAGGAGAGGGAGAGGGAGGGCGGCGGCGCGGTGGCTGCTAGTGGTGTTCGAGGACGGAGGTCGCCGGCGGGAGCAGAGAGGGAGAGCGGAGGGGCCGAGGCCCGAGACGGCGCAGAGAGAGGGTGGGTGGGGAAGGAGGGGAGCAGTTGGGATGCAGATGACTCGGGATTCCCCGAGAATGCGCGTGGAGAAGCCGGCAACCGCAAAATGCAGATGTCGTTGAGGCAATTGCTAGAGCTGCTACAGTAGTTTTTCTTCCCTCGTTTTGCACGACGGGACGTGATAGGGGTGTTGCTGGAGACGGTCTAGGTATAAACGGAAACGCAAAGATTTTCTCACATTCCCTGATTGCGGGCGGCAGAACTTGGGAAGTTGGGACTTGGGAGGGAAAATGGCCTTGGCGGCCGGCGGCGCATCTGGATTTTTCAAGTGAAAACGGCCGGCGGCCGCCGCTTCTCCTGATCTCCCGTCCTTTGTCGTCGTTCGCTTGTCGATCCCCGTGCATTCTTTGTTGCCCGGAGGTGTCTTCTCCACCTCGTCGTTTGCCTGTTCTGCGCCGACGAGCCGACAGCCACGCAAGCTGCACCACGTCCTCCGGTCGTCCCCTGCGGCCCTGCGCCCCCGGCGACCTGCGCAGCTGCATCCCCGCGTCTGGCAGGCGACCCTGCGTGCCTGCATCCCCTGCCGGCCCTGCCCCTGTCTCTCTCTCTGTTCTCCACCGACAGCAGAGATGGCTATGGTATGGCCTATGGTCAGTAACTCAGTATCCAAACTCCAATGCTTTGATTTGCATAATTGTATTATTAATTTATAGTGTTCATTTTTAATTGATTTCGGGAACTCGAATTTACTTGTAAGTTGAAGTCAAATGGGTGTTGGAAATTGGAATTAGCAGATTTGCGGTCTTACTGTCAGTACTCAATAGGTTACTGAATAAATACGTATAATTTCACAACATAGATATAATGGTTAGCTTGGGCTAGTCCTAAGGGATTATTGCTAGTTGCTTGCTGCTGAACAAATTCAATTTCCACATATTTAAGTTAGATACTATACTGTCTTCCTCACTATAGATTAGTTTTCAAACAGTGGGTTCTTCATACACTCCTCCAGTTGACAATAACCCAAGCACAACACCTAGTAGTTGCCGATGATTAACTATGTAGTATGTACAATTATCACCTTTAGTTTGTCCTTTGCTTGGATCGCTTTGCCTTTGGCCACTACATTCGAGACGTGACCTTTCTGTATCCCCATTCCCCATGTCCGCTGTCTGCTTGGGGGCTACCTTATCTCCTCAAATAAAATCATCATTCCCTGCCTCTTCCTACACCGTTTCAGGTTGTCGCCTCTCCAATCGTGTAGCCATGGCACTATATGTTATTTGAGAACACGTTCTTGCCACTCACAGGTAGCAATTATTTTTTGGAGGTAAAATGTTTACATAGTGCCTAAAAAACCATGCATAAGCAGTTGCATTAGTTTACAGAATAAGCTTAAAACAACACGCTGCTTTGCTAATAAGCCAACTACTAGTGTCAGCAAGAATGAGGCAGGCACATATTTATAGTACCACTACTAGTATGTTCTGCGCCTAATCTTTACCCGATGGACCTGTATCCACACCTAATGCTGAACTTCTTTGCATTGATGCATTATTGCCTGTGGAGTCAGTCTTCGCAGCAATATAGTATTCCGGTCATCTGCGATCCAAACCCAAATGAGAATATGCCATTGCCATCACCACTTGCAGTGACAAATTTCCCAGGGATGATTGAAGGTTTAAAATATTGCGGATCACTTTAATTACTATTCTTAATTATTTCTCACTAATATAATCGTACAGCTAGCACTGCGATGATTACTGTCCTACTCTCTTATTTCCTAGCTGAGCATTCCTAATCCTTTCTGCACCCATAGGCACTGCAAGTGCAAGTGAGACTTCACTCTTGAGTCTCGAGCGTAGTCAAATTAAATAGGTTATCTGATCCTTCCAGTAGTTGTGATATTAGACATTACTGTACTACTCAAGTACTCAAGCAAGCCACTGTGAAAGTAAGAGCCAATTATTCAGAGCATATATATACAGAAGCGCATACAGTCAATATGCCATGTTTTACCCATCTAGCAGCAACATTTCACTCAATGTCTTTTCTGAACTAAAAACTCCGAACATCATTTTTCCTTCTGTTGGATCAAAAATAAAAACTTCCAACAGTGTAACAGTTTTTTTCCTGGGCGGATCCTCAGCTTTAGAGCAAAGAAATAACAGACTAGTGAGTAGAGACTCAAGCCATGTACTCCAGCTACTCCAGCTAAAGTCGCACAGAATACTTGAAAGGGTAGGTTTAGGTAAATAACACGCTGCTTTAAGCCTAACAACTGCGCACATTTCTGTGTCCACCCAACCAACCTTTGTTTGGGTCACGGTGCAATCGCGCAGATATTACTTCCATCTAGCACTGCAGCCTATTCCCACCCACCTGCATCCCCTTGTGCTAAAACCTGAGAGCAATTCACACGAAGATCTGCGAGATGGCGGAAGCACTGCTTCTCACGGTGGTGCGCGGCGTTGCCGGCAAGGCGGCCGATGAGCTTGTGCAGCACGTTACTCGCAATCTCGCATGTGGGGCATTGACGGCCACGGCCGCAAGCTGGAGCGCCACCTGGTGTACGTCCAGTCGTTGCTGGCTGACGCCGAGGCGAAGAGCGAGACCAACCACGCCGTCAGGGCACCGTCAGGGAGCTCAAGGTTGCCGCCTACCACCGTACCACGCCGATGACGTCCTTGACAACTTCCAGTATGAGGCCCTGCGTCGTGATGCCATGACCGGTCAGCCCATGGCAAGCAAGGTACTTAGCAACTTCACCTCAAAGAATCAGCTCCTGTTCCGTTATAAGGCAAGCAGGGACCTCAAAAAGGTTATTGACAAGATCAACAAGCTGGTGGTGGAGATGAACGTGTTTGGCCTGGTGGCGCTCAAGGATGCGCCAAAGCAAGCTCTTTGTCGCCAGACACACTCAGCGCTGGACGAGTCAATGGAGATAATCGGCAGAGACGACGACAAGGAGGTTGTGGTGAAGCTGCTGCTGAACAAGCAAGGATGTGCAAGTGTTGCCCATCATTGGAATAGGGGGTGTGGGCAAGACCGCGCTAGCCAAGGTGGTTTACAATGACCAGAGAGTCCAGAAGCACTTTGCGTTGAAGATGTGGCATTGTGTTTCGGATAACTTTGAAGCCACTGCAGTTGTGAGGGTTGTCATTTAGTTGGCTACAAAAGGAACATATGACCTGCCTGATGTAAGCATCAAGGCCTCACCACACCTTTGGTAAGGATGTGTTTCGGTGATAAATGACAAACATATACTTGTGACAAACTTTGGTTTTGTAGCGGATTTAATCTTGGGTTATTGTCATAAGTAATAAATGAAAAGAGACCCCTCAATTTGAAATCAATGGACAAAGACTACAAGGCTAAGGACATTTCTAGTTCCAAGTGTCACAAGGAGATGAAGGACACTTGGAGTTGCTAGTTTGTAATGTTTGACCGTAATATTAAGAGGGGTTCACACTTGAGTAGCTTGACCATGCCAAATGCTATGCCATATTTATGCACTATCAAGCTCTTTGGTCACTAAACAGCTCAAGACACTCATTGAAATACATTGGAAGCAAAAGACTTGAAGAAAAACTCAAAGATGATTGAATTGGATGAGTTGAAATTGAAAAGGGCGCGCCGGATTATCCGACGCTATCATTTCTAGTTGCATCGGATGATTAATGTGAAAGACTCAACAGAATTCAACAGCACCGGATGAACCGACGGTGTATCAGCAGAAGCATCGGTTCATCCGGTGACCTAGGGTTCGGTAACAGTGACAAATCAAGTCAAGGCCTTTAGCACCGGATGAAGCGACGGTACTAGCAGCGGTTCATCCGGCGCATGCATATATTTCATACAGAGACGCACCGAGTGAACCTGCTTCAGCACCGGATGAACCGACGCTTATGAAGACCATCAACGGTTCATCCGGCGACCGTGTTTATTCTACGCAGAGACGTTTTGAGAGAAGTCGCTTCAGCACCGGATAAACCGACGCTACAACGGTGTGAGCGTCGGATGAAGTGGTACAGCGTTCGAGTTCAACGGCTATAATTTGAGACTAAGAGTGACCGGATGATCCGACGCTGTCGCGGGGGGAACCGTCGGTTCATCCGACATTACTACTTTTCAGAGGACTTTTCCAACGGCTAGCCTCCCTTGCTAGCCCTATAAATTGGACCCCCTGCGTCTCTTGAGCTGCCTTTGCCACTCTGAAGAACCACAGCAGCCAAGGAGAAGGAGAGTTAGTACTTTGATCACTTGGATTTCATCTTCCTAACCAAGAGGAATTCTTTCTTGGCAATCAAGGGTTTCAAGGTGCTTTCATTGGCATAGCTGAGTGCATTCGTCAAGTGAAAGATTGTGAGCTTGTTACTCTTGGAGTTTGACGGCTCTTAGACGGTCTCGGTGATTGAGGGTGCTTGGTGAGCTCTTGGAGATTTTGGGAGCCCTGGGAAGTTCTTGGTGTAAATGGATTGAGACCCACCATTCCGGAGATGGAGAACGGGTACTCTTAGTGAGCACTCAAGTCTAAGTGGCTTGAGGGGGAGCAAAACTCTTTGTGAGTGCTCCAACGTGGAATAGGGAGAAGCGTCAACTTCTCGATACCACAGGAAAAAATTCGGTTGTCTCGTGTCCTCCCTTTCTACCTTCTTGCACTTAATTCCGCATTTACTTTCAGCTCTTAAGTTCGTTTGCTCTTGTTTCCCCCTAGTTTGCTTTGCTTGTTGCTTTTCTTGACTAGGGTGCTTTTCACTTGTTAGTGTGATTCTTGCTAAGGAACTTGATTGCTAGTGTGCTTAGTTGGTAGGAAGAAACCTTTTTAGATGGGCAACACTAGAGATCTAGGTTAAGGTTTGTTACTTGTTCTAGAAAGTTGAAGAAGGCCCATATTCAACCCCTCTTCTATAGGTCATCGATCCTACAAGTGGTATCAGAGCTTAGGCTCTCTTTTTGGTGGCTTAACCGCCTAGAGAGATGGGCAAGGGGAGTGGAAATGGCTCTCCCAAGTTGACGGAGAAACGGTTCACTTTTTGGGCACATAGAATGGCTAGCTTTCTTCAAACACAACACCATGATGCATAGATCACTACCATGTATCCCATGCCGGTTGAACCCACCGAAAGTGAAACCAAGTGGAACTATCGTGCTAGAAACTTTATCTTTGAGACTCTTGAGGAGGACTTGTTTGATAGAGTGTTTGCTTTGGAGACCGCTCATGAGGTTTGGATGGAGCTCAAAAGAATCTATGTAGGCAACAAGAAAATCTGTGAGGAGAAGTATGAGTTGCTTAAAGTTGAGCTTAATGAGTTTAAGATGAAGGATGATGAGGGTGTAGAGGAAATGTACTCTAGGATGGGTGTTATTATTCAAAATATCAATGCTCTCGATGTTGCTAACGTGTCCGAGCAAGAAATTATTCAGAAAATTCTTCAAACATTTCCCAAGCTCAAGTACAACATCGTGAAGGCACTCATCTTTGAGAAGGACTTCGAAACTCTCACCATCACCGAAGTTGTGAATAAGATTCGATCTCATGAGATGTTCTTGATGGATCAAATTGAAGGATCTTCTTCTTCCACATCAAGCTCCAAGAAGGATCTTGCACTCAAGGCTAGTGACAAGCCCAAGTCAAAGTCAAAAGCAAAGCCTTCTCCCTCTTCAAGTGAAAGTGAAGACAAGAGTGACTCAAGTGATGAAGATGATGGTGAACTTGCTTTCCTCATGAGGAGGGCCACCAAATTGCTCTGCAAGATTGGCAAGAAGGGCTATAAATATGATCCCAAGAAGAACAAGTTCCGCTCATCAAGAAGAAGTGGTGAAGGTGGCAAGAGGAAGTGCTACAATTGCCAAAGCTATGATCATCTATCAGATGATTGTCCCAAGCCCGACAAGAGAGTGTCAAGCTCTAGCAAGAAGAACGACAATGATGATGATAAAGAGAAAGATGACAAGCACTCCAAGAAGGACTCATACAAGAAGAAGTCTTCTAGCAAGCCCTACAACAAGAAGGGTGGTCATCATTCTCTCTTGGCAAATGAGTGGATCACGGATGGTGAAACTTCAAGTGAATCAAGTGATGGTGAAGATGAGAAGAACAAGAAGTTTGCCAGTCTTGTGATCATAGATGATGAAGAACCTCTTCTTCCTCCACCACCTATGTGCTTCATGGCTAAACACTCCAAGGTGAGCGATAGTGAAGATAGTGACTCCTCGGATAGTGATAATGAACTTTCACCTCATGCTCTTAAGGGACTTCTAGATCAATACACCGACATGATCAAGAAACAAAAGAGTAAGCTCAAGGCTCTTGAAGAGACCCATGAGAAGCTTAAGCTATCCAATGATGAGTTGCTTGTGAAACACAATGACCTTAGCAAAGAGCATGAAGCTTTGCTAGTGTCTCACAAGTCACTTAGAGATAACCACAACAAGTTACTCGATAAGCACAGTGAGCTAATCGTCAAACATGATGATATAACTGTGCTTAACAAGTCTCTTGAGTCAAGTCAAAAGATGCTTAAGAAAGATCATGTGGTCTTGGAGATGAGGTATTAAGAGATTGAGCTTGCTTTTGAGGCTATTTGTGCTAGTGGGCAAGAAATTGCTAGAGACATCACTAAGACAAATGCTTCTACTTCTTGTGATGACTTGATGGAAGAACCTAAGATCTTGCCAAAAGATGAGAATATTGCCTCCTCTTCCAAAACTAACCATGATAGGGTGAAAGCACTTGAAGAGGAAGTAAGAAGCCTAAGATCTTGTGTGAAGACTATGGCCAAGGGTGAAGTATTGCATAAGGAGATCCTCTATCACAATGCAAGAGATTATGGCACTAGGGGACTTGGCTCCTTCCCTCAACCCATCAAAGAGACTTGTAAGTCAAAGGAACTTTATGGGTGCTTTGTGAAGGAAGTTGGGTCTTATTGCCAACATTGCAACATCACCGGTCATCACACAAGGGAGTGTCCTATACCTTCACGTCCATTGCCTAAATTGCCTTACAACTATCGTTCCATGTTCAAAAATAATCATTTTTTGTTGTTGAAGAATAGCAAGGGCATGGTGGCGGCAAGGTTCATAGGGACCAAGGCTAAAGTGAATCATCCTAGGCAAATTTGGGTTCCCAAAGCTTTAGTAACTCATGTGATCGGGCCCAAACTTGTTTGGGTTCCTAAATCTTCAACTTGATCTCTTTGTGTGTAGGTGAACTACAAGGCCAGAGGGAGTCATTGGGTTCTTGATAGTTGATGTACTCAACACATGATCGGCCAAAGTAAAATGTTCACCTCTCTAGTGGATGATGCGGGGAATCATGAGCAAGTCACCTTTGGTGATAATTCTAAAGGAAGAGTTTCCGGTTTGGGTGACATAACCATTGTAAAAGATCTCTCTCTTTCTAATGTTTTGTTTGTAGACTCTTGTAGTTATAACTTGCTTTCCATTGCTCAATTTTGTGATCTTGGCTTATCTTGCTTGTTTGATGATGAGGGAGTTATCATTACTAACAAGAAGTCTAATGAAGTTGTGTTCAAAGGTTTTCGTCATGGGAACATCTATCTTGTGGACTTCTCTCATGAAGCAAACTTGACTACTTGTCTATTCACCAAGACATCTAAGGGTTGGCTATGGCATCGTCGTATTGCACACATAGGCATGAGTCAACTCAAGAAGGCTTTCAAAAGAGGTTTAGTTCTTTGTGTGAAGGATGTCACATTTGAGAAGGACAAGTTATGTGGAGCGTGTCAAGCCGGCAAGCAAGTACCAAGTCACCGTCCTATGAATGCTTATGTATCTACCTCAAGACCTTTGGAAATCTTGCACATGGACCTCTTCGGCCCTACTACATACAAGAGTCTTGGTGGTAATCTCTATTGTCTTGTCATTGTTGATGATTACTCACGCTACACTTGGACATTCTTTTTGGAGGACAAGAGCAAGACATTCGGGATCTTCAAGAACTTTGCTACAAGGGCTCAAAATGAATTTGAGTCATCTATTGTGAAGATCCGGAGTGACAATGGATCAGAATTCTGGAACACCAAAGTGGAAGAGTATTGTGATGAGCTAGGCATCAAGCATGAATTCTCTTCTACCTACACACCACAACAAAATGGTGTGGTAGAGAGGAAGAACAAGACCCTCATCACATTGGCTAGAGCTATGTTGGATGATTATGGTATCTCTCAAAGATTTTGGGCGGAAGCTATCAACACAGCGTGGCATGCTTCAAATAGGGTGTATCTCCACCGACTATTAATGAAGACACCCTATGAGCTTCTCATTGCGAGGAAGCCCAACATCTTCTACTTCCGAGTCTTTGGGTGTAAGTGTTTCATTTACAAGAAGAGGAAGCACCTAGGGAAGTTTGAGAGTAGGGTAGATGAGGGCATGTTTCTTGGTTATGCATCAAACTACAAGGCATATAGAGTATTCAACAACACTACACGTGAAGTTGAAGAAACATGTGACGTGGAGTTTGATGAATCTAATGGCTCCCAAGGAGATGGCTATTGTTGTGATGATGTAGGAAAAGAACCTCTACGAGAAGCAATGAAGAAGATGGCTATTGGGGACATCAAGCCCAAAGAGGATGATGATGCACCTTCTACTTCCCACAACCATGAAGATTCATCCTCTTCCGATGATGATAATGATGATCATCAAAGGCGGACAAGACAAGGAAGCCCATCTTCCTCAAATGGACCACCTCCTACATCACAAGACACCCAAGATCAAGGAGAAGAAGAACCGGAAGTAGTGCAACCTCAAGATGATCCAACTTCTACCACACTTTAAGGGCGTACAAGGACTTCATCAAACCACCCCATCGATCTTATCTTGGGTGATCCCAAGGGTGGGACACGTACTCGCCGCAAACAATATGCTTCGTTTTGCAAACATCATGCATTTGTTTCTTTTGTAGAACCCACTACTATAGAGGAAGCTCTAGAGGACCCGGATTGGATCTTGGCTATGCAAAAAGATCTAAACAACTTCACAAGAAATGAAGTTTGGGTCCTAGTAGAGCACCCCAAGAACAAGAACATGATTGGCACCAAGTGGGTCTACCGGAACAAGCAAGATGAACATGGAGTCGTGGTGAAGAACAAGGCAAGGCTTGTCGCCAAGGGCTACTCGCAAGTAGAAGGCTTGGACAATGGAGAGACCTTTGCTTCGGTTGCACGTCTTGAAGCAATCCGTATCCTTCTTGCTTATGCTTCTTGTCACAAAATGAAATTATTCCAAATAGATGTCAAGAGTGTCTTCTTAAATGGCTTCATCAATGAAGAAGTCTATGTTGAGAAACCTCCTGGTTTTGAAGATACCACACATACTAACCATGTCTATAGGTTGATCAAGGCTTTGTATGGACTCAAGCAACCTCCCAGGGCATGGTATGAGAGGCTCCGGGATTTTCTCATCAAGGAAGGCTTCAAGATTGGAAGAGTGGACAATACTCTATTCACCAAGATCATCAACGGAGAGCTATTCATATGTCAAATCTATGTTGATGATATCATCTTTGGCTCTACCAATATTAAAGTGTGCAAGGACTTTAGTGAGCTCATGACAAGGGAATTCGAGATGTCTATGATTGGGGAGCTCAACTTCTTCCTTGGTTTTCAAATCAAGCAATTGAAGGAAGGAACCTTCATCCATCAAGAAAAGTACACTAATGATATTCTCAAGAAGTTCAAGATGGATGATTGCAAGCTAATCAAGACTCCAATGCCTACAAATGGACATCTCGACTTAGATGAGGGAGGTAAACCGGTTGACCAAAAGCTTTACCGTTCTATGATCGGCTCTCTTCTTTACCTTACCGCATCTAGGCCCGATATCATATTTAGTGTTTGCATGTGTGCTAGGTTTCAAGCCAACCCTAAAGAATCTCACCTAAGTGCCTTGAAAAGGATCCTTAGATACTTAAAATACACACCTAGCATTGGCTTGTGGTACCCCCATGGTGCTTGTTTTGAGCTCTTGGGTTATTCGGATTCGGAATTTGCCGGATGTCGAGTAGACCGTAAGAGTACTTCGGGTGGGTGGTATTTGCTAGGTCGATCTTTGGTTGCTTGGTCCTCTAAGAAGCAAAACTCTGTGGCCTTATCCACCGCGGATGCGGAATACATTTCCGCCGGGGCTTGTGCTCAAATCCTCTATATGAAGCAAAGCCTCTTGGATTATGGTGTGGTTCTAGATAGAGTTCCTCTTCTTTGTGACAATGAAAGTACCGTAAAAATTGCTAACAACCCGGTTCAACACTCGCGCACCAAGCATATTGATATCCGCCATCACTTCTTGCGAGACCATGTGGCTAAAGGTGATATTCTCTTTTGTGGTGTTCGCTCCGAGGAGCAATTGGCGGATATATTCACTAAGCCTCTTGATGAAAACACCTTTTGTAGGCTAAGGAGTGAATTAAATGTGCTTGATGCATCTAACATCATGTGATGCTTGTCATATAGTTTGCATTTGCATATGTACATGGTCTAGGGGCTTGTCTAACCTTGTTAAGATAGTGGTGAGTATGGGTCTTGCTTGAGCCGGTGGTTCCAAAGTTTCGCTCAAGGCATGTTGAAAGGCTCACCATGAGTAAGCTTAACAAGGGTTCAAACTTGGCAAGATAATTTATCTTTCCGCTTTTCATCTTTGCTTGTCATATAGAATGCATTCATGTTTAATTTCATGCATTTGTTCTTGCATAGCATTGCGTGAGAGGTGTCACAAAGGAAAATCACACTATGAGAAAGTTGCTTAGCGTTCAATGCAAATCAACATCTCCAAAAGTGTGCTAAGACAAATGATGGTGCTTAATGCCTATTGAGTTATGTCCTAACGAGCTTAAAGTTTCTATCTCTAAGTTCAAAGGCAATAACTCATACATTCCCTTTTTGGATCTTATTCGCCTATTTTTCTAAAAATTTATAAGGTCTATCCCTTGTAGGGAATCTATGGTGTATATACCTCTATTTTGCAAAGGAGTGCTTGAGGGGTGAGGTTGTCACTCAGGATTGATCCAAAAATGTGCTTGAGTTGGCTTGTGTGTGGCATTTGTCGGATCAAAAATGAGCTTTAGTTCAACATTCTGTTCTTATCACCATCGGATGAACCGCTGCTAAGTAGGTTCCAGCGTCGGTTCATCCTGTGGCCGGGTCAGTTTGAATTTTTTGCCCAGCGCGCCTCTGTTAGCTATCATCGGATGAACCGACGCTCACCTCTGTGGATGCAGAGATTCATCTGGTGCTACTGAAATCTGAGGCAAATTCAGACCCGCGCAATATTCATCTGACGAATCTAAAATCAGGGCCATCGGATCATCCGGTGATGCGTTTCACAGTTTTGCCCATATCGTCCGACGGTTCGATCGACGCTGCATGTTTTCTACCAACGGTTCATCCGGCGCTTCTCTGCAAGTTGGACCCACATGTCATAATCTTCCTCGGGCCATTTCTCCTCATTTCAAATCAGTCCGTCGCGCCCGTACGCCGCCGTCTCGACCGTCTCCGGCCACCGCAGCCTCCCACAGCCGCCCGTGCCCCTCCGCCGGTCTTCCTAGCTCACCACCGGCCTGCTCCGCCGCCGCGCCGCCGCTCAACCCGCGCCGAATCGCTTGCGCCGCCACGGAACCCTAACCTAGGGTTTCGGCCGCCGCCGCTGCCTCCGGTCCGCCGACGCCGCCTCCGGTCCGCCGACGCCGCCGGAGCTCATCGGTCGCCGTCCAGGAGCACGCGCAGGCCACCTCCACCTCCACTGCCGCTTCTCGTCGCCCTCCCTTCCGCAGTGGTGAGCACCGCAA
Organism: Cenchrus fungigraminus; assembly: GCA_036936925.1. Classification (NCBI taxonomy): domain Eukaryota; kingdom Viridiplantae; phylum Streptophyta; class Magnoliopsida; order Poales; family Poaceae; genus Cenchrus; species Cenchrus fungigraminus. The sequence goes on along the minus strand of CM072769.1, from coordinate 46,773,915 downwards.
TTTCTCCCCCGCCTCTGTTCTTCCAGATCATCCCTGGTGGAAAAATTAGCTGGTGATTCTGTGAAATTAGGCTGTTTTTGTGAGCTAGGCTTCATCAATTACACACATCTTGCACAGTTGCTCTTAGTTGGCTGCTATATCTCATGTTTTTGAGCTTTGCGGCTACTGTGCATGCCCTGTTTGAGTACTGTTCATGGATGTTCATACTCATTTCCATCACAGTAGCCTATTACTCTGTTCTAGATCACATGTCCTGCTCATGATCTTTGTGTTCTGCTCTATCTCATGGATTTCTAGTATTTGTGCCACTGTTCATGCTCTTTTACTGCCATATCTATCACAGTAGCCTCTGTTCATGTTCTAGCACTCTCCCTACACATCTTGTGCACTTAAGGATATTCCTAGATTTCATCCTCTCATGTGCCATGATCATCTCCTAGGACTCATGCATAGGCTCTATCTTTTTCATGTGCTTTGCTTAAGGACTCCCCTTCTTTAGTTATTTATCTAGTTTATATACTTCGCTCGCCATTCTATAATCTTCCACCATTTTCTCTGACAGATGGCAGGCGACAAGAGGAAAGGCAAGGCAGTGCTTGAGCCGAAGAAGAAGAAAAGCAAGCAGGATAAGGAGTGGGAGCGTGTGCTCCAAGTGCCCGACACCCAGGGTCAGCCACAGAGGGGCATACGGATTGGGAGCAGTACACAGGGTGGTAGCAGTGCACAGGGTCAGGGGGAGCAGCCCCATGAGCAGCCACCGTTGCGGCAATTAGGCCGCACTGGTACCCGTCCGACATAGACAGAGACTCAGTCACCTCCTTCTGCACCACATACCGGTCCTAGGACTCGTGGAGGTCACACTTAGCCTCAGCCGACTCCTAGGCAGAGGAGGACAGCAGCAGAGCAGTAGATTCAGCAGGAGCAGGAGGATCAGTCGAGAGAGGGTCCTGAGATCCGTATTGGTGCACAGCGAGCAGAGGCCTTCGGGGTCTATCTCCGTGATCTGAGGGGCCTTTCTGGTCCGAAGATCCGGAAGCTGAGGTTCGTGGAGGAGGACGAGTGGTTCCCACCTCAGAGAGAGGACTGTGACCCCCGGTTCTGGACGATTCTTCAGGAGAGCTTCTATGCCTCCTATGTCAGGAAGGGGTCGCAGCTGAGCCAGCACAGGATGCTACAGTGGACAGCACTCAGGGCAGCAGCAGCTGGAGTTCCTATACTTCCTCACTTTGACTACTTACCAGGACTTGCAGCTCTTGTCAGTGAGAGGCCACGTTACGTGCCAGAGTGGGTCAGAGTGTTCTACTCTACTGTCTACGTTGAGGATGCCCGGCTCTCGATCAGGTTTATGTTTATGGGGCAGCAGTTCAGGCTCACTCGAGAGGGGATAACAGAGTTCCTTGGGGTTCAGGTCGACGACACTTCGATACACTACCTGGCCTACCCCGACATTGAGGCTCCTCGTCGTGCTCACACTCCTATAGTACCTCCACACAAGGAGATCAGCTTCTTGTTTCAGCAGCCTTTCCTCCCCGGCACCCCTCGGACTCCTGACAGGCTGACACGTGAGGCCTACGTGGTCCATTTCGCACTCAGGAGGTCCCTTCTCTTCAGGATGGGGAATGCCGAGTCGATCACTGGAGTTCAGCAGTGGATACTCTTGTATATCATGACTCACCAGACGTTTGACATTGTGGACATTCTACTGAGTAAGATCAAGGATGCTATTATGGACGGGATGGGGATGACCAGTCAGTTTCCTTTTGCCCACTGGATCAGTTGGATGCTCTCGCGGTTGGAGTCTCAGAGGTATATCTCTGTCTTGGAGCGTTCTCGGTACGTGTTCAAGACATATCAGCCACCGATGCCAGGGGACAGGAGGCAGGGACCCAGGGGACGGAGACAAGCAGTTGAGGACCTTCAGGCTCGTGCTGCCGCTGAGGCAGCTATGGACGAGGCCGCCCGACAGGACGAGCTACTTGCTCTAGCTGAGGGGCCTCTTCCTGCGTACCTCGCCACTGACACAGAGGAGGACTCGAGCGAGGATGAGGACTTTGAGCCTGAGACCCAGCCCGTCTTTCGTGTCCGTCGTACTCATGACGATGAGGTTGGGGGTTCCAGTTTGCCAGGACAGAGAGAGGCCGAGTCGCCGATTCCACCGATCTCCACCTCTCAGGTCACTCAGCCTGACGCCTTAGCTTCAGTGATCCAGTCCTTGGCCGACCAGTCGAAGGCCACGATGGACATTCAGCGCGAGATGCAGGCGCAGTTTCAGAGGCAGCAGGAGGCACAGCAGGTGATACTGGATAGTATACGCCAGCAGCAGGAGGCACAGAGACTGCAGTTCGAGCAGCAGTAGGAGGCTCAGAGGCAGCTGCTACAGCAGCACCAGATGATGACTGCCCAGATGTTCTCGTTCATGTCCACCTGTTTGGGTCAGCTCTTTCAGCACACGGGGCTTCAGCTTCCGTCTCTACCTACCCAGCAGTTCCTTCAGCCTGAGCCGGCTGCTTCTCTACCTCCGGTCAGTTTGGTGAGCCTCCCGATCCTGACGGTCTCGATCTCGACTTCACCACTCCTTCCGTCAGGGGCGTTTACCTCTCAGCAGCTCTCGACTCCACAGACGACGACTCTTCTTGAGCAGCTCAGAGCAGGACACTTCTCTCAGACTCTGTCGACTCAGCTGATGTCTCCCTTCCCGACAGGACCACTGATCTTTGAGACACCAGCACGACCTTCTCTAGGGTTCACCTCGCCCATGCCTTCCATGGTTACACCTCAGGCAGAGCGACTCGATCAGGAGGATACCACACTTTGCTCTATCACTCAGCAGATCGAGTCCGAGATGGCAGCCGCAAGCACTTAGGCACTTCCTACTTCTACTGGCACCGACACAGCTCGTATCCCTTCACCCGTCCGGTCTTCGCCAGTCAGATCTTCTGAGCTGTTCGGGTTCAAGTCCGACGACGGTGACACCTCCGAGTACCACGTCGCACCTTCAGTGATTGTTACCTCGACGCCGCCGGCTTCTCCTCCACCTCAACAGGATTAGGACCCTTTTTGGTGCTTGTTGCCAAAGGGGGAGATAGATAGGGGGAGCTTGGGAGTGTGATTTGAGAGCTTTTATGCCCCTTGTATGTTTTGTGGAGTTCATGATGAGACATGTATTTGGATCTTGTGTATGTTGATGGTTTACATGTCTACTCATGCTTGTGTGTTTGTTTAATTAATGCATGTGTGCTTGTGTTTATCTCTTTCATGCATTAGTTGTTGAGTTTACGCTTTAATTTCAAATTCTCGTTTATCTCGACTTGTGTTGTCATCTGTCACCAAAAATGGGGAGATTGTAAGCATCAAAGCCCCACCGCACCTTTGGTAAGGGTGTGTTTCGGTGATAAATGGCAAACATATACTTGTGACTAACCTTGGTTTTGTAGCGGATTTATTCTTGGGTTATTGTCATAAGTAATAAATGAAAAGAGACCCCTCAATTTGAAATCAATGGACAAAGACTACAAGGCTAAGGACATTTCTAGTTCCAAGTGTCACAAGGAGATGAAGGACACTTGGAGTTGCTAGTTTGTAATGTTTGACTGTACTATTAAGAGGGGTTCACACTTGAGTAGCTTGACCATGCCAAATGCTATGCCATATTTATGCACTATCAAGCTCCTTGGTCACTAAACAGCTCAAGACACTCATTGAAATACATTGGAAGCAAAAGACTTGAAGAAAAACTCAAAGATGATTGAATTGGATGAGTTGAAATTGAAAAGGGCGCGCCGGATTATCCGACGCTATCATTTCTAGTTGCATCGGATGATTAATGTGAAAGACTCAGCAGAATTCAACAGCACCGGATGAACCGACGGTGTATCAGCAGAAGCATCGGTTCATCCGGTGATCTAGGGTTTGGTAACAGTGACAAATCAAGTCAAGGCCTTCAGCACCGGATGAAGCGACGGTACTAGCAGCGGTTCATCCGGCGCATGCATATATTTCATACAGAGACGCACCGAGTGAACCTGCTTCAGCACCGGATGAACCGACGCTTATGAAGACCATCAACGGTTCATCCGACGACCGTGTTTATTATACACAGAGACGTTTTGAGAGAAGTCGCTTTAGCACCGGATAAACCGACGCTACAACGGTGTGAGTGTCGGATGAAGTGGTACAGCGTTCGAGTTCAACGGCTATAATTCAAGACTCAGAGTGACCGGATGATCCGACGCTGTCGCGGGGGGAACCGTCGGTTCATCCGACGGTACTACTTTTCAGAGGACTTTTCCAACGGCTAGCCTCCCTTGCTAGCCCTATAAATTGGACCCTCCTACGTCTCTTGAGCTGCTTTTGCCACTCCGAAGAACCACAGCAGCCAAGGAGAAGGAGAGTTAGTGCTTTGATCACTTGGATTTCATCTTCCTAGCCAAGAGGGATTCTTCCTTGGCAATCAAGGGTTTCAAGGTGCTTTCATTGGCATAGCTGAGTGCATTGGTCAAGTGAAAGGTTGTGAGCTTGTTACTCTTGGAGTTTGACGGCTCCTAGACGGTCTCGGTGATTGGGGGTTCTTGGTGAGCTCTTGAAGATTGTGGGAGCCCCGGGAAGTTCTTGGTGTAAATGGATTGAGACCCACCATTCCGGAGATGGAGAACGGGTACTCTTATTGAGCACTCAAGTCTAAGCGGCTTGAGGGGGAGCAAAACTCTTTGTGAGTGCTCCAACGTGTAATAGGGAGAAGCGTCAACTTCTCGATACCACAGGAAAAAATTCGGTTGTCTCGTGTCCTCCCTTTCTACCTTCTTGCACTTAATTTCGCATTTACTTTCAGCTCTTAAGTTCGTTTGCTCTTGTTTCCCCCTAGTTTGCTTTGCTTGTTGCTTTTCTTGACTAGGGTGCTTTTCATTTGTTAGTGTGATTCTTGCTAAGGAACTTAATTGCTAGTGTGCTTAGTTGGTAGGAAGAAACCTTTTTAGATAGGCAACACTAGAGATCTAGATTAAAGTTTGTTACTTGTTCTAGAAAGTTGAAGAAGGTCCATATTCAACCCCCTTCTATAAGCCATCGATCCTACACCGGACAACATTGAGCTGCTGCGAGGAAGACTGCAGGAAACCATTGGCCAGAAAAGGTTCCTACTGGTTCTTGATGATGTGTGGAATGAAGAGCAGCGAAAATGGGAGGACGAGTGGACGACCTGAGGCCACTACTGTGTTATTCTAATGGTGGGTCGGGAAGCATGATAGTCGTCACTAGCCGAAACCAACAAGTAGCCACTATAATGGGCACCCTTCCACACCATGAGCTATCATGCCTTAGTGAGGGTGATTCTTGGAAATTGTTCTCAAAGAGAGCATTTAATGGTAAAGTGGAACAAGAGCTGCCATATGATGAGTTGGTCACTATCGGAAAACGCATCGCCAGCAGGTGCAAAGGACTACCACTTGCCCTCAAGACAATGGGTGGTTTGATGAGTTCAATGTATCAAGTTCACGAATGGGAGACCATTGCGGAAAGCAATATGGGTGATACCACTAGAGGAAATGAAGTACTGTCCATACTAAAATTAAGTTACAGACACTTGTCATCTGAACTGAAGCAATGTTTTGCCTTCTGTGCACTTTTTCCCAAAGACTAAGAGATGGAGAAGGATAAGTTGATTCAACTATGGATGGCGAATGGCTATATTCTTGAAGAGGGAAATATGGATTTGGCAGAGAAAGGTGAGCTTGTTTTCAATGAATTGGCTTGGAGGTCCTTTCTTCAAGATGTAAACGTGATACATATTTTCTACGGTGGATTTCGTTGGGAAATTGGATGTAAAATGCATGATTTAATGCATGACCTAGCAAAATATGTCACAGGCGAATGTGCATTATTTGCGCAGGAGTTGAGTCAGAAAAAGGGATCAATAGAAGATGTTCGTCACATGCAGCTGCAGTACGGTTATGAATCAGAAGATATCAGTGAACTGCTGAGAGGCACACCATATCTCCGCACCTTAATAATTGAAACAGAAGTCAATGATCTTAAAGATTCAAGACTAATGTCATTAAGAGCATTGAGTTATCAAAGTCCTTCTATTATCCATCTACAACTCATAAATACAGCACATTTGAGGTATCTTGATCTTTCTTGGTCTCGCATTGTTATATTGCCAAGTTCAATATGCACGCTTTATCAATTGCAATCATTGAGGCTTGATAATTGCTACAGTCTACAATATCTACCAGAAGGTATGACAACTTTGAGGAAGCTCAATCATCTTTATCTTTTGGGATGTAATCAGTTGCAACGCATGCCTCCAAAACTTAGTCTACTGCACAACCTGCGTACACTGGCAAAATTTATTGTGGGCACTGGTGATGGCTTTGGAATCGAGGAGCTCAAAGACCTACGACACCTTGGCAATAGGTTGGAGCTGTACAATTTGAGGAAAGTAATGAGTGGGTCAAAGGCCAATCTCCATGAGAAACAGAATTTAAGTGAACTTCTGTTGCACTGGGGTTGCCGCAACTTGGGCTTGCGGACTGCTTGGCCTTCGTGGAAGAATTGAGGATCCGCAGCTGCCACGATACTGTCCGTTGGCCATTGGAAGAAATAAAAGGCTTTCCTTGCCTTCGATTTCTGCAGGTTTTTAACTTTACCAAACTGGAGGGGAAGGGTGCATCAACTGAGGAAATCCTCCCACTGCGATTTGCTTTGGTGATTCGCCCTGCAACCATGAGGAATCCCAGAAACTCGCCGTCGCGCCGTTGCCAGGTGTTATGGTGGTTGCCGCAGCGAAGAGACGGCGATCTTCGTCGTTGCACGGGATGGGCATGCCAACCCATGGTTTGTCCCTCTCCGTCCATTCATGCCAAAGCCAGCGCAGACGCAGGACTCGCGCGAATTTCTTGAGATCCAGAATTCCAAGACCCCCCAGCTTGGTAGGCAGACAGACCTTAGTCCAGCTCTAACTTGAAGAAGGCTTTAAAGAAGCTCCTCCCCTCCTGCTGACTAGTTGAGGTTCATATGCTAATCCATGGCCTGGAATCAATCCGTTCACTTATTTTGTTGTTACCGCAAGTTGGGGTAGTGAAATATGCGTTCAAATCGTTGCAGTTACGATGTGATCTGGACATGCCGCTTCTAACTGTTTCTTGGTTCTTGTGCAGAACTGCATATGTCAAGTGCCACAGGAGCGAAGACTGACAAGGAAGGTCCTCTCCGTCTCAGGAGACTAGTGTAAAGTGAGAACAAGATGCTTGATTTGAATAAAATGCAGAACACATTGTGATGGCTCCGGAGCTCAAGTTCTGCTAGTTGTGTCAAAAGCAGGGAGTACTCTCATGATTGAGGTGGTGCTGGCCACGAGGTGAAACTGGGGAATGGGATCATGGTACTGCCAGTGTTGCCCCCTCTGCATGCTCATCCACCCGCCAGGGGAAGAGGATGGGCCGAACACGATGACAGGAAGAGAAGAGGGTCCGGGAAATCTGACCATTGGTGTCAAACATCTGGTTTCATGTAAACACTTCAAAATACAGGATCCCACAATTATTCAGATTTAATTCAAAAAAAAACTATGATATAGTTCAACATTTTATATTGATGACACGTTGAAACCGTGTGTAGAAAAGTTGAGCGAGAATATTTTAAATGTTGAAATAGTACATTACCAGTGTTCCAACACTAATTTATCTACATTCTTTCTGCAGTCACTCCTCAAATTTGTCCTGGTTCTGTTCTGGGTTTCCCTCGGCCAAAATCTACCACTTAGTTTTTTCCCTTGAACGACATTTGTAACTTCTTCAGACAGAGGCACAGAACATTGACCCCTTCAACGGTAATCACAAAGTGAAAAGGATGCTTGGAAAAGGAATCTAAGCATCATCCTTCATCTAGCTACATCCTGACCGGGCATGTTGGATGTCATAACTCGTAAGCACTTTGACCTACCTGACAAACGTGTACTTGCCAATATATCAGTGAGCATGTATCAACTGATCCAAGGCACCAGCTTATGAGCATGGTGATCACAGAATCTATCAAGAGGCTTCCATTGTGCTCATGAGCTGTGACCCGCAAAACAGGCCCAAGTCGGTACACAAGGTTGTACTGTGAGTTTGAACAAGTAAAATGGGTCTAACTAGGTGACAGGAACAGAGCTAGTAGAATAATCTGTTATCGCATAGGATAGGACAGTGAGATCAACAAGGATGTGGTTTTTTCACTATCTCACACAGTCATCAAGCAATCATTCAATCATCACTGATGATTTGGAAGCTAATAATGTTTTAAATTTTGTTTGAACAGGTACACATCACAGCCATGCCGTGCGCGCCAAATTCCAGCCGTTCCAGTGGCCAGATAAATCTCAAACCGCTCTATATATGCATGCATAGCCCTCCACCGCACTGACATTCTCCTCAGTGTCACAGGAACATCGCTTGATCCAATTGAGTTTAGCCGGCTATAGATCAGTGTCACAGGAACACATATCTGACTCTTAACTAGATGGAGAAATCGATGGAGCGCATGAGGAGTATCTCCATGGACCTCACACTGAGCATTCCTGGGGCAGATTCCATGGAGAACATGAGCGATGACAAGATCGCAATCATCGTTCCGCAGACGTCCCCTATGATCTTCTCAAGGTCTCCTTCCAACAAAACCTTGCCTCAATGGGTGCAAAATGAGGCTTCTCATCCAGATCCATTTTCTGAGAAGAGGGTGGCACTTGCTCTCGTCAAGAAGGTATGTAAACACACCACTGAAGCTTTCTTCCTGCTCTATTTTCATAAGTCACACTTCTGAAACATGGGGCCAAAGCAGTATGAATCAAAGATAATGTATCAAATATAATAAAATTTCCAAGAAGATGGGACTTAACTGAAACTCTTAGAAATAATAAAAAAAGTTGTGTGTAAAATAACTTTTTAGAAAATGCATGGAATTGTTCCAGGCTCTGTGAAAGCTGAAGTTCTTATAGCAAATTCAGCTTCAAAGCCGATACCCAAAATAGAAATAATAGTTCACCGGTCTTAAGAAAAAATCACAAGGAAAGTCTATTATTAATTCTCCATTTTCTTGTTAATTAAAAGCTCTACAAGAACTAAAAATAATTTGTACTATCAATAATGTTCCAGGTGGTGGCAGAGTTCTTGGGCACATTCCTCCTCATCTTCATCGTGCTCTCGGCGCTCATCATGAACGAGGAGCACGGCGGCGCGCTGGGCCTGCTGGGCGTGGCCGCGGCGGCGGGGTCCGCCGTGCTGGTCATCGTGGCGTCGCTCGTCCACGTCTCCGGCGCCCACTTGAACCCGGCGGTGAGCGTAGCCATGGCCACGTTCGGCTTCCTCCCCAGGGCCCACCTCCTGCCTTACGTGGCCGCCCAGCTCCTCGGCTCTACCACCGCCTCGTTCGCCGCCAAGGTGGTCTACGGAAATCCGGCGAACCTCGGCGCCACCGTCGCCACCGTGCCGGCCGTCGGCGCCGGCGAGGCCCTCGTCGTGGAGTTCGTCACCACCTTCGTCCTCCTCTTCGTCATCACCGCCCTCGCCACCGATCCCAAAGCAGTAAGCCGGCCGTCCGGCCTTCTTTGAAATGCAGTAATTCTTGTTTAAATTTCTTCCAGTAATTTTCTTCATTGTTGGAAAATTTAACATGCCCGGCATAAACTAAATCTGTACAGGTGAAGGAGCTGGTTGCAGTGGGAGCTGGGGCGGCGGTGATGATGAGCGCCCTCGCCTCCGGGATGTCCACGGGGGCGTCGATGAACCCTGCGAGGACGCTGGGGCCGGCGATCGCCGCCGGGACGTACACCAAGATATGGGTGTACATGGTTGCTCCGCCGCTGGGCGCCATCGCCGGAACTGGAGCTTACGTTGCCCTCAAGTGACTATGGCATTAGTATTATGCAGGCAAGAATGGCTACATTAATTAGTTTTAGGGGAATTTGTTGTCTCTAGAACAGATCGATCGAATGGACCTTTAGAATTTTTTGTGATGACACGTTCAATCACTCGGTTAACAAACGTTGATGAGATTCGGTTATGGCTACACTTATGTTTTTGTCATTACAAACAATAATGGATGGAATCAAGGACAATTGTTCAGACCCTGTTCAATTTTTCCGTTTCAAAACTTCTCTAATTCCTTGCATAAGATGGATCGATCAGGGCTTGATGAGTGTGTAGGTGCCAGCTCCTGCAATGGCGCCCAGCGTCGGCGCCACCAGGTAGACCCAGATGTCCTTGTACTTCCCCGTCGCCACCGCCGCCCCGATCGTCCTCGCCGGGTTCATCGACGGCCCCGTCCACGACGCTCCGGCGAGGGCGTTCATCGTGATCGCCGCCGCGATCGAAACGGCGACGGCCTCCTTGCTCGACGTTGGGTCGGTGGCGACGGCGGCGATGACGAACACGAGCACGAACGTGAGCGCCATCTCGACGAGGAACGCCTCGCCGGCGCCGCCGCGCGGCACCGTCGCCATCACGCTGGGGTCGGCGGGGTGGTACATCCCCTTCGCCAGGAACGTGGCGGCGGCGGACCCCAACGTCTGCGCGGCGGCGTAGGGCGCCACGTGGGCGCGCGGGAGGTAGCCGAACACCCCCATCGCCAGGCTCACCGCCGGGTTCAGGTGGGACCCCGACACGTCCACGACGGCGAGCACCACGGCCACCACCGCGAGCCCCGCCGCCGCCGCGACGCCGAGGACGCCCCCCGCACCGCCGGGCTGGTGCGCGTCGGCGACGATGGCGGACACCACTGTGAACATGAGGATAAACGTGCCGATGAACTCCGCCGCCACCTTCTTCACCAGCGGCACCGGTGCTGCTGGCTCGTCGTCTTGAATTGGAGCCAGTGGCGACTTGAGCATCAGTCTCTGCAGGGAATCGAGAGGCACCAGCTTGGACGGTCTCGGCGTGGAGGCGCCGGCGAGGCTCCGATCGTGGCTCGGCGTCGAGCACACGCTGATCGCCACCGGCCTCTGATCTTCACTACTCATCATGGTGTGATCAGCCATTTCTCTAGATAGATGTCTCTAACATACCAATGTCCTTTTTATTTCTACCTATGCAATGCAGTTTTTTTTCTTAATGAAATGATGATCTTAAAACATAGTTTCCTTGTGGTCTATGCAAAATTGCACACATGTTCGAGCGATCTTGCAACAAGTTTTGGTATTTATAGGAGTACATACTGCATGTATGGTGAGTCAAAGTTGAAGAATATTTGTTTGTATTTGCATAGGAGTTAGGAGCTTTGTTTTGTTAGGAGAATATGACCAGGAATATCTGATGAGAGCTGGAGTAATTTGGATTGGTTAGGAGCTAATCAACAAGAGGCCACTGCTGAGTCACTGACTGTTCTGCTTGTCATTTGGCCTGTGGCCAGTGAGTTCTCCGTCAGGTGTGACGAGGCCAACAGAATTCTTGTGCATATTCCCAGGAATTTTCGGCAAGGCAAGTGCTGAAATACCAAGACGAGAAGAATGTAGCCTATGCTTTGTGGGCACAAGAGGCCTTCTTCTCGATTGGCTATAACGAGATCGAGCAGTAAGCACATGACAGATCAGAAGATACAGCCAAAATCCACCGATCAACAGTAAGAGCCCAAGCGGAAAAACGGTTCGGCCCTCTCGCGTCGTCCCTGCGAGGGCGACCCCGAGGCTCCCAACCCTAGCGCTGCCAGCCTCCCCTTCGCCACCTCCCGCCGCGCCGGGATCTCGTGCGGCTCGCGGGGAAGGCGGCGGCGGGGCGTTTTCCCCCTTTCTCCGGTGGTTGGGGCGGACGCGGCCGCCTCGGCCTCCCCGGAGCTCCTTCGCCAGCGACGGTCGTGTGCGCAGCAGTGGCAGATGAGGTGCGCTTGGTTCGTATTGGCAGGAAGGTGCAGAGGACCCGTGGGTACTGGTGGACTTGGGTTAGTGCACGTGGTGCGGTGGTGTCTCCAGCGACGGTTGGGTGGAAGTGTTGCTCCCTTAGCAGCTTCAGATATCTGAGTTCTTAGCAGAGGAGTGTAAGACGGTGGAAGAGGCGAGGCCCCACGCAGAGTGGCCGGGACCAGTGGTTTTCATCAACGCTACGACAAGAGTTTTATGATGAAGCTTCACTGGGACAAAGGGGTTCACCGATCGTGTGTGTGCGGCTCGAGGGGGATGGTCCCATGGTGGAGTTTGAGTTGTTGCTCAAGATTGCAGCGGACCGCGGCTTTCGACGTGGCACAACGTTTGTGACGACAGCACAATTCACGAGTGATTTCTTTTGGCTTCTCTCCCAGTTTGTGGTGGTGGTGTAGTGTTTTGTTATGTGCGTTGTTAACGTGCGTTGTTTGGATGATGTGTTCGCTTCGGCACGTTATGTAAAATTGCATCTTCTTATATGATGTGACAGTGCTCCTGCCTTTTATTAAAAAAAATCAGAAGATACATCAAAGAGACAAGTGGCATAAAGGTTTCATTCTATCATCCTCATCGACCCCACAAAGGGTGACCAAGTTTATTTCAAGATTGAAATGGAGATTACAGGTACATTAATAATATCACAATCCGGATCCCACGAATGGCTATGGAATTATTATCGTTCGTGTGGTCTCAGACGATTCAAAATATGCAAAAGGTCAAGAGGTTCCTAGACGCCGAGAACTAAACCGAAGCTCCAGACTGAAGAGAGCTTCTAGCAATCTCTAATGCATCTTCGACAGAAGTCGCGGACTGGAGCTTTGATTTGTCAACAATAGGCTGAGATCTAGCGAGTTGTGAAAGAAGCAAGAATTCCTGAAAGATGGCAGAAAGTACATCATGAATCCAGGCTTACTTAAATGGCTTATAACTTGGTGCTAGGTTCAACAGAAACAGAACTGTCCTAGGTTAAAATCTATTGTTCATGCCGAAGGTGATAACAACATATTTACCTCTGACGTTCCACTCTCAAGGAAAACACCCTTCAGTCGACTATCTGCATTTGTGAGAAGACAGAAAAGTCATGTCATCGTGCTATGCTGAAATGTAACTGAGAGGAATCAAATATATTCCAAACAAAGAGGTTACCAGAGTCAATCCAGAAAGTAGCAATCTTTGGATCAAAGTTCCCTACTTCAACTGTTTCACCAACTGTTCAGAGCACAAAGGATGGTATTAACACCATGATTACTCATGTCCAATAACAGGGAATAATACTGTGAGGTACAAAATGACTATCACAGAAACTACCATTGTCGCCATAAAACTGCCACCAAATTTTCCTTGAACTTCCTTCATACTCAAAAACTCTTGAGTAGAAATATGGAAGGTAATCATACCTGCATCCAACATAGTGAATTAAAAGATGCACCAGGAGCTAAAGTAATGGAGAACACTTGATAGCCATTACTCACGCTTTTGTCTGGGATGTTAGGAGTGTTTCAACACAGTGGTGTGCAGATTTCCGAGCATGATCCACATGCTCCACTCGAGTAATCCTATCGTATATCTGCAAAGAATTTGAACGAAACATCATATTCTGGAATCATGCTTTGCCTAAAAAAAAGTTAAAATCTAAGTACCAACCTTCAGGGGAAAAGCTGCTACATCACCAATAGCAAAGATGCCAGGCACACTAGTTCTGAACAAGGAATCAACCTACAAACACATACCCAATAAACTCTATTGACCAATAATACACAATAGCTGATTTACAGAATGCCAAACATTTGAGCAAGTAGCTAATTTGATTAACATCTATCATACAATCCATCAAGACACATCCAACTAGATAGAAAGAAGAACACAATGACAATGAGAGTATGAGACAGCTAAAATCTACAAGGGTATAATGTAACTGAAAAAGTGGTCCAAATGGAGTGGATCTATGTGTGTTTGTGCTAATCTAGATTAATCCCAGCAGTATCTCAGGTAGGGAAAAACAGTTCCACAGAAACTTTGAGCAACGATCACAACATAAAGCAATAGAAATTACATAAGCACCATCAACGTTGGCATGAAACAAACCTCTATTCCACCAACTTTAGGGTTGACTCCAACAGCTTCGAAGGGACCCACGACTGGTTTTGCTCCTATACCAACAATTACCTGCATTAACAGGATCTTGTTTAAATATAAAAAAAATATAACATTAAAATGTTTTTGTCTTCTTTTTTTCAATTACAGGCTTTATGTTCAACAAAAACACAGTGCATACTAAATATATGTCAAACTAAGAAAATGAGTAGATTTATCAACTACCCATTGTATAGAGTGAACCGACCTATCAAATTGAGTTGCAGGAATAACTATATATTGTTAAAAATTTAGTGTCGAAGTACTTTGGTTTTCCTTCTTTGGTAACAGTAAGGTGGATCGTAATATCAAAATTTATCTGGCAGAAAAAGTAACAATTTTGATTGTACAGCACTGCGGCATGAAACCATTGGAAGGGAATAAAGAGCATAACTGTATCAGCTTCAATTACAGATCCATCCTTAAGTACAGCAGAAGACACCCTTCCATCAGACCCAGCTTCAAGTTTGTCAATTAGAGCTCCCTGGTCATCAATAAATATGTTCATAAATCATAATCAAATTGATTGAAACAATACAAACAAATGAACTTGAATACTTGATGCAACAATCACCTTTCTGAATTTCACACCATTTTGCTGATACAGATCCTCATACTTCTTAGCAAGGGAAGGTGTAAATAATCTTGGCATAATGTGATCCTCTGGGAATACAATCTATGCATGCAGCAATATTAATAAGAGAAATGGCATTTTCAGCATGGAGAGAGATGTACAAGCTCCACTGTATCAACAGAGAAAGGTAGATCCTTACAGTTGTGTCAAGATTCCAGCCACAAGCTGCTGCAGCTACTTCCATGCCAATATAGCCCCCACCAATGACAAGAACCTTTTTTGCACTTCCCTAAAAAAATTAAAACAAAAAAGATCACCAGTAAATAACTACATATCAAAGTGAGATTAGAGTCGAAGTTTTTCATTGTCACTGTCAAATGAGATACATGAACTCTGGTGTATGAGGAATGATAATAAGTATTAAACAAGTGAACATACCAATGAGGATACTAGAGAATCAGCATCAGCAACGTCACGTATGTAGTGAACTCCAGATAATTTCCCTCCAATTTTCTCAGGTAATCTGGAAAAGAAAAGAGGGATTCCGTATTAGAAGAACAAACATAAGGTTGAGATTCACCATAATCAGTGGAACAAACAAATTTCGTGCATCCCATTCAATGCACAACAACCAGGATATATCACTGGATTAGAATACAAGTACATGTGATATCTTAGAAGGTAGAAAATTTAATAAAACAGGACAACATGATAAGAATAGAAGAAATCTGGCTTCCAAACATTTAGAGGTAGCCAGGTACATTCGCATAGGAATTGCTGTATACCTTGAAGGTTCACAGCCAGTAGAAATAATAAGTGCACCGTACTTCAGAATTTTCCCTGATGAAGTTTTTAAGGTCTGTGTTTTGCCATCAAATGCTACAACTGGATCCTCATACAACACCTTTCATAAAAGGACAAATAACTTCAGATAAAGTGTTGCAGTATCTTTTTCAAAAACAGCAGATAAAGAAAATGTTAACATCATCACTACCTCTATACCATTCTCCTTGTACCACTCAGCAGTCTGTCGCTGTCCACCAGATCCAACACATGTATGAAAACCCTGCCACAAGAAAAAGAGACTTGGCTTACTTGTGCAGCTCTAGTTAACGGTTAAGCATGCTTTGTAGTATCAGCAAATCAAACACTTCATTAAACATTGTGGAAGTCTTATGCAACAACTCATTTTCTGCCCACTTTACAAAGAATGTGCAATGCTGCAATTAATTAAAACTGACCAATTCAATGGGTGGTCCAAATTTGCCTATCATGCTGCTTGTCATTGCAAAATTTGGTGAGTACTTACTGGAAGGCGTGCCGGTTTCTTCTCTGGAGGAAACAGATAGCCTTTGGTCAAGGCTGGCCGCTCATATGGTGGAACTGGCTGCATGAAAGCACTTGAACTGTCAGAGATCAGTAGATAGCCATACAAATTGGTAAGGGTACTTGGCAAATCCAAATGGTAAATTGTGTGACAGCATCGAGGAACCAACAACACTATGAACAAATTAACTCAAAACCATGTTGTGCAACGAACATATCAAATTGCACCTACTGAAACAGATCAGCCAAACAGCAATACCTCCTTGGAGACGATGCAGAGGCGGCCATCAGCCATGCCGTGCTCGACGAACGTCCTGGCGGCGTACCCCGCTGCGTTCCCTCCGCCGACGATCACATACCTGCAGTCCATCAGCCAACTCATTAGCATTCCATTTACTGTGCACAGCTCGCTCACTTCAAGGTTTCGGACCCAAAGCCGCAAGCTTTGCGCCACACAAGAACAACACAGAGTGGATTTGAGAGAAAAAGGGGCACCCACTCGCGGTTCTGGTTGTCGAATCCGCCTGCCGCCGCAGAGACGCAGAAGCTCCGGCGGGGGGAGAGCTGAAGCACCCGGGCGCCGCCACGCTGCCGCAAAGCCCACGTGGCCGGGGAGGAGGAGTAGGAGCTGAAGCACTGCGCCGCCGCCGCCGCCGTGGAAGCCATCTCCGCCGCCTTCCGCCGGAGAGCTGCGGCCACCTCCAAGAAACGGGGCCGAAGACGAAGAGTGTCAGAGGGGCCTAACTGCAATTAGAGGAAATAGCGGGGGGCGAATGCGGAGAACCTGAAGTCATCGCTGCTCTCTGTCCACGGCGGCGCCCTTATAGAGGAGGCGGCGTCGTCAGGCGAGTTTGGAGAGGACGAGGGGTGGATTAGGGAATAGTTTAAACGCAAGGGGTTTCGCTGCGATTTGGTGGGAGCGGAGGGACGCTTGGCCGCTGCGAGAGGCCAAGGGACGGGATCACGGGAAGGCAAGGCAAACCGCGGCGGCGCCGGAGTGGGGAAGAAGACGGGGGAGGAGGCCATGTACTTGTAATTTCTTCCCTTTTTTCATTTTTGTCCTCTTAGAGAGTAGAACTTCTCACCCATGCCTCTCTCTACTTTTAAGCAATGTCGAGGTCCTATTTGTAATGAACTAATTTTTTTCAAGAAATGGGATTGATAACAAAACTTTTGGAAACATGAAGAAGAGCCGTGTATCTTATACGTATTAGAAGAAAAAATGGATCAAAATCGTAGTTTTATGTGAACTTTGTGTTCCAAAGGCACCCAAAGCATAAAATTTCCGAAGATAAGCACCAGCATTCGAACTAAAAATTGGTAGCAACTTTACAAAGCACCAAGACTAAAAATTGCACAAATAGCATTCCAGCTCACAGGGTTACAAGGTTTATGAAGCTACCGGCTTAATGCAAATTTTGAGAAACCTGCTAGCACAACTGGACAAGAGTGCTATCCCATCCCAGTGATCAACTTTGAGAAGATGTTACTTATATTTTTGTTGTGTACCTACCTTTGAAGAAAAAGACAGCAGCTGGTGTAGCTGTCCACTAAACATCCTTTTCAGTGGCTCCACAAGCTCAACACCAAGTAGCACTAGGTACAAATAAATAAATAAATAAACTAGAAGGTGCCATCCTGATTGGGCTCTGGCCAGTTGCTGTGTAGCTTCTCCAGAGATCCCAAGTCCACACCACCTTCTAGTACCTACCATCAAACCTTCAGTACCCAACAGACTATCAAACTGTATTTCCCTTTCACTCATTCCAGCTGGCATGTGATTAAAGGGAACCAGACCAAGTTGAGGCAGAACCAAAGGTGAAGCTCTATTCATTTACATCTACATCAGCTGAAGCATGAAACACAGTGCCACATTTTTAAAATGAGGTAAACAGTACATGACTGGATGGTACACCTAAGATCGGTATAAATTCAGATTTCTTGTGGAGTGGATTGTGTAGAGGTTCTGTAACATTAAGCCTGATACTTTACCATTGCAAAATTTGGATTCAGTTATTCAGGCAACTGTAGTGGAACCTTTTGAGTACAGATGGATGGCAACAGATGCACTTCACATGATCTGATGACATCTACACAGGCAATATCCAGTAGGATCATCTCTTGCCAAAGAAGTGATCTATCTGAGATTGGCCACCTTTGCTTCCAACCTTCAGCGCCTTTGGCCACAGTGCTTGAGACTTGCTATCCTGCAAAGACCAAAAGAAAATGCAGAGGAATGATTAATTATAAGAGATTGAGTTGCTTTTGTTGTCTGACAGACATGAAAAAGAACTTGCTATACTGACTTGGAATCGGCCAGGTTCCCTCAGAATTTTGACCTTCCCTCCACGTCCGTCCGGTCCCACAGAAATCAGACTGCCTCTGTTCGAGTTTGCAGATGCAGATCCAGGAGCTGTTGAGCTCTTGCACCATTTGCCAATGCTTTTTTTCCCTCCATCCACGCCAGGGATTCCAGGTGTTTCAAAATCATCTGATAGTAGATGAAGCAAAGTTGCTTTGTAAGTACAAACACAGGATCAGGTAACAATGGATCCATAAATAAATTATTAACTAGAACAACACAAGGACTCACCAGAGAGGGAATTAAAGTTGTGAATCTGCTGTGGTCCAGTGCCAGAAGCCAACCTCGTTGCTTGTTTAGAGATGCCATCAATTGTTAGTGTTTCTTTCTCCCATGTTGAAGTTGTCACGGTAGTGCTTCTCTCAAGAAGACTCTGCTGAGGAATATGTAGTTTAGCCCTGAGGTTCTCCAGAGAGGCTGATTTTCCAGTGTCTTCTCTGTTTTTGAGGAAGGATGTTTCTTTTGCTACATGTGTGGTTGTGCATTCAAAAGTCGTGGACTGTCGGTTATCATTTTGATAACGACTAGATTTGTTTTGGGAATCTAAAGTGCTATCATAAGTCCCCAATGGCTTGCCAGAAAATTGTGTCTTGTGTTCATCACCAAAAGCAGAATCATCTGCATCTAGTTCTATCACCTCTGCATTCTTGTTGTCCAGGTTGCCATTAGAATTTGGAACACTTTTAGCTTCAGGCAAGTCAGGTTTGTTGTTGCCCAGATCCTGCATCACTTCATCAAGCTTGGTTGTTTGATTTCTCAATCCAGCACTTGGACAGGGGATACCATCAGTAGCTGTGACATTCCCTGATTTTGTTTGGTCTGCTTTCAATTTCTTCGAAGACCTCAAGTCCCTTATAAGACAATTTCCTTTTTCTTCTAATTCCTTCTCAAGTTCCTGTACC
Source organism: Cenchrus fungigraminus (assembly GCA_036936925.1). Lineage (NCBI taxonomy): Eukaryota > Viridiplantae > Streptophyta > Magnoliopsida > Poales > Poaceae > Cenchrus > Cenchrus fungigraminus. The sequence goes on along the minus strand of CM072769.1, from coordinate 46,754,734 downwards.
CTTGCCTGTTCTTGTTCACTCACAAAGGTCATCCACTAGAATTACGTAAATTATAAAAGTATTAAGTTTATATATGATGCTGAGCTCACCTTTAACCTTTTTACAAGCTCTTTGGCCTTCTCAACCTTCTGCTGCATACGAGACTCTGATCTTCCAAGAACATTGCATTGAATCATCAATTCTTTGTAGCTCCTAAAGAAAGAACAGTTACTGAAAGTGCTCCAATCAAGCAAATTGTAACGAAAATAAAAATGGAAAGCAAATACTAGTATTCAACAGTACATATTTTTCCTTCTTTTTCTAGCAACATCTTTTACAGTGAAACCATCATAATTCTAACGATAAAAGAATCTATTTCATGTCAAAAACAATGCAATCATCCACAAGCAATGAAATTTGTTCCTACAGCGATTTAGTGATAATATATATGGTTGGTCCATCCTCTAATGGCTATGAAATTAAATCCAAAACTGCACTCTTCTGTAGTGAGTGGAAAACTGACAAGTTACTATCTGTTGTTTAGATAGTGATAAGCTGATAATTAGTGATATGACTAGTCCATTTAAACTACATGAAACCAGAACTCTGCAAAGCACTTCAAAACTAGAAATATTTAGGTTGATAACCTATGCATCCATAAAATGTTGACTACATTGCCAAAATACAACACATCAGCTGAGAAAAAGGGTAAAGGGACTACAAACAGACATTGGCAGATAAAATCTGGTGCACTGATGCATCAGTTGCTGTATCTGATCCCAATTGTAGCTGGATCTACTATAACAAGTACTCTCTCCCTTCCGAATTATAGGTCATTTTTGCTTTTCTAGGTTATTATGCATCTAGACATGTAAGGGGATGGGTCCCCATGATTCAGTTCACTGATGCTCAATGGTCAATTAAACATGAACAAACTGCTTCCATATAAGGAAATTTAGAAGATAAGTATACTTGTTCCGAATAGCTAGTGATCTCTTCAGCACATCAACAGCATTCTCTAGGTTCCCATGGTTACCAAGTGATGCCAACTTAACAATCTCATCTTCCTGAAGGTTCATGTCTGACGACCTCGGCGATAACCCCTCAGCAACCCACACGAAACACAACCGAGGACACAGATATGGAGAAAAGACATCAGCGGCGCTCGCCTCGGCGTTGAGGTTCTTGATGCCGTCGCGCTGCTCCTCGACGACCCTGCCGAGGGACGCCGCCTTCTGCTCCAGGCGGGCGAGCTCGTCGGCGAGCGCCTCCCGGTCCGGTCCACCGGGGGAATCCTGCGACGAGGCGGGTCCCGCCTGGGTCGGGCACGTGCCGGTGGACTGGAAGTAGAGGCGGGTCGGCCGGTGCGCGGCGCCGCAGGCCTGCTTGCAGACGGGGCAGGTGCGCTTCTTCTTGCCGCCCGGGCAGTACTCCAGCCATTGCTCCAGGCTGCGCGCGTCAGGGATCGAGAGAAGGGACCCGGGTCAAGCCAGCCATTGCTGGATCGAAAAGGAAGAGGAGAGGGGGAGGAGAGACGGACCAGAGGGCGTGGAAGACGTGGCCGCAGGCGGGGAGGCAGTGGAGGTGCTGGTCGGAGAGCGGGCGCAGGTCCTCGTAGCAGATGGTGCAGACCGGCCATGCGGCGGCGGCGGTCATGGCGGCGGCGGCATCCGACGGGGAGCGGCTGGCTGCCCCACCTCGCTCTTGTGGTTGGTTTTGGGAGGGAAAACGAAGGCCTTCCCGTTCTCATTTCGCGCCGTTCCAAAATGCAGGGTGATCTGGCGGCGGGAGGATTTTTGTTTTCTCATTTTCATTTCTCTCTTCTCCGTTTTCCCATTTCATTTTACTGCTTCAAATTACATTTCCAGCGGCCGGTGGAACCCAAACACCGGGTGCTTTGAACGAATGAATCGCATCAAAAAATTGAAATTTTGCTTCGAAGAAATTTTTCTTTGCATGAGTAAAAAATGTCCCTCTTCAACGTACCTCCAATAGGCCTTTCAGGAAAAGGGGAAAAGATGGAAATCCTGTCTTCAACAAGTTTTGGTAAAAAACAACATTTCTTCATTTTGGAATTTAACAAATTCTCAGTAGCGCTTCAAGTATCAACTCGTGCAGCTGGCAGCTGCCCTGTGCTCAGAGTTGAAACCCAACCCATTTTCTTCACAAGTCCAACGAGCACCTTCACAGTTTATACACAGTGAGAGCGGGGATGTCCACGAATCCAAAACTTCGCACATCAAAACCACAGAAACACAACACCTCTTCCTACACAGAACACATGAACGAACTATACATCAGTTTCCTCTCTGGAAAACAGATCGGGCGTAAATATGCAGATCATCGGAGGTCACGGTATCAGTTGCGACACTGTCAGAAGAACCGCCGCTTCAAGTTTCTGGTGGTTGCTTGGTAGGAGCGCATGAGCAGCCCGACGCCTATGCCAACACCAACACAGACTCCCAGCCCGATCCCCACACCAACTCGAACGCCAGCGTTGAACCATGAGAGCTGTCCATCGTCTTCTTCGGAATACCAAGCTTCAGGGTATTGCATGCTGCTAGTGTTCACATCATTGTCGCCTTCATCGCCTGCAGCCTGCCACAGCAGTTCATATTGGTGAACAGAAATTGGAGGGATATATTGTCACAAACTGACAATGTCAATTGGTAAGTAAAACAGAGCTTGAGTTTTGCCAAGCATGTTCTTTTAGCTGAAGGCACAGGCACAATAATGAACCAAAAATATTGGAGAAATATTCAGGACAGTACCAATAATTTAGTCATATCTTTTTCCAGTCTTCTCACCTTACGTGCAAAATTGTATGCATAGAAACAAGAACCAAACATCAGTAACACATAATGCCTATGTTTAACATCTAATTAGGTTAATCCATTCCCTTGATCCACTGCAGATGGTGTTCCTAGTGGTATATGGGAACTGGGAAGGGAAATGGTAGATCGGGTTCCTGAAGAGACAACAAAAAACTAGATAAAAACTTTTGGTATTCCCTTAGGCACTGAATCTACAACTGCTGTATCCCCTTACAGAGCACTAGTGAAAAGGGTATAGGCAGTACTTAATGATACTCTTAACGCTAAGGCAACCCTAATTGATATAGTTTTGGACTCAGCAAAGCATACACATACTGAAGCTTTTAGAGGATAGCTATAGCAGCCAGCCCACCACATGCCACAGCCACAAGACTATAATTTTTCAGGCGAACTTACATCATTGTCACTTGAAATAGATTTTTAAGGTTCACAAGTCTAAAGCATGACATGGAGGAATTAATGATAAAGCAGATCGCTACAATGTTTCTAGCAAGGCAATCCATTTTTGTGTGGCGTGATCTAACTAGATACATACGAGATCTATATTGAAATTGAAACCAATGCACAAGTAATGTTCTTTCTGGAGTGTGTACAAGTATTTTAGCACTACCTTTTCTTTTGCAATGGTACTACAAACAAGCTTGAAAATAATAGAGGCTGAAGGTGCATTATCATTCAGTAAAAAAAATTCTAACAAACAAACATATCAGGCCAGCACTGAGGATGAAGACACTAATACCCACCAGCCCACCAATCTATCACAGTCACAGAAACAAACAATGAGAGCATGGCACCCAAATTATCCGTTAACAGGATTACACAGAGAAAAATGTTCCTATCTCAGTGGTAGTACAATTAATAACAATGTGACCTGCCAGCCGCACCACAAACACAACGCATGAACAAAGCAATCACAATCAGAACCCTACTACATCAGTACCATTGTACCAGGACATGAATAAAAGGATTATCCATGTTTGCAACGCCAAAATATTCACTTTACACTAATCTATAGAGACAGCTACACAGTGACAACCTACAACATTTGGAACTTCTTGGTGACAGCAAAGTCAATGCTTGTCATCACTCGTCGTCTATAGTAAACAAAAGCAAACAACAGCATTCAATAGCCATGAAAATTACAATGTTGACCAGCCATTGTGTTGCTAAGTATACGTTTGTTTTCATAACAGAGATATTTCTCCTAAAAATCATATCACTCAGTCAAATCAAGCAATTAATGATCTTGAGATTCAAGCAAGACTCACCTCCAATGCCCCCGGCTTGCGGCGAACCAACACGCCGGCAGCTTCCTCAGGCGTGGCGAGCCGCAGGGCGCGCGTGAGCACCGCGGGCTCGCCGGCGCAGCACCCAGCGACATATACCTCGAAGGCCGAGGCCGAAACGGCCGCTCCCGCGGCGGGGACGCAGTCGATTTCCCAGGCGGGGGGAGAATCGTCCTTGGCGGCGTCGGGGCGTCGCCGGAGTGATCCCCGGAGGAGCGCAGCCCCGCGGTGGTCGGCGACCTCGAACGCCGCTGCGGGCGGGGCCAGCCGCGCGGCCGCGGTGGAGACGTAGGTGGCCTCACCGGAGGCGGGGTCGTGGCGGTCGAGGCGGAGCGGGAGGGGGGTGGCGGGGGCGTGGCTCTCGCCGCTCGCGGGGCGGAGCTCGAGCGCGAGGCGCGGGGGAGGGGCCGCCCCGACGCCGTGCGGCGAGAGGCGCACGTAGAAGAGGCGGACATCGAGGCAGCTCCCGGGGTCCGGGTCCGGCGCCGGCGTCGGCGGCGCGTGGTCCATCCGCGGCGCGCTGCGAGGTGGCGGGGGGAGGCGTTAGGTTAGGGTTGCGCGGCCATGGATGGAATGGAAGGCGATTTGGACATGGTGGAGGTGGAGTCGGGTGGAAGAAGCGATCGCTAAAAAGTTACGGAGTACTAGTTGATTAATTAATTCTAATTGTTTGGATAAGGTTCATTAATTAATTAATTGACTAATTAGTGGGCTTGGGCTGGGTTGAATGGGCCGTAACTGGGCTGACTAATGGGGCGATTAGCCCTTAAAGCGCAGGGGAAGATTCGGTGAGAGAGAAGAAGAGAGCAGCACGGAATCCAATCCACCACGATGAGCGGCGGCGGCGGCGGCCGGAAGGCGGCGGGGCCGAGCGGCGAGGAGGCAGAGGTGGAAGCGCTGCTCCGGGCGGTGCAGGACGCCGTGATGCTGAAGCTCCAGGCCAACTCCCACCTCGTCTCGTCCACCTCCGCATCCGCGTCCGCGCCGACCGTTCCGATCGACGACGCCGCGGTGCCCGATCCCCTGGAGGACGACCTCACCCGCCGCTTCGATGCGCTCAAGTCCCGCGCGGCGGCGCCAAATCCAAAGCCGGCCGGAGCCGGACCTGAAGCTGCGGCTGCTCCTGCTGCTAGCGGGATGGACGAGCTGGAGGCGCGGTTCGCTGCGCTGAAGGGGGCGGCGGGGCCGGAGAAGGAGGCGGCGAGGGTGAGGCTGGAGGATCTGGGAGGGGAGTCGTCGGAGGATGAGGAGGACGAGGTGGACAAGGTGATGCGGTGGGCGATGGATGCGGCGCGGCTCGACGTCGCCACGGCGGGCGCCGGCGCCGTAGACAAGGCAAAGCGCGCCGGGGCGGAGGGCGAGGAAGAGAAGGATGAGAAGAGCAGCGAGGAGGACGACGACGAGAGGCTGCAGATGGAGATGGCGAGGAAGAGGAAGGAGATGGCCAAGAGCAAGACAAAGAGCAAGTGGTTCTTCCTATAATTTCCTATGTAATAAATCACGCATTCCAATCCCATATTCTTCTCCATGATTTGTAATGTTATACGAGGCTGCACTTTGATTATTTAATCCAGAAGAACAAAATCACATGACAGTTCGGAAAACTTAAAACGAACAATCAATTCGAACAACCAGTTCATTTGCCAATATAAACTTGCGAAGCCAATCTTGCTCATTAAGCTGAGTATGTTCGTCAGATCTTAAAGCTGCTACTGGTAATTTGCACAGCTGATTTGTTGTGAGGAAAATACTGCGCAAAGAAGCAAAAAACACTTCACAAAAGCTTAGGATGAGAACCATAAAAGAAGTCAACAAAGCACACACAACTAATGTTGATATTCAGAGCACAAGTGAGCAGCTCATTATCAAATCTAGCAGATCACACAAAGAGTTAAGCCCTGGTAGTCAACAGCTCAGAGCAGAAGTGAGCAGCTCATTATCAAATCTAGCAGATCACACAAAGAGTTAAGCCCTGGTAGTCAACAGCTCAGAGCACAAGTGAGCAGCTCATTATCAAATCTAGCAGATCACACAAAGAGTTAAGCCCTGGTAGTCAACAGCACAACTATCTCACATTCCCACTTCCATAATGACATGCTACATTTTCAGTCTGGATGGAGTACAACGATTCGCGCACAATGACACGCTACATTTCAGTCTGGATGGAGTAAAGTTTCTCAAGGAAATACTAGGCGCCAGACATCTCACATCTCCCCCAGTCACTTGCCACTGCAAAACACACACACACGCACACATTTTAGGAGGCTTATCACCTGAAACTCAGAACAGAATACAAAGGATGGTGGTTGTTCTCTTACGAGTTCATCATCAAAGTTATGTTGTCACCTTTCAGGAGTATCCTACCTGCAAATCATTTAAAGACAAACATATTAGAGCATAACAATGAAATAAGGGCATGTGTTCGTGTAACAGAAAGAAAATCATTTCTGGACTGAAAAGTTACTGACCCAATGATTTCCTAGTGTTCTTCTTAATGTTGATTTCCTCAGCATCCTCAAGGACCAAGTTCATGTACTCATCAAAGCCCTGCATCATGTGCACAAAAACCAGCATAAGAACATCACACTACTAAGTAGAAATGCACACAAACAGCAGTAATAGTTTGAGGGTTAAGTGAAATAAATTGTCCAATGGGATAGTACAAGGGAGTAAAATGTCTTCCCTAACTGGATATACAAGAAAAACATAACAACGGAAGATACAGTACAGGCCAGCTACTGAATTATACATTCACATAGCCTTTTTTTCTAAAGGCAGAGGTTAAAAAAAAGGAAAATTAGAAAGAAAAACTTCACAGAAGGCTGTTTAACCAAACAGAATCACTGTGGCTAAGAGGGGGTTTAAATCCACATAGCCTTTATCAGTCAATAATTATTGGGAAAATATACAAACAAGGTGAAAACATTATGCCTCAACCAAGAACCGGCCCATGTTTTTTAAATGAATTAAGCATTTTTTACAGATTAGTCGTTAAAACATCACAAGTGACGAAAACACATCTGAGCTAACAATTATTATCCAAAACATAATACATCAGATCAGAGCAACACAGCAGAACAAATATTAAGAAAGAAATTTTGTTACACAGCAGAACATCAAGAAAGAAAAATTGTATTTAGAAAGGAAAGGTCATGCGATTGGAAAAAATTATTTAACAGCATAAGTTACGAGTATATTACATCATTTATGGATACAGGATATACCAAAAAGGCATGCAACATAAGGGGGGCCATCACCCATGCAAATGTTACTCTAGGAACCCCAAGATATTAACCAAGTACATAAGTGATTTGTTATTGTCACTAATCAGTAATCATCTATCCTTTATTTTGCAGACACATCAGTCAAAAAACACAAATAAAAACAAATATTATTTTATTACAAATCAAAACAACATATACTCAGTTACTCAGAGTTCAATACTACAACAATTAACCCAACAATCCCTAAATAAAGGCATTCTGTAAAGAAACTTTCACAAATGATCTCAAAGAAAATGAAGGCTGCAATCCCCAATTGAACACATCCTAATTTTTCAGAAATACTCATATTATCTGATTACGCATTGTGATCTTCAAATTGGGCAAATAGGTAATGCTTTCATAAGAAATCAACAGAACTCGATTGCCATTTAAAGGTATTGTTCCAGTAGTACTTTTATTGATTCCCATAACCCAAATTAAGGATTTTGATAGGTTCCAGTTATGATTGAACAAAAAAAAGAATAAACATATACATAGCATTATAACTGCCCATTAAAGTTGGAAAGAAGGCCTGAATTCTCAGCAAAATATTGGAGCAAAGCAATCGCATGTGTACAAACCAAAGTTGCCGTTCAATGTTTTTACTGACATAAATCACTTATGAAAACTACCTAGAAGTACAAACAAAAAAATCTTAGTTGAAACCAACCATTAACTTAACTGCATATGTCCAATTAGTTCTACAGTTGAGACCCTTCAAGGGTTCGCACTTCGCACCATGCTTAGATGCCAGAGAACATTTTCCCCGCTACAACTACATGACCTAATCCATAATCATGGGTGTAATTACACTACAGCTACCACTATGCGAGCAGAGGGCAATTAATTAGTGCTTAATTTTGCAATTGCGAACGCAAGGGGCAAGTCAAGGAACTCACAATGATGCGACCCTCAATCCGGAGATCCTTCTGCTCGAACAGCCAGATCTGGATGCGCGCTTTCTGCAAGGAAATAAGGAATTTCACAAATCGAATCAAATTTAATTCGCAGTGGAGGAAAGAACAGCCGGAAATTCCAATCCACTTACGCTCTGGAGGAACCTGAAGATGAGGTTCTACCGCCGCGCACGCCAACGAGGAATCCATCCACCATCCACCAACAAAGGCAAGAGAAAGCGAAACCATTAGGAACGGCGAGACACACCAGAAGAGCAAACGGGAGCATAGGGGGAGCAGACTTACGATGGGCTGGGTCATGATACGCTGGACCTTGGTGGACGCCATGGCTGCTGATGCGGCGGCGGAACTCCTCCTTCGAGCGTCTGGAAGCTTCCGGAGGCGAAGCGAGGCGAGGCGAGGCGAGGCGCGAGCGCGGCGGCGGGGCGGGGAGTCCAAACCCTAGCTAGACCTGCGACTGCGTGCGGGGGAGGCGGCGAGGAAGGGAGGAGGGTTTTGTCTCTCTATCCTCGTCGACGCGAAGGCGGCGGGCGGGGCAGGGAGGTGTGCGTTAAGATTCGTGTCACGGGATCGAACGGTGTTGGTGGCTTGCCTGATTTGGCTGTGCTGGTGGGCCTTGACAGCTGGAAACCGGAAGGGCTTTCGCCGGGATGCGGGAACCAATGGGCCGAGTTTGAGTTTCTTTTGGAAACATGAGCCGAGGTTGAGTTGATCTTACAAGGAAAAATACTAAATGCTTTTGCTAATACTCAGTAGCCCCTCCTAGGTCGCCCTCAACCCTAAGACGCCTCTCTTCATATACTCAGTAGCCGCCGCATTTAGAACTCGAGTTTGTTTTACAAGTTAGCTTTAACTACAACCGAACAGCCGCATAGCGTTGCCTTCGTGTATTGCAGACTCCACCTTCGAGTGATAGTAAGATTGTTCGCCTCTTTTTCTTGTTCGTTCTTCGATTGCGTGCAGGAATGATCTTCGTGATCAGACTGACTTTGCACCGGCAAGATTGGTAACCATCGAGAGTTGGTTCAGCGATTGCATTGGCGCTTCGAGCTCGCTCATCGTAGTCGAATCGTGAGGGTCTACTTCCACCAAATCGGATTTATCTCCACTCACTGAAAGATCGGGCACTCTGCCTCTATCAAGTGGTATCAGTTTTCCAGGTTGATCGGTGAGTTTATCCAGTGTTTTTAATTCTAATAGTCCACAAAAACCAAACAAAAATTTGTTTTTATGTTAGATCCTTGTCCCAGCAACCCTTTTAGCCTCGCACCTTCATTCAATAACTTGCTTTGTTGAGTTTGTGTGCTTTGTTCGTTCAATTGTTGCTGGTTACTTGTGATTCTATCTTTTACTTCTTATTTTGTTCTAAACCCTAATTTTTTCGCCGTCGTTTTTCTTTTCCGTTGCCTCATCAATCTCATCCCCTTCCGCCGCCAGTCCCCTTCGAGCAACTTTTCCACATCCGAGACCCATCGCGCGCACCCCCCACACACCGAGACCCATCGCGCCGACCCAAACCCCATCTCGCGTCACGGCCTTCGTGATCACGAGTGGGACTCTCCCCCGTGCGGCTCCCCTCTGTTCCCTGCCGTGTGTTGCTTTGAAAAAAAAAGAAAAAAGAGTCAAAAAAAAAGAAAGCAATAAAAAAAGGAAAGAAGTAAAAAAAAGAGGAAACAAAAAAGGAAGGGACGGGGCGGTCCACCGAGCCTCCACGAGCGCTGGTCCACCTGCGCATCTCACGCGCGTCGTGTTGTGGTCGCGATCTGCTGGGCAACGGAGCATCCGGCCTGGGCACGCCGCTCGCCCCCCCCCCGCGTGCCCTCCTTGGACACGTTCTCCCTGTCCACGCTAGCCCCCCACGTGCACTCCCTGGACACGCCACCACACCTTGGGCAACGCCGCAGCCTTTCCACCGCGCCTTTTTGTTTCCCTTGCTTGCGTTTCTTCTCTTGTTTCGCGAACACCCTCCCTTCCCCCACGTCGTGCCATCTCTTCATCTCTCTTTCTTTGGTACCATACTCTGAGTTTGGCCTTACTCTAGAGAGAGAGTATCTTTTTTTTACCGGAATACCCCTGTACTTTCGGAAAAAGTGTGTGTGGTGTTTTTCTGTTTGAGATCCTCTGTGTTCATATTATCAGTTTTGAGAACCTCTGCAAAAAAAAAAAAAAATCAGCAAAAAAAATCAGGAAAAGAGGTTTTTTTTTTGTGTGCCTTCTCCACCTTTGCCACCTCCCTTGCTTCTATCCTTTCGATTTCACTTGTTGCCAGCAGCTATTGTGACTTATTTAACACTCTTATTCAACTTTGCATTATTGTTTGATTGTGCTAATCCTTGATTTGAGTGCAACCGACCCAAAACTCCACATAGTTCTACGACGAGCAGATTTTGTTTCTCCAGGCAATCGCTCCTCCAATCTTTCACAGGTTCCACCGGTTGGTTGCAGGTTGCCCCTGTGTGCGTGGTAGGAACGGATAAGAATTTGATAACAGCACTAGTTTGAGCGTCTTGTGAGCCGTTACACCCCTGTTTTGTCGTCGATTTTGTTTTTGTGTTTGCTCTAACCATGGCAGGCGACGACAAAAGGGATGACCAGCTGCAGGACATGCGGACACGAGTTGGTGGACTTACCGCGGACATTCAGACGATACATGCACGGCTGGATTCGATGACCACTTCATCGACAGAGCGGTTCGATACATACACAACTTTTAACTTTTATAATGCTCTCAAAAAATACTATTAAATTTCAAGTTTCCAAAATAGTACTGTACTATACTTCTACAAAAATGTGGAAACCAAAGCATGATATCGGTGACCATATCCTTGCCCTAACGCCTAAACAACTTAAAACAAAAAAAAATCTAAACAACTTATGTTTGAAATCTGGTGAAGTACTATTCCCTTCTTGGCAACACTTTTCATATAATCATATGACGTCACTGTTATGATTATATACATTACAATATATAAAATACTAACAATCAAAGTGTAATGTTGGATCGATGCTGGAGGACAAAGTGGTCCCTCCTAGGGGCTCAGGAAAGCAGAGCTGATGAAGCCATAAAAACTAGATAGCTTTCACTGGCTGCCCTGTTAATTTGGGGCTCAGAGAAAGAAACATATCACTTGAACAATGTTGCTACAGTATCTCATTTACCTAAGTGAGCTAAGCAAGCCAATGAAGTAATAATTTGAGTGTATTTATTTACTGTTCTTTTTCCCCTTTGAACACGCACAACCTTTGCAACTTGAGCTAGGCAGCTAGCAGTCATACTTTGAGACGGAGGGAGTAATTCTAAGTACCTAAACTCTAAAGGGCCAGGGAGAGAATATATGTCAATATCGCCCTTTTATCCGACTCGTGTTTTTCATCCACAATTCCCACACACTGAACCCCTGACAGAGATTGGCACTCATCAGCAGTTTGCTTTCCAGATGACAACAATTAAAAGTTAAAACTTTTCTCATCGTATGGCCAGCATGCATGCACATAATCTAGGACCTAGATTATGTCTAGCTAGGGTCCATGTGGTAGCCTAGGGCTAGGGGTGGGTGATGAATTGAGTTGTAGAAGATATGTGAACAAAAGAATGGTGTGGTCGGTATTAAGCCCAGACTCATCAGCAACATTCTTGCTTGCGAATTAACTAAAACAGGGGGATTAGATATCCATCAGGGAGCTGTTCATCTACAGTGCTCTTTGTACGAGTGGCCTGCTCGCTGTACGAGTGGCCTGCTCAGTCTCACTCGCCACCCGGAGCAGCTACAGTGAAGTTGATGCTGGAGAATGAAGCCCAGGTGTGAAGGGTCATCTTCAGCTAGAATTGGAGGATATGATCACACGGATCATTGGTCCGTCGATCGATCCTCAGGGCTAGCTAGCTAGCTGCTTGTTGATTGAATTCAACGGTGTACTCGATCGCAAAACAAATTGAAATGAAATGATGGAATGATAGGGTATATATCAGCTGATTGTTGTGGACCTAGTAGCTCTTGTAGTTGGGGACACCATTGGCCTAGCTAAGGGGATGATTCTCGTAGGACAGAGCCCCTAATGGACATCGATCCAGAGGTAGAGAAAGAGAAAGAAAGAAAGAAGTGATGAGAGAGAGAGGACTGCACTACAAGAAAGGGCGACGTCTTAACCATCTCGGACAGGCTTAGTTTAACCAACTCGATCGATCTAGAGAGAGAGACAGTAAGAGAGAGGAGGGGTACGGTAAGCACGCGGTGCATTCAGATTCAGGAAACAACACCAAAAGGCTCTGGGTGTGTTTAGAGGCCAAAATTGGGATGCAAAATTGGGAGATTTTGCACGGATTTTGGGCTGAAAAGTACTATTCCGAACTGAAAAGCACTGTAGCACTTTTCGTTTGTTTGTGGTAAATATTGTCCTACCATGACCTAACTATGCTCAAAAGATTTGTCTCGCAGAATACATCCAAACTGTGTAATTAGTTTTTGAGTTCATCTACATTTAGTACTCCATGCATGTACCGACATTTTTGATGTGATGTTTGATGTGATGGGGAATCTTCTTTTTGCATAGTGTATTTTGGGGAAGTTGGGCTCCTAAACAGGGCCTCTATATAATTGGTTGGCTACAGTGTTAGGGGAGACCAGTGGGTATACTGCCTGTGTCCAAGGGCTATCTAGCTAGTCCTGTAGGGCCTTGTGTCTCTTCTGCTTCTGATGCATGCTCCTTCCCCAAGCTAGCTATCTGTCTAATCTCTCTTTGTGCTCATCATGCAGTCCCCGTCCCTGCTTTGACAAAAAGGCCTCCATCCCCTCCCTGATTGCTACAGTGAGTGGCCCTAGCTGCTGCTGCTGCTGCTGCGGGCTGATGGGCCTCACTAATTAACCGGCCGATGGCCCCCTTGGCCCCTTGTGTTAAGATTAAGGGCCTTGTTTAGTTTGCTAGAAATTCTAACGTTTTCTTCACTCTCTCTCCATCACATCACAATAAATACGCCAAAAGACATATGTTCGGAGTATTAAATATAGGTAAAAAAAATAACTAATTACACAGTTTTGATGTACTTCGCGACACGAATTTTTTGAGCCTAGTTAGGTCATAGTAGGATAATATTTACCACAAACAAACGAAACGTGCTACAGTATGCTACAGGAGTTCAAAACGTTAAAAAGATAAATTTTCCTACCAACTAAACAAGGCCAAGATTTGAGATTATATAGTTGTGTCTCTCTAAAGGTTTCTCCATATTATAATATAATGGAATGTTTGCATCAATTCACACGACTGCACGCTTGAGTTGCTTGATTTCTTTTGTTTTTTTTTCCTTTGAGGTCAAGGTATAGCTTGAGCTAGCTAGAGATGATGACCAATAAAGCTCCCGCTCCTGCAGTTGTTTTCATTTGGAATGATCATTGCCGGTTCCTAATCGGTGTCACACTCATTACTAGGGAATGGACTTTCTATCCCAACCCATAATACGGGTGATTTTTGCACCCGGTACTAAGAGTGCATTAGTACCGGGTGGAAAGGTTGCACGCCGTGGCGCCTCCCGTGACGTCCTTTAATTAGTACCAGGTGGTGGACAGACCCGGTACCAAAGGCCCCCATTTAATACCAGGTGGTCACACCAGCCGGTACTAAAGGGTCAAGTACCCTTTAGTAACGATTAGCGTCCTAGCCCGGTACTAAATGGCCCTATTAGTATCAGGCAGAAAAACCACCCGGTACTGGCTCCCGTCGGCCAACCCCCTCCCCCTTCCCTCTTTATTTTACCCGTGGCTTCCAGTCAGTCGTCTCTGTCTTCTTCATTCTCATCCTTATCTCTTTCTCCCTCTTATTTCTGGATCTCACATCTCTTCCTCGTTTTCTCTCAGGGGCGCTCAGGAAGCTGGCAGTGCACGGAGGCCAGGCCGGCGGGAGGCCAGGCCCGACAGCAGCGGGCGCAGTGAGCCGGTGCACGACGGGACGCTAGGCCCGGCCGCAACAGTGTGGCGACTGGCGAGCTAGCATGGGAGGCCAGGCCGGGCAGGCCGCGACGGAGGCCGCGGGAGGCGTGACTGCAGGCACGGCGGCCCAGCGGTGGGGACAGAGGCTGGTGTGGGTGCTAATAGCAACAAGAAAGGAAAAGAGTAAGATTTTGCAAGATTAATTGGTTGATATTTGTGTTGTTCATGCTTGTTGGATCTTGAAATTTTTAGATGTTGTTCTTGTTCATACATGTGAGAATGAATGTGTAAAATGTTATTGTAAATTTGTGATGGTGATTCGTCATGTAAGATTGTGAGATGTAAGATGTATGTAAGTGTGAGATGTATATATTATTTTCATTTGTGCATTTTTATTGAGAGATGATTCTGTGAAATTTGTGGGAACAGAAAAAAAAACAATGAAAAGAAGAACAGAAAAGAAAAAAGAAAGAAAAATGGTGCCGGCGGTGCAGAGCCCCTTTAGCACCTGGTACTAAACAACCTTTTAGTCGGGGTAAACTACCTGATACTAAAGAACCTCCTCTTTTAGTACTCAAGAGAGAATATCAGTTACTTACCCGATACTAAAAAAAAGTTCAGACCTGAACGTCGATTCTATAGTTGTGATTGCTGCATGTTCTTGGATACGGCACACTTGCGTTGCAATGATGCCGTCGGTGGTGGCGAGTGTGCTGTTTGTTAAGCTCGATAGTGGATTTGGAGGAGGCCAGCTGTAGTGTGGCTCGCCCCTCGGCCGACAGTAACGTGGATTTCTAGAGCGTGTTTAGTTCTCTAAAAATTTTTAGAGTCTCCTTTCAAAGTATAATAGGAATATTAAATTTAGACTAATTACAAAACTAATTACACAGATAGATGGGAAATCGCGAGACGAATTCATTAAGACTAATGAACTCTGCATTAGAGATTATTTAATGTAGCATGACGTTGTTTAATCATAACATAATTAGACTCATTAGATTCGTCTCGAAAAATTAGAAAGGTTATGAAATGAGATTTATCATTAATTCACGTTTAATATTTTTAATTAATATCCGAAGATTGATGAAAAAATTTTTGCGAAAGAAGGAAAGGTCAACAAGGCTAGCAGCACGTGGGATAGATGCGGAGAACGTGTGCATGGACATGTTCCCCACACGACTGTTTGAATCAATTCACACGACCGCACGCTTGAGTTGCTTGATTTCTTTTGCTTTTTTTTTTCCTTTGAGGTCAAGGTATAGCAAGCTTGAGCTACAGTTGATGACCAATAAGGCTCCTGCAGTTGTTTTCATTTGTAATGATCATTATTGTCGGTTCCTAAGGGCACTTCCAATGGAGCATTTGTGATAGTTTTTATGTGTATTAATTATCTTCAAAATTTAATATTTTGCTGATATGGTAAGAGAATTAACGAGGAAAGAGAGTGCAAATGAGAAACGATTTTCTCCTCCGGAAACCACGTCTACGAAAGCATCGAGACAGATGGAAACCGCGAAAACGCCGTTGGGGAGACTCACCTCGTTTCTTCGGGATCGAGTAAGCCGTTGCGCCGCCGCCCACGCTCTGCACATCTTCTTCCCCGCGCCCTCGCTCGCGCTTCTCCTCTTTTCTGCTGGCGTCCTCGCAGCAGGCCTCGCGGAGCCGCACCACGGCTGCGCCGCCGCATGATGACCACCTTCCTCTGCTCATCTGCCGCGTGCGTCGTGTCCAGCTGCGCGGACGGATAAGATGCGGCCGTGCAGGCGCAGCTTCCGTGATGAGGTGAAGGCGGAGTATAGCAGGCTAGCAGCCCCCATGGGTCCGCCGGGACGACCACCTCGCCTCGGCCTTGCGCGTGCGTGCGCGGGGATGCTGGCCTGGCCTGGGGCTGTACTCGTCAGTCTCATCTTGCTTGCTCTGCCAGTCAAAAGCTTCCCCATCCCTCTCGTACGTTCTGAATGTGTGTTGAATGGACAAAATATTAGCTGTTTTCTTTGCTAGCGTGAGAGACTACACAAATAGATGGCACAAATGATCCATCTCTTTTTTCTGCTGCATTTAATTTATCTTTTTGATGAACATGTTATGGAAACTATGGATTGGGAAGGAGTAGTTTCTTGTGCAGTATCCTATGTTATGGAAACTAGTATGATTTCTTCTATTGGCACTGCCCTAATCGGTGTCACACTCACTACTATCACTACGAGAGAAATCTGACTTTCTATCCCAGCTCATAGTACCGGTGATTTTTGCACCCGGTACTAAAGGGTGTATTAGTACCGGGTGGAAATGTTGGATGCCGTGGTGCCCCCGTGACATCCTTTAGTATTGGGTGATGGCCAAACCCGGTACCGAAGGTCCCCATTTATTACCAGGTGGTCACACCAGCCGGTACTAAAGGGTTTTTGACCCTTTAGAACCGGTTTAGTGTCTAGTCCGAAACTGGCTCCCGCCGTCCAACCCTTTCTCCCTTCCCGTCCCCTTTATTTTACCCGTGACTTCTAGTCAACCGTTTCTGTCTTCTTCATTCTCATCATTATCTCTTTCTCACTCTTATTTCTGGATCTCGCATCTCTTCCTCATTTTCTCTCGCGGGCGCTTTGGAGGCTGGCGGCGCACAGAGGCCAGGCTCGACACAGTGGGCGCGGTGAGCCGACGCGCGACGGGAGGCCAGCCCCGACACACGGCAGGAGGCCATGCCCGACCACGATGAACAGACGCAGGCAAGGCCCGACCGCTGCAGAGGTCGGTGGGAGGCGCGACCACGAGCACGACGGCCCAGCGGTGGGGACAGAGGCTGGTGTGGGTGCTGATAGCAACAAGAAAGGAAAAGAGTAAGATTTTGCAAGAGTAACTGGTTGATATTTGTGTTGTCATGCTTGTTGGATCTTGAAATTTTTAGTTGTTGTTCTTGTTCATACATGTGAGAATGAATGTGTAAAGTGTTATTGTAAATTTGTGATGGTGATTCATCATGTAAGATTGTGAGATGTAAGTTGTATGTAAGTGTCGGAGTTCTCAACCGCCGGCAGTAAATTTGTATCGAATCGTGTGTCGGATCCGGATGGTCAACACGGGAGACACAAGGGTTTTATACTGGTTCGGGCCTCCGAGGAGTAATACCCTATGTCCAGTCCCGAGTACTCGTGTTCCTATGCCGGGGGTGTCTGTAGTAGGGGTTACAAACTTGGTGATCGGTCATCCTCATGTACGTTGCACCCCTCCCCCTTTTATAGTCACAAGAGTGAGGGGCAAAGAAGGAAAACGAAAATAAGCTACAGTGCCATGGCGTCGTGAAGTCTTTTCCGTCATTGATGTCCGTCAGGCGGCGTGGGTGTCAGTGTTTTAGACACCGAGCCTACGACAGGGTACCCGAAGTAGTAGATTATGCGGTGGGGCTCGCCGAGATCAGGAATACGATGGTGAGACATGGGGCACACAATTAGACAGGTTCGGGCCGCAATGTGCGTAATACCCTACGTCCTGTATGCTGCGTGACTCTGTATTGACTGCGTATGTTTTGAGAGGGGTCCCTGCCTCGCTTTATATGCCAGGGAGGCAGGGTTACAAGTCGGATTGGTATAAGGGTACTATTCGAGTAGGACCCGGAGTAGCCTATACAAGGTATGGAAAGCTATCCTAGTCATAGTACAAGTCCTTGTCCATCTTGTCTTGCCTTGTGGTCCACGGTACCAGCACCGTAGCCCACTAGTCGAGTAGTCTAGGTGTACATGAACTCATCTCCCGGGTATGGCCCACAATGTGTTGGTGGGCCCAGGGATGCCCGGTCGACAAGCCCCCGAGTACTTTGTAGTCGAGTGCGATGCTCCAAGTAGTCTTGAAGGTCTCTACGAGGAGTTCCCAAGCGTCCTCGAGTTCTACAAGCTTCAATCTTCAATAGTACTTGAATCATCACGAGGCTGGAAGGTACTCCAGCTAACTCCACGAGTAGTCTTGAAGTCTTCTCGAGTTGTTCCCAAGCGTTCCCGAGTACTTCCCTTGAAGGTCTTCAATAATACCCGCTTCGTTCTTAAAATATTTGCATCAAAAATCCATATGGAAATGCGATTACTGAAATCGCATTCCATATGGAATGTAGCCCCCGAGCCTTAGTTCGAATCCAAGATTCAAGCTGAGGGTCAATCATCTACTCTTTGATCTTGCTCCGAAAAATCCTCAGAAAATCCGAAGAAATAATATAGGAATGCGATTTGCAAAAATCGCATCCTATATGGATGTAGCCCCCGAGCCTTATTTCGAATTGACAATTCAAGCTGAGGGTCAATCAGTAGTCTTCATCAAATAATCCCGTAAAATCCTGAGAAAAACTGAAGGACACGTAGCATGGAGCCCCCGAGCCTTGAGTCAAGTACTTTCTCGAATTGAAGGATCCAATCTGACT
Organism: Cenchrus fungigraminus; assembly: GCA_036936925.1. Classification (NCBI taxonomy): domain Eukaryota; kingdom Viridiplantae; phylum Streptophyta; class Magnoliopsida; order Poales; family Poaceae; genus Cenchrus; species Cenchrus fungigraminus. The sequence continues at coordinate 46,736,129 of CM072769.1, read as the reverse complement.
GTAGAATAGTGGCCTGAATTCAGTGAACTGTAGCTGAGTGAAATCCAATTCCATCTAGTAGTCAAGCCCCCGAGATGGAGCCGAGCAGGTCTTAGATTTTAGTCCTCTGACTTAGCTAAAATTTTGCCTATGTGAAACCAATCGTTGAATACGAAGGGTCACCAGGTCAAACCGTTTAGGGTTTTGGTTTTATAAATACCCGAAGGGGTATCCCTTAGGGTTTCATTGCTTCCATTCGCCCTTAGATCCAGAAAACCTTAGCATCTGTAGCCGCCACAGAGCTCAAGCACCCACTTTGCCAAGAGTTTGCGCCTCCACCCCCTCGCAGCCCTCGAGTCGATGCGAAAGAAGACTCTCGTTACTGACAGGATGAAGCCAGCGCCGTCCAAGGGTCAGAAGAAGAAGTCCGACCGCGGCAAAAATTAGTTGTCGGAGCCGAAGTACAAAACAGTGGTCATCACGAAGCCCCCGAGTCAAGCCGTCTCTTGGAAGAAGTCCAAGATGAGGGAAGAAGATATCAAGGCCCTCGAAGCCGGCGGGTTGCTACGCGAGAAGGCGATTGCCGGTTGGAGCTCTGCCGCTGGAGATGCGTGGCCGATGGAGAAGAGCCCGGATGAGATCCCGATGTTCGGCCACTTCGTCGAGCGTGGGTTGACGCTGTCGTCATCAGATTTCTTCCGCGGCTTCCTCGACTTCTTCAAGCTGGAGCACGTACACCTCAACCCCAACAGCATCTTCCAGATTGCAGTGTACGTGCACTTTTGTGAAGCCTTCCTCGGAATCCGCCCTCACTGGGCTTTGTTTAGGAAGATCTTTCGTTTGAAGATGTAGCCCAACGCCAACTTCCCAGTTGTAGTTTGTGGAGCCGGTGTGCAGATGCGCCAGAAGGCGCAAGAGTTGTACTTCAAGTACGACTTGATTGACTCCAATCAAGATTGGAAGAACAAGTGGTTCTACATTGAGAACGCCTCGCCTCAGCTGCGAAGCCAAGCATGTTCGCGCCAGTATACGACAGGCTCTGGAAGGATGAACCAACGATGCAGGAGTGCATCCAGATCCCCAAGCTGCTGGCGAAAATTGCGCAGAAGAAGGCGCAAGGCTTGACAGCTGAACGGGTAGCCTTCAGCTTCATGAAGCGACAGGTACAACCCTTGATGCAGCGGGAGCATCTCGGGTTCGAGTACACTGGAGCGGATGATGACTCCAGGCTATCTGCTGAAGAGATCAGTGATGATCTCGTTATGGAAAGGCTGCAGAAGATCTTCAAGAATCTTCACGGAATTCCTACAGCCGTCCGTGAATATAGTGCCGACAATCCTTCGCGCATGGTAAGTTTCCGAGAACTAGCCCCCGAGTACTTATTGTAAGTAGTCGTGTAGCTAACAATTGCCTTGTTTTGCAGGAGGATGTCTTGAAATTTGTGTCCATTCCCCCTCCTCATCCCCAAGACCCACTATAAGCGCCGGAGGGAGAGCCAACCAGAGTGGAGGCTCAAGCCCCCGAGAGTAGTCAATCTGCTCAAGGGGAAGAAGAAGAAATCTTGGTGGAGGACGCCTCCTCAAGCGATGATGACGACCTAACACTTCAACAACGCTTTGAAGTGAAGGGCCATTATGGATACTCTGGGGCACCCATCCCTAGTGGCCTTGCTGCAAGATCATCAAAAAGACCAGCATCATCTCTTGCAGATGATGTGACTCTGCCGCCGCGGAAGAAAAGGATCACGGTGGGGAAGCAGGCCGTAAAGAAGATCTCAGGCCTCCCCTGCATTACAGTAAGTGTTGGAGAACTCTTAAGTAGTCGATGTCGTATTGAGTACTTGTTCTCTGCTATAATGCCTTGATTTTTGACTTGTGCAGGTTATCGAGAGTGTATCCAATGTACCCTCGAGTAGCCCCCCAAGAATAACAGAACCCGAGGTGGTTCCAGCGTCGACCATGGAGACGGTGGCGCATGAGAAACAAGAAGCCGCGGTACCAGGAAGTGTGCTGCCGGTGGAGAGTGTGCCAGAGGTGCCGACAGCACCTTCTTTCTTCGACATGCTGGGGCCGAAAGTATTGGTGCCTCGAGCTGCTCTGTAAGTACTCAAGTTCTCGAGTACTTATTAATATTGCTTGCTTTGAATTTGCTGACCAACTTGTTGATGCAAAAAATCCACTGATGTAAAGTGGGGTGTCTCTGGAAGTGGTGCTGCTGGAGGAGACCAAACTCCTCAAGAACAACAAGAAGATGTACTTCCAGAGCGCCAAGAAGTACCCGCTGAAGCCGATGCTGCAGAGGCACTGCGCCTCCTTTGGAGCGACGTAGTCAAGGCAGCGGTGGAGGCAGCTTCCAAGCCTAGGGCTAAAGATCCTGATGATATTGAAGTCGTGGCAAATGAAGGCTTGGAGGCTGACCCAGAAGCCGTACTACGCCGTGAAGAAATCCCGGTTGCCGAAGCCCCCGTGCGTCAAGTAGATGCACAACTGGCGCTTGAGGACAACCCAGAAGATCGCATAGTATCGCACGAGCCACTCATTGTAGACCCGGCTCCTCTGCGCAGTGCTGCGAAATACTTTGCAGCGAGCACAAGTACTCAATCCATGGCAGAAGGTTTTATGCCTTATGACGACTCATGCCTGGACGATGATAACTTGCAGGCTCACAGTGAGATGTTCCGCAGCGTCGAGAAGCTATTCGCGGTAAGTGTGTAGTCTCTTGAAGAGTACTTTTCAGTTAAAGATATCCTGCCTCTGACTTTTGAGTTGTTGTTGTCTTTGTAGGAAGTAGTCAAGCAGTCGAAGCGCAAGACTCGGCTGCTTGAACAACATGCGGCGGACATCGAAGAGGTCACGAGGCTCAGAGAAGAACTTAAGCAGCAGAAAGCTTTTTCTCTGAAGCTGCAAGAGAAGCTTGATGCCAGCACCGTCGAGTACCACAATGAGATCCAGAAGCTGACGGCGAAGAAGGATGACGTCATTGGGAAGAACAAGTCTCTGCGCCAAAAGAATAAAGGTAATCTCCCTTTCTGAATTCATTGTTGAGTACTTTTGTTCTTTCACACCGCTTTTGATAAGTAGCCTTGATCCTTTGCAGAGCTGACGGAAGAGGTCGACAAGTTCAAGAATAAGGCACTGGACTGGCAGTTGGCCTTTAACCGCGAAGAATTAGCTCATATGGATCTGAAGGAGGACTATAAGGTGCGGTGCTTCGAACTTGAGCGTGAAATGGAGATCCGCCTAGCGGGCTGGAATGACTTGTTGACTTGCATGCAGTCGTTGAAGTTCAAGATTGAAGAAGCCGAAGGCCTGCGCTCAGAGTTGAAGGCTTTGATAGAAGCAGCCGAGCCAGTGGCGAATCTTTTCGAGCCTAGAGTCGCTGGAGTTCAGCCTCGACCACTTGTGGAGAGGTTGAAGGACACGCCGAAGAAGATCCTGGAATATGCCCAAAGGCTGGCTTGCTCGATCCCAAATCAAGTCTTGAGCTTGATCAAGTCCTTCTATGCCGAGGCAGACCTCACAGTCATCATGAATGGCAGATCTGGAGATTGCACCGATGACCAGCTCAACGAGTTGATGCAACAGACTTCTCCAATCGCGGAAGCAGTCTCCAAGTTCATCGATCTCCGTTAGATGTACCTGTAGAGTAGAAACACTAGGGAAAGACAAGTGTAATCTCGAACAAGTGTTTATGTAATATAATTGAAAACTTTGAGTAAATCAATTATCTGGATCCCTTGTATGCTTATGTGTTGGTCAAGTACTCGAGTTGGTATTGAGTGTAAGGCTGCAAAAAGAGATACGATACACGAGGAGTACTCAAGTGTATAAATGTTCCGAAGAACGTTAACTTAAATCGTGACGAGTTGAACACCTTAGCTGTAGCAGCGTAAAAGAAGGTTTTGTCATGAAAAAAGCAAACAGTAGTAACAAGTCGGTGTAGAGTAGCAACTTGAACTAAACACATTGTACAGAGTTTACAATGTCTTAAGTACCTCTGAGGCTTATTAGCCTAGTGAGAGAGTACTCGAAAAGAACTTATTCATAACGAGTTGAACACCTTAGCTGTAGTAGCGTAAAGAAGGCTTTGTTATGAACAAGTAAAGGACAGTAACAAGTCGGTATAGAGTAGCAACTTTATTACTGAATACATTGTACAGTGTTTACAATGTCTTAAGTACCTCTGAGGCTATGAGCCTAGTGAGAGAGTACTCGCAAGGATGTTCCGAAGAACGAGTAAGACCGTAGGGGACAGTGTGATGAACTCATCCTTGCTGTAGCAGCAACTTGTATGAGAGTTCCACTGAGACCCTACCAGAAAGGTGTTACTCTAGGCCGAAGCCTCTTATTGAAAAATAGAAACATGGACAGCATGTGCCACTTATTGTTCTACACGACACAGGATCGTCTGGAGAGAGTTATCATGACTCCCTACGAGGTCGCAGAATGAGACTGCCTGGAGAGGGTTGATGAAGCCCCCTGCGGGTGCTCGCAGCTGAAAGCCACGAGAAGATACAGCCGAAACTATTTGGAGAGGATTATCTTGATCCCCTACGAGTGGTGACAACCGTAGCTGTCTGTTGAGTGGTTGCAACCGAAGCTGCCTGGAAAGAGTTGATGAAACCCAATACGAGTTGTCTACAGCCGAAGCCGTCTGGAGAGGGTTGTTGAAACCCCCTACGGGTAGAAGCGACAAAGCTGGTCGATGTTCCAAGAGTTGTCGACTTCCTCGCCTTCTAGAGTTTGAAGACGATATGAGCCTGGGCCGGTAACCTTTGCGACAGAGAAAGGACCTTCCCATGGCGAGTTGAGCTTGTGTAGTCCTGTCGTATTCTGGATGCGACGGAGGACTAAGTCACCAACGTTGAAGGAGCGTTCCTTAACGTTGCAGTCATGGTAACGGCGAATCTTCTCAAGGTATCGAGCGGATTGAACGAGAGCATTGTAGCGAGCTTCTTCGAGACTGTCGACATCTGTCTGTCTTGTTTCTTCAGCTACACCTTCTTCGTTCTGATCAACCGTCGGAGAACGCCACATGACATCAGCAGGCAAAACGGCTTCAGAGCCGTAGACCAGGAAGTAAGGTGACTGCCCTGTGGGAGTAGTAGGCTGAGTGCATAGCCCCCAGAGTGCATTGGGTAGTTCCTTGATCCACTTGCCGCCCTTGGTATTTGCTGCGTCATACAGCCGCTTTTTGAGATCATCGAGTATCATCCCATTGGCACGTTCCACTTGGCCGTTGGCACGTGGATGAGCGACGGAGACGTACCGGACGTCAATTCCACTATTCTCGCAGTACTCCCAGAACTGGTGATTGTTGAAATTCGAACCCAGGTCTGTGATGATGCGGTTAGGGAACCCATAGCGATGTACGATTTCATCCAAGAAGTCGAGGACACGATCAGCCTTGGGACAGGTGACAGGCTCGACCTCAATCCATTTGGTAAACTTGTCGATAGCCACCAGAACTCTGTTGAATCCCCCTGGTGCATTTGGGAGAGGACCAATCATATCCAGCCCCCAGCAAGCGAAAGGCCAAGTTGGTGGAATCGTGATAAGCTTGTAGGCAGGAATGTGTTGTTGCTTGGCGAAGAATTGGCATCCTTGGCATTTTTTGACTAGTTCCTCTGCATCAGCAAGAGCTGTAAGCCAGTAAAAAGCACGTCTGAACACTTTTCCCACCAAGGTGCGGGAAGAAGCGTGATTGCCACAGATTTCTTTATGTGTCTCCTCCAAGATTTCCTTACCTTCTTCGCGAGAAACGCACTTCATGAGTACATCAGAGCTTGCGCCTCACTTATAGAGTTGATCTCCGACTAGAACATAAGCCTTGACGCGGCGTGAGATGCGCTCGGCTTCTGACTTGTCATCAGGAATCAACTGATGTTTAATGTAGTCGATAAAAGGAACTCTCTAGTCCACATCAATCATAAGCACTTCTCGATCAGGTTGAACTGAAGTAGTCGTTGGTGCAGATGATTGCTCCGGAATTAATGGTTTGTGGAGTTCATGGACGAAGATTCCAGCTGGCACTTGAGCTTGTGTAGATCCCAGCTTCGACAAGACATCCGCAGCAACATTGTTGTCGCGGACCACATGATGGAACTCGAGACCATGAAATTTGTTCTCAAGTTTGCGTACTTCCTGACAATATGCATCCATATTCTCAGCATTACGATCCCAAGAATCGTTGACTTGATTGATAACCACCAAAGAATCACGATAAATAAGTAGTCGTGTAATGCCAAGAGAGACTGCAAGGCGTAGACCATGCAGTAGAGCTTCATATTTAGCTTCATTGTTTGAGACCTTCCAGAAGATCTGCAGAATATATTTGAGTTGCTCGCCCTTGGTGGAAATCAGAAGTACCCCGGCACCAGCACCCTCCAATTTGAGGGAACCGTCAAAGTACATGACCCAATGTTCTGGACGCTCAATTGGAGTTGGGACTTGATTTTCCCGCCACTCAGCCATAAAATCAACCAAGGCTTAAGACTTGATAGCAGTGCAAGACTTGAACTCGAGCGATAGAGCACCAAGCTCTACAGCCTATTTAGAAATCCTTCCTGTGGAATCCCGGTTGTGCAATATCTCGCCAAGCGGGTAACTAGTGACCACAGAAATCTTGTACTCGTCGAAGTAGTGGCGGAGCTTCCGTGAAGTAATCAGAACCGCATAGAGTAGCTTATGTACCGGAGGGTAGCGAGCCTTGGATTCTGAAAGTACTTCACTGACGAAATAGACAGGCCTCTAGACAGGGTAGCCATGGCCTTCTTCCTACCGCTCAACGACAATAGCAGTACTAACGACATTAGTAGTCGCAGCAATATAGAGCAAGAGCTCTTCATTGGGCAGAGGAGCTGTGAGGACTGGAGGCTTGGATAAGAACTCCTTGAGCTGAGAAAGAGCTTGATCAGCTTCAGTTGTCCATATAAACTTCTCCTTCCGCTTGAGTAACTTGAAGAAAGGTAAACCCCGTTCTCCAAGTCATGAGATGAAGCGATTAAGTGGCGCCATGCAACCAGTAAGCTTCTGGACATCTTTGATAGTAGTCGGAGCTTGCATGTTGGAGATGGCAGTAATCTTCTCGGGGTTTGCTTCGATGCCACGATGGCTGATGATGAACCAGAGTAGTTTTCCAGATGATACGCCAAAGATGCATTTGTTGGGGTTGAGCTTCCATTGGTACTCACGTAGTGAAGCGAAAGTTTCCTCAAGATCCGTGATAAGCATGTTTGGATCCCTAGTCTTGACAATGATGTCATCCACGTATGCTTCCACATTCTTGTGAAGCTGCTTCTTGAAGCACGCTTGGATAGCCCTTTGATATGTAGCACCAGCATTTTTCAACCCGAAGGACATTGTTGTGTAGCAATAAGCACCAAATGGGGTGATAAATGCAGTCTTCTCTTGATCAGATTCCTTGATTGCAATTTGATGATATCCCGAGTAGCAATCCAGGAAACAAAGTAGAGCACAGCCCACCGTAGAGTCAATGACTTGATCAATCCGCGGCAACCCAAAAGGATCCTTGTGGCAATGCTTATTGAGATCAGTGTAGTCGACGCACATCCTCCAATTGTTAGAATTCTTCTTCCTGACGAGCACAGGGTTAGCAAGCCATTGCGGGTGAAAGACTTCCCGGATGAAGCCGCCCGCGAGTAGTTTGGCAGGCTCTTTCTTGATAGCAGCCCTACGATCATCAGCAAAGCGACGAAGGTGTTGTCTCTTGGGGGTAGTGTTAGGATCGATGTTGAGTGAGTGCTCGATCAACCTCCTGGGCACACCGGGCATGTCAGATGGCTTCCACGCAAAGATATCACGGTTAGCCCGAAGGAAGTTGACGAGCGCATCTTCCTATTTAGGATCAAGCTGTGCACTGATCATGGTTGTCTTGCTACTATCACCAGTACCGAGGTCAATGGCTTTGAGCAGGACATCACCAGACGGTGCAGGCTTGGTGTTGTTGTCAGTCTTCTCAGGAACCTCCAGCTCGCTCGGAGCAAGCTTTTTAGTGGCAGTGAAGACTTCCATCATTGCATTGGGTACTTGAGTAGTCGAGGCAAGTTCTACGGCTTCTGTATCGCAGTCGTAAGAACGCTTCAGATCCCCTTGCAATGAAAGAACTCCTTTGGGGCTTGGCATCTTGAGAACCAAGTACACATAGTGCGGGATAGCCATGAACTTAGCGAGACCGGGCCTACTGAGGATGGCATGGTAAGAAGTCTCGAAGTCAGCAACCTCAAACTTGATGTACTCGGTGTGGTAGTGATCCTTAGTCCCAAAGGTAACGGGTAGTACAACTGAACCCAAAGGAACAGCTGCGTTGCCCGGGATGATACCATAGAACGGTGAGTTGGTCTTGGTAAGCATATTAGTGATATCCAGGCCCATCTTCTTCAAAGTCTTGGCGAACAGGACGTTGAGACCGCTGCCACCATCAATGAGAACCTTAGTAAGCCTAGAGCCTGCCACCACTGGATCTAGAACGAGAGGATATCGTCCTAGCTTAGAGAAACTAGTCCATTGATCCGCCCTCGAGAAGGTAATGGGGGTTTCGGACCACTTGAGAAAAGTGGGAGCTGCTGGTTGGATGGACATGATCTCCCTGAGTGCTAGCTTTTGCATGCGCTTGGTTGGAATTCCACCAAATATGACATTGACAGTATTGGAGGGGTTCTGGAACCCAGTGTCTTTGTCTGTGTTAGCCTTCTTCCCCTTGTGTTTGCGGAATTGCGGGTTTGGGTGTGTTGGTTCGGGTGTGTTTTTCAACGCATGTCGAAGTTGGTAATACTGCTCTGTAGTATGATCGCCCTCTGGGTGCCATGGGCATTTCTGCTTGGTCAATGTTGCCCAGTGAGGATCATCTTCAGGCTTGGCGGTAGTTTCCATGGCAGCAACAGTGTTGTCGGGCTTGCGCTTGCGATTAAGATTGCTCGAGTAGTTATTACCCTGGCGGTTGCCCTGCTGTTGCTTGCCACTGCTGCTTCCTCCAGTATTATTATTGTTGTTGTTGTTCTGGTTGTTGCGAAGATGCTTGAACCGATTCCGAGCCTTGTCTTCCTCGTCTGCCCAATGAGTGATCATCTCCTTGAGCTTGGTGATGTTGGCTAGGTGAGCACGGGCGAAGTCTTGGAAAAGCCTATCATCATAGAAACCATCCTGGAAGGTATCAATGACTTCTTTCTCGGTGACATCAACAACAGTAGCCATTTTCTCAAAGAAGCGGCGCATGTACTCACGAAGAGTCTCGCCTTGTTTTTGTTTAATCAGGGCAAGGTCCATCCTGGTACCATGACGGCCCAAAGAACCCGCAAAGTTGCTGGTGAAGCAATGCTTGAGTTGTCCCCAATTGTCAATGAAACCACGTTTGAGAGACTCAAACCATGTGAGGGGTTCTTGCTCGAGGACAAAAGGGAAATAGATACACTTGGTATCATCATTGCCTCCGGCATTGGAGATGGACAGAGCATAACAGCGCAGCCACTGCCTTGGATCTTGCTTGCCATCATACTTAAAGATGCCGTAAGGTTTGAATTTCTCCGGAAGAAACAAAGGTTGAAGTCGAGGTGAGAAAGCAGGGAAGGAATCAGAATCAACATCCTTTTGCTTCTCACGCTCAGCACGTCTGGCGTTAATAGTTGTACGAGAGTCGTAGTGAGAGTCTCCCGACTTGCTACCATCATCGCCTTTGCCCTTGTTGCTAACCTCCGGATGTGTGCGTTGAGGAGTGGGGGTGGTACGATGAGCACCGCCACTGCTGCCATGGTGACTAGGAGCACTGGTATTCTGGCGTAGCATAGTGTAAGCTAGCTCAGCCAGCTTTGTGACTTCGGCAGCCGCCCTGTCACGAGGTATAGAGCGACCGAGTAGATTGATTGTGTTGATAGCTTCCTCTGGAGTGCGATATTCACGAGTAGCAACCGCCTCTAGAGCCTCTTGAAGATTACGGGTAGGTAGAGCTTCCGTGAGTTCCTGATGAAGAGTTGCTCGATCAGCATTGCGTTGGCGATGTGCAGTCTTGGCCTCCGCGGTTTCATCAGCGGGAGCATTGGCAGAGAGTTCATCATCAGATACATCATCCGGGTAATGATAATTGGCACGATGCCCTTGCGGAGTAGTTGCATCAACGACAAACACTTCTCGATGCGATGAATAAGTACCCGTACTCTGAATGAGCTCAGTATCAGTATCATAATCAACAAGCTTGGTGCCTTCCTGGAAAGGTAAGTTGTCGAGACAGGTGATAAAGCGCTCCTGATCATCCAAGGTGAGATCAGCAGGCACATGCTCAGGCCAGTAGACGAATCTACCCTTAGGTGTCGATGTGATCACCAGTTCTTGAGCAGGGCCAGACAGTTGTTGTACTTCATCAGAATCCGAACCGTAGTCAAACTCGAACTCAGATGAGTCCGAAGAGTAGTCGAGGTTGACGTCCGAATCCGAAGAGTACTCGAGCACGATCTTCGGGCTAGGGCACATGAGGCGCTTCAATGCGGCTTGGTAAGCGGCACTAACATGGCGATGACCGAAGAGAGGTGGTGCTGGGATGCTATCCAGGCTGAGTGGAAGCTGTGAAGCCGAAGGGAGCAACTCAGGCTGAATAGGAGACGAAGTCGAGTTGTACTCGGACTCCGACTCGAGTTCTCTGTGCGTGTCAGATATTGAAATTTCACCAAAATTTTCAACGAAATCCTCCATCGATACTTGCGTAAGCGTCGAGGACTTGAGCTTTGACTCCGAAGTTGGCGCTAAGAAAAGCAGGAATGATCCGGCGTCATCAGCAACACAAACCCAAGAGCCGAAGACGAAGGTGTCGCCTTGCTGGAAAGCGACGGTCGGCTTGATGATGACGAGAGCCATCAAGTTCGCCAGTGGATCAACAGCAAGAGCCCCTACCTGGCGCGCTAGCTGTCAGTGTTTTAGACACCGAGCCTACGACAGGGTACCCGAAGTAGTAGATTGTGTGGTGGGGCTCGCTGAGATCAGGAACACGATGGTGAGACACGAGGCACACAATTAGACATGTTCGGGCCGCAATGTGCGTAATAACCTACGTCTTGTATGCTGCGTGGCTCTGTATTGACTGCGTATGTTTTGAGAGGGGTCCCTGCCTCACCTTATATGCCACGGGAGGCAGGGTTACAAGTTGGATTGGTACAAGGGTACTATTCGAGTAGGACCCGGGTAGCCTATACAAGGTATGCAAAGCTATCCTAGTCATAGTACAAATCCTTGTCCGTCTTGTCTTGCCTTGTGGTCCACGGTACCAGCACCGTAGCCCACTAGTCGAGTAGTCCAGGTGTACAGGAACTCATCTCCCGGGTATGGCCCACAATGTGTTGGCGGGCCCAGGGATGCCCGGTCGACAGTGGAAGGGCGCTGAGCATTGATGTCGTCGGAGGCCGCCGCGTGTGCTGTCACCACTGTTCGTTCCGGGCACTTGGCACCTCCTCCGAGTAGCTCACATAGTGACTCAGCCCTCTTGAGTACGTTTTAGGCTCGCCACGTTATGGCCTAAGAGCTGGTAGATGGTAATCGAGTGCCTGTTCTGACGGGGTGGCGTGCAGCTGGCGTTGGATGTGACGGCATGTCTGAGGTCGAGGGGGGGTGTACTGTGCGCCATTACAGCCCCTGCCGTCCTCCCGTCGCACCAGCTGTGGTCTTTGCATGGCGTGGAGAACGGTGTCACGCGTGTCGTCGCGGAGAAGCTTGGGGGGCGGGGGCGGCACCACGTTCGTGTGGGGCCCCTGCCCCACGCTCCGGCCCCTCCGTGGGGACTCCGCCTTAGTCGGAGACGGAGATTATTCGTGCGAACGAGTAGTCGGAGGTGAGGCGGCGTGTACTCGGAGACAACGTGTTCTCGTGCGAGGCGGAGAGTACTCGTTCGGAGCGGAGGGTACTCGGAGCTTAGGCGAACTCGTGCGAGGCGGAGAGTACTCGTGCGAGGCGGAGAGTACTCGTGCGAAGCGGAAGATAGTCGGAAGTGGGGAAGTCTTGTCAGTGAGGGTCTTGACAAAGATCTGCATCCCTCCCTGTCCTGGATCTTAGCCTTCACATTGTCAATGGTGTCAAGGACTCCATCTTCGAGGTAATTAGCTCGTTGCTTAGGGAGCCCTAATCCAGGCCCTCGTCAGTAGCCCCCGAGCCTGTGGTGGGAGTCATGGACTCGCTCGCAGGCTCTGCGTCGGGGAAATGTTATAGTTGTTGTTTCTTGATATAGTCGGTGTGTGCGCACGAGCGCATCCGCCGGATGTAGCCTCCGAGCCCATGAAGGAGTTGTAGACTCGTTTATGGGGTTTTGAATTTTGAAATGTTGTTGCCTCGAAATCTCCGGTGATGGCGGTTGTGGCAACATCAGTAGCTATGTCTACTCCGCCGGTCGTGGCTGACGTGGCGATGGTGACGGTTGGAGGGGACAGGGCGTGGCTGATTCAGACCTGCGGCTCCACTCAGTATCGAACCGTCACACGGGCGTGCCTCTGTTGCCTCGGGGGATGCGCCCGCCAAACGGGTGGTTTTGCGGCGTGGTGGGGCCGGCATTAAATGCCGGCGGCCACATTTGCCCCTTACAAACCGCGCCGGTTGAGCTCCGTACTTTTTCCCCGATTCCTTGCTCTTGCCAGTGCTGCTCGCTCATCTGCTCCTAACCCTTGCGCCGCCGCCACCACTGCTTCATCCTTCTTCTCGCCCTCGAGCTCGATCAGGTGCCATGTCGAACTGGACGCGCTCCAATGTTCCCCGCTCGATCCTCCAGCAGCTCGTGGCTGCCGGTCAGCTGCCGGTCCTCACTGCCGCCGAGGAGTGGAAGGTTCCGGGCAGCGAGTCGGTGCCGCACCCGCCGGAGGGCTATGTCGTCTCGTTCGTGACATTCCACGAGCGGGGCTTCACCATTCCGGCCGGTCGGTTCATCCTCGCCGTCCTCTCCGAGTACCAGCTGCAACTCCACCACCTCAACCCCAACAGCATCCAACAAAAGGCGGCATTCGAGGCGCTGTGCGAGGGGTACTTGGGAGTGGGCACCCATTGGCACCTCTTCCGGTACTTCTTCAAGTTCGTGTGCCTGAAGGACAAGTCGATCCCGGGCACCCTTGGATGCGCCAATCTTCAGATGAAGACAAAGAGGGGTGAGGAGTACATCTCCGGCACGCTGACGAGCTCCAACAGCGGCTAGCACAAGGGGTGGTTCTATCTCAAAGACTGCCCTGAGTATCTGCTGCCGAAGTATACCGGCTCCTCAATCGCCGAGGCGCCAGCGAACTGGAGCTACGGGCCCCCAGAGACGGAGGTGGAGAGGTTGCTCGGGGACTGCTTTCTGGTGCTGGCCAAGCTGCGCAACACCAGGGTCGACCTGGTGACTGTCATTGGCCAGTACCACACGCTGGGGGTCATCCCGCTCCAGCGGCGCCGCCTGCGCATCTGTCAGATGACGCCGGACCGCGGTCCCTTCGTCGGGACCGTGTCTACGCCCCGGCTCCCTATGTTGGATGAGATCCAGCGTCGTGTGGGGCAGGCAATTGGGAAGGCCGGCTACTCGTGGCCGCCGCCCCAACTCCTACCCATGCTCCCCCACGAGGGGACCAAAGATTTTGTAAGTCTTTCTTTCTTCTGATTAACGCTCCGACTATTTCGCAGTCTTTGTGTTGATTCTCGTCTTCTTCCTTGCTTTTAGTTGAGGCCTGCGGCCCCTCTCCCCGCGAAGCCGCCTCTTCTTGAGGACGCGATACTGAATCGCGCCCAGGTAGCTGCGGATAGGAGGAGGGCCGCCCGTAAGGCCTAGCACAAAGACAAGGAGATCGCGAAGCGCGAGCAGAACGACCGCCGCGCTAAGCGCAGGAAGATGAGAGAGGGCACCGTCTCCTCGGATGAGGACCCTTCATCGTCGCCCCCCTGGTCCGGTGATGATGGTGGCGCCAGCGTCGATTGGAACGCGCTGTCGTCTCCGTCGCCCCCTTCCCAGCAGCAGGCCGTGTGGTCCAGCTCGAGGCAGCAGCTGGAGCCTGCTGCCCAAGAACAGGGAACGAGCTCCAGCTTGCACCCGCCTCCACGTCCAGACCAAGAGGATTGGGGGGTGACCCACTCCCGGCCGAGCCCCGGCGGCCAGGAGCAGCGGAGGGAGAGGAGGAGGTCACCGCGGCGAGACGACTCGCCCAGGCGTTTGGGGGACCGCAGCTCGTCCTCTCGCCGTCCCTCTAGTGACTCGTCGCGGCGAGGGTCGCACTCCCCGAGAAGGCGGTCACCCCCTAAGGCGAGATCGACGTCGCCGGCGCCTGCTCTAATCGCGCCGCAGGGGGTGAGTGCGGATGCTGCCCCACGGCGTCTTCAGTCATTGATCATCTGTGGTGGTGGCGCCCCAACCGTGCAGGTCCCTCTCGCCCAGAGTGACAGTCGAAACCCGCCCTCCGTTCAGCCGGGGGGCAAGAGGCCAGCCCCCGAGTCGTCGGGTGCCGCCTCCAGGCCTGTTAAGCGGGCCTGCATCACTTCCTCCATGTAAGTGTTATCTCGTGCTATCGCGTTGTCTTATTCTTCGATTTTTGTTCGCCTTGTTGATTTGCTCTTTTTGTGTCAGCCGCTCCAATGTTGGTGCGCTCAGCCTTGCGCCGCGAAAGCACGCGGCTCTGAGCGCGCGCACTCCCTCGTCCGCTTCCCGCTCTTTAACCCCTCCGTCTGCGCCGAAGACTGCCCCCGAGCCGACAGCGACGGCGCTGGAGACTCGTGATGTGGCGGCGCCCCCACCGTAGTCGGGGGACGTAGGTGTGGTCGGGGGGCAAGCTGCCCCCGAGCGATCCGAGCCCCCGGCGGCGCCTGTCGTTGATCAGGGCGCTGTCGCGCAGGTGGCTCTAGAGGCGGACCAGCTCCCAGCATCGGGCGCTGACGACGGTGAGACTGTGGAAGTGGCGGCCCCCTCGTCGTCCCCGCGGCTCCCGGAGGCCACAGATATGGGGGGACCAATCCTCCCAGGTGTTGACGCAGCCGCCTATGCGGCCGAGCTGGAGCAGTGCTTGCTGGCGCCGGAGGAGTTGCCAGCTGAGGCGCCCGTGCCGCCCGCCCCGGAGGTCGTCGTGGCGGTTGAGGAGAACGCAGCAGTCGAGGAGGTCACGGCGAGCCCTGAGGTGTCCAGAACCCAGACGGCAGAAGTGGTGCCAGACTCCATCGCGCTACCAGAGCCGCCGCGCCAGCCCGCCACTGTCGTCATGGAGGTGGTCGAGATTGCGGACTCGCCTCTTCCCGACGCGCAGGCGCCTACTTCCCTCAAGAATGTGACGGGACGCGCTTCTCCAACCTCCGTCCGAGAAGTTGGCGAGAGCTCAGGTGCCCGTTCCTCCTCAACCCCCGAGGGAAGTGGACATGGCCTGGGCCTCGGGCGCGCCACGTGGGCCGGAGCCCAGGACGCCGAGGCGCATGACAGCGAAGATGAAGAAGGCACGGCACGCCGCCGCTTCGTGTGGGGTCAGCGGTGGGCGGAGCAGGTGATCAACGAGCTTGTCGTCCCGGCTTCGTTGGTAAGTTGGCCGAGCCCAATCCTTGATTTTGTGTTTCGATTTCCGAGTTGTTGCTGTGGTTGACCTTCTTCTCGACCCAGGTGCTCATCAGCTGCAACGCCAAGAAGACGCACACCATCGAGGAGCTCCAACCGAGAAGGCCCTGCTGGAGATGCAGCTGGCCGCTGCCCGACTGGCAGCTGTAGGAGCGGTGGCGGGCGAGGCGTCGGCGAGGACCGCTCTTGAAGCTGCGGCAAAGTCGGCGGAGGACCGCGCAGTCGCCGCGCAGTCTGCCGCGGAGCCGCCACGTCGGAGAAGGCCGCCCTCGAGGCCAAGCTGGCCTAGGTGGAGGCCACCGCCGCGGAACTGCGAACTGCAGCCGCCACAGCCACCGACACAGCTCGAAATGCAGCTGCCGCTGCTGCTGCTGCTGAGGCCGCATCCCGGACCGCCGCCGAAGAGAAGGCGACGCTTGAGAAGAAGGTGGGCGACCTGCAACAAGACCTGGCGGGCCATGAGGCAGATCTGAAGACGGTGAACAATCAGGTTTGCAACCTCTCCACCAAGCTGCAGGAGGTCACCGACGAGGGGATACGGCTCCGTGAGGAGAACAGCCAGATGGCGCGAGAGATCCAGGGTGAGTATCTTCGCGTTCTTCAACTTTCATGACGTTTTCTTCCCTGCGTTAATCACTGCTAAGGCTGCTTCACTTTTTGGTTTTCACAGGGATCCGCATAGCTCGTACTGCACAGGCGGCCAAGCTGGCGGAGAAGGCTCAAGAGGTCGTGGCCGCGGAGCTCAAAATCCACGAGATGTCTGAGACGGCCAAGAATTTGGCAGACCAGCTCTTGAGTACATCCTTCTTGTCTTGGCCCCTTCTTACTCATGCTTGTGTCTCCCTTGGCTCAATGCTGACTCGTTCTCTATTCCCAGAGGTCACAGCCGAGCTGGAGGATTCTCAGAAGGCCCAGCACGAGATGGAGGAGGCGCTCAAAAAGAACATACTGGACCGCGCCAAGCTTGGACGTCATGTTGACATGATCCTGACGGAGAGCGGCGTCCTGCCAGTGCAAATGCCTCCCCATGTGCTTGGCGACCGGCTCAATCTTCTGCCGGGCTTCGTCAAGGAGAAAGAGCTATCGACCTCTCGGCAGGTGGTGCACCGGGTCGTCTCCATGTTCAGCTCGCACTACCAGGGGCTGGATTTTAAGGCGCTGAGTGGTGGTTGGGCCCCTGGCTACTCGAGCGAGGAGCTCGGCAAGATCGAAGAGGATTGCGCCGCCCCTGCCCGCGCCATGGCCGACACCGCGATGAAGGACCTGGAGCTGATCCCAAAAGACACACCAGAAGACGGCTCTGGGCCTTCGCATTAGATGTATCAAGTTGTATGACAGTGAAACAAAACTTGTATTCGTGCCGTGTTGAACAGCTTTTTATTTTGTTTTGAAACCGTTGCCTCCTGAGGCATTCCCTGAGTACCTGCGGATGACTGTAGAACGGAATGGCGGCACTTAGACGCTCAAGCCGATCGAACTTTTCTCTAGAGCCGCAGAGGCATAAGAGTCAGAAAGCTCGACCTGAGCCACGAAGTGACGCCATGCGTTCGTAGCCCCTGAGTACTTAGAAACGCTCAAGAAAAGACTCACATGCTTTTTGTAAAAGAAGTTTTGAGCCGGAGCTCAAGCGGTTACCCATGTTCCCTCTGAAAGTAGTTGGACGTCGACCTGTAGGTCCGAGCTGCACTAGCAAGTTTTCGTGCCGTAGTCGCGGGGGCGTAGGTGCTAAAAGACTTGGACAAGCAACAACATCAAAATGCTTGCAGATCAACATCCTTTCCCCTCGCGAGGTAAAAGGCGTTCCGCCAAAAAGAACCGTTCGCTCGTGCGATTGGTCACGACAAAGTTGCCGGAGAGTTTTTGTTTTGAAAACGAAAAACAAAAGGGGGGCATCGTGCCTCGGGTAGCCCCCGAGCGGCAGGTGTTTTTGCATGGGCGCAAGGACACTTGCCACTCAGCCTTTAGATAGCGTTGAAACATATGAAAGATGGCAACACAAGTATATCGAGAGGCTTATGAAACGAGAACAAAGACATATGGCATTATTCATTGATCATAAGCTGAAACAAAGAACGTTACTCAAGGGTAAAAACGTCGTAGATGTTCTATGTTCCATGCGTTGGCGATGATCGTTCCCTCGTCGTGCCGAAGCTTGAAAGTTCCTGGTCGGAGCACCTGGTCAACGATGTACGGCCCCTCCCATGGGGGCGCGAGCTTGTGTCTGTCCTTGTTGCTCATGACACGTCGGAGTACCAGGTCTCCAACTTGAAATTGCCGCTTGTGGATGTTGCGCTCGTGGTAGCGTCGTAAGGCTTGCTGGTACCGAGCTGAATGTAGGAGCGCCACGTCACGAGCTTCATCGAGTTGGTCGATCGCATCTTCGAGCGTGACTTGGTTCCCTTCTTCGGTGTACGCCCGGACTCTTGGGCTGCCGTAGTCAATATCCGTCGGGAGAACCACTTCCGACCCGTACACCATGAAGAATGGTGTTGCACCGGTGGACCGACTCGGTGTGGTGAGCAGGCTCCACAGAACGGACGGCAACTCGGCGACCCATCTTGCTCGGAACTTCTCGAGTCGCCTGAAGATTCGGGGCTTTAATCCTTATAGCATCATACCGTTGGCCCTCTCAGCCTGCCCGTTGGCCCTTGGGTGTGCCACAGCAGTCCAGTCCACGCGAATGTTGTTGTCATCGCAGAACTTGAGGAACTTCTTTCCCGTGAACTGTGTGCCGTTGTCGGTGATGATCGAGTTCGGGATCCCGAAGCGATAGATGATGTCGGTCAAGAACGCCACAGCTTCCTCGGAACGGATCTTGGCCACGGGTCGAGCTTCAATCCACTTTGAAAACTTATCGACAGCAACGAACAGATGTGTGAAGCCCCCGGGTGCTTGCTTGAATGGTCCGACTATGTCCAGCCCCCATACTGCAAACGGCCACGTGATGGGAATGTTTTGAAGTGCTTGCGCCGGGAGATGAGTCTGTCGAGCGTAGAACTGGCAACCCGCACATCCTCGTACGATATCTTTGGCATCTGCCAGCGCTGTGGGCCAGTAGAAACCTTGTCGGAATGCCTTTCCGACTAAGGTTCTGGTGGCGGCGTGGTGTCCGCACGTGCCAGCGTGAATTTCCTGAAGTAGGTCTCGGCCTTGATCTCTCTGAATGCAGCACATGAGTATATCTGCTGCACCCCGCTTGTGGAGCACGCCGTCGATAAGGACATAAGATTTGGCACACCGTGAGATGCGACGTGCCTCTGTTTGATCTGAGGGCAACCTCCCCTCGACCAGCCATTCGAGGATTGGGAAACGCCAGTCAGGATCTTCTAAGCTTGGCTCTTGGTCAATCTCCATGACTTCTGGCTCCTCCGACTCTGGTTGTTGCTCTCCATCTACTCGGACGGACGGTGCGTGCTGATCGCTAGCGAACACTCCATGTGGCACAGGCTTGCGGCTTGACGCTGCCCTGGCGAGGATGTCCGCAGCTTTGTTGTTGTCGCGCAGCACATGATGAAGCTCGAGCCCATGGAACTTGTCTTCTAGTTGACGCACAGTTCGACAACAGGCTGCCATCTTGGGGTCGACACAGTTCTTCTCCTTCATCACTTGGTCTACGACAAGCTCAGAGTCCCCACGGATCTCGAGACGACGGATTCCGAGCTCGACCGCGATCTGAAGGTCGTTGACGAGCGCTTCATATTCAGCCACATTGTTGGAGGCGGGAAAATGCAGTCGGACCATGTACTCTATGCGCACGCCCAGAGGCGAGATGCAGACAAGGCCTGCCCCTGCCCCTTCCTTCATGACTGAGCCGTCGAAATACATTGTCCATGTCTCGTGCTCAATTGGTGCCGGCGGAGTCTGAATCTCTGTCCACTCAGCGATGAAATCCACCAACACCTGTGACTTAATTGCACTGCGCGGCGCATAAGTCATGTCGTGCCCCATGAGCTCGAGGGCCCACTTAGCTATCCTCCCCTCAGCCTCGGGATTCTGGATCACCTCCCCGAGGGGGGTACTTGGACACTACTGTGATGGGGTGCTGGTCGAAGTAATGTCGGAGCTTGCGTTTGGTGATCAAGACAGCGTATACGAGCTTCTAGATCTGAGAGTAGCGGGTCTTTGAGTCGGAGAGAACCTCGCTTATGAAATAAACAGGCCACTGCACCTTAAGTGACTTCCCAGGCTCTTCTCTTTCAACAACCAGAGCAGCGCTCACGACCTGCGTTGTTGCAGCCACGTATAAGAGCATTTGCTCTTCTGGCATTGGTGCTGTGAGCACTGGTGGACTCTTCAGGAGATTCTTGAGTTTGTCTAGTGCTTCCCGAGCCTCGGGCGTCCAGGTGAAGTGGTCGGACTTCTTCATTAGGCGGTATAGTGGCAAGCTGCGCTCTCCGAGTCGGGCGATGAACCGGCTGAGAGCCGCGAGGCAGCCTGTGACACGCTGTATGCCCTTCAGGTTTAGGATCGGCCCCATGTTGGTGATGGCTGAGATCTTCTCGGGATTAGCCTCAATGCCACGTTCGGACACGACAAAGCCAAGGAGCATGCCCCTTGGAACCCCAAAAATGCATTTCTCGGGGTTTAACTTCACCCCGTGTTCCCTCAGCTTCGCGAACACTTCCGTAAGATCAGGGATTAGATCGCCCGTCTTCTTTGACTTGACCACGATGTCATCGACGTATGCCTCGATTATTCGTCCTATGAGATCACCGAAAATGCATCGCATGCATCTTTGAAACGTAGCGCCCGTATTCTTGAGCCCGAACGGCATCGAGTTGTAACACTAAGCGCCAAAGGGAGTGATGAAGGACGTTGCGAGTTGGTCCGCTATGCACATCATGATCAAGTGGTACCCGGAGTATGCATCGAGAAAACAGAGGGTTTCGCACCCTACCGTTGAATCGACTACCTGATCTATGCGAGGCAAAGGAAACGGATCCTTGGGACATGCCTTGTTAAGGCTCGTGTAGTCAACACACATCCTCCATTTCTTGTTCTTCTTCTTTACAAGTACAGGGTTAGCTAACCACTCGGGGTGGAATACTTCTTGGATGAACCCTGCACTAAGGAGCTTCTCGATCTCCTCGCCTATGGCCTTGCACTTGTCGTCGTTGAAGCGGCGCAGGCGCTGCTTGACCGGTTTCAATCCCGGCTTGATGTTGAGTTTGTGCTCGGTAACTTCTCTCGGGATCCCCTTCATGTCGGAGGGTTTCCATGCGAACACGTCAAGGTTCGCTTTGAGGAAGTCAACGAGCGTGCTTTCCTATTTAGGATCGAGCGCCGTCCCGATACGGAGTGTGCGGCCATCATCGGTGACAGCCACATCCTTGACATCCTTGGCGGGCTCGAAAGAGCAGGCCGCTCGCTTGGATGACTCGGGGATGTCCTGGTCCTCGGAGGGAGGCTCAGCGTGGAGCTTCTCGGACCGGATGAGCATTTTAGCGAATTGAAAGCACTCAGTATCGCATTCGTATGCGTACTGGAACGTAGTCCCCTCTGTGATGACCCTCTTCGGACCGGGGATCTTCAACTTGAGATACGTGTAGTTGGGCATGGCCATAAACTTCGCGTAGGCCGGCCTCCCGAGGATGGCGTGGTACGTCCCTGAGAACCCCACCACTTCTAAGGTGAGGGTTTCTGTGCGGAAGTTCTGCAACATCCCGAACGTGACAGGCAGATCGATCTGCCCTAACGGGAGCGCATCTTTCCCGGGGATGACCCCGTGGAAAGGAGCTGGCGATGGGCGCAGTCGGGACCGCGAGATGCCCATGCTGTCGAGCGTCGTTGCGTACAGGATGTTGAGCCTGCTCCCTCCATCCATCAGCACCTTGTGGACCCACTTCGTCCCGATCAATGGAGCCACCACGAGGGGGTAGGATCCTGGCTGCGGTACGTGATCGGGGTGGTCCGCTTGGTCGAAGGTGATCGGAGTCTCTGACCACTTGAGGTACGACAGCGTCGCAGGCTCGGTGTTGTACACCTCGCGCCGGGTCAGCTTCTCCTTGCGCCTCGATGGTCGTGTTGGTGCCCCGCCAAAGATCATGTGGACCGCGCCATCTTCTCGCGGGACGACCACCTCCTCGTCATCGTCGTCGTTGTCGGGGAGGGTGGCGCATCCTTCTTCGGGGCGTCTGTCGTCTTGGGCTTGAGCGTGCTGTTGACATAGTTCTTCATCAACCGGCAGTCCTTGAGTGCGTGCTTGACGGGCGTCTCGTGGTGGGTGCATGGCGCCTCCAAGAGCCTCTCAAAATGACCCCTCGGAAGGCCGTTCTGATTGTTCTTGGGGCGAGTTGCCTTGCGCTCGATTGCCGCAATAGTGTTGTCGTCACGGTCTCGTTTGTAGCCCTTCTTCTTCTTCTTGGACCGCGTGAAAGGCCCCTCACCAGCGTCCATGACTTGCTTCCCCTTACCCGGAGGGGGAATCAATGTTGCAGCTACCGCCTCCTCCCTGACGGCGTGGTTGGTTGCGATGTTGAGGAGCTCCCGAGTAGTACTCGGGGTCCTTCGCCCTGGCCGGTGGATGAGGGTGGTGCAGGTGGTGTCATTCTGGAATGCCGAGATGGCGTCGTTATCCGTCCCAGTGGGGAGCTCGGTGCAGCGCCTAGAGAAACGCCTGATGTAGTCGCGCAGGCTCTCCCCCGGCTGCTGCTTGCAGTTGCGCAGCTCCCACTGCTTGCTGGGCCGGGCGTACGTGCCTTGGAAGTTGCCGATGAAGGTCTCCCGTAGGTCCGCCTAGCTGTTAATCCTGCCACGTGGCAGGTGTTCGAGCCAGGTCCGCGCAGAGTCGGTGAGGTGGAGCGGCAAGTTCTTGATGATGAAGAGATCGTCCGTCGCTCCGCCCGCCTGACACGCGAGCCTGTAGTCCTCCAACCATACGCTAGGGTTGGTCTCGCCGTCGCACCTTGGTACCGCTGTCGGAGCCCAGAACTGTGAAGGGAACTTTGCGTCCTGCACCTTCCGACCGAAGGTGCAAGGACCCTTTGGGTCAGGCGACCAGCTGCGGTCACGTTCTCCGTCGCTGTCGTAGCGTCCATCGTGCTTCTGGCTATCCCGTCGGCGTGAGCGGTTTTCGTCACGCCTGCCGCGGCCGTCGTCATTGCTGCCGTAGCTGTAGTCGTAGTTGTCGTCGCCAGCAACCCGGCGACGAGCCTCGAGCGTGTCACGAGCGTTGTGGTTGTGCCCCAGTCGTGACTTGAATGATGGTTCGCCAGCGGCTCGGTGTCTTGACGGGGATCGATCTTGCCGTTGTGCGGACGACGCTCCTCGCGCCTCTCGTGCGCGTGATGCCGAGCTCTCAGCCTGCTGTGCGGCCGCCATCTCGATGAGGGTCTTGAGCTGCTGTTGAACCCTCTTCTCCTCAGGTGTGGCCGGCTCGGGGGAACCACGCAAGAGCATGGCTGCTGCCGCAAGGTTCTGTGACGCGCGCCTGAAGCGCGGCGTGCTGTCATCGTCGACGGTGACAACCTCGTTGATGCGCTGGTTCACATCACGCGCCCGTGCACGAGCTTGCTGTACTGGCTGTTCTGCCTCCTGCTCGCGGTGCTGCTCGCACCGCCGGCTTTGTTGGGGCTCGTTCTCCACGCCGAGCTCTTGGTGAAGGTTTGCCAGCTCTTCGTCAAGCTGGCGCTGGGCCTCGGCGATCTCGTCGAGGCACGCCCGACGCTGGGCGTCCCCATTGCAGTGATGAGGGTTCTCCTCACCGTCCGTCGAGCTGGTGGCGGTGAGGGCCTCCAGGACATTGCACTCTCGCGTGAAGTCCAGCGGGAGCGCCGGTGGTCCCCGTCGCGGGGCCGCGGAGCCAGGGGCAACGTACGAAGCCCGAAGCTCGTTCACGTAGGCCGTCACCGGGTCGTCCGGGAGGCCTGGTTGTCCACGGGGGTACAGAGCTTCGTACCGCTCCGCGAACTCCCCCCAGGTCAGTGGCTCGGACCCACTGGCCTGGAAGGCGAGGTCGGTGAGGTGGAAGGCAGCGAGCCTGAAGCGCTCCTGCGTCGGATTTGGCCCCAGCAGGGCCATGATCGATTCGTCTGTGAAACCACGGACGAAAGCTGCCCGCGCCGCCACCGCCGTCGAGGCGGTGGGATGCGCGGGTCAGGAGAAAGTCCTCTCGACGACGGACTCCACCGGCCCGGTGAAGACGAAGCCGAGGGAGCCGAAATGCACGGTCATGCCGGGAGTCAGCGAGACCCCGCGGCCCTCCATCTGGATCGCTGGTGAAGTTCGGCGATACACACGATGTGCCCCTACCTGGCGCACCAACTATCGGGGTTCTCAACCGCCGGCAGTAGATTTGTATCGAATTGTGTGTTGGATCCGGATGGTCGACATGGGAGACACAAGGGTTTTATACTGGTTCGGGCCTCCGATGAGTAATACCCTACGTCCAGTTCCGAGTACTCGTGTTCCTATGCCGGGGGTGTCTGTAGTAGGGGTTACAAACTTGGTGATCGGTCATCCTCATGTACGTTGCACCCCTCCCCCTTTTATAGTCATAAGGGCGAGGGGCAAAGAAGGAAAATGAAAATAAGCTACAGTGCTATGGCGTCGTGAAGTCTTTTCCATCATTGATGTCCGTCAGGCGGCGTGGGAGGGCGCTGAGCTGTGATGTCGTCGGAGGCCGCCGCGTGTGCTGTCGCCACTGTTCGTTCCGGGCACTTGGCACCTCCTCCGAGTAGCTCACATAGTGACTCAGCCCTCTTGAGTACATTTTAGGCTCGTCACCTTATGGCCTAAGAGCTGGTAGATGGTAATCGAGTGCCTGTTCTGACGGGGTGGCGTGCAGCTGGCGTTGGATGTGACGGCATGTCAGAGGTCGAGGGGGGTGTACTGTGCGCCATTACAGCCCCTGCCAGACCCTGCCGTCCTCCCGTCGCGCCAGCTGTGGTCTTTGCATGGCGTGGAGAACGGTGTCACGCGTGTCGTCGCAGAAAAGCTTGGGGGGCAGGGGCGGTGCCACGTTCGTGTGGGACCCCTGCCCCACGCTCCGGCCCCTCCGTGGGGACTCCGCCTTAGTCGGAGACGGAGATTACTCGTGCGAACGAGTAGTCGGAGGCGAGGCGGCGTGTACTCAGAGACGACGCGTTCTCGTGCGAGGCGGAGAGTACTCGTGCGGAGCGGAGGGTGTTGGAAATTCAGGAATCTCCAGACAAAAGGTGTGAGCGAACTGACAAAAGCCTCTGATCTCTCTCTGAAAAAGCTGCCCCTTTACACGGAGGCCGAGGGGCTCCTTTTATAGTGCCCGAGGGTCACTTTTACATTCCGGAAAACTTTCTCTAATCATAAGAAAATGACTTCCTCAGACTCGTTTACGGATCTGAAAAACTTAAGAACCTTCGGAAGATTCCCAAAGTAGCCGACGTGTGTTTTCTTTGGAAAATGCCGAGGATGATGTTTTTAATCTGATCCCCAACAATAGCCCCTCGGGGAAGCGGGTTGACTCCGACGACTCGTTTCCACAAAAAAAGTTTCTAAGGATTGGATAAAAACGTCGCCCTCGGGCGTCAGAGGAGACACGCGTCGGCTCTCTATAGGGTGTCGGTTCGTTTATCGAGGCGTCTTCTCGATGCGTCCGCTCGTTCCTATAAATAGGGGGCCTGTGGTGACTTTCGCTTTCACCGTTTGGCTGCTTTTGAATCTTCTTAGATTTCTTCTTGAATTCTTTTGAAGGCTCTCTTGGCGGTTTGCGTCCTGAATTCTGCTCTTCTTCTTCTCCGAAGGTAATTTTTTCGCTCTTCTTATTTCCGTAGTTCTGTTCTTTGGTTTTTGGAGAAAAATTTTATGTACTTTTCTGATATCTCTGGTCTTTAGGTGGCTCGAGTGAGGCATACTACCAAGCTGATGACGGAGGAAGAAATTGCCCAGGCTGCCGCCCTGGGTTCCGAAGTTCCGCAATCTACTGAAGCTCCCGCTTCAAGCAGCGCTCCCTTGGTTTCGGGCCCTGGGGATACAACTCTTGAGGAAGGAGAGGTGAACTCGGGCGAGGATTCTGGAACTAAAGAAGATATTTCTCAGGTTGAGGTTGAGAAGGAAGAGTTGATGCCTCCGAAGGTGGCGTATCCTCCAACTTTTGTTTTTGGAAAATCTCTAGTGACCCCTGAGCTGATCAAGGATTTTGAGGATGCGAAATTTTTTCCTCCTGGTTGTGGTTGGCTGCCAACAAATGAAGAGATTCCTCAACCTCAAGCTAATGAGATAGTTGTTTTTAGAGACTTCTTTACTGCTGGTCTCAGATTTCCATGTGATGAACGTCTTCCTGCGATCCTGAATCGATTTCAAGTGAAGATGCACCAGCTTACTCCTAACTCTTTTCTGGAGTTATCAAAATTTTTCTGGACCCAGAAAACTTTCGAAGGTCATATAAGTGCAGATGTTTTCGCTCGGCTTTTTGAGCTTCACATTCAGCGGAAAATCATCAAACTCGATGATGGCAATTTGTACGAAGCTCACTATGGCTGCAGCACTTTCAACACTCGTCGAAAGAATGCTAGTCAGAAGATTGAGAGAATTCAGCTAGCTCCTTGCAGCAATGAGAAATGGGCAGATGATTGGCAGAAGTTTTGGTTTTATGTCAAGGTTGATATGTCAAAAGAGATGGGTCTTGCTGGCCCTTTGAACCCTTTTTTACGCCCATCGGACCGATGACGGCTGTCTCCACCGCTTCTTTTAACAGAAAATCTCAAGACTTCAAGAAGGGTGAAGACATGTTTTACTTTGCTTGCACTATCCTTGGCGGGAGAGACGTGATTGAGGAATACGTTGCCGCCAGTGTGTGGCCATTGTCTTACGGGTGGCAACCCAAGAAGATTGTTCACCTTTCTGTGGATTGGGTCCCGTGTCCAGTTCCCTTTCCAGATTTGATCTTCGCCTCTCTGAAGGTCAAACTTTAGATGATTTTATCTACCTTGTTGAGGAGCTGGTGGTCGATATGGTCGGGAAGTGTTATTTGAGTGAATATAAACAGTTTAAGAATATTGTGAAGCATAAACGCCGTGTGAATCGCATTTTTTCGGAACTTGGTGAGGACCCGGCTCTTCGGCCAAGGCCTCCTGGCCCAAAAAGGTTGATGCAGGCACCTGGCGTTACTGGGTCGGTTACTATTGGAGCTCCTGTGAAGTCTCGGAAGAGGAACAGCTCTAAAGTTTTGGTGATTTCTGAGAAATCTTCTGGAGTCAGCAAGACTTCCGACAAGACAAAAACTCTAGAAACGTCCAAGAAAAGAAAGATGACTTCCGGGAGCCTGTCTTCGCCGCCTCGCAGTTCCGAAGCTGAGAAGACTGCCGCAGCTGCTTTGGCATATTTGAAGAAGAAGAAAGGGAATAAAAAGGTTATTTCCTCCAGGCCTCGTGCTCGGGTTGCGCCTGCCTCGTCTGATGATGATGACGATGATGATAACCAGAAATCAGGTGATTCTTTGCTTTGTTGTGAGGTGATTCTGGGCCATGTGGTGTGCTCTCCTTCTTCAGAGAATACTTTGTTGATATTGAATCTCTTCCAGATGAAGAACCTGCGGTTGCTAAAAAACTTGAGGCGTCCAAAGTCTCCGAAGCTTCATCCTTAGAGAAGGGAATTGTTCACTTGGAAGACAAGACAAATGACGGTGACGCTTCTCTTAAATTCATGGCTGATCTTGAAAAAACCGTGCAGCGAGGTCCTCCTTCTCACTTTCCACTTCTTGTTCAAGGTCGTGAAGATATTCCTGAGGATGGTGGAGTTTCGGCCGAGACTTATGGATATAATCAAACCTTTGGAACGAACCTGAAGGGTAAGTTAATGTTCGTTGGTGGTGCTGGGAATGGGAGGGATGATGATCCTTATAGTTTTGAAATGTTGTGGAATGCTCCAGGATCGCTTGTTACCTTCGCAAGCTCATCTGGAGGTGAAGCTTTAAAGAAGTCCTCTTTCTCCCTTCAAGACTTAGAGAAAATTCCGGAGTCTCGGATTGAGATGGTTCAAGATGATGCTCATGCGATTGTGACATCCGCGCATGAAGAAGTTGGTAACTATTTTGACCCTGCGGGTATGTTGGTTCTGACTTGCGTTCATTCTTTCTTTGCTTTTCTTCGGTTTTGCTTATTTTGCCTTTTGTTGCTTGTAGTTTTTGAAGATGCTCTTCGGAAACTTCTTGCCAGAGACTTGTCAATGATCAGCACCACCCTTGGCCTAAAATCCATGATTGCTGGCAAGATTTCTTCTGAGAAGACTCGTGCTGATCAGAGCCATGCTCTTTCGCTGCAAGGCAAGATTCTTAATCTTGAACGAGATCTGGCTTCTTCAAAGAAACTTTCCGAGGAATTGGAGATTCATAACAAGACTTTGAAGGAGATGGTGGATCTTGCAAAAGAGGGAAGAAAACATGCTGATGATGCTTATAAAAGTTTGGAAATCAAACATGCGAAGCTTCAGAAATCGCGTGAAGATGACTTGAAAATCATTGAAGAATTGCGGAACACAATTGAGCGTGATGCTAACCAAATTTCCGAGCTTAAGGTTAAACATGCCGAGTCTATGAAGCAAAATGCAGATCTCGCCAAAGCCAACAGTGAGAAAGATCTTAAGATTATTTCTTTGGAGAAAAATCTTGCTGAGCAGTTAAAAACCATGCGGTATGGGGAAAAGAAGATCAAAAGCAACTTTGAGTTTTTGTTTGAAAAGTATAGTGAAGCTCTTGGCGAGTATGGGGCTAGGCCAAACCCTTTCCCCGATGTTGAGGATCCAGTAGCAATTATCAACTAGCTTGTTGAGGAATTCGAAAGTCTTCCCGAACTCATTGGTTCTGCCAGTGATTTTGCTGCTACATTTTGCTCTGAGAGTCTTCTAAAACTTTTGGAGATAAAAGACTGTGCAGACCTTGGGAAATTTTGCTCTTCCGGTCTTGACTTTCCTTCGGCGTCAAGTGTTTCCAGGATTCGTGCAAATGAGGATGTAAAAATTATTTAAAAAAATTTTGTTAAGAAGTTCTGGATGGTTGGCGGCAAAGAATTTGCCAAAGAAATTGCGTGTGCGAAGCTTGCTAAGGTATCCTTCTTCCTCTTGATATTCTTGAGAACGGCTTGTCTTCTTTGTTTGCCCGCGCTATTGTTTACTTATAGGCATTTTTCGTTTGTCTTCCAGATTTTGGAGGACGAAGCCCAAGAAGAGCTTCAAGCATCGTTGGAGGTGAATCCGGACAATGCTGCTGCTGCCGAAGCTGGTGATAAGAGTGCTGAGGGCGTGAATGCTGCCGATCCTGATGCGGCTCCGGTTGAGATAGAGCAGGTTTAGGATATAGGAGTCTTTCTAATTTAAAGATTTTGAGATGGTTGTTAAAAAGATTTGTAACATACTACTCCTGCGTAGGTCCTTGAAGGAGGGCCTGCGCAGGACGTTATCCCTGTTCGTATGTATTATTAGCGTGTGATGGCCAGCGGTGCTTCCTGGCGTCTGTACAAAGAAGATTTCCCTGAGAAGTCTTTCAGAGATTTTTGGATGTTTTGTTGTGAATACTTCTCAATGCATAGCTTTCCTCTGGGCTGGTTTTTTACTTCTCGGGATGATTTTGCTGTCGCGACGCTTGAAGAAAAGACATCATGCTTCGTGAAGACGGAGCCCCTCAGCCCCTTAGCCGCGGATGATGATTTTGCTTATGTTTGTGATATCGCTGAACAGCGAGGGTCGAAACCTGGCCATGTACTAGAACTCCCTTTGTGCTCTGATCTTTTGCATTATAAAAGTTTGTTGTAAAGAGACGCTGTCCCTTGTGATGCGAAAAAGCAATTTATGAAACATTTTTGCAAAAAACGTCGCCTTCCCTACCTTGCATTTCGTAGCACGAGGGAGAGTCGTCCTTTTCCAGGAGGGGATTCCTTTCGAAGTTTACTTAGATAGCTTTAGAAAAGATTTTCTAAATTTAAGTCGATAAAACTTTGTATATAGTTTTATGGACTTAAGGTGAAAAAAAAATGTGTTGATATGACAACTCTAGGTTGTGTTCAACACGTCTTGAGAACTTTGTTTCTGATGAAAATGACCTTGTGCGAATTTATCCAATTGGCGTTATGCCTTTGAATACTCGTGCGAACACTTTTTGGAACATGGTCGCAACCTTCTGTTGCCTTGGTTTAAGTGACTTTCTTGGATAATCACAATTTTTTAGAACTAGGCCGTAACTTTCCTGTTACCTCGGCCCTCGTGATTTTCTTGGATGATCACGGGTTTCTTGGAATAAGGCCGCAACTTTTCTATTGCCTCGGCCCTCGTGATTTTCTTGGGTAATCACGGGTTTCTTGGAATAAGGCCGCAACTTTTCTGTTGCCTCGGCCCTCGTGATTTTCTTGGGTAATCACGGGTTTCTTGGAATAAGGCCGCAACTTTTCTGTTGCCTCGGCCCTCGTGATTTTCTTGGGTAATCACGGGTTTCTTGGAATAAGGCCGCAACTTTTCTGTTGCCTCGGCCCTCGTGATTTTCTTGGGTAATCACAGGCTTTTAAATATGGCCCTCGGCCTTCATTTGTTCGGATTTTGTAATAATAAAGAAATGATATCAACATGAATGCAAGATATTTAGGGGGAAACTTCTTTCATTATGGACAGAAAGGAAATTTACACGAGACCCGCATCATTAAAAACCTTGCCTCCATGGTGGAGTTCCCCTTGCAAGGAAAAGAGTACAGTCCCTTTAGGCAAAGTAAAATTGCGGAAAAGTAAATCTATTTTTCTCCCTCGGCATGTTTATAGATCCACAGACCAAGGTTTTTTACATTTTTTTTAATTTAAATGCGAGCTAAATAAAATTCTATCATTTCTTAAGGATAATACCTTTTTAAGCTTTCTACGTTCCATGAATGTGGTAATTCCATTCCCAGTTCATCAGTTAGGCGGAAGGAACCGGGCCTGTTGCTTTCTTTCACTATGTAAGGTCCTTCCCAAGTTTCTTGCAGCTTCCCCGGATTTTCCCAATTCTTTTTCTTTTTGATGATTAAGTCTCCGACTCTGATTTCCTTCCGTACAATTTTCTTGTCTTTCCACTTTCTGGTTTCTTGCTGGTATTTCTCTAAGTTCTGGGCTGCTTCCAGGATATCTAGTTCGATCATGTCCTTCTCTAATTTTTCTTTTTCTTGAGAATCTTCAGCTTTTCTGCTTGCTCTTATGCTTCCATTCTTGATTTCTTCTGGTGTCATGGCCTCGGTACCGTATAGTAGGCGAAAAGGTGTGAACCCCGTAGCTCTTGAAGTAGTTGTATTGTGAGACCAGATGACTCTAGGTAGCTCATCGACCCATTTGCCCTTCTTCTGATCAAATAAGCACTTCTTGACACCCGTGAATATGGTTCAATTTGCTCTTTCCACTGCTCCGTTTGATTGAGATGATAGATTGAGGAAAACTTGACATGCGTGCCTATGGTTCTGCAGAATTCTTTGAAGGTGTAGCAATCGAATTGTTTTCCATTGTCCACTGTGAGTTCCCTTGGAACTCCAAATCTGTAGACTATGTTCTGCCAGAAGAACTTCTGGATAGTTGCAGCAGTGATGTTTGCTAGAGGCTTTGCCTCAATCCACTTTGTGAAATAATCAACAGCTACTGCTGCAAATTTGCAATTGCCTTGAGCTGTGGGTAGTGGTCCCACTAGGTCCATTCCCCATCTTTGCAATGGCCACGATAGTGAAATGAGCTGAATTGGTAGTGAAGATGCTTTTTGATGTCTTGCTGTTTTCTGGCATGCCTCGCATTCTTGAACTAGCTTTCTTGCATCAATAATCATGGATGGCCAAAAGAATCCTTGTTTTACTACCTTCCCTACAAGTGCTCTTGCACCAATATGAGCTCCACAGAATCCGCTATGAATTTCTGCCAAAAGTTCCTTCCCTTTTTCTGAGGTTATGCACCTTATCCAGGGCTTGGAAATTCCAGATTTGTACAACTCTCCATCTACTATGGCATAGCCCCTTGTCCTTTGCTTGAGTCTATTTAACTCATTTTTGTCCGTATGTTCATAATGGTCTCTTAGAAATGCCATGATTTGAGCTCTCCAATCTACGCTTTCTATGACATTCACCATTCTGTCTTCTTGCTCTTTTACCGATGGAGAAGTGATGATTTCGAAGAAAACATCTGGGGGAAGAGGTTGATTCTGGGCAGCTGCTTTCGCTAGCTTGTCTGCTTCACCATTTTCAGCCCTTGGGATATGTTGCACGGTATAGCCCTTGAAATATTTTTCCATTTCTCGAACTTTCTTCAGATACTTGATAAGTTCCGGGTTTCTTGCCTCGCTTTCTTTCTCGACGTGTTCTTGAATCACTTTGGAGTCTGATTTGATGATGAAAGTTTGTTGGCCCAGGGCCTTCATCTTTCTTAGTGCTAGTAGCAAAGCTTCATATTCCGTGGTATTGTTGGTGGAGACTGCTTCATCTGGGAAATCTAGTCTTGCTGCGTACCTTATTTTGATACCCGAAGGTGATGTTACTATTGCTGAAATTCCCACACCTTTTCCACACCAGGCTTCGTCACAATAGATTACCCATGGCACTTGTTCGCAGCTATTGTTTTCCATGATTGGTGAAGTCCAGTCCACGACGAAGTCAGCCAAAACTTGGGATTTTATAGCGTTTCTTCTTTCGAAATCTACCACGTATCCAGACAATTCCGCAGCCCATTTTGCAATTCTTCCAGTTGCATCTTTGTTTGTGAAGAGGTCGTTTAGAGGCTGGTTCGTGATGACACGAATCTGGTGTCCTTCAAAATAATGTCTGAGTTTTCTTGCTGCCATGATAACTGCATAGGCGATCTTCTCTAGCTCTGAATAAAATAGTTTTGATCCTGATAGCGCTTCAGAAGCGAAGTAGACTGGTACTTGCCTTAATTTCCCGTTTTCTTCTTTCTCTTGAACAAGGACTGCACTTACGGCTGAGTTGGAAGCTGCGAGGTATAGGAGGAGAGGTGACTTAGGCTCTGGTGGGCACAGCTTTGTCATGTTTGTCAAATATTCTTTGAGTTCGTGGAATGCTTGGCTTTGGGCTTCGCTCCATTGGAAGTTCTTGGAGCTTCGGAGAAGCTGGAAGAATGGTAAACTTCTTTCCGCTGCTCTGGGAATGAATCTGTTTAGCACCGCCACTCTCCCTGTTAACTTCTGTATATCCTTGACCGAGGCTGGTTCTTGCATTTCTACAATTGCTTTGATTTTGTCAGGATTGGCTTCAATGCCTTTTGTTGACACTAGGCATCCCAAAACCTTTCCCTTCTGAATGCCAAATACGCATTTTTCTGGGTTTAATTTAAGGTTCGCTGCCCTTAGATTTGCGAATGTTTCTGCCAAATCTCTGATGTGATCGCATCTTCTGATGCTTTTGACAATGATGTCGTCCACATATGCTAAAATGTTTCTTCGAAGCTGATAATGTAACACAATTGCTATCATTCTTGAGAATGTGGATCCTGCGTTCTTCAGCCCTTCTGGCATTCTCACGAAACAGTATGTTCTGAATGGAGTTATGAAACTAGTTTTTTCCTCATCTTCTTTTCTCACCCTGACTTGGTGATAACCGGAGAACATGTCCAGGAGTGACAACATTTCGCTGTTTGCAGCATCGTCTACCACTCTGTCCACTCTTTCTAGTGGGTAGTCATCTTTTTTGCAAGCCTTGTTTAAGTCCGTGAAATCCACACACATTCTCCATCTTCCGTTCTTTTTCTTGACCGGTACTGTATTGGCCAGCCATACTGGATAGATTACTTCTCGGATGACCTGAGCATCTTGTAATCTTTGGACTTCTGCTTCCACTGCCTTTGCTTTTTCTTCTGACATTTTTCTGAGTTTTTGCTTCTTTGGATGAATTTTTTCATCTGTGTCAAGCTTGTGTTCAATGATGTCTCGGTCAACACCCTGCAGATCCTTTGCTGACCATGCAAAGACTGTAACGCCCTGGGTTTTCAAAAACAGAAAACCCAGTATTCTGTCTCGTGATAGTCCCTGGATCAGACGCTATCACGCACAGGCATTCATCACAGATAAATATCACAGTCATACAACGAAATCAGAGTTCAAAACATAGTAGTTACAACCGAATACAGCTCGGTATACAATTTAAGTACAAGCCCCTTGGGCTAAACGACAAGAAGAAACTCCGCAGCGGTAGCTAGGGCTTCAGGGCTCCATCCTCGATCTTCACCACAGGCATCCTTGAGCGAAGCGACGAACCCTTCCTCCATGGACTCTTCTTTGATGGACTTTCGCTCCAAGTCCAGTCCTGCACACTCACAATCTACCCCCAAGGAATGGGATAGGTTCACGTCACCAACCGTATGCAAGCTTTAAGTGGCCTACCTCTAATGGTATAAAAAGGTATGAGGTAAGAGCTGGGGTTTCCTAAGCAGCAGCAGCATCTCATAAAGAAAAGAATCTCCAATTCCCACCAAATCCCATATCTCTCATCCGCAAACGGATACACCTGGTCACCCAGATCTCCGTCACCATCACCTATCTCCATCTAGGGTCGGAGCGAGAACTCCCACTCCTCGCACCTCAATGATTGCACTCGGATCCGCGAGGTAGAGGGAGCAACTCTCCTCTCCCCGAATACAACCACGGCTCACCATACACTCTCATCCTATAAGGGGGAGGTAGAAATCCCAAAACGTAAGAGTCGGAGAAACAACGGGCATGTCCATAACCGAGGACGCGGCTATACGTATAGATCTAAACTCTGCAGAGCGTGTACACCAGTACCCATCTCGGAATGGCACCCGACGGTAGCAAGTCGACCGAGCCCATCCTACCGAACGAACACCTAGGAGTTACGATTCCATCCTGCATCCGGGTCTCGATGCGGTCCCCCGCAGAAGACCACCCCAGAACTGTGAAAATGCCCCCGTGTGGCCACACGGGAGTCGCACTGAGAGGGTGGACTCACTCCCACCTCTCCCCCACTGATACCCCGCTATCCTGCTGGCAGGTATGGTACCGCACTTGCTAGGGTCGAATGGCCCTATCCCCACTCTCGGCGAGGTGGTGTGTACGAAAGTCCCGTGTAACAGGCGACCCACTCGGTTTCAGACCGGGGCGAGCTCATATCCTCCAAGTCATCACGAAATCCCCAACACCTGTGCTCCTAAAACAATGTACCCGCCATAGGCACCACATTGGGCAACGTCCGAGAAGACGATCCCTGGCCCCCGATCCCAGATCAGGTTGTCTCGAGCTCACCCCCGCCAAAATATCCCAAAACACATTCTCCTGCCGGTTTTCCCCACACACGCCAAGAAACTACCACAATAATCCAACACATGCATAGCAAGCTCAGCGTATCATCACGCATATGTAAAGTAGTAGTAGTAGGTCAATCAAGGACAAGTATGTAAAAGAGGCTATGCACGGGTTCATCAAATCCATCACTATGCAGTAAGTAAAGCACTAGCAGTTCTAATAGCCATGCCTAATGGGCATTCAAAGAATGGTCGGGCGTGAACACCTGCGTGTAAGTAGTTGTCGTAGTTTCCGTAGCCGTACTTGATCTTCTGGCTTGTCTCCTCGGCTCCGGGAAAATCCTAGATTCGGAAATATAAATAAACAACGAGGATCCATTTGCAAATAAACTCCAAAGAGAAACATTAAAGAACCAAATAAATCCAAACTAGCTACAAGTAGCACTAGTTTAATTTAAGGAAATCGAAGTAATTAGTTTTATATTAAAATAGTTTTAAGCTACTAGCTTTGTATACTAGAAAACAAATTAGAGAGAAGGGTTAGTTCAAGGTTGGGTTGCCGATCAAAGGCCTAGGGTCTTGGAGAAAGCACCTGCAAGGTATTAGCACATCAGATAGGTGCAACGATGCGGAAACCCAGAGGTTGATGAGAGAGGAGTAAGGCGAAACGAGTTAGGCAAGGTATTATCAGAACAAGGTGTGCGGCGGCAGCACCGAGAGAAGGAAAGGATCGACTCGTGGTCGATAAAAGGATGGTGACGTAGCAAGACGTGCTCAGGGGCATGGTGGAGCAAGTGCTAGCAATACGATGATACACATGGCGTAGTAACTAGGTTGCAACGCGGGGTTGCCGTGCTTTGAAGCAGAGGCCTCTGCTCAAGGCACGACCGTCCATCACATGCGGCCTTCCGGGTTACTAACGCTGGGTACGTCGCGTGCTACACCGCTCGATGCAAGGCAAAGAGAGAGCAGGTATGCGGGTTGCGGCACAAGGTGGTGGAAGCGGTGCAAGCAAGGATAACAGTGCGAACGCACCTTGGGGAAGTCATCCCTGTCCGTGACAAGCCAGTGGCTAGTTGCGGAGCTCCGGCGTCCCAGACCCACAATAGCGCAGTGGCAGGCATCGGCCACGAATTCTTCTCCAAGCATGCGGGGCAAAAGGGCTTCGGTTCAAGGGCGAGAGTGGATAAGGATAGCGTAGCAGCGAGCGTCTCGAAATTATGAAACCAACGCAAGTGGTTTCATAATTTTCGGAGCTCCCGATAATTAGTTATGAATTTTTAAAGAAAAAGGGATTTATAAAACATTTATTAAATCATTTATAAAATCAGAAAATAATTTCATTAAAATAATGCTGACGTCAGCATGACGTCAGCGGTCAGTGGGTTAGTGGGCCGAGTTGGGCCCAAAGTGTTAGTAGCCCATTGGGCCGGCCCAGATTGGCCCAAAAGTCTGGAAGTCTAAAAGAACACCCCGAACTAGTCCTTGGTCTGGCCTGGTTAGCTTCGCGGGCTGGAAGGCTTTTGGGCTTCGGTGGGCCAAAGCTCGAACAGGAGCCCAAACAAGGTTTACACTGGGAAGTTCGGTATTGCACCCCGAACTCTCCTGGGGTTCGATGCGACTCCCTAGGCTTTCCTGGGGTTTGGTGGTTACCCTTGCCACTGCGCTCGCACGCCGCCGGCGCGGCATCGCGGCCAAAGAGCGTCGGCGGCGCGGCGGTGAAAGCGGCGCTGGGCTGGATCTGGGTTCCAGGGCACGGCGAGGCTAGGGTTAGGTCCGGCTGGGGTCGGCGGTCACTACGGCGCACTCAAGGTCGCACCCTTGGACCTCTCCGGCGGGCGGGCGGCGCGACACGGCGCAGAGCACGGCGCGGCGCCCTGGGGTCGGAGCACGGCGCGGCGATGGAGTTTCCTGAGGCCAAGATGCGGCCTCTGTGTGCAGAGACACACGGCCAAGGGTTTTGCGGGTCGTGGTGGCGAGGTTCCTGCAAGAAGAAGCGGCACGAAGGCCGGACAACGGCGGGTTCGGCGGTTCTGGCTCGACAGCGACGCACCTCGGCGGCGCACGACGAAGAGGTGCCAAAGGGCAACCAAGGCTGTGGCTTTGGGTGAAAGGGAAGGCTTGGGAACCTGCAAGGGCACGGGTTGAGGCCCGGTACACAGAGCGGCGGCGAGCTCAGAGCTCCATACGGCGGCGCGGCGGTCGGTCACCAAGCGCTGGAAGGCGCTTCCTCCAGTCATCACAGGCAGAAGAAACGGCTAGAGGGAAGGCGGGCGCGGCCACGGTACTCACGATGGGGCGACGGTGTAGCCGTAGCCGGCTTGACGAAGATAGCGGCGCGGTGTAGCGGTTCACGGCGGCGCCCCGGTCCTCCTCTGCTCCTCCTTCCGCGTCAGCGTTCCGGCGTGTTCCCCCACTGGCGGCCTCCCTTGCTCGGCGACAGCTCCGGCTCCGTGTGGTCGAGGTCATCGTTCACGGCGACATCATCAGCTCGGTGTCGTCGTTCTTGACGGTGAGGACGCAGTCCATCAGCACGCGGGTGCTCCATGGCCTCCTGGTCCTTGGCGACGGTGTGGCGAGGACGCAGCTCCCACCCTCGTGCGCGGCGCGGCACGGCCGTCGGTTGGCCTCCTCGACTCCACAGCGCCCTTCCGGATCCGGCAGCTCCAAATCCTTCCTCTTCTCTCCTCTGATTTTCTACCCGGCGGCGGCCATCAGAGATGGGGAAATCCCTAATCGGGTAGGTGGTGATGCAGGGGAAAGGGGCCTCTGGTGGCGGCGGCTTGGGAAGGTGGAGACGGTGCGACGCCTTGGGGATTTTATAGCTCAAGGGCTAGGGCTTCAGGGGCGCCCGAGCACCAGCAGCGGGCGGTTGGGATGCAGCGGCGGCGCGACGCGGTTGGCGTGGCGTCCATCCACGGGTGCCAGCGCGAAGGCAAGGGAGTGGAGGTGGGGTCCTGGGCGTGCGCGAGGTCACGGGTGCGCTTGCCAGCGCGGACGCGGCCGGCGAGCCCGTCCCATCGCGCGGGCGCGTGCGTCGCACGCGAGCTGTACGGCGGGGAGGTTGAAGAAAGGCCAACAGGCCGGCTGTCGCGCGGTCCCCGCCTGGCAGCGAGAGAAAAGAGGAGGAAGGGTTGCCGAGCTAGCTGGGCTGACTTGGGCCGCGGTGCGGGCTGCGCGGTGAAGAAGAAAGATGGGCCGGTCTGGTTGGTTGGAAGGCCGGGCTTGTTTAGGTTAGAGCCCACGTTAGATAGGTTAGTTTTCAGAAATAGTTTTATAAATAGATTTAGTTTTAGTTTGAATTTGAATTACTTTCAAATTCAAACTCCACACAATTGATCTCCAAATAAAATCCAAGAAAATCCAAATCACAATTACACCTTAATTTGAAAATAATTTTATATGGTTTTTATTTTATTTGGAATTTGAGTTGAGAGCTAGCAAATTGGGATAAAATTTGGGGGCACACATGTTCAATCAAAAAGTTTTAAAATTTTGCGAAAATTCACTCATGGAAAAACATCCAAATTTCAGGGATGTTACAAAGACATCCTTGTTTTGATTCAGAAAATAGATTAGTTCTTCATCTTCTTGAGGGCTTAAGTCTGCCCCGATTGTTACTGCTCTGTCTGGCATGCTATCTAGGAATACTTTCTTTGTTTCTCCATCAGCACTTATCACAATTTTCTCTTTATCTCTCTTTGCTTCAGAGTATGGCTGTTGTCTTTCTTGATCATCTGCCAGATGATGGATGTTTTGTTGCCCAGGAGTGTTTCCTCATTCTATCCTTCTGGCTTCATTCTGGTCTCCGAAGATAGTGATTACTCCGTGCGGAGCTGGGATTTTCATACATAAGAAAAGTTGTCTGAACACGGCATCGAATCTGTTGATGAATCCTCTTCTGAAGATTGCATTGTAGGGATAGTACATATCAACAACATCGAACATGATGTGTTCTGTTCTTGCGTTGTCCAAATCTCCGAATGATACTGCTAGAGAGATTTTTCCTCTGGATCTGATTGGTTTTCCTCCGAAACCGACTAATGGCTTCTCTGGTGATGCTAGCATGTGAGGAGCGAGGCCCATGCGCTAAAAGGTGCTGGTGAAGATAATATCTGCTGAACTTCCATTGTCTATCAAGACGTTTCCTATGACCCATCCAGCAACATTAACTTCGACGATCATTGCGTCATTATGGGAAACTGATTTTAGTCTGAAGTCTTCTTCAGTAAAGGTTATTGGAACCTTCGCCCATTCTGGCCTTGCTGCTGGACCATCATCAATGATTACGTTGATCTGTCTGTAATAATCGTTTCTTTGCTTCTTGGTGTCAAATTCCATGGATGACCCTCCGGTTATTGGCAAGATCATGCCGAAGGATGGCAATGCCCTTGAATTGTTCTGGGAATTGTTTTGCTCGGTCTTCGGGACTTGGGCTGGTGGTGGCGGCAATGTTTCTTTTGCTTGGATTGGCTGAGGTTGTTCAATGACTTGTATGGCTTGGGTTTGTGGAAAAGTTTGTTGTGGAGTTTGGTTTTGCGGAATTGAGGTTTGTTGGAAAAAATGTTGCGAAGGTTGTGGTTGTGAAAAGTGGGTTTGCGGGTAGAATTGTGGCGAAGGTTGCCAAACCGTTTGATGTGGTTGGATGAAAGGCTGGGTTTGAGGAAAGGATTGTTGTTGCCAGTAAGTGTGTTGGACTTGTTTGGGTTGTGTTGCTGTTATCTGGGCTACGCGTTGTTGATCTTGGATTCTTTGGAAGTTCTTCTGAGTTTCTGGGCATGCTTCCGTGTTGTGCCCTCTACCATGATATATGCATTGAAAGTGTGGATCTCTGCTATCATGATTTTGGAGTCTTGAAGGTGTTCTTCCTCGACCTCTTCCTCTTCCTCTTCCGGAATGGCCACCCCGCTGAGAGCTTTGGCCGTGGTAATCTTGAGCTTGTGACGGATTGTTTGATGAACTGTCTTGCACATTCATGATGGGTTGATTCCCGTTCCAGTTGTTGCTTCTCTGGGATTGCCTTTGTTGGTACCTTTCCGCCACTCTTCTTCTGTGGTCTTCATCAGATTTACAATACTTTTCCAATTCTTCGAACAATTCATCCATTGATTTGGGGTTGAGTATGTTGAAATGCCCAGCTGTTTGTCCCGGAATCAAACCACTTATGAGAGCTGAGATGGTTGCTTTGTCATCTGCTTCCGGAGTTTGAGATTTTAGCTGCATGAATCTTCTCACGAATTCTGCTAGCGGCTCTTTGTCTTTTTGCTTGCACTGATATAAATCTGCTGTTCTTGTAGTTGTATGGTGGAAAGCTTGGAAGACTTGTAGGAACTTGGATTTCAGATCGAGCCAACTATATACCGAGTGTGGAGGTAAAAGTGAGTACCAATTAAGCACTGGGCCTTCGCATGCAATAATGAAGGACTTTGCTAAAGCGACATCATCTCCTCCTGCCGAAGCTACTGCGGCTTCATAACTCATCAGGAACTGTCTGGAATTACCGAAGCCATTGAACTTTGGAAGCGAAACTGGCTTGTATTTGGATGGCCATGAAACTGTTTGGAGGCCTACAGAAAGTGGAGAGTTGAGGTCGTTGAACTGGGCAATCTCGTTGTTTATGTGCTCTGTGTTTTCTGGAGAAATGAGGCTCTGCCTGATTCGCTGGTTCTTGGTTGCAGACTCTGGGTCTGGTGTGAATTGCTTGTGGGAATTGTCTTCTTCCTCAGCCAAATCATCAATTTCTTTCTGAAGTTGCATTATTTCCCTCTTTGCCTGCTCTAGCCTTTGCAGCTTATCTGTGGCCTGTTTCTTGGCCTTGAGTTGCATGGCTATCTTGTCTTTCTGTCTTTTCAGAGTTTGGATTTGTTTTAGGGCCGCTTGTAACTCTTCATCGGGCATTTCGTGCTCATTGCGTCCATTGCTGGCTTCGGGGATTTCTTCCTGCTCCTTGCCTTTCTCCTTTTCGTTGTGTTGTAGATCCTGGACTTGTTCTGGATCTTGTGCGGTGTTGGTTTTGGGATGAAGGACGAGGCCTTGTTCTGTGTTTTCTTGGTTGTCCTCGCTCTCAAAGTCTTGTGCTGCGGGCTTCTTGGTTTTCTTCGGTGGAGCCATCGTGGGTTTCTAATGGCTAAGAACACGGTGGGCGCCAATGTTGGAAATTCAGGAATCTCCAGACAAAAGGTGTGAGGGAACTGACAAAAGCCTCTGATCTCTCTCTGAAAAAGCTGCCCCTTTACACGAAGGCCGAGGGGCTCCTTTTATAGTGCCCGAGGGTCACTTTTACATTCTGAAACTACCCTTTGTAAAGTTGCTTATACATGGAAACAGTGGGGGTACATAAGTCTGCGGCAATCACGGAGATCCTTTTCAATTTACAAATGTGCCATTGCGTGTTATAGCTTCCTTCTTCTTCCGTAGCCAAGCTTCTTACGTCTCTTTGAATCTTCCTTGCTACGCCTTTGACCGGGTCAGCTTCGGTTCTCAAGAATCTTCATGTAATCTTCGGAAATCCCCTTTGAGTAGCTTCGGACTTGCACTCTATCTTCGGAAATCCCCTTTGAGTAGCTTCGGACTTGCGCTCCTCCGCTGCACCGTTCCTTTATTTCTTTCCTAGGTTCTCCGCCGCAGGGAAGAAATCCCTGAACTTTTGAATTCCTGAATACCACAAAACACAAGAAAGGGAGGAACCGTAATTTCTTCGGAACTCCGAGGGTCAGCGACGTGTTCATACATAAAATAATGTCTTATCCATTCATTTAGATCTCCGGAAAACTTTCTCTAATCATAAGAAAATGACTTCCTCAGACTCGTTTACGGATCTGAAAAACTTAAGAACCTTCGGAAGATTCCCGAAGTAGCCGACGCGTGTTTTCTTTGGAAAATGCCGAGGATGATGTTTTTAATCTGATCCCCAACAGAGGGTCCTCGGAGCCGAGGCGAACTCGTGCGAGGCAGAGAGTACTCGTGCGAAGCGGAAGATACTCGAAAGTAGGGAAGTCTTGTCAGTGAGGGTCTTGACGAAGATCTGCATCCCTCCCTGTCCTGGATCTTAGCCTTCACATTGTCAATGGTGTCAGAGAACTCCATCTTCGAGGTAATTATCTCGTTGCTTAGGGAGCCCTGATCCAGGCCCTCGTCACTAAGTGTGAGATGTATATATGTTATTTGCATTTGTGTAATTTTATTGAGAGATGATTATGTGAAATTTGTGAGGAAAAAACAAAGAAAAGAAGAAAAAAGAAGAAAAGAAAAAGGAAAAAAGAAAAATAATGCCGGCGGTGCAGAGTCCCTTTAGTATCGAGTTTCCTGACCACTAAATACTAAAGAACTCCCTCTTTTAATACCGAAGGAAGAATATCAGTTGCTTGGTACTAAAAGGGCCAGACCCGATAGTGCGTTCACT
This sequence comes from Cenchrus fungigraminus, assembly GCA_036936925.1. NCBI lineage: Eukaryota > Viridiplantae > Streptophyta > Magnoliopsida > Poales > Poaceae > Cenchrus > Cenchrus fungigraminus. The sequence continues at coordinate 46,694,035 of CM072769.1, read as the reverse complement.
AGTAGTGACTGCTACCTGTTCTTGATACGGCACACTTGCACGCTTGCATTGCAAATGATGCTGTCGGTGGTGGCGAGGGTGCGCTGTCAAGCTCGACAGTGGATTTGGAGGAGGCCAGCTGTAGTGTGGCTCCTCGGCCGACAGTACTGTGGATTTCTAAGAAGGACAAGCAAAGGTCAACAAGGCTAGCAGCACGTGGATAGATGCGGAGAACGTGTGCAACTGCATGGACATGTTCCGGCCGCCACAAGAAATCTAGTGATTAATTAAGCTATACTCAATTTGTATATAATATAGTCACTTAAAGTCTATTATAATGAAAACTCTTCATATCTTATATATGTCTATCGCGCTCATGGTTGTGTTGTAAGTTAATTATAGTTCCACACGCCCCTCTACTGCAAAGTATAGATGACGGGCAGCACAACACTAACCCGATTTGACCCAATCCGGCTAGGCCCAACACTATAAGGTTCGATGACTTTTTTGTGTCAGGCCCGTCACTATGATCTTTCTATAGTGGCGGGCCAATCTGACATCCCCACCCCTACGATAGCAAAGGCGGAGCTCAACTCCCGTAAGAGCAGCCGCAACGTGTATTGGGGGGGTGTGGCTGCCAAGAGAGAGAAGAGGATGGGAGGGCTGCCATACGGTGGAGCAAAAATTTTCATGGGCGCTACCGGAGCGCCTGATGCCTAATTGAGCGCCCGGTGCAAAGGAAGAAAAAGGACAGCAAGTGACCTTTTGTCAGCCTATTTGTCAGAAGGTGGGAGAGAAAAACTGTAAATTGAACAAGAGACTTACCCCACCAAAGCACAAGAAAGGATGCTAAACGCTGGAGCATTTCCTTGCTATGCATGATGTGACTGCTTTGGCCTCCTGTGAAAGATTATATGATGCCGCTGCTCTAACGGAGGAGGTCGGCCTGGCCTCGTGGTGAGTCGACCGGCTTAGTGCCGGTCGTGACAACACGTCGTCGCCGCAGCATAGGGTCATGAGAGAGAGAGATGGACCTGGGAGGAGCTGACGGGGCGTGGAGGCTATGCATCGCACCTACGATGGGTTGCAACCCATCGCGCCTTTGCGCGGGGGGCACGCGGCGCGCGCTGGGTGGTCGGGGGGCCACGACCAGAGGGAGGAACTAATCTATTCCAAAATAAAAAAAGTTATAAATCCTTAATTGTGTGTCTAAATTAAATTTCGATTTGAAAAATAAATTTCTTGTACTGAGATATTCAAAATAACTGGACTATGTTTTGATGAAATATTTTAAAAATAAATAATAATTAGTATTACAGCGAACAAATATTTTACTGGCTAGAACAAATAGATTTGTTCGGTCTCATATTTTTTTGGCTTAGTGAATTTTTGTTCGGCCCAAGTGAAATTTTGTTTGACCTCATTGAATTTTTGTTCGGCTCAAGTGAATTTTTGTTCGGTCTCAATGAATTCTTGTTCGGGTCCAGTGAATATTTGTTTTCATAGATTTGTTCGGCTCGAGTGATTTTTTGTTCGGCCCCATTTGTTCGGTCTTAATGATTTTTTTGTTCGGTCCAAGTGAATTTTTTCGGCCCAAGTGAATTTTGTTCGACTCCAGAAAAGTACAATAATAGAAAGAGAAAAAAAGAAAAAAATGAAAAAAGAAACATAAAAAATGAAAAAAATGAGGGTGCGGTCAGGGGGCGCCAGCGTGATGAGTTGTTTCTCGTCGCGCCTGCGACGTATAACCCCGCCTGCTGAGGGCGCGTGCGGGAGGGTTGCAGTGGCCAGCAAGGGAGAAGTGAAGGGGAAATGGGGAATTAGGGTTTGTGAGGACTGAGGGGCGTCATGTTCTTTCTGAAAACGCCATTGTGAACATCTATATGGTGTTTCAGCATTTTGTGTCATGCACTTGGCTGTTTGTGGCTATATTTGAGAAGTCGGAGTTGCTGCTCGAGAAGTTTAGCGAGTTCGGCAATGATGAAAACCTGGTCTCGGTTCAATCGGGTTGACGACAACAGTGTTTTTTATGTTGCATCCCTCATCACTTTGTAGGATATTTTCAAAGAGCTACAATTCATTTTTGCGGCATGAGAACACAAGGGAGATTGTTTATTTACCAAGAATGGATGGATAAGCAACATATGTTAGCCATTACTTATGATTATCTTCTCTCTTATTTGTGTCCCTTTTCTCCTTTTTTCACTTCTGATGATCAGCTACCATTGAATACTATGTGTGTTTATTGTGGAGTCCGGGTATATTTTCATTTTCTTAAAAACATGAAAATTCCTCATGCAACATTAAAACATGAGGTTCATCAAAGCTATCATTGGTAGGTAACCACGAATTTGTAGCCCACAGATATAATCATGAGATACCATGTAGACAACTATTAACTTTTGATATAGCAATGCATTGTACTCAAGATCATATATATAGAAACACTAAAATTAGAAAAGATACTAATAGTGCTCTTTAAAGTTGAGATTGTTACAGCTAGTATATTACAGTTCTGAAAACAGAGACAGAAATTTAAAGATCATTCCTCTTTGTTTCACCCACGGGCGTGGAATGCTTGCTACCCATCTAAGCAAAAATAGAAGTGGAAAGGGATATCGAAGCTAAGCTTGAGAGATCCTCACATCACAGATGGTGAGTTATATGCCTCAATCAATCAATCAGTCACACACACATCACTCTTCTGCTGCCGGTCCTGCTGATGCTGTGCCCTAGAAAAAACGTTATCGCCACACCACAACCATAACTAACACTAAGCAATAATAATTAAGCGTGAGCCAGTACGTTTTGATGCTGACCCATTAACACACATTTCCATGAACATTTGTGCTCCTAATGCCCTTGCAACTTTCCCTTGCTTTACAATATACTAGTCACTGAACCACTAGTAGGCTGTAGGCAGATACTTCCTAGAGTAAGCTATAGCTTCTGAAGAAATACATTGGGAGTAACCTAAATTTTAACTTAGGCTACCAAAAGAACAGATTCTTTTCTCTTTTTTTTTTGAGGGGAGGGGGGGGGGGGCAACAAAAGAACATATTCTTAAATTGCTAATGCAAGAGCACCCTATGCATAATTGAAATCAAAACGGTTACATGCTTGGATCGCCAGCTTTTTTGGGTTGCCCTCAATAAGGTCCACACTCCAGATAACCTCAATAAGCAAGCAGCAACTTATGTAGCCTACCTGTCATGCGTGCAAACGGCAAACAGACATACAGTTTCAAAAGGTTTAAGACCACATGCTTGGCTTCAGCTGTTAGAGGGGTCTTCTCAAACATTTCTGGCATTCCAAATTGTCCACACCACCCCCTTTTAATCGCTGTTGAGATCCATGATTTACATATGGACATGAAGAATCGCTTTGTTTGCACTTCACCTATATATCTCCCTCAATTTTTTTCCAATTTGTTAGCAAACAACCTAGTAAAACTAACACGATTCTTGGCACTGATGCTTCACCAAACCAAGGAAACTCTTTGTCATTCATTTGACAAATTTCAGAAAGTTGGTCCTTTTTTCAAATCCACAAAAAGATAATATTTAATAGTTTAATTACTGAAATAATGGTGTGGAAAATAAATATTTTTACCACTCTGCAAAATTGCTTTGTTTCTACTTCAGCACTCGCTCTTCGATTTGTTAGGGAACAACCTAGTAAACTAACACATTTCTTGGCACTGATGCTTCACCCAACTGCGGAAACCTGTCGGTTATTGGGAAAGTTCTTTATAAAATTGCTCAACTCCACCATAGGTTAAGTAATTTAATACCAGAAATAACGATGAAGAAAACAACATTTTTTGTTTCACTCCATCAGAGAAAAGATTCAGCATTAGCAACCAGCATCCAGATCAGACCTACCACTGGAAATTACAGTAACTTCCAATATTACTCATCTAAAGTAATCAGACAATCCATCCAAGGGTAAGTAAAGTAACATTGTTAAGCACTTGTCCCTTTCATCTCTTCAATTTTACAGGAAAAAAACAGAACCAGAATCTTCCAACAACACAGCAGCAGTACAAACTTATTACATGGATTCAAAGACACACCATGGGTACAACAAGTCAAAAGAACATGTAAGGCTCCTGTACTTATCGTTTCAGTTAGGGAAAGGACCTATAGATGCACGCATGATTCATCAACCTGCATTTTTTTTTCTTCAGTGCAATTAATTTGCTCAGTTACACTCTCTCTCTCTTTTTCTCCCATTGGCTCCTGATTAGTTATGGATATCTGCATCAGTCTCTACGTCCAGCATCAGGAATGATCAAGCATGAACATTAATACTGCCATCTCTGTCGTCTCCAAATCGGTGTGTGTGCTGCAAGTCGCTGACAGCAAGAAGACTGACAATTCAGTATATGTATACACTGAGCTCCAACAATCCATCAGCTGTCACTGCTGAACTACCATGCACAGTGACCATCAAGGAACCGGCCGGCCGATGGATCGCGTGACGGAGAGGCGTGGCGCGTGCACTAACCGATCGACGGGCCGGCGCCGACGGCGAGACGGCGACCGGCGCATCTGCGTCAGGCCGACGGTGGCGACGTTGGAGGAGGTACATGATTGAGGGGAAAGAGCGAGCCAAGGGGACCGGCGGTGTACCTTTTGCTGGCCCCCTACATATCATGTTGTGGTTGGTGATCATTGCACGCTGTATGTTAAGATCAAGATCAAGATCCTCTAATATATATAAATATAATTATATATATAGCCATGCCAAGCTTGCAGAAATATAATGCTGGAAATGCCTGGATTATTTCTTGGGCGCTTGTGCATGAAACAGGCAAACTATGGGCAAATTGTTACTTGGGTTAATGTCTGAGTTACTGTGGAAATTAACCCCTGGTGCTTAGGTACTTGATTTCAAGACTAAGGTAATGGAGAATATTGGAAGGTGACCAGTGTTGTCTTGAAAGCTGTTAGAATCTGTTTGTGCGTTTTGAGTTTGTTCAGAGAATGTGTCAGGGTTGTTTTGCTTTGAGCAATGGCAATTAGGAGATGTCTTATGCTTCTTGTCAGACAGAGATAGGCAAGTTTAATCGGAGTTGCTTAAAACTGGGTGCAGTTTTTCTCTTTTGGTTAGCTCGTGGATAGATTTCTGATTTGAACAAAGCTGTTTCAGCCAAATTCTGGCTCAAGCCTTACAACCAATTGGTTCTCTGTTTTCCATTTCTCGATCGTGGTTCATCGTATTTATTATGTTCTTTTCTTATAAATTGTAGGTCGTATTGGCAAACCTAGATTCATAGTTGTTATTACGTATCTAGATATATACTTCGTGCATAATAAAAACTGCGAACCTTAAAATGTAAAAACAACCTACAATTTGAAACAGAGAAAGTATGTAGTAATCGCACTATGAATGCATATTCAAGCTTACATTGTGTCATTTATTGGCTACAGGATCATTATATCCATAGTAAGCATGATGCATGAAGTGAGCTATACACATGATACTCTGAAAGTCTTCTGAAATTCTGAACAGTACAAGCAGTTGTTGCCGTATAGGAACCCTCACACCTAGCAGAAAAAGCAGAGCAGAGTGTGTAAGATCACTGTGTGGCATTGAATTCAGTGAGGTCACCGGAGAATCTTGCTTTTGTCTAGCTGCGACTTCGATCACAGGAAGGTCACTCCAAGCGGCCTCTGCTCAAATCCCAATCCTTCGTACTGATGAGATGATGCGAAGCTTATGGTTGCAAAGATGTGAAGGGGACGTCTCCTGCGTACAGTTTGGTCTTGCTCTCCAACTCCATCACCTACGCATCGATCTCATCACGGTCTCTGAGTCATTCGTTTGTAAGGAGATTTCACTCTCAGGCTGATCTGTGGCCATCCTCGACATGCCAATTTTTCTAAGACTAACCTGTTTGCCGCAGACATGTGGGCCTATAGACTAAATCTCGCTCTTTTTTCTAGAACTACCTTTTTGTAAGGTGCTAGTATATGGGTTTACCCAAATAAATGTTTGATGTACGTGTTCCAATGCAATACAGAAGAATGTGTTCTAAAAACCATATTATTATCCTTGTACATACAGAATTTATTAGTTCAGTAATGAAAAGAAATGCAAACAAATGAAGACACATAATGAATCATGATTCTAGGGCATACTATAAAAGATTATATAAATCCAATCATATACAATCTAGAAAATGCCTTATCTCATTGTCATCTCATTCTCAACAAACTGAATGAAATGTCACTCATGCTAGCTAGTTCTTCATCTATTTGTAAGAAAAAAAATTTAAAAATGCAGTAAGCTAGTATATATGTATGTGCTCCTTGGACTCATAATAGAAATCTAGATTCTGAGTTAGGGTACATACTATTGAGAATGTTATTTCTCATATACTCTTTTTTATCATAGTTTAAATATATTTGCAGTGTTAATTAGTTCAATTGATACAGACTATGCGGTTGTTTTCATTTTTGCTGGCCCTATAGCACAACAATGCATCTCTCCTTTTTACGGAAGTATTTGTAACATCAAATTATTGGATATTTGTATATATTGTGAGATAACTTGTTCATATTATATTTATATATTGTTAAAATGGATCATGATAATTTAATTTCTGTGTGGTTTGCAGTATTGCTTTCCTAATGGTGATCGATGATTTTATTTAGTTAAACTATGCACCTTTAAATTAATAAATGCATTGTTATTGCAGGAAAATATAGTTTGTTACAGTACTTCATTTGGCTAGAATGGACGAATAAGGTGTGTGTATCCACACTTATATATTGAGGAATAACCAAGCAAAGTTATTAGCAATAATGATGGCTACTGAGATCATGCATGCAAACATACATACAAATTTGCATACCAATCAAGATGTGCCTCAGTGTTCATTTCAAAGGGCGTCAATAGGTAGGTTAACATCAAGCTCACGCGTAATACGGCGTCGATTACATACCAAACTCCACATTTGCTTGCTAACTACCAACAGGAGCACGCAAAGGCGCATATCTGTGCTATGCACTTTCCTCTTGACAAGAACAACACCTTTCATGCTACACATGCTCTTGTATAATACAAATACAATACACCCTACAACAGTATCTGTCATGTAGAAATATTCTGGTTAGTTATGGTTCCATCATGCTTCATATATACTGATGCCATATGTGTATATAGCACAAGTGCCCATGTGTACGTAGCTACTAGCTAGCTGCAGGTTTGATGCCATGTCGCTGTAGTGTTAGATAGAAAGCACCAATTAAAGTGGAACCAGGGTAGGGCCCTCACCATGGAAATGCAATGGAAGGAAGTGTCATGGTGAGGCCTTGCATGCTTGCTTAATCAGGAGGATCCTTCAGGAAGCAATTGGAGGAGAATTAAATTATATTAACCGATGATTCGATTAAATAATCGGGCGAAAGAAGAGTGAAGGAGGCAGAAGCTGGAGCTAGAAGAGGAATGAAGGGCCAAAGGCCATGGGAGCTCATGTTAAAAGGCCTGCTAAACACCAACCAACCATTTGCACCCATGATATGTCATTTGCATATTTGCTAGCTTGATAGCTATAACACAGCTTGCATCAACCTATAACTGCCGTGTTGGTGTGCTTAGCTATCGATCTGTAGAGTGTGTTAATAAGCTAGCTACAGCTATAACTGCTAGTGAATTTCTCCCGTTGTGGTGTGTGTGCATGGGGCATCACTCCTGCTGCAACCAGCAGAAGGTGAAGAGGGGGCTTTGGTCTCCTGAGGAAGATGAGAAGCTCATCAGATACATCACCACCCATGGCTACGGGTGCTGGAGCGAGGTTCCGGAGAAAGCCGGTAAGTTCTCTCTTCACCGCAATCTCCATGATCGACTTGGTTGATATATGAACATTTGGATCCTTGTTCTTGGATGGTTGAGCATTGTTGGGTGATCGAATTTTGGTCGACTAAGTTTCTGCATTGTGACGATGTTTTCTGTATAGGTCTGCAGCGGTGTGGGAAGAGCTGCCGGTTGCGATGGATCAACTACCTCAGACCGGACATCCGGCGAGGGCGGTTCACGGCGGAGGAGGAGAAGCTGATCATCAGCCTCCACGCCATTGTTGGCAACAGGTAGGCTGCAATCAAGTTCGTTACTGCTTTCTGTTTGTACTAGAAATGGAGCTTTGTCCTCCTCCTTTGCTTCTGAACTTCCCCTAAATAAACGAACTCAATTATTTATAATTCTTGCGAATTAACTACTACATACGTACTTTTGCATAGATTATTAGGATATATAGTAAATCAAAATGATTTGGTTATGCTGTCAATTTTTCGAGGAAGAATTTGGGCACCTCTCACATTGGTTTGTTTCACTGTAACTCGATGCGTTTCCATGCTCAATTATTGCGATCTCAATTTGGCAATGCTGACTTGGCTGCAAGTTGCTACTAGGATGCCTTCATTATTTGCAGAATTTCCTCCTTGATTCGTTTGTGTCTCTTCAGACATTGACTTGGCAGTCATGTGTAGGTACCATCACTCCATCAGAGGCGAAAACAAAACCTGTCCTGATACTAAATTTCTACAAAATTAATTGCGATTTGAAGTGTTGTAGGATGGTATTTGTCTTTAGCCAGCCATGCATCACACATTTTCCATTTTTTCCTCTCAAAATAAGTTCATAATTATTTATGATATGTACATGTATCAGCTTGACATCACACTACTTGTATGGCAACTACTCGTGCCATTTTTTTTCAGATGTCGTTTTCGACTAGTTAGACTTGATGGCTTGAACACGACTATAACAAATCAAGGCGTATTAGGATTGCATTACTTGAAAACGAAGGCTTAATCCGAGGGAATGCAACACCTAGCTGATGTGTACGTGACCTTGTGCAGGTGGGCTCACATTGCCAGCCACTTGCCCGGCCGGACGGACAACGAGATCAAGAACTACTGGAATTCATGGATCAAGAAGAAGATCCGCAAGCCGGCGGTGAGCACGACGACGAGCTCGTCGGTAACGGCGGCGACGAGTCCTCCGTGCAGCACGGCGGCGTCGGACGCGGCGGCGGCGGTGCTCGGCCACCACCTGCAGACGCCGTTCAGCGCGGCGGCGGATCACCAACTCGACGCCCTCATGAGCCAGAGCTGCCTAGCGCTGCCGCCGAAGCTTGGTGGCGGCGGCGGGGGCCAAGACTCCCCGCCGGCGCCGGCGCCGTTTCTGCCTCTGCACTGCCCCTTCTTCATGTTCGACACCAGCAGCGTGAGCCCGCCGTCGTCGCTGACGTCGCCGGTGGCCCAGCTGGTGCAGCAGCACCCGTTCCTCACCTTCACGGCGGCGGCCATGGACGGGCCCGGCTACCAGCTGCCTCCCCTGATCGACGGCATGGGCATGGGCATGACGACAGCCATGGACTGCGGCTTGGGTGAGGAAAGTAGAGGCAACAATGACCAAGCGGCGGCGACAGCAATGGCGAACGGCGGCGACGGCTGGCAGCAGCAGCAGAAGCAGGAGGAGGAGCAGCTAGGGCACGACCAATGGGATGACGAGTCAGCTCAACACCTGCTGATGTGGGACGATGACCAAGAACTAACACCGTCCAACCTGGAAGCCATGGAAAGTGGTGCTCACTCCCTCCTTTTTATGGGACCAAATGACCATGCATGATATACTAAAGCTGGTGTGTGCATATGCATTTTTTTCCAATTATTCCCTCCTTGATATACCTTTCTTGACCTGAGATCTATCTCTGATCCCTTTTCTAGCTCTCACCCGATCGATCTGATCTGATCTGATCTGATCTGTCTATACATGAAAATAATGAGGTTTTCAAAGGCGCGTAATTTATTTTGTTGGATTTTTTTCTCTTTTTCCAATTTGGATTGATTTAACCTTTGTTTTTTTTTTTTGGTTTTGGAGTGAAGACTAAAGGAGTGTGAGTTAATTGGGTCTTTGTAAAGAGAAGTTCTTGCATGGATGCATGCATGCATATGTTCATGCATGACATTGCGCTTGGAGTGTAATTTGATTGATGTATCTAAGTGAATTTAAAATAATAAGCAAGATGACACAAAAAAGAGAAGCAGAAACGAAAGAAAGGGAGCCACGCTCTTTTCCCCTTTGGATTCTTGTGTTTTGTTTGTGCTATAGATTGCGCATGCATGTGGATGATGTGTCGATGTGGATGGATGTATCTAGTTATCAACTACTTTGTTGTTAGTTTCTGCTTCTCGAAATTTAATTTGTTTATTTTGTTTTCTTCGTGTCAGAAAAGATAATAAACTGGCGATGCTTGACTTTATTAATATGTATATTATTGAATATTTAGCATGGCTTTGATTTGTATATAAAGCTATAAGAATCAATAGTAAATGGTGCCAAGCATGGATATAATATTTAGTCCAAATTAAAATGAATAGTTTCATGCTTTTTTCCAAAGTCAGTAGGTGAAAGCTCCAACCTATTTTTACATAATCTTTTTTTTTCAGACCAGTTTAATTCGCCCTCGTAAGGAGTCGAACCTAATGTTGGATGTTGCTCAGTAAGTTTAGTTTCATACTTATGCGACTGATGCTGCTTTGTAAAGTGAGCTAGAAAAACCGTTTTGTGTAAGAATTGAGAAGAGGTGAGTGTGCGTGTCTCTGTCCTCACACATACATAGACAACTGCCCTCTTGTGATTTCAGGAAATGGATACGTTACTCGAAAAGAATTAACACTCATGCACGTACAGATATAAACGTGCATCATGATAACTTGATTAACTTCACAAATTGATGAAGTACGTGCACGAGCACGCAAATTCTATCACAATTCATCACACGAGATCTTCCAAAATTATGCATGGTGCATACGCACTGACACCTTATTAGAGAAGATACAGAATATATATACGTACACTTTGATTAACACTAAGGGAGATGGCTTAACAAAATGGCAACACATATAGTAGTAGCAGAGCTAGCTTTGCTTAGTGCCGTTAACTCTTGCTTAAACTCTAATCAAGAGTACTACCGATATTAATCAATGCAATTTGATGCATGATGCCCCCAGAACCGAATCTCCAACTGTTACACACATGAGCTGGTACAAGTACAACAACAACATGCATATGTGTGTGCATCTCCCCATGCATGCATTGCATTTGTTCCTTAAAACCCAAGCATGAAATTAAGGACTCTGTCAATCCAATCGTGTGGAGTAGATCAAGTGCCAAGACTTAGCTTGTTGTTGCATCATGGCCACCCAAGAATGTTCCCTGCCTGTTGTCACATCAAGCACAGACACTGATGACCAATGTGTGTGTGTGCAGAGATGGATGTCATTTGCCATTGTTCTCTCCATGAACAATAACACTATTGTTAATTACTTTGCCAACACACATTATTCTTCATTCTCCAATGAACATTAATTGGTAGGTGCAACGTTAGCCAGCAAAGCGCACGATGCAATGACATTTAAATGTTTAATTCTCCTATGCTCAGCTCGAGATCAGTGCAAATCTCCTAGTAGCTAGAACACTGAGAGCAACAAGTTTGAATAAGAATAAATGGACAGCAGCTTCTTGCTGAAACAAAGCTGCGGCAGGCATAGGCCCATGTTGAAAACTATGTTCGTCCAAGAGAGATAACGACATGAAAGAAACCCACGCAGTGCAGTGGAACTTACATATATGCATCTTCTTCGTCGTTCTATGTCACATTCTGGACTAGTTTACATGTTCCGTACGTATGCCTTTAGTTTCTGCACTACCGGATTTGAAGGCTCTGCCGAGAGCCCCAATCCTCTCGGTAGAGCCTCTGCCGAGAGGAAGCTCTCGGCAGAGGCCACTCGGCACAGTCCAGCCGGCGAAGGCTCCTTTGCCGAGAGCCATGCCAAATCCTCTCGGCGCACATGTGCCGAGAGCACGGATGGCTCTCGGCAAAGAGAATTTCACAAAACAAAAAAAAAAGAAAACCCCGCTGGGCAGCGGGCCCACCGGCAGGCCACCCTGGCCCCCGCCGTCGCCACCACCACCGCCACCAGCACCACCACCGCCACCTGCACTGCCGCCACCAGCACCACCCGCCGCCGCCGCTCCACAACCACCACCACCTCAGCCAGCCCGCCGGCGCCACCACCACCACCACAGACAGCCGCCGTCGCCACCACCACAGCCACCCCGCCGCCACCACACACACACACACACACAGAGGCCTGCCCTACCTCCTTCCGGATCTGCCACCGCGCCGCCGGATCCGCCACCACGCGAGGAGGATGCACGCCGCCGCCGGGACGAGGGAGGATGCCGTGTCTGCCGCCACGCCGGGAGGACGCCGTCGCTGCCCGCCGGTCCGCTCGCCGGATCCGCCGCCCGCCGTCGCTGCCACGCCTCTCTCCCCGCCGATGCTCTCCACTACCAGTGAGGGGCGACCGGAGGGGAAAGGGGAGGGGCAGCAAAGGGCGCAGGGAGAAGGGACGGAGGAGGGAGAGGTGGCCGGAGAGGAGGGGGAGAGGTGGACGGCCGGTGGGGAGGAGGGAGAGGAGGCTGGAGAGGAGGGGGAGAGGTGGACGGCGAGGAGGGAGGAGGGGTAGAGGCGGCGGCTGCCGCGGGAGGGAGGAGGTGGACGGGTTAGGGTTAAGGCGGCTTATATACGGAGGAGGCCGCGTGAGGTGGGCCGGCGGCGGACTGGGCCGTGGGGTGGAGTATTGGGCCACGCGGGGAACTGGGCCGTGGGGTGAGGGAGCTGGGCTGCCTTTGCCGAGAGCCACGTCAGCTAGGCTCTCGGCAAAGAACCCTCTTTGCCGAGAGTCTGGCTCTCGGCACAGTCAATTGTACTCAAAATAATTATTAAAATAGCGAACAAATGTGAAAAATTACCAAAATTTAACATAACATCAGTTATGTTGTATATTACTTATATAAAAGTTTTTGTGTCCAAACTCTTATTTTAATTTTTGTTAAACTCCAAACCTAGTGGTATTAGTTCAAATTCTTAGAAACTTCCCGAGAGATGTTCCAGTTTCTAAACAGTGTACATGTCCATGTGTTCAAAACATTCTCAATTTTTTTTCACAACCTCCTCATATGATATCATGAGGACTTGACAAATTTCGTGATTTTCAAACTTCATTTGAATTTTATATAATTTTTAATCGTTCTACCTCACGATCTTCATCACGATCGAAGAACCAAATGTTGAAAATTTAGCTTCATTTCATGTACATGGTCTTAGAGATGTCTCATGAACATGAATATCATTTTTTCACCAACTTTACTCTAAGATTTCATGCACTTGTAGTTCATATCGGACGTATGCGAAAAAATACCTAGAAAGAAGTAAAATTGTTAAATATGGCAAACAAAGTTAAAATTGTGCCAAATTTGAGTATAAGTTTTGTATAAGTGTATGTTGAAGATAGAAAAATTTGGAAGCAAGAAAGTAATTTTTTTAAATTTCTTTGCCGAGAGCCTAATAAATAGCTCTCGGCAAAGAATTTCTTTGCCGAGAGTTTTTTCTTTGCCGAGAGCTTCTTTTCTTTGCCGAGAGCTTTTTATATTGCTCTCGGCGAAGAATCTTTGCCGAGAGTTTTTTATTTTGACTCTCGGCAAAGATTTTTCCTCTCGGCGAAGGCTCGGATTCCGGTAGTGCTGGGTTAATTTGTGTTCTTGTCATAGTTGTTGCATATATGATAATTTTTTTAAAAAAAAATCATTCAGGATTTCCAAAGCATGCAGTGGATGTGTACTACGGCTCCAAATTAAGTAATTCATAAAGTATTTTTCATCACTTTTTTCATAACTTGACAACTTGTTATCAAATGATCATAAAGAAAATTGTTTACTTTGCCGGAGAAAATACGCCAACGAAGAAAAAATAATGTTTCATTAGTTTGACCCAGCATGTATATATGCATCGTCCGTGAGTGAATGAATAAATATAACATAAATTCCGTCGGTGAAACAAGAGCCTTTTGCATCACTTGTATGGGGTCATTAGGTGGGGTTGGACTTCTGCAAAGCAAGGAATTAGCTGGAGCGTCACACACAGCTGATCGATACGATCCATCGCATGTCACTGTGGACCGACGGATTAAAGCTTTCTTTTTTCCGCTGATCTTTTTTCTAATGTTAGTTTGCTCTTCACATGTGTGTGTACATTATTCAAATGATTGCCAATTGCTTCCATGGAAAGTGCACAGTTTTTTTTAAATTTCAGTTTTAATTAATTAGCATGAATTTTATTTCGCAGTAGTGCGGAGGTCAGATGAGAGCCTTGCATTGTGATCTTTCTATTCTATAGCATGTAGATGTGCCATGATTCTGTCGTCTATGTGCTGTGTGGATTTCGTAAGGATGCAGCTAGGCACAAAATTGGATGAGGCATCACTCACTCAGCTCCTCTATCACTTGATGATCACATGACAATGTATGAAAGATCTCGACGGATCGTCGATCGATACTTCCTTTTCGGTCCTTCCAACATCAGAGTTTGTTAGGGTTTGAAATGCAGTAGTGGCCATGGCACTGCAAGCCGACAATTTACTGTTATTCTACTCTATTTGGCTTTTTATTAGTTTCCCGTGATTGAATTTGTTCAAATTATTTCCTCTCCTTTTCTGTTCAAGGTCTTAGACGACAAACCGACAACTTGATGCATTCTAAGACTATAGCAATAGTGTGTGCGACACGCTTCGGTTTTGTTTCAGATTTATTTACTTTTGCGTGTGCATTTAATCTGGATGAGTAGTCAATTTTCATAGAAAAAGGAGTGATGCAGCCACGGCAAGGGACTGCACAAGCCATGAATTTTTCATATGGTTCTCTTTCAAAAACTGTGAACAAACAGAATAAGGGGCCAGCAGCAGTATACGGAACATCAACAACTTTCTGAATTTTTTTTTGTAGCAAGAATATAATAGGATAAATCCAATTTCTGTAGGGAATTGGAAACTATATAATTCTAATAATGTTCCAAGGGGAGACTAGAGTGTTAGAGTACATTTGAGATTGCAGAGCGTCAAGAGTATTGCACTACACTAGAGACCCTAAGTTTCTAACTTTCTATGCTGCATTACTAACATCAACCGAGCCTCAGGTTTTTCTTTAAACCAGTGATGCTCAGACTTACATTTAATATATATGGTCAAGGATTTCCCTTGTTCATAGCTTTCAGTTCTGCAATCTGCACCAAGTATAATTTCTCCAGAAACTTCAAGGAGACATGCATTCAGGCACCTAAATGAACACTTTCAGATACATCAGACATACACCAAGCTGTTCTTGTACCATAGTACCAAGTACCAAACATCAGGGTCTGGTGGAAAGCCAATAATGGTGCTAGTGCCAGACAGCACTCTGTTTTCCTCACTTTTTTCAGTCACTTTCTCCATTGAATAATATAATATACCTTCTGTCTGGACCTAATGTGGAGAACCATGCATGCACATGAACTGCACTCAGATTCCAACCCCCATACAAACGCAGCGAAAATGATCAGTTAAGCTTGCGCCAATTCCTAAAACATATACAGAAGTAATGACATAAGTAAAAGGGGAACAAAAAACAGGCCCCACATCAACGTGCTCAACAGCTTCAGTGGTATGAGATGATGGGAGCATAGTAAATTACAGACAATGCCTGTCTTATAACCATGCTTTTTATTGATGTATTGCTAATAGAATGTTAATATTATTTGGTCAACAGTCAATAAACATAGTAACTTCCAAAAAATTATTAGTTTAGATGACTTGAATCACGCCTACCGCATTCTGGGAAGACATATTGGTCATGTTTTGTTGGGAGGGTGGAGCAACAGTCAGTTCCAAATCCTTCATCTCTGCTGGAGAATCTGCCTTTGGAGGCAATGACGAAGTATCACTTCGCGGGCTCAAGAATGTGCTAGTACATGCAGTCGGGTTAGCTTTGGCAACGGGGGTAGCTATATTGGTAGCAACAGAAGTTGATGAAGATGTCCCGTCAGGGGCCCTTGGAATTGGTCTGAATGGATATGGTGTTCTCCAGAAGGGTTCCTGACAACAGATAGAATCATGAGCCGATCAATAATCAATGAAATGGGTCATTAAATTTTAAATCTAATCTAACTCATAAAAAGATCAACATTTGAACGCTGCATAATAGTAAAGAAGAAATGCTCCATGTTTTTTAATGAGAAAAGTTTCTGAAACCATGTAGTCCCCCTGTAGCCTGTAGATGCTGAGGTGCCAAATAATCATAGTTTAAAGTTATGATGTTTGAATATTTTCATATTTCACAGATCACATATTTCAATATGAAAAGTAACAACTGTAACTCCCAATATCTTAGGACAAGGGTAAGGGGGCTCTCAAGTTGCTAGTTGTTGGATTGATACATGAGGCTAATAGGTCACACTAAAGTGCAATGGGTATGCAACGCCAACGCCAACGCCAATGGAAGATATCCATTATGCAGGCCACCTATTCCATGCTCAACACTCTTTCTGAAAAACAACCATCTAAGTCATCTCAATATGTTCTCAAAAGCTTAAAAGTAAGGATTAGGGTGGTCAACTGTCTTACAACAGTACATACCAGAAGGGTGGTACAAAATCAGATGTAAGAATCCCAGGTTGTCCGTTTGAAACAGAGAAGACAAAGTTCACTCAACAGTAATAGCTTTTCTTTATTTTTATCTGCTATTTAGTATTTTGTTGCAATCAAATGCCTTTTCTTGTCTGTTCCAGAACATGAATTTTGCATGATGATCGACAATTTTGTATCTGTATTTCCAATTCATTTTTTTAGTGACCATTAGGATGGTCCTCAAATGGGGAGGAACTGCGCACACATAGCAAATCACTAAAGGCAACTTCACCCCATAACCTATCTTCTCGGTAAATATGCATAGGCTTTTGGTTTGCCATTTTGTTACATTAATGGAGAACTAGTGTGCTACTGTTCTTCTGCACTACACCTAAGGTTCAATTTCATTACAGATAGTGTGGCCTACTGGCCTGTGGCACTGTGGTGAGTGGTGACCAACTGACCAAATTATTCCCATGTTATAGATGAAAGACAATAAACAAAGTTGCTAACCATAAGTAACCAAATGAAACCACTAATACAATCTATCCTAACCATCTTTTAGGATCTCTGTTGTGAGTGGATTAAAATATAATACATCAGTGATATCATATCAGCTTTACCATGTGGTTCAGTTTGCTGAAACTTGAATCCATATTCGTTGCCCTAAAAGACGGAACTGGGGGAAGATCTCTTCCAACTTGAGGTGCTATATTAGCTGTATTTGAAGATGAGCCTCCTTCCTGAAAGTGAGATTAGCAATTCCAGTTCAGTGATGAAAAAATGGTGTGAATATTAAACTGATGATCATGAGCATACCAAGTTGCTCTTTTGGAGTTGTCTTGTCATAGCTACCACATCATGTACTTTTGTCATAGATGGTGGTAAGATGGGGCAATTTGGTACTGGTGACTGCAGTTCACAAGTTTATTAAGTATGGGTTAGAAAATATGTTCGGGATGTCCGTGTAAACTCCATAGGTTGGCAGGAAGTACCAGTTCGCTAGGCATCATGTCAAAAAGACTAGATCTGCGCTTCTTCTTGTTTGGATTAGTCTGCCTAAGAAAATATTTCTGAGCATGACTTGCCACTTGAGTTGGTGTTCTGGTAGTAACAAAGTTTTTTGCTATACCCCTCCAGTCTCCCTTCCCTAGCTTTTCAAGACCAGCAAGAAATGTCCTATGCTCTTCTTCAGTCCAAGGAACAGCTGCAAAGTGGCAATAATACTGTTAATGAATCGAACTAGATATGAAAAGACGTTATAAATTTCACAAATTCTAGCTGGAAAATGGAGACGAATCCATGTATCATCTTCAACTGGATATAGTAAAATTTATTCGTGAATTGCTCACTAACATAATTGTCCAAAAGATTTATAAAATATTATCTAATTCAGCATGCATAGGCTGAAAATACTTCCATTATCTGAAGAAAAAAAATTAATTCTGCTGCTTTCCATAAGAGTTGGTGTTGTCTAAATAAGAGAATAATTTGCACAAGAACCAAACAACCATAAAAAATGCAGTAAATAATTTACAAATAAAAATAAAAAATAGGGGCAACTTTCATCATTGTAGGCTTTAATATATTTCACTTTTCAAAATTTTACCATCACCACCAGTTTACTAAATGGTGTTCAATGCAGGGATAAGCCTCAGTTCTCAAATGTGCATTGTCTACTCATCAGACTTAATAACTCTGGCAAAAGTATAACCTCCAGAACTATCTCGAAAGTTATATAAGGAGTAAATAAGGGTGGATATTATTAATTATTTATTCAAGTTTATTTAGCGTAAGTCCATATGGGACTTCACAATCACACAAAAGTCCCAATCATGGCCACTTGCTTTGTCAAGCAAAACAACTGGATAGTGGATACACTACAGTAACCAACAACCAGTGGCGGAGCCAGGAATTTTCGAGAACCTGGGCAAGACAGTGGCGAAGCTGTGGCGGCACCCTCCGCGCTGGCGTTTTGCTCTGTTATGGGCCTTTGGGCCTAAAGCGCAAGTAGCAGAGGAGCCTGGCCAACGGCCCAGGGTGGCCGGGCCTTGGCTCCGCCACTGCCAACAACAATCAAGCCTAAACAAGAACTGGTACATTTTCAAAATTATACTGCTAGGTACCTCACTGGAAGCTTTGGGCATGGTTGCAAAATGATAGCCCCCATATATATTTATATCGAGAGTAAGAGAAATCAGGTTAACAAGCCAATATAGTAACCCATCAAATAGAACAATAAACCAACCACAGCAGCCAGTCAACAACTTTCAGCTTGGATTCCACCATATAGCCTAGGTCACTAGAAAAATGGGTTCCTAAAAGATTTCCTACAGGGCTACAACATCATAAATCATGCATTATCGGAGAAGACGGAACAGATGATGGCATCAAACAGGGCTGTACACGTCAGGGTGATGCACGAACAGAGTTTTCAATTAATAGAACAATTCAGCTAGCTGACAGTATATGAGCCAACTAGACACTGTAAAATAGCATTTAGCATCACACGTCAGTAGTACTTCCCTAATAAAGACAGCGATCTTTTTTTTTCTAACCACAATATAGCTAGAATCAATCCAATCGCCAAATCCACAAATCACCAGAATATAAGTATCAAAATATTTTTTCTATGCCTGTGATGATGTGAACAGAAGTATACAAGCACCATAGAGTCCAGCATAGCCACACATCATGCCGCAAATAAAAAGTATGTCTGGTGCTGAGTTGCTTGACTTAAATCTTTGCTGACAAAAGTTCAAGCTCATAACTGACCCCTATGTGATTTAATAGCCTACGTCACCTACTGTCACTGGAAGTACAAATTCCAAACATGAATTTCCTGAGCAGTTCTATATTTCCCAATCATCCATCAAAATAAATATGAACAAAACAAACTCGCCGGTCCACATCATTTGGATCAAATACCAAGGTATACTCACAACCTAACACGAAGGAAAATATGTATTTCACATTAAAATGAATCAATATGTCAAACCCAATAAATGGATGCCACATACAGGCTAAGGTACAATACTAGGAAAGGAAAAAGATTTGCTTTTAACAAATCTAGAGCTTCATCCAGATGACCCTATCACTTGTACAGTGAAAAACAAACCAATACTTGAAAACATTACCTCTAGACATGCACAGAAATAGATAGGTACAAAAGGATATCATTTCTGCGTATAAAAAAGTCAGAAATGCGCCACCTCCCTACTTCCAAACATACTAGGACCAAAATGAGCATTCCTAGCGGAAATGGGACTACTCCTTACCAGATCTTTGCGTATCCGTACACATTTCAACATCAAAAGAAAGATTCTACAGACCAAAAGGAAGGAGCAAAAGGCGGCACCTTTCTTCCTCTCCTGCGCCCTCCGCCGCTTCCCGGACGACTGCATCAACCCGCCATCGGAGAGGTAGCCGTCGCCGGCGCCTCCCCCGTCAGCGCCAGCTCCTCCGGCGTCCGCGCCAGCGCCAAGTGCGGCGAGGTTGCCCATGCTCTTGCACTTGCGCATCACGTCCTCCCTGACCGCCATGGGCGGGTTGGGGCTCGGATCCCGGTCCGACGGATCCGCCTCGGGCGCCGGCGGTGGTGGCGCCGGCGCGATGGTGACGCCGAAGAGGCGCATCCCGGCTGGGCGCGAATCTTGAGGCATCCCGGCGGCCGGGCTCCGGCGAGTGGGGACGGTGGCGTTTTTATTGGGAGGCGTCGGAGGGGGTGAACAGAGACAGGGTTGATTATTTATCGGACACGGTTTTTTCTTTTGTCCGTACTCTCTCTCCTCCTCCCGTTATTTTAGCATAATGGTCCTTAAGTGCTGGGTTTTCATCCTATTTTCAAATTTCAATCTATTTCATGTTGTTTTGAGAAAAAATATTTTTCTTGAAATATGTTAGCTGCAACTAACAAGGATCAAGGTTAATTAGCATATCTAAGGTGACATGGCTTTTTTTTTTTTGACAACAGGTGACATGGCTTAACATTTAACCTAAAATGAATAGTAAGTTTCTTAGATAATAGATTTTTTATACTATTATACGGTACTATCACATTTCGCAGTTTGTATGGTCTTATTACTAAGAGTAAAAATATTTTGAAGGACCTCCCAGCATAATTTTAAGTCTTTTGATGGCTATCATGGATTTGTGCAACAGAATCATTATTCTATTTATTATGCATCATCCTAAGGTTAGCTAAGAATTACACCATCCTAAAGAGATTAGTTTGATATGTGTATGGCTTTAGCCAAAAATTATGCACTACTAAAGGATTGACAATCGACGCGGGTTTTCCTCCGGATACGTTATCACTCAACCAGACTATCAAGGATCTATGCTAACATGAATTTAATTGTAAAGCCGTTACGACAAACCAATATGAATTTTCTTATCATTTTCACTTCAAATGAACAATAGAAAATCTTAACAAAAATGTAACTTTTATGTATTTGTGAAGCTTCGTGATGGTCTTGCCAATGATAACAGCGTTTCAAAGAATCCTAGGGCATGATTTTAATTTCCAAATCAGTCTACCCAACATTTATATGCTTTCAATTTCTGAATTAGTCTACATAACACTGCGCCACATACTAATCTTGGCTAATTACCACACGTGGCTAAACTGTTTCATATCCGTGTCACATTTTGGCTGAAAGTTAAGCACTACTAAAAATCAACACAAGTTTTTCTTTTAATTAATATGTTCACGTCCTATTTGTTACAAGTATCTTACTTTTACCAAAAAAATATGCACTACTATAAGCGATTGGAGTTTTTTCTCAATACAAATTTAATTTTAGAGATGTTGGATAGACTAATATGATTTTGTTTACCATTTCACTTCAAATGAACAATAGACACTTCTCAATGAAAATGTGATTTTTATGTATACACAATATAGCTTGGTGTTTTTACAGTCTATTTTCCAAATGGTGTTCTTGAAGGTCTTGCTAAGTACAGCATCGTTTTGAAAAATTTTAGTGGTGTGGACTTAAAATTTTGAATTAGTATGTCCAATATTGATATGATTATTATGGAACTAGTTTGTCTTCTTTTTTACCATTGCGTAGAGGACGAGGTCTTAAACCAACTTTGGCTAACGATTAGAAATTACTAAATTGTTTGGTATACACCGCTTATCTTTTTTAAACTAAAAGTTACGCACTACCAAAGAGTCAACGCAAGTATTTCTAAATGTGTTTTCACTCTAGCAGAAGTGGAAAGGATTAAAGTTGGCACGAATTTTATTTTAGAGCCGTCACGACACATTGATGTGCTGCTTATCGTTTCCCTTTAAATGAGCAATAGATGCATGCTCAGCCAAAATGCAAATTTGTTTTATAGTCTTGTACCTTTGTGCCGCCTGAGTTTTGACTTTCTTGGTAACAATGACAATATATGGAGGGCTAGGCTTTTTTTTTCTGAATTACACAGGACAATGAAGGTGGTCTAGTCTACGAGAATGTCGTCTAACACTGAAATCACAACACTGTTAACTTTTGAGAAATTTGCTCACATAGAAAGTCTAACCCAAGACCTAAGGTGCTATTGAGGTTCTTGTAACCATTACATATCTTTTTGCCCTTCAGAAGACAAAAATGTATGCAATTCTAGTGGTACGGTTTTAGTTTTTATTCTATTAGAATAGACTTTTTGCTAGTATACTCTCAACACCAATATTCGTCATGTTCGGCTGGTTGATGGCTGATGCTGATTTGTTCTGAGAGAAACATACCGTTGGTTCACTAGTGGTCTGTGACTGATGCTGATTTGTCAAGGTACCACTAGTTTTGTACTCCATTCTTAACAGTTACATTCAGACAACAGACTAAACATTATTCCAATGTTGGCTACAGATTGCACACTACTAAGAGTTGGCTATCCATCTCCAACTTTTGACCTAAAATTTGCCCACTACTACTAAAGAAGGGGCGTAGGTTACTGTAAAATTAAAATTTTGAACTTTTATATGACAGACTAACGCGACGTAGACGCTATTTTTCGCTATTTTTATATGTATATAATGCTGGTCGTCAATTTAAAGGCTGCTACATGGTTACAGAGAGAGGATATGATGTGCTTTCATAAGCAACGAGAAAAAAAAACAATTCTTATTATAATTTTAGAAGGAAAATTATTTGTGTATATATTGAAATAGTTAGCGAAAAGGGTAGTCAAACATTATTATAATTTAGAAGCAACCCCAGTACGTTAAACAAAACTTTTACTAGTGGCTTTGTTTGACAGGGGCAAGCAACACCTTTTACCCGACGCATTGCTGCTTGCGTGGGATCTATCGCTTGTACTTTCAAGCTGAGCAAAATTTTCCTGTGCTTTCAACATGAACAAAGCTCCAGTTCTCAAAGGGTACACTTCAGTGCCATATGAACAAACCTATCGCTTGTACTTTCAACATGAACAAAGCTCCAGTTCTCAAAGGGTACACTTCAGTGCCATATGTCCAAAATAATTGTTACTATGTAGCGGGGCCCAGTGGGTCAACTCCAGTTATCAAAGGGTAAACTTCAGTACCATACTTGTTGCGGGGCACAGTGGAATACCCACCAAGACTAATAAAATGCATGTATCTCGATTAAGCAAGACTAAGCAAAACATGATCTAATGAGTCCGGTGGTATTCTATGGATCAGTATTCCAAAATCACAACAGGCAAAATTGACCCCGTGAAGAGAATAGCTCTTGCTCCTCAATTGGTCACTCTGTACTTCTGCAGAAATAAATGTTCAGATCAGTTTCGTCAGTCAGAGAATGTTGGAGATATGGAATAGGCAGTTGACGAGTTGCAAGTCAAGTTGAACAGGTTTATTTATAACCCTCTTGGATGAAAATCTGCATAGTATGCCTAACAAGTCAAAGTAGTAGCACATGCCAACAAATCAGCAATAGATTTGCTAGAGTAAAACTCAGATAACACAAGCTGCTCAGCCGTAAGAGTGTCTGGCAAGATTGTAAGCAGATAACAATTAGAGCTTCCACAATTAGGAAGTGCAAGAAAATGTACCTTAACAGTGTTAAGCAGAACTTTGGCCTCACTGTTGTTGTTGAAGTGATCACGAACAGGCTGGAAAAAGGAGATTAGTAAATTTTCGTTCATGAGAGTTCATGTGAAGTACAAAACAACACTGGAAAATTTGTACTACTCCTAAACCTTAAGGAGTTCATGATGGACAAGTTCATACAAAATTACAGTGGCAAGAAACAAGACAGCTGATGCAGCAATCCATTTAATTCATTTTGTCAGGATAGCAGTACAAAAGACTCAAAATCAACAAAGCTCGAGCATATATTTTTTTGTCCAGAGATGACTGCACAATATAAAGGTTCAATGAAGAGAATTTTACCTGCAATATTTCATTTATTGCTTTTGCTAGTGCAGGTTTGACATCAGCAGGATGCAAAGCTCCACTCTCGTAATCAGAAACGAGTTCATCCATGGTCACAAATGTCCTGTTTGAAGCAAAAACTTTAGAAGCAGGTAAAAGGTAATAAATCATGTCATGCTGCAAGTTTCAATAACCTAATTGCCGTACAATTAAACTGAATGTGCTCATGTGGCAGTTGAATAAAGACAGGTTACAAAGAAAATGAAATCTTGGCAGTTCCGAAATGTGGATCTTACTTGTTACCGCCATTGTTTTCCTTGCGGATGACCTCAAACCTTCCAAACCAGGGGAAAACAATGTACTTAATGTACTCCAAACAAGGATTTCCCTCAACAATTTTGGGAGGACAGAAAGCTTGCTTTATCTTCACATTAACTTGGGCCTGCAACAACAAAGTTATTTGTGAAACTACATTAGCTTAGAAGAACAAAGGGTCTGGATGTAAATTACGCTAATATACACCAAACACGAAACAGGGATGCAACAGAATGTAAATGCAGAAGAGGGAATTTTGTTGCCATTTCCACTGATGACTGTACTCAAACTATAACAAAGAGACAATCCAGGCAAATGACTAAAACATAAGAAACAATATTTTGATTCATTCACTAGAGTATGTAAATTGAATACACAAGAAATCAGTATGTAAGGCTCAGGGGATCAGTGACAGCAGTTTTTCCAGATATTAATAGGTGCATCGACATCATACAACAAATTGAAGATGCGAAGACCAAACATTTTGCATTGCAAGCATAATATAACATATCCTGTAAGTCCTACATCCTAACCAAGTAGTATCTTCAACATGCAAACAAAAGGGTTGCACGTGCACCTCCTCCAGCAATCATGCATAAAGGCATTTTGCGCCGGCCTCGATTTAATATGCTAAGAATCCTATAACATGATAAAGCTGGTATTTCTGCATGTAAGTGTCAAAGCCAACAAAAGATTGTTGCTGAGAAAATATACCTCGTCATCTTCCATAAAGATAGCAGATGTTGGATCACTCTTGGACATCTTCTCCTGGCCTTCTTTGAAACCAGGGAGCATATCTGCATTTAAGGTTAAGGGAAAAATATACATTTTCACAAACCCAGCAATGAACAACCACCTGTTCTAAATTCCATTACTGGACACATATGTACAAAGAATGTAGAGAGTAAAAATGAACAAGATCAGGATACGATGTGACAAAATAATAGGTTTGTTCTTCCTTTTGATGTCATCACAGTACTCCCTAGCTAGCATATTGACCTTCCTTTGGTCCATCCCCAACTGGCATATATCAGCCTGCAAAAAGAAAGGGATAAGAAAAATGACTTATATCAGAATTCCTGTTTCTAGATTGAAGGTGGAAATCATTGATATGAGTAAATAAATTCAGAATGGAAATATGAAGAGCCTTATCAGGTTGCATAAAGAATTGAATAAACTTTCTTTCCGGAGAGCATGGAGTGAAATAGCATTTAGATACTTGCCTTCAGGAAAAATATATCAGCACACTGCATGCAAGGGTAGAAAATTTGTGCAGCAGTCAATTCCTCCTGGTCACTTCTGCCCATGATCTGTCCGCATCTGCAAGTATAGGAAAATAAAATTGCTTACACTTCATACGCATACAGAACCAAGACTACAATACTACATTCAAGCTCAAGATTTCTCTGTGAAAAGAACTTTTAATGCAAAGCACAACCTAAACGAGTGTGCACCTCATTATTCTTTTGACATTGTTTTTCCGAGCAATGTCCATCACAAGTGGCCAGTACTCGCCCGCACGCTTGTTGATCTCCTCCGAAGACCAAAGGAACTCCACACCATCAAGGTCCATCCCAGCCGCTTTCCAAATCTCGATCATGTAGCGCCCGACGGTCTGGATTTTCTTCAGGTCGCCTCCCATCTTGTTGTTGAGCTGCGCGAACCAGTCAGCGATCCAGATTTTCACCTTGCATCCAGCCCGGACCATTTTGTTGACATTGATTGTTTTCACAATGCCCTGGGAAATACATGATAACATGTCACATCCAAGTCTTTGTTCAAATCCAGCAAACTTAAGCATGCCTTTTTTCTTTTCTTTTCAAACCTACTGCTGCTAGATTTTTCTGCTGACAGGAAACCTACAGCTACAAGATTTTTTTAGCATAACCTACAGCTAAAGGATTGATAAGGCATATACATGATAATCAATTAATTCGGAGAGGTCGCGGCTAGAGAGGCAACATGCGAACCTGAGCGATGTGCATGCGCCCGGAAGGCTCGAAGCCGTCGTAGCAGATGGGGACGGGCTTGTTCTGCAGCAGGCACATGAGCTCGTCCTCCTGGATGCACTCCTCCCCGATCCCCCGCAGCGTCGCGAACCGCTCCTCGAGCGTCATCGCCGCCACGGCCCCCGCCAGATTGTCTACGGCGGCGGCCGCGGCGGGAGAGGGAGCGGGGGCGGGGGCGGAGGAGGAGGAAGCGTCGGGCGCTGACTCGGGTGCCGGCGAGGGGTCCATGGCCGCGGGGTGGCGGCGGGGTGGAGGAGGAGGAGGATGCGGGTGGAAGGGTGGCGGCCAAGCAAGCAAGGGTTTTTCCTCTTGGTTGGGCTGGATCCCTTACAGGTGGGTCCGACATGCTTGCCAGGTCGAGGCCGTGTGTCTGTGGCCCAATCTTTTCCGTGGGCCGAGTTTGTTGATCGATACGATGATAACGGAAACTTTTATATATATATATTTTTCCGTTAATTTCCGAAAAATAAAAAACACGAACAAAAATTACCAGAAATATAACTCTGTCGTCATACCACACGGCGGCAGGGACTTCTACCGCCGTGTGGCACGGCGGCAGGGGTGCCGCCAACGGTCGGGAGGACTGACTGTGAGACCAGGTTCCTACCGCCGTATCACACGACAGCAGGAACTCTACCGTCGTGCCACACGGCGGCAGGAGTGGGTACGGCGGCAGTCTCACCCCTATATAAGGGGCCGACGGCTGCCGTCACCCCTCCTCCCTCCCTCTCTCCTCCTAGATCTTCGGTTTTTAACCCTTCAGAGCACTTTTGACTCAAGTATGTTTCTAACTTTAATGTAGTTTAGTTAGTGTAGTTAGTTAGTTTAGTTAGTGTAGTTTAGTTAATTTAGTTTAGTTAACTTAGTTTAGAAATTTTAGAAATAGTTATAATTTAAATAAAATTCGTAGAAAATAGTTATAATTCATAAAATTTGTATAAATTGATATAAAATTCGTAGAAAATGATTATAATTATCAAAATTCGTTTAAATTCATTGTAGAAAATAGTTTTAAATCGAATAATTTGATTAACTCAATATAAATTTTTAGAAAACAGTTATAATTCAAATAATTTGTTTAAATTGATATAAAACTCTTAAAAATAGTTATAATTCAAATAATTATATTAAATTGACATAAAATTCTTAGAAAATAGTTATAGTTCACGTAATTCGTGTCACTTGATATAAAATTCGTAGAAAATAGTTATAATTCAAATATTTCGTTTAAATTGATATAAAATTCTTAGAAAATAGTAATAAATCAAATAATTAGATTAAATTGATATAAAATTTTTAGAAAATAGTTTTAATTCACATAATTCGTTTAAATTGATATAAAATTCGTAGAAAATAGTTTTAATTCACACAATTTATTTAAATTGATATAAAATTCATAGAAAATAGTTATAATTCAAATATTTCATTTAAGTTGATATAAAATTCCTATAAAAAGATTATAATTCAAATAATTAGATTAAATTGATATAAAATTCTTAGAAAATAGTTTTAATTCACATAATTCGTTTAAATTGATATAAAATTCGTAGAAAATAGTTATAATTCAAATAATTCGTTTAAATTGATATAAAATTTCTAGAAAATGGTTATAATTCAAATAATTGGATTAAATTGATATAAAATTCTTAGAAAATAATTCTAGTTCACATAATTCGTTTAAATTGATATAAAATTCGTAGAAAATAGTTATAATTCAAAAAATTCGTTTAAATTGATTTAATTCAACTAATTGATTAAAATTTGTTTTTTTGCAGCTATGGCTCAGCCGCTCAGGCACCGTTAGAGTGCGTACGGCCGGAGTTGTTCGAGGAGGCGGTGGACCGGCACCACTGTTCGTACGTCCCGGCCGTTCTTGGACAGACGCCCGGCAGTTTACGTTGCCGGACCACCCGCACGTTGATGCCGATACACCAGCACTGGATTCCGAAGTACATAATTCATTTGTTATATTTATTTCTGTTTCTTTACAATAGTAATTGCGTTAAGTAAATTGTTTTTGTTTTTTTACAGGCTACGCGCTGCAAGACTTCTACCTTTCGCGCGGTTGGTCGAGGGGGACAAGCTACGAGCTCAGGTTCCCCAGGCAGAGCGGTTGACGCGGTTTAGCTACGACGCCCCTCTGATCGCCGCGTTTATGGATCGGTGGCGCCCAGAGACGCACACCTTCCGGCGGCAGATATTCATTCCTCGTCCACTGCACCTGTCTTCCAGCATGGTAACGACCTTAACTATTACAGTAAAATTCGATAAGTACGATACGTGGAAAACTAATACTATTCGTTGCAGGTTTCGACCCGATCGCGGCCTCGATGGAGTCCCCTAACGACCAGCTGGAGTGGGATGAGTTTAGGTTCCACGACTTTCTCGCGCCCATGGATGCGACGGACGGCGAGGTGCTTGGCGCGTCACAGTTCACACAGGTGCCGCCTCTTGGGACACAGGAGACACAGCTGGTGGGCGGAGCGACACCGGCTGGTGCAGGGTCGTCGCCGGCGGGCGGAGCGACACCGGCGGGCGGAGCGACACCGACTGTTGCAGGCTCGTCGCAGGCAGCCATGGCGACACCGTCTCCCGACGAGCTCGGACCGCGGGTCATCAGGCCACCTGATCCCTTGACGTACGCCCGGGACCACACCTGGGCTGGTGCTAGAGCTGTTAGGCCGAAGAGGAGCCGACAGATTTAGATGTATTAGTGTTTTCTGTCATAGTAGTACTTTTACCATGATCTTGTATAAACTATTTTGTATTTACTCGTTGATTATAATCTTTTCTTTTATATATACCAATTTGTGTTGTGATTATGTTTAAATTTATCATTTTCTTGTTTTAAAACAATGAAAAAAGTGTTTTACAAAATGAAAAAATCTCAAAAAATTAAAAAGGTTGTTACCGCCGTGTGGCACGGCGGCAGGCCGCTGCCGCCGTGTGGCACAGCGCTAGGACGCTGCCGCCGTGCCACACGGACGTGCCGCCAGACCTACTGTCCTGCCGCCGTACCACACTGCCGCCGTGTGGTACGGCGGCAGAGGTATATTTCTGATAATTTTGGTTCGCGTTATTTATTTTTCGGAAATCAACAAAAAAAATTCATGATAACGAGATCTCAATGGTGACTTCAGAAATTTCCAAATCTGTCGGATGCTCAGTCCTTCAGAGGTGCCCATAGAGGTAGGGTTTGCGTACGTGTGTTCATAGGATGAGTGTGTGTGCGTGTTGTGAGTCTGTGTTGTACTACGTAATTCTAGAAATATATTTTAATTTTCTTTTGGAATTTTTCCATTTCCCGGTCTCACGTGGCCACGTGTTTCCACTAGTCCCCAAAAAACGTGTTTGCGCGCTAAGAAAACTATTGTGCAATTAAATTCGTATCCCTTTTCACCCCTGTACAATTCTAATGTTGTTGCAAAATCTCTCCTCCGTGTTCTTTTTTTATGCTACTTTGGCATATATTTTGCATAGTATGTTGACCCCAGGCGGTAGTTTGAGCCAGGCCAAAATTTTAAAAACAAATTGACTGAGTTTTGAAAAAATAGCAAATTTAACCCTAATGAAAAACTAAAATTATGGTATATCTACTTACCGTTGATGACCAGTACTATCATTTTCAGCAAAATCGTGAATTTTGTGCACGCTGGTGGTGTGTTAAAAGTTTGATCTATTTCTATCTTTCTGATAAAGGTGGGCCTTGAAGGTGACAAATGTGCACCGAAGCTTAGCTTACAAATGTGCACCGAAGCTTAGCTTTACAGCTTGTTCGGCTCGCTATTGTTAATTTGTTATGAGAAAAAAGTACTGTTGACTCACTGATGGGTATTTGTTCTGAGAGAAAAATACCTTAAGTACCGCTGACTGGTGGTTGATAATCTAGATGAACAAACTTATTTTTTAGTGACAGGTGAACATGCGTATAGACAACGAGTTTTCAACGATACCCTGCTCAGACTCTCAACTGTGTGCTTAAAGAAGTAGGTCTATGTGTGTACTCATTGTAGTACCCAAAATCACCGATATTGTGGAGGACCCACTACTAGTGTAAAACTTAGACGAGTTAAAATGGTGTTCTTTTAGGAACAGAAATTGATATAACATTTATGAAAGATTTTTACACTAAATTGCTCCTATTCCCGGAACGAGCAACGTTGCCACCATTCCACCTTTGTTGCTAAGAGCCGTCGCGTGGCGACAATTGGTCACCAAAGCTTAGCTTTAGTGGCCATTAGGGACGTTCATGGCTCAATCATAGAACCCGATAGAGAACACAACGATGATTACAAGATGAACCGATATATAGTAAATTTCCACTCGTCAATGGAGAACGTCGGACTCCCGCCATGTACCGCATGTAAATAAGTAATTTATTCCATGGATCATCACTTGAGTGCATGGTAAGCTCCGGACCCAGCAATGGCGCCCAGCGGCGGAGCCACCATGTAGACCCAGATCTTGGTGTACGTCCCCGTGGCGATCGCCGGCCCGAGCGTCCTCGCCGGATTCATCGACGCCCCCGTCGACTTCCCGGAGGCGAGGGCGCTCACCACCACCACCGCCCCAGCTCCCACCGCCACCAGCTCTTTCACCGCTCTAGGATCGGTGGCGAGGGCGGTGACGACGAAGAGGAAGACGAACGTGGTGGCGAACTCGACGGCGAACGCCTGGGCTTCGCCGATCCTCGGCACGGTGGCGACGATGGCCCCCATGTTCGCCGGATCGCCGTAGAGGGCCTTGGCGGCGAAGGATGCGGCGGTGGAGCCGAGGAGCTGGGCGGCGACGTAGGGCGCGAGGTGGCGCCGGGGCATGTGGCCGAGCGCGGCCATGGCGGCGCTGACCGCCGGGTTCAAGTGGCCGCCGGACACGTGGGCGAGGGAGGATACGAGGACGGCCACGGCCAGCCCCGCCGCCGCCGCCACCCCCGGCAGGCCCAGCGCGCCGCCGTGCGCCTCGTCGGTAATCAACGCTGACAGCACGATGAAGACCAGCAGGAACGTCCCCAGCAGCTCTGCCGCCACCTGGACGTACACGTACCCATCGATCGAAATTCGAAACATGGTAAATAGTGAGATCATGGCCAAGCGCCCAAGCTCCGTTCATGACGTTCGCTTAGTGGATAGTTAGTTACCTTCTTGATGAGAGGAAGCGCCACCCTGTTGGCGAAGCCGCCGGGAGGTGGATGAGGTGATGATGGCTCCTGTTGTTGGAACCCTAGCGGCAGGATCTGCTTGATGGAGGGAGACCTGTGAGGGATGACGATTGCTATCTTGTCTTCGCTCAAGCTCTCCATGGGAGAAGCAGCTGCAGGGATGCTCACCATGACGTCCATGGAGGCACTCCTGCGATCCATTAGTGCGCTGTCAAAAGCTGCTTACTCTGTCAGAGTGTGAGTCTGTGACTGAACAATCAACAATGACGAGTCCCGTGGGAAGCCTGACGCGAGCTAATTCTGCGATGAGTGGAATGGCAGTGTGGATTTGAAGGTTATATAAACAGATGCTCTGTGATGGAAAGATACATTCTTTTTGGCTGTCATGAAAGTGATTAGATATGATACCTGTCCAAAAGAACATAAAAATCAGCTCAGAGTTAAATGCTTAATTGAAATTCAGAAATCGCCAAATGGCAGTAGGAGATGCCGTATTTTACCTGTTCAAAGTTCAAACCACAACAACGGGGAGCTGCAGATCTACTTTATCTTAATCCCTGATGAATGATACATTACTAGACTCTAGAATCAGTAGCGTGTCAGTCAGCTGGTCTCTTGGAGCTGTTACTGCTGCCTCCCTGAAATGTCTGCAAGTGCATGCCATGTAGCTCAAGTGACCTTCAGTTAACCAAAATTAAACGAACTTGCCGGCCGGGATGGTTACAGCTAGGTAGCCAGAGGCAGCTTCAATCATCACATCCAAGAGACCAAGACCAAGAGTCTTACACCCAGAGGTGCTTGCGTTGCTATCCATGAATAACGATTGCTTTGTCTGAAGGAAGTCTCCCAATGCTTTCAGACAAAAAGAGGCAGGCTTGTGCTAGCAGAAAATCAGATACCTGAGCTGACCAGGTCAAATTCCGGTGCCTACTGAGACCAACTAGGCAACTAGTTAAGGACACCAGCATTCTTTTCTGGAAAATGAAAGATCAGAAGAGAATTAACATGTCGTGCCCATATGAACAACTAACATCAGTGCAGAGCAAGCTAGCTACTGTCATGAACCAGCAGGGATCAGAGATTCAGAGATGACGGCACAGCGAGTATTATGTACTACCGAATAAACACAGTTGTTGGGAGTTGTTGCTTGACAAATGGAATCTACTACTCAGAAAAGAGCGTTGACATTTCGTGTACTGACATTGTTCTTAGCATTGCACACACTTCATCAAGTTTTTTGAACGAACTTATTTTTTTTTCTTGGACGAACTACACATCATCAAGTTGTAAACTTGGAATGCAAGTGTCTGCCGGATCAGCACCCTGCTGGTTTCCAAGGAACGCAGGAATGCCAACGTCAATATGATTATATGACAATACCTTCATCCCGTCCTTAACCACCAGTTCGTGTACTCGTGTCTGCAACTCTTGACTGACGAAATGAACACGCGCGCCATTCTGTTCGTTTCCATGAGATTCAATCCGGTCGGAAATGATAGATATACCTAAAAAATCGTGATAGATACTATAGAGAGTCGGATTTATTCCGGATCGATAACTAATTTACTCATTATGATAGGTATAATAAGAGACCGAAGAGCCGGATTGAATTCACACCTCTTGACTAGTGGATTAATTCTGGGTCTCTTGGTGCACATATCATGAGTAAATTAGTTGCCGATCCAGAATAAATCCGGCTCTATCATGATTTTCTAGGTATATCTATTGTTTCCGACCGGATTGAATCCCATGAAAACGAACGAGCCCTCAGAGTTGTTGCCTGACTCAATTCGTCTGTGGCAGCAGAATACCCCAAGTCCCCAACAGGCGTCGACAAAGGAAGGGGTTGGCCTGAGATGTAGACGAGCAGGCGCTTCCGGTCGGCGCCAGCGCGGGCGCTAGTGCTTCACGGAGGGAAGGAGGCAGGGGCCGACGCCCCGGGCACGCGTTGTGGGCAGGAAGAAGGGGATGGGGGAGCGAACCCGATGGAGGGGAGTGCTGGACGCGGGCGGCGGATAGGCCACTGAGGTACCGATGGCCGGCGGGCAGCAGCACGGCGCCGCTGGGTGCCATTACCGCCGGCGCGGAACGCTTTGCAGAACAGCCCCTGATAGTTGCAAATAGCCCCTGGTTTGGATCGCGATTAATAGTCTCGACCCGATTATTTTCAAATCATCCGAAGTTACTTACACAGAACCCCTCTAATTTGGATCATGATGTTCGCGATCCGATTATTTTGCAAATTTACCCCTTATATTTACAAATGACCCCTGCTTGTTACATCTTCCACCTCCGAGCCGCCGCCACTGCCGCCGTGCTCCCGTTCGGAATCGGGAAGCTCCGTCAACACCCTCTCAAGCCCAAGCATAAGCGCTATGCTCCGATCCTCTTCGTCTTCCTCAGCAGGGTCGGCCTCCTCCGACGCTCGCTTCAAGCCTTCGACGACCGACGGCAGCAACCAAGGATCCGAGACGAGCGAGCGGCCGCGGATTGAGCTCGCGCGGAGGTCGGGAATGTCCACTACATCTCCCCTCGCACGGAGGCAACCCATGCGGCTACCGGAACGTGTGCGGTAACGAAGGCCGCGGCAGCCGCTGTTCTGACTAGCTTCTGAATGCAGAGATGTGAATCGCAGTCTCCGGTTCAGAGCTTTATGTCAGTACTGTCTGGTTATCTGCATAGATCTTTTGACCGTGTTTGGTAGGGGGTGAAACTATTAAATGTTACTTTGACCAATTATTAAGAGTATTAAATAAAGTTAGTTTCAAAATTACCTTCACAACTCCGAGCAAAGAACTTAATGAGGTCGCTGACCGCATAATTAGAGTATGATTACTGTAGCATTACTGCAGCAAATCGTTAATTAATTATGCTCATTAGATTTGTCGCACAAAATTGCACTCATTGAAAATGTTTTGCAAATAAACTTCATTTGGATGTGTGCAAGATTCTCTTTGACAAAATGCAAGGATAAAACCACGCCTGATCTTGAGGCATCCATCAAGTGGACAAATGACAAGCCATTGGAAATCTTAGTAACTCTATTTTCATCCAAAATAAAACAGCCTTGCAGCATTTGGAGATGAGCAGCCGGCGAACAACCACTAGGTTTCCTATAGCTATTTATTAACCGTTTGATATGTGTAGCTCTCACAGTTATTTTTTTTAATAAAGAAAACAAACGTTCCGGTCTCAACAGCCATGCAGGGCTGTCTGCGACCACCATTACAACCACAAATACAAACTTAGCTGCAAACATTCTGGTACAGGAAGAACACTCTAAAGCTGCAAAGACAAAGCTGCTACATAAGAGCATCTCCAAGAGCCACTCTAAAATGAATAGCTAAAATTCTGATTTAGCTATTATGTAAAACGAAATATAGCTAGCAAAAAGAGGTGAAATCCAACAACTTTTGTAAATGATTGGAGCCCCGGCTGCTCGTCTTCTTCGCCACAGCGCCAAGATCGTGCCCAGGCAAATCACCCCTGCCTTGTCGGATTTCGACGAGCTTTTGAGCGACAAATGGTTGTGCCGGAGGCTACGGCCACTGGCCAAGAGACGTGCGCCGGGAGCTTCAAGAGTTCCGTAGTAGCTAGCAGACTGAGCCGAGGATGCAGCCGAGCTACACAAAGCCGTCGGGGTGCGACGCGAGCACTCCGCGGGCAGATGTCAAGCTGACCTCGACGGCGTAGGCTTGGACGACCATGAGCCCATAACGAGCAGAGGAACTCGAGCTCGCGGCCGGCGAAGGAACTCGGGCTCGCTAGGCTGGCAGCGTAGTCCCTGGAGGAGCTCGCCGCCCGGCTGGCGGCGCGGCCCCGTGGAGCAACTTGAGCTCGCGGCCGGCGGCAGAGCTCCGCTTGCTCGGCTGGCGGCACGGCTCCGCAGAGGACCTCGATCGGCCTCGCGGCATGCGACGAAGCTCCGCTCGCCCGGATGGCGGCGCGGTCCTGGGAGGACCTCGCCGGCCGGCGGCGCGACCCCACAGAGGACATCAGGTTGGCTAGTTGTACCGGCGGCGTGCCTTGTGGAGGACCTCCAGCCCATTCTTCTCCTTCCTGCGCTCACCAGAGTCCAGAGATGACGGGCGATAGCGAGGGTGGGACCGTGGGAGCGCACGGGTGAAGATGACGAGCGGAAGGGCTCGGTATCTTTGACGAGGTGAGGGGAGGAAATACCGAGCGGGATTGCGAGGCTGTTGGTTATGTTTTTTCCTACTGTTTTTCTTTTTTTAGCTATACAAAATGTTTTAGCTAATCTCTTGGAGTTGCTCTAACAACTCGACATTAGTCCTTAATACGCTTCAAAGTGTTCCATCCAGATTTGCTCATGATCTCCATAACCATCGTCTCCAACAAATGACTTCCTTCCTTCAAAATAACTCTTCCCTCCTCCTTAGAGAGAATGGACCAGCTCCTGATCCAGAATTCAAGTGCAAATCTACTTTGACCTAGACGCATCAAGTAGGGACGGGTCTAGGATTGAGCTCAGGCTCTCCTCTTCTTCTTGTTCGAGCCTCCTCTTCTCTTTTTCTTCCTACTCAAATTTGTAGGGGGCTCGATAGAATTTCGGACGGTAGGAGGGTCTCGAGCCCACCCCGGCACCCTGCTTCGCCATCAGATCCGTCCCATCAAGTGAACAAATGATAAACCATTGAAAAACTTGGTGACCCAATTTTCATCAAACTTTTGGACATGTGTATGCAGTAGAAAAAGAAGATCAAAAGTATTGTATTAGTATTTGTTTGTTAGATCTTCTGCTGATTTGTACGTAGATTTGTTATGAGAGGAAAATACTGCGCGCTGATTTGTACGGTTGATTTATTCTGAGACGAAAATACCGTGCAAGAAGTCAAAAAAAGAGAAGTCGAATGAAATCTAATTCACTGCAAAATTACCTCGATTTTCATTCTTGTAAACACACCAAAATTCTCACATGCAAAGCTACTATGGAGTTGAGTGTGGGTGTGGTAGCGACAAACGATCTCCTGGTAGGCGAAACAATCTTGGAGAGAGATGACCGCGACGGTGTAGTTGGAGGGTGTGTGGTAGGGGGTAGCAGATGAGAGAAATGATAGTTGAGGGTAAGAGTTGGGGGCACAAGCACTCATGCTTGGTGCACTCTATGTATCTATAATGATTTTCACCATATAAATTAAAGGAAAAAATTATTTGTTAGTATTTGGTCCTACCGTAATCCACTAAAATGCTTGATGTTCATTCTCGCACCACACCGAAATTCTCCCATTCAACAGCGACGGTGACACAACAACCTTTATGATAGCTCCTTGCCTTCTTTGTCAACCTACTTCAAACTTACTGGAGTTGATCTTCTAGCAGCGAAACAATCTTGGAGACAGAGATGGTGGTGGAGTTAGAAGGTGTGTGGTATGTTTGGGGTGGGTGGGTGGGTGTGTGGTGTGGGGGGGGGGGGGGCGAAGATGAATGAAACAGTTCCTCTTATGAAAGGTAAAATTACAAAACCTTACCACTCTATCAGAAAATTCTTCGGGGTGTAATCTCGACCTTATATTGTTGGTGCAGGTGATTGCAGAGTTTCTTGACACATTCATGTTAATCTTCACCGCGCTTTCCACCATAATCTGGCACCAGCATGTTTTTGTCCAAATTCAGATAGTTTTCTACAAGAAGTAATCGATAAAAGCCCACCTGCATGTTAGACAGATCAAAGTTATATTCAAGGAATAGGTACAGACATCACTATTTAACACAAGTTGCAACTAGCTGCAGAATTTTACAGGGCACTTTCGTTAGTAATGCGAAATGGATCGCGACTCTGCAAATTGAATCTCGAGGGGGTGTACCAGCTCCTCGCTGCTCTTCAGGTTGATCCGCTGCAGGATCTGTGGCGAGTAGCCCATGCGACTAGAGCTCCGATCGACCACCTAGCCGGGGACTCGGGTACCGGAATACATGACGGCGCCGGCCGCCGGTTCCGGCGACGACAACCTACCACAGTTTTTTCGCTATGCCCGGGCAGTGCAAGACGATGGCCTGGGCCGCACATGGGCCGTTAAATTAGCCGCGAGCACACAGACAGCACGAACTGCAAGCCATCAGAGGCCTGCATCTCTACGGGCCACCATTTTGCAGCCCGAACGGGAATCTAGGTGCCCATTCCAATCATCTGGTCAACTTGTCAATGTTGTGTAATTTAATACTCCTTCCGTTCTTTACTCTCTCTCTCTATATATATGACTTTACAACAGGTAAATTAATTTATTTTTTGAATCAAATAATTTGTTCTAAACATTATATATTTAAGGACCGAGGTAGTAGCTGGTGGCATAGTTCTTCTAAAAAAACAAAAAACAAATAGCTGGTGGTAAAATATAGAACTTTTAGTGTAAGCCAAAGGATCACTCTATATGGTGAGACAAGGCACGTCACACTCACACGACAAGTAATTGCTAGTGAAAATTCAGCGGCCTTTAATCTTCGTAATTACAGCGGTAGGCAAAAGATTCTTGGAGCGAGGTCATTGGTGGAGACGGAGTAGCAACAAAATGCATGTGCACATTGCACCGCTCACTTCTGATATTGTGTTGCATACTTGCATGTTGTTATATGAACGTACGTGTAAGTAACTAGTATGAAAAGTCACTGCTCACTGACTATTCACCTAATAAGCTATGATCGCCTTTTTGGCAATAAGCAGAGTGGTCGGCGATAATGAGATTTTCTCGCTCTCCTCTATCTTGCTCCTCCGCTGCCCGTGCTCATCTTTCTCCGCCGCCTCAGCGCTCATCGTCCTCCACCACGCCGCGCTGCTCCTCCGCCGCTCGGCTCTTGCTCTTGCGGATCGGCAGGCTGCATCTCAAGCAGAGAATGAGCTTGAAAAGAGGAGAAGAGAATCACGGTGATAGCCAGAGGTAGGGGATGGAGCTAGCACTGAGGAGGCTGGTGGCGGAAGAGGATAGAAGAGGAAGAGATGCCGGTGGTAACTTCGCCTATATGAAATACACGTCCATCTTATCTTGTTGTGCAACCAACCAAACATGAGCTAGGCAAAGCAAACTAACTTTAGCCACCTAACCAAACACGAGTAAATTGCATTGTATTCACTACTACAGAAAACATTTGTAAGAGCGCCTCCATTTTTTTAAAGAGCGGGTCGAATTGCCGTCTGCTCCAACAAATGGTCGCGACACTGTAGCAAACGAACCCGCACCTATTAACACGTTTTCAGGTGCGGGCCACGGAGTCACCCGCACCTGAAAATGGTGCATGGCCCGCACCTGAAAACGGGCATTTTCAGGTGCGGGTGACGCGGTCATCCGCACATGAAAATGCCACCAATTTTCAGGTGCGGACGACGGTGTCACCCGCACCTGAAAAGGATTTTCAGGTGCGGCTTGCGCCGTGAACCGCTCCTGGAAACCATTTTCAGGAGCGGTTCACGTGGCCACCCGCACCCGAAAAAAATCGACAAAAGGAATCTCGAGCCCGTCTTCTTCCTCCCGACAGCAACAGCGCCCGAACAGTATACCTCGGGGTGCTGTCCGAAAATCGCCAAAAATACAAAAAGGAGGGGGGAGAGTTTCAAAATTTTTTCCTTGGACTTGGAGCCTAAAGGAGGTTAGTTATTCTCATTTCTTTGTCTCTTTGAAGCTTTATTCATTATTTTTTGGCTCAATAGAGATGCATTTAGGTCTAGAACTCCATAGGTGTGGATTAGAGCTTTTGGACCTCATTTAGCTCAAACTCTTGGGTCAAATTGTGCTATTTAGGTAGGAGAGCAAGATTATCTAGTCAATTTGAGTTCAACTTTTTGTTTAGCCATCATACATGAAGGATGAATTTTCCTAGGTTCATAGAGAAGACAATTTGTTTTTTTTCTATAATGCCACAAGAATGGTATGTTTCATGAATTTGCAAAAATATATATTTCGTATGTTTTTATTAAATACAACAAGTGTGATTATATATTGACTTAGATATTTATTATTAGGTACAAGAATAATAAGATTATTATTATCAAATGAACTTTTATATTTATGAAATCTGGATTTAATTTTCTCGTGTCCTCTGATTCTTTCCAGAGACATGGACAGGACATGGATGTACGAAGCCCGAAGAACGAGCGTACATTTTCGTGAAGAACTTAACAAGTTTATTAAGGCCGCGGAGATTAATGCTGCGGTTGAGAAGAAAAAGATTGTGGTTTGTCCATGCAAAAAATGCAAAAACATAAGGGTATTCAATATCAATGAAACAATTTCGATAAGGTCGCATGTGCTGATGAATGGTTTCGTTGAAAACTATATGATATGGACATCTCATGGTGAGAAAAGGAATAATAATGCACCACCTCCTCTGAATCCGCTCGAAGAAATCATGCATGATAGTGACTTTGGGGCCATGTTTTATGATATTTATGGTGAGGGTAGCGGCGATGATGATGGTGATCATGGTCAATGCTCTGATGGTGTTAATGATATTGGTTTTGATGATGATGGTGATGGTGGCAATGATGATGACGGTTACGATAGTACCGAGGATGATGAATTGGATGATAGTGACTACCTGACGCAGTTGTTGCGTAACACCAATAAAGAAATATTGGTTGGCAGTGCAAAGGGGTTAGAAAAGTTCGAGATAGTGAAGAAGCAGCTGAGGAGAATGTGTACCCGCGTTCAAAGGGATGCCCAAAACATTGGACCGTACTTCGTTTCGTACTTGAGATGTTGATTCTGAAGGCCAAGCACGGCTGGTCCGATGTGAGTTTCAATGATCTGCTACGTGTGTTGGGTTGGTTGCTTCCAAAGCCGAATAAAGTGCCCACCGACACATATCGAGCAAAGAAGCTTGTGAGTCCTTTCACGATGGGCGTCGAAAGAATTCATGTATGTCCAAACCATTGTATCTTGTACCGCGGGGATACTTTCAAAGATTTGGACAAATGTCCTGTTTGTTCAGCTAGTCGATACAAAAAGAATACCAGGTCATGTGCTGAAGATGGCATAACTGTCGGGAGTAAAAGGAGCAGGAAGGGTGCATCAATTAATGATGCTGCTGAGCAAGAAGGCACGACTATAGGCAGTCCTGAAAAAACCGGCAAAATTCCTGCCTTGGTCATGTGGTACCTCCCTGTTGCGGATCGCCTTAGGCGTTTGTTCTCAAACCCGAAGGACACTGAACTGATGACATGGTGGGCTTCAGATAAGCGCAAGAAGGGTTACGGGAAGCTTCGACATCCATCTGATGCTAAGCAGTGGAAGAAGCTCGATCAGAAGTATCCAGAATTAGGAGAGGAACCAAGAAACGTTCGATTTGGGCTAAGTACCGACGGAATGAATCCGTTCGGTGAAAGGACCAACATTCATAGCACATGGCCAGTGATTTTGACAATATACAACTTGCCAACATGGTTGTGCCAAAAGAGAAAGTACCTTTTGCTATCCACCATGACCCAAGGACCAAAGGCTCCTGGTATTGATATCGATGTTTTCCTTGAGCCTTTGATGCAAGAGATGGAAACTTTATGGAAGCAGGGTATCAAAATCATGGACGGTTTCATAAGGAAGGAATTTACTCTAAGAGCCATTATCTTTGTCACCATCAACGATTATCAAGCATTGTTTGTGTTGTCGAGACAGGTGAAAGGTAAGACGGGATGTGCGGTTTGCATTGGTGACACCGTATGGACTTTCCTAGATGGTTCTAGAAAGGTAGGTTACCTTGGGTATAGATGCTTCTTGGTGGAAGGGCACAGATTTCGAAGTAAAAAGTTCTATAACTATTTTAGTGACAAGGCCAACATAGGATCTGTGGCTGCAAAAAAAGATGGACACCAAATTTTGAACATGATCAGGGCCATCCAAGTGCCTTATGGGAAGATGACAAAACAAGAAAAGAAGAGGAACAGAGATAAGGCACCTATTGAAGGTGTGCCATTCAAGAAGATGTCGGTCTTCTACAAGTACTTGCCGTACTGGCCGGACCTCGAGGTCCGTCATGCCATCGATGGTATGCACCTGAAGAAGAATGTGTTTGGTAACACAATTGGTCTCCTGCTCGAAACATCAGCCAACACAAAGGATACCTTAAAGTCATGACAAGATTTTGTAGCAATGGATATCAGAGAAGATCTTCACCCTATCGATAAGGGTAATGGAAGATACGAACTACCACCGGCGAGCTATAATTTGACACTAGCTGAGAAGAAGGCAGTTTGTGAATCGTTACGGGGGATTAAGGTACCAAGTCGATTCTCATCGAACATTAGAAAACTAGTCTCGATGAAAGATCTCTCGCTATCAGGTTGGAACTGTCATGATACTCATATGATGCTTACTATCTTCCTGGCAATTGCAATTAGAGCGATTAAACCGGTATATGTGAAGATGTTAATCACTCGGTTATGTTACTTCTTCACCAAAATTTCTCAAAAGGTTATCGATGAAGATGAGTTGAACTATATACAAGAATTTATTGCAGAGACTATGGTGCAGATGGAGATGTGCTTCCCTCCAGGATTTTTCGATATTACAGAACATCTCATGATTCACATGGTCGATCAGATACGCGCTTTGGGTCCACTTTACCTACACGAAATGTGGACCTATGAGCGTTTCATGTCAATTCTCAACCGGTTTGTTATGAATCGTGCTTATCCCGAGGCATCCATGGTAGAGGGATACAACACAGAGGAAATCATCGAGTCTTGCCTAGGTTACCTAAAGGATAAAGTACGAATTGGTTTGCCGGTACCGCGATTTGCGGGCAAGTTGCAAGGGATCGGCACTGTAGGGAGGAAAACCTTCATTGATTCCGACTTTGAAGCTGTGAAACAAGCCCATGGATGTGCGATGCGAAACCTAACAATAATGTCACCTTTAGTCAGTCAACACTTGAAATTGATTCGTGATCTAAGCAATGGCCGGTCGGAAGATTGGATTTTGAGGGAGCACACGCGTCATTTGACAACATGGTTGAAGGACCTAAATCTTGCAGATGGGGGCACCATGGAAGAGCAAACGATCAAAATATTGGCATCTGGCCCTTCTTCGCGGGTCACCTCCTGGCAAGGGTATGATATTAATGGATATCTTTTCTATACTTCCGCGAAGGACAAGAAGACTGTGTCTCAGAACAGCGGTGTTTGTAACAATGGCTTTGACTCCAAAGGGGTAAGCACTACATATTATGGTGTCATAGATGATATATGGGAACTGCACTATGGATCCAATATTATACTCCTTGTTTTTCGGTGTCGTTGGGTTAAACACCCAAAAGGTGTTCAAGTGGACAGCTACGGCTTCACAATTGTCGATCTCAATAATGTTGGTCACAAAGATGACCCATGGGTACTTGGTTCACAGGTTGGGCAAGTCATGTATGTTGTTGACTCTGCAAAAAAAACACATCATGTTGTAGTGCCTGGAAAACAAGAAGTGATAGGGGTTGATGGAGTCGAAGACATTGAAGAGTACAATAATGAGTGCAATGACATGAGTCTTTTCACTGATCTACCTCAGAAGATGTTGAGACTAGAAGCTACTATAAAGAAAGATGAAAAGCCCTGGTCACGGAAGGATGGAGAATCAAGAATTGTTACTGCATAATAATATAGCTAGTTAAATTAATTGGATTTTGTAATTTGCATTTGAACTAATGTACTTTGAATACAATTATCTCATGTCATGCAGCTACTTACTGAATTTCTTAGTGAATAAGATGCATTTAGTGGATTTCTTAATAAATCAAATATAAATTATTTAGTGGAATTATTAAAAATACAATGGATTTAGTGGAATTATTAAAAATACAATGACTTTATTGGTTTTATTAAAAATAAAATGGCTTTAGTGGTTCTTTCAGTAAAAGCGAAACATGCATAATGAATTGTTATTACATTTGTGAACGTACTATTTGAACACAAAATTTTGACATGCATCTCAGATGAATACAAAATATATACCAAACTTGTAGATGGTAACAAGACATAAAACTTTGTAGTTCACTAAATTTTCATTTGAGGTCATTTAATACGTTAAATATTAATTAGAACAAAAAATTCAGAAAATGAGAAAATCTTTGTAGGTGCGGGTGGCCTTGCGGCCCACACATGGAAAAGGTTTTCTAGGTGCGGGCGGCCTTATCACCCGCACCTAGAAAACGTTTTCAGGTGCGGGCCACAAGGCCACCCGCACCTGGAAATGATTTCTAGGTGCGGTCCACGCGCCCACCCGCACCTAGAAATGTCTACCTATATATGCAATGAGGACGAACACTTAGCCAATTTTACCGAGCTCGCCGCACAGGAGGGCCGTCAGGCTGCCGAAATTCGCCGCCGCCACCCCGCCGCCGCCCCGCCGCCGTCGCTCCCTGCCCGACGCGCGAGTCCCCGGCGCCGGCGCGGCCTCCTCTCCACCGCGCGCCGCCCCATCTCCACCGTCCCCAGCCGCCCTCCCAGGCGTCACCCGCGGCCACCTCCCTGGCGCGGCGACCTCCGTAAGTGATTTTTTAAAAAAAAATTGTTAGCTTAGATTAGTGCATTTTAAAATTATATAGAAGGGAGTACAATTTCGAAATAGATTGTGTAGCAATTTTTTGGTAGACTTAAGTTTGTGTAGAAAATTTTAAATAAAATATCTTATATATTTTAGGGATAACAATGGATCGGTTTGTCTTTTTTAATCGTGATGGCGGCCGTGGAGGTGGTCGTCGTCCTTTTCGCAGTGGCCCTCCAGTCCCAGACCCTCCGTCACCACCCCAGGGCAACCTGT
Organism: Cenchrus fungigraminus; assembly: GCA_036936925.1. Taxonomy (NCBI): domain Eukaryota; kingdom Viridiplantae; phylum Streptophyta; class Magnoliopsida; order Poales; family Poaceae; genus Cenchrus; species Cenchrus fungigraminus. The sequence goes on along the minus strand of CM072769.1, from coordinate 46,649,960 downwards.
TGGTGCTTCCTTCCCTGTCGGTCAAGAACCCATGCCCATTACCCAACGCGAGTTAGGTCAAAATGTGGTATGTACTTAGATATTCAATTCTTTGAATTTGGCATTGTTTTTACAATGATAATAATGTGTATTATTTGCATTGTTAATTATGAAGTTGGTTTCACCAATGCAATGGTTGAAACGAGTTATATATTCTGTGACTGGACAAGCTCCAATGGTGAGACATGAACAAACGACTTCATTACGAGGAAGGTTTATTATTTCTCTATCAATTAATGTTGCGGGCATGCGAGAGCAAACACTTGGTGATACAGTTATTATCCATGTCAATTCTTTTGCTGCAATACAACCACATGTTGCCTCTTCTGATGCCGTGAGGAAGGCACTTATCGAAATAGAAGCTCAAACAAGACATGTATTCCCAGACTATAGTTACTTCAAGATTAAAGCCTTAGAACATAACAACATGGCCGTCACTGAAATGCCTAAACGGATATCACCATCGTATGCATCGTCTATTGTATGTAACTAAAACTTACTCTTTATTTTTGGAATTTGTTTTTTAAGAACCTTGTACTTACATGTTATGTTTTGCTTGCCAATTGAATCAGGACGCATTGTATAACAGTTTCATGCACGCTGATCAAGGTATGCATGAGGTCTTACGTCAAGTATTGGATAACATTGGATGGACATTCACAACACCGCACCCATGTCCAGTACGTCGCGGTTGGCAAGCTGGCATTACCCTATCATCATATACGAATTCGGTGCAAATATTTGGAGAGATATTCATGACGCCCTACATGGCCAGAGATAGTGCATACATATATGCGCTGGATTATGTTGATAGGTTCTTAGGAATCAACATCATCGATATTAATCATACTTTGTACCTCACGATGATTCACGGTCATGATGTGAACGATCCTAGATTTTAATTAAGTATGAAATTTGTACCCTTTTAATTGTATGGATTTGAACTTTTAGTTTTTGCTAAGACTAAAGTACTGATGTATTAATCATGCATTGTTGTTATCCTTTTAAGTATTGATGTATTAAAGTACTTTTAGTTTGTGCTTCTTTTGTAATTTGCATTTGAACTAATGTACTTTGAATACAATTATCTCATGTCATGCAGCTACTTACTGAATTTCTTAGTGAATAAGATGCATTTAGTGGATTTCTTAATAAATCAAATATAAATACAATGGATTAAAAATAAGATGCATTAAAAATACAATGGATTTAGTGGAATTATTAAAAATACAATAGCTTTATTGGTTTTATTAAAAATAGAATGACTTTAGTGGTTCTTTCAGTAAAAGTGAGACATGTGTAATGAATTGTTACTACATTTGTGGACGTACTATTTGAATACAAATTTTTGACATGCATCTCAGATGAATACAAAATATATACCAAACTTGTAGATGGTAACAAGACATAAAACTTTGTAGTTCACTAAATTTTCATTTGAGGTCATTTAATACGTTAAATATTAATTAGAACAAAAAATTCAGAAAATGAGAAAATCTTTGTAGGTGCGGGCCACATGGCCACCCGCACCTGGAAATCATTTCTAGGTGTGGGCCACGAAGCCGCCCACACCTGGAAATTGTTTTCAGGTGCGGGCGAACTGGCCACCCGCACCTACAAATGGTGCCCTATATATTCACCGGAGAAGAAGACTTAGCCAAATTTCACGAGTTCGCGCGACGATGACGCCGTTAGGCTGCCGAAATTCACCGCCGCCGCCGCGCCTCTCCGCCATCGAGTCCGCCGCGCCTCTCCGCCGCCGCCCCGTCCGCCGTCGACTCTGCCGCCGCCGACTCCGCCGCCGCCCCGTCCGCCGTCGTCTCTGCCGCCGCACCTTCCGCCGTCGACTCCGCCGCCGCCGCGCGCTGCCTCCCCGACGCGGAGCGGCCTCCTCTACACCGCGCGCCGCCCCCTCTCCGCTGTCCCGTCCCTCCCGACGCCGCCCCCTCTCCGCCGTCCCGGCCAACCCCGGCGCGGCCCTCCCCGCCGCGCGCCCTCCCCGCCGGCGCGGCCTCCCCCGGCGCTTGCCCGCCCCACCGCGCGCCCTCCCCGCCAGCGCGGCCACCTCCCCGGCGACACCTCCCCCACACGCTAGCACCGGTTCGAAGACGAGCTGACGTCAGCCATCAAATGGCTGACGTCAGCTTTTTTTATTTAGTTTTAAATTTGAATATGAATTTCAATTTAGATTTCAATTTAGATTGCAATTTAGATCTCAATTTAGAGTGCAATTTAGATTTCAATTTAGATTTAAATTTGAATTTAAATTTGAGTTTGAATTTAGAGTGCAATGCAATGCCATCACAAATTTGAATTTAAACTTCTATGTACATTTGAATTTAGAGTGCAATGCAATGCCAGCACAAATTTGAATTTGAACTTCTATGTACATTTCAATTTAGAGTGCAATGCAATGCCATCATAAATTTGAATTTGAACTTCTATGTACATTTCAATTTAGAGTGCAATGCAATTTAAATTTAGATTTAGATTTGAATTTGAATTTAGAGTGCAATGCAATTTACATTTAGATTTGAATTTGAATTTCAATTTAGATTTAGATTTAAACTTAGCTTATGATTTGGTTAATTAGATGGATCGTCGTAGTGGTTCGCCATTTATACACGAAAGGGACGCTGTGAACGAAGACGAGTATATCTTGTCCCAATGTGAAGAAGTAAACAATATTGCAGACCAGATGGTCTTTGAAGATGAAAATGACGATGACGCGAGTGGTGTGGATGGACCGCAGGTAGGACTCGGGGCGTTCGTAGATGGTGTTTGGCAAGATCCAATAGATCCACATCCCGTGCCCCCGAGACCACGGACGGACACTGATCCTGATTACGTTCCAGAGGTAATGCTAAACCATTTGCAGTGTCAGTGAGGTCTATTCATATAGATGCCTCAACCTAGCACGAGGAAGCGGCGCCGCCGACCTCGTACCCCCCCCCAGAAGAAGAAATTGAAGATTGTGGCACCTCAGGTCCTGAAATTGCGATGACGACGATCTCTGAGAGTCAAGATAAAAGAAAGCGAGGTGAACGAGGAAGAAACAAATACCCTAAAGGCTAGTGGTCAGTCGAGGGTATTAGCCCATCCGGAGAGCCCATGGATCCTCCTTTGGTTCGTACGAAGTTCCGGAATGCCATAGGAGCATTAATACGAACAGAGTATGCCGTGGATCCAACCATCCTTGATTGGTTCCAAGTTCCTGAGGGGCTAAAGGGCGAAATGTGGGCCAAGTTGAAGCAAACTTTTCTGCTGTCTCAGTCCAAAACAACTAGAGAAAAGATACGTCATTATGCTAGGAAGGCACTCGGCGAAAGTTTCCGCCGATGGAAGGGTGAGTTGAATAGGGACTTTGTTAAGAAGGGTGAAACATATGATGAAGTAAAAAAGAAATATGGAATGGTCACCGAAGCCCAATGGAACGAGTTTGTCAGGCAAAAGACTACTCCAGAAGCTTTAGCCCTGAGCCAGAGACAGAGTGAACTTTCGCAGAGAAACATACATAGACCTCGTCTCGGATCGGGTGGGTACCTAGGGAAGCAGGAAAAGTGGCGACGGACTAGGGATGCATTAATAGCCGCCGGACAACCCGACCCTTTTGAAGGCTTAGATGAGCGTGGCTATCAGTGGCTCCTAGCGAGGGAGCCTGAAATTATTGATGGTAAACTTCATTTTGCAAAGGAAGCAACCAATGTGGTGTGTGAAAAGATAACGAACCTTTCCGAGGCTCAGAGGAAAGGAGACTTTGTAGCCAACAGGGATAGAGACGTCCTAAGTACAGCCCTTGGGACAAGAGAGCATGGGGGTCGCGTTAGAGCGGTTTCCTCAAAGTTGAGCATCAGGGATGGGTTTGAGAGGGATAGAGCTACCTACAGGAGCCACTGCCGTTTCAAGGAGGATCTCCAAGCGGCAGCAGAGAAAGTTTTTATGGACAAATTTCAGACTTATTTTAATGCGGCGGTTCATATGCAGCAAGCAAGCGGTACACCATTCGCTCCGTTGCAATTATCTCAAGGAGATAATAATTCACCATTCTCTCCAAGCAGTGTTGCCTCCACGACGGCACAACCATACCCAGTTGATTCAATGTGCATCACTACTCCTTGCACATTGCACATTCCGATTGGCAGAGCTGGCAAGACAAAGCAGGTTGCCTCGGGACTTGCGATTCCCGGTGGTGGATTGTTTGACGGTAAAGAAATCCCACATCATTATGCACGTGTACAAGTGCTTGAAGTTAATCCGAACTTTGAAGATCATGACATAGACATACCAACAACAGAGGGTATCTGTGTTCTCGGTCAAAGCCTCAACAGTACAATATTGTGGCATAAACGAGATATCATTCTGCCTCCAACACAGCATCTGCAATCTATGGAGCAACCATTGGCAAGTGCACCACCATCTCCTCCACAACGTGTTTCCACACCACCAGCCATACAATGATCCCCACCTCTTATGCCCACACCACCACCTGAAAGATCTCCACAATGTGTGTCCACCCCACCTCCTGAAAGATCTCCGCAGCGTGTGCCCACACCACCTCCTGAAAGATCTCCGCAGCGTTTGTCCACACCAGCTGCTCAAGATTCTCTACCTCGTATGCCCACAACACGAGCAGCTTCGGGATCTGTAGGAAAAGAGGCATCACAAGGACAAATGGTGCCTCGAATGATACGGGCTTATGCGAAGGATCCGGAAGGATCAGAAATCGCTGCACGGTGGCATAAGAGTAATACCAAATCAAAGAACAAGCAACAGGACACGACGACCACACCGTCTGTCAATATGCCAACGATCCAACGACCAGGATATTCGGTACCCCGCACTGACACAAACTTCGAGAAGACTATTGGAGTCGATGAAATACCGGACATACCTGGTAGTTGCCCTTTAAGATATGAATGGGGTATGCCATTATTACCCGACTGGGCACTCGCAGAAGTTCCATGGGAGATGAGACGGATGCATGCTTGGTATATGAGGGCTTGTTCTCTTGGGCTCAGAGGCTTCCAGGCACGATACCCATTGGATGTGTTCGGACCTACACTTCTTCCACAAGCAAAAGAAATCAACTTAGATTTTCATGACCTCCATGATTTGTTCCGCCTACAAATGATAGATGTACAAGTCATCAGATTATGGTGCATGTAAGTGTCTCATATCCATGCTAATATCTTTTGTGTGTGTGTGTAAGGCTTACGGTTTGCATAACTAATTATCTGAGCTTTGCTGCATAGGATGCAAGAACAAGAAATGCATCTTTCAAAGGAGAAAAATGGATTTTTGGATCCTTTTGTTATTGCTGAAGAGAGGCATATGCACCCCACCCGATGGGAAGACAATCATGATGAACTAAAAGATTTGAAGACAAATACGGAAAGAAATAAGAGGCGAAGAACTGGACATATAAACGCTATGAAGCGTCTTGCATCCTACATGACACATATGTTCTTGAAGTGGCAAGATAGAGATTACATATGGGCACCCTACCACATCGGGTTAGTTTACATTTCTACCACTTATAAAAATATATATGTAAAATTTCTCATCAATGCCTCAAAAGATTAAAAATTCTATATAACATGTATGCAGGAATCACTTGATTTTATTTCTTATAGACCCCAAGTTGGGACGGGTGGTAGTATTTGACTCACTGGATTGGCGTAGAGACATGTACAAGGAATTCATAGATATCCTTCAAAAGTTAGTGTATTTCTGTTGTCAGACTTATATTCTAAACATCGATTGGCAACTAATAACTTCTATGTTTTTTTTCTAAACAGGGCTTACCAACACTACATTAAGAAAGGAGGGAAATTTAATCCTGCCTACCCAGAAAAAATGAATATTCGCACAAACTTTCCATGCCACAAGCAACCACCTGGCAGTGTATACTGCGGGTTTTACCTGATGGAAATGATGAGGTGTCTTAGGAGATATAAGGGTGATCCTGAACGAGTAAGGACCTACTACCTTTCATGTCTCAGGATGTATATACACTATACATATGTGTTTTGCATGATCTAACAATTGTTATATTGTTTGTGTATTGTAGATTGACATCGGACCTCGTGACGTAACACTCCATGAGAGACACCTTCTCAAAGTAACTGCGGATTTCTGCCGTTACCTTATGCATGAAGTGATAAATCCTAGGGGCCAATATTATCACCCTGAACATGTATTAGCGGAAGAAGACAAATTTGCTAGCCTACGTGAGTGGGAGAGTCAAGAATACCGCGAGCCATGATGTGATGTCTAAACTTTGTCAGTGGAAAAAACCTTATTGTCAATGGGATGTAATGATATAGATCGATATGTATATGAATTTCTTTTCATATTATTGTGCTTATGCTTACTTTAGATCTCATGTCGCTTTCATAAAATTTGAATTTCAAACGTTCCAAATTTTGACGGGAATTTCAAACATTCAAAATTTGAATTTCAAAGCAGCTGGAAATCAATTTTCAGGTGCGGACGACAATGTCATCCGCACCTGGAAAACACATTTTCAGGTGCGGACGACAGGTCGTCCGCACCCTGTCGTCCGCACCTGAAAATGTGTTTTCCAGGTGCGGATGACATTGTCGTCCGCACCTGGAAATGGCATTTGTAGGTGCGGGTGACGGCGTCACCCGCACCTACAAATGTTTTTCAGGTGCGGTTCGTTTACCCGCTCCTAGCAATCGCTATTTCTAAAAGCGACAGCTAGGAGCGGGTTTGCCGCCCGCACCTAGAAATGCCATTAGGCCCGCTGCTAAAGACGTTTTCTGTAGTAGTGATTACACAAGTTTGGACTAGCCTGACTCCATATTCTAGCTAGGCTAAGTTTAGTCAGGCAACCAATCACCCCCTATGAGTCTGCCAAAGAACCTAATGAATTACACCATTCACACGTTTGAACATACAAATGGCTACCTCCCTTCATCTTCGATATGGGGGCTTGAGCCCCTTGCCCCAGTGCTGGATGGTCTGTCCTAGCAAGTTGGGGTCATCAGTTGGTCATCTTCGTTTTAAATTATAAGTCGTTTGAATTTTTCGACCTCAAGTTTGATCACTCATATTACTCAAAAAAAATTGTGCAAACGTAGTCAAATTTAAATCATTTTTGAACAACTTTCATTAATAAGCAAGACACAACAAAAAATATGATATTTTACACAATTTTTTGAATAAGACGAGTGGTCAAATTTGAAAAAAAAAGCAAACGACCTATGCATTGAAACGGAGAGAGTATGTTGTGAATCATGTGTGGGCAGTTGATCAACAAGAAAAAAGTGAGCTCCCATCCTAATGGCAAAGCCGAAAACATGGCAGCAGGGAGGCTGCAGGAATAAACCCAAACAGCCCCTAACTCTTCTAATTTGCTAATCAAGCAATGCAACATGGCAGCTGACGAATCGGCAGCTCTCTCCTACCTGGTTCGAAAAAAACTAGCAAAATGTACGTGCGGCACGCACGTATCTAAAAAATTATAATAAAAAACTATCTTTATAGTGTCGTACGTATTTAAAAAAACCAAAATTGCAACGACAGCGTGGGGGTGAGGAGAAATTAGCAGCTGGCTCTCGCGGCTAGGGAAAAAGGATGTCAGAGAATCGCTACCGACCTGGTTGGAAGCGCAATGGGTGCCCCCGTCGACAGTAGCGCCTTGGCTCGACGTCGGGTGCTCATAAAAAAACACAGGTAAGAAAACCCTGTTCTCAATAGGAAATGTGGTGCATGCATGGATTGTGATTGACGTACGGGAGCAACGTGATTGACGGATAGGATAAACGTGACTGACGACAGCATGCATTTTTCTTTCACGGCAGCATGCATTGACCGATTGACGCGTGATGGAAAGAAATGAAACGTAGTGATGCGTGATTAGTGCAAACCCATATTGCCGCGTGATTTGTAGATCATAGTCATCCATATTGACACGTGATAATACGACTAGTAATGCCGTAAGCGCAACTGCGCCGAGGCCGCCGACCTCGATCCCTAAGCCTTTTCAAAAAAACACAACATGATTTAGTTACTAATTATTCCCTAAAATTCTTCCAAAAAAACACGCCACGCTGCTTGTATCTCTTTCCAAAATACAACGTGATTTGGTTACCAATTATTCTCCAAAATTCCTTTCATAAAAACACAACGTGATTTGACTTACGAATTATTCAAATGGTTGAGGGTTGGGTGGGTGGGTTACATCCATCAAAAGAACTCGTTCGTTATAATATAAAAATAGTAAACAATTCAATGATCTTTTGAGGCTCTCTATTTTTTATAGAGTTGATTTTTTTTAATTTAGCTAAGATGATCCTTAGGCTGTCCGCACTCATCAACCTCTAAATCCAACCTCTAAAGTGAATATTCCTGCCTTGTCATCGAACTTTTCCCATCCAGTTTCAGTTTTCCCGCACCCGTCAACCCCTATATCCCAAACCCCAAACCAACTACCCGCTGTGGGGTCCACTCGTCAGATTTTTTTATCCCCCGCCGGCCCCGCCCCCTCCCCTCCTCTTCCCCCTCCTCTCTCTCCTTTTCCGAGCTCCTGGCTCGCTCCGCCCGTACCGGATCCAGCGCTGCAGGGCGACGCACCGAGCTCCGGGCGCACCGCCTCCTCCCTTCGCCGGCGGAGCTCGACCATGGCCCATGGAGCTCCCGGCAGGGGAGCTCACCTGCGCGGCGGCGGGCGAAGCGACCCTCCAGATCCCCACCGCTCCTCTCTCCCCATGGTGCCTCGGCAAGGCTGCTTGTCCTTGTGGTTCTTCTCGGCGGCGCGCTTCACTGCGGCAATGGTGCCGCGGCCAGGCCGCTGCTTGGAATCACCGAGCCGCCGGGCTCGCCGGCCGCCGCCGTGGCGGAGGGACCGGGGGATGCTGCTACGCAAGCCGGGGCAGGCGGCAGCAGCCCCGACGGCCGCTTCTCTCTCCCCATGGCAGCGACGGCGGCGCCGGTAACAGCTTCCGCGGCACCGGAACCGAGGTGGTGGTGCTCGGCGAGATGCGGCAGGCGCGTCTTCTCTCCGGCCTCTCCCTGGAGACGGCGGCGGCCCTGAAGACGGCGAGCAGACGAGCTCCACCTCGGGCTCCACCACGGTGAGATCCAGCAGGGGGACACGCAGTGGTGGAGCTCTGGACCGCGGCCCTCCTCGGCGGCCGCTCGATTCGGGGCGCCGGGCAGGGACGCGACGATGACGGTCGTGGCGGCTCGATCTCCGGCGCCTCTCCCCCACATCTCCCCGCGCTCGTCCTCATCTCCGGCGGTCCCCATCTCCGGTCGTCCGCCGCAGATGAGACGCGGCCCGCGACGGTCCCCACTCACCGTCCATGGCTTCCTCCTCCTCTCTCCCCTGCTTCTTCCCCAGCGCCTCCCTCCTCCTCTCTCCCTCCCTCCCACGGCGGGACCAGCAGGGTGGTTGGGCGCCCCGTCCGACGTGGCGTGTCCCGTTCGACCTCCAAGCGCGCTAGGGATGGCGTCCGCGGGACCGAACGGGATGGTCCCGTCCCCTTCCCAGGTCGCCGGTGCGGCGGAAAAACGGGATAAACAACCTGGAGGTCGCTTTCCCGTCTGGTTCAGTCCCCGGTGCGGACAGTCTAAGGTCATAATAATAGTGTCAGACTGAAGAAAAAAAGCCTATCGACAGGCACAGGGTTACTGGAGAGGAAAGGTCGCAGCAGCCTGCTGGACTGAGTAGCAGCGTGCGGCGTGCCTATACTCGCTCGTACCGTACGTGCTAGCGGCCACACGGATTAATAACCCAGTAGTCAGGGCCGTCCCTGAGGGGGGTGCAAACGGTGCACCGCCCATGGGCCCCATGAGGCTGGGGCCCATTAGGTATAGACGGTACACAAACAGACGCCGCGACGTATTGAGTATCAATCGTATTCTGACATTCGCATCGCACGCACAACGGCACGAGATCGAGAAGACGAGAAGTCAAAAGAGGAGGGTCGAGGCCCCGAGGGTGACGGGCCGACGTCGTCACGGCTAGCAGCGAGCCGACGACTAGGATATCCTCGACAAGTCGACGACTCGACGCCCGGTTGGTCTCCCGTCTGGCCGTCTCCCTCTCTTGATAGTGTTCTTGAAGATTTTGCATAAAAAATACACAAAGACGCCTTTTTAAAAAGCACTAAAGCATTATGTTTTTATTTGAGGTAACCATCATAGTTATTTTGCCATTTTTATCTTCTTTGATGTACTATTACTTTTACAAGAAGAATTAAATATACGATATAAATTATCTCTTATCAATAGTATTATATAACGTAATCGTTATATTCAAATATTAGATTGTTAGACCTTTATACCCTGTTCAAATCAGCCATCAGCTACCAGCCAGTGGTATTTTTCTCTCAGAACAAATCAGCAACTGCCACCAGTCGTCAGCCAGACGAACACTGTATTAGTGTCTTATACTCGCCCAAGGGCCCATAAAACTTGTGGTACGGCCCTGCCAGTAGTGTTACGTTGCCTCTGAATTCCAAGAGTCTTGCAGCTTGAAATTAAATAGGAGACATTTTGAAAAAGAAACGGCGTGTCGCGCTCACCGGCCGATGACTATTCACCATGGGATCGCCGTCGTTCAATTATTCATTGGCTTTCATCAGCGACGAGCGCGAGTGCCCGGCGACGAGATGGGATCTTTTTTTTTCTCGCGCTCTCCCTGTCATCACAGAACGCGACGGATATACCGATGGCTCCGGCTTCGACGACGACCTAGCTCCGGCCAAATCGCGGTCGATCCATCCATGCCATCGCCCATCGAGGTCATGATCGATCAGCGCCGTGCAAGTTGAGCTGTGTGCCCGGCCGGATTATCGTTAGTCGCCATGCATGCCATTTTATTCTTCACCGGTTGTAGCATATATGGCTACTGTTCGGAGATAGTTATGGTCATCACGGGCTAAGTCTGCTCGATCGGCAGTCGTCGGCACAATCAATAATGCTTCTTTCTCTGACAGTGAAAGAAGACTGCAGATGACGTTGAAGCCCTGGACTGAAGCAAGGCTCAAGCGTGAATTAATTCGAGTTGGGCAGACTAATCATCGGCTATTCGGCTGCCTAATCCTTATAACCTTTCGCGGCATATAACATATACGCAAGATGCTTGAACTTTCAGTCTCTGGACCTTGTAACTTCTAAGCAGACAGGAAGAGAACTGGGAGGTCGATGTATGAAAAAAGTCATAGGATTGACGGCAGCAGCGGCTGAAAAAGTAATGTTCGTCGGGTTCGGTTTGCTGTCGACGTTGGGTAGTCGTGATGGCATCGTATCCATGTGAACAAAAATGGGACAGGATGTGGCTTCTCTCTTTTTTCATGTACTTCAGCCCCGTTTGGCACCACTCCTCTGGACGGAGGAGCCGGAGATGGAGCAGGGGAGTTGGTTCTTTTAGCTCCTTTAGCTTCACTTGTTGGCCAACAAAAACAGCTCCACCTCTCACATTTAAGCTAGTAGAAGCACTTCACGTTTGAAGGTATTTGGTGAACCTCCAGCAAAAACAGCTCCAAAACAGCTTCAGGAGCTGTTTTTGGAGCTCTACCAAACTACTTTTATTCCTCATCCTCCCCTTTTCTCTATGGAGCTAGCTCTAGGTGTAGGAGCATATTCACCGGGGGCGTGGGACGATGGTCTTGTTCCCGTCCTAGAAATGTCATCCCATCTCGAGAACATAGGAACATTTTTGTCCCAATTTTGTAAAAACATCTTAAAAATAGTGTTTCTCGTTCCTCGATCCCGTCGTTCAAAGAATCATCTCGAGGGTAGTAGGCCGACTGAGACACCACTGTTAGATATTTTGGTTGACCTCAAGTCAGCCAAACCGCACGGGAGAAGCCTCTCCTGTGCGTCAGCCCGTTTGCCAGTGATCGGGAGGCAAACACTAAGCCCATTGGGCTCGGCCCCTTGCCTACAGCGCCATTATATAAGAGAGGAAGCCACCCCTGGGCGACCTAAGCCAATCCATCTATAGGGTTTCCAGCGAAACCCTTGTCTATCCGATTAGTGAGGGCGCTGGAAGGTTCGGAAGCACGAGTTCCTACCGCAGGCGTCACCGGCGTCGACCAGAAGGCCACCGCCGCAGAGGAGACGCCCCTGCACTACACCGACCGGCGTCATCGTCTACACCAACTCAGACCGGCGAGATGGATTCCTCCATTACCCGGTATTAGATCTAATTGACCTATTCCGCATTATTTGAAGTACTAGGTGTGATCTATTTTGACTAGAGATCCTGGTTAAGATAAATTAGATATAAGTGTTTTAATTAAGTACATCAATTTGAACTAACAATTGGTATCAGTCGCCTAATCTAGTCAGATTAGATCCCCTAATTGAACCCTAAGCCCTCTGTTCAGTCACGGTTCAATCTAAGGTGTAGATTAAGTTTTAAGTTCATGATCATAATTAGTCCCGATTCATACTTAGATTAGATGGATCTATAAAGTATTAATGATCAGTTAAGTTTTTGTGTTTAGATCAGTAAGTTTAAGTGAGCTTTATCTCAGTTTATGCCTAAGTATTACGAGTTAGGGTTTCGCGTGTACTGGATCTACACGTTTTCTTTACATACATCTCAGTTTACCCGAATCAATTAGAAGGAGGGGAACATTGCAACTCAGATATCAGCAAACATCCCGAAACCCTAACCCGATCTAAGTCACCCCAAATCATCATATGCGAATAAGTAATTGATAAGTAAAGAGGCCTCTGGCCTAGGCGGCATAGCCGCCATCAGAAAAGAAAAGTGAGGTCCATGACCTCGGCGGCATAGCCGCCATCAGATTCATCAAAAAAAAAAAAAAAAAAAAAAAGTAAGATCCGGCCGTGGGGACGGCGCCGACGGGGCATAAAATCGCCTCCGGCCGACGCCGCGCCGCCACCATGCCCCCCCCCTTATTCATCAGTGGCGCCTCCATGGGAGGCCACAGGAGGACCTCGACGGGGCCGCGCGCATGAGTTGCACGCGACGCCGGCGAGGAACCCCTAGGCCCCCGGCGACCGGACTTGGGGAAGACGCTGGTCAGCTGCCGCGGTAGAGCCTCTGGCTCCTACGCGCGCCGGCCGGCCGTCGCCCCAGTCACCTCAGAGTCGGCCCTCCACAAGTCCTCACACACACTCAAATCTTATGTGTAGAAGGAAAGGATAGGGGGAGGCGACCTCGCCGGCCGCCGGCCAGGCGCCGCCGCTGCTCAGACCGGCGGGAGGGGCTCACGGCGGGCTGCTCAACTCGCTGGCCGCTGTGGCCGCCACCTCCACCGGCCGGCGCGGGGACCGGCGCAGTAGCCCGGGCGGGCTTCAGGCCGCCGCCTGGAATGCACAGTGAGGGGGAGGGAGTGAGTTGAGTTAGGGTTTCACTCCCCCCCCTGTGCGCCTTATATATGAGCCGCCCCCCCCGCCACCGAGCGCCGTGAGCCGTCGGATTAGGGCGGATGGCTGCGATGCAGGCGGGACGCGCGCGGCTGGTTGCTGGGCGGATTTCAGCAGCCGGCCCAGCCGTGGGTTTTTGGGCCTAAGGCCCATTTAAGTTTACACCCACATTAAACTGAGTCGAGTCAGCATGAGCTGCCGAGCCGCAGCTTGAGCCGCCTCAGCCGAGCCGTGCGAGCCGCCGAGCCGAGCCGGCTCTAGAGCCGCCGCGCGAGCTGTTCGCCCGCGGGCCGTGCTGGGCCGCTTTAGGCGCGCTTCAGTGGGCCGCGCTGGGCCTTTAGGCCGCGTGGCTTGCGCAAACGCTAAGTGGGCCATTTTGGGCCGAATTCGCAATCAGGCTCATTTTAAGTTTCGTATTTTATTTACGAATTTCAGTATTTTCCATTTAAGTTCAATTTTATTTACTGTTTTCACTTAAGCTTTTATTACCATTCTCAGTTAAGTTTAATTACTGCAACTAAGCTCAGTTTTTGAATTTACATAAGATATATGTTATTAAAGCTATTTTTTTTTTAGTCCTCTTTTAAGTTGAGATATTTATAGCATAAATTATGTTATTTATTTAAGCTATTATTAATTCATGATTTACGCTAAGTTATAACTTCTATGAATCATGTTAATTAAGTGGTTGATATTCATGTCATTTTAGTGTATTTTAAATCCACCACTATGTCTTGAGATGCCTCTAACTGAATGGAACCACTGGGAAGTTCAGTTAGAGTAAACTTGTGATTAATTCTGACCACCGTTGTTTTAATCATGAGTCTTAGATGAATTTCGTTTGTTTTCCCCACCGGTGATGCAAATTGAAATTTATCGCGTGATTTTAATCAGACCACCGTAGGGTTATTATCATGCTTTTATGTGCATCTCATTGCATATGATAACTAAGGAAATTAAGTTAAATCTAATTCCTTCTCTCATGAGAAATCCACAGATTTTGAGGAATTAAGTTAAGATTTGGGGATTATCATGATGATGAATCTTTGAGTATTTTTGAGGATTAAGTTTTGATGTGCCTGTCATTTATGAGCACATTCTATACTTTATGACATGATTACATTAAGTTTAAGTCCTATTATAAAATAGGCATAAGATCAACCTTTAATATAAGTTCATTCATGTTTCCTCTAAGTTTAAGATTATACGTTGCATTAATTTGCTTCTTTTAAGTTGAAAAATTATATTTTCACCTAAGTACACATAAGATGCCTCTAATTGAATGGAACCACCGGGAAGTTCAGTTAGAGTAAACTTGTGATTAATTCTGACCACCGTTGTTTTAATCATGAGTCTTAGATGAATTTCGTTTGTTTTCCCCACCGGTGATGCAAATTGAAATTTATCGCATGATTTTAATCGGACCACCGTAAGGTTATTATCGTGCTCTCATGTGCATCTTCATTGTACTATTCATGAGACATGATTGGTTTTGTACTTTCAGTTGTTTATGTAGACTTACTAAGCACCTTTAAGCATTATGATGGCACATTTTCCCTAGTTGGACTAAGAATGTGCCTCGCATTCTCAAGCTTCTTGATCTTGATTATGCACTTCGGGAGGACTAACCTATTGCTCCCACTAAGAGTATGAGGATCTTGCCAAGCAAATGAGGGACTACGTCTCCAATTTAGAAAAATTGGCACATATCCGATTACTTTGCAACAATGGTCATTAAGCATTCGATCATTGAAGTTTTAAGGGGAGCATTTCCTGATCAAGGGAATGGCTTTATGCTAAGTGCTAAGGAGTTATTAACATTCCATTGAGGGAAGCAATAAAGATTAAGTTAGTCGCTTTCCTCATGGCAAAAATTATGAAATAATGATAAAGGTGCGTTGAGCGTACACATTAAGAGCATATATGACATAGCCACTAAGTTAAAAGCACTTGGGAAGGGAAGTCCATCTCTCATGGTGAACTTGTGCAATAAATTTATGGCTTCTCTTTCTGAGAATTATGAGAGGCATGCTCTTGATTAGAATTATGCTCAAGTAATCTGCCATTTTTGAATCACCCGGCCATATACTGAAGTTGTGTCTTGAGTTTAAGTCATGGCTTCAGAGGATGGGTAATTAACTTGTCTCATAAGCTTTATTAAGATTATTCGAGGCTATTTACTCCCATGGTGGATTGACTAAGGTGCATTTGCACATTTCATTTCTTCTTCAGACTTTAATGAGCCATAAAGAGAGGGAGAAATGGGGGAGTAAAGTCCACAAGACATCCTTGAAATCAAAGATTATGGAGCTTCGCATTACGCATTAAGTTCTTAGCTTTATTTTCGGTTTTTATTAGCTGATGATGTACCTTAGATTAAGTGTGAATTATAACCATTTTTATGTATTGTGAAATTCTTAAGTTTTGTATTTCCCAATACGTAATAAAAACATTATCAAGCTTATTATATTCTCCCCAAATTTGTCTTTGATCCTTATTTAAGATATATGCATAAAGATATGATGAGACCTTGTCGAACATGTGGTACACTTTCGTTTAGATCACAAATTCGAGGGGGAGAAAGGAATGTCTCATCAGTACTGAGATGTTCCGATTAGTAAAATAAGAGACGTTCTTGACAGCTAAGAAATGATTTAAGAAAATACTCCAAATAATAAGATGCATTTTGGGTATTTACTCTCGCACTATTTTAATACCCATTAAGAATAAGTATACGTTCAAGGGTGTTGTTTTAATGCGAGATAAGATTGTCAGATAAGATTGTCTTGATATCATTAGGATTGGAGTGCTACTCCATAATTACCAATTGTCTCAAATAAGAGTGATTTTATTCTTTATTCTGGCCACCGCTGGATACGGGATAATTTTCACAGGTTTTGTTGCTCTAGTCCATATTCTTGCCATCGCTGTTGTGGACTATTTCAATAGAACCAGAGACGATTGAAGTATGGTTTATGTTCACCTTTCTAGCCTACGCTGTTTGATGAGCATTTAATCATAACCTTGCTACTCTGGTTCATTTTCTGGCCAACGCGGTTGTGAGTTAGGTTAGCAAGGGAAGTTTCTCTATGGTATCTAAGAAAGACAAACTAAGTGTCGTGCCAAACATAAAATAGATAAAGAGCTACCATTATAAGTTATTCAATTAAGATTAAGGGTCGACACACCTTAATGCTTTCAGCTACTTCATTAAGGTTCTTGACATAAGATAGTTCTCTTCCGAGAGTGAGCAAAGATTAATGGCAGCTCACATAGGAGGCAACAAAAATCTTAATGAGATATAGAGTAATATTTCTTTATATTGATGACTTAAGACACTAAGTATATGATTTATCATATATATTTAATTTGTGCCATAAGTATACCTCCATTTCATGCATAATTTCTATTGAGGGTTTTCTTTAGTTGTTTAACCGCTACAGAAATGTGTGAAACTTAGTGATAAGATTAATTTTTGGGCACAATAGTAAGAACCTCAATTAATATTTGTAAAGAAGAGGTTATAAAGGGGTATATGAACTTTAACATAAGTTTTAATAGCAATTTTCTAATGGAGTCAAGACAGTAGGCCATAATGGGTCTACATACTCAAGAATGATTCCAAAAGAAACTGAGATGCTAAGTTCATAACTCATTACAAGTTTTGTAAGTATCATGGGCAACCATGATTATTTGTAAGGTTAAGGTGGAAAACTTATTATCTTGATACTCTAGGTGAATGTTTTCTCCATAAGCTAATGGAAAATAAGTATGCATTCCAAGAAAGGGGAAAAGTATTCATCACATGATTAGATACATCTTAATGAAGCTCTCCCAAGATCTGGGGGAGCATAACACTGAGATGGGACAAAAGTGAGTATTAAGATTATCACTGAAGAGCAAAGGTTTAGATAATTGCTTAAGTGATAAATAGTGAATGCATATTCAGCTATGCCTGTTTTGATTTGATAATCAAATTTCATAAAGACTATAAAATTAAGATTAAGTTAAAAGGAAGACGTTCCTGAAACTGTATGCTAAGATCTATGATAAGTAATTGACTTAGCATTACAAGCCGGAATGCTTGACAAAACCCATGAGTCTCAATCCAGGAGAGGTCCACTGGAAAAGGTGCTGAAAGTTTTAAAGCACCATGACAACATGCTTAGTTAAGAATTATTCAGATGAGATTTGTAAGAATGTATGGATATAAAAGTGCACAATTAGATTATATCCTTCACTCTTGCATTTATGAGCGATTCTGCAGAAAGCTCTAAAACAAAGTTAGCTCAACAATGCTAATTTTGTATGTCGCATGTTTTAATGCAGGCAAGCATAAGAAATAATTTCCGGTATTATTGTTATTATTAAGTTAACATTGATTGAAATCAATGTCACTGTATTTAATTACAGTACTCCATCAAAGTTAATGACATATAATCGATGGTGTCAAGCCCATTGATAATAAATTATGTTATGAATGAAGGGTCCCAGGATCGTAGTCATATTTAAGGCTTTAAGTAAGATGCTAGCAACATGACTAATTGAGGATTTGACACTTATCCTATTTTTCGCGAAATTAGTTTGGATTGGTGATAAATCTGAAACATGATTCTGGATGAGGCCGAATAAATAAACTTCCAAATAAGCAAATAAGTGTTCTATCAAGATGTTATAGTGAACTTTAGTTAATGGTGTCCCGGTATGTCTGTAATGTCTGCCGATGACGCATTCGCTAGGTCTTGCTGTAGCATTGAGTGTGAACATAAGACGAACGTGAGTTTAAGCTAAGATTGTTCGATTAAGTGGGAGAATGTTGATTGATGTGTATCCACCTGCACATGATCAATGAAATTGACAAATTATAAAGTTTGTTTGTTGACCCTCGGTCAGGGGGAGAATGTTAGATATTTTGGTTGACCTCAAGTCAGCCAAACCGCACGGGAGAAGCCTCTCCTGTGCGTCAGCCCGTTTGCCAGTGATCGGGAGGCAAACACTAAGCCCATTGGGCTCGGCCCCTTGCCTACAGCGCCATTATATAAGAGAGGAAGCCACCCCTGGGCGACCTAAGCCAATCCATCTATAGGGTTTCCAGCGAAACCCTTGTCTATCCGATTAGTGAGGGCGCTGGAAGGTTCGGAAGCACGAGTTCCTACCGCAGGCGTCACCGGCGTCGACCAGAAGGCCACCGCCGCAGAGGAGACGCCCCTGCACTACACCGACCGGCGTCATCGTCTACACCAA
This sequence comes from Cenchrus fungigraminus, assembly GCA_036936925.1. Taxonomy (NCBI): domain Eukaryota; kingdom Viridiplantae; phylum Streptophyta; class Magnoliopsida; order Poales; family Poaceae; genus Cenchrus; species Cenchrus fungigraminus. Next base: position 46,631,300 of record CM072769.1, on the reverse strand, counting down.
CTCAGACCGGCGAGATGGATTCCTCCATTACCCGGTATTAGATCTAATTGACCTATTCCGCATTATTTGAAGTACTAGGTGTGATCTATTTTGACTAGAGATCCTGGTTAAGATAAATTAGATATAAGTGTTTTAATTAAGTACATCAATTTGAACTAACAACCACCACAGTCCCCACGCTATATCCGCCACTGAGCATATTCAAGCCTAGTTAGGTGACGACGAGTTCTAGAGATTCTTGAATCATGGACCAATCTGTTGAACTCTGCAATAGTAAATCAAAGAACAATAGACAACAAGTGATAGATAAAAAGCATCATCAATTGGCAAAGGTGGCTTCGATCTTCAGGGTAAAATGAACATCAATGGAATTTTGGTGGAATGATTTGGAGATGCGGCCAATCTTAATGCGTTATATATATGGGGGAATTAATCGCAACACTCAATTTGGTGTTTAACAACTATCTAGAAGCACTCCTAGCATCTTTGTCTCCTTTCTCCATGAAGCTCAAGGGGGTGTAGGGGGGCTTGAGCCCCATCCCCGTTAGATACACCACTAAGCAGTTTCAATCTAGGTGACAAGCTCCAAAAATTCATGGACCAAGTTTGTTGAGCTCTTCACCCAAACAATGAGTTTCTCATCAATAGTTTTGTATGATTAAAGTCCAAATTAATGGTGCTTTCAATCTCAAGCAAATTAAAAAAGATAAATGAACAACTAAATCATTTATGACAAATTTTATTATTTAAGAAAAAGTTAAAGTGTAAACACAGGTTTTATTTAAAAAATTTGTCAGAAATAAATCAAATTATTGATGAGAAAATTCCGTCTGTGCCATTGACAAATACAACTGATGAGCTCTATGCCATTGAAAATTAGCTCTTGAGATCTATGCCATCAGTTGTAATTTTCCATTCCCTCTACGCCATTGCCGTCAGTCAACCATTACTTGCACCGTTTCATGTTAGTGGCGGGAGGGAAAAATTCTCTTTCCTCTACCTCCCACCAATCTCGTGCACCGTGGTGGCAGCGAGCGACGAAGGTGCGGTGGCCGTACCCTTAGCTGCAGCAGTTTGCTCCCCGAGATCTACCGCGGTGCGCCCACGGCACCGCCACCATCGGAGGCGGCGACCCGTTCGACGCCAGTGAGGCGGCGGTGACGTCCGGGTGTGGCGAGGGGAAGAGTTCCTCGTCAGGGCTCCCGTCGAGCAGGTCAAACCGGAAGAAGTCCCCCGCCGCCAGCGGCGACGTTGCTGGAGCTTGAGGTGGCTGAGGCCAACCCGGCTGTCGGCGACTCGGCATTGAGATCTGGCATGAGCTCGCAAGCCGCCCACCCTAGCCTCCTTTCCAACTTCTCCCCGACGGTGCCACGGAGCCTGGCTGGCTGCGCGGCTGCCACGGGCACACGGGGTGACCGGTCCTGAGCTAGCTGGTGCAGGCGCGCCCAACGCCCGGCGTGGCATCAACTATTGGGCGGAGGGGGGCAGCCTCTGCGTCGCGGCCCGTGCGTGCCGGAGCCAAGCGAGAGCAGCATGTGGGACGCCGACGGGATTGTGAAGTAGGCTGACGGTGGTGGCTCCGTGGCTGCTGCACCACCGGTGCTAGCACGTGGTGCGGCGGGGGCGGCAGGGACACCGACCACTCCTCGTCGTACTCGGAGCCGTTCGAGTCGGGAGGCAGTCCTCAGGCATTTCCTCGCCGGTCGCCGCCATGGTGCGGATGGCCGTGCAGCACGCTCGGCGGCACGGGCGGCGACGGGAGTGCCAGATGCGTAGGTGCCGGCAGGGAGCCCTCCACGGCCCGGCGATGGAAGATGCGGAGGCGAGGCAGCGGCGCACAGGAGCAGCGACCGGAGGATTCAGCGGCGCAAAGGAGCATGACGTCAGAGCTCAAGCGGCTCACTCAGCTTCGTGGCAGCAGGCCTCCCTCCTTGACGATCCGCTCCTTCGGGTTGGTGGTGGTTGGGGGACGGGCGCGAGGGAGGAGGCCGCCCGCCCTGCCCGCCGGGCACGGGGAGATGCAGGGTCCGGCAGGGTGAGCCCCGGCGGTGGCACGAGGGAGGATGGAGGGGAGGCGTTCCGACGGTGGTGAGGCTCGGCGGCGCGGTGCGGCGACGGCAATAGCAACGTGTGCGGCTACGGCTGCAGCGGCACGATGGGGATTTTTCCCGCACCGATTGATGCGCGGACCCACGGCAGCAAACGATGCATTGGATGGGAGGAGTAACGGCAATGGCAGGTAGAAAATGAGAAATTACAATTGATAGCATAGAGCTCAAAAGCTAATTTTAATGACATAGAACTCATCAGTTGTATTTCTCAATGATACATGGAGAATTTTCTCATTATTGATGTGTAACGGCAAAAATTCGTCGCTCGTACTACATCCGGCGATAATGTGATGGTACGAAGCCCACAACCGGTCTTGATCATGCCATGCGTGCGAGCCCTGAGCATCATCAAATCTGTCCAAAAATCTTGTATCCCATATACATCCATGATCAGTGGCGGATCCAAGATCCAATTTTTGGGGGGCTTAACTTCTTCTACCTCCTCCTCTTTCTTCTCTTTTACTTCTTCTTCCTCCTTTTCTTCTTTCTCCTCTTCACCTCTGTATGGAATTTGTAGGGGGGCTTGGGGGGGGGGGGGGGGGGGGGGGGGCTTGCATGGAGTTCATGGGGTAGGGGGGCTCATTCGCCCCTGTCCATGATCTATGCACAAATAACTGCAATGCTCTGGATCTTCAAGCAGATCACATGCTGTATAAAAATACTCCGTATCCCGTATACAACAGCCTAGTGGAGGGGCCTGAACTCGATGCCATGGAGCATGAGGCCGCGCTTGGGGTACCATCCCAACGCCTCGAAGCTCGCCACCACCTCCAGCGGCTCCGGCTCGCCGCCGGCGGCCGTGCTTGCTGGCAGCCGCCCCATCTCCATCTCCCACCACCCGTCCTCCCTTCTCTTCGGCCGCCGCACCTGCCCGTGCTCACCTCCGCCGCGGCCGCCGCCGCCCCTGAACTTGCGCGCCTCGGCATCGTCAGGCCGGAGCCACACGACGTGGCGCGTCGCCGCCGTGGCCACGCCTCCGCCCCGGGACAGGGACACCGACGTCTCCTGATCCGGGAAGCTGAGCCCGCGGTGCCGCCCCTCTGGCGCGGTGTCGTAGACCAAGTACGCCGCGTACGGCGTCGCCGGCGTCAGCGCCGCCGCCGGGAGCCGCCCGTAGATGTCCAGGCACGTGCACTCCACCAGCTCCGCCACCTCCCCGAACCTGCTCGCGCCACCACCATGGATGGACAGTTAATAATAATTACATAATCCTAGCCGAATCTTACCAAACTCAAGAAAGTTACGCTACGCGACGACAAAAGGCGCGGGCGCACGAACAGTTCGTCAGTCTCGGCGCGTCGCCGTCGACGATGGCGACGCCGCCGCAGGTCGCTGTCGACGACGTGGACGAATTGCTTGGCCGCAGGAAAAATCACGGCAGTAGACTATTATATTGGGGCAGACAGGCAGTGGCCACGCGGGCTCGCCCTGTAATTTCTACGTAGTTTCTCTGTGGTTGAAAAGCTTTCTTTAGTTTCTTTCGGGTTACCAAGCTTTTCTAAAAGTTTTACTAACTCACCATCAGACATCAGTGGCTTAAAATTGTGTTTGTAAGAGAAATATATCACCTAGGTAATTTGGACTGTTAGTGTATATGTTTTCATCGCCATGGATGATACTGATGCAAGGAAATTTAAGCGTGAGAGATTTGATCGAGGATTATGTTACAAGGAGGAGGAGGAGGAGGAGGATTAGCAGAGACAAACCTTGAGAGCGGGTGCGGCGTGAACCTCCAGCTGAACTCGCCGTCGTCCCACGGCAGGTTGAGCCTGCGCGCCGACAGCGCGTAGCACTTTGCGCCGGTGGCCCTGTCCATCCACACCCGGCACCCGCCGCCTCCGTCGCCCGGCACGGCGACGGCGCTGGCGGCGTCGCAGAGGCCGAGGTAGGCCTCCTTCTTCTTCTTATTCTTGCCGACGACCGGCAGCAGGAAGCCGTCGCCGCCGCTGCCATCGGTGGGGATGAAGCGCTGCCAGACGTGGTCCGAGTCCGCGGCGGCGCGGAAGGCCGGCGAGACGGCCGCGCAGCGGGAGGCATCGCGCGGGGACGTGAGCGCGATCGCCAGCGCCAGGCACTCCTCTGGCAGGTCGCACACCCGGGTCTCCTGCTCCTGCTCCTGCTGCCTCCCCTCCGCCGCCGCCATCGCCGCCGGTCCGGTGGTTCTTCGATCTGTGCTGGTCCTGTGTGTGCTGTAGGTCTGTAGCTGTACTGCCGGCCCGGCCCCGGTGGTATGGCATCCTAGACGACGGCGAGCTTTTTATATAGCAGCGGGCACCTACGACCGGGGACGACGACAGCGACGGCCGGCGAGGTGGCCACCGCGCTATTCGTTAAGCGATCGAGCGGAACCCCGACCGGCCCGCCGGCGACTGTTCTCGCGCGTGCGGCAGCGTACGCTGTACGCCACTTTGTTTATATACTGTGCACACCACTTGTATATACTGGAGTGTACTGTATGCTCTTACTAGTATGCGTGGTGGCGGCGGTCAGCCGGTCACGGTGAGGTCGTGACGTGGTTGACGGCGGCCGGTCGGAAAATAATGTTACTTGCATTATATGGCGATCCCGGTCTGCTCCGTGCACCGCCGCGCCCTTGCCGGCGACGGCCGGACGTGGAGGGATCCTCGTCGGCACAAGATGCCTCGTCCGTGCATGATATGCTGGTTCCTCCTCCATCCTTATTTACAAGACATACGTACATGTACTCTCTTCGTCCCATAATAAGTGTAATCCTAATTTTTGAAAAAAAATCCCACAAAGAATGCAATTTTAGAAAATAGATCTAATTACCTTCCAAATTAAGTGGTCAGATCTGATTTGCATGGCAAAACTTACTATATTTGGCAAACAAATGAGGGTATTAAAATCTTTTTATTCCACCACTAATCTATTCTAAAAAAAAATAGAATTGCACTTATTGTGGGACGGAGGGAGTATATCTAAATTCAAATTTATTACTATCATTAACTAACTACTAATGTTTTAGGTTAATTTTGTATTTTTAATATAAACTTGAAATGATTGAATTTGTGACTAAAAACGTACTCTCCAATGACTATAAGTCTATAAATCATACACAATATAATACAAAATGAATCTCTATCTCTACCTAATATATAATATTAAAGCAAGAAACGAATCTTTCATTAGTTCTGCCTAACCCTGTTTTTTCGTCCGTCCGCGAGCAGCTGAAAATTGAAGCCGAGCCGGAAACGAACGTCTGACTTTTTTTTTGTCCGTCCTCCGTGCCTCCGTGGACTCGAACCGGACCCGTCCGTGACCGAGGTCGTTTCCTCCGTGCAGTCCGTAAAACCAAGTCCCAGGCCCCCGTGCCCTAGCGCAATTTAACTGCTGCCATCGATAGCCGGCCGGTGGCGCTACACACGTACGTATGCTTCTGCAGGTGGGAATAGAAGAATAACGGTAACGTGCATTTGGCAATTTAACCGCCCATGCATGCGTGGTCTTGATCTAGCTGCTTCATTCTCTGAGCGCTCTTAACCAAGAAGCCCCGCCAGCGGATCGGAGCGGCGCGGTGGTTAGTTTGACGGCGACGGCGTCGTATGCGTCGTATATATACGTCGTATACGTTGGCACGCGCACCGGCAGATCGTTATAATCTTCGTCTTCAAGAACTCAACGAGCATCGCATCATTGAGGTGAAGAAACTCCCGCATCAAATCACATCTTTCTTTCTCGTAATAGTCGTGGGGCACCTGGACTACTCTCAGTCTCTCACACCGGTAAGGCTTTCTAGGTGTTGGCTTAATAGCATGTTGCCGGTTCCGTGACCTGGCTCATTTCCCTTATAAAAAATAATTGAAAATTTCTGAAACATACAATACGATTGTTTTGTGCATATATACTTTTGTGTTGCACGTACGTAGCGTGAAGGGATAGTGCTAGAGTTCGTGAAAACTTTGCAAAATTTCTCTGATTTGGATGAAGTAATTTTATAAGCAAAATATCAAGGCTGAGAAGCTCGGTGGGACTTGTAGTTTTCTAAAACTTTTTTCCTACATCGGGATGCATTTTCTTGATAATGTTTTCATAATATTAAATTTGAAGTACTTATAGCATACCGAAGATCACTAAATTTTATATTCTCGCAGATGTCTTCATCAGAACGACCCGAGGACCGTGCTCCATTTAATCAACTAAGCAACAACACTTACACTACTGTTGTTTATAAAATGTCCATCCTATCTGATACTATCCAATTAAACGCATAACATATTTCTTTAGATGACAATAATATTAGCAATGGCAGTGGATCCACAACATCCAGCGACCAACCACTACTCAAGGATCCTAAAGAACGCAAGAGGCAGCGAGAAAGGGATCGATATGCACAATTATGTGACCAGCAAAAGGATGAATTACTAAAAAAGCATCGTGAAACTCGTCGGCAAAAGAAAGTTACAGCTAAACTCACATCCGAGCAAATTGAAGCAAGACGTGCAAATGCTAGGGAACGTTATGCAAATTTAAAATCAGAGCAAAGACAGGCAATGCGTGACCGTCAAAGGTTGCTCTATGCAAACATGACTGTTGAGCAAAAACTTGCAAAGAGAAATCGTGAAAAAGCACGTTGTGTGATACAACGAAACACTTTGAGTAAAAAATCTATTAGCATGGTGAATCCTTTGTATGATTCATCAGATTCAGACTAAAGATGTTCATCCTCAATGTGTTTTAAGTGTGAGAGTGTGATGTGAGATTAAGAATACACCATTTTTTTTGTTTTGCTTTATTTTAGTATGTCTATAAAAGTTATGATTCTATATTTGATGGGATCCTACCATCCAGTAAGTGTAATTTATGTAGAATTTGAAACCATTTTTCAAAATAATTGAGATGACCCATATACATAAAAAAATCACGTAAATTTTGACCATGTTTATCGATGAGGGCTTTACTATTTTTTTCTCCTTCTGTTGCAACGCACGGGTAAATCTCTACCTATATATAATATTAAAGCAAGGACTGTTTCTGCCATTTTTTCGTCCATCTACAGTAATTCACCAATAATCCGGAAGAAACCGACTCCCTCCCGCGTGAACCGAAGGAAAACCACTGGAGAAAAAAGAAAAAATAAACTGTCGCACCAAGGGAAAGAAAAACCGCGCGCACTTGAACCACCACCGACCAGGGAAAGGAAACCTGCGGGCCTCTCGGCCCACGTGAACCGTCGTCCACTAGGAGGTGGGAAAAAGAATCCCGTCGTCCATCGGGAGAGAAAAAAATAATTTATATTTACTTCTTTATCTTTACCTAATATATCTGTATTAAAGAGAGGAAAGAATCCTTCGTGAGTTCTGCTTCGACTGTCACAAAAAAACCACAGATGATTACTGCATTGGGCCCGCACCACCCTAGAGTCTCAACCACGATCTCCGTGCTTGGAAGTTTGGAGTCCCACACTGGCACGTGACGAGTTCAGCAAGAACAATCTCGCGAGTGCGCTCGCTGCTGATGCCTGATGCATTGTCTACGGTCTAGAGCGAGGTCCTACAGGCTGCGGCACTGCGGCAGTCACGTATGCTCTAGGTGGCGCAGACGTGATTGTGATGCTGAGAAGGATGACAGCACGGTCGAAGGGGTGACGGTGAAGTTGGGAGGCGCAGACGGCGACTGGTGAGGTTGGATGAGACGCGTGCGTGATAGGAATGACGATATGGTTGAAAAAGGCGAGATCGGGCAAACGACGACGTTGTCAGGGAGGTGCAGGGGTAGCAGGTGACAGTGTGGTTGGAGCGGACGAGGTTAGAGTAGTGTGAGCGACTATGAGGCCGCAAAGGTGGGAATGTCGATGCAGCCAGGGGTGGATGACAATGATAAGGTTGGGAGGCGCAGACGATGACCAGTGAGGTCTGGGGTGGGACATGTGCGTGATAGAAATGACGACATCGCTGGGGAAGGTGAGTTTGGGCAAACGAGGTGGGTGGCGGGTGACAACACGGTTGGAGCGGACAGGGTCGAGGTGGCACAAGCGCGACTATGAGAACTGAAGGTGGGAATGTCGGTGCCACAGGGTGGATGACGACGTGGCTACGAGTGCGGGCGAAGTTGGGATGGTATACATGCAATGAGAACGATGACGTGACCGGGGAAGGTGAGGTTGCGGATGATGGCGACCGATGTTAGGATGGCAGGAGTGCAACGGGTACGACCGTGAGGTCGGGAAGATGCGAGGCGACAAATTGTCCAGGACAGATGATGAGACAAGCAATATTTTCTCCCGTTGCAACGCACGGGAATAATTGCTAGTAAATGATCAAAGTGTGCATGTCACGCCTTGCAAGCAGAATTGGATGTAATGATATTATTGCTACAGTACATGCGCAATGCGTTAGGTATCTATTGACCATTGCAAAGCGTATGATCGAGTAGATTGAAGTTTTCTGAACAATGTTCTACTGAAGGTGGGCTTTCATAGTTCATGGGTGCAGCATGTCATGGTGTGTGTGACGTCTGTTCGCTATGCTGTACGCTTCAATGGTGCCCTCTCGGCACCTTTTACTCCAACTCGAGGTCTACGACAAGGTGATCCACTGTCGCTGTACCTTTTCTTATTTGTGGTTGACGATTTATCCAAGCTGATAAGCAGGAAGGTAGAAACAAGTGCCCTAAGAGATTTAAAGATCTGTCGGGGAGCCCCAGGAGTTTCACATTTACTGTTCGCTGATGATACACTACTGTTCTTCAAAGCAACCTCCAGCCAAGCCGCTGTGGTCAGGGAGACTTTGGAGGTTTATGCTCGGTGTATAGGTCAACTCATCAACCCTGGGAAATGCTCCATTCTATTTAGGAAGAAGGAAGAACAATCTGAACATGAGGAACAAGAGAGGCAGTTAGAGGTATCTTGGGTGTTCAAAGGAGTGCTTTTGAAGCTAAATATCTAGGTTTGCCTACTCCAACCGGGAGATTAAAAGGGAACCGCTTTCAGTCGCTAAATGAACGTCTTGGTAAACGCCTAAAGGACTATTCAGAGAAGTGTATGTCATCAGCAACAAAGGAAATATTAATTAAGGCAGTGGCCCAATCCTTGCCCACATACATCATCAGTGTCTTCAACTTGCCTTTGGGTATGTGTGATTCTCTTACTAGCACAATCAGAGAATTCTGGTGGGGAGTTGAGAAAGGAAAGAGAAAGATGTCATTAGTAGCTTGGAAAGATATGACTCAAGAAGTGTTGTGGTGGCATTTGGTTTTAAAGACCTTCGATTATTCAACCAAGCTTTGCTGGCAAGACAAGCATGGAGACTCATCGTTTTCCCTGATAGCCTGTGTGCCAGATTGTTAAAAGCTAAATATTATCCCAGAGGATGCTTGGTTGACACTGCTTTCCTCTCTAATGCTTCACAAACCTGGCAGTCCATACAACACGGTCTTGATTTACTAAAAAAAGGCATTATATGGAGAATAGGTAGGGGCAGCCAGGTGCGTATTGGGAGAGACCCATGGTTACCACGTGAATTTTCCTTCAAAATTACTACAAGGAAAGGTAGATGCAGATTAAATTGGGTTTCAGAGCTTTTGGACTTAAGGGGCAAATTGGGATTTTAATAAAATTACTGGTGTTTTCAATGTGGCTGATTCAGAAGCAATATCAAAGATCAAACTCCCTGTTAGACCTACAGAAGATTTCTTAGCCTGGTCCATGGAGAAATCTGGGTTGTTTTCAGTTCGGAGTGCCTACAACCTGGCTCTGAAATTGCAAAATTTGGATATATCCTCGGCGTCGAGTGGATCACTAGATGGGGATAGGAAATTGTGGAACAATATCTGGAAAGGAAGAGTCCCTCCCAAAGTTAATGTGTTTGCCTGGAAATTATGTAGAGATGCTCTGCCCACCAAACATGGGAAGTACAAAAGGAAAATGGAAGTTGAGGACATTTGCAACCTTTGTGGCCTTGCTCCTGAAACCAGCTACCATGCTACAGTCGCTTGCCCACAAGCGAGGAATTTGAGACAGGTAATGCGTATGCATTGGGATCTCCCAGAAGAACCTATGTTTGAATATTCTGGACCAGATTGGTTATTGTTGTTGCTAGATCGCTACTCCCCTACACAACGTGATTGGGTCAAATTAATCTTTTGGAGAGCTTGGACAGTTCACAACAACATCACCCATCAATCTGGTGACATACAAATCGAAAGATCAGTTCAGTTCCTACTGCAACTTCAAAACAATTACGACCTGAATATGCAGTAGGTGAGAAACGAAAAAGGAAAGGGGAAGGAAGTAAGGAACATTATTGCCAATCTGGTAACAGAGACCAGCAGAACCTGCATACCGATGGTCCCCCAAAGTGGATTCCTCCTCCTAAAGATTGGATTAAGGTGAATGTTGATGGATCTTTTGTGGCCCAAACAGGGGAGGCGGGTGTGGGAATTATAGCAAGAAACCAAAAGGGTGAGGTGATCTTTACAGCATGGAAATCTCTTTCCCTTTGTGCTAGTGCATTAGAAGATGAAGCTAGAGCGTGTGTCGAGGGAATCAAGTTAGCGGTTGATTGGGCTCCGGGGCAGGTGATTCTGGAGACAGATTGTGCCCATATAAACCAAGCTATGAGGAGCAAAGATGATAGATCTGAGGCCAACTATCTAGTGCAGGAAGCAATCGACCTCAAGCAGGTTCTACTCGATTTAAAATAGTTTAGGTGAAAAGAGAGTGTAACAAAATTGCAAATGATTTAGGTCATTTAGCTAGGAGGACTCGCCATTCTGATGTTTGGCTAGGATGTGCATCTATGTGTGTGTTAGGACTAGTTGAACATGATTGTAATCTGAAGTCTCTTGTTAATGAAAGCTCTCTATTGCCAAAAAAAAAAAAACACAATCATCCACAACCTCGCTCCTCCTCGCTCCCATAATTTGTGATTAAATGTAGTCTTCCATAACTGTAAAAGTCCACGCATGTAGCTGTTGTTCGGAAATAGTCGTGGTCTGGCTACAGCCTACTACTGGCCAGCAACAATTAAAGGTCTTTGGAGTGACGGCAGCACGGGCTCAAAAATAGTGTAGCGTTTTCCCTCGCCGGGTTCGGTCGGGCATCGCGTCGTCGCCGTCGTCGTTGTTGTCCATGGAACAGGAACACAGGATCTCGGCTCGTTCACAACGATGAGATGAGATGGATGGATGAGCGATCGAGGCAGCACGTTTGCGCGCGTGGCTGCTGTTGGTCGAGCTCTTCTGACACTCTATTGGGTTGGGCCACAAGCGGTCTGACACTATTGGGCTGGTCCACAAGTCTCCCGATGGGTCCTCAAATTCAGGTCCAGAGCGCAACGTGGAACCGGAGGATTTCTAAAGGAAAAAGAGTCCTGATTTGCTTGGGGCATTACAAACGAGTCCAAACATTACGCCGAGGTGATTGATATACTATAGATAGAATTTTCTCAACCCCCGGGATTTAAAGATTTGTGGGTTGCACCGGGCGATTCTCCGTCTCCCGTCGAGCTAGGTAGGGTTCTACAGATTGTTCCGGCCGCCGGTATTATTGTCCCTGATTGTTTGCAAGCCGCCACAAATAGAGTACAAGTTTCTGTTCACTGTTGTCCGATCCGTTCTCTAGTCACGAGGAGATCTGATCGATACCTGCAGGTAACTTTAATTTGCTGCTGCTTTGCAAAATTTACGCTAGATTATTGTTTATAGTTCGATCTGCTAGCTGCTGCTACCTAATTAACTCTGAGAGGAATTTTTCTGTTCTTTACTGATTGATGATTGATGCTGGACGGTTCGGTTCTTGCTATCTATGTTGATTTATTAATTACAATAAATGATTTTCTTCTACACGTTACGATAATGATGCTGCTAATATAACTCCTACATGAACTTGTTTTTTATGAGACCTACGTACTACAAAAACTACTTGGTGGTGGAATATTTTTACTTCACAATCCTACCTTGTTCTCTAGCTATTTCCATTATTATGTTATTTGGAATAGTTCTAAACTGCTAATGGACCTCTACTTACAATTCTGAAATCCAATTATCCTGTGGCATCAGATCTCGCCTAAATGGGGATTAATGTCCTATAATGATTAATGACCGAGTCATAACTTGATTACTCTATGTTTCACATGCAGGCTTGGTAAACTCGTTCTGAAAGAACCAAGCCAAGAACGACATGGCGAGCAATGATGCAAAGCAGGAGACTAACAGCAGGCAGCGTCCTCCCTGGTCAAATCTCTTACCAGAACTTGTCTCCATGATATGCCACCGAGTCTGCCCAACCGACGTCCCTCGCTTCCGAGCAGTCTCCAAGCACTGGAGGAACTCCTGTGCACTCACCGTCTTCCCTGCCGATCTCACCCCCATCCTCATCAACGACACCATTACCGACACCGGCCTGCTTCGCTGCTACAGTCCCTACTTCCACAAGTTGTTCATGGTCCGTACCCCGCTAAAACCTCCGGCGGAGAGCAGGATCTTCTCGGTCGATGCCAACGGATGGGCTTTGCTCAGGGGGCCACAGAAGACCGTCTCGTTGTGCAGTCTCTTGGATGGCATCACATTGGATACTACCGAGTCCGAGTTTTATGGAGGGTATTTCTGCTCAACCGGCAGCGGCGAAGATGCGACGACTGCTGGTGATCATCCGGAGCTGCGTGGCGTCGTTGGCATGTACGGTGCTACGCGCGGCGCAAATTTTCAGAGCTGGGACAGCGGAGAAAGCAGCTCGAAGTTCTTTGAAGGCGGCCAAACGAGCGAGTTCACGATGTTGCACTGCAAGCCTGTGCTGCACAAGGGGCTCTGGTTTTGCATGGGGGAAGGAGGACGGTTAGGGGTGTTCGATCCCGTGAAATCGGAGTGGAGTGTCCTGGAAAAACCTGATGGATTTGGGTCGACGGAGTTGGAGTACAAGAACTGCTACCTGGTCGGAGCACGGGATGAGCTGCTCGTGGTATTGACAGGCGTGAATGGCACACCCATCAACGTGCTGAGGCTTAACGAGGATGAGATGGCGTGGGAGAAGGTGGAGTCGCTGGGTGGCAGAGCGATCTTTACGGGTGCGATATCGTCGCGGTCGATGGATAAGCCACCGGGAGCCATGGCGAACAAGGTTTATCTTCCCAAGTTCTATGGGTGCCCTGAGGTAGTCGAGGCAGAGCTCACCATCGCTGGGGGTCGCCTCGGCTTCGTGCCACGGAGAGATCAGGAGAGGCAGCCATGGTCGGTTGATGATATGATGTTGTGCAAGGATGGTGGCAATGGAGATGGTGCCTGGTGCTATGACCTGGAATTGGACTCTGGGGTGGACAAGAAAATCGTTGGCTGTAAGAATCTGATGCAGTACATCTGGGTTGATCTTGGCCGTGCTTCAGCATAGATATAAACTAGAGGGAGATACGTACATGAATTGCCCATTATATATATCCTATATGTGCGTGTATGATTACTCTAGTTGAGTATGAAATCGATGCAACTAGGTCATGATAATTTTAATGTGTTAACATTGATGAATGAGCAATTGTTTGTTTCTTTTTTAACATAGGAATTCCTTATTAATATTTGCAATAACAATTTATCGGGAGGGGAATCCTCAAATGTACCCTTTACAATCCACGCATGCTTATCCCTGTCAGAACTTTGCGTGAAATATCATGATTTGGAAACGAAAATCCAAGATTGGAGAGATGCAATACTATACTTATGAAACTACTGAAATTTCCAAAACATAAGGATGAAAATACTGAACTCTACGGAGCAAGCTACTAATATAAGTGTATGGACAATAAAACTGCCAAAACAATTGAAAAGTTTGACCACTGAGATGAGAAAAAGCTGGACTACTCAGATGTAGCAAGGAAATAGAACTTTTGGAGATGCACTATCGAAGCATCAAGCATGCAAGGCAAAACTGAATCCATATGCTGGTTTTCCTTGGATTGCCATTATTAATAATGCAAGGCAAATATTTACTCTTTAGGCATACCAAACAATAGAAGAATTTCATGAGAACAGACGTCTGGAATCTTTATTACAAACATCGATATTACAACTATTATTTATGTATGTTTCACAGTGAATGTTGCATGAAACATAGTGTTCATGTTTAAAACTATGAGCCAATAAGTCGCAGTCCAAAAGATGTGAATGGTCCCATTGTTTTTCTACGGCCCGACTCGTGTTGCTAGGGAGTCTCTATTGGGCGCTCGTTCGCTGCGGCAAGCTAGCAGCGAACGTTCGCGGGTGGTAGTTGCCGGCGCACGAGCGTTCCGAGCGCACACGCAAATCCGATATTATACAGCTAGCTACGGTGGTGGTTTGGTGGGCCTTGGTGGGTTCATTTGTTAGCTTCCTTTTTGTTCCCCTTTTTTTTCTTTTTTTCCATTGAACTCTGTTGTGTCTAGCTTTTTATTCTTCCCTTTCGGGACAGCAGGTGTGGGTGAATAAAAGGGCGGGGGGATTGTTTCACATACATATGAATGTGGAAGTCCGACAAAACTCAACTATTGAACATCACAGTGCACGAGAGGATACAAAAAGCTGATCCTAAAAATAAAATTACATGTCGTTCATGTGCCTTGTTTGCCAATCTTCTTTCACCAGAAAGAGCAGCAGCATGCTCACTTTTTTTAGGAGAAAAAACAAAGCCGCATCTTCAATGATAGAATTCCACTTTGATGTTCTGAAAGACAGGAATAGATTTTAGAAAAACGACAAAATGAATGTGAATCTTGGGCAAGAAATTTTACAACAAAAGAAAGTAAAAAAAAAAAGAAAACTTACATGCATGTTTAATATTTTTTTTTGTGTACAAGAGTATCAAACTTCTCATTGCATGGGTGTGTCAGAACATAGTAAGTCAAGCATTCGCGCAAGGGTTTTGCATCTTCCTGTGAAAATAAATAGTCATAATTGTATATGGAAATTGTTCTCCATGTATACTGTCAAAAATGATGAAAAATGAAAAGTGAACAAGTATACTCACAGGTTTGAACAAATGTTGCTTGTCGCCATCATGGCTTTGCATTAGTTTCATAACAAATATGCCGCTATCACAGCTGTGTGTGTGGAGAAAAAAATATACAAATCACTACCAATGCTATCTCGTAGTGATAGTTGTGAAATAGAAAGTTATTTTGAAGGTGATAAAAATTGACAGTTCAAATAAATTGGCAACAGCATACAAAAAAATAGTGTGCTTGGAGACTCAACTGTTTGTTTGACCAAGTGACACTACGGAAAACAGATGCCATCTGGAAGATATTGAGTGCCCGAGACATGGGGTATGCACATTTGAATGTCCTCTTGAAGTTCAAGATAACTGTCTGAGCATTTCTTCGAATTAAATCCAATTGCAAATTGGGGCACAAGACCTCAAACTTTTCATGTCTAAGGTTGGCAACAACCAAATACCAGAACTGATCATCATATTGTAAAGGCACAAAAACCTGTGCTTGGAGGAGGTAACAAAAATAAAATAATGGAGCAAGTCAGATATGGGTGGGAGCACTTTGTGTGAATAAAAGGACACGGTTTGAACTAAAAAACAGACCAAGTGCATCTTGTGTATGTTGTGTTCAGTTAGCAGCTTGGTTATTCCGTTATGGTCAAGCTCAGGGTCTTGGAACAACTTCTGTGCATTATTGAAAAAATAGTGGGTTAAAGAAACCATGAATAACAAGACGAATAAGGGGATATGAAATATTGGAGGGAAATTCATGTTGCGGGCTGAACTAACCGCTCTTTCATATGGCATAATGTGCCTGTACCATGATCTAGCTGGGAGCAGGTCCAAATGAGCCTTCTCGTATTGTTCTGCAATGATTGCTTGTGCCATGACATCAAGTGTATATTTTGAGACAGCCCCAAACACTCGCATTGACAACCCAAATGTCTTCTGATCCACCCAAAATTTGTTGATCTGAACAACTCGAGGCCTAAAAAATGAAATATCAGATTATATATCAGTGGCATTGTCTACGAGGATTGTGGATTGTTGCTGTACGGAGTTTATGATATTGCCTTGGTCCATAGGAAAAAAACAAAAAATAGGTGCTTAATAGTGGAAATTTATAAAAAACTTTGTACAATCAGCAAAAGAAAAATATCTTTGAATGTTGGGAACTGTTAAATTATGAATCTAAAACTCTGAGTCTAGGATTAAGATCTACTAAAAACTTCATTATTCGAGTAGAATGCTAAAACTCTGAGTCTAGAATTAACAGAAAGTTCCCTCTAAAACCTGTAAAGTAGAATGCTAAAATGTTTTCAGTTCAATAAAGTTTATGGAGGGGTGTGTGTGCAGAAACAGGAGATGTTGTAAAAAATGACAAAGTTTTCAATATAGTGATAATTGTAGAAAAAGAGTTTCAGAAAATATTTCTTGCCTTGGTCCAGAAAAGGGAATACGTTCAACAATATCCTTGAATACTTCTTTCTCTACTAGCTGAGATGTGAAGTTATAGCAGAAGTTGCTCTGTGTGCTTGGTGTGCAATGTATAATTTTCTCCAATTCCAGATCTATGTGGGTATGCTGTTCTCCACCAGTCTCAGTTACTGCAACAGGGGGGGGGGGTTGTGTTCTCAGTACATTTTTCTTCATCGTCTACATCATTAACATTTACAGTGGGAGTTCCCTGATGCATTCTCTTTCTTCCATATATCATCGGGTCATAAACCATCTCGTTTAATGACCGTGCCCGTTTCTTGGGTTGAACATTTGATGAACCTGAAATTCTGACCTCTGAAGGTGATTGACTTGAAGGTATGACTTCAAAATCAGAATCGATACCGCTGCCCCAGAAGTTAAATTCTTTGGTTCTGGTAGGTTTTTGCCTCTTTGTATCACCTTGTGGTTGGTTCTCGTTGAACTCTGTTGTTGTAGTCCCGTGTCCCAGGTCATTATGTTCTGATCTATGCAAGGTATTTGCAGCTAAAGACTGGCAGCTGAGAAATGCACTGGCTGGTGACTTGTTCCCAATTTTGGTGACCCTTGGTCGGAAATTGGGTGCGCCCCCTTGGATATCTGAACATCCGGATGATACAGAACTGCGCTTGTCAATGAGCATAAGATTTTCAAAGCATGTGTCACGACTAATTGTGTTTGACGTGCTGTCTTGACTGAAAGAAGGAACCTGAATGATCGAATGGAGTTCATGATTTGATCCAAGTGGCTGCTCCATTAAACCTGTTTCTTCTCTAATAGGCAAATTGGGCTCTGACAAGTTTGTGTCCAGAAAATTTGCTTCTTCAGGATTAGTATCAGTGCCATGTGGAGTGAGTACTGCAGTCAATCCTTCATTATTGTTCTCTGAGCCACGGGCGTCATCATGTATGTGGCTTGCTTCTGCAATAGTTGAGCTAGCAGCTTTTGGTTGGACCGGTGCGCTACTGTAGTCCCCAAATCCAGGGTCAGATTGCTTCTTCTGAGCATTGGAATCGAGTTGTAGAGATTGCCACAAGTTGTACACTCGATCTGTGTAAGTTGACACAATAGGTTCAATTGCATTTTGGATGTCCCTTTGCAAATCTTCGAATGTGGAAGCAATTTGAGCCTTGTAACCTTCCACACGGGCAGATTCTGTGCATGGGTCTGCGCATGTGAGGTTTTCTTCTGATATTGCAAACTTGGATCTTAGGGCTGTCCAGAACATTGATTTGCTCAAATCTTTCAACTGCATTACATCATTTTGGGAAAATTAGATACATCATAGGAGGGTATTGGTCTAAAAAAGTGCAGCAATATAGGAAATTTTAAAAAATGTAAGACATCAGTATTGAACAATAGTTCTTGAGTAAAAAAAAAGGGAATAAGAAAAAACATTACCGGTAGTTGCCCGAAAACAGAATGCTCCTCGTCTTCAGCATCAAGGGTCTCGAATGCTTTAACCATTTCAGTTGACCAGAACTTAATTCGTGGTGAATACTCATAGTTCCTGCTAACCGGAATGTCTAAAAGCTCAAAGTATATTATCTGAAAAAAAATATTTGTTATAAGGACATGTTTTTGTCATTGTCTCATTGATAAACTTTTGCAAACGGAGATGAGGGGATATAAAAACAGAATATAGATGTGGAAAAAGATGTGTATGTGATGAAAATTTCGCGGTGCTTACCACTAGTACAAGAATACAACCCCCCAGTGTTGTAGTCGAGCTTGTTGCTTCAGTTTTCTGATAGAGCTGAACTGATTGTGTTATCTTGTCTAGTACAGCAGCACACCAGTCATATGCGCCGATCTCATCTGGCGATGCTATGGCAGAGTAGTAATCTGGACTGGGACACCCATAGCTTGTAGGGCATAGAAAAGAGCTTACTGCGAACAGAGAGAAGACCATCTTGAATTTGTTACCGCTGAGATGTGGGGTCAACAGATCTTTCAGCTCATTGATAGTGGGTGTGGCACCCTTGCACCCTGTTTCGTGGCAGATCCACTTCCTGACAGAATCATCACATTTCTTTGGGATAGGTTTGCCGCCATTAGGAATGCCCAACACTTGATGAACAGAATGTGGAGTAATAGCTATCTTCTGCCCATCTGGTAGAAGAAGAGACCTTGAACTGACCTCAAAATGATTTGCAAGCCATATGCATATTCCTCTGGGGACTGACTCACAGCACATATCGAAAAGATGGTGAAAACCCATGCTGTTCACGAGCGTTCTTTGGTCATGTGTAAGTTGTTTCACTGCTGATATGAACTTGGGCAAACTTAATTTTGTTGAGAATATCTAGCGAAAAAAGAGAGAAGATTTATGTACTGTGTTTTGAGATCTAATGCTTGATAAGCTTAAATCACTTCCAATTATAAACTGTATACTGCCACATTTTAAACTTTGCATTATACACATTGAAACTTTTAATCACTAAACGCAGATAAAAAAAGAAAAAAAATTGTGCTCTATGAATAGCGACTGTATACTCAAGCATCATTAACTTTGTGGTCAAGGGTTCATAACTTTATATTGAAACTATAGCATTATAAACTTTAAGAACTATGCGATCTAGAACTAAAAACTTTATGTCGTAGCCTAAATTAACTTTACACTCTATGATTATGTACTTTATAATCTAGCATCATTAACTTTGTAGTCTAGGATCAAGAACTTTATACTGCATGTTTAAAAAAAGATAGAAAGCATTATATAATGTGCTTTGAAGTCCAATGCTCCTTATAAAAACACTAGGACATGAAGTAAGATGGCAACAAAAAATGATTGAATGGTAAAATGCTACCTAACTGAATAGTCTGCGGTCAACTTTATGTAATGGGATTATAAACTTTGTACTAGCACATTATAAACTTCACAATTATACACAGAAAAATTTTCCCATCACCTACAACCCTAGAAAAAAGAAAATAGAAAACCAAAAAAAATTTGTGCTGTGTAATTGGGGACTTTATAATGTAGCATCTTTAACTTTGTGGTCTACTATTAAGAACTTTATATTGTAATTGTAGCATTATAAACTTTAAACTTTGCACTATAGAACTACTAACTTTATATTCTAGCATAATTAACTTTCCCTCTACGATTAGAGACTTTACACTCCAGCATTGTAGTGGCTTTGTGCTCTATAAATTAGGGACTTTATATTATAGAATCATTAACTTTGTCCTTATAGCGTTAAAAACTTTTATACTGTATCATTATTAACTTTGTTCGCTAGACTTGGGAAATTTATTCTAAAGCATTATAACCTTTAAACTTTGCACTCTAGAACTAGGGACTTTACATTGTAGCATAATAAACTATACACTCTATGATTAGGGGCTTTACGCTCTAGAATTATAAACTTTACGCTCTATGATTATAAACTTTATACAGTCGCAATATAAACTTTGTAATTATATTAATGAACTTTCATGACTTATAGAAAAACTTTTGACTAGTGGATGCAAAAACTATTCCATTGTAGCAACTTTTCATTGTAGCGTAATTAACTTTGCACTCTATAATTGGACGACTTTATGCTCTAGAACTATGATGGATTACCAGAAATTAACTAACCTTCTTTGGTGCATCTATAGTCTTTCCATCCCCACAGCCGCAGCCATGTTTTCTTGTTAGTCGTGCGTCGGTTCCTTCCATTTTTCTCTGGTTATGTTTTTTAGACGGAAACCAGGATATAATTTACATAAGAAAAGGGTTCCAAAAAAATGCATGACTAGATTGAAAAAAGCATCAAGATACATTTAAAATTTTTTTGAACTGTTTAAGAAATTTACACTCCAACCTCACATAAAAAAATGCTACTGTCACAATTCAAAACAGTATGCTCTCATATAGAAAACTTTAGTTCAGGCCTTACTGTAAAAAAATTCATAAACTTTATAGTAGAACAAGTCAAAACTATATACTATGTAGTGTGGAACTTTGTACAGATCTTGCAAAAACTTTTTACAAGAACATTTTAAAGCATTGTATTCTTACATATCAGAAACTATGCAAAGCCAAAAGATGAACTTTGTAAGTATAATGGGAAAACTATCACATCACATGGTTGAAAAATTTGTGAAAAAAAGAAATGGAAGGGTGTGTGGTACCAGCCTGAATTTTATTGCTGAAACCCACGACTAAGATGGACAAAAACCTGCAAGACCACCATCACACTCATTAGGACAGTGCGGCACTACCACCTCCAGCACTACCACTCAAATTACTAGTTTCCTTATTTATAAAACCCACTTGCAAAGTATAAACTCTATACTGCAACATTTTAAAACTTCACAATTATACACATTAAACTTTTAATCATGTACAACCCTGAAAAAATAAAACAAAGAAAACTTTCTGCTCTATAATTAGGACCCGTATACTGTAGCATTCTTAACTTTGTGCTCTAGCATTGAAAACTTTATACTATAACTACAGCATTAGAAACTTTAGGGGATACTGTATGTACACATTTATCTTATTATAAAATTTGATAATATTATTTTATTAACTTTGAAGTAGCACATTGTAAACCTTGCGCTTCTAGCTAGGAAAATTTGTCTCAGTCCAATTATGTGCACTCCAAAAATTATAGAACCCTCCACTCAAACATTTAAAACATGGAAACAAGAGAGGTAATAGTTTGCTAAAATCTCATATGAAAAGCTTGTATTGAACTGTACATGACCAAGTCGTACATCCTAGAAGAAATGCTCCATAAAAAAAGAAATAAATACCAGACCAGTATCGTTTAAGAAATGTTTCTGGTGACACAAGGTATTGGAAAAATAAAAATGTCAATCACTACGTGCAAACCACTATCAACAGGAACCCCCCACTGCATGTTGAGCAACTAATTATACAATACCACACACGAGGGGCCTTTCCTACTGTCCCAGCACTAGTTCCCAACACTAGTATCACACACGATGGATCGAAGGGGTATTTATGTTTCTTGTTCTCTAAGGGGAGGGGCGTTAGGTTTAGTGTAATACCTTGAGCGCGTGGTGATGGGGCTCGCATCGGCGGCGGGCAGCACCGCCGGATCTGCGTCGTGGAATCTGCCGAGACTTTCTCCGATTCGGATCTACCCCTCGTCGGTGTGACGATGCACAGTTTGCTACGAGAGAAATCACACCCGTCGGCACTGAGAGGAATAGAAAGCAAATGGGTTGAGGGAGTTAGGTTTAGTATGATACCTTGAGCGAACGATGATGGAGCACGCACTAGCGCCGGGCAGCGCCGCCGGGATCTGCTGCCGTGGTCGGGGCCTTCGTGCTGCAGGATCTACCTTCGTCGATTTGTTGCGGAAATGGTACCCATCGGCCCTCAGAAATGAATTGGAACCATCACGGTGGGAGAGAAGGGGATTTGGGGAAGAATACCCTAGAGAATAAAAGACAATAATGACATGTGGGCCTCATAGGTAAAAAAAAGAAATAGAGAGGAACGACACGCTGACGTGTGGGCCAAAAAATATAAAAAAATGAGATGCAGCAGTGCATTCTTCTCTAACCTCGCGTGATCTGCGCGAGCCGCCGCCGTCTCCTAGGCGCGGCCGCACCCGCCGTCTCCAAGAAACCCTGCACGACGGCCGCCGCTGTGTCTTCGCCAGATCTGCAGTAGATAAAATTCTCGTGGCCGCAGTACTCCGCCGTGCAAGTGATTTCCGTCAGCTGTCGGCTCACTCAAAAAAATGTCATCCTATTCTGCTACCGAGGTGAGATGCATCTGATGTCACAAAAAAGCATCATCTCGAACTTTATTCTTTTGCTTTTGTGGTTGTTGAATTATCAAATCTGATAAGCGCATCCTTTGGTAATGTTCATCTGATTCGTTTTTTTTGAAAACAGAGAGAGAATTTACTGCAATAGAGACATGCCTTGGCTTTTTTTACTCCTCATAAACAAAAGAAATATATGAACTGACAGGATGCATGAACCTAGGGTAACAAATGGTGTAGCACAAATTTTATACAAAGAAAGTGTGTGTGCATTGATGTGGTAATATGAAGATAACGTCTGGAATTATTCTTCCTAGATCCAAATATTTCCGAGAAATACAAAGAATTGCAGTACATATGTAATAATAACTAGCATGCTGACAAGAGGGTATTTAGGTTCTTGTAGACACAATAAAAAAAAGTTTGGAAGAATGTTCCTCCAACATAGTTTGTGAAATTTGATTGGAGGCACTTGGACCATCTTTCTCTGAATATAAAATTTGATTGGGGGCACTGGAGACACCTTCACTTGCACCTCGTGCTGCATTATCTGCAAAATTTATAGGTGTCTATTAGCAAAAAAAAAAAGTGGCTAAACACAGGTACATATCAACAACTGAAGATTGTGTTTGTCAAAACACAGGTACATATTGTTTGGCGCATTATGGCTGGGGGTCAAGATTTGGAAAATGTTTCGCCAGAGTACCAACGCATGAAAAGTGTTCAAATGGAAGTGATGTGCAGACAATTTCTACATGTAAGAATGGGTCTAACACACAATAAGCTTACATTGATTATATTTTAAAGTAAAAAAAGGAAAAAAATCAACGTTATCATGCTAAAAAATGTGTGAATCGGTGTGCAGTCTTTTTTGAACAGGCAAGTTGCAAGAGCAGAGCATGAATCAAACGCAAACCTTGCTGCTGTTGAGGCAAGCTTGATGAGAAGCGGAAGTAACTATAACAAGCAGTCAGATGAGCATGTTACCAAGAAAAGAAGGCTAGCATTTGACTTGAATAAGGTAAATAATTTTTGTTTCATTTTGTTAAGCTAAAATTGTGAGATGTAGTGAAGGCACTGTTTATTCGTTTGAGAAAATGAAAAAAGAAATGTTCATCGCAGGGCGTGGATGATCAGGATGAATCTCACTGGAGTAATGATGTTCCCACAAGACACGCTGAAAATTCAGAGAGCGATCAGATCCCCATGGTGAGTTTCGAAAAAATGATAACCCAATTCATTTGCATTTCAGCCATACCCCCTTGTGTGTTTGTGCAGAACTTTAGAAAAGAAAGTGAAAGTGACTTGTGTATGTTCTCTTTGTGTGTTTCAGGTCCGTGTGCTGGGCAGTGAGAATGCAGCTTGTGGAAGCAAAAATGTGGGTGAATGCTCGAGGGTGGTGCAAGTGGGAGAATCTAATGAGGACGACGATAACATGTTAGTTGATGAGTTGCTGCAGCAGCACACATCTCTCATGAATGCAAATGCAGAAACTGGTATTCATTCTGATTGGGCGGCTGACCATGATGGAAACATTAGCGCACATGTTGAGGAGGGCGTCCATGTTGACATGGTGAGTTTACACATAACCTTGCCAGGTCCAGCCCATTTTCTATCCAAAACGCAGGCAGCTTACGAGAAAAACATGTGATGTGCAGTAGGTTAAGAGGAAAAAAAACATTAGCTCAGAAACCAGAAAAACTAACTGATCTCTGTTTTTTAAATGTTTGAGCAGGTCTCGTCAGCAGACAGATCAGCAAGGCCCGTGGACTTGGATGAAGAAGATGCTGGTTGCCAGGGGGCGTACAGATGAACCAATCTGCTGATTCTCACGATTTCTTAATCGATGAGCTGCTAGAGAAGTTCCCCCCTACCTAGGAGGAGAAGGAGATGGACAAAATGTTTGCTGATATGGATTACCCCACAGTCCCTGAGATAATTTCTGCTCCAGCCCCTCAAGAGGGGATGCAATTTGACTCTGATGAGGCTGCATACTATTTCTTTGCTGTGTATGCAAGGAGAGTGGGTTTTGCTATTAAAAAAGATACCAGCTATCGATCAAGGAAAACAGAAGAGGTGAGTAAGCACGTGTTTGTGTGCAACAAGCAGGGGCAAAATGCTCCGGATGATAACCCAGTAAAGCAGCGAAGGACAAACTTTATACAGCGGACAAATTGTCAAGTGATGGTGCTGATCAAGCGAGAGGGGTGTGGATGGTGTGTGTCACTGGTACATTTGGAACACAATCATACGCTCATCCCATCTGAGTGGTTGGTGCGGTTTATGAGATGCCATAAGAACATTTCTGAAACTGACAAGAAGTTCATAGAAATTTTGCAAAGAAGCAGGGTCCCCCCCCGGAAAGTAATGACCATCTTCAGATCTTTGAGAGGCAGCTTCAGGAGTTTAGGTTTTGATGAGACGGACATAGGTAATATGAGATCCAGAGATGAGGAAGCACAAAAATCATGGCATCCAAGATTTACTAGGAGTGTTTAAGAAAGAGCAGACAAAGGTCCCAGGTTTCTATTATAGCCTTCAGGTAGATGAGGATGACAACACTGTCAGGAGTGTGTTCTGGACCGATGTCATGGGCCGAAAGAATTATGAGCTCTATGGTGAATACCTGTCTTTTGACACAACATTCAGTACAAACCGCTACAACATGCCCTATGCTCCTATTATTGGCGTGAACAATCATGGCAACACTGTGATTTTTGGTTGTGCATTGCTGCAAAACCAGAAGACTCGCACATTTAAGTGGCTGTTCGAAGCATTTCTAAATGCAATGGGCGGGAAGAGGCCAAAGAATATTATTACCGACCAGGACAAGGCGATGAGGAAAGCTATTGCTGCAATTTTTCCTGATGCTACACATAGATTTTGTTACTGGCACATCATGGAGAATATAAAGAAGAACCTCAACACCTATCTGTCTAATCGTGGGTCAATGGGTGCTGAGCTGAGGTATGTCATTAGGAACTCATTCACTCCAACAGAGTTTGAGGAAGGTTGGCAGGAGCTTATAGCGAGGCATAACGCTGGTAACAATGAGTACCTCCAGCACCTCTATGAGATTAGAGCATTCTGGGCACCGGCATATTTCAAGGACAAGTTCTACCCGTTCTCGTCGACAACAGGTAGAAGTGAAAGTACAAACTCACTATTTAAGAAATATGTTCTCCGCAAGGATACACTTTTTAAGTTCTTTGAACAGTATCAGATAATTCAGGATAACACGCTAAACCGTTTGGATCGTAGCAGGTATGAGTCACAGGGGAAAATTCAGCTACTTGGTCAATGTCGCTCTATGAAGATGAAGCAGTAGGCATTTTCACGAGGGCAATTTTTGGAAAGCTGCAAAACGAATTCAGAAACAGCACGGCATATGTCGTGGATTCTGAGGACCAAGAAGGTCGTGCATTCTTGTTGAGGAGGGTGAACAACAAGGAGAAGGCTGAATATGACAAAGAGCTGTACACTGTCACAATCTCTGAAGATGGCAGTATTTACAAGTGCTCGTGCAGCAAGTTTGAGAGGAATGGGATACACTGCCGTCACGTGTTCAACATCGCTGCTAGAAAAGGGATGACTAAGATACCAGATTCATTTGTGCTTCCTCGACGGACTATTGCAATGGATGCAAAAATTGACGAGGTCATAAAGAGACATGGTGTGGGTTCCGGTGAAGATTCGGAGCATTCAGTGCGCTATGCTGTGATGATGAGCAAGATGGCCAAGGTCTGTGAGAGTATGTGCTGTGATGAGACAACTAGTTCATTGTTCAGTGCTGGTGTCGATGAACTTGTAACGGCGATCAACAGCCTAAAAGAAGCCACCAGGGTTGACAATGAATCCCATACAATTACTGTCGGTGCAGAGAACCTTCTGAATGAAACTGAAACTGCTGCTACAGGGGTGCCTTGTGCATACAAGGACCGCCCCCCCCAATCTCAAGCTAAAAGTGTGGCTGTGGGTAATAGGTTGAAGTCGGTACAAGAAAAAAATAGTGGATCAGCTGAAAAAGAAAAATGAACCTAGGAGATGTACTATCTGCAGGTCCACAACCCATTTCAGAAATAAATGTCCAGACAGATGATGCAAAGGGAAAGAGGTGTGCACAGCAAAAGCGAAGAGGTGTGCAGCAAAGATTGGGCAGCATGTTTTAGAAAGTATGGTCCAAAGACATAGGGTTAAATTTATTAGTATTTAAAATGGCATTGTATGGGTATGTGTCGAGAGGGAATCAGATATACATGTAACTTGTGATTGGTGATTGGTGTGCCCCATTACCATGTTTCATGGCTTTTGCGTGTCATAACTAACAAATGTTTGCTTAATGCCTATTGGGAAAACTTGTATGCAGCAAGCAAAAAACAAAACATCAATTTGTCTCGTTGTGCATTTGTATTTCCGCATTTTTTAACAAAAAGAAATAGATTAAACTTGATACAACAATAACAAGCAGTTCTGGTATATTGGAAGTGGGCATGTGATAAATACCTATAAATTATTTGTCCTGCTCAAGAAGCTTCTTTACAGGTTCAATGGTCTTGATGTTGCATTCGTGCCCGAGGATATATGATGCAATCTTCTGCCGATGCATGGTGACATCATCCTTTAACAAAAAATAATGGAAGGCAAGGGGCAGAAGGTGAGTAGACATCATTACTGGGAAAATATACCAGACTGCTTAAGCGAAAGATAAGCCAAAACAAGAGGAAAAAGAATTCAGACCTTGGAGATGTCAAGTAGCCTCCTGCCATCCCATGTTTGAAGAAATTTCATGGCATAGACACCGCAGTCATAACTAGCCCACCCATAGGTACATATTTTTTTTAAAAAAATAGAAAGATCAAAACAGAAAAAATGATAGTTGTCATTAGTTCCCGACTAAAGAGCATAACAAAACATGTCTGTTTGAAGAAAAAGTACAAACGTACCTAGTTTCCTGCATGGGAGCTGGTTGGACACATACAGGGAATCCTTTCTTGTCCATGATATCAGTTTTAGAAAACATGGTATGGTAAGCTTTCCTGAACATGTCACACTGAAAAACCACCAGCACCAGAGAAAAATTGTGGAACTGTGCTTAGGAAAAAGAGATACACAATGATCTAATAAAATTGAACAACAAAAAAGGAGGGTCCTTACAATTTCTGCAGTGGTTGTAGATGAGGATGAATCCATTGCACATGAATTCAATACGTCAAAGCGGTGGTCTCTCATATTTGCAACAATAACCCACCAGTGATTGTTGTGGCACACAGGAACCATGACTTGGATTATCACAGGGGTTAAATACATGACATGAAAAGAAATATGGAAGTAAAAAAGGGGCAGCTTATCATGTGAAAAATAGAGAAAAAAAAGAAAAACAACTAATTGGCTAGTTTATCACTAACCATGTTGAAGTCGCCAATTGATAGTCCAGTGGTTTCAATGGATAGTTTTGCAACAGCTTCAGCAACAATAGCCTTCTTTGATTTTAGCTTGTCCTAAACATATTCAATGGATATTAATTTGTACTTTCCCTTTTGTCTCTGATTGAAGTGCAGCTAAGCAATAACAACAGCAAAGCAACCCACAATTCAAGAAAACATAGAATCCTAAAAGCAAAAAGGGACATTGAAAAATAATGACAAAAACATACAATCTACTGATCCATATTTTCTTTGTTAATCCACTTCCTATAGTTTTTTATAAGTATGTGGATGTCTTTTTCTCTATTTTTATCACCCAACAACGGGACACAAAATTAAAAAGAGGTACTTACAACAGCATCGGACGTTATAAAGCATTTGGAGGGCTTTGCCTTTGGTTCTTGTTTCTGGTCTGCATTGCATGCTTCACAAAATACATTCATCAAGAAAGTGCTAACTCAGTTGCCTTGCTCTCAATGAGTCTCCAAACAAACGATGATCGATGTGGAAACGACCAATCTGGGCAATGATTTTACTGAAAAAACCAAAATAGTGTTTCAGTTATATAAAAAAATATAAAATAACAGAACCCCCACTGACCCAAGTAAATGATAGTTTATTATGGCTGCAGGAAACATATACCTCTTAGTCTTCTCAGGAACCCGCTTTGTTGCCAGATAGTACAAATCACTCTCAAACTTAGAGACTGTGGTTTTCTGCCGTGGTAACTCCAAAGAAACACTAGGTGAGGCTAATGCTTTTGGTAATCTGATTGCCCGTCTCCTTGTAAATTTGTCAGATAACATTATAACTGCATCATCTTCGTCAGATGATGCATAGCTACTTGCGCGTGACCGTTCCTTGCTAGCTGACATCTTTTGTGAAGTCTTGCTGCCTGATGCTACATCAATGACAACTGGTCGTGCCACTTGAGGTGGTGATTTAACCGTTGTAACCTGGGTATTGTTCAACATTCCTAATCTTTGCTTCTTCTTAGGTCCATTATTGGCTGATGTTGTTTCTTCTCTGGCATTTGCAGCAGAAAGCAGTTGTGTTGCTGTCTTCCTGATAACATTAGAAGAACGGTCAAAAGAATCTGGTACAACCATTTCCAGATACTTTTCGCTGCTGCGTCCACGCTCATCAACTGGGGTGCGTGGTGCTGAAATTTGACAAGAAAAACAACTTGTGATCTCAATTATTGATGGAAAACCAAAGATGAACAATCTTGCTCAAATTTGACAAGGAAAAGCTAATTACAATGTATTGTTTAAGTACCTTTTGAGATGTTTTTTGGATCACCCTCATGTGAACTATGCTGTGTGGGTGAAAGAATGGTTGGGCAAGACTCTGGAGCAACATCTTTTGCCTGGTACAAGATATGGTGGTACGGTGAAAAAAAGAATAAGCATACATTCCGGTAATTGAGAAAAAGACAATGCGATTTCGAATACTAGCAAATCAAATGTATTTGATATTCACTCTGAGAAAGGTAAAAAAGTAGCATGCATTTATCACTGTATATATAATATATCTGATTATAGCAGTGGCTTATTTTGGTACTATACATTATTAGGTAGGCTAGTACTCTGTCCAGTTTGAATGCAGTTTACTGCACAAATTGTGCACAAAAAATAGAGGAATATGGAAATGAAATGCAGGTGTTATGACTGGTAAAGGTTTGTCAGGCACAAGTGTAAAGGTGGCTGAGCACGGCCTCATGATCTTCAGGAGCAAGTCAGTTAGGCTGCAGTTCAACAACTACTCGTAGTCATCCAGGAGTCCTAGAAAGTCACAGACTCAAGGTATAAATACCTAAATTAATTGATAAAGTTTAAGACTGGGATGGCAAATAGGATGACTGCTACTTGTTCAAGTTGCATGACCATTTTTTGGAAAAGGTACTGGTCTGAAGCTGAACCTAAATAAATGCAGCGCAGTACCAGTTAGTTGTTCTTACCAGGATTTGAATTGAATTTCGGAAGGCTTCAGTGCCAGAGAAAAAATTTTGCAACAAAGCACAATTTACTACTGATGCTGGGATGCCTAGAGTTAAGCACATGTGTAGCTTGTCCTAAAAGCGAACTCAATACTGACTGGATGACATGGGCATTTTCTCAACCCTGCAGGGACGGGAGAATTTGTAAGGTCTGTTTTCAGTGCCCTCCTAGTCTACCTTCAGACTGATCTGAAGGTTCTAAAAAAGCAACAGGAGACCAAGAACTCAATGGAGGCGCATGTAAAATAAGCTGGCTGTGAAAACCAATTGATTTAAGAGGACTACATATCCTAGACCTACATAAATTCAGCAGGGCTCTAGCATTACACTGGTTGTGGTTTGCCTAGACCTACCCTGCCTAAACAAGCCTAGAATGGTATGAAGCTATCAGTTGATGACACTGACAGAACACTCTTTTTTTTAGAATTGATATAACACTATTTGCAGCTGCACATGAGTGCAGATCCATAGTGGAAGAAAAAGAATTATTTTGGCATTCCAGCTGGTTAGATGGTCAATCAATTTAAAACTAGTACTCTACCTTGGGATCAGAAATGGCGATAGAGGCTGCCTGACGTTCATTATTTCCACTGTCAGAAGCATGGCTGAAAGCTGGTAGCTCTTCTCTGGTGGAGTGCTCCTTCGAAAGTAAACCTTTACAAAATGGCAGCAAAAAAAAATGATAATGATTTCAAAAATATAAATCAGTAACACGAAAATATCAAAACTAATATACACAGATAACTGCACAAAAAATTTAACAAATGGAATACAGTTAAATAATTGTTTTGCTGACAAAAGGTAATAATTGAATGTGAATCAAAATTAAAACCAAATTTAAAAATAGGAGCAAGTATAGGTTGCAAAAACCATCGTATTTGTTCAGAATGAAACCTTTGAAAAGGCCAGCAAAAACATAATTATATTAATTTCGAAAGGGATATGTACAAAAAGCTCCATGTCGTGATACTAATTTAAATTAGTAACACGCAAAATATCAAAACTAATGTGCATAGCTAACTGCGCAAAAATATAACAAATGGAATACAATTAAATAATTGTTTGCTAAGAAGCTAATAATTGTGTGAATCAAAATTAACTATTATTTAAAAAATAGAAGCAAGTGTACGTAGCAAGAGCATGCTATTTATTTGTTGTACACGGGTTGAAAACAGGATGAAGTAGGGATGACAGTAACCTGAACTACCTCCAGCAGCATTGGCATTAATAACTATGTTGGAATTTTTTAAGCCTTGGGGTAAGAGACTTCCTTCGTTCTCAAAGATCTTTTCACAACTGTTGTCAGTGTCATGAGTTGCACCATTGAAGTTTGCTTTGCTTGTAGACTCAGGATCTTTGTATCCGAATTTTTGTGCACACTGAATTGTTGATGGAGATTTGGCACTGATGTTCTCGCCATTAAGTGGACTGTTAGCCTTTGGGGACATGTCTTCACCAGCATGTGAATGTGTGTCTTTGCCCAAATTTATATCAGCAAATATAGCATTCACTCTGCTTATGTCATCTATATGTACACTTCTGGAATGTGTGGAGACATCTCCATGGGCTTGTGCAGATGCGCTATTTTCAACAGAAATCCCATTGGAACTGTTCATCAATATTCCATCACACATAACTTTGGACATTCTGCACATTTGCCTGATTATGACGGGTTGGATTGCAGCGAGAGCTGAGCCCATCAGATCCTTGTAGAAACTTCTGCACATGTCTGAGAGTTGTTTTCTAACCTGGTGTGTACAAGGAAAACAAAAAATGTTAGTAGTGTTTTCAAAAGGAAAATTTATAAGCACACAGTAGTTAAATACCTTGTGATGATGATCATGTGGGGTGAGGTGAAGTATGAAATCTTCAACTTCAGCAGGGAGCTTAGAGAAGCTAGAGGAAGAAATTGAGGACACAAGTAATGGCGTTTCGCTAGAGTCCTTCAGCTGTTCCATGTTGGGAAAGAAATAAAACAAGAAAAGTTAGTGAATTGATGCTGCCAACAAATGAAAAGATATTAAATCTGCTCCACAACTGAAAATGAAAAAAAACAGAGAAAAGGGACAACTATCAGAAAACTGCATCCCCCCTAGTTGACATACATAAGGTATCGAGACAAATTGCATGCAGTAGTATCACTATAATTCGTATTCTTAAAAAACTGCATGAATTTTAAAATATGCTTGTCCTATCTTTTACTTTGCTATTATACTCATATAAGTCCAAAACTTTATATTATACTCCAAAGTTAGAAACTTTGTAGTAGGAAATTATACACTACGTATTCCAGCTATAAACTATGCAATTCCAAACTGTGCACTCTATTCAGAAAAAAATTGTGATATCACATCTTAAACTTTGTAGTCGCAAATATAGAACTTTATGATCAAAACATTTCTACAAGCAAAAAAGAAGTTACACATATAGTTTGCACTCTTAGCTAAAGCATGGTAACTAGATATATTCATGTAGCTAAGCAGCAGATCATTTTTGTACTTTCTTAGCTAGGGTGGAGCTACCAGCTAATCGAGGGTTAGCATAAAGTTTTTGTTTGATGCAAATGGTGTTGTTTACAGAGACTCTATTGTGACAACGGTAAAAGAAGCACTATCATGGCAATGGTATTACTGTACACTAATTTGAAGTGACAAGTATTGTGTATTATATTGATTAACTAATAATTGGGCTAGGACACTATTCAGTCTGCCAACTAATATTCGAATGACCCAACAAGTAGACGGTGTGACCTTAGTTGTTGCTTTGAGGAACTAATAATCAGATGTATGGTTAAGCTTTCATGCAAAAGTTAAGGAGGAAGGACTTTTTGAAACAACTACTAACATGTCCTGTTTTCTATAATGTATCAAATAGAAAAAGCATGCATCCCTGTTTTATTATCCTCCCAAAAAATCATATATAATGAAAGATCAGGCATGGCGGATTGAACCAGTAAATAAAGGAAATACACTCTGTTTTACTATATTCTTTTTTGCGGGTACCATGTTTTATTATCTAGATCAGCTCACAACATATCTGAATATGCTTAAATTGCATACACATTTCTGGCTGATACATCCTATTAAACTGAGTCCAACAATAAGGTGCAAATTTGGAAGGCAAATTGGGATTTGCCTCTGCTGCACAGTCTTTTTCCTATCCTCCGCCGAGCTGCATCTCCAACAGAGAGAAGGCAAATCGCATTTGGCCTCAGCCAACACCACCCGCTCGCAGCTCGCTCGCCGTCACCCGGCCTGCATGGATCACCCCTCTGCAATCAATGGCGCCGCTGATCTGCCGCTCCGGATTCGCGACCGATTCGTCATCGAGGGAGCTGGGCAATAGGCTGGAGCTCCGCTCGCCGGCCCCTGGAGCTCACCCTGCTCGCCAGCACTTGAAGATCTGCTCGTCGCCACCCGGAGCTCGCCGGCCCCTGGAGCTCCTCCGCCCCCTGGAGCTCCGCCGGCCCCTGGAGCTCGCCGCCCACCACGAAGGAGCATGGAGGAGCAGAGGAGCTCCACGTCGGAGAAGCCGAGGCGAGCGCCGCGGAGGAGCAGAGGAGGTTCATCACCATGTTGTCCATCCCCACCCCGAGGTCGCGGAGCGCCGCCGGCCCTGCTGCCTTGACCCAATCGCCGGCGAGGAAGGTGGGAAACCACCGCCGCCCCTGCTGCATCTTCTCCTCACACGCCGTCCAGCTCCGCTTGCCTCCCGTCGCGCAGCGAGTGCATCAGAGGAGAGAGGAGATGTATTTATCCATCTCCTCTCTCCTCCGAGGCATTTTCCCTCTCCCATTTGCCTTGTCTGTTGGAGGCTTTCCTCGTCACTACAGTACCCAGGGGTGAAGCAAAAACAGGTTTGCCTCCCCCTGTTGGACTCAGCGTTGCATAGGCTAGAACTAGATGATGGTTACATATTTTACCTGAACAAAATAAGGTATATTATATATTTGACCTGTCCTACTACACTGCAAGCATCATCGCCAACAAAATGCATAGGCATGGAATAAATTGTTGCTGCTCCTACACTTCAGTGTTGAACACCCACCCATATGCAGTGCAAAAAGCCTCAAGATAAACCCCATAAATCAAATCACACAAGAGATTAAAATCCATTAGAGAATGCTAAAAATCCTCAGAAATGAATTTAGCCTCAAGCCGATTTGTCTCCCACCAGAATTCATTGCACAAAGGATACTAGCATACTTATCTATTGCAAGTTAGAGCTGGATAATTACTTGCTAGCAGCATGCAAAGGTAGTGGCGAAGGCAATCTTAAATTGTGAACTGCTAAATAGGGCAGAGCAAAAAGCAACATGCGCAGGCTAAAAAGCACTATAATTCGTATTCTTAAACAAACTGCATGAATTCATATAGAAAAATAGGAGTAGATGTATCACCTCGAGCATGCCAAAATCTCGCCCATCTCCACTGTTGCCATCCAATTCAAGAAATTGCTGAATCATAAGGTCATCCCATATTTTCAGTCGTGGTACGTCATCACGCAGCAAAATTTCTTCTGTCTTGATGTACTCAAAATAAGTAACCTGCATAGAAAAATTGATACAGAATTTGAGTAAGAGCAAGATAATTGTACGTGGTACGTCATCACACAGCAAAATTAAAAAAAAGGAAATAAGGGGCACGGAACACAAACCGCAAGAATGAACAAGCAGCCGCCTAGGGATGATGTCTTGTCTTTGCCATCAGAAATACCTTTAGCTGCAGAATCTTGGAATTTCTTGATACTTGTGACTAACTAGTCCAATACAAATGATGACCAATCATATTTGGATATGTCTTCCACTGAAGCAATCCCAGAATAGTAGTGAGAACTTGCACTTCCATAACTAGTGGGACAAAGGAAAATGGTCAGTGTGATCAGCATAAAGATCCGCACAAACTTGTCGCCTCTTAGCTCATTGTTTACCAAGCTAAACAGATGATCCACTGTGGGTGCGATGGACGAAGTACCAGTGTCACTTCCAATTACATCTTTCATTGCCTTAGTACACTTGGTTGCTATCCTTCGCCCGCCAAGAGGTATCCCCAAAATTTGATGTATCGTGAAAGGACTGAGTGTAAAGCTTGACCTATTCGGCAGATTGGCAGACCTTGTATTCACATCAAATCGTTTTGCCAGCAAGAAACATACAGATCTTGGGGCTTCAGAACACTCGAACTCAAGAATGCTGCCAAACCCACATGATTTGACAAGATCCTTTTGCTCACTGGTGAGGTTCTTTATAAAAGACCTGAATTTGCCCAGCTTTAGCTTGCTGCTGAAACTCTGCATGTGACCACGTAGAGAGACACATGAGACACAACATATACAGGTGCACAAAAAATAAATTCAGAGCATAAAAAAAGGAGGGAAAATCGTGAACTTAATACTGTCAATTCAAAAACTATGCATTATCAGTTACCAAACTCTGTAATCATTAACAAGTAACTTTTTATGAAACTTCATACTGAAACATTAAAAAACTTTTCACTTTGAGATAAAGTACTTTGCATTATCAGATTCAATACTTTATACCAATTATTTTGTCGAACCTTTTCCCCCATGAACGCAGAAACTAATATTTTTTATGATCTACCATCATCACATACTACTCCTCAGCAAACAAACTTATACGACCAGTGTGAAAACTTCTAAACATATCAATCTGTTAACTTAGATATCAAACCTTTGTTATATCCTGCATTTTAAAAACATTGAGGAGGTATACTGAAAAAATTTAATAAACTATATTGAGGCAAGTTCTGCATATCACTAAATAGGGATACGTGGTAAATTGGATTTATCGTAAATACTATGATGAAAAAAATAACAGTTTGAATGTCATTTACCTTCTTCTCCATTTTACATTCCTGTTGCTGATGCCACTCCAAATAAACAACTCAAACCTCGCGAAAAGAATGACCTGTAAACATTATGGATGGTTAGAAAAATTAATTCTACACTACCAGATTCACACAAAGACACGGAACAGACTTCTCCACGAAAAGGATGAGCTAGGCTCCAAGGCGCGCGTGGCAGGGGAGAGACCTAACTCCAATTAACTCTGTTCTGTTAGCTTTCATAATCCGGTTGAATGCATGCATCAATTAAATTCTAGTAAATGTGTGCCCAAATTTTTGGTCCTGAAGTTGGTGGTGCTGCTAACTAGCCGTCACACTCCCACCCAGCTGGCAGCTGGCCACTCTAACAAGGGTGAGGAGGGTCCAGATGGATCAGTAGCCATCACTCTCCTGTCTACAGTAGTAGCTGCAAAAATCTCAAGGATCCTTCTGCACGTAAGCAAGTGCCTCCAACCTGGGGATGAGGAACATGATAATTAACTTCAAAGTT
Source organism: Cenchrus fungigraminus (assembly GCA_036936925.1). Classification (NCBI taxonomy): domain Eukaryota; kingdom Viridiplantae; phylum Streptophyta; class Magnoliopsida; order Poales; family Poaceae; genus Cenchrus; species Cenchrus fungigraminus. The sequence goes on along the minus strand of CM072769.1, from coordinate 46,595,292 downwards.
TGGTGTAACATAACATCGACAACTTCATCGATCGATCGCCTATTCCTATTTGGGGTTTTCAGTATTTGGTTCAACGATTGCATCCTTGTTCTGACACAAACCGTTTTTTTTAATTCAGAGAATGATGAAAGCAATGGCTCCATGCCATTGTTATGATCAGGATGATTAAAGGCATAGGATGTGACTGATACTAAAACATGTAAATATGAAATAACATGTCATGTGACCATAAACTAGAGGAAAGAAACCTTATTACACAAGGCTATAAAATAAAAAAGATGTTTTCGATCAGCCACAACAATAGGATTCTGATAGTATAGCTCGCTCTGTTGGAAAAGAAAAGACCTACCCTTGCAGCATGTCTAATCCTCTTTCATCGGCAGCAAAATGTCAGCAGGGGCATCTATTAATAGGAAATCCACTTTCAATTCAATGTTCACAGTGGGCACATTTTTCGACACAGGGTTAAAGATTGTAAAAAGCTAAAAATTCTTCCAAAAGATCAAAGTGCGCTTGATCAAGTATCAGGCTTTTATTATTGTTTTCATGAGTCATGACTAAGCTTTCAGACAAACTCTGCATATCTCAATGCAATCGAGAGAAAATATTCTAAAACTTATACGGTAACATTATTAACTTTGCGCTCTAGAAATAGAAATTTTGTACAGTAGATTTATTAGATTTATGCTCTACAATTAAAATTTTACACTATAGCATTGTTAACTTTGGGCTCTACAACTAAGAATTTTATACTGCAGCATTATTAACTTTGCACTCCCCTACACAACTCTATAATTTCAAAAAACTTTACTTCAAAAATCCTATTGCTTTATGCTAAACTATTTGGAACTGATAACTCCCAGTTCTAAAACTTTCAGCCTACATAATCAAATCTTTCTATTTGAATACTGAAAACTAGTGGCTCATGCTTGAAACTCTCAAGTCATGCATAACACAAAGAATGATTCAATGGGGAGGGAAAGGGGGATTAAAAAAATTATCTGAAGTTCTTATCTGAAAACTAGTGGCTCATTGTTGATTTTCTTATCTGAAGTTCTAAACTCTACCATATCTCACTTTCAACATATTGTTCTCAAACTTTGAAGTGTATATCTAGAAACTTTGTGCATCCCACTTCCAAGCCACTAGGTTTCAAAGTCACAGGTCCAAAACTTTGTATATGAAAGTTAAAAATCTTTCATAATCATATGCAAAAAAAAAGTTCCTACGGCTCAACCTTTCAAGATCGTGGTGGATAACTCCAAACATGTCATATCTATTATAGAAGCTAAGCTAACACATGTCTTTTCATTTTGGACCGTCGCTAAATTTGGCATATAGAACTAGGAACATTATACTGTACCGTAATGATGGAAGTAGAAAACCTGGAAACAACTCCCAGTGGGAACTATAATCAAGTCTTAAAAACACATAAAACAATCAAAATGTATGCAGAATGATATGAGATTGTTCACCTTAACTTATAATTGGCATATCTAAAACTGTATATACAATGATGACAAACTTTCTAACCATTATTGGGGAACTTTGTACGCCTCCCCTGCTCCTCCCTAACTTACAAGTCACAGATTTACAGATTTGTGCACCAAAGTAATAGATTGTTAGAAACATACAGATTAAGCCTTTTAAATTATTAGAAACTTTGAAATGACTTATCCAAAACTTTGTGCCCCATAGATCCAATAATTTGTTAAAAAAAGGAAATCAGGATTGAGAACTACATAGATGGAATTGGAACATGTAGTTGAGTTTTTAAAACTGGGGAGGCATAAAAGCTTACTGCTGGAGCACTTTTTAAAAAAAGTACGCTACCAGCTCCTGAAAAGGATAAAAGTTTTGAAGTTCCAAAAACTTACAGTCTAGAACTAGGAACTTTATACTATAACATTATTTCCTTTCGTGCTGTAGAGTATGGAGCTTAATACTACATCATTATTTACTTTTTGCTCTAGAATTTTAAAGTTTATACTTCAACATCATTAGCTTCTGGGCTCTAGCAGTTGCAACTTTATACTGTAGCATACTTTAGTAGGTAATGATCTTTTAACAGGAGCTACATCTAGATGAAGGGCCCCCACAAACATTTTCCTGTCCAAAAGATATTCTTACCTTAGGTACCAGTGTTATCCTATAGGGTACTAGTTTCGTCCTGGGTAACTAGTATGGGAGGAAGCAAATCAATACTAGTTATGCCGACTATACTTAAAGGTGTGATGCGACTGTTTATGCCTAACTACTTATGTTCTTGATTGTCTGATGATTCAAATCATCTGATTACAACTCCGACAAACAAAGCCAGAGGGGGCAATAGTGCTTACCAGATGCATGTAACCAGGAGGCTGGTCATGTTAATTTACTCTAACAACTAATGAATATTTACAGCTCATGAAAAGGAAATTCTCACAGGCTGCCCCTCCCTTTAATTTGTAATCCGCTGCATTACAAATGTTGTACGAGCAGACAATCGATCAAACTATGGGCGACAAGCTGCCTAATTAGCCACGGATCATGTATACCTAGCTAACCAGAATAATCCACACTAAATTAATAAAAGGTAAACAGAGTAAGCATGAGCTAACAACCAGAAAAATCAATCCAAAAAAACCTTCGGTGATCACCAAGCAATAATTGTGCCACATAATAGATTTCAAGAGTGCCCCTGCCATTTTCCAAATGCTAAACGTCGAGGTACAGGCACAAAATCAGGTCTAAAAAATCAGGTACGGGGATCGAGTGGAGAGAGCATGATTACCTAGGGACTTCCTCCGACGGTGGTGAAGCGCAGGGGAGAAGATTGGCGCGTGGAAGTAGATGCAAGCAGGGATGGCGACGCAGGTCTTCCTCCTCACCGTGACGGGAGCAGAGGCCCGCGGGGGTGGCGGCGCGCCTCCTCCCTCGCCGTGCCGGGGGGCGCGCAGAAGCAGAGGCCCCCGTGGGGGTGGCGGCGCGGCTCCTCCGGTGGTGGCGGCCGGGGACGCGTCGAAGCAGAGGCCCGCAGGGTGTGGCGGCGCGGCTCCCCCCCTCACCGTGTCGCCGGGATCCAGCTGCGGGCATGGCCCCTGTCGATGCGCGGGCCTGGTGGTGCGGCTCTCCTCACCGTGCCGGGGGGAGGGGGTCGTCGCGTACCACGGCCAGCAGCCTCCCGACGAACCCGGGATAATCAACGGGGAACCGGGGCGACGTCGGCGAGATCCCGGCGAAAATCTGTGGGCGGTGATTTGGATGGGACGGGTGGGAAAGGGAAGCGTTGGCGAATTAATTGGGTTGAGTGGAGAAATCGTTTCGGTAACCAACGCGGAGCGGGAACGTGACAAACTCGAGTTGGGTCCGGACGGATAGCAAAACGACATGATGAACATGGTAGGCTCTGGTAGGTGTTGCCTCTTAGAGGCTCTTAGAGCCGTTCGCCAGGATTGTTTGGCGCACGCGTGCGCCAAATAAGAATTTTGGTGTTGCTAAGTAGCTCCCTCACGAGTCACCCGCCTGTCCAAGGTTGTGTTTGTGTGCCGCGCCATCCAGAAGTTGGAGGAGATCGTCGGAGGCGTGCGCGGCAGGAGCAGCGCCCCCATGCTGGGCACGAGCCAGAGCAGGACTGGAGGATCAGCGACGACCTACTCCCTCCGTCCTACAATATTTCATTTTTTTACTTCTGCAATTTATATTTGATCATTCGTCTTATTAAAAAAATTATGAAAATATCACTTATTTTGTTACGACATATTTTATCATCATATATATTTTAAGTATATCATTATTGTTTTTATATTTTCACAAATTTTTTGAATAAAACGAATGGTCAAATGTGATCTGTAGAAGTCAAAAGGTGCAAATATTTTGGGACAGAGGAAGTAGGCCTCGTTCGGTTTTCAAGTTTTGCATTCTAGACCAGTACCTGTTCCTTGTCTGGATCAAGTGAATCCAGGTGTCACACTCAAACCTGGTCAGATTCATCCCAACTCGGGATTCGAAACATGAATGTTCAGGAATTAAAACAGGAATACAATAGTAAATAACCAGACAGCTACTGGGATCTCATGACTTGCAAACATTGGCACATCCCAAATGTCTGGCGTTCAAACTGACGTTCAAGAACAAGCAGCAACAAAAAAAGTGTTCTTGTTTCGAGAATAGCAACCCAGGTAGATGTAAACAAGAGAGGGAACCATCCAACAGAGCATTTGTGTCCAGTCCAACATATTGCTAATAATTTCAAGAAATACAGTCGTAAATGAATTATGCTAAAATGAATTATCTAACAGAAATACTGCTAGAGTGAACTAGAATGTATGGGATGGTCATGCTCCATTAAAGAACAAACACACCTGATAATGAAATTCAGAAATTGAACTGAAGCAAAGAATTTGGGAAGGTACAAAGTCATGATAAATATAACTGTAAAACAAAGTCATATCTGATAAAAGGCATTCCAGAAGCCTACAATCATGACCAATATAAATGGAAAACAAAGTCATATCTAATTATAGCTAGCTAGCAGATAACAGAGCAAACAAAGTCTACAATCATGACCAATATCCAGACATGTCACAGTAAAATTGAAAGACTGGTTTAGTTATCATCAGACAGGAACTCAACAAGAAGAGCAAGAATAATAGAGAGAGAGAGAGAGAGAGAGCAAAGACCATAAAAATCAGAGAACTACTCAAAGAGGGAAATGCCCCATCAGTGTCTCAGTGGCACCAAGGTTCTAGCTGCTGCATGAGAGCAGAGCTGTATGTAGCTGTAGGAGGAAAGCTACAGATAAGAATGGAGACTTAGAGGAAGGACAGGCATGATCTACAATAGTACTCATAAAGCAAGAATATTACTCATATGAATCTACAAACACCATGATCTGACAGGAGATCCATGGCTCTCAAAGCAAGAATAGTACTCAGATGAATCTACAAATACACTAGTGATCTATTTGCAAACTTAACTGAATAATGAAGAATTTAATACCTGCTTAGCAATAGTGACACAGCTACATGCTACAAAATTTAGAACTGCAATCATACAACATTATTACTAAAGCTGCAATCATATGCAACACGGAACTAAGAGCTTTGCCATTCTACATTGAGTTTGAAGTTGTATCATTAAGCAGTGAAATTTACTTGTGTTATTCTCATTCATCCATTAGTTCACAAGGCAGTGTTGTTCAGGAAGCAAATTATTCATTTTCAGAACTGGCCAGATACGAAAAAAACTGACACATCTAAGACACCACTCTTCGTATAGCTTAGATTATATAATTTTGTAGCTAAGATAATAATTCTATAACAAAACGGACAGCTACACATCTTAAAGCAGGGGACGGTACAACTTTCAGTATAGCTTATTCAAAGAGCATGAATAAAGTGATCAAACTAGGCGAGCACCAGGCCCAACAACCAACAGTTTGTTCAAATGACTCATGCTACTTAACTAACACCACATCCATTCCTGTACAGAGAATATTAGCAGTGCATGTGTATCATTATCAATTATAACATAATGCCACTCAATGTATCACTGAGTACACCTGCATATTTTTCCACTATACACCATGTTCCAACTAGGAACTATTGGCAGGCATTTGCCAAAAAGAGGGGAAATGAACTAGATTAGAACCAACATAACTAGTATGGCAACATTGTGCAACAAAAGGGTACCAACCATGAGATCCATCTTGAGTTTCGTTGACCTCAACATTTTTTGTACAAAATTAAAGAGATTGCACAATGATGACTAGGAAGAATCTGTGACCATAGACAGCAGGAATATTACAGTGCTGTGAAACACGGGGAATGGGTGCTGCCTGCTTGCTGGCTGGGTGCCGGTCAGCAGCATGACGCATGTCTCCTCCCATCACCAGATACGAGAGCATCAGCTGACGAGTGGAAGGAGCTGCGGCGGCGCTGATGCCAAGCAGATTGAAAAATGCTAGCCTTTTGGTGCAGCAGCTAGCGTTCCTGAACAAACGAACAAAATCAAGAACAGATTAAAATCCTTTCGTTGTCATCCCTCCTCGCAACAAAGACGAGAGAAGAGCCGTACCATGTCGTTGCGCACTCCCTCCAGCACTCCTCGGCGGGATATGGGCCACCGTGATTCTCCTCCGGTGGACTCTACGCCTCCCACCTCTCATGTACATAGTTCCGCTGTCGTTCGATCGATCCAACTACGATGCTTGCGATCCGCTGTCCGGCGGCCGACACGGAGCAAAATCAAGAACAGAGCGCGAGGACGGGTGGCAACTTACAGGGGAGAAGGCCCCGGAGATGGTGGACCTTGGACGGGATCCGGTTGTCGGGGAGGTGCCGAGCTGCCAGGCCGCCACCTCGCGCCGCAGCCTGGTCGCCTCCCGCGCTGCCGTCTCGCGTCGTCCGTCTCTAGGGTTCGATCCAAAGGTCGGGACACGGGGAACGGGGATTTAGCCGTCCGATTGGGCTCAGGAATGAAGCCAAACATTGTATCTTTTCCGGGTCGGTCCAAAACGAACGACAAACCTGGATTGGATGGAATCGGTCTATTTAAGGCCCTGTTTAGTTGGTTGGAAAGTTTTGGAAAATTTTTTTGGGGTTTCCTTCCAAGGTCTATTAAGAGTATTAAATGTAGACTACTTACAAAACTAACTACACGAATGGACTGGAAATCGCGAGACAAATCCATTAAGACTAATTAATCCGCCATTAGAGATTGGTTACTGTAGCACAATGTTGTCTAATCATGTCATAATTAGGCTCATTAGATTCATCTCGAAAATTAAGGTAGGGGTTGTGGAATGGGTTTTGTCATTAATCCACATTTAATACTTCTAATTAGTGTCGGAAAATTGATGTGACGGGTAGTTGGTGGAATTTCTGGGAACTAAACAGGGCCTTAATTCCACTCGGATTGGGCCCGTTCCTGAACAAACGAATGAGCCCCTAGGCTGCGGCGGCAGCAATCCAACTGTCGTCGATCGGGTGCTACTACATCGATCCATCCTAAGGGCTCGTTCGTTTATGTCGGATGGAATTCTGTCCCGGATTACTTCCGGAGCTGGTTTGAGTGAATCCATCTGGGTCACTCAATCCAGCTAAGATTCAATCCGACCAATCCGATCAAAACGAACAAACACAAACGATTGACCCGGAATCAATCCAAACACAAGCTGCAAAACAACATATGTGACATTCATCTTCTGTTAAACGGCATCCTGTGTTAAACAGAGCCAAACAGAGGCTTCATCAAACATAACCATTTCACTGTGATTTTAAATTGAGCATATGTAACATTCATCAAGCATAACAGACCATTCAAGTGTCATCGTTGTGTCGAAGCATGCAGCATAACCATGTGTGCTAGCTATTAGATTGATAATAAATAGACTATTACAACTAAACTATTCGACACAACTAAATTTAAGTTACAACCAAATTGGTTTGACATAATTGTAGATGGTCACTGGCTCATGGCAGCGAGTTGTCCAGAACTGGAGCAATGCTGATTGCCGTTGGGTACTACAGGCCATTGAACAGGTCACGACACCCCCTGCACAAATTTCAGCATCCAAGGCAAGAACAAGTCAATCGAAATTGAATTAAAGCTAACTGCACAAAGGAAAGTAAATGACGTTAGCTAATTAAACTCTACATAAGCTCCATTCTTTGCACCATATACAGGTAGCAGCACATCCCAGAGTGGGAGATAAAATAGATAGCTGTGTGGTCATCTACCTATCATGATGCTCTGTTAAATGAATTATTAGTGGCTCATGGTGCTCCCTCGTGCTTAACGATACATAATTCGTTAGGGAGCTCCTTATTAATTTAGTTTCGCTTCTCTGATCAGCTGCTGTGGACGGCCGGCTCTCTAAATTCTTGTGATCGGCTATGCAGAAACAACAATATTCTATGCCATGATGGAATATTATATAGATACAACATGTAAGTTCATGTGGCAAACCATGCCAGAGGACCCAAAGACCGTACCATTTTCTCTGTATATATAGAACACTACAACTTTTTGATAGGCTAATATGGAACTAGGAGACATAGCAACTTTTTGATTCCGAAAGAGCATAAGTTCTGACAGTAGCATCTAAGCCATGCAATATTGTTGTAGAAAACTTTGGAAATTAACATTGCAATATCAAACTTTGGAAATTAACATTGCAATATCAAATCTACTTATTAGCATAATGAAGGGGGTGGATATGTTTAATACCTTTTGGAGTAGATACTAGATCCCAAGAAGGGGGTGGTTCACCTTCCCCAACTCTAATCGGCGCCGGAGGATTCTACAAAGTTTTTTTTAAAAAGTCAGCACTTAAGCTCAGCCAAAGCTTTCAATCATAACAACCAAGCCTTATCCAAGAATGAAACAATTACATGTAAATGAAACAATTCTGAACTAACAGAACAAAAAAACTAGTTTAGCAGATAAACTATGCTGCTAGTTTATCTCCAACAGTTCAGCAACAAGCTAGATGCAGAGAGTAAAGGTCGATAACTATGCTGCTAGTTTATCTCCAGCAGCAGTTCAGCAAAAAGCTAGATGCAGTCCAGCAGTTCGCAATTCTGAACTACCCAGCAAAAAAAGTAAAGCTTTCAGGTGGAGAAGAGCCAAACAAGTATATAGCTGCTGGTTATGTGAAGTCACCATTCTAATTTTTGACAGAATAAACTTTCTTTTGCCAATATATAGCATTGAGACACAAGTATTACTTCTTCAATCTTGACTGAAACACATATATGCAGAATCCAACAATCCAGCTCAAATAAAAATTATCCTAGTACCAATCAGACATGTTGTACAATAGCAAAATCGAACTGATGCAAAAAGGAGCAAACTAAACATTGCTACACTTGCAATCTTAGCTGCAGCGTTGCAAGCCAAATTAAGTAATCCTAGCATAAATAAAGGTCCTGAGAAACCAAGTTGATATGTGCCTTGGTTTGTATATGATGAGCGATTGACCGGATGTTTTGAGGCTTTGTGTTGAGTGTGTTTCGTCGGGTTGCGTTGTCGGTTGTGTAACTTCATATGTTTATGTGGTGTGTTGTCAATGCACTCATGAGGAGTGGTTGACAATGTTGTGTGGACTGACTCTTGACCTAGTATTGCAGGTGTTGGTTGCGGCTTGGTTTGCGTTGGTGCAGGTGAAAACAAGCGTGAAAGGTCTATGCCAAGGTGGCCTCCGGGGAGATGGTGAGACAAGTAGGCTTGGTTCGAGGGACCCGGTGGCCGACGGGATCAAGTGCGGGCCGCATGGTGCAAGAAGAGCAAGATGAAGTCGTGGACATGGAGCCGGTGCATCAGTGGCGGCCAAGTCAAGGAATGAGGCAAGACCGAGTAGACCGTCCGGGCGCCGGAGGTGAAAGGCTTGACGGGCTCGACGCTTGGCGTGGTGATGCCGGGCCGAGTACGCGGGGTTTGGTGGTTTGGCCACAAAACCATCAGAGGACGGTTTCTTGGTTTGGGCCTCAAAACCAAGTCCGAAGGCCTAACGCGATCGAGACGGGGATCCGGGAGCGTCAGGAAGCTTCGAAGCGGGCGACACGCGGCATGACCGAGGTGCTTGCGTCGGGAGGACACGAAGGCCTAATGGATGCGCGGCCGTCCGATGGTGAATTTCATGTGTTGACCAAAATGCCCCTGTGAGGGCTTGTATTGTATCTCCTAGTGTAGGGGCACTTCAGTCTTTTCCGGAGGGCCTATATATAGGAGGAGGGGGCTGAATTTTCAGCCAACTCTTCGGCTTAGTTGGTGGGAGTGCTCTTTCATTTTGGGGTGCCCTTGGGGAGAGAGGGAGAGGAGAGTGTGTGGCTCTATGTTTGGAGCTTTTGCCATCCAAGATTTGCAATTCTTGGAGTGGCTTGTAATCCAACATGGCATAAATATTTAGAGTGAATTAGTCCCTCAAATCTTGTGCAAATTCCTTGAGCAAATTCTATCTCCTTCTAAATTCCTGAGTTGGTTTTTGTGCTATTTTCGGAGCTTTTCGGTTCGATCCTTGTGCGTCGATTTCTAGGCCGTTTCCTTCCGGATTTCATTGAGGGGATCATGGGTGAGTGCCTTGTGCCTCTTTGCGGATGATCTTGACCCCTCAAACGCCGGGAATCGGGCTCGATTTGGTGAGGTTTGGATGAACTCGAGTTGATGCTTTGAGCACACGAGATTTGCGATTCCAGTTGATTGGATAGGTTTGGGGCTCCAAGATTTTGGGCATAGCTTCTCCTAGAGACGCTTCTCATCTACCCAAAATTTGGGCTAAATCTGTCCAGCGGTTTGGGAGATCCATCAATTGGAATTTGGGGTTGACTTTGCGGGCTGCGTTTCTGGTTCTGTTCGCGCTTTGGCAGACGGTCCGCGAGGGGGTGGCGGACTGTCCGCGAGGACTGTGTTCATCGCATTTTTGTCGAGTTCATCTCGTGTTCTTGCGAGCTCGTGGTTTGATCCGTTGGGGTCTTTGGTTTTTGGAGCAAGGAGTTTGCGGACAGTCCGCTGGTCCATGACGGACGGTCCGCGAGGTTCGAATTGAGGTGGAGTTTTCTGGTGGTTGGCACGGACGGTCCAGACTGTAGTGTCGGACAGTCCGTGAGGACCGGGCGGACAGTCCGCGAGGAGAGGGCGGACAGTCTGTGAGGTGCGGTTCGTCTCTGGTGGTTCGGTTGGCAATTTTGGACGGTCTGTCCTTGATCCACGGACGGTCCGCCTGGTGACCGCGGACAGCCCGCCCCCTTCTAGCGGACGGTCCGTTCTGGCCGGACAGATTTGGTTGAGAGCTTTGTTCCTTTGGTTCTTTGATCCGTGCTTCCACTAGTTGAACCAAGGATTGCTCCTAGGGCTTGTAGGCTTGTGTGTGCCTAGTTTCGAGCCGCTCTTGTGTGTGCGAGTGCTCGGAGTGGCAATTGGGGCACAGGCCGAGTTCTCTCTTTGGAGAAGAATTTTTATCAGCTCCCATTCACTCCCCCCCTCTCTGGTCGCCTTTTCGGTCCTTCAATTGGTATCAGAGCTGGTTGCGGATTCGTGTGACTCTAACAAGTCTAGGATCCATAGGGTGACAAAAAGAGAAGGAGCGTTTTGCTTGCGGTTTTTGTTTGCGCGTTCTGAGCCCGGCGATTTGGTGTTGTGCTTTTGAAAACCATAACTTGAGATACCTTCAATGAAATAGGCATCACTTTTCGCTCGGTGCTCCGTTTGAGCTCAAATTTTTACAGCGGTTAGGTGACAAGTTTTCTCGAAAAATTCAAAAAAAATCGGGAACATAAAGAAAAAATTCGTTCTTTGCTTTTATAGCTTTTTCGTGAATGTTCCTGAATTTCTCTAGACCGCAATTCACCTCCGTTTGAGCTGAAATTTTGTGTGCCTCTATCTTTGGTGTTCCTTGTTCAGTGGTAAAATTTTGGGAAAAAGATAAGGTTCTTTGCTATTGAACTCGTGAGTTCTTTTCCGAGATTTGAGGCAATTCGAGTGCATTCTTTGCTTCTTTGCTTTTTGCTTGAGCTTGTTTTTGGCTAATCCTAACCGGTGCTTCGAGTATGGCACCAAGCTCTTCTCCTTGTGATTCTTTGAGTAGGAGGAGTGTGGAGGTTGAGGTGGAAGCCGGAGTGGAGAAGATGATGTCCCTCATCGAGGACTATCAAGATGGTGATCTCAAGAAGGGAGAGCTCTACCACAAGCTAAGGGACATGAACCAAGGTACGCTTGCCAAAGGCATCTTGATCCTATGTGATAGGTTGAATGATTGTGAATGTGATTGTGGAGATTTGCATAGGAGAAACATAGATTTGTGTGATGCCTTGCGTAGGAAGAATGAGAAGATGAAATGCTCCCTTGCTAGGTTCAAATGTGGTATGGCTCATTGGAAGTCTTGTGCTTTGAATTCTTGCACTTCTTGCAAAACCATGCATGCTAAGAATGATGATTTGAACTCTTCTATTGCTTGCTTGGAATCGGAAATTAAATTGTTGAAACACAATGCATCTTTGCCTTGCAAATCTTGTGATGCCTTGCTTGTTGAAAATCTTGAGTTTGCAAGTGATGTGAGTAGCTTGCTTAGAAAGAATGAAGAACTGAACTCTTCTCTTGCTTGTTTGATGGATGAGAATGACTTGTTGAAATCCAATGCTTCTATGCCTTGCAATTCGTGTGTTGCTTTGAATATTGATCTTGATGTGGCTAGAAGTAAGATTGCTTTGTTGGAGACAAGTGCTTCTTTACCATGTGTTTCATGTGAGTCTTTGCATGCTGAAATTAATGAACTAAAATTGACTCACACCACATGTCTAGATGAACTTGAGCATGCTAGGGCTGAAATTGGTGATATGAAATCCATGCCTTGTAGCAAGTGCTCTTTTTTGCTTGTAGAGGATGCTTGCCATACTTCTTATGATGATGATGATGCTTTGGTTGATGTAAATGATGATACTTGTTCATGTGGTCTCATTTGTACTTCATGCATTGATTTGGAAAGTGAAATTTTGGCTTTGAAAAGAATGCGTGATGATATGAGCGCCAAGTTGGTTGTGCATGATGAGATGAGTGCCAACCTTGAGAAAGAAAATGAACTCTTGCGTACCACATATTCTAAGTGCATTGAAAAGAAAATCGATAACTTGAGAAATATGACATGTGGTACTTGTGAGCACCTCAAGTTTGAAAATGAGGTTTTGCGCACAAGGTGCAAGAGTCTTTGTGCCAAGGGTTTGGATTCTCGCACTTCTTGTCACTCCGATGTTGATGCTTTTAAAATTGCTTCTTCTCAACCGGAGTTGACTTCTTCTCTTGAGCGTGAGTCTTCGGATGGTGGCACATGTGGTGGTGCTTTGGATAGCTCTCCCATAGCTATTCCTAAACTTGGTGGATCTTTCGGTGTTGCCCAAGGTAATTTGAATGGCAAGGGTGCCTCCCACATATTTGGAACTCATACTCCCAAGCTGAGGTTCCAATGTACCTTTTGCAAGAAGGATGGGCATACTGTTGAGTTTTGCTTTCGCCGTGTTAAGCACGAGCGACGTGTGCGTGCCAAAGCTTTTAAGAAGCCACGTAGCCTTTCTCATGGCACGCGTGATTCTAATGTGGGCACCAAGGCGAGTGTTGGGGTTGATGCTTCTTGCTCTAAATCCCAAGGGACTTCTCACTTACAAGAGAATGGTGATTCGTCCACTCGGACCGTGCCTCTCGATAGGCCTTTGTACCATTGCTCTCATTGTGGGAAGGATGGGCATCAAGAGAGCTTTTGCTACCGCCGGACAAGGAAAATGCGGCGAGGAGGTGCTTCTAGGCCTTTGGTTGTTCATAACCCATCTCACGGCATGAACACTTGTGAGCCTAAGAAGGCACGATTTGTGGACGGGTTTTATGACACTCTCTCTAGTGAGTTAGGCCATGCTCGTGGACATGTTTCTAGTGTTGGTCCGCGACATGCTTCCCATGGTGCTTGTGTTGGTTCTTCTCCTATGACCTCGAGGGACCTTTGCCTTTTTGCTTGTGGTAGCACTCAGTTTTCTTCGCAAGTTGCTCCTTTGAGGCATGGTTCCAAGAGTGTTCGAAAACCTTTTCATTCAAACCGGCATTTGCATCATGCTAACCCACATGATAAGTTGTGTGCACCGCTTACCCGTGTGGCCAAGTATTGGATTCCCAAGTATGTGCTTGCTGACCCTTTGGGATCCAAGGCTCGGTCTTTCTTGTCTCCTCGTGTGTAGGTATGGAGATGCGGTTGGAGAACATGAGCTTGATGGTGCTTGATCTTTGCCCATGAGGTGATCAAGACAAGATGGTTCTCCACACCGCTTTGGATGGCTATTGAAAGCCTTTGTACACATGTATAGTGAGTTTTCTTTTCCCCTTGTGCTCACTTGTATATACTTGTTGCATGCTTTGTTCTTATGTCATGCTTGTGTGTAAACCATGGTAGGCTAGCCACCTTGTTCATGATAGCTTTATGATCTTTTATACCTATCTTGCCATATTTTGTATGATATTGTGGTGGATGATATTTATGAACATCATGTCATACTTTATGGTTGATTGCTTGGATATGTCATGTTGTTCATCCATATCATTTTTGTCTAGGTCCATGGCACTTCTTTATGTTAGCATGTGTTACCCATGTATATCTTGTCATGCTAGCTTTGTAATATATGTTGGTGGATGATCCATGTGAACTTGTATTATGCCTTTGTTTTGTTCTTGTATCTTGTTTGGCATGTTGTTCTTTGGTATCATTTTGGTTTAGTATCCTTGTATAGGGTTGTACCTTGTTGACATGCTTGCTAGCCCATGCTTATTCACATATGTGGAATCATGTTACAATGCTTTATTTATGTTAATTGATATTGTCAATGCATTGTGTAGCATGTTGTGAGCTTTCTTTGGAGTTTTGGGCTTGTCTTGTCTTCGGGTTGTGGTTTGTGTCTTGTTTTGGTTTTCTCCCTTTTCCGGTTGGTTTTAGAGCTTCTCTTTTGCTCTTTCTTTTCCTAGCTTTATCTTTGCTAGTTGTCTTTGGTTGAGGGGGAGCTTGGCTTCATTCGATAGGGAATTTGGTTTCAAGAGAGTGCTTTGGCTTTTGGTAGTCGGTTGTGATCCTTCAATTGGTATCTTGTCTATGGTACTCAATTGGGATCTTTGGCGGTCTTGCAATTGGTATCTTTTTTATGGTACTCAATTGGGACCTTTGGTGGCTCTTCTCTCGCTTGGAGCGGTTCTTGGTTGGTGTGTCCCCTCGTGAGCTTTCTTGGTGTTAAGTCAAGTTCCGTGTCTCCCCATGCATTTTGCATTGCATATGTATCATATATCATGATGTATGGACTTTGGTAGGTTTGACATTCTTGTCTTGCATTGTGTCATATATCATGTTGCATTTGATGTACATATCTACCCTTGTTGCATTTGTATCATATGCATGGTAGGTTGAGCTTCTCCTATATGCCATGAATACTATGATATGCTAGTTGTGAGCTTTTGAGCATGTTTGATACGATTCGGTGATGGATAGGTATGCTCTTGATAGTTTTGCTATATATGCATGTTGAGATGGCTATTTTTGGAAAATGCTAGGATAGGCTCTCTCTTGTGGGTTTAAGGCTTTGCATGATCTCAGTGTGCTTTGGTGGTCTATATCATGCTTAATTTGTGCTTGGATATCATGTGCTTTTCACTTGGGGTCAAAGACCCATTTGTCATTATGAATGTTTAGCCCATGTGTTACCTTGTGGGGGAGTATAAGCTTCTTTTTGCCGCAAAGGCACTTCATGTACCATTTTGTGCTTAAATAAGAAAAATGAAATTAGTATGAAATGCTTTGTTTGAAGTTATGTTCTCACTTGTTCCATGTCATAAAATGCTTTAAAATTGCAATAATTTGGGTGCTAAACCGTTGCATGATGTCTACCATGAGAAGTCTCATTTTAAGAAGTAGACACATGGCTCGGTAGCTTTAACATGACATGAGATGCTTATGGGTGTTTGTAATGATCTTGTGATGAGGATATGTGACCTAGCATGAAGTTTGTGTGATCTAGATTCACTTTGGCATATTTTGCTCATGTTTAGGTCTTTACGCATGAGAGAGAATTTTTTTCACAAAAATGCTTAATTTGATCATGCCTTTCTTATATGCCTATATAGCTTTACTATCTTGATGGCTATGCTTTTATGGAACTATGAACTATCTTGCTTGCTCGTTATCTCACTTGTAGCATTTTATAGTGCTCTTTGTATATTTGAGAAGCTAGTAGTTGAATCTTTTGCAAAATTGCCTTGTTTCATGCTTTGTCATCAAGGAGGAAAAGTTGCATTTGGAAAAAAAATGTCTCAGTTTTCATGCATGTGTTGCATCCAGAGGGATACTCAGTTCAGGGGGAGAACTAGAGTTTGCATGCACATTTTCAGGGTAAGTATGCATTTGTGTAGGGGGGGCTTTGGTGAGTTTCCTTTGTTTGCCTGAGTTGTGCTTTGGTGGTTGCTCTTTGCTCTATCACGTGTGTTTAGGGTGAGCTTTGTATGCTCTTTGACCCTAGTGCATGTGCTTAGGGGAGCTTGTGAGCTTGGTGTGCTCTTTGCTCTATCGCATGTATTTAGGGTGAGCTTTGTATGCTCTTTGGCCCTAGTTCATGTGTTTAGGGGGAGCTTGTGAGTTTTGTGCTCTTTTGCTCTTTTGCCGGTGGTGTTGAGCCCCTTTGCCTCTTCTTGAGGAGCCGGCGGTTGATTTGAGTTTTTGATCTTCACATGATTGGTGTTGAGCCCTTTGTGCCTCTTCTTGAGGGATCGTGTGCTTTCGATTGTCCATGATTGGTGTTGAGCCCTTTGTGCCTCTTCTTGAGGGATCATGCGTTCTTGTCTCGGTTGTGTCGAGCCGTTGCCCATGTCTTTGGGGACCGAGATTGTTTGTGGTGGTGACCTTTGTGGTTTCTCTCATGCCAAGTGTCTTTGTTCTTTGCCCTGTGTGGTTTTCGTTCACTTGGATGAGTTGTTCGGCCTTTGCTTTCTCAAACCATTTCTTTGTGCTCGCATGTTGTCAACCCACTCCTCAAGGGGGAGAAATTTGAAAAATCAAGTTGATATGAACCTTGATTTGATGGTGATGAGCGGTTGACAAGTGCTTTGTTAAGAGTTGAAATTGGTTTGATGGCTTTTGAGTTTGCTTGTAGCTCTTGTGGGTTACTTGACTCTTTGGTGGTGTTTAGCCTTTGTGCTTCCTTTGGTTCCGAGAGTCTTTGGTTGGAGCTCTTCTCATTTCAAGTTGCCTTGTGTTTGCTTTTTCTTGGCTTTTGGGCACTTGAATGAGTTTTCTTTTTGCTTTCAAACCATCTTTTGTCAATGCACTCATCAAGGGGGAGATTGAGAAACCAAGTTGATATGTGCCTTGGTTTGTATATGATGAGCGATTGACCGGATGTTTTGAGGCTTTGTGTTGAGTGTGTTTCGTCGGGTTGTGTTGTCGGTTGTGTAACTTCATATGTTTATGTGGTGTGTTGTCAATGCACTCGTGAGGAGTGGTTGACAATATTGTGTGGACTGACTCTTGGCATAGTATTGCAAGTGTTGGTTGCGGCTTGATTTGCGTTGGTGCAGGTGAAGAACAAGCGTGAAAGGTCTATGCCAAGGTGGCCTCCAGGGAGATGGAGAGACAAGTAGGCTTGGTTCGAGGGACCCGGTGGCCACAGGATCAAGTGCGGGCCGCATGGTGCAAGAAGAGCAAGACGAAGTCATGAACATGGAGCCGGTGCATCGGTGGCGGCCAAGTCAAGGAATGAGGCAAGACCGAGTAGACCGTCCGGGCGTCGGAGGTGAAAGGCTTGACGGGCTCGACGCTTGGCGTGGTGAGGCCGGGCCGAGCACGCGGGGTTTGGTGGTTTGGCCACAAAACCATCAGAGGACGGTTTCTTGGTTTGGGCCTCAAAACCAAGTCCGAAGGCCTAACGCGACGGAGACGGGGATCCGGGAGCGTCGGAAAGCTTTGAGGCGGGCGACACGCGGCATGATCGAGGTGCTTGCGTCGGGAGGACGCGACGGCTCGATGGATGCGCGGTCGTCCGATGGTGAACTTCATGTGTTGACCAAAATGCCCCTGTGAGGGCTTGTATTGTATCTCCTAGTGTAGGGGCACTTTGTTCTTTTCCGGAGGGCCTATATATAGGAGGAGGGGGCTGAATTTTCATCCAACTCTTTGGCTTAGTTAGTGGGAGTGCTCTTTCATTTTGGGGTGCTCTTGGGGAGAGAGGGAGAGGAGAGTGTGTGGCTCTTTGTTTGGAGCTTTTTGCCATTCAAGATTTGCAATTCTTGGAGTGGCTTGTAATCCAACATGGCATAAATATTCAGAGTGAATTAGTCCCTCAAATCTTGTGCAAATTCCTCGAGCAAATTCTATCTCCTTCTAAATTCCCGAGTTGGTTTTTGTGCTATTTTCGGAGCTTTTTGGTTCGATCCTTGTGCGTTGATTTCTAGGCCGTTTCCTTCCGGATTTCATTGAGGGGATCATGGGTGAGTGCCTTGTGCCTCTTTGTGGATGATCTTGACCCCTCAAACGCCGGGAATCGGGCTCGATTTGGTGAGGTTTGGATGAACTCGAGTTGGTTCATTGAGCACACGAGATTTGCGATTCCGGTTGATTGGATAGGTTTGGGGCTCCAAGATTTTGGGCATAGCTTCTCCTAGAGACGCTTCTCATCTACCCAAAATTTGGGCTAAATCCGTCTAGCGGTTTGGGAGATCCATCGATTGGAATTTGGGGTTGACTTCGCGGGCTGCGTTTCTGGTTCAGTTCGTGCTTTGGCGGACGGTCCGCGAGGGGGTGGCGGACTGTCCGCGAGGACTGTGTTTGTCGCATGTTCGTCTCGTGTTCTTGCGAGCTCGTGGTTTGATCTGGTGGGGTCTTTGGTTTTTGGAGCAAGGAGTTTGCGGACAGTCCGCCGGTCCATGATGGACGGTCCGCGAGGTTCGAATTGAGGTGGAGTTTTCTGGTGGTTGGCACGGACGGTCCGAACTGTAGTGTCGGACAATCCGCGAGGACCGGGCGGACAGTCCGCGAGGTGCGGTTCGTCTCTGGTAGTTCGGTTGGCAATTTCGGACGGTCCGTCCTTGATACACGGACGGTCCGCCTGGTGACCGCGGACAGTCCGTCCCCTTCTAGCGGACGGTCCGTTCTGGCCGGACAGATTTGGTTGAGAGCTTTGTTCCTTTGGTTCTTTGATTCGTGCTTCCGCTAGTTGAACCAAGGATTGCTCCTAGGGCTTGTAGGCTTGTGTGTGCCTAGTTTCGAGCCGCTCTTGTGTGTGCGAGTGCTGGGAGTGGCAATTGGGGCATAGGCCGAGTTCTCTCTTTGGAGAAGAATTTTTATCGGCTCCCATTCACTCCCCCCTCTCTGGTCGCCTTTTCGGTCCTTCAGGTCCATACTCTGTATCATGATTTTCTGCAATGATATGCTCACTGTGCTTGTTTCTTGCTTGTTTATCGAACTGAAAACATATGCAGAAGTGTCCCCAATCAAGGATCAATGATGTGCCTAGAATTGAAGTGCCCCCGTTTTCAGTAATCAGTAGAAAGAAGCAATCAGTGTCACTGAGACCCTTGCCCTGGACCTCAACGAATACTAGCATAACCAATAACCAGGGTACTAGTACTCTAGAGAAATCTTTATATGTATAGCAAAATAAAACATAAGCATTTTCTAAGTCATTTTAAACTTTCATATGCTACAAGTTGTACCATCACACTGAAGATAGAGATGTGCATAATATGAATTAAATCGATATCAAGAACTATCATGTGCAACCGAGAGATGAGAGCATATGGTGCTGGTGGGATCTATCCAGCTAGCTTGCAGTCCAATTTAGAGCAATGGCCATCGACAAGTATGTTCTGAAATCTGAACGCTGCATCTCGATGATCAGCCGTACCTAGCAGCCGCTGGCTGCAGCCTGCAGGCCATTCCTTGGCATGTGCCATCAAGTT
Source organism: Cenchrus fungigraminus (assembly GCA_036936925.1). NCBI lineage: Eukaryota > Viridiplantae > Streptophyta > Magnoliopsida > Poales > Poaceae > Cenchrus > Cenchrus fungigraminus. The sequence goes on along the minus strand of CM072769.1, from coordinate 46,575,846 downwards.
AATTTGTCTCCTATTGTCTTAACTCTGTCTCTTACTATAATTTTGACGAAAAGTGCTATGGATTGTGAGAGCATTTCTCATATGTCAATGTTATGATGTAATCTATATAGAACTTTGGACTGTAATTTGACTTTTAATAAATAAACCTATATCATTGATATGTTCAAACTTTTTTGAAACTTTCAGCTTGTGAATTAGCTAGTTAAACTATATAAGACGCATCGGTTTTAGAAGGCAACAGATAGAGGCCATTATATTAATTTGCAACAAACTGAGTTTTCAATCATCCAGAGATGCACATCTAGACATCTAGTGATATAGACTGATAGACATTACAAATTGAACAAACTTGATTGTTGCTGCACCTAGGCGATCTACCAAAGTTTCTTGCTGCGTTTAAATCAAGAATATTACAACACAGAAAAATCAACTAAAAACATAAATCTCTTGCACACGTCACCCAAATTACGAGCCCGAAACAGCATCAGGTCAAACAAGGATGGCTGCCGGCCGGCCAAGAAGAAGCCGAGTCGTGTACACGTCTGCCTGCCGTTCGAATTCCAGTGTGCAGGGGGCATGGATGGCTCTCCGACAACGGCGGCGGCGACGGGCAAGAAACCTAGCGTTGGGGGAGAGAAGAGGGGAAGACGATGGGTTACCGGGGAGAAGGAGGCAGTCGTCGTCACAGTGCTGGCCGTCGGGGATAGGTCGCGCCGCCACGCCGCCACCTCGCGCCGCCGCGGCTTCGCCTTGCGCGCCACCAGCCTTGCCTCCGCGTGTGTGTTTTGCGTCGGGAGAGAGAGCCGTCGAGGGGAGGGACTTCAATCCGGACCTCAGGAGGTGGGATCCGTTCTGGGCCTCGAATAGAAGGGGGAAATCCGAACCAGTTCCATTTCCATTCCGGACCAGGCCTAACCGAATAGCAAATCCGGTGCAAGCCTGGAATGGAAATGGGCCACTCCAATTCGGCTAGATTGGGCCTCGTTCCAGGCCGAACCGGTGAAACCGAACGAGGCCTAATCAGGTTCCAATTCCCAATGCATAATCCCTTCGCCCATTCAACTGCTTGGTACCATTTGCATGTGTTGGAATCTGATGCTATTTTCAAATTGTTGCAAGAGAAGTTGACGTTGTCGTCATCGTATTAACATGAGAATTTGGTGATTCTTTATGTGGACACCACGAGTACATCTACACCAGTTGATGATGACACCACGAGTACATCTACACCAGCAGCACCTCAGGCGCCTCCAGATGATCCACCACTTCAGGCGCCACCAGTTGGGCCAATTACTCGGGCCCGTGCGAGAGAATTAAACTACGTCATGCTGTTGAAGAACAAAGACCCAGAAGCATAGAGGAAGGCCTAAGAGGGGTCCAGGGTGGGGCGCCTAGGGTTGGCCGCCCCCCTCTCCTACCGCGCCCCCCCTCTCCTCCCTCCGGTTGTTTGGGGTTGTGTCCCCTTATTTAGTCAGAGTCCCTTTTGTTTACTCGAGTTTTGTTTTACATCTAGCTTTAGCTACACCAGAACAGGCACAAATACGTGATGTCCTCTGTGATTCAGAACTCCACCTTCGAGTGATATTAAGATTGCTCGCCTCAGATTCTTGTTCGTTCTTTGATTGCGTACAGGAATCGATCTTCGTGATCAGACTGATCTTGCGCCGGCAAGGTTGGTAACCATCAGGAGTTGGTTCAGCGATTGCATTAGCGCTTTGAGTCTCGCTCGTCGTAGTCGGATCGTGAGGGTCGCCTCTCACCAGATCGAAGTTATCTCCACTCACCGAAAGATCGGTACTCCGCCTCTATCAAGTGGTATCAGCTTTCCAGGTTGATCGGTGAGTTTATCGAGTGTTTTTCTTCCCTATAGTCCACAAAAACCAAACAAAAAATTTGTTCTAGGTTAGAACCTTGTCCCAGCAACCCTTTTAGCCTCGTACCTTCATTCAATAACTTGCTTTGTTGAGTTTGTGTGCTTTACACTTCAATTGTTGCTGGTTACTTGTGATTCTATCCTTTGTTTTTTGTTCTCTAACCCTAGCTTTGCCGCCACCGCACTCACCATCACACCGCACCCTTTCCCCCTGGTTCGCTCCTGTGGTAGCGCCGCCGCACTCACCATCACACCGCACCCATCTCCCCTCGTGCCGTGGTAGCGCCGCGCCCGCCCATCGCATTCGCCCCCTCCCTATCCTGTGAGTTTGAAAAGAAAAAAAGGAAAAAAAGAAAGCAATCAAAAAAGGAAAGAAAAAAAGCAATAAAAAAAGAGAAAGTCCAAACAGAAAGGAAGACAGACACCGACCCACGCGTGTTGTGCCCCCTGGGTCGCGGCCATCCTGGGCGACGCCGAGGCCACCTGCCCAGGTCATGTTCCGAGCCCCTCCCCCACGCACCCCCCTGTTCCCCACGTTGTGCCAGCTCTTCATCTATCTTTTCTTGGTGCCATATTTTTTGTTTGGCCTTACTCTAGAGAGAGAGTATCTTCTTTTTACCGGAATACCCCTGTACTTTCGGAAAAAGTGTGTGTCTCAACTTGCTGTTTGAGATCCTTTGTGTTCATATTATCAGTTTTGAGGACTCCTGAAAAAAAGAGAAGAAAAAAACAGCAATCTGTTGCTCCCTTTCCACCTTTGCCACCTTCCTTGCTTCTGTCTTTTCGTTTTCACTTGTTGCCAGCAGCGTTTGATCATGTTTAGCACTCTTATTCAACTTTGCATTATTGTTTGATTGTGCTAATCCTTCATTTGAGTGCAGCTTTCCCAGAACTCCACATATTTCTACGACGAGCAGATTTTGTTTCTCCAAGCAATCGCTCCTCCAATCTTTCGTGAGTTCCACCGGTTGGTTGCAGGTCGCCCCTGTGTGTGTGGTAAGAATGGATAAGAATTTGATAACAGCACTAGTGTGAGCGCCTCGTGAGCTGTCCCACCCCTGTTTTTGTCGTCATTTTGTTTTTGTGTTTGCGCTAACCATGGCAGATGACAGCGCCGCGAGGGATGATCCGCTGCAAGACATGCGAGCACAAGTTGAAGGACTAGCCGCAGACATTCGGACCATACATGAACGGCTGGACTCAACGATCACTTCGTCGACCGACCGTTTTGATCAGCTCGACCTCACCCAGACGGCCACCAAGACCACACTCAACGCTCTCGTGGCCCGACTCGATGCAATGCACACAACGATCACTAATTTGCAGAAGGATTATGGCAGTGATTGAGCAGGACGCTGGAGACCGTCGCGGTCGTGCCCGCCGTGTGCCACGCCGCCCCGGTAATGATTCTTTTTCTAAGATTAAATTTAAAATTCCACCTTTTAATGGCAAATATGATCCTGCTGCATATCTTGATTGGGAGTTAGAGGTTGAACAGAAATTTTCATGCCATGATATTGCTGCAAATTCTCAAGTTAAAGCTGCTATTAGTGAATTTACTGATTTTTCTTTAATTTAGTGGTGTGAGTATAAAATTAAACATCCCACTACCATTCCGACCACTTGGGATGAATTGAAAACTGCTATGCGCCATAGATTTGTGCCTTCGTATTATGCTCGTGATTTGCTTAATAAGATGTAGTGTTTTCAGCAAGGTCCTCAATCTGTTGAGGACTATTACCAAGAGTTACAAAAAGGTATGATTCGTTGTGGGATATTGGAGACCAACAACGCTGCTATGGCACGTTTTCGTGGTGGCTTAAACTGCGAATTACAAGACATACTTGATTATAAGGAATATCATGATATGATTCAATTATTTGAATTTGCTTGCAAAACTGAATGTGAAGTGCAGGGACGACGCTCGAAGACATATTCTAACCCTTTTGCAGGAAGAAGCTCGACATCCACACCAGCACCTGTCTCCCCCGCGCCATCCACGTCCACCACTACACCGCGTGAGAAGGCAGCCAAACTGGCAGGCATGCCCCACCCACAGGCGCTGACCCACCCACAGGCGCCACCCCTTCTCCAGGTTGTACACAGGATATTCAGTGTTATCGATGCAGAGGATTTGGCCATGTGTTTTGAGACTGCCCGAACAAGCGCACTTTGCTCATTCGTGATGATGGTGAGTACTCTTCCGCTAGTGATTCTGAAGAAATTGAACATGCATTGCTTGCCACTGACCATGCAGCTAAGGCGGAGGTACATGTCACCCCGGGCGACTCCGATAGGTATGAAAGTCTTGTTGCACAGCGTGTTCTTAGTGCACAGGTCGCCCCGCCCGAGAAGAATCAGCGACACACTTTGTTCCATACAAAGGGAGTTGTGCAGGAGTGGTCGATTCGCATCATCATCGACAGCGGCAACTGCAATAATCTGGCGAGTGCCATGCTGGTAGAAAAATTGTCGTTACCCACTCGTAAGCATCCGAACCCATATTATATTCAATGGCTTAATGATGGTGGTAAAATAAAAATCTCTCGTTCCGTGTGTGTTCCTTTCTCCATGGGTGTCTATTCTGATTTTGTCGATTGTGGTGTTGTTCCCATGGAAGCATGCTCTTTATTACTTGGTCGACCTTGGCAATATGATATTGGTAGCTTACAGCATGGTCGTTCAAATCATTATTCATTAATGTTTAAGGGTCAGAAAATAATCATACATCCGATGACACCTGAACAAATTGTTAAAGATGATCTTGCTCGAGTTGCTAAAACTGCTAAACAACTTGATCTGTCGCCATCTGTTACTACTGAAATCAAGTTGAATGCTCCTGTTTTACTTGCTACACATGCTGATTTTGCTGATCTACGCGTTGCTCATTTGCCATGCTTTGACTTGTATACTCTAGTGTGCTCGTTTCACTTGATGATGCGCCATCTTTGGATATTTCCCCTGCGGTCGCTAACATTTTGCAGGAGTACGCTGATGTGTTTCCCAAAGACTTGCCACCGGGTCTTCCACCGCTTCGTGGCATTGAGCACGAGATTGACCTCATTCCAGGTGCACAACTTCTAAACCGCACACCGTACCGTACCAATCCGGATGAGACGAAGGAGATTCAGCACCAGGTGCAGGAATTGCTTGATAAGGGTTACATTCGTGAGTCTCTTAGCCCTTGCTCAGTTCCTGTGTTACTTGTTCCAAAGAAAGATGGGTCATGGCGTATGTGTGTAGATTGTCGTGCAATTAATAACATCACCATTCGTTATCAATACCCTATACCACGCCTTGATGATATGCATGATGAGCTTAGTGGTGCCATTATTTTCACTAAAATTGATTTGCGTAGTGGCTACCATCAGATTCAAATGAAATTGGGTGATGAATGGAAAACGGCTTTTAAAACAAAATTTGGTTTATATGAATGGTTGGTTATGCCATTTGGATTGACTAATGCTCCCAGCACTTTTATGCGATTGATGAATGAAGTTCTGAGCCTTTCATAGGATTGTTTGTGGTTGTATATTTTGATGATATCCTTATTTATAGCAAATCTATGGAAGAACATTTGGTACATTTGAGTGCTATTTTTGACACGTTTTGTGCTGCCCACTTATTTGCTAACATGAAAAAATGCATATTTTGCACACAACGTGTGTTGACGGTCTAAAAACGCGTCAAGATTCACCGTCCCTCACGGATCATCGTAGTACTTTTTCCCTCGGAGTATGACCAAGGTTATCGAACTGTGGATCGGAAGCAAACCGCTAAGGTTCTCTATCTTATCTAGCCAAACTAACCTAACATTAAGCGTTGATTGCATATGAGATAAACCTAATAGATATATGAGTGAAGTGTAAAGGTTGATCACATCCATAACATAGGCAACATAAAGGAACAAGCAAGGATAACTAAGGCCTGCATCTTCTAGTTGTAGTTCTGGCCGTAAGAGCAACTGCAACATGCATCTCATCTAGAAGCCATCTTTAAACTACTACCCTCCGGTCAAACCCTCTAAGGCACCCATCGTACACGTGATCGACATCCTGTCACGATGCCCCATTTCTTGTATAGGTAAACCTAAGAGCATGCTCACGGGGAGCGTGTCATATTCCTTGGTGGATCCGGTATGAACAGTAGATTGAAATAAAGCAAACCCAAGAAAGCACAAGATCATAGAAGGAGGAATCGAGTCGCTAAAGATCGGATAACAATAAGTACTTTACTCACATAGTAGATGTGTTTAGGTCATCACCACCAAATACATACCGTTGATGACCTCAACTAGCTCCGGAACTCCACCATGGCACAACCACGCAGGGCGGCCATGGCGGCTAGGGTCAGCCTAGGCCATCTCCTAGACAACTTCGAGGACTCACAGAGTTCTGGTGGATGGATGAGGTGGCCGTCGGAGGCAGGGGATATAAATGAGCCGAGGAGCATGTAGGTCAAAGGGCGTCGCGAACCAGCATGAAAAAGGGTCAGGCCGGTCGGCATGGGCCGGCCGGCCTAGGGTCTTTTCGGCCCAGTTCGGGCCCATCTTCCTCCACGACGCTTCTTGCACTTTCTTGAATATTTGCCGAACTCCATGTGGGTCCTTGATGTCATTTTCCCCACAGTTTGGATAAGGGTACTTGGCGTACGAACTCCTGCATCTTCTGTTTAGGTCCTCGGAGTTTCACGGCTTCATGCTTTGGTCCTTGGGTCATTTGGAGTCATGTTCACTTCGTGTCTTGGCTTGTGCCGGGCTTCGTGATCTTCTCATAAGGTGCTCGATGAACTTTTCCTGGAAGTCCTCATTTAGGTACTTAATTCCTGCGTAAACAACATACTCCAAAAACCACATGTAAGTGTGAACTTGTTACATCATTAGTATGCCTAGTGGCAGGTTAGTTATAATTCAAATGTCAAACCAAAGTGTAACAAGTGCTCTTGGTTGAAGGAAATCGACCGTCAACATACCCCCATGCTTAAACCTTGCTCATCCTCGAGTAAGCCTTTAATGGATGTCAGTATTTCCTATCAAAGTTCATACCCTGCACTTGATTACACATGAGAAAATATAATGCTCTCCAAGTTTACATTGTTAAGTTCCATAATGTAGCTAGCTTTCATCTCTATGGAGGGTAGATATCATTTAAGTTCTTTCCACAAGTAATTGATCATGCCCTCAAATTTTGAAAATAAAGAGCAGGATGAAGAAATATTACTTTACCAAGATCAATAAACCTCCTTGCATCTTGCTCATGAACTCTCATCTCATCTTGCCTCTCAAGCCTATTTGTTCTACTCCTTTCCTCTCTCAAATATTTGGTGGAAGGCTTTATATGGAGCTATGGGAAAGTTTAGTCATATCAAGATATCATAGTTGAGATATTATCAAAACAAGACAAGCTTCTCATGGACTTACCGAGACATGTCAAAAAGGTCATTGGAAAAATAATGTTACAAGGAGGGGGGAGAGAAAAATACACACACTTTGAGATAGGTGGACATGTGCAAATGGCAAAGAGTGATCCCGAGGCACAAACGAAGTCCTCGTTATCGGATTGCACATGGTTGGAAAGATGAGTATGGGTCTTGATCTTGAAATCCTCTTGAAAACTCAAAAAGCACTAAACATAGATAGAGAACCGGGGAGCTTATTTATTATATATATTTCTTTATTTCTTTTTTTTCTTATCATACTTTTTCCTCTTTATCATCATTTTTTTCTTTTTTTCATCATACTTTTTTTTTATTACTCCCCTTGAACTCTAGACTATACTAGCACTTCCTTGGCAACCCCCCATGCTTAGACGTTTGCTCGTCCTCGGGCAAAAGAGGTGATAAATATGCCAAGGTAGAAATTTAAGCTCTCATATTTTCTTAGAGAGAGATACTCAAAAATCTTCTAGGGATCCTTTTGGAAGTCTCCCAAAGTCTTGCTCACTTGACGGCACCTTCCTTGTAATCTTTCTCGAAATATTCATCCATACTCATATATTGGGTTGTGGTCAAGGAGGTGAACACAAAAAAGATGTATTTGGGTTTGTGGGTGGATATCCGGTGAGGTTTGCTCAGATAGAAAAGGCTAGCATAAAGATAGATACGCAAAAATGGAATGACCAGCTTCTTAGTCTCGAGCCAGAGAAATCAAACCTTGAATCAATGCACCCAAAAATAAATCTTTTAAACTAAGGTTTTTTTGCACTCAATTGAATATAAGACTTTGGATAGGTAGAGCAAAATACAGGTGGTATTAAAGACAAGGTTAGCATATCTTTTAAGAACAAAAATAAATGATCTTCGATTCATTCAAAAATGAGAGCAACAAAAAATACCATGGGTCTCAAGTTATCATAACCTCCACAAAAGATTAGGCTAGCATTGATTTAAATTTCAAATCATGTTAAAGAGAGCACTAGCTTAATCATATATAAACCAAGCACAAGAATGATCAAAGTGGCAACGATCATCATATATCCACAGGCAAGAGCATACAAGATATCATCATGGTGAGCACAAGGTAGCGGTGATTATTATTGAAAACAAAAACAAACCTAGGTTGTACTCCTAATAGCCATGTTATTCTATAGAGAGATATACAAAGGTTGCATCTAAGGTTGTGGAAAGCATATACATGAACAGACATATAGAAAGACAAGGACAAAAAGAGGGTTGAGGAATTGTTACCGTCCTTTGATGGTTGAAGTGTAGCGCGGCCTCCCCCATGCTTAAGCATTGTGCTTAACATGGAAGAAGAAAATTAGCATCCTATGACAACTGTGATCCTTGTACTCCATGCGGTCTTGTTATGTCCACCAAGTCCTCCCCATGCTTAGCATGTTTCTAGGCATGGAAGATGATGAACCATCTTGTAATTCTTGAAGTCCTACCGCCATATGTGGAGATCATCATCATACTCTTCATCTTTGTTGCCTTGATTGTCCTCCAACGTCCACTCTTCGTCATAAGCCTTGGTCCCAATCGTTTCTCAACTCGTCTTTACCTCCTTCCATGTTGTCCTTTATCACTGCTTTCAACTTCCACGAATTTTTCTTCAATTTCCAGAACAGAATATGTACAGAACTATTTCTCCATTGCGAAGTGCTTGAAATTATCTTTCCAACGAGTGGTCATTCACCCTAATCGGACTCCGGACAAGAGAGTTACACACTTTTTACTCCGTCAATGCAAACTGTTCTGGGTTGATTTCAGAATGTCTGACGCCTAAAGATTTGGTTGTAACTCCTTGCACGAGTCTCCTAAAATATTGAATCTTGATGCATTGGAAAGAAGACTTAGTGGAGCTCTTGAATATCCAAATTTCCTCTTTTGTACATCTCTAAACATGTGCTAAATTTTGATGAGGACAGCGGTGTTTCTTTCGGGATTTTGGAGGTGTTGACGATCTTATTTTCATCTTTTATTACTAACTCATGGGAGTGATTTTTCATGCCTGCAAAACAACTCTAAAGCACAAAGTACCCCCGAGGTGACGGTCGGGAATACTCATTCTATGCTAACAAACCAAAGACGTCCCCTAAGATCTTAACTTGTGGCATAGTTAATCTAGTGATAGAAAAGTTAAGAACCTAAAGGGTGTACGTGTGTGCAAGCATGAATAATGCAATGAGTTAGAAGCATGAAAGGCTGAGAATAAACTTTAAAGAGATTACACAAAGTTTTAAACACCATGTTTACAACTATGTTGCCAAAAATCCTCGGATCAAACACCATGTTAAAGCCAAAGAATTCAAGCGCTCCAAAAAGTTTTAGAAAACCAAACATGCTTAACATAACAAAAGTGGTCATCAAAGAAATGCAAAATGCAAAGGGTTAGTGAAAACAAATGTTGGTAGGGTTTGAAAAAGACTTTCGATGTGGTCTACAAAAAGCAAAGGACAAAACTTGATCTCACACTTCATATGAAGTAAGCATTATCAACAAGGAAATCACACATTGAAAAGAACCAATCAACCAAACTAACAAGGTTTAAGGGTAGGTTATGGGTATCCTATATTTTGGCTCAAACAAGAATTTTGAAGAGAGAGAGTTAATTATAGAAATTCTATCTAAGGTGGTGCTAAGAGTCTTCTTATGAAAAACAAACCTATGGTTTTAGGAGAGCTAAAGGTGTGAAAGATTTTCTCATAGGAGGGCTAGTCAAAGTTTTTAGTTAGAACAAGGTGTAGAGGTGGGCTTGGACAACAGAATGGCGCAAGCCAATCAACACAAGTCAACCCTACCCTTGTTGGCTATGGGTTTTGGTGGGGGCTATAGGAAGGCTTAGGTAGGTTGGACAAAAAGTTAGATCAAAACAAAACATGCAATGCAATGCAATGTGGATGAACAAAATGACATGATATGGTGGTGATCTAAAAGTTAGCCTAAATTAACTAGCCACAAGTTTAAAATCATGGGGTCATACCAAACTTCATATTTCTCTATAAAACGACACAAAAGAAAAAGACTCTCTAAACACTAATAGGCACACAAAAGGGTCTACAAGTTTTCGAAGATCAAGAACAAAGTGCTCTCTCAATAAAAATTAGATCATACAACATGATGTTGTGACATTTATTAGAGCAATGGTACAATGTTACTTGATGGTTCGATTTAAGAGCACAATGTAGATGGTCATATTATTTATATATACATAAACAAAAGAAAACGGGTTGCCTCCCGCAAAGCGCTTCATTTAAAGTCATAGAGCTTGACTTTCTTACGTACCTCCTTGTGGTCGCGAAGCCATGGTCCTTCATATAAGATTTGAAGATGTCCATGCAGATTTGATGCACTCTCCATGCTTGACATGATCATTCACGCTCAATGGAAGACTTGCCCGATCATCTCTTGCATCATCATCCACTCTTTCTCCTTTGCTCTTCGTCACTGCTTCTCTTTTCATGAATTTTCCTCTCTGTCCAGATCAGACCATGTAGCAAATAACTTCTCCAATGTGTGGCGCATGAAATTTTCTTTCCACCAAGTGTTTATTCACCCCCAACGGGCTCCGAACTAGTGAGTTATGCCCGTTTTACTCCAACACTGCAATCTGTCTAAATCTGATTTCAGATTGTGCAGCGCCTAAGGTTTTGGTAATATCTCCTTGTACGGGTCTTCAAATTTGTCGATCTTGGAGGCGTTGGAATCAGTACTTGATGGAGCTTCTGATTTTCAACTTTTGCCTTCTTCTACATATCTGGTCAGGTGCTCAAAATTGATGAAAACAACAACGTCCGTACTCGAGATTCGGGGAAGGCGATGCACGAGCTTACAATTCCTTTGGGGAATGGCTTCTCTCCTCTTTATTAAGGTTTAATGACCTGCATGGTTAGTGAAACTCAGGTGTTCTCCCAACAAACGGTCTTTTAAGGTCACGAGCTTGACCAAGCACGAAGCAAGTCCAAGATTTACAAGACATAATGCAAAAAAATGCATACATAACCACAATTTAAATTGGATGAACAAAATGTGATTAAAGGTAGCATAAATTTCTTGCTCAGCACTAAAGCTCTCATTAGGCATGGGTTCATTAGGCAAGTAATTAACAAAGTTTATGCACAACATAGTCTCTTTATCATTCTCAAGAAATTCTAGCCTATCATGATCATCAAAGGTGTAAGGCATAGAATCAAAACATACTATTGGATATGAACATGAAAATATCAAAGGAATATTATCATAACCAAAAGTATATTAAGAGGTTAATGTGTACCTTAGCCTTTGAGTTTTTCATCATGAATGGTCCTCCGGAGTTGAGAACGAACAATCCTTGATGATCGGAGGTGGCTCGCGTAGACTTTTTCTCTCCCTTCGTGCCACATGTCATCAAGGTTGCTTTGTGTAGGATCACTCCTCTTCTTCATTTGCGGGGATTCACACATGTCTTAAATGTCTTCATGTAGCTCCATGATCCTTCGTGTGAGAGCACAAAGTACCCGCGCCATTGGATGTCGTCTTATGTGTGGAATCCATTGTGGTTTGCTCCAGACAACTCCTTGCGTCGAAGGTTGTCAACTTGTGTCTTCATTTGCCAATGCTCCAGGGGTCTTTGTTTTGTTCCAAGCCTCTAAATTTCTTCATGTGTGGTCTAATGGAAGCATTCCCCAAGCTCCTCTTCGTTGTTGTCGTCCTCATCTTTACCATCTTGTTCTCAACGTGTTGCTGCTGCCTCTTCTTCATGGATTTTCCCCTGTATACATAACAGAACATATACCAAAATACTGCTCTATTGAAAAATTTATAAAATTACCTTTCCAACGGGTACTCATTCATCTTAATCGGAGTCCATATGAGAGAGTTATGGCTGTTTCACTTCAGTTTTGCTTGCTGTCCAGAAATTTTCAGGACGTGCAACCATCGGTGATTCGGCCATATCCGCTTGTAGGAACCTCCGATCGACTTGATTCTTGACTTGTTGGAAGCGTAACTTCATGGGGCTTCTAAATATCGAAAGATATTCTGTTGTTCTTCCCATGAGGCTGTGCAAAACTTGATGCGAATAGAGACTTCGAAGATGTTGATGAACTTGATCTTGTGGTCTTGGGGGCATCGCGATTACTTCCAAAACCTATTGCTTGATCAAACAAATCTCCACAAAACATTAGTCTTAAAAATTTAATTGACACGTTGACTTACCTTGTTCACGTGCTCTTGTGTAGGGTGTGGGCTAGATAGCGGATGATGGGCCACTAACAAAAGTTAGCACCTACCACTAAAGAGTGAATCTTGATGTCTGTCAGATGGTGAGATCTAGACAGCCCACGGGGGTGTTAATCCCTGTGGTTTAGTTGTTCGGCGAGGTGGAATCTAAGGCTAAGAACTCGAAGGTTGTGCACGAGCACACGGAACACAGAGAACACGGCGAGTTTATACTGGTTCGGGCCTCCGGAGAGTAAAACCCTACGTCCAGTTGTCGGTGTAGATTGCTTGAGGATTGTGTATTGATACAAGGGTCACCTCGTCTGCCTTATATTGGCCAGCGGATGAGGTTGGTTCCCAGACTCCTGGTCGGTTACGACCAGGGGACCTAAGTCTAGATTACAACACTTGCCATTATCCGTCGATCTGCTTTGGTCGAAGTCCACCGATGTCTTGCCTTGTACGCCAAGTCTTGAGGTCGTGTTGAATTAGGTCATCGGGGGAATCTTCTGGAAGGTCTTCAGGAGGTCGTGTGGGCTACCAACTAGGTCGATTAGGCCCACTAACAGGTCGGCGAGTCTTCTGGTAGGCCGGACCTACTTGTCAGGGACGGCCGTGAGCCTGGTTGGTGGGGACCCAGGGGTACCCATGTCTCACAAGCCCCCGAGTGAGGTGTAGGCGCAACGACCTTAGAAAGGTCATGACGAAGTCGTAGAGCTATCGACAGGTCGAATAGCATGCATGTCGGTCCAAAAAAGGAAAAGAACAAATCAGCTTAGCAGCCAACCTGTCTGAAATCTTTGCCGAACGAAGGAAGGTCGAGTGACGACCTATAGGAAGTAGGCTTCCGATAGATCGAAACGACAAAGAAAAAATTCAGAGGGCATCATAGATGCACTCATAGAGTAGTATCCGAGCATCGTGGTGGGCAGGATGGCCGGTATGATGATCCAAAAAAGAGAAAGTAGGTTGAGTAGCGACGTGATGAGAAACAGGTTTCCCAACAGGTCGGTACGACGAAGAAAACAAGGGGGCGTCGAAGACGCTCTCGTAGAGTAGTCCCCGAGCATTGAAGCAGGCAGCATGGCTGGTTTGATGCTCAAAAAAGTGAAGAAAATTGAGTCATGGTCTTGATCAAACGAAGTGTAGAGGCACCCAGATCTCCAAGCATAGCTGCAAGGAGTCTGGCAGGGCCGACCACGAGGAGGCCTTGCAGGCGTGCCAACCTCAAAAAGGCCTCAAATCAACTATGCCCAGTATCCGAGGATACCCAGCAAGATCTTGAAAGACGCGTCGTCTGAAAAGGTCGTCGATTATGTCATAGTTGAAGTTGTGAAGTCCAGAATCGTTGATGATGAAGCCGTAGAAAGATGTTGGTCTTGAACGTATGGAGTGTAGAGACACCCAGATATTCTGCATAGCTGCAGAGAGTCTGGCAGAGCCACCCGAGGTATGCCGACCTCAAGAAGGTCTCAAATCAAAAGCGCCCAAGCACCCAGAAGTACTTGGCAGGGCCGTTAGGCGCGCACCCCACAGGGAGGCCTTCATTCCCGACGTAAAATCCTGGGTGTACAGAGCAGACTGGCAGGGTTACAAGAGCACACCGACCTCGGAAGGTCACGCATGCAGGGCGCCCAACTAGGTTGGCAGAGCCGTAGACGTACCGAGGTATTACAAGACCTAGGTATCAAGGCACGCCGACCTCAAGGAGGCCATTTTGGTGCCCAAACGACCAACATAGCTGCTAGCCATCCGGCAGAGCCATGGCACTAAGGTATTGACAATCCTCAGCAATAGGCACACCGACCACGGGGGCCCGACGAAAATCGTAGATCTCCATGCTTCTTTTGATCTCTAGGCGCCCAGAAGGATCTGGCAGAGCAGCGAGGCACGCCTACCCCGGAAGGTCTTCAATCGAACCTATGACCATTCTGCTCAGGAAACAGAAATATAGGCTGATTGGAGTAGGTCTGTTTACGTGCAGAGCCATAGCGGGTGCACCAGGACGCAGAGCCTAGCGGGTGCAAATAAAAGATATCAGGTCGTAGAGGAGGGTCGTGGAGTCATCGTCGTATGGGGCTTAGTTAGGCGCTGGGCCCCCTGATACATGGTCAGGTTTTGACGTGTTCCGTAGACTACAGGGTCACGGGTTAACAGTGGTCGGGGATTCTCTTGCCACCCAGAAAACGACAAACTGCCCACGAATCGAGGGGGGTACTGTAGCCATGTGACTTCTGCGGTGGGCTCAGGCATCATTGATGCACTAGCGACAAAAGACGTCGCGAGACAGGGGTAAAGTCATCGCCTTTAATCGTGCGCATGTCTGCAGGCCCTCTGGACCACATGGCGACAGTGTCATCACTCAGCCACCTACCCGAGGTCTGGCTTCAGCTATAAATAGCGCCGTGAGACTGAAGGAGGCAAGCACTGAGCATTGTTGAGCTATGAAGCCGCAGGATAGTTTTGAGGCCATGCCATGGGCATGTGTCCGTCCACCAGATTGTAGGATGTCATGTTTGTAGAAGCTTGGAGCTAGAAGAACTCTTGCGAAATGTAGGCAGCACCCCCACTCTTTGTACCGTGCCTTTGCGTGGTACCAGGTAGAGTTTGGAGGTGATGCTGTAGAGGCCCGAGGTGAAGCTGTAAGTCCTCGACGACCGTGTGGTGCTCGTTGAGGGTCTGCAGTTCGCGCCGAAGAGCAAGCTCGTATCTGCATTCCATAGTCAGGCATAAAGTGTGCCCAACTACGTGCAGCGTTGTGCAGTTGTTCATCGCAAGGCCACCATCGAGGTCCTGAGGCTAGAAGAATTCTTGCGACGTACTCTACTGTATCGGAGTACGCCTCAAGGATTGCTCCAGGTAGATCAGGTCTTCGAGTACGTTTATATTTTTGTGTCGGGTTCTAGATCCAATGAGGTCGCAGGCGACTTGTGTACCTTCGGAGGACCCGTGTAATGTTCGCTCTCTTCTGTCATGTGCTTGGTCGTTTTGACAAAATGATTTGTCAAAAGACCTAAATTGATATGAGTTGGGGGCTTATCGACCTTGTGAGGATCGAAATATTGTCATCGGGATGACCTGGTGACGTTACTGTGACTGACGACCTAAACTCGGAGCTTAGGTCATTGCTCATTCTCTTGGCGAAAAATCCGGCGTGATCTTCTCGCGAAATTATCGGAACAGAGCCGTTGCGGTGAGTACCGTACGGCGGAAGGAGCCGCAACGGGCGGACCCGGTGGACCCCCCTATAAATAGAATATCAAGGGTCGGGGTTGACCACACTCATCTTCTTCCTCCTCCCGTCGCTATCACCGCCACCGCGCCGTAGCCGCTGTAGCCTTGCGCTCGCTTTCTTTGCGCGCGCGTCCATCCCAGCGCCGGCTCCGGCCATCCGCGTGCTAGCCCCGCCGCCCGTGCCGTTCATTCCTGCGCATGCGCATCAAGACCTTGTGTACTTTCAAACCCAGATCCAAACCTAGCACAGAAATGGCGGCAGAAGCTCTCCCGATCCCGGACCCACGCATTGTGTGGGTGCAGTCGACGATGACGGAGGCCAAGATCCAATCCTTGGTGGACCGTGGGCTGCTGAGGCCGAAGGAGGAGGTGGAGTGGAAGGCAGCGGTGGGAGAGGAGTTCCCGACCGAGGACATGAAGGAGCAGGTCGTCTTCACGTCGTACTTTGAACGTGGCTTCAACCTCCCCGCAGGTGACTTCTTCCGGGGTCTTCTCTACTACTACAAGCTAGAGCTGGTACATCTCGTTCCCAACTCCATCACCGTAGTATAGACCTTCATCCACTTCTGTGAGGCATATCTGGGGATATCGCCTCACTTTCTCCTTTGGAGGCACCTGTTCTGTGTGAAGAGTACTGGCAAGAGGTCTGGGCCAGTGGGGGCTGTAATGTTCTGCTTGAGGTCGGGCCTCAAGTCAGAGTGGATAGACAGCGATCTCCCCGACAACACTGCTGGGTGGAGATCGGAGTGGTTCTACATCGCCGACCAGCTGCCGGCCCTTCCGCGTCATTCTGGCCACAAGCCCGTGAAGATTTCTGAATGGGACTTGGGGCTGTCTTCTCGTGAAGCTGATGACATCAAGGAGGTCTTGGAGCTGGTCCAGGACCTGAAGAACCGGGGTGTGACAGGGGGTTCGGTCGCCAGGTCGTTTTGCCGGCGGCTGATTCAGCCGATCAAGGATCGGGTCCACCCCGCGTATGAATACTGGGGGCAGTCAGACCCCACTCGTGAGGTGAACCGCAAGGTCTCCAAGGAGGAGATGGCAGCCAGGGTGTCCCAGATCTACTCTGGGAAGGTGAAGATCAAGAAGTGCCCCAAGGCACATTCGCTGAAGAGGCCGGCTGACCCGGTAAGTCCTGGGACTATTTTAGGTCGTTTTACTCCGTTTGTAGATTTACGTCGTTTAACCCTTTTGGTCGTTTGTTGTTGCAGGATCGTGAACGTCAGTTTTGGTGCCCTGCACCTCTTCACGAAGCCGAGCAGCACCGGCGGAAGCTGAGGTCGGACAAGTACCAATCTCCGGCAGCCCGGCTGCTGGAGTATTACGAGTCTGACTCGTCGGTGGAGGCCGATGAGGACACCGACACTGAGGTCGGTGGTGACGCCGGGGCCGGCGTGGAGGCGGGTAGTGCCGCGAAGCCCAGGCGCAAGACCAGGGCGGCGGTAGCGAAGCAGTCAGTCTCGACGGCTGCTGTTAAGGTCAGTGTGGTAAAGGCCGCGGAGAAGAAGAAGAGGAAGAGGAAGACAAGTCCTCCGCCGGCGGTTGAGACGCCGGTGATTCCTATGCCTCCGTCCAGGGAGGTCAAATCTGATGAAGAAGAAGATGAAGCCACCGAGGAGCCACCGGTCGTAGAAGAACGATCGGTGAGGAGGTCGTTGAGCCCCGCAGCCAAGAGGCAGCGGGAGTTGGCGCAGAAGACGACGGAGGATGCCCTCCGTCAAGGATTGGAGGCGCAGCGAGCTATCGCTGCTACACAGGCAAAGATGCCTGTTTTGAATAGGCTGCGGATTTTTAGGCCGAAGCCTCATGTCCCGACCATCACGAGGTAAGGTCTTGAACACTCGATATCTCTAACTCATTGTTGCCGTGTTTTTTATGCTTGTTTGTGTGTGGTGGACTATGTAGGTCGGTTGCGGAGCCTCAGCGCGGCCTGGGCACTCAGGCCTCGCCTTCCCGCACGAGGTCGCCCGACCCTAAGGTCGTGGCGCAGTCATTGGTTGATGATGCAAGAACGGCGACCCCGCCACCGGCTGCTGATGAAAAGGGGGTGACTCCGCCGCCGGCTACAGACTCAAGGACAGCGACTCCGCCGCCTGCAGATGATGCGGGAGCAGGAGGTGCCGTGGGGGACGTCGGAACGTCGGCTTCTCCGCGGGTCATTGACGTGGATCCCATCAGCGCGAGGCCTGGTGGGGTGGAGGAAGACCTGGTGAAGGATCAGGCCCAGATTGACCAAGCGCCGAAAGGTCCGGGGACGTCTGGCGCACAGGTACCTGATTCTTCTCCGTCGAGCCCGAGGTTGCCACGACGAGAGATTGACTGGAATAATACCCCTTGGCAGGAGGACATTTTTGACGACAATGAAGACATGCAGGCCGTGCGGACCGGCATTATAACCATCAACGTTGCATTGACGGTGAATTTACCTCTGATGTTTTTTTTCTGACGACGTGTTGTTGAGTTGTTACTGACGAGCTGTTGTGTTATACCAGGCGCTAGCAGATCGTGCGAAGAGCCGGGTCGACCTGCTGAATAACGCTGAGGCGACACAGCGGCGGGTTACTGAACTTGAGCAAGAGCTCAAATAGGTCCGCGAGGTGGCGGCCGTAGAGAAGAAGAAGCTTGAGGACGAGCTCGCTGAGGAAAAGCGCAGGACCCAGGAGGCTAATGCGCAGTTCAATGCTGTGAGCATAGGTAAGGTCGAGACTTTATGTTGTTAATCCTCTTGTAGAGCTAAGGTCTTTGTGTTGAGTATCAATTTTGTTGGATATTTTGCAGACTTCTGCAAGCGTGAGGAGGACCTCAACAACAATCTAAAGAACACCAAGGAAAAGGTCCGGTCCTTGGAGGTGACGCTTCGTGAGGTCGAGGCTGGGGGCCAAGAGCTCAAGCGGGCGATGAAAGAAGCTGCTGACAGTGAGTATGCCGTATCTCAAAAGCTGGCTTATGAGAAACGAGCTTGGCAAGACCTTGAGGTCAATCTTGAGGTGGCTTTCAAGTCATTGCAGAATGACCAAGTAACCATTGCAGGATATGAGGTGGAGCTGAACGACCTGAAGGGCGCCGCCAATTACACTATGGACTGCATAGTGGTGCCGGTTGAAGGGGGGAGGCCAAGTCTGTTGTTGATCGTCTCATAGAGACCCCTGACAGACTCACGTTGCTGAAGGCGGCGAGCTTGGCGGCAGCTACTGATGCGCTGGTGAGGGTGAAGTCGCACTACCCCGATGTTGACATGGCCAAGGTCAGGGGGGGTGCTGATGTTGAAAAAGACCTCGCAGCCCTAGAGCTGGAAGTTCAAGATGCCGCCATGGAAGTGGCGAACTCCTTCGACTATGAAGGTGATGACGGCAGGCAGTAGCCTTGGGCTGAGAGCTGTACCTCCTCCTCTTCTCTGTCGTGTAAACAATGCTTCTTGATGAATATTTTGTTATGCCTAAGTGAAGTACTTGCCTTGTGCCTGCGCGAGCTTGGTAGTCTTGTAGATGATGACGTGTTGTTTCTTGCCTCGCTAACCACTAGTCATGGAGAGGCTGGCTTACCGACCTCCATAGCTCAGCGTGGAGGCTTACGTGAGGTCAGCGCGCGAGGAGGAGTCTAGGACTCAGGTCTGGCGACCTTATCGACCAAGCATGCTCGCAGCGACAGAGGGCTTATACCCATTAGGGATGATGTCCTCAGGTCGAACGACCCTTAGGTTGGCTTTGAGCCAAGCCCCTGAGCATGTCGAGGGGGAGGAGTAGGAGAAAATTATAACCCTCAGGTTTTACGACCCATGTATTGGCTTTAGCCAAGCCCCTGAGCGTGTCGAGGGGGAGTGTTGATGACATGAGAGAGGAGAAGGTAGGGCTCGGCACACAGCAGATGACTGCTTGAACTAATATTTATTTAATCTGAAAAAGGTAAAAAGAAATACATAGCTGTAATTCAAAATTATTCTACGGGTAGAATCGTCGTAGATGTTCCACGTTCCAAGGGTTTGGCACTCCTTGCCCGTCACCCCATTAGAGGCGATACGTGGATGGGCTGATGACTTCAGTGATGATGAAGGGTCCTTCCCAGGGGGCAGAGAGCTTGTGCATGCCGTCGGTCTTCTGGATGCGCCTGAGGACGAGGTCGCCAACGTTGAAGGAAGTTTCCCTAACGTTGCGATCGTGATACCGATGAAGTTGTTGGTCGTGACGAGCTTGTCTCATGATGGCAGCTAGCCTCTGTTCTTCAAGGCTATCTAGGTCAACTTGACGTGTTTGCTCGGCTTCTCCTTCCTCGTAGAATTGGATGCGTGGAGCTCCAAAGGCGACGTCAGTGGGTAATATGGCTTCTGATCCGTAGACCAAAAAGAAGGGCGAAAAGCCCGTGGCGGAGCTGACTTGGGTCCTTAGACCCCAAATCACGTGTGGTAGCTCGGCTAACCACCGGGTGGCGTAGTTTGAGACATCGTCAAAGATACGATCTTTGATAGCCTGAAGGACCATGCCATTGGCACGCTCGACCTGGCCGTTGCACCGAGGGTGGGCGACCGAGGAGTAGTAGACGTCGGTGGTGTTATCCTGACAGAAATCCCAGAAGGCAGAGCCGGTAAAGGCTGTGCCCAGGTCGGTGATGATCCTGTTAGGCACACCGAAGCGGTGTGTTATGTCTTGCATGAATTTTGCTACTTCTTCCGATGTTACTTTCGCAACAGGTCGGACTTCGATGCACTTGGTAAATTTGTCGACAGCTACTAGTATAAACCTGTATCCGCCTGGGGCCGTTCGGAACGGTCTCACTGAGTCGAGGCCCCACATGGCAAAGGGCCATGATGGAGGAATTGTGCGCAGGGCCTGAGCTGGCAGGTGCTGCTGTTTGGCAAAGAATTGGCATCCTTTGCACCTCTTTACGAGGTCTTTTGCATCGGTCATGGCCGTGGGTCAGTAGAATCCAGATCGGTACGCCTTACCGACCAGGTTGGCGGATGCTGCGTGGCAGCCACATTCACCGCTGTGGATCTCAGCCAGGAGCTGTAGACCTTCTGATCGCAAGATGCACTTCATCAAGACGCCTGTGGAGGCGGCTTTTCTGTAGAGGTCGGTACCAATCACGACGTAGTTGGCACTTCGTCGTGTGATACGCTCACGTTCTGCTTTGTCTTCTGGAACGAGTTGGTCGAGTATGAAGTCTATGAAAGGCTTGCGCCAATCATCTTCTTTTTACGTCGCGGGGAGGTGCAGAGGCTTGTTCGTGTTGAGGTGAATCTGGACTGTCTGGGTCCAGTAGCTTGATTGAAGGCTTGCGTAAGTCTTGGACAAAAACGCCTGCCGGGACTAGAGCTCGTCGAGAGCCTAGTTTGGAGAGTACGTCGGCTGCTACGTTGTTGTTTCGTGGTACGTGCTAAAACTCAATCCCTTCAAAGTGGCCTTCGAGTTTGCGAATCTCAGCACAGTAGGCATCCATTGTGTCTTTGACGCAGTCCCACTCCTTGTTGACTTGCTCGATGACGACCTTGGAATCGCCAAAAGCTAGTAGTCGCTTGATGCCAAGGGACACTGCTATACGGAGTCCGTGAATCAGGGCTTCGTACGCTGCTCCATTGTTGGAGGCCTTGTAGTGTATCTGCAGGACGTACTTGAGCTGTTCCCCCTGAGGAGAGATGAGTAATACGCCTGCGCCTGCTCCTTCGAGGTTTAGGGCACCGTCGAAGTACATTATCCAGTGTTCGGGCCGCTCCTTGGGAGGGGGCATCTGGATCTCTGTCCACTCAGACACAAAGTCTGCGAGGATCTGTGACTTGATTGCTTGCCGAGGGCAAAACTCGATGTCAAACTCTCCAAGCTCAACCGACCACTTGACGATGCGGCCGTTGGCGTCATGGTTGCGGATGATTTCTCCTAGTGGAAACGACGATGGGACCGTGATCTTGTGGGCTTGGAAGTAATGACGAAGCTTTCTCGACGTAATCAGGAGTGCGTAGAGCAACTTCTGAGGCTATGAGTAACGTGTCTTAGCGTCGGCCAGGACCTCGCTCACGTAATACACAGGTCGTTGAACAGGATAGGCCTGCCCTTCGTCTTCTCGTTCAGCGACGAGAACCGTGCTGACCACATTAGTGGTGGCAGAGATGTAAAGGAGGAGTGTTTCTCCCGGAACTGGTGGTGTCATAACTGGTGGTGTCGTCAAGGATTCCTTGAGAGCTTCAAACGCCTTTTGTGCCTCGTCGTCCCACACGAACTTGTCTGCCTTCTTCAATAGCTTGAAGAAGGGTAAGCCTTTCTCGCCGAGCTTGCTGATGAAACGACCTAGAGCCGCCATTATCCCTGTAAGCTTCATGACGTCTTTCTTGCTAGATGGCTTGGCCATGTTGCGTATAGCGTCGACCTTCGCAGGGTTGGCTTCAATGCCTCGGTGCCCGACCATGAAGCCCAGGAGCAATCCGGAGGGTACACCGAAGACACACTTGGTCGGGTTGAGCTTCCATTGGAACTCCCGTAGATTGGCGAAGGTTTCGGTGAGGTCGGCGATGAGCTGATCTTCCTCGGTAGTCTTGACGACCACATCGTCTACGTAGGCTTCGACGTTCTTCCCGATCTGCGACTTCAGGCACTTCTGAATTGCCTTCTGATATGTTGCTCCAGCGTTTTTAGGCCAAAAGTCATGACCTTGTAGCAGTAGATGCCATGGGGCGTTATGAATGCTGTTTTGTCTTCGTCGTCGGGGTGCAGGGCCATCTGGTGATATCCCGAGTAGTAGTCGAGGAAGCAGAGTAGAATGCTACCAGCCATGGGAAGGGATCTTTCGGGCAGTGCTTGTTGAGATCAGTGTAATCGATACACATCCTTAATCCACCAGTCTTCTTTGGTACAAGGACCGGGTTTGCGAGCCAAACCGGGTGTTTACACTCTCTGATAAATCCTGCAGCTAAGAGCTTACAAACTTCTATTTCTATGGCCTGCTTTCTATCTTTTGCAAATCACCAGAGGCTTTGCTTGATAGGTCATGCAGTCTTGTTTACTTCAAGTGCGTGCTCAGCCAGCCTCCTGGGGACACCGGGCATGTCGGAAGGGCTCCATGCGAAGATGTCAGCGTTGTCCCTGAGGAAACTGGTGAGCGCGAGTTCCTATTTGGGGTCGAGGTTGGCCCCGATGACGACTTCCTTGGATGCGTCGGGCAGGCCGAGGCAAACCTTCTTTACAGCTGGACTTGGGTCCAAAGCTGTGCTTGTGCGCTTCTGCTCTGGCACCTCCAGAGTGGTTTGGTCGATCTTGGCTGCCTGGGCGACCATGACTGTTGCTGCAGCTTTGACCGCGGAGTCTTTGGAGAGCTCGACGGTGGCGCTCTCGCAGTTGTAGGAGACCATGATGTCCCCGAGGACGGAAAGGATTCCGTTTGGTGCCGGCATCTTCATGATGAGGTAGGTGTGATGAGGTATGGCCATGAATTTGGCCAGCATAGGTCGGCCGAGGATGGCATGGTAGGAGGAGCGGAAGTCCGCGACCTCAAATGTTAAGTACTCCGTGCGGAAGTTCTCCTTTGTGCGGAAGGTAACCGGCAAGCATACACGACCTATGGGGTATGCAGCCTTGCCGGGTACAACCCCATAAAAGGGTTCGTCGCAGGCGATCATCTTGTTGAAGTCGAAGTTCATCTTTCTGAGCGTCTCTGTGAAGATGATGTTCAGGCTGCTGCCCCCATCAATGAGGGTCTTAGGCAGGAACGCCCCGTCGACTATGGGGTTAACGACCAGCGGGTAGGTCCCGGGGTCAGGTATGTGGACCCAATGATCTTTCCTGGAGAAAGTGATTGGGAACTCCGACCAACGTAGAGGTTGTGGAGTTTCAGTGTTGACGTGCCTGATCTCCCTTGCGTTCGATCGGAGCTGCCTGTTGCTTTTGGTCGCTTGGCGACCACCGACGAAGAAGTTGATCTCTCGGTTGGCTGATTGAAATGCACCATTAGGGTTGCCCCCTTTAGGTGGTGGTGGTGGAGAGCGCTCCTTGCGGTTGTTGTCGTTGCGGTTGTGGTCGTCCTGGCGACATCGATCATCATGCCGATCATCTCGGCGGTCATTGCGCTGGTCATCACGGCGATCACCCCCTTCGGTCGTCACGCCTGTCGTTGCGGTTGTCGTCGTGACGATCGTTGCGACGGTAGTCGTCGCGTTTGTCATCGCGGCGGTAGTCGCGGCAAGAATCACGTCGATCCCTGTCGTCGTTGCGACGGTAGGGTCTGCGGTCACGGTAATCACGTCGATCAGGTCGACGGTTACGGTTGTCGAAACGCCGGTCACCGTTCTGGTCGTCATTGTTGTCGCTCTTGGCCTTCTTGGATTCAGAGGGTACCCCAAGGGCACGCTTCAGCTGCTCGCACTCCCTCATGGTGTGTTTGGCGTCGCGATGGAACTGACATTGGTCGTCCATGACCATGTTGAAGTCACCCTCGAGGAAGGTGGAAGGTCTTGGTGGATCTGCCATGTAAGCTTCGCCAGATCGCTTGCGCGACCTGTTTCCTCCATCATCGTGATCCTCTCCATTGAAGTCGTGCATCACCGCGTCTTGAGTGTCGACTAGCTTGTCGATGTAAGCCATGAGGTCAGCGATGGTGTGAGCGTCAGCTTCATGGATCTTCTCGAAGAGCTTGATGTTGGTGACTCCCTTCTTGTAGTAGGCGATGACGTCCTCGTCTTTGACACCCGCGAGGGTGTTGCGGTTCTCGAAGTAGTGGTTGGTGTACTACCGAAGAGTTTCGTCGCGTCTCATCCGCACTCTGGCGAGGTGATGAGTGTTACCAGGTCGGTTGTAGGTCGCCTGGTAGTTGGTCATGAAGAGCCGAGACAATGTTGCCCAAGAGGTGATGCACTCTGCTGGGAGATTGTCGAGCCATAGGAGTGGCGCTTTACCCATCACAAGGGGGAAGTATCCCGCCATGTGGTCTTCGTTGCCTCCAGAAGCGCGTGCTGCGATGCTGTACATTTTGAGCCATATACTTGGGTCGGAGCGATCGTCGTATTTCTCGATAGCTGGCTTGAAGTCTTTGGGGTATCTGATCGTCCGGAGACGTCGTGAGAACGCAGGGAAGTTGTTGACCGCACCCGGGCTTGCTGACGGGGCGTAGGCCGTCGGGATGACATAGAGGTCATCGGGAGGGCCGTTATCTTGGTCGTACTGGGCATGTCGGAGGAGCTCTTGGTCGTGCATGTTTCGTAGTTCTGTTGCTTGGATTGGATTGTTGGCATTGAGGGGATTGGGGACCCCATTGACGCGGTCATAGTTAGCACATCGTGCTATCTCCACTTCATCTCGTATCCGTCGACGCTGGCTTCCTTCAGCATGGTTGGCTTGTACTGGCGGAGGTTGAGCTCCGAAGTTTTGTTGGGCGCCAACAGCATTAGCTGCATTGTTAGTGACGTTGCCTGCAACGTTGGTGGCAGGGTTGGCTGCGGCGTTAGCGGCAGCATTGGCGCCGGGGTTGGCTGCAGCGTTAGCGGCAGCGTTGGCAGCGGGGTTAGCTCCAGCGTTGGCGGCCGGATTGGCCGGTTGCATCACTTCGTTTTCACCTTGTCCCTCTTCAGCTATTGGCTCAAGGGGACCGTTGCTACGACGTCGTTGGCGAGGACGTTCTGATCTACTCCTGGAGTAGGAACTTGCTACCGATCTACTGTATCCAGGGCCTCTTTCTTCAATTTGAGCGGCGGCGACGCGGACATTAGCTTGGAGACGCCGTATTGCCGGAGTATCCTCAAGCTGACCTAGTGTAGCGAGAGCGGCGCCCAGGTTTGCTTGAGGAGAATTGTAGACTTCGTGGCCATCTTGCTCAAAGTCCCTGAGGAGATCTCTGGCACGTAGGCGGTTCCGTCGAGGCTCGTTGCGTTGTTGAGGAGCTACTGGAGCCGCGGGTGCTTGCGCTCCGTTGTTGACGACGTTGCCTTCGGGTTGGTCGCCGGCGCCTTGTCGCACATTAGCTGTGGCTGCTTCGACTTCTTGTTGACGACGTGCAGCTCGTGCAGCATTGGTGTTTTCACGTTCGATACGTTGCTCGTCTGTCTCGCCAACTTGAGGAGGTACATCCGCAGAGACAACCAAGACCTCGCGATCTGGAGTCTCGAACACTTCTCTTGGATAGTTCGGGGAGATGGTCGTGCGGGGGATCTGGAACGCGAGGCGATCCGGGGACGGCTCTTGGTTGATCTGGCGGCGATAGGCCGCAGTAAGAGGTCGTCGAAGCTTCTTGAGGACACGGCACTGGCGAGCCGTGTGTTTGGGGTTCTCGTGGATAGGACAGGGTTCGTCGAGGTGACTCCTGCGGTTTCCACGATCTGGTGTCTTGGGTCCAGATTCGATCTGGATCTTGCGTTTCATGTAGCGAGATGCTGTGTGAGCTGCGTTTCCGCAAGCCAAGAGGCATGCTGGATGATGATGAGGTCCTGCGAGGGCATTTGACGCGTTCACAGATTTTGATCGTGTCGGAGAGCATGCCTTCAACACGATCGATCCCCGCGATCAGGTCGCTAGGAGTGGGTGGGTGGGATTCCGTCAACAGATCTGTCCCGATCTGTTGGTCGGAGGTGACCGCGTTGCTCTCGATGACGAGGCAGGCGGCTGGAGCGGTGGGTTTTGCCGGCATGGAGCCGAAGCAGATGTCGACGGGATTGGCGAGGATGTCCGCCATGCTCTCCCGGAAGATGACACCGTTGGTCATAGCCATCGAGTTGCACGAAGAACCTTGATTCATCCCTACCTGGCGCGCCAACTGTCAGATGGTGAGATCTAGACAGCCCACGGGGGTGTTAATCCCTGTGGTTTAGTTGTTCGGCGAGGTGGAATCTAAGGCTAAGAACTCGAAGGTTGTGCACGAGCACACAGAACACAGAGAACACGGCGAGTTTATACTGGTTCGGGCCTCCGAAGAGTAAAACCCTACGTCCAGTTGTCGGTGTAGATTGCTTGAGGATTGCGTATTGATACAAGGGTCACCTCGTCCGCCTTATATTGGCCAGCGGATGAGGTCGGTTCCCAGACTCCTGGTCGGTTACGACCAGGGGACCTAAGTCTAGATTACAACACTTGCCATTATCCGTCGATCTGCTTTGGTCGAAATCCACCGATGTCTTGCCTTGTACGCCAAGTCTTGAGGTCGTGTTGAATTAGGTCATCGGGGGAATCTTCTGGAAGGTCTTCAGGAGGTCGTGTGGGCTACCAACTAGGTCGGTTAGGCCCACTAACAGGTCGGCGGGTCTTCTGGTAGGCCGGACCTACTTGTCAGGGACGGCCGTGAGCCTGGTTGGTGGGGACCCAGGGGTACCCATGTCTCACAATGTCGCATACATCTTGTTGGAGTGTGTACGTAGAGAACTCATCGAACGTCTTGTGTCTAGCTTTTGACCTGCTTTCAAGGACACAAACAAGAAAACAAGCGTATATGCAATAATAAAAATTAGGGTCAGTCAAAAAGAGAGGTAGATCACCCTAGGGTTCGAGTTGCCGATCCCCGGCAACAGCGCCATAAAAAGGGCTTGTTGACGGTCTAAAAACGCGTCAAGATTCACCATCCCTCACGGATCATCGTAGCACTTTTTCCCTCGGAGTACGACCGAGGTTATCGAATCGTGGATCGGAAGCAAACCGCTAAGGTTCTCTACCTTATCTAGCCAAACTAACCTAACATTAAGCGTTGATTGCATATGAGATAAACCTAATAGATATATGAGTGAAGTGTAAAGGTTGATCACATCCATAACATAGGCAACATAAAGGAACAAGCAAGGATAACTAAGGCCTACGTCTTCTAGTTGTAGTTCTAGCCGAAAGAGCAAGTGCAACATGCATCTCATCTAAAAGCCATCTTTAAACTACTACCCTCCGGTTAAACCCTCTAAGGCACCCATCGTACACGTGATCGACATCCTGTCAAGACGCCCCCTTTCTTGTATAGGTAAACCTAAGAGCACGCTCACGGGGAGCGTGTCATATTCCCTGGTGGATCCGGTATGAACCCCTAGCCCCCATGGCTACGAGATCACCCCGAGCAATCTATGTTAACGGTAGATTGAAATAAAGCAAACCCAAGAAAGCACAAGATCATAGAAGGAGGAATCGAGTCGCTAAAGATCGGATAACAAGAAGTACTTTACTCACATAGTAGATGTTTTTAGGTCATCGCCACCAAATACATATCGTTGATGACCTCAACTAGCTCCGGAACTCCACCATAGCACAACCACGCAGGGCAGCCATGGCGGCTAGGGTCGGCTTAGGCTATCTCCTGGACAACTTCAAGGACTCGCGACGGCCGTCGTCTCCCTCCGGTGTTCACTTCTAGGTTTCGCCGAGTTCTGGTGGATGGATGAGGCGGTCGTCGGAGGCAGGGGATATAAATGAGCCGAGGAGCGTGTAGGTCAAAGGGCGTCGCGAACCGGCACGAAAAATGGCCAGGTCGGTCGGCATGGGCCGGCCGGCCTAGGGTCTTTTCGGCCCGGTTCAGGCCCATCTTCCTCCACGACGCTTCTTGCACTTTCTTGAATATTTGTCGAACTCCATGTGGGTCCTTGACGTCATTTTCCCCGCGGTTTGGATAAGGGTACTTGGCGTACGAACTCCTGCATCTTCTGTTTAGGTCCTCGAAGTTTCACGGCTTCATGCTTCGATCCTTGGGTCATTTGGAGTCATGTTCACTTCGTGTCGTGGCTTGTGCTGGGCTTCGTGATCTTCTCATAAGGTGCTCGATGAACTTTTTCCAGAAGTCCTCATTTAGGTACTTAATTCCTGCGTAAACAACATACTCCATAAACCACATGCAAGTGTGAACTTGTTACATCATTAGTATGCCTAGTGGCGGGTTAGTTATAATTCAAAACTCAAACCAAAGTGTAACAAGTGCTCTTGGTTGACGGAAATCGACCGTCAACAATGTGTCTCATTTCTTGGTTATGTTGTTACTCCACAGGGCATTGAGGTGGATAGCAGCAAGATTGCTGCCATTCATGAGTGGCCTACACCGACGACGGTCACACAAATTCGGAGCTTTCTTGGACTTGCAGGTTTGTTCGTGATTTTAGCTCCATTGCAGCGCCTCTACATGAGCTTACAAAGAAAGATGTGCCGTTTGCTTGGAGTGATTCGCAGGAGGTAGCGTTCAGCACTTTGAAAGATAAGTTAACCCATGCTCCCCTCTTGCAATTGCCTGATTTTACTAAAGTGTTTGAGCTTGAATGCAATGCTAGCGGTATTGGGCTCGGTGCTATTTTGTTACAATAGGGTAAACCTGTTGCTTATTTTAGTGAGAAATTAAGCGGTGCTAGTCTGCAATATTCTACTTATGATAAGGAGCTTTACGCTTTAGTGTGCACTTTGCATACATGGTAGCACTATCTTTGGCATCGCGAGTTCATAATACATTCTGATCATGAGGCTTTAAAACATATTCGTACCCAAACAAATCTGAACCGTCGTCATGCTAAATGGGTAGGATTCATTGAGTCCTTTCCTTACATTATTAAACACAAGAACGGGAAGGACAATGTTATTGCTGATGCTTTATCTCGTCGCTATACCATGTTGTCCCAGTTAGATTTTAAAATCTTTGGCTTGCAAACTGTGAAGGATCAATATGTAGACGATGCTGATTTTAAAGATACTTTCGCCCATTGTATTAATGGCAGACCATGGGGCAAATTTCACATACAGGACGGGTTCCTGTTTCGCGCTAACAAGCTGTGTATTCCAGCTAGCTCGGTTCGTCTGTTGCTGTTACAGGAAGCGCATGGAGGCGGTCTCATGGGACACTTTGGCGTCTACAAGACGCATGAGGTGTTGGCTGCCCATTTCTTTTGGCCCCAGATGCGTGCTGATGTTGAGCGCCTAGTTGCCGCTGCACTACTTGTCAGAAAGCTAAGTCACGGTTGAACAACTATGGTTTGTATATGCCTTTGTCTGTTCCTACTTCCCCATGGCTTGATATTTCTATGAACTTTGTTTTGGGATTGCCTAGAACTAAGAAGGGGAGGGACAACATTTTTGTGGTTGTTGATCGTTTCTCCAAAATGGCTCATTTCATACCTTGTCATAAGACTGATGATGCTAGCAATGTTGTTGAATTGTTCTTTAGAGAGATTATTCGTTTGCATGGTATTCCAAATACAATAGTCTCTGATCGTGATGCTAAGTTTCTCAGTCATTTTGGAGATCTCTATGGAATAAATTAGGAACTAAATTGCTGTTTAGCACAACTTGTCACCCTTAGACGGATGGACAAACTGAGGTGGTTAATCGAACTTTGTCCACCGTGCTTAGGGCTGTTTTAGATAAAAACTTGAAATGTTGGGAGGATTGCTTGCCTCATGTTGAGTTTGCTTATAATCATGCAACGCAGTCCTCTACAAAGATGTGCCCTTTTCAGATTGTGTATGGTTACATCCCTCGGGCGCCTATTGATTTGTTTTCGTTTGATGCTGAAGACGCCCCACACTTAGATGTTGTTGCACATGTTGAACAAATGGTTAACCTACATGAACAAACTCACCAAAACATTGTTGCTGCTAATGCTAAATATCAGGTTGGTGGTAGTAAAGGTAGAAAACATGTTACTTTTGAACCTGGTGATATGGTTTGGTTGCATTTGAGAAAGGATCATTTTCCTACTTTGCGCCGTTCTAAATTAATGCCTCGTGTTGCTGGTCCTTTTAAAGTGCTAACCAAGATTAATGATGATGCTTATATCCTTTGACCTGCCTGCGGAGTTTGGTGTTTCCACTAGTTTTAATGTTGCAGATTTGAAGCCATATTTGGGTGAGGATGAGGAGTTGCCGTCGAGGTCAACTTCAGTTCAAGAAGGGGAGGATGATGCGGACACCACGAGTACATCTACACCAGTTGATGATGACACCACGAGTACATCTACACTAGCAGCACCTCAGGCGCCTCCAGATGATCCACCACTTTAGGCGCCACCAGTTGGGCCAATTACTCGGGTCTGTGCGAGAGAATTAAACTACATCATGTTGTTGAAGAACGAAGGCCCAAAAGCATAGAGGAACGCCCAAGAGGGGTCCAGGGTGGGGCGCCTAGGGTTGGCCACCCCCCCTCCTCCTGCCGCGCGTCTCCTCTCCTCCCTCCGATTGTTTGGGGCTGCGTCCCCTTATTTAATCAGAGTCCCTTTTGTTTACAACTCGAGTTTTGTTTTACATTTAGCTTTAGCTACACCAGAACAGGCACAAATACGTGTTGTCCTTTGTGATTCAGAACTCCACCTTCGAGTGATATTAAGATTGTTCGCCTCAGATTCTTGTTCGTTCTTCGATTATGTACAGGAATCGATCTTCGTGATCAGGCTGATCTTGCGCCGGCAAGGTTGGTAACCATCAGGAGTTGGTTCAGCGATTGCATTAGCGCTTCGAGTCTCGCTCGTCGTAGTCAGATCGTGAGGGTCGTCTCCCACCATATCGAAGTTATCTCCACTCACCGAAAGATCAGGCACTCCGCCTCTATCAATTCTACCCTCTGTTTCAAGCTTAATGGTGATTTTAGCTTCGTTTTTCAAACTTTGCAATTTTACCCTCATTTTTTAGAATGAATGCTCCGTCTACCCTCCTTTTTAACACCGCCCTTCGCGAGCAAGACCCATTCTCCCATCGCGTGAGAGCGACGCGCTCGCGGTCGCTGGAGGCCGTCGCCGGCCTCTCCTCCCGGCGGCCACCCTTCACCTCACCCCGGCCCCTCCCTCCCCACTGCCACCATTCAGGTCGCCTCCTCCCTCCCCACTGCCTCAGCGTCGTCGGTGGCGTTGCCTCCGGAGCTAGGGTTTCAGGGGCGGTGCCCCCGGGGCGCCGCGGCGGCGGCGTGGAAGCTCCTCCGCTGCCCCCCTCAGGAGCGCGTGGTGGCCGCGGGAGCGCCTCCTGAGCACGACAACGGCCAGCGAGCCCCCTCCTTGTGCAGCAGCTGCGGTGGCCGCGCTCGCCTCCTCCACCCCGATCCTCCCCCCCAACACCCCACCCCACCCCATGTCCTCTACCCCAACTCCGACGAGGCACAATCCCATCACCATAACCAGATCTGGACGCGGCTGAGCAGGTCTGGCGAGCAGGTCATCTGGGAGCACCACTAAGCCATCCTCTATCTTCCCTAAGCCTCTACTTACTCGTTTTCCCACCATCGGTGCCAAGCTCCCCCACGAACTCCGGCAACCAGCCATGGCCGACTTGAGGAGGACGAACGGTCCGTACTCCTTTTCCTTGGGCCAGCGGACAGAGAGTAAAAACACAAACCTCATAAAAAATAAGGGTAAAAACGGATGGGCAAAGTTGTCATTTTTAACACCGTTATGTGTACATAACAGACCAGGGGTAGACTCTCTCCCTTCATTTTGAAAAGTAAGGGTAAAAACGCAAAGTTAAAAAAATGAGGCTAAAATCACCATTGCGTCCAAAACCGAGGGTAGAAATGCCAATGCCCCTATTAACATTTCCCCTTCATGTTTCGGCTAATCAGTTTTTAACTTTTTATGATAAACTGGATTTCGTGTTGCTCTGTTAGTACTTGCACACTTTATCATTTCATATTATTGTTCATAGATAGGCCAATGATATCATATAATACAATAATATGGCCAAATAAAATTTTCTCTATCGGCAGAGACAAAATAATCAAGTGCCTCCTGTTTTAACAGTACATGCTATGGATTTATTTGTACGGTTAAGCACCAAAGTATGGCTTTAGACGCTACTAGAGTCTGGGGCGCGCCTCCGGCACGCCAATTTTCTGATCAATTACGTAAAATTTTCATTAGACGATCGAAGTTGAATGAATGCCATGTACAACAATACTGTTAACACTTACACAACAAGCTGACAATTAGAAACCGAAACATATAACAAAGTATCTCAAAGTATATGACGTATCTCTTTAGGGGCTACCTAAGTGGTCTATACAAATATAGGATGATCAGCTCATGAAAAAGGATGATCAACTATGAGCCCAAGACCACACAAATGTGCTGCGACTAATGACGACAAGAATGTGAAATTTTATGCATCCAATTCACGGTGCGAAGGGATCCAAATTGCAAGGTGACTGGTTGTCCAATCTCCGAGGACTGCTTCTCCGAGTTAGGATCATTTGTTGACTACACCAGATTGTACCCAGAATGCTAATAGCCTCAACCAAGTAACATATACTGAACGTTAGATAACAAAAAAATAAATTTATTACCACGAGAACTACTCATTATTCACATTATGTAAAGTTTCCAAAAAAAAGTTATAAATTAAAGCTCTACATTCCCTTAAGTGCAATTATGAGATCGAAAACAAACAACATTTACCAATGGGCAAGTTGCACATCGAAAAAAATAAAGACATAGTGCAAAAATTTAAACATGGACAACAAAAATAGTATTCAGGTTTTTAATCTAACATCTGCATCATACCTCATGCCCCATGGTACTAAATCTTGAAATTTTTTGCAAAGCAACCTCAATGCTGGGAAGCTCCACGTGCATTGCCTGTAGGCACAATCAATCAGGATTTTTGAGGCAACTGGAGATTGTAATATTTGTAACAAATTACCTACTACTCTGAAGTTAATCTCTCAATAATTACATCCTTCAATAGTTAAACTTTCTTCAGACTTCAGGTAACATCATTGAGGCACAAAACAACAAATGCCATGATTTTGATGGAAACTGGAGATCAAATATATGCAACTTATTAACGGATACTGCATCCAGTCGGGGCTGAAAACTCTTGTCAAGCTTCTTCTCAGGCTCAAGGCTATCTTTGAACTCATGTATGACCTTGCCATATTCCAGAGTTCAATGGAGGTGAAAAGCTTGACAATAGTAGACAAAACCTGAAATGACCATCATTATCTATTAATCAGACTATTGATGCAACATAAAACATCATGTTGATTGATACTAAATTGGCCAGCTGGAAGCCAGGAACCCATCCTTAATAGAACCGTTAGCGCTGGAGCAGCAGCTAAACCAAACTCAAGAGAAGAAGCCAATACAGGGAGCAACTATGCACAAAGTAGTCCAGATAATAAGTGCATGATCACCCAGCTTGTCGGGAAAACTATAAAACAAAGGTAGAAAGAATAACCATGTACTACTCTGTCCCTAAATGATAGTCGTTAGGAAAGCGTGTCTGTGAGGGGAATCACTGTTCTTTGGCGACCAACAAAAAGGGACGGAGGGAGTATGGATGAATCAAGGGAATTCTAGACTTTGGCAGTACCTTTTTAGGACTATCTCACGAGGAAGGTGTACGGCTTTGGGGAGTTTCCCGACAAGACTGTCTTTCTCAACATTGTCTTTTAAATTAAGAACTTCCATGAACTGGATGGTCTCAACTAACTTATTCTGAAAAACTCTGAAACCAAAGAGGCAAATACATTACTTATTTATTTTTAAAACTAATGACCACCCTTGTAAGGCACAATAACCAAGGCACTAAGCACTGAAGAAATGTATTAATTCATAAATTCCATTGCAACACCAAAAAATGACTGAATGACAAGAAAAAAGTGTTGAACTTACCGTTGTATGAAAAGGTGTCAAAGAATTCAAGAACCTCTGGTAGTCTGGAAGTAGAGACTGCAAGGAAGAAATTGTTAATAACTCATAAAAATGAGAACTGTGTAGAAACTTCTGCAGTTAGACCAGTGGGAAACTCCAAAAGCAATAAAGGTTAGCACATTGCAAAATAAATTCCTAGGAGGAATTATGCGAGCAAACCTTTGGGATTGAAGCAGTAGTACTTCAAAGGTCTTCTGTTGTAGCCAACTTCGCTCCAGAAAAGAGTTCATAAACTAAACACCCTGCGATAAGTGTCATGTTCTCATTATTACAGCGATAAGGAAATAACAACCAACTGATGAAGAATTGAAGACCACTTAAGGCAAACAATAGATAAGTCCGAGTGGCATCAGTTTATCAATTCACACTTTGACGTTTCTGAATCGTCCCTTGTGCCTTTATATATCTATAAATAATCCAAAACCTCAGTACTATCTATCATAAAATATTAGAAGTCATGTATACAAGTGTAAACAAATTTCCACCATTTAGCAAGTGCTAGAACCCAATTTCTCTCATACAGTAGCCAACAAATCTGTAGGCCTAACCACTGCAAGCATGAAATGCAGGAGCAGGACAAGGAACAATTAAGAATTTGATATGCCCACCCAGTCCACACAAATCAATGGCCCGCGAAGGTGATCTTCTAATTGAGGCCCAGTTTGACTTTGTCAGCTCCATCGGCTTGTACTACGTTCCAACTAACCATTCAAATTGCTGCAAAAAGAACAGAAAATCAGAACAACTTTGAGATAAACTCAAACATTTTGTTATATTATGAAGGAATTATTGATACAATCCATCTTTTTCATCATTTTCTATGATACTAATAAAGATGTTGAACATGCTTTCCAGGAACAGCTTAAGTAGGCCCTAACAAAACAAGTGTGGAAATAAAACATGTTTCAAAGCTTGAATATATTTTATAGAACTATTTGAATATTCACCAAATGATATAGAAGATGGAAGTGTCCATGCAATATATACCTAGCTAACATAATAGCTAACATAAATTAAGATGTGGGAATAAGTCTGTACCAACATGGGACTACCAGACGCTTCATTGTTAGCATAAAATTGTGACAGACATCAAAAGCAAGGAGCTTCCAATCCAGAGTTTGTGTGACAACAACACTTGGCAAGCATACATTCCCTTGAATCTGAATTGATCAAGAGATGGCAATCAGGTCATTTAAGAAACAAAACATTTCCAGCAATTGTAGTTCCCAATTACATGTTAAGACGGCACCGTTTTAATTTGACTGTACTATATAATCCAATATTATGTGTACAAGGCAGCCACATCAAATAATCAAAACAAGAAATGTCCAAGATCAAGATTTCAGCAGTAAAAAATTAACCATTGTAAGAATCACCTCTGTTGCAAGCAGCATGCACGAAAGCATACTTACATGCTTCATAATATTGTTTGATCGTGTATAACTAAATAAAACCAAAAGTAAACGCCACAAATACGCAACCGCAAGGAAGAATGGATGATGAGAAATCATCAGTGCAAAATAAATAAACAAATGACAGAGGTGAATCAAAATATATTAATAATGCCAGAAGCTACAAGATTTTTTTTAGTGAATGAAGATTTTGATAAGCACTAAATTACAAGATCATGGTACCTCTTGGTGCCACCAAGATTCATTTCCTTGAGCTTTTGGGAGAGTGGCATAACAGGCTCTGTTACAAATATAAATTGTGTGCTTCATGGAAGGTCCATCAGGAACTTGTGCTTCAATACTGTGTAAAAAGGATAAGATATTTGGATGCCGCACCTGTAGTAACCAGTAAACAGACTTAGCAGATAGTAGAAATAAATTAGCAAACTTACCAAAGAAAAAAATGCACATTTTCAGAGGTGCTCCTTCCGATCAAAGTAAGACAACGGACATGATGCGATATGCTGTGGCGGAAAATGCCGCCACCACGGCCGAGTTGGGGCCGCGCTGCTGTTGGTCCCCTGCGCCGCTGCTCTGGAGCTGTTGTGCCAGAGGTAGCCACGCCACTCGCTGTCGCACCCGAGCTAGGGGGCAGCACCGCTATCGGCTCCTGCGTCCGAAGCTGTTGCACTCGAGGATGGCGTAGACCTTACGCACGAACGTCCAGCGCAGCCGCGCGGGTCCTCCTCCGCCGGCTTCTTCGACCCTGCCGTCGCCGCCGCCACCAGGGCCGGGGCCTGCTGCTGGTCCCTCACCGCACTCCCACCGTCTAGATCTGACGCTGAAGGCCGCGAATCAGACCCGCAACCCACCACCACCAAGCACGCCGACGACAGCCACCAGAATCACCCCGTTCCCTTCTGGATCCACACACGGAACGAGCAGGGAGAGGAGCACGGGGGAGGGGAGAGAGTGGAGTCAGGAGGGGACGGTCTGCAAAGGGAAAGCAACAGGGAAGGAGGACTGAAGGAGGGAGTGGGCAACGGTGGGGATGGGCGGCGCGGCGCGGCACAGCGCCCGGCCGGAGGAGGGAGCGCCCGAGCACGCGGCAGAGCAGCGAGATAAGAATGGGGAGAGAGAGGGGATCGGGATAAGGACGCGCGGGGGCGGCAGAGCGGTGGGGGGATGTTTTTGCAAAAGCGACGGCAGGCGTTTTTCTGCAAAATAGTCGTGAAATCAAAATTTTGTCTTCTTGGTGGATAAATTTTTTAGAGTTTGGGGGGTTTTATGAAAACAAATCGAACGTGTTTGCTGTAGCAAAAGGGCCTCTCTGGACCCGGAACGAATTAACGTGAAGCCGGAGGGTTTTCTCGAAAATTTGCACGCGCCGCTGGCAGCTCCTGGGCCGCTGGATTTGGCCGATCGGATGGCTGGAAAATGGGAGCGACGTGGCCGGCGCTGTTGCCCGCGGCAGAGGCCGCAGAATAGAGGGTTTTGATGCCACTATCTAGGGTGTTTTTTTCTCTTCCAAAAGATAGCTTTGCCATGATTTCGGTAGAAAGAAAAAAAGAGTAGGTGTAATCTTGTCTTATATTATACTGTTAAGAGCAACTCCAACAGTCTCTCTATCTTTTTAGCTAAATTTGAAGATAATACACATCTTGTAAAAATGCAAAACCATCTAAATCCTATGGGTAATCCAACAGACTAGGTATAACTCTCCCTCCCCACGTGGGTCCCACATTCCCCTTCCCTTCTTTTTCCTCTATCCCGCAACCTCTCCGCTCTGCCGAACTCTGCTCCACCGGCCCCTCTGTTCCTCTTCCTTCCTCCCCTGGGGCCTCTCTGTCCCTTCCTCCCGGCGGGCGTCCCTCGCCGCGTCGTCCCCACAGGCGGCACGGGAAACCTCGAGGTGCCGCCACCGGGCTTTCTCCCTCCCTCTTCCTCCCTCTCGTCGTCGCCTGAGCTGGGGGTCAGAGGCCCGGCACCAACAAGGAGGACGGCAGCAAGGAGGGCGGCGGCTCCGTTGCTCTGTCGGTCGGATCTGTGGCCCCAAGAGGCGGATCTGTGAGGTCCGGGTGTCGGCGCGTGTGTGAGGCCTGCGACGACGTGACAAGGGGATGGATGCCACCCTGTCCCAACTATGCTGCCGCAGCGGCGAGTGGAGATGGCGAGCCCAACCCACCGGCCTCCGCCTCCGCCACGGCTAGCTTCTGCAGCAGTGCCTCCTCCTCCGCCCTCCGCCGGCCAGCTCCCGCACCGGCGGCTCCTCCTTCGCCCTCCGCCTCCGCTGTGGCAAGCCTCCTTCACCGGTGCCTCCACCTCCGCCCTCTGCCGCCGGTCGTGCTGCACCTCTCCAGCGCAACCGCCCTCTCTCTGCTCTCGCGCGGTGGAGAACGGCCCGGCGGAGCTGCCCGCGTGGAGGCCTGTGCACGGGGAAGCGGCAGCGGCCTGCGCACGCGGAAGGACGCGGGAGCGAGGGGGTGGCGGAAGGATGGGAGTGCGCAAGGAGGAGATTGCGAGCGGAATCGCTCGCCAAACATACCGAGCGGAGGGGGGCCGACTGCGAGCGGGATACCGAGGTGACGCGGATAGCGATTCTGTTGGAACAAGATTTTGACGTAGTTTTTCTTTTTTTACCGATACAAAATGTTTTAGAAAGATGTTGGAGTTGTTGTTGCTCTAATTGCTCTAAAAAGGTTAAAGAGTGGACAAAACACCGGTTCACCTTTTGCCCTCCGCCTCCGCGCCATCACGCCTCCGCACGCGACTCCCTCCGCCTGCGCGTGGGCCTCGCACTACGCCCTCCCACGCCTCCACCCGCGACTCCATCCAGTTGCGTGTGGGCCTCGCGCTACGCCCTCCCTCTAGTTCCATCGTCCGAGTCTACGATCCCCGCGTCGCCAACTGCGGCTCCCCTGCGTCGCCTCTAGCCCTAATCCCCGATCCCCGCGGTCGGCCGACGAGCCTAGGGCATGGGCTCCGGCGAGCACTGGATGCCCCTCCCCCGCCGCCCCTCCCTCGTGTTTTACTGATCCGCTTCACATCCCCTCCCATTCATCGACGACGGCGCCTAGGGTTCGAGCGAGCTCTGTGCAGTGGCAACGCACGAGTGGCTCGCCTAGAACCACCGTCTGCAGCCTTACTCACCGACCTCATCCCTGTGTCTTCGGATCGACGCCGCTGTCGTGTTGGGTCAACGCCGCCTCCGTCGTCGTCGACACACCAGGCGCCGCCGTCTGCAGTCTTTCTCACTAGGTAAGTCGATCTCGATTCTCATGGTTGGACATCAAGGGATCTCCAGGTTAGTCAATCCAAACCCTCATCACCGAACAACCATTTCTCTGACTCTCTGAGCGGGATCACATGCTAATCTTGCCCAACACTAACCCTAGGCTGCGGATTCAGGCTACAAAGGGCAGCATCAGGCAATGTGTTGGTGCTGCATCACGAGTTGCATCTGGTGGTAACCACTCCCCTTCTCGGTTTGATTTTCTTAATTGCATATTCTGTTGGGAAATCTCTAACCTTGTAATCCACAATAGAGGCAACGAGACATTTATGAGTTGTGACAAGAAGACTTTGAGGCATTTTTAACTCAGTAGGTCAACCAAGGATTTGGTTTGAGATAATTTCTACAAGCTGGTACTAAGTGTTCATTGTTCCGTTTCAAAGCTTTTCTTTTCACATAAGCCAATCAATACTGGATCCTTGAGGAAGCTTCATTTTTTCACAGGACAATTTTCTTTTCACCGTGTTATAGCAGTCCGGCGGGTTATGGCTCCTCGGCTGCTGGGTTCATAAACTGAACTGATATGTTTCAAGCAGTCAGCAGGTTATGTCTCCTCACTTACTGTGGGTTCATTGCCTCGTGGTTTCGGTTTATGTAGCTCATGAACAATTAGTTGGTTGTCATCATAATGTCTTGCTTAATATGACTTTCAGGCGTCAGGTGGTCATGGTTTGGTTTTAGCTGAACCTGCTGGAAAAGCAGGAGTTATCTTGAACATGCCTTAAAAAAACAAAGAACCAGAGCTTGACATGCTACTAAGCTCATTTGCTAGGCAGTT
Organism: Cenchrus fungigraminus; assembly: GCA_036936925.1. Lineage (NCBI taxonomy): Eukaryota > Viridiplantae > Streptophyta > Magnoliopsida > Poales > Poaceae > Cenchrus > Cenchrus fungigraminus. Next base: position 46,536,097 of record CM072769.1, on the reverse strand, counting down.
TCAACAAATACTAATTTTGCTTTAGAACTCTGCATCATGGAATTAATTAATTTACCTTGCACATGTGAATTCATTTGTCTTCTGTTCAAATGCAGAGGTTGTACACAGATATTAGATGAGAGCCGCTTGATGATTCCAGTTAGCAGAAATTTTGGGCACCAGTTTGGGTACGAGGAATTCCTTTTCTCACGTCGAGAATGTCTCATTTGATTATACCATTCTTTAGTTTAACTTCGCTAATAGCCTAATACCAATACAGTAATGGTTTTTCTTCTTTCTTTAGAGAGTTTTAAGCACATGTATATAATTTTCTAAGGGGAATCATTGATCATCCCTAAGTACACGCTGCATTAGATGCTTGCAAACAAGGTGCTCACACAAACAGTATTTTCAATTTTGATCAATACTTTTGTGCTAATAATTTTGATTTTGCCTTGTCTACCTGTCAGGAGTGATTCCTTAAGAATTACTGCAAAGAATAACTGCCTAAATGGAAATAATTATTGTAGAAGTGTAGAAGGATAAGGAGGATATTACAGCAACAAACAAGAAAAGGCTTCTTGATCAAAAAAATAAATGTTCTGTCCAGTGATTAATATTCCGGTTTCATCAAAAAAATAGAAAAGTGATCAAAACCCTCCCAAGTAGTCTGTGCTGCTGCACTTTCCTTTCTATAATCCTGATGCCATTTTGTTTCATGCGCCTCAAAGTGATAGAAGGGAGAAGGTGGAGAAGGGCTTTAGAAGTTCTTAAATTGCAAGTGCTTTTTTTTTTCTTTTTGCTACTTTCAGAGGAGCAACTGATTTTTTTAATAATGTTTTTTAAAAGAAATATGAGATATGTTCTCCTCTCTTGCTCTTTTAGCAAAGTGAAAAACTCCCAGACTTTTTGAATGTGAAATAGGTACAGATACATATAATCTATCTTTTTCGTATTAATTTGAAGAAAGTTAGCATGGAAACTGTCTCGTTGCAATTAGTCTATTATTCAATACCTTATAAGTAATATGAAGAGTACAATTTGGTGCTCAGAATTCCCTGCACTGTAGATTTATTACTAATTGTTGTTCAAACTAGAAAATAAGTGATTATTGATTTATTTCTTTCCTTTCAGGTTTACCAGGATGTTATGTGATACTTGGGCCTTCTCTCTTCATGAAATGATTCTTTCTTGTTGTCTCAAACAAATGTGCATTGAAATTGGAGAGTAGGATCAGCTTGTAACCATCAAGGAGATCGTTTTTTCCTTGCCGTGTGATCTGCACAATAATGTGTACGTGATCCTCTTTTGCTTGTTGATAATGAAATCATTAATTAGTGTTGGTTGGTTTGAGATATTTAAGATGCTCCTTCTATGCTACTGATTGATGTATAATAGATTCAGACTTGATATAAGCTAAAATTTTAAGACTAAGAAGACAAGAAAAAAGAAAGATTTTATCACTGTTGAGATACTTTTATTTTGATATAGGCTAGGTTCTTCAGTCCTGCAGTTAATTTAGCACAAGAGTCATTGTTGGTCTAATTTTTCCTGATATCTTTGAGTTTCTTTATCTTAGAAAGAACCATGGAAAGGTAAAAACTCTTGAACAATAGCACACTGTATAATAATTGCAGTATTAGTGATTGGCGCGCAATAGTATTAGATTGCTGCATCTGTTAATTTTTTATTTGATATTTATAGGCTCTGTGGATTCCTGATCTATTCACGGAAAGGGTACAACGCGATGGACAGTGGGCGTTTTGTCCCAATGAAGCTCTAGGTTTGGCCGATTGCTGGGGAGATAAGTTTCAGAATCTGAATGATAAATATGATTGTATATACAATTCTTTCAAGGTGACCAAAGATATATATTAACCCAGCTACGTATGTGATTTTCAGGAAAGACAATGAATGTGGTTGCAGCACAGGCCCCCTCTTGTTTGATATTCTTTCAAGGTGACAAAAGAATTGAGTTATGGGAGGAGCAAAGTTGAAGTCTTTGAGTTGTTGGAGGAACCAAAAGTGACTGTTGAGGGGACTGTTATTTGACATGGCTAAGCACTGTACGAATCAGTAGGACAATTGTTGACAAATGGTGATTCTATTCCTAACATGTTACTCGAACAATGGTAGTGTTGGTTTGAACCTTGTAATTTATCCTGTGGTTGATGAGATAACAATTTTTGAATCAGCACAACTATTTTGTCATTAACATTTTGACATGAAACCAATGTGATGTTAATTTACGATAGTTTTATCCAATCAAATATATACGGTTGTAAATACATTTTGATGCCCGTAGCAACGCACGGGCACATTCCTAGTTAATTTCTAAGTTCTAACAAGCAAATCGATCAAAGTGAAAATTCACAGAATATTGACTTGTCTGGTCACTATAGTGTAAACTTTATTTCGAACAAGCAAATCATCCAAGGAGTACAAAAATCACAAAATATTGGCTTGTCTGGCCACAAGACCCACAAGGCCACAATGCAACACAAGTATCATTTCAATATATCCCAAGCCTGAATGCGTCGGTCAATAAGTGGATGGACACCACAAACCTTGGAGTTCATGAGAATGGTCGGCTGGTGGAGCACCGTACCGGGTGTTGGAGTTCACAGATCAATTAGCCTTTTGGCCTTGTCCACAAGGTCACGCATAGGTAAGCTCTCTGCTACAACTCCTTCACCATCAAGGAACAGCCTGTACTTTTCCAATCTGGAAGGGGTTCCTTTCACCATGTCCAGGACATCGTTCGCCCCCTTTTCTCTGAAGATTTTTATGTACCGAGGACATGATTCCATAATAGATATTACCACCTCAATAATGACCCTTCTTCTCCTTGGGTACTCAAGACATGGTTTCCTGTTGGATTTCAGAGTATTCACAAGCTTTTCAATAAGTTCAGCTGCTGCGGCATCAGTATCTGATTCAAGCATCTGGGCAAAGTATTCACGGTAACCAGAAGCGACACCGAGTGCAGCCTCTAATTCTTTGCCCTCTTTAGTCCTTATATTTTGCATCACCTGCATGCATGGTGTGATGGCACACTGCTAAGTATTTTCTTGTATGGAAATGAAGCTAACATAACGAAACCCTCTATATAGTGCTCTTATGTCACTAAGCTCCACACACACATGTGTGTTCCTATTAAAAATAATACACATGTGCGGCAAGTGAATTTAATGTGGATAAACGAAGGAAAATTTATGTTACTTTCTCTAAGTAATGATTGACAGACTTACCTTTGGCAGGGTAGATTTCAAGTGCATGTCTGCATTGAGGGCAATCAGCTTGTCTCTGGAGTTTGCACAAAGATTATGTAGAAGATTTGCTGCAAAACATATGTAGTACTCATCATCATGAATGTGGATGAGCTTCTTGATAAAATCATGTCCTTGTTCTGACAACAAGATAGCCCAGCAGTTGTCTGTGCTCTCTATTGTAAGATTTGCAAGTGCTTTTCCTGCTGCCATTTGTAGTGAACGATCATTGCTCTCGCTGGGGTTTACATCATCTTGCCTAAGAAATGCACACATCAACTTGTCAATGATCACTTGGGTGCTCCCAATCTCCTGCCTTGCAGCCTCATCCAAGGCCAGCTTTGCTATGATATCCAGTACCGGTTCCCATAGCTCTGGTTGGCTGTCCTCCAAGTCCAATATATGTTCGAGGCTGTTTAGTAAGAAGGGGTTATCAGATAGCTCTTGGCGAAACCTTGCGCCATTTTTCCTACTGTTGCTAGCAAGCCACCTCACAAAGTTCAAAGATAAACGTAGTAGCAATTTTTTCTGCTGTCGGTCACCACTGATTTTCTCGCTGGTGAGGTAGCTGACAAGCCGTACAGTCTTTGTGGTGATGTATGTAGCTTCTTCAACCATTTCTGTGCAGTTATCAGGATCACCAGCAAGCTTATGAAGAACAGACATGCCCAACAAAGGAGACAACATCCGCCGCAACAAAGTAGATTCATATGTAATGCAGATCGACTGACTTCTACCATCTTGTTGGTTCTCGGGATCGAGGGAAGAGATCAGCTTCACCACGTCGGGAAACTCAAAAATTTTGAGGCTACCAGAGTCTTGTTGTTCCTTGGCATCAAGGAGGGAAGAAATCAGCTTCACCGTGCCGGGAAATTCAGAGATTTTGATGCTACCAGTGAGCTCGGCATCGGCGATGATGCTAGCAGCAAGCAGCCTGATATCTTTGCCTCTTGCACCTGTGGAGCCGAGCATGTGAATCAAGGTGGGCACTGCTTTCTTAGAGGTGGAAGTGATTTCTGCAATGAGCTCTGTTTTAGATTCGGGGTCCCATTGTTGCAGGAAGGTGTCAAGAATACGAAGCCCAACAAGTTGCGTTGTTTCACTTGAGGTGCTGCCGAGGCACTCGATGGCGAAGCTGGGGAGGCTGGGTGTGGATTTCTCCGAAGAAAGAAGACCCTTTACTGTACGTGCCTGGTAGGCTTGTCGGTGGTACAGGTTGACAGCATTTGCACCCCACTCTTTTTCGAATTTTAAGTCACGGACAAGCCAAATGCGACAGAAAATTGAGATGAGACCTAGGATGGCTGCCAGGATATAGGATGATCCTTGGCATAGCTCCATCACGTAAAAGACTACTATGGATGGCACCAGGTTTGGGCTAGCGTCCTGCGGCATGGAGCGATAGTCATGGCGGTGGTGATGACCTAGCAGACTGTGAAGGCGCATAGCTGATAGCTGAACCTGCAGGATTGCTACTGGGATCTGCAGGTTGGCAATAAGAACCCCTGCTATCACCGAGAACAACATATAGAATGATAGCTCAAGGGAGATGCCTGGCAGTGGGTACATCGTGCTCCAAATGTAGAGTATGGGCAGGATTGTTTCCAAGATATTGAAGAGTAGGTCACGGATGCTAGAGACTATTTGCTCCGAACCCACTTCATCCGTACCCTCATCCAGGCTGTCAATATCGAATCCAAATAACACCCAAGCAATTGACGTGCTGATATATCTGTAATAGGAAGGTAATATTGCTTGGAGGAAGGGCAAACATGCCAACCCTGAGGCCATAATGACCTTAATACAAAGTAGTGGTATGGAATTTCTCGGAAAATAGGCGGATTGGAGTTTATGGGCCTGCCGTCCTACAAAAGGTATTCCCACAAGCCAACCAAGTGTGATACCACCAATTTTTAGGGAAGAAACCACATGGTTACCCTTGGATCTCTTTACATAGCGTCGTCCTAATTTTAAAGCACCAACAACGCCTCCAAAAAAGACAGCCATCACAATTAGGATGAGGACAGATGAAGCAAAACGACCCCGAGTCTGCAACTGGCTGAAAGTAACCAGTAATGCCAACTTTAATATGCCCACAACTATTTCTGTCCGAGCCTCTATTGGGGTGAAGCTAATGCCCATACCTGTCACCACTGCAAATATTTTCGCGTTACTTAAGTTTAATTTGGAAGGGGACGAGAGATTTTCCCATCTGAATGCGCTGGTGGAGCCGAATAACCACTGGTTGACTGAGGCATCATTGCGAATGAAAACCCTGTTTTGTGCATAGCCGGAGTCAGACGAAACAAAATGATGAAAGACGAGAGAACTATTAATAATTAATAATTAAGGGTTAATTGGATCTATACCACTATAACTTCGCTATGTTTGAACCACACCATTACTATTCAAGAAACTCGCCACTCCCATTGAAATTCTGCACTTGTTTGAGATACGCCATTATGTACACCCGAAGACGTATTGGGCCCACTTTCACACACCCTAAACCTAACATACTTTCGTATGGACACTCTTGCCCTGCTAGTCTCCCTCGGTCCTACTCTATGACACATTGGACCCACTTGTCATCCCACACCCATCCCCTTTCTTCCTTCTGGCCGCCCCTCCGCTCTACCCTATGCATGCCGAGCCGCTCCCAAGCACCTGCTTCTCGCCGGCGTTGAGGGAAGCGAGGGACGACCACTGCAGCGACAACGGTGCGGAGGAGCGCCATCTGCGGACGCACTCTCAAAGAAGCGCCATCTGTGTGCGACGAGCTCGCCAGGGGAAGCATGGCAGCCGCGCTAGGGGCAGCTGCGCCGTGCGCCCGAACCTCCCGTGGCAGCCGCGCCAGGGACGCCGCGCCGGGTGCCTGCGCCAGCGTCTCCCTCGTTGGGGAGCCGCGAGGCCGTCAGGGAGGCTAGTGTTCGGCGCGGCCCCAGGCCTCTGCCCCGCCTCCGGCCGGCCGTCGCGCCACCGTCGGGGAGCCGCACCGCCTCCGGCTAGGGGGGTCGCGCGCCGTCGGGAGGCCAAGGCCAGTCGCGGCGCAAACCCATGTGCCCCCTCTGCCGCCGCCGCTGATGGACCAGGAGGATCTCGATGCGGGCGACGAGCGGGAGCGTGGCGACGGGCGGGAGCGGCCTGCAACGATCTCGCCACCGCCGCCGCTGCCGGAGACGGAGAAGACAAAGAAGGAGGAAGACAGTGGGGAACAGGGGAAAACTGATGTGTCGGCCTCATGTGTAAGTGAGTGTGTGAGAGAAGGATAATCTTGTCCATACGAATATACAATACCTCTCTATACGCCTAACATTGGGCCCAAGTCGTTTCCAAGCATACATAATGGTGTATCTCAAAAATCTGCAAAGTTGTAATGGCAGTGGCATAGTTTCTTAAATAGTAATGGTGTAGTTCGAAAATAGTGAAGTTATACTGACACAGAACCAATTAACCCAATAACTAATTAGATGAATAACAGAGGATGAGTGAATAGAGCCTTTTAGGTGTTAAGCATCCTTATATCTTGATAGGTGCTAAACATAGTTCGTTCCTACTGCTTCCTACTCCATCCATCCTTAAATAATTGTCGCTTTTAGTTTTCATGCTGTAAGTTTGATTGGCTTGTACTCCCTCCCTCTCATAAAAAGTGCAATTCTAGTTTTTGAAAAAATCTCACAAAGAGTGCAATCCTAGAAAATAGATCTAATTAGTTGCCAAATTAAAGAATCAGATCTGATTTGCATGCCAAAACTTATTATATTTGGCTAACAAATAAGGGTATTAAAGTCTTTTCATGCCACCACTAATTTGTCCTAATTACACTTTTTTTGGGACGGAGGGAGTAGAAAATATGTGTAATATTTGTATCTTCAAATAAATTTATTAAAAAACTATATTCAAATATTTATCTAATGATAATGATTATATACCATAAATATTAATAATTAGTCAAAGTTATTTCAGAGAAAGCGAAACTGAGAATTATTTAAGAACTGAGGGAGTAGTTATTAATGACATATCGTAAAACTTTGAAAATATTATGAGTTTGCTAGTTGTAAGGTGTTGTAGGATAGCATCGGGTGTCGGCCCTAGAAGCCTGCGAGATATTTCGAAATTTAACCCCAAGTTCGCACGTCTCACCTCGTATAACTCTTAGTTCGCAAGTCTTTCGAAATATAACTCTGTGCACGCGAACTTCTTCGATTTGAGAGATTTTGCTAAGTTTTCCGGATTTTGGGATTTGTTTTTACATTTTACTTCTCCAGCCCAACTGAACTGGCCATTTTGCCCCTGTCCTTATCTATCTCTTTCCTTCTCCACCACTGACATGTGGGACCCACACTTTTGCTCATCTCCAACCTCCCACCCCCACCCACACCGACGGTCGCCGAGGCTTCCTCCCATCCACGGCGGCACCCCTCCCGGCGGCCGCGTCCATGGGGGCCGACGGTGACATCCCGGCAGCGGCACCCTCCGAAATCCCTTCCTCCAGACGCCGGTGCTGCCTCCTTCCGTCCGCCGCCGCCGCTCCCCTCCATCTGCCACTGCCGCTCCCATCCGTCCGCTGCCGCCGCTCCCCTTCGCTGCCATGCGCCGGCCTCCTCCAAGGCCCTCCCCGTCGACGCCCTCCCTCTCCTCCACCGCCGACGCCCTCCCTCCATCCACATCAGGCAGAGGGTCGAGAGGCGGAGGTGGAGATGCAGGGGGCTCGCCCTGCATGCCATCCCGGTGTTGAGCGGAGGCGGAGGCGGAGGCGGTGCGTTGAGCGACCGGGCGTCGTTCCGTGCGCGAGAAGGATACCAGCGACGGCGACGGACTGATGGCCGGTAGCGCCGACGACGTACGGACGGGCAGAGAAAGGTTGAAGACAGGGGCAAAATGGTCAGATCGGTTAGGCTGGAGAAGGAAAAGGTAAAAACAAATCCCAAAATCGTGAAAAGTGAGCGAAATCACTCGAATCGAAGAAGTTCGCGTGCACGGGGTTATATTTCGAAAGTCTTGCGAACTGAGGGTCATATGAAGTGAGGCGTGCCAACATAGGGTTAAATTTTGAAATCTCTCAGAAGCCTGCAGAGGTGACAGTATCTATGTATATAATAATGAGATTTGTTTTGGTGCTTGGGTAGTACCAGGTAGTACCTTGTATTTATATTTTTCCACCAACTAATTTAATTGGTAGTATCAGATAGTACCGAATAGTGTCGGGTAGTACCTGGTACAAGATCTACCAAATTGATACTATCTTGTACTACTCTATTAGTACTATCTAGTACTAACTGTTAGTACCACCACCGTTAGATTTCACCGGATGGATTACTCACATTAATTACTAGCATCCTCAAATTTCTCATAAATATTATAATGTAATGTGGATCTAACAAATCTGCCGTTTGTTTTGTTTGAGGAATGGGATGATCCACAGTATCTTCTTATTTACCACCTTTTGGTTCGGTTCGGTTTGGTTTGGTTTGTGTAATGAATGAATTGATCAATCTCTACCTATTGATCCCTCACAAGTTAATGTAATAAAAGATGTGCCAAAACTCAGGATTGGCTTTATTATTTATGATCGAGGTGGTGGCCCATCAATCTAAACACCTCAAATATAAAAAGCATCAATAACGAAATTGATAGCCTCTTTTCCTGATTGTAGAGAAGCTACGCACCTGGAGCCTTCGATGAAGATCATGATGGCGGAAAACCAGAAATCCATGCGGCTCAGCAGGGAGCAGAACCCGCCGAGCAAGACAACAGTAGCCCAAATGAAGGCCACAGTGCCTACTGTGTTGCCCGCCCACTCCAAGAAGGCAACGCAGAACACTATCTTATTCAGAAAAGCCAGCTTCCTCCTCGCCTTGGCAGCACTGATCTCCGACGAGGGAATGCGAAAGAGTCTCATATACAGCCTATGCAGCTTCCACCTCACCATGGCAGCACAGCCCTCCCAGTCCCAGGAGGGAACGCAAAACAATCTCATTCTCAGCTTCCTCCTCCACATGGCAGCTATGCCCTGATGAGTCCTCCGCCTGCTGCTCCTCGATGCTCTCCCTCTGCTGCTCCCATCGTTACTGCTCTCGCTCTGCTGCACCTCGCCACCACCACCACCAGCGTCCGCATGCGGGGTGGGCTGACCTACTACTGTGATGGAACACTCATCGCCACTGGCAGGAGTTGTCGCCATTGTTCGTCTGCTTCCTGGCGCAGGTGCGTAACACCAGCTAGAGCTAGTGAGCCACTTCCGATCGAGTACGAGCAATTTAAGCTGTAAGGACCCCAGGCAATTTAAGTAAGGACCCCAGCGACAATTGGAGCTACCATCCAAGCTGTAAGGACCCCAGGCAATTTAAGTAAGAGCACCGGCCCGCGCCCCACGCGTAGGGGCGGCCGGCTCGTTAAGGCTCGGCTCGTTACGGCTTGTTTGATAACGAGCCGAGCTCAACTTAACTTGTTAAAGTAACGAGCTAAAAATCGAGTTCGGCTCGGCTTCTTTAAAAGTTCGAGCCGGCTCGTGAAGCTCACGAGCTTATTATCATTCAACATTAATATTATGATAAAAATATTAATCAATATATGATAGTTTAAGTATGCTAACAATATTTAAAAGTTTAATTTATAATTATATTATGAAAATATGTAACATAAGTCAATAAAATAGGATAATATAGATATTTGAGAGCTCAAATAGACTTAATTAGTATCAGATTTGACTTGCAAGTTGAACAATAAGATTATTTTAACCAAATGATACTAATTGAACACTATTCATAAAAAATAATTTTGGTATTTTCATCTTTATCGAGCCTAACGAGCTAATCAAACATATCACGAGCAGTTCACGAGCTGGCTCGTTAAGAAAACGAGCTGAAATTGAGACTCGGCTCGTTTAAAGATCGAGTCGAGCTGAACCGAGCCAAACCTATGAACGAGCTGAGTTAGCTCACGAGCCTCGAGCTTTTATGCCAGCCTCACGCCACGCGGCATCGTCCGGCCGGTGCACGGTTCGGGGCCACATCGAGCGCCCGAGACGCGTACCCACGAGAGGCACGTCCCGCTGCCGACGCTCAAAATGTTTGGCTACCCTACGGCGTAGCTACCCGCCCTCTGTCCATTCCATTCATATATAAGCGGTTTAGATAGGTAAATGTGGTGGGGTGAACAGTGGAGATTTGTATTGAATGTGTTTAGTTTCGAAAAAGTATTGGAGATGTGATAGGGTGAATAGTGTATTGGCCGCGTGCAGAGAGAGGATATGATGGAATGAATAGTGGATTGGGGGTGGAAATTTGGTGAACTAAGATTGTCCGCACCGGCAATCTGTAAATGGTACTCTAGTAATGATTTCCAGTAAATTCATCTGCACCGACGTCTTGGAAAGCGAACTTTACGTCATGCGCCCAGGGCCGGTCCTGGAGGGGGGCGAGAGGGGCGGCCGCCCCAGGCCCCCAAATCAAGGAGGCCCCTTCCCAAGTATCTACAAATTATACAAAATATACTAGCACAAGTATACATTACTGTAAGTTTGTCTAGAGACATGAGTCCTCTGCGATCCTATTTTTTGTAGAGATTGAATACAACAATCAGAAGTCTGTGATCGAGGTAGTAAAATGCAATGACCAAACAGTAATCTAGGTGAGAATTTTTAGATCGCCCTGGCCCCCAAAACCACAGGACCGGCACTGCATGCGCCCGTCCCGGTTATGCAAATTCTTGCGGGGCAGTGGGCTCACGGTACCGGCGGACATGGCATGGGACCCGCACGCCATCGGCACCAATCGCCGGCGGGGCTTGAGCAGCAGCAGGCAAGAAAAGGGAGAAGGAGCGCGGGCGAGGAAGGGGGAGGGTGGCCGAGAGGGAAGCCAAGGGCATCACCGTCGTCGTCGCCGCCAAGCACCTGCGCCCAATCCAGCTCGCCAGAGGTTGCGCCATCCCGCCACCGATCCCGGCCAACACGCACACGAGCAGGGAAGGCATTGCCCTCGAGCAACCACCATCACACAAATTGAGGCCGTCGCGAAGCTGCCCCGTCCGGAGCAGAGGAAAAGGAGCAGGGGATGGTGCGCCTGGATCCTGCAGCCGCCGCCAGAGGAGGTCCGCTCCTCCATGCTCCTAGGAGGCTGAGACCCGTCCGCCGCTGACATCGCCACGAATCGGGCACGTCCACCTCAGCTTCGGGAAGCTGAGGAAGAGGAGGCTCATCTCCTTCTGCAGAGCAGAGATGGGAGGAGTCGGACGGAGGAGCGCCTCGTGAGGAGATAGCCGTTGCAGCCCTCGCGAGGCCGGCCGTCGAGGGGGCCCTGCTTCTCGATCCCCTACGGTGAACGTGCCCTCCTCACCCTTGTGCTACCGTGCTCCTGCGTCAGCCTGCCACTGGAGCTCCTCCGTGCCTGCACCGATCCCCGTTGTTGCTTCTCCGTGACCGCCGAGCAAGGACGGAGTAGGGTCGTGCGCCCGCCCGCCGGTGGGGAGGGAGGAGTGCGCCGGCCTCTGGCCGCCCGCTGTGTCAAGAGGGATGCAGGGGAGAGAGTGGGAAGCTGGAGAAGATAAAGTTGGTGAGGTGGGTCCTGCTCGTCAGTCTTAATAGAAGGGGTTGGTAAGATAGATTTGAGTAGAAAATGTTTGATGAGTAGAATATAGAGTATGAGATATAAAAGAACATGAGTGCGAAAAAACTCGAGATGGAGGGAAGAATCTCGATGACCAGGACTGAATAATCCTTTTAGAGGAAAGAAATAGAGAGGAACGAGTGCGGATAGTCTAAAAAAGGCAATAGTGGAGACGCGCGCAAAATGGATGACATGGATTAAGCAAAGATTAACCCCTTAAGGTTGTCCGCACTAGGATAGTAAACTGTCCTCTAGTAGCGCGATAGCGGGCGGAAAAGCCGCACTAGGGCACGAGAAGTGTCGCCATTCTGTAACCACCGGCTAGTAAAATCGTGGATTACGTGTCGGGCCTCGGATGGTTGTGCCAAAGGGGAACACAAGATTTATACTGGTTCGGGCCTTCGGAGAGGAATATCCTACGTCCAGTTCATGCTACTCGTGTTATTTGCGCTGGTTTGTAGTAGGGGGGTACAAACGAGCGAAAGATGGACGAGATCCCAAGTCTCTGGTGTGGTCTGAGCAAGTCCGACGACTGGCTGGAGGAAGAAGAAGTATAGTGAGAGAGAGTGTTCCTCCAGGGAGGAAAAAGAAGAGAGAAAAGAAGACCCCCCTGTTGCCTTCCGTGCCTTCCCTTTTATAAGCCAAGAGAAGGCTTACACGTGAAGGCAACAAGAGAGAGAGAGAGTAGGAGTCCATGGTAAAAAAGAGTACAGACAGGGGCAAAGCTAGCGGTGGATCTGAAGGGGTTGGAGCCCCTCCTACCCCTGTTAGCTCCATGGAAGTACCCCTAATCTCCTCTACAAAATTAAGAGGAAGAAGAAGGAAGGAAGGAGTTGAGGAGGAGGAGGAAGAAGAAACCCTCTAGACCTCAATCCTAGCTTCGCCACTGAGTACAGAGAGGAGATTATGCCCATGTCGCGAGCCCCGTTGTCCTTGGGAGTAGTTGGCATAGTGAACTTGTTAGGCAAGTGGGATCTTCGGAGGTTCCTTAGCTGCGAAGGAGCAACTAGTCATTGACGGAGAGTAGTCGGAGTGTACCAACTGAGCCACTAGTCGGAGTGCCTTGCTTGATGTCATATGGCATCACTATTTTGATTTCTAGCATTTTCCCTTAAAAAAATAATTCCTGAAGTACCACTTGATTTATGGTTGTTTTCCTTTATGAAAATTGGGTCCCGTCAAGAAGAGGGACCCTACATGGAGTCTCGTTTCCTTCAATCCTAGCGTGCTCCCTAGATACAACATTCTACCCGCATGGTGCGACACCAGTGCGCCTGAGGGCGTGGCGCGAGAGGCCAGGGAAGGAGGCCGCGAGATCTGGACGATGGCGGAGACAGACCAGCATGATTCGCGAAAGGCAAGGACGAAGTGGGTGGCGGACGGGTCGGCGACCGCAAGGAGAGGATGCAGGATCTCCGGTGCAGTAGCAGCTCGTCGTCCACCTCACGTAGAAGCTCGTCATCCATTCGCGCTGCCGCGCGCTCCTGCCACTCGCCATCACGCCCGTGTGCCCGTCCTCTGAGGGTTAAGGGAGCAGCCGGGCGTCGCACCCGAGCCTATCTGTCGCCATCACGCTGAGGTCGTTGTGAGGCCCACCGTCATCCCTCCGAGGTCGGGCCACGCCGGAGTAACAGAGGAACATACCTACCGCGAAGAAAGACAGGAGGTCGGGAAGAGAAAGAGATAGAAGGGAGGTTGAGGAAGCGGCAGCACTGCGTCGGCCTATCGCCAGACTGGACATCGCCTGCCGCTGGCCTAGGAGGCCGAGGAGATAGAGGGAGAGAGGAAGGTGGAGAGAAGTGGTTGGCGTCAGGGGGGATAGATAAGGTTGGGAGGTGGATCCCACTCGTGAATAGACGTAGGAGTAGGTATGGTAGACTTGAGTAGAAAATGTTGATGACTAGGATATAAAGTATGAGATATAAAGAACGATAGATGTGAGAGAACTGAAAATAAATGACAAAATTTCGACGAACATGCGAGAATATTACAAAGATAGAGTATAACAGAGTTCCGACTAAGATCACTGTCGGGGTTCTCTACCGCCGGCAATGAATTTTTATCGATCGTGTGTCGGGCTCGGATGGTTAGCGCAGGAGACGACGGGGTTTATACTGGTTCGGGCCTCCGAGGAGTAATACCCTACGTCCAGTGTGTTGCAGCCGTGTTCCTGAGCCAAGTGTGCTCGTAGTAGGGGTTACAAGCTAGTCGGGAGAGGGAGTTCGTTCCCAAGTCCCGGATGGTGGTGTCTGGTCATGTGTAGATCTAACCCTTGTGAACGTTGCCTTCCTCTCCCTTTTATAGTCTCAAGGGGAGGGGCACAAGGGGGAATACAAAAGAGTTACAGTGCTTGGCAGCTGGCACGTCCCGTCGTACGTCGCTGTCCACCGGGGCGCATTGAAGCCGAGTCGCGATGCCTTGTCGGGGAAGCCGCCGCGTGGCCGGGTTGGACTGTTCCCTCCGGGACGCTTGCCCTTCTCCCCGAGTAGTTTGGGCTTGTCTTAGTCTTCCCGAGTACTTGCCTAGCTTGCCACGCCCGAGCCTAAGCCTAGGCCCGTGCGCGTCGTAGAGGGTGCTTGAGTGCCTTGGGTTGAGTCTTGCGTGTGGCAGAGTAGGAGATGATGGCGATGCGATGGCTGAGCGGCTTGTCAGACCTGCATTAAGGCTCTTGCCGGGGCGGGCCGCTTGCATGGCCTCCAGCTGTTGTTTCCGCGTGACGTGGAGATTCGCTCCTCCCCGCGCATCGGTAGCGCCGCCCGAGTAGTGCGCCCGGGTCCACGTACCAGTTGGAGCCTGGACTTGTCGTGCGAGGCGGAAACTACTCGGAGGGACTTCTCCGAGGAACTCCTCGGAGGATCTTGTCGTGCGAGGCGGAGAGTACTCGTGCGAGGCGGAGACTTGTCGTGCGAGGGTTCCTCTAGTGGGAAACTAGTCGGAGATGCAGCCGTCCGGCCAAGGACTGGTTGACTTGCCGGTGAGGGTCTTGACGAAGATCTGCATGCCTTCCCTGAGACGCAGCTCCAGGTGAAGGGTGGACTCCTTCTGGATGTTGTTGTCAGCAAGGGTACGACCATCCTCGAGCTGCTTGCCAGCAAACGGTTGACTCCACCTCGAGGGTTGTGGTTTTGCCGTTGTTTTTAGGAAGATAATCTTGCCGTCAAAGGGGACCCTAATCTGGGTCCTCGTCAGTAGCCCCCGAGCCTGAGTGGGAGTCAGGGAGTCGCGTTCAGGCTCAGTTGGTGGATCTTGGAGTTGAAGGTGTTCTTCGGGTTCTCGGTGGGTGCGCGCGAGTGCATCCGCCGGATGTAGCCCCCGAGTTCGTGAGTGAGTTGGAGACTCGCTCGCGAACTTTTATTTGTAATTGTAGACGTTGTAGCCTTGGAGGTTTCGTCGGGGCAGTTACGACCGCAGTGATGACGTGGGCGTGGTCATGGGTGCGGGTATCTCGGCCGACGTGACCGATGTGACCGCCCCATCAAGACCGCGCTCAGGCTCTGCAAGTCTGCACGTCGCGGGAATCAAGGCGTCGTGGTTGCGTGCGGCTGTTTCACCGGGACACGCGTATGAGCGGGCGAAAATCTTGCTGACACGGCGGGCCCGGCGCCGAAGATGAAGAGTCAGGCCTGTCCCCTTTTAAAACCGCGCGTCGAGCGCTGGTTCGGGACTTTGCTTTCCGCTCGCTTCCTTTCTCCCTCGCGCTTGCCCCTTGAGCTCCGAGTTCTTTCGCCTCCACATTGCCGCCGCCGCTTGCATTCCCAGCTCGCCCGAGACTCCGCCGGCGCGATGTCGAGCTGGGCGCGCTCCAATGTCTCCCGCGAG
The DNA here is from genome assembly GCA_036936925.1 of Cenchrus fungigraminus. NCBI lineage: Eukaryota > Viridiplantae > Streptophyta > Magnoliopsida > Poales > Poaceae > Cenchrus > Cenchrus fungigraminus. The sequence goes on along the minus strand of CM072769.1, from coordinate 46,520,427 downwards.
CAGCTCCTTCGTCTCGTTGAGGCGGGCCAGCTGCCTCCCCTCACCGAGGCTGTCGAGTGGATCGTCCCTGCCGACAAGTCCGTGCCACGCCCTCCCAGTGGGTACGTGGTTTCGTTCGTGGTCTTCCATGAGCGCGGCTTCTCCGTCCCCGCGGGCAGGTTCATCCGCGGGGTGCTGTTCGCGTATGGGCTGCAGCTTCAGCACCTCAACCCGAACAGCATCCAGCAGATGGCCGCCTTTGAAGCGATGTGCGAAGGGTTCCTTGGCATCGGCGCGCACTGGCATTTGTTCCAGTACTTCTTCAAGTTCACCTGTCTGAGGGACGGCTCCCGCGCGGCGACGATTGGCTGCGCCAACCTTCGAATGAAGCAAGGCCGCGGCGACGACTACATCCCGGCGCCGCTGACCAGCTCGAACTGCGGCTGGCACGGGGGGTGGTTCTACTTGCGGAACGACCCCGAGCACGCGCTCCCGTCGTACACTGGGTGCTCCATCGCGAAGTCGCAGCGGAACTGGGCCGATGGCCCGACCAAGAAAGAGCAGGAGAAGATGCTCAAGCCTCACTGAGTCGTGCTCGGGCGTCTTCGGAACGCCGGGATCACCTTGGCGGAGGTGGTCGGGCAGTACCACGCCCGAGGTGTTGTGCCGCTCCGGAGGCGGCCGCTCCGGCTCTGCGACATGACTGCCGACAGGGCCCCGTGGGTCGGGACGGTGACCGCGCCGGAGCTTCCGTCGCCACTCGAGGTTCAGCGCCGCGTGGCGCAGGCGATCGGGAGAGCGTCCTACTCGTGGCCGCCGTCGCGGATGCTCCCGATGCTCCCCAACGCGGGGACAGAGAAATTTGTAAGTTATCCGTCTTCTCGGCCAGTTTCATTCGCCTTTTGTCGTGGGAAGATCTTCTCGGATTTGACCTTGGTGCGTTCTTGTTGCGGCAGTTGAAATGCGCCCAGCTCGTTCCGGCCAAGGCGCCTCTCCCGGAGGAGGCGATCTTCAACCAGAACCAGGCCGCGGCGGAGAAGAGGCGCGCTGCGCGTAAGGCGCAGCATAAGAAACGCCAGATCGCCAAGCGTGATCGCAACGACGACCGCAACAAGAGGCGGAAGGTGGGGGAGCAGGGCGTCTCCTCCGATGAGGATCCGTCGCCCGAGCCGTCGTGGAGCGGCGATGTCGCCAGCGCGGCGGTCGACTGGAGCAACATGTCGGGGTCGTCCTCGTCGTCACCGCCCCGTGGCGGTGAAGTGTCGTCGTCGCGCCAGCCGCGAGAGGCGGGTCACGACAGGACTGTGGGCTCGAGCTCACGTCCGGCGGCTCCCCCTGCCCGAGTGGACCCGCGGTCGACCTGCTCCCGTATGGTACCCAGCGGGTCGGGCGCTCCCGAGCCGCAGAGATCCGCGCCCCGTCAGATCGATCCCCCGAGGAGGTCGGAGGAGCGATTGGTGTCCGTCCGCCAGTTCTATGACGGCTCGGACCGCCCGGACTCCGACTCCTTGCAGAGGCGCTGGTCGCGGGGGAGGTCGTCGGATTCGGCATCGACGCCGATCGCGGCGCCGGTGCCGGAACCGAGCGATGCCCCGCGGCGCTTATAGTCATTGCTTATCCGGGGTGGCGGGGCCCCGGATGTTCATGTACCCCTAATCGCAGGCGGAGGCCGAGGTCCAACCCCAGTCGTAGCGGAGACCGGAGGGACAGCCCCCGAGCGAATGGGGGAGAACGTTGCCGCCGTAGAGGCGGCCGGCCGAAGCAGAGGAGCGCCCGAGACGGTGGACTCAAGCCACGCCGTTCCCGAGCAGGGCTTGAAGCGCGCCGCCCCCGAGCAGGGCATATCGGACCGCCCAGTGAAGAAAACCCGGGTGCGCTCCAAGATGTAAGTCTCCGACTTCAGCTTTTGCCTGTCATGTCTCTTCCGACTTGTTTGTTGATGCTAGCATTTGTCTTCTCATAGTCATGATGATACTGGCGTGCTTAGCCCGGGCCCCTGAAGCGACTGGCACTGAGGGCACAGGTGATCTCTCCCGAGCCTCAGCCCCAGCCCCCGAGCGCCAAGCCAGTGTCGTTACAGGCCGAAGAGGCGCCGTCGGTGGTCGTCGAGACGAGGACGCCAACCGCGCTACCTCCACCAATCCCCGCCACCGCCGTCGAGGAGGGTGAGGCGGCCACGGAGGCGACCGTCACTCGGGCGGCCCTGGAAGCGCCGTCCGAGGCTGGCCCGAGCGTCGAAGGGGTGGTGGTGGTCTTGGATGAAGACTTGGCGCCTCCCCCAGCTTCGGAGAGTCACGATGCCGCGACGACCCTGGCGTTGGAGCCGGCCCAGGCGCAGGTGGCGTCGAGCCTTCTCCCGGCTGTGGAGGTGCCGGTGCCCTCTCCGGCAGCGATAGTTCAAGGTCCTCCCCCGACCGTGGAGGTGGCGGAGTCCTCTTCGGTCCGAGCTTCCCTTACGGTCGAGGAGATGATGGATCTGGAGACGTGCCGGTTCATCGACTTCCCCGGCGTCGGGGTAATCGACATCGAAGCGCCCCAACTCCCGGAGAAGGAGTACGAGGTGGTGGTGGAGCGGAGGTCCGACGAGCCGACGACCATGGAGACGGTCGCGTCGGTCTCGAAGGCGCTGCAGGAGTACGAGCACGCCGGCGGCTTCGCCTCAGCCGCTGCAACAGGCGCGGAAGATGTGGCCCTCGCGGCGCCCGCGGCTCGTGTGGAGCCGACAGAAGACGCGTCCGCACCACCGCATGTCGATGAAGGTCGGGAGGCGTCGTCTCCCGAGTTGGTGGAAACCGCCGAAACTCCAGCCCCTGTGCCGGAGCCTGGCGTGGCGGAGCTCGTTGTCGGGGAAGAGGGGGCATCATCGCCCGGTCCGGTCGCTGCTGAGGCCGAGGGTGTCGAGGCTCGCGTGCTTGACGAGCCGGCCGCCGTTGCGCAAGAGTCGGCCGTCCCCGAGACGGTGGCCAGGGCCGCCACCTCGGAGATCCAGGTGGCCGAGGAGACGGGTGCGTCTCTTTCTCAAGGCGCGGCGAGCGGCGAGGCCCGAACGCTTGAGCTCGCATGCACTTCGTGGGCGGCTACCTCCGGGCTTGACTCCGACTCCAAGGACGACGAGGAGGCCGAGGCGCGCCACACCTTGGAGCGTGGGATGACCTGGGCGCGTCGGGCCTTTGACGAGCTCATCCTCCCCGCGACCTCGGTGAGTTTTCCTGTCAAGGATTCTTTTTTGATTCCGCGATCTTCTCGAGCTACGCCAGTTAATTCAGTTCTGTTGACTGTAGACCCTCGAGTCTTCAGGTCGGAGACGCGCCCGCGAAGTGCGCCAACTCCGCGCGGAGCGGACCCAGCTGGAGATGCAGCTTGTCGTGGCCCGGGTAGCGGCAGCCAGTGCCGTGGCGAGCGAGACGTCCGCGCGGGCGTCCCTTGAGGCCGCCCGTCAGTCCGCGGAAGACCGAGCCATCTCCGCCGAGACTGCCGCCGCAGCGGCTGCCACCGAGCGGGACTCGCTGGCGTCGAGGCTCGCGCTTGCCGAGGCTGAGATCGAGAAGCTCCGAGCGGCCGCAGTGTCCGCGGAGGAGGCGGCTGAGAGAGCCAAAACCGCCGCGGCTACAGCGGAGACCACCGCCCGAGAAGCCTCCCAGACCGCCGCTCGTGAGAAGGCGTCCCTCGAGGCAAAGGTGTTGGAGCTGGAGAGAGACTTGAGAACGGCCACGACGAACTTGGCGACGACGAGCCGCTAGTTTTCCCAGGCCTCGAACCGGCTCCAGGTGGCAACCGAGGAAGCGTCGTGGCTTCAGAGTTCCAACACCAGGTTGTCGCAGGATCTCGAGGGTAAGTCGGACGATCTCCGGTTCTTGTCCAGTCCAGCGCTTGCTTTTTGTCGGGACTTGACTTGACGACCTTGGTTGCAGGGTCGCGCGTGATCCGCGCGGGGATGGTGGTGCAGCTGGCGACGGCCAAGCAAGAGCGGAACGCCGCCATCCTCAAGGTTATCGAGAAGGACGGTGTCCTTAAGCGCTTGTCGGAGCAGCTCCAGAGTACGTATCGAAGTTTGGTGTTATCTTGTTGTCCTTTTTCTTCCTCTCGAGCTCTCCGTGACTCCCTGTCTCCGCTTGTTCTTCAGAGGTCCAGGCCGAGCTGGAGCAGTCCCGGGCATCTCGAGAGCAGGACGCGTCCGCCCTGAACCAGGCCCGTGAGGCCCGGCGCAAGTCGGATGCCATTGCCGAGAAGGCCATCGGGGACATCGCCAAGCTGGGCAGGGCGATGAGTTCGGCCATGGCCGCGCTCGGTGTATCGCTTGGTCCGCGGACGCCCGAGATGCTGATCGAGGAGGCTGGTCGTCTACCCGGCGTGGTGCGAGAACTTGAGTTGTCGACGGCTCGTCGTGCGGTGCACCGGATCCTCGCCATGATCGAGTCGCACTACCAAGGGCTGGACCGCATGGCGCTGAGCGGCGGCTGGGCCCCTGGCATCTCCGACAACCAATGCGACGAACTGGAGGTGGACTGCGCCGCCTTCGCCCGCGAGATGGCCGACGCTGCATTGAAGGATCTGGAACTGCTGCCACAAGACGAGTCAGAGGCTCCAGGAGTTCCCGGGCACCCGAGTTAAACATGTCACAAACTATTTGTAATAAATTGAACACGTTGCCAGGTTATCGCGTAGCTAGGCTATTCATCTGGCGTTATCTCTCGATCGCTTCCGAGCGCCCGAGGATGACTGCAGCCACGCGCAGTCGAACTTAGAGAAGCGAAACAGTCAAACCGTGCTCTGGAGCCGCGGGGGCGTAAGAGTCGTAAGGCTTGGCCCCTTCGAATCGCTAAGCTCAACCATTCGTTCGCAGCCCCCGAGTCCTCAGAAGGTTCGGGAGATAATTGAGGGCTTTAGTTGTGCAAACTCCTCTTTTGGACCGGAGCCCGAGTGGTCATTCGAATGTTCTCGGAAAGGGGTTGGATGAAAGCCGGAGACTAGAGAAGTACTCGCAAGTCTTCGTGCTGTAGCCGCGGGGGCGTTAGCACTAGGAGCTTTGAACGAATAGGCGACTCGCCATCTCATGCAAACTGTCATCCTCACCTTTCCCGAGTTCGAGTTTCCACCAAAAAACTTCTCACTCGTGCGATCGGTCTCGACAAAGTTGTCGGAATTTTTTGAAAAGTTTCGAAAAAACGTTGAGGACCCGAGGGCATTGTGCCCTTGGTAGCCCCCGAGAAGGGAGCGTCTTTGACTTGGTGCAAAGACGCTGCCTGCTCAAGCATAAGTATTGCTATAAAGAAATAAAGCGCACAACCGAATATAAACTTGAACTCGGAGACAAGTGCACAGAAGCAAACAGCATGTATTTATTGACGTACGAGTTCAGAACATTTACTCAAGGGTAAAACGGGCGCAGGTGTTCGATGTTCCATGCGTTGGTGACGACCCTCCCGTCCTCGTACTTGATCTTGTATGTCCCTGGTCGGAGCACCTCGTGGATGATGAAGGGCCCCTCCCAAGGTGGCGACAGCTTGTGCCGGTCCTTGCTGGCTTGAACCCGTCGGAGAACGAGGTCGCCGATGTGGAACTCGCACGGGCGCATGTTACGCTCGTGGTAGCGTCGTAACGCCTGCTGGTACTTGGCGCTCCTCAGCAGTGCCACGTCGCGCGCCTCGTCAAGCTGGTCGATCGCGTCCTCGAGCGCGACTTGGTTCTCTTCTTCAGTATATGCCCGCACTCGCGGGCTGCCGTAGTCGATGTCGGTTGGCAAGACCGCCTCGGAGCCATGTACCATGAAGAATGGCGTGAACCCCGTGGCCCTGCTTGGCGTAGTGCGTAGACTCCACAATACGGACGGCAGTTCGGCCACCCATCGTGCTCGAAACTTATCGAGCCGCTTGAAGATTCTCGGCTTCAAGCCTTGCAGGATCATACCGTTCGCCCTCTCGACTTGCCCGTTCGTCTTCGGGTGAGCTACAGCTGACCAGTCCACACGGATGTGGTTGTCGTCGCAGAAGTTGAGGAATTTCTTCCCCGTGAACTAGGTGCCGTTGTCAGTAATGATCGTGTTGGGGATGCCGAAACGGTAGATGATGTTGGTGAAGAACGAAACGGCCTCCTCGGAGCGGACGTTGACTATGGGTCGAGCCTCGATCCACTTTGAGAACTTGTCGATCGCCACAAGGAGGTGAGTGAAGCCCCCGGGTGCTTGTCGGAGGGGTCCCACCATGTCGAGGTTCCAGACCGCGAAGGGCCACGTGATGGGGATCGTCTGCAGCGCTTGCGCGGGGAGGTGAGTTTGCCTTGCATAGAATTGGCAACCCTCACAACGCTGCACAATGTCCTTTGAGTCGGCGACCGCTGTGGACCAATAGAAACCTTGTCGAAAATCTTTTCCGACAAGGGTTCTCGGCCCGGCATGGTGACCGCAGGTGCCAGCGTGTATCTCTTGCAGCAGCTCGCGGCCTTGATCTCCGGGAATGCACCGCATGAGTATGCCGGCCGCGCCGCGCTTGTAGAGCTCGCCATCAATGATGACGAAAGCTTTCACGCGGTGGGCGATGCGCCGGACTTCTGTTTGGTCGGAAGGGAGCTTCCCCTCGATCAGCCACTCGAGGATGGGGAAACGCCAGTCGGGATCCTCAAGGTTTACCTCTGGTGGCTCGTTGATTGCCATGACCTCGGACCCCGGCTCTTCAGGTGGTTTCTCGCCCTCTTCTCGTACAGATGGTTGATGTTGATCGCTCGCGAAGACGCCGTGTGGAACCGGGCTGCGACTGGATGCCGCTTTCGCAAGCACATCGGCCGCTTTATTGTAGTCGCGCAGCACGTGGTGCAACTCGAGGCCATGGAATTTGCCCTCCAGATCTCGTACGACTTGGCAATATGCCGCCATCTTCGGGTCAACACAGTTCTTATCCTTCATGACTTGTCCCACGACCAATTCCGAGTCACCCCTGATCTCGAGACGCTTGATCCCGAGCTCGACAGCGATCCGGAGACCGTTGATCAGGGCTTCGTACTCAGCAGCATTGTTTGACGCCGGGAAATGTAGTCGGACCATGTACTCCATGCGCACGCCCTGGGGCGAGACGAAGACAAGGCCTACACCGGCTCCTTCCTTCATGACCGAGCCATCGAAGTACATGATCCAGGTCTCGTGCTCGATTCTTGCTGGTGGAGTCTGCATCTCCGTCCATTCGGCCACGAAGTCTGCGAGTATTTGGGACTTAATCGCGCTGCGCGGAGCATACGTGATGTTTTGCCCCATCAACTCAAGCGCCCATTTAGTGATTCTTCCTTCGGCCTCGGGGTTCTGGATGACCTCCCCGAGTGGATACTTGGACACCACAGTGATGGGGTGTGCGTCGAAGTAATGACGGAGCTTGCGCTTGGTCATCAAGATCGCGTACACAAGCTTTTGCATCTGTGAGTAGCGCGTCTTGGAATCGGAGAGTACCTCGCTGACGAAGTACACTGGTCGGTGCACCTTCTGGGACCTCCCGGGCTCTTCCCGCTCTACCACCAAAGCCGCACTGACGACCTGGGTCGTCGCTGAGACGTACAGTAACATTGGCTCTTCCGCGGCCGGAGCAGTCAATATCGGGGGACTCTTGAGGAGGTTCTTGAGTGAGTCGAGTGCCTCTTGCGCCTCGGGGGTCCACGTAAAGTGGTCGGACTTCTTCATTAGCTTATACAACGGCAGGCTACGCTCTCCGAGCCGCGCTATGAAGCGACTCAAAGCCGCGAGACAGCCTGTGACGCGTTGTACGCCCTTCAGGTTCTTGATCGGCCCCATGTCCATGATGGCCGAGATCTTCTCGGGGTTAGCTTCAATGCCGCGTTCCGACACGACAAAGCCGAGGAGCATTCCCCTCGGAACCCCAAAAACGCACTTCTCGGGATTCAACTTCACCCCGTGTTGTCGTAGCTTCACGAAGACTTCAGTGAGGTCGGGGACCAGATCCCCTGTTCTCTTTGACTTGACTACAATGTCGTCGACGTACGCTTCTATGATGCGGCCGATTAGCTCCCCGAAGACGCGTCGCATGCATCGTTGGAAAGTTGCGCCCGCATTCTTGAGCCCGAAGGGCATCGTTTGATAGCAGTACGCGCCGAACGGTGTGATGAACGAGGTTGCGAGTTGGTCCGCTACACACATCGCGATCTGGTGGTACCCGGAGTACGCATCGAGAAAACAGAGGGTCTCGCACCCTGCCGTTGAATCGACTACCTGATCTATGCGAGGCAAAGGAAATGGATCCTTGGGACACGCCTTGTTAAGGCTCGTATAGTCAACACACATCCTCCATTTTTTATTCTTCTTCTTTACAAGTACAGGGTTTGCTAACCACTCGGGGTGGTAGACTTCACGGATGAACCCTGCACTAAGGAGCTTCAAGATCTCCTCGCCAATCGCCTTGCACTTGTCGTCGTTGAAGCGGTGTAGGCGCTGTTTCACCGGCTTTGATCCCGGCTTGATGTTGAGTTTGTGCTCGGCAACCTCTCTCGGGATCCCCTTCATGTCGGAGGGTTTCCACGCGAACACGTCGAGGTTCGCTTTGAGGAAGTCGACGAGCGCGCTTTCCTATTTAGGATCGAGCACCGTCCCGAGACGGAGCTTGCGGCCGTCGTCGGAGACGACCGCGTCCTTGACATCCTTGGCGGGCTCGAAAGAGCAGGCCGCACGTTTGGACGACTCGGGGACGTCCTGGTCCTCGGAACGAGGCTCAGCATGGAGCCTCGCGGACCGGACAGTTGCTTCAGCGAACTGAAAGCACTCAGCGTCGCACTCGTATGCGTGCTGGTACGTAGGCCCTACTGTGATGATACCCCTCGGTCCGGGGATTTTCAATTTCAGGTACGTATAATTAGGCACGGCCATAAACTTCACGTATGCCGGCCTCCCGAGGATCGCATGGTACGTCCCCGAGAACCCCACCACTTCGAAGGTGAGGGTTTCTGTGCGGAAGTTCCGCACGTCCCCGAACGTAACGGGCAGATCGATCTGCCCGAGGGGAAGCGCCTCGATTCCAGGTACGACCCCATGGAACGGCGCCATCGACGGCCTCAGCGCGGACCGCGGGATGCCCATCTCGTCAAGTGTTGACGCGTAGAGCACGTTGATCCCGCTCCCCCCATCCATCAGGACCTTGTGGACCCTTCTGGTTTTGAACAGGGGGGCTACCACTAGTGGGTAGGATCCAGGCTGGGGTACGGTGTCGGGATGGTCCTTGCGATCGAAGGTTATTGGAACCTCCGACCACTTTAGGTAGGACAGCTTCGCAACGTCGGCGTTCATGACTTCACGCCGGATGAGCTTCTCGCGCCGCCTCGAGGGCTTCGCCGGTGATCCTCCGAAGATCATATGCACCGCTCCGTCTTTACCGGGGAACACAGCCCCCGTGCCATCATCGTTGTCGCGGGATGGGCCTTGCTTGTCGGGGTGGTCCGCGGTCTTCGGCTTGAGGGTGCTCTTGACGTAGTTCTTCATCAGCCGGCACTCCCTAAGCGTGTGCTTGACGGGGACCTCGTGGTGCGGGCATGGTGTGTCCAGGAGCTTCTCGAAGTGGTCCCTGGTCAGTGCAGGCTTACCCAGGTTGCCCTTTGGGCGCGTCGTCTTGCGCTCCGCTGCCGCGACAAAGTTGTCGTCGCGGCGGCGCTTGTCATTTTTCTTCTTCTTTTTGAAACGCGAGGACGTTCCTTCGGTAGGGTCCACGACTTGCTTCCCCTTGCCCTGAGGGGTGTTGAGCGTCGCGGCCACCGCCTCCTCGCCGTCGGCGTGATTGCTCGCGATGTCGAGGAGCTCCCGCGTCGTGCGCGGCATGCGACGTCCGAGTCGATGGATGAGGGAGGTACACGTCGTCCCATTCTGAAACGCCGAGATGGCGTCATTGTCGGTTGCGCCAGGGAGCTCGGTGCAGCGCTTGGAGAAGCGCCGTATGTACTCGCGAAGACTCTCCTCGGGCTGCTGCTTGCAGTTGCGCAGCTCCCACTATTTGCCAGGGCGCGTGTACGTGCCTTGAAAGTTGCCGACGAAAACCCGTCGCAGGTCGGTCCAGTCTTGGATCTTGTCGCGGGGCAGGTGCTCGAGCCACGTGCGTGCAGAGTCGCCGAGGTAGAGTGGCAAGTTCTTGATCACGAAGAGATCGTCGGTCGCTCCTCCGGCATGGCACGCAAGTCGGTAGTCCTCGAGCCATACACTGGGATTGGTGTCCCCGTCGTATCTTGGCACATTGGTCGGGGCTCGGAAGCGCGAGGGGAACTTCGCGTCGCGAATGCTCCGACCAAAGGCCCTCGGACCACGCTGGCTTGGCAACCAACTGCGCTCGCGGTCGTCGTCGCTGTCGTGGCGTCGGCGGCGCCCACGGTCGTCGTCGCGACGCGAGTGGTGGTCGTGGTTGCCGTCGACGCTTTCCGCTCGTCGCCGGGCTTCTAGGGTATTCCGGGCGTCGCGGTTGGGTCCTAGACGACTCTTGACCGCTGATGCCGCGGCCACAACCCCGCCCCCGTGTCCTTGCTGCTGAGGAGGAGGCGGGTTCGGACCGTGGGTGGATGGTGCTCCAGCTCGTCCGCGCTCCGAGCGCTGGCGCGAGGCGGAGCTTTCCGCTTGCTGCACCGCTGCAGCTTCGAGTAGCGCTTTCAGCTGCTGGCGTACTCGTCGCTCTTCCGAGGTTGCTGGCTCCGGGCAGCCGCGCAGCAACATGGCCGCGGCGGCCAGGTTCTGGGATGCCCGCCGGAAAAGCGGCGGTGCGCCAGCGTCGGCGTTGACGTTCGCACCTTCGTTGGCACGCTGGTCGTTGTTGGGCTCCGGTGCGCGCGCGGGTGGTGTCGGCGCACGGCCGTGCGGCTGGCTTGCGTCCGGACGGCGCTCCCGCCGGCTTCCGTTCGCGTTGCCGGGCTCGCCCTGAACAGGTTGTCGATCGCGAGGCTCGGCGTCAGTGCCGAGTTCTCGATGCAGAAGGACCAACTCCTCATCGAGCTGGCGCCTCGCCTCCGCTAATTCGTCGAGTCGGGCCCGCCGCTGGGCTTCGGCACCACGATGGCGTGGTGCATGCTCCGATTCCGAGCTGCTCGACGCAGTGGCCACGCAGACGTTACACTCCCTTGTGGGGTCGTGACGTCGCGCAGTTGGCGCCCTCCGAGTAGCTGCAGACCCGGGGAAGATGCTCGTGGCGCGGAGGCTGTTGACGTAGGCCGTCACCGGGTCGTCCGGTAAGCCGGGTTGTCCACGAGGGTACATTGTGGAGTACCACTCCATGAATTCCCCCCAGCCCAGCGGTCCGTCTCCGCTGGCCTGGAAGGCGAGGTCGGTGAGGTAGTAGGCGGCGAGCCTAAAATGTTCCTGCGTTGGGTTTGGCCCCAACATGCCGATGATGACGTCGCCCGAGTAGCTTCGGACGAAGGCCTCGCGCGCCGCAGCCCCCGAGAGGACATTGGGGCGAGGCGACCGGCCGAAGGTACGGCCGACAACGGACTCCGCCGGCCCAGTGTAGACGCAGCCGAGGGAGCCGAAACGCAGGGTGGTCCCGGGAGTCAACGTGACCCCGCGACCGTCCATCCGATCCGCTGAGTTCGTCGAGACACACAATGTGCCCCTACCTGCCGCGCCAACTGTCGGGGTTCTCTACCGCCGGCAATGAATTTTTATCGATCGTGTGTCGAGCTCGGATGGTTAGCGCAGGAGACGACGGGGTTTATACTGGTTCGGGCCTCCGAGGAGTAATACCCTACGTCTAGTGTGTTGCAGCCGTGTTCCTGAGCCAAGTGTGCTCGTAGTAGGGGTTACAAGCTAGTCGGGAGAGGGAGTTCGTTCCCAAGTCCCGGATGGTGGTGTCTGGTCATGTGTAGATCTAACCCTTGTGAACGTTGCCTTCCTCTCCCTTTTATAGTCTCAAGGGGAGGGGCACAAGGGGGAATACAAAAGAGTTACAGTGCTTGGCAGCTGGCACGTCCCGTCGTACGTCGCTGTCCGCCGGGGCGCATTGAAGCCGAGTCGCGATGCCTTGTCGGGGAAGCCGCCGCGTGGCCGGGTTGGAGTGTTCCCTCCGGGACGCTTGCCCTTCTCCCCGAGTAGTTTGGGCTTGTCTTAGTCTTCCCGAGTACTTGCCTAGCTTGCCACGCCCGAGCCTAAGCCTAGGCCCGTGCGCATCGTAGAGGGTGCTTGAGTGCCTCGGGTTGAGTCTTGCGTGTGGCAGAGTAGGAGATGATGGCGATGCGATGGCTGAGCGGCTTGTCAGACCTGCATTAAGGCTCTTGTCGGGGCGGGCCGCTTGCATGGCCTCCAGCTGTTGTTTCCGCGTGACGTGGAGATTCGCTCCTCCCCGCGCATCGGTAGCGCCGCCCGAGTAGTGCGCCCGGGTCCACGTACCAGTTGGAGCCTGGACTTGTCGTGCGAGGCGGAAACTACTCGGAGGGACTTCTCCGAGGAACTCCTCGGAGGATCTTGTCGTGCGAGGCGGAGAGTACTCGTGCGAGGTGGAGACTTGTCGTGCGAGGGTTCCTCTAGTGGGAAACTAGTCGGAGATGCAGCCGTCCGGCCAAGGACTGGTCGACTTGCCGGTGAGGGTCTTGACGAAGATCTGCATGCCTTCCCTGAGACGCAGCTCCAGGTGAAGGGTGGACTCCTTCTGGATGTTGTTGTCAGCAAGGGTACGACCATCCTCGAGCTGCTTGCCAGCAAACGGTTGACTCCACCTCGAGGGTTGTGGTTTTGCCGTTGTTTTTAGGAAGATAATCTTGCCGTCAAAGGGGACCCTAATCTGGGTCCTCGTCAATCACTCACAATGCAGACTCTATCGTAGAGTCTAATATTATTTATTACCTCGAAGGTCTCGTAGCTTAAGAGTCTGAATTCTTATTTTTCTACCTCTCTTGTCCATAAATATAATATCACATCAACAAAATACAATAAATATAAAGCTAACAAATAGACTACTCTATGATAGAGTCTTTATTGGGACTTGGGAGTGTCCTTGCCCCACGCTCCTGTGGCCCGTTCACACGTAGACTGTTGCATTTATTGCTTTCTGCTAGTTTTTGTGGGCCTCAGGACTTCTCATTAAAACTCTTTTAGTGCCCCTTTGACATGGCTCGTGTTAGACCGTCTCCAGCAGAGACCGCATCCCCTCTCTCAACCGCAAAATGAGGCGACGGGAGGCACTGTAGCGCGTCCAGCGGTGACTGTATCTGGTTCTACTTTTTACGGACGCCGGTCTGTCGTGCCTCAATCTCAAGGAGTCCCTCTCCTCGCCTCATCCTCCACCACTCCAACCGCCGTCTATCCACGTCACCCTCCTCTTCTCCGTCCCCGCGCCATCTCCCCTCCCTCCCTCCCTCCCTCTCCTCTCCGAGCCCGCCATGGTGCAACCGCAGCTGCCCCTCGATTCGAAGCAGGGGCGCGGCGGGGAGGAGCTCCACTGCCGCCTCCTCCACCGTTGCAGCCGCAGCTCCACGACCGCAGCTAGGTAGAATCTCCGCCGCGACCACAGCTCCGCGAACCCACCAGCGCAGCTCCTCCACCCCTGTTCGACACCGCTCCTGGAGCTCCACTCCCGCTCCGCCTCCTGTAGCTCCGTCCACGTCCCCTCCACCTCCTCCGAGATCTAGCGGCGACCTCCCTCCCTCCCGCAGCAGATCTGGATAGAGCTCCCCCGATTTGGGGGAGGATCCGCTGCGGAGGCAGAGCAGGCCGGCGGCGGAGGCATAGATGCGGCGGCCAGGCGCGGTGGAGGTGGAGGTGGAGCAGCCTGTGGTGGACGAGGGTGGAGAAGGTCGGAGGAGCTCCTCCTCTACCGCTCTGGCACGCGCTCCTCCGCGACGGCAGGCACCCGCGCCCGCCCGCGACTGCGCCCTTCCCCCGAGCTCCTCCATGCCGAGTGGGTCCCCAACCTTCCCCACGCTGGTAGACGGCCGCTGACGCCACCCCTGAGCTCCTCCCGGCGGGGCGGGTCCCCGTCGTCCTTGACGCAACCGTTGAATGAGGACTCGACGGCACGGGCTCGCGGTTGCGGCGACACGGGCGGAAGGGCGCGGGGCGCGACGCCGGCGAGGGCAGGATGGTACGACCACGCGAGGCCGGCTTCTCCACCCCCCGGGAGCGACGACGCGGCAGCTCCACCCCGCGGCCGCTTGCCCTTGGCGTGGCGGAATCCAGAGCGTGCGGGAGGTAACTGCCGGAGCTGGATGCAGGAGGAGATTCGCATGCTGCTGGAGGACTAGCTACTGTTTGCTTCTCTCTTTCTCTCAAAACACGATTTCTTTAATTAATAAAAAACAATTGCCACCGGGCAATGAACTAATCCGTATGGTTTCTTCTGGCACGTTCTTGCCTTTTCTGGAGGCAAGGAAATCGAGAAGGACCAAGAAAATTGGATTATGCTGATTGGCATATAAAGGGGTACATGTCACCATTCTTTCTTTCTTTTTTTTCTTTTTTTGAGAGAGAGAAGATGTCACCATTCAGCATGTGCATGTTCAACTATTTTATTAAAATCCGCAGACAAGAACAAATCACGAGACCCAAGCAACTATTTGCGCACATAGAAGAACTTCAAAACTTTTATCAACAGCTGCATAGGGTAGATTGTACCTGCTGTGTGCCAGTGTTTCAAATTTCAACTGGCTTCTTCAGGTTTGGCATTGGCAGTATTGTCCAGATAAAATAATTGAAGAGCAAACCAATAAATCCCATCACCAATCATAAAAACTACAGTTACATTTCCATGTGCTACAGCTTACAGATTTCCTGGTGCAGCATTTCTGCAAGAAATGTTAAGATTATGCCTGTCTCCACCATGAGAAGTTTAGCCTAAGCCTTTCAAGAATACAAAAGCCGTATAATAAAAAAATGGCTAATAAACTTGCCTAGAACTATTGCAAAACGTCCAGTTCTTCATATGGTGTTTTGCTTGCAGTGACTGAACTTTCAATGGCTTAAAAACGAGGTTACAGATATGGCATGACACATTTTGCTCCAGTGCACCCTCATGTTGCATGCAGTTTGTTGAACTGTTTACCGCTACCAACTCAGTTTATCACTGCAGTTTAGCAACTCAGTTTTTCATCACTGTAGTTTGCATCAAAATTGCCTATTGCACAGGCAAGGTGTCCTACCCAACCTTGTGCGATAATCATCTCCTGCTATTGGCTGTTTGGGCCTTATTGAGGTGTGCAAGCTCCTCAATCAGCTTCCTCTCATCACTGCTTAGACGTTTTGGAATCTCAACCTGGACACGCACCAGCTGGTCTCCACGAGCATTGGACTTCCCAAGAAGTGGGACACCTTTCTTGGACATCACCAGAGTTGTGCCTGGCTGAGTCCCTGAGGGTATCTTAAGGTCAACCATTCCATCAACAGTGGGGACTTTGACGGTTGTCCCAAGGATTGCATCAATATAAGAGACCTTGCATGTGTAGAGAATGTTTGTCCCATCTCTCTTAAGAACAGGATCAGAGAGAACATCAATGAAGACATAAAGGTCCCCAGGAGGGCCTCCTCTTCGGCCAGAATTGCCCTCAGACCGGACCCTCAGCCTGCTTCCAGAATCCACTCCAGCAGGAACCTTCAGACTGATCCTCTTTGTCCTTCGCACTCGACCATCGCCCCCACAGGTGTTGCAAGGAGTGGAGAATTCACCAGTGCCGCCACAAGTATTGCAGGTGGACACTTGCTGGAATATCCCAAGTGGTGTTCTTGTGGAGGAGACCACCTGGCCCTGACCTCCACAAGTTTTACATGTTGTTGGCTTTGTACCGGGCTTGGCACCACTTCCATCACAGGTGTTACAGCCTTCCAGTCTGGTTATCTCAATCTCTTTCTCTACACCAAACACCGCTTCCTTGAAATTGAGGACCAGATTGTAGGTCTCATCATCACCTTGCATTGGTCTGTTCCGAGCAGCACGGCCACCGCCCATCCCACCCATCCCACCAAACCCTTCAAACAGTGACTCAAAGAGATCGAATGGGTTTGAGTAATCCTACATGAAACATAATTGATATGATTAAAATAATTCAATGATCCTGCTGGCCAAACTTCAGATATAGAAACCATTTAGGAACACTTACTCCTGTTCCCATGCCAGAACCCTTCAGACCTGCTTCTCCATATTTATCATAGATCGATCGCTTCTCATCATCAGACAAAACCTACAGCAGCCATCCTTGCTATGTAAGCTTAAAGAAATATGTAATCCTACTACCAAAAATGGAATTTTGGGAGTCGGGTATGACCAACCTCATAAGCATTGCTGATATCCTTGAACTTTTGTTCAGCCCCAGGATCTCTAAAACAAAATAATACATGATAAAGAGGTTTAATGTAAGAAACAAACAAGTATCAAGAGTCATGAATAGTTGGCTATAAGTTGCTGAAAAGAACGGAAATGATGAAAAGTGATTCCTGTATCTCAATAGCCAACTTACTTGTTCACATCAGGATGATAGCTCCTAGCAAGTTTCCGATAGGCTGGAAAATAAAAGGAATCAGGACCAACACAGAAAATGAACAATACAACATCATGTATGTCTATCCAGAATCAGGTACTATCAACCATGATGCTTTCAAATTACAAAAACTTCTTAATGGTCAGCCTCATTGTTGATATTTTCAGGGGTTACAGGATATGACAATCTTAAATTAGATGCAAATAGGAACAATTCAAAGCACCTGCATGGCTTATCACACTTTGGGGCCTATTATGAGTTTGGTCTCCTTTCTAAATTTGCACCATTACCCCTACCGTGTCAAACATTTTACATCAGTGCCCCTATTTTGTTTACAAGCCAGCGGCAATAGTGCAAAATAAAAACAGAGAGAAAACTAAAAGTAAAGCCTCAGAGTGGGGTCAACCGTGCAATTGTATCTAACAATTCAGCCTTTTGAAGTACTGCATTGTACTTCTGAGTGCAAAGAAACAAGCATAATGTCCAGGCCCTGTTTGGGTCCATTAGTCCCAGGACTAAATATTACACCAAGGAATACTTATTTACTTTACATGAAAGTACCTTTACAAAAAAATCTACACATGCCATTCTTATGTTCTCAAACTAAATATTTTAAGAGTCAATGGCAGTTAAAGTTTCAAAAGTTTAGTCTTGTCCAAAGCATTCATATATTTAAGAGCAGAGCAAGTTCTTTACAAGTGATACATATCTTAAATCAGTGTTGGCTTTATTTTTATAAGTGTACTATATTACTGGAGCAGCATTAAAAATGGAAGTTTGGAAGACGGACTTTAAATAAATCTAGGTTCTGACAATTGCAAGGATTTGTATGCTATAACACATGATAGCTACAACCAAATAAAAAACTAGGTAATGAATTCCTCTAATACATAACTAACAAATAAACAGGAATCAAGCGAAAACATTCACAGCATGAATGACCAAATACAAGATACTAACCGCTCTTGATTTCAGATTTACTAGCATTTCTCGAGACACCAAGTATGGAATAGAAATCCTGCCATTTGGATATTTAAATCCGTATCAGAATGGAAGAGATTATTAAGAAATAACATAAGCAAAGCAGAAAGTCAAAAGAATAGCTCACAGCTTCAGCTCTGACAACAAAACGTGAACCCCTTTTCTGGCGGCATCTTGAGGATGGTACATGGTTTAGCCGCTCAGAAGAGGTCTGTGAATGCAAACTATAACTAGATGACACCATGTGTTTACATCTGCCTCTTGTACTGCACAAACAGAGACAGTAAAAACAAACTCAGTTTGCTGAGAAATGTATGTGAATGGTACAAGGTTTAACAAAGGATACTGCACAAGAAAAAAAAAGGGTTGACTGGCCTACTTGGAGTCCATGTGAAAACATAATTAGATATCAAGAATCGATAACAGCTATGTAAGCTAGAAAAAAAGCTGCAGTGGCAACAATGCTTGAAACAGTGTACAGGTTCCACCACAGAATTCCTGGCAGAAATTACACGCAACCTAATAAACAATACCAGACTGTGCACACACATACGACATAGCCATTTTTTGGTGCTGGGAATCTCGCATCAGCAGCGTAATAGGCTGCCCTCGCCACCACAGGCGATGCAGGTAGCTGCCGAGGCTTTTCGCCGAGCTGAGGAACCAAGGCGCCGCTGAACTGTACCAGCGCCATAAAATGTTCTCCTGGATTAGCTGCTGGGCTTCAATCTCAGCTGCAACATCACAGTTGGCAAAGTCAAGGGCTTTTGCTGCAATAGGTACTCCAAGAATATATACAAGTACATACAGATTAAACACAGGACTGCCGCATAACAAACTAGTATCCCTGGCTGCTAATCAGGAAACATCAGTTACAATTCAGAACACAGGTACAGTACTATCGAGGACTCATTTGCAAGCCGAGAAACCAATTAACCAAACCAATATTCGGCACGCCACCACGCAGCGGCGGACCAGCAGATGATTTCCGCAAAGAAAACCAGAGGTGTGGTCGACATGATACACGTACGCTTATATATACTTGTAACAACCGGGTCAGATCCGAACGAATAGAGATAGCGCGCGTGGTTTAGGGTTCGTGGGCGCTCCGTTGGCGACTGCGGGAAGGGGGGAGAGAGGGGGGCACGGGGCGCGTACCTGGTGGGGGCGGTCCTTGCCGGCGGAGACGTGTCGGAGGGCGTTCGTCGCCGCTCTCGCCCAGTCGAGCGCCGCCAGGAAAGGGAGGCCACGAGAGAGGGAGGCAGGTAGAGAGATAAGAGAGCTGGAGAAGAAAAAAAATTGAGGCTGTTCTGGAACAGTAGAGATTCTGCTCACAGGTGAGGGAAATGGAAAGATGGGCCGCCTGGTTATGGCTTTGGCTTGGACCGACAGACAGTCAGTCAGTCAGTAGTCAGTCACGGCACGGTGGCCCGTCACCAAAGAGATCGGCGGCAGCCCAGCAGAACGGCCCAACTGGAAGCAACAGCAGGCCCGCACGCAGCGCAGCAACTAAGAATTTTTTTATTTTCTTTATTTTATTTTTTACGATTTTGCCAAAATAAATAGGCATTTCGAAATTTTGTAGAAATAGCCGCGAACCGCCGTTATAAATGGCGGTAGGGTCCTACCGCCACCGGGAACGGTGGTAGGGGCGCTATAGTGCCCCTACCTACCGCCATTTCAAATGACGGTTGCTACAGTGTGAGTGCTCTTGGGAGAGACTTGGTGACCGGGAAGCAATACTCTTGTGTGAGTGCTTCAACAACGTGGACTAGGGGTGGCTTAGTACCTACCGATACCACAGGATAAATCGCGTGTCAAGAGTTTGCTTCCTCTCATCCCCTTTACGTTTCCGTATTTACTATATTGCAATCTTTGCTTGCCTTTACTTTCCTAGAGTAGTATCTTACTAGGATTGACTATAGGTTGCAAACCTTATTTTGGGATGGGAGTTTCACATTAGAACAACCTTAGTTGCACATCTAGATAGTATGTTCTAGTATACTTTGAGAAAAAGTAGTGAAGCCATAGGTTAAGGTTTTAGATTGCCTAATTCACCCCCTCCCCCTCTTAGGCTACGAGCATCCGAATCCTTACAAGTGGTATCAGAGTCGGGACTCACTTCCTTCACAAGGAAATGCCAATTCAATTGGTAAATTGTGAAAACCGGCTTATTGGAACGGTTAGGCTTCACCGCCTAGTGAGTTGCTTTATAGAGGTATGAAAGGGGTGGATACCTTAGGTTTGGCTCCACATTTCGATGGCTCGGGCTATCCTCGGTGGAAGGTTCTCATGGAGGCCTATCTCCAAGCAAAGGACCTTGATGTTTGGAGAGTCACCGATGAAGGCATGAAAAATAGTACTAAGAAGGAAAAGCAATTTGATGTGATTGCTAAGAGTATCATTTTGTCCTCTCTAGATGTAGGCGTTTTCAATAGAGTCTTTACTTGTGAAAATGCCCATGAGCTATGGAAAACCATTAAGGAGCAAAATAAGGGTTCAAAAGAAGTTGCTAATGAACGCTACGGTTGTCTCCTTGAGGAATTCAATAGCTTTAAGCAACTTGCAAATGAAAATGCCGAATCAATGTACTCACGTCTAAATGTGTTTGTCAATGAGATTAATGTTTTAGGTGTGAAGAACATCACGGACTTGAACATCAACCGCAAGATCTTTCAAAGTCTTCGGAAAGCCCGATTATGACTTGGTGAAGGTAATCATCTATGAGAAGAAGCTCGAAGAATTGAACCCATCTCATATCTTGAACAAGATCATGGCACATGAGCTTCCAATCATGCCCAAGTCCAAGAAGGCGTCCCAAGAAAAGCCCCAAGAACCCTCTTCTCCAACTACAAGCCATGCCCTCTCAAGCCAACAAGAGAAGGTGTTGAGTAGGATGGCTACTCATGGAAGCTCAAGCGAAGATGATGGTGATGATGGTGACGATGAAGATTCCTCAAGTGATGAAGAGGTTAAATCCATAGTGGCCGAGTACGTGAAGAAGATCTTCAAGTATGTGAATAAAGTCAACATGTACGGCTACAACGTCCACTTGAGAGAAGGGTGTCATCATCAACACATCAAGTTCACCAAGATCGAGCACAAGCCCAAGAAAAAGGTGGTCAAGGAGAGGAGACCAAAGCAAGAAGCAAATGTCGTTGTCCGTGAGTGGACAAGTAGTGGAGAATCAATTTCTTCTAGCTCAAGTGATGAATCAAGAAAGAACTTCACCACCCGCTTCATGCAAGGTCCTTCATCATCACTACACATGTGCTTTATGGCCAAAGGTATGGAGAGCAATGTAAGTGATGACGAATCCGACACCAACTCTCTCGATGATCTTGTTGAGCTAGTCCATGAGCAAAAAGGAATGCTTAAGAAACAAGTTAATGAAATTAAAGAACTCAATGCTCTCAATGATCTTAGTGCCACCCTTGCTACAAATTATGAACATTTGTTGTGCAAATTCAAATTGCTTAGTAAGGAGTGTGATGAACTAAAATCTAAGCTTGAGAGCAATGAGATTAAAACAAGTAATTCCTTTGAGCTTGATGAATCATCTATCCCATGTGCAATTCCTATCTCCAAGGTAGATGCTTCAACTTCTTGCATTGATTTAATTGATGAATCTTGCTCACCATCTTGCAATGAGAATGTTGTAGAAATATGTGATTGTCTCATAGCCAAGAAAAATGATGAGCTCAAGCAAGAAGTGAAATGGCTTCGAGAGAGGTTGTCAAGCTTGATGGGCAAGGGCAAGAACAATGAGGAACAAGTGGACATCTCTCAAGACATGAAGAGCAACGTCCAACCTTCTCAAGATAACCGTGAGCCCATGGTGAAGAAGCTTGAGAAGGGTGAAATCGTGACTTGCTACAAATGTCATGAAGAAGGGCACAAGTTCTACAAATGCCCTCAATTTGTCAAGAAGATGAACAAGGGCGAGAAGAAGAAGATGAAGCCTATCATCAAGAGCTCCCTCATCTACACCAAGCCCAACCCCAAGATCAAGACCAAGAGCAACACCTACGTCATCAAGAAGAAGGCCAATGGCAAGGTGGTTGCACACAAGGTTGGGAAGATGAAGGAGGAGCGGGGTTGGAAGCAACCCATTTAGGTGCCCAAGGAAGTCATCACCAACATGAAGGGGCCTCAAATGGTTTGGGTTCCAAAGGCCACTTGAAGGCCTTGAGGGCGGGGACTTGGGAGGCTTGGCACAAACAAGATGTGAAGATTCAAGCCAAGAAGCCAAGCTTGCAAGTTGGACATGTGTTGCCCAAGTTTCCCGGTTGAGGTAATGGAAACAAGAACCTATCTCTTGTATCATTGTAGCTCTATTGCCTTGTTTAGGTTGCATTTGTTGCAATGTTTACATATGGTAGGTTGCTTGTGTCGTGTGCTAACCCATGAGCAATCTACATAGTTTGATTAGTGTGTAGGAAAGCTACACTTGTTCTTTCATGGTGCATGTTTTTCATTTACATCTCTTTGCATCATGAGCAAGCTATAGGGTTAGCTTCCCTTTTGTTGTCATAAACAATGTGCATACATTTGGTTGGTGATTCAAATACTAAATGCACACATTTAGGGGGAGCTCGTCCTATGGTTTGGTTATGGGACTAACATTGTTTCAAGCCTATTTTGTGTAGTTCCTTAGCGACGCGTTCCGGTGCGGTACTTCATTCTAAGAGAATGCTATTTCACTCTCAATGTGATCTAACATCTCTAAAAGAGTGAATATAGCAATATGAGCTTCATGCTATTGAGTCATGTCCTTGCGAGCTTATGTCTATATATAAGTTCAAAGGCAATGTACTCATACACTCCTAATACTTGTGGTACCCCAAGTGTCTTCTATGCAAGCTTCTTTCAAGTGGTGTCACCTAGTGATATCATTTCCAAGTGGGTCATCTCAATGTGGTGCCAACAAGGTAGAGAGGATCAATCCTCCGGAGGTATGCAATGATCAAAAGACTACAAGTGATATCTACAAGTGGTAATGTAACGAAAAACCATTTGTCTTATCTCTTGTCCTTTAAGCTACCTCCTTGCATGATATGCTCTAAGCTTCCTTGCCTTACAAGTTTGTGGTTGTGCACTTGATTTCCACACTATCATGTTGTGCACACACCTAGGGGGAGCTTAGTTTGTATCATGCTAGTCTCATGAGCTTGTGATCTACCGTAGTTATTCACACATGTGGTATCTTCATTGATATCATACATATGGATCATGGTTCATGCGGCTTTCTCCCTTGTATTTAACATTTCTCTTTGAGCTATGTTTGCTAGGCCTTGCTAGTTTCCTTGGAGACCTTTTGTTTTGGTCACTTTTTGGAGATTTTATTCCAAAGGGGGAGAATGTGGGACCAAAGCAAGCTAGATTTTCCAAAATGGGAAGAGGCAAGCTATGTGTGAACATAGGAAGAGAAGATCAAAAAGGGGGAAGTTTGATCTAGGGGGAGTTTGGATGATGGTAAACATCCAAGCAAATGTAAGTGGTTCTAATTTTGTCAATTTTTGCAAATTTATGCTTGCTTTGCTTGTGTTGTCATAAATCACCAAAAAGGGGGAGATTGTAGCGAACATGGCCCCATATGCCATTAGTTCGAGTTTGATTTTGGTGATTCATGACAACATGATCAATGAGACTAACCATATTGTTTAGCATGTCTTTGTAGATATTTCTAGGTCCAAAGGATGCAAAAATACCACATGCCAAAATGAAAAGATAGTCTATTTTTCAAGGGTCAAAACCGCGGAAGAAAAGGAAAGAAATTGACACCGTCGGATGAACCGACGGTACCATCGGTGCAAGCATCGGTGTACTTGGTACACTGCGCAGCAGGCAAAATGAAGATGACACCGTCGGATGATCCGACGGTCCAGTTTCTAGATGCGCCGGATGAATTGCAGAGGAGGAGCAGCGAAGACAGTAGCACCGGATGATCCGACGGTCTATCCGACGCTCAGTTTGAATCAAGACATAGACGCGCCAAGACGAAGCCTTAAGCACCGGATGAACCGACGCCATTGTCAGAGGAAGCGTCGGTCCATCCGACGGTCACGAAGAAACCAACAGAGACGTTTTGGCGACAAGTCCTTCAGCACCGGATGATCCGACGCACCGTCGGCGTATAGCGTCGGAGCAGTTGTGTCAGCAGATCTTCAACGGCTAAGTGACGTGGAGGGCACCGGATGAAACGACACCTAGAAAAAGCATAGCATCGGTTCATCCGACGCTACCTTTTTCAGTGGCCGTTAGCCAACGGCTCTTTGGATGCTTTGGGCTATTTATATCCCCTTCACTCACCCATTTAAGGTTGCTGGATTGTGTGGAAGTGCAGAGGAGTGCAAGACACCTAGAAGATCATATCCAATCCATCCAAGTGCTTAATTGCTCATCCATAGACTTGCATATGCTTAGTGTATGTGCTTAGTGCTAGGCTTAGCTTAGAGCTGAGTGAGTGCAAGGTTGTGCCAACCTTGTGAGGTGATTCTTGAGTGAATCAAGGTGTACAAGGTTCGCCGGAAGCCTTGGGGCCTAAGTGGCTCACCGGCAATCGTCTTCGACCCTCCTGCTTGGTGTGGAGTGGCGAGGACACTTTGTGCGGGGGACGTGGAGACCCCCTTC
Source organism: Cenchrus fungigraminus (assembly GCA_036936925.1). NCBI lineage: Eukaryota > Viridiplantae > Streptophyta > Magnoliopsida > Poales > Poaceae > Cenchrus > Cenchrus fungigraminus. Next base: position 46,496,415 of record CM072769.1, on the reverse strand, counting down.
CTTGGTGGAGAAGCTCCTTAGTGGAGGCGGCATCAAGGTGACCAAGGGAGCTTGGCGAGTGCCTAAGTGGTGAGCCTTTGTGGCGAGTCAAGTAGTGCTCTTGGGAGAGACTTGGTGACCGGGAAGCAATACTCTTGTGTGAGTGCTTCAACAAGGTGGACTAGAGGTGGCTTAGTGCGTACCGATACCACGGGATAAATCGCGTGTCAAGAGTTTGTTTCCTCTCATCCCCTTTACGTTTCCGCATTTACTCTATTGCAATCTTTGCTTGCTTTTACTTTCCTAGAGTAGTATCTTGTTAGGATTGGCTATAGGTTGCAAACCTTGTTTTGGGATGGGAGTTTCACACTAGAACGACCTTAGTTGCACATCTAGATAGTATGTTCTAGTTTACTTTGAGAAAAAGTAGTGAAGTCATAAGTTACGGTTTTAGAATGCCTAATTCACTCCTTCCCCCACTTAGACTACGAGCATCCGATTCCTTACACAATCCAAACATGCCTATTTATGCTGTGGATACAAAGCCACTCATGTTTCCCTTCTAGGATATATACCGTCAAACATCTAACTTCCACATCTAGGATAAAAAAATAATTTTTATAGACAAAAGAAGCTTCTGATCTTGCTCGAACTTGGACTCCGCCAATTGTAGATGGCTTGTCTCTCTTGAGACTGTCCTCAATTCCTTGGAAAGCATATTTAAGTAGACTCGCTTTAAAAATCAGAATGTGCACTGGCGTTGGTGGCAACATCAACCTGGTTCATCAGAGAATCAGAGAGAAAATAAAGTCCTCTCTCTCCCTCTCTTGGTAACAGGACAATAGCAGCAACAATCATGACAGATGGAGAAGGTAATTACTGGTAAGATGGAGATCTTCTTAGTAATGTGACACAGTCACACTAAGACATCATCAACAACAGGAGCCAATGTGCTAGCAGCTTGGTTTCTCGCAGCCTCTTCTATTCTTTCTTTCGCAATTCTCACCCTCTCCTCTCTGGGAATCCGAAGCTGAACCCTCTGCTGCCTCTCTGCAAATGTCTCCAATCCGGCATGCGACATCAGGAGGGAGACAAAGGTGAGGTACTCCCCTCCGGTGCCGAGGCTCTTGGCGTGCAGGTAACCCCTGCACCTACCAGCAGAAAAGCAGAGCATCTCAATCCATACACCTTTGATCACTTCCCACATCTTCTCTTCACCTAATCCCATCAGGTTTTGAGCAAGAACCCAGGAGTCGTGAACAATATTACCTTCTTCAGATGAGCCCATCTTTCCTATTATCTTTTTTGTGAGTTGTTTCTCGTCTAAAAGTGATCGATCCTCGTCTTTCAGGAGAGACTCGAGTTCATTGCAGGCATCTGTGAACAAAGTTCTTCTGCTACCAGGAATCAGCATTTCAGGATTAGCAAACAATAGATGCACCATGTAATTGGAGATTTCCCTGCAAAGCCTGGCACGTTTAAAATTACGAGACACGCCCTTATGGTGAAAGCAAAAATCCGTGGCTACATTCCAGAGAACGATGCTCTCGTCGAATGGCTTCTGTATACTCCCTCCAAGGTTTTCTTCACATTCGTTGCGTTCAAGCGTCCAGTGGCCCCTGATATCAGTGAACTTCCAGTAACTCTCGATATCAGTTATATAATTTATCCACCCATTTCTAACATGATTCTGAACTAAACCTGTGATGTCCTTGGACGAGTAGCAAGGCTTGGATTCCGCAACGCCCGTCAACAATATGTGCCTTCTCTTTCGAGCGAAGAATCCTGTGAGGCTATTTTGGGGAACCACATCATGCCACTCAGAGTCAAACCTCATCAATGAAACAATGGATGCGATCTCCAACAGATATGTGCTATACAACAATGAAAATGTAACCCTGATGTCGCTCCTCCTATAAACTTGTTTATCGCTAATATGGAAGAAGATTATGGGCGCGATTGACAATTTCATATTAACAAACCACAAAAGGATTGAACAGAATTCACTATTAACGTCGGCCTCTCTGTTTGGATCGGGTTCTTGAGGCGACTTGATGTAAATAAGGTTGAAAGTTTTAGAGACCCCTTCGCATAGTGCTGCATAAACTGATTTGCCGTCTAGCAACCACAAGGATTTCAACTTACTAAGACGGTCAGTATAGGCATATGCAGAGTCTACAAGTAGACTGTCAGGTATAGAGAGGAGCTCGAAGTGTGGTAATTTCCTGTCATTGTCCATTGTTGGTGGCTGTTTATTACGGTCAACAAAATCCCTTGCTTCTTGTATGTATTCTTCAAGTTGCACTTCTCTGTTGACATTTTTGGCCCTAGGGGCAGGATAGAAAGAACTGACCAGGCTGTTAAAGCTACTCCTCCTGAGGGCCATGGGTCTTTCAAAGCATTTGAAAACCCCAAGGATAAAAAGGAGAATTGCTGCGGCCAATAGCCTCCTATCGGCCGAGGGTGACCATGACTTACAGAACACATACAGAGCCACTGCGACCTGAGCCAGTGGATCGGGGTTAATCCACAAGGAAGTTGGAGGTAAGGATTCAGTCACTAAAATTTCTACATTATTATAAATTTGCAAAGATGTATAGTATATAGCAGGCACCAAGCTTAATCTAAAAAAGCAGGCACCAAGCTGGAAACAGCAAGAGAGTTTTTATCACTGATGGCTCACCTGAGACACTGCAGTTACAACGTGCCGCCTCCACAGTTCGTTGTCTTCAATATTGTAGGCTGAGATGGGCAACTGTCCACCGAGGTGCATGAGTAGAATCGGCGCCCACAATACCTCTAGGTTTTGGCTGCCATCTGCCGAAGTGTAATGTACCTTCTTTTGCCGATTGAAGAGGGTTGCCAGGGCATATATTGCTATAGCATCTCCACCTAAGTATGCCAGCCAGATGCTAAATCTGAACAAGGGCCTGATATGCTTCTTGCGGGCGCTGGCAAAGAGCGCGAGGTAGAACTGCACGCCGAGGCTGCTCAGGACGAGGATGCGTAGCTGCCACTCTTCCCACAATTGCACAGCATTTGAGAAAGCCATCCTCTCTATAATCTTGTCTGAGCCTTTTTATGTTTGGTGCACTGATTTTGGTCAATGAACTCCTATTGCCCGCTGTTCTTGATTACTTACACGTACTGTATTTGGCTCCTAGATCCATCCTAGTACATTTCTAGTAGTTTCGTTTTCTTGTCCCTGTCACATAGACGACGAAGCTGCGCGTGGAACATAACGCAACGGTGGTAGTCTACGTGGACTCGGTCCAGCCTATATTCTTTGTTTCACACGCTCATATTTTGGTTACTCGGTGACAGACATGGCCCGGTCTTTATTTTCTTCGCAAACTGGTGGAGGTTACCCAGGTCACATGAATTGTCTTCTATACTTTTTTAATTAAGGAAAAAACCCGGCCTCAATACACGAGTGAATGTCGTCTCCAGCCGGCGATTACAAAGATTATTACTGAGTTCTTAGACCACAAGCCAAGACACACAGAACTTTTTGCTAACGCCTAACAGAAACGTTCAAACAGCAAAACAAAAAGCACCAGCTACGATAGACAGGCCCTAGGTCCCAATTCTACTATTTCTGCAACTCCATCCAAATCTTCTGATCGACTTCCATGGTGATGACCTCCATATTGTGACAGCTTGCCTTCATGGCATTTGATACCACTTGATGGGAACGGGGGTGCCAAATCTTCCGCAGGAGAAGGATAACTCGTTTTGGTGGAGTGCGACACACCGATCCGGCTTCAGATCCAAAGACCCGAACTCCTGCAACCTTAGCATCACAACTCCTCTGGTTATCAACCGTGTCACAATCCGGTTGACCTCGCCGCGAAGGCTAATCCCTGCCTGTGAAACGAAGAACACAAGCAAGAACTCGAAAGTACGCAGCACTCAAGAATATAGTGACGACTGCAGATGAATGATTAAGCACTCGAAGTTGGGGTTTCACAAACCGAAAACGGCGACTGTTCGACGACAGATAACTCTAAGCAAAACCCCAGTCTAAGCAGCGGCGGCTACGGCGTTTAAAGACTAGGGGCGACCTAGGGTTGAGGGCGACCCGGGAGGGGCGTCCACAACATGGGCTGAAGGCCCGACTCGATACAAAGGCCAAGTTGGCCCAAAATAGGTGACGCAGCACCTTTTCGTGGTCACACAGTATGATCCACGAATCTTCTGGATCTAGGACCAAAACCAAATCGACAGTGTCATCGTCCTCTTTCCAACGAGTTCTTATACGCCTCGTTCCGACGTTGTATGACGAAGATATCACCGAAACCGTGCAGAGGTGTAGGCTGATTCCGAACCGGACGTGGCAGCTGAGTCGGAGACGAAGTACAACTTGTCCAGCAGCTTGGCGATGTCCTCATCAGCATTGCCCGCTTCCACTTTAGACATCTGTGATCAGACTCTAATCTACACTGGTGGAGACGCGGCTTTTAGTCCCGGGTGGGAAAGCCGTTATCTCTCTAAGGCCCACTCGAGACTAATGCTTAGAGACGATAGACCCTCCCTTTGTTACCGGGTGAGCAACTGAGACTAATGGGTACCTTTAGTCCCGGGTGGTATTACCACCCGAGACTAAGCACGTCTCTTTAGTCTCGGGTGGTAATACCACCCGGGACTAAAGGATGTCCGTTTCTTTTTTTTTTCATTTCAAATTGTTCTAATATTGTTATACACGTATATCTAGCGTATTTGTGTGCACTATACGTGTATGTATAAATGTTTGCACTAATTATACGTGTCTACTGTATGTATTATATTAAGAGAATAAACTTATAAATAAATATATTTACACACAATATATTACATCGAAAGCAGAGATAGTATTTTTGAAACTAGTATATATACATCAAAATATTATTTCATTCTAATTCTAGTCTCAAATTCCATCAGAGGTGCTAATTAACATTTGTCAATTGGATGACCGTCATAATAATGTCTTCCTTTTGGACTAATCATCTCGTCCATCAAGAATCTCACGAGACCTTCTTGAATCACCAAGAGACGATCCTTCTCAATGATTGCATCCCTAATCATAGAGTTCTGTAATGTGCAAATATGTTAATATATAACACCAAGAATTAAATATATAAGCGGTTAGAAAATGATATTTTATTAATAGGTTTACAATAATACTTACAGTATAATCTCCCGGGTCTGCAATGCGGAAATTGTGGATGTACTCAGACACATAGTATGCACATAAATTAGTCCTTTGTTCCTGTCTTATACACTAAATTGGAGAAAATAATTATGAAATATTAGTGTTATACATTTTTAATTTTCCCAAGCTGAAGTTGTTATTTGGTTTACGTACCGGAAAATCTGTATAGAATCAAATAGTAGGTTTCCATTGTCCAGGGTACATAATAATGAATTTTTCCCATGCTTTGGCGGATAATAATGAAAGTTAGAGCTAGTGTTAGTAAAAGCACACTATTACATAAAATGAAACGTATTGGATAGAATTATTACTCTTGAAACATATCTTGAAGGTCTTGGTATTTGTCAGGGTTTCTTCTCAACGAATCAAAGACCGTGACGTTGTTCTTGTCGACTTCAATTATCAGAAGAATCCAGTGGAAACTGTATATACATGCATGCTCAAAATATTAGTACTAAATAATATTAACTAGGATAATTAGAAATGCAAACCCTTAATAAGATGGTAATCGCACATACTCAAAGTTGTAAGGTAGTAGTATCAAATTCTTGAATGCAGCCGATTCGAGGTCCTAAGAATTGTTTTGAATGTTGTTTGTGGTTGGAGCTTTGCTTGTTCTTGACAAACTAACTATGGGTCCATAAAACCTATTCGGTGGTAAACCTTCTTTCGCATCGTAGTAAGTTCCATACTACAGAAAATGAAAGGCAAAGTTAATTAGAGGATGCATTAATTTATTAATTAGCATATGAATTGCACCGTCACTTATAGGCACCAGGCGATGACAAGATCGGTATTCAGGGAGTCAATATGGTAAATGTTGACGATTTAATAATGCGCCAAGGTTCACCGCAAGCTTACGGATCATGTAGTACCTTTTTCCCTCGAGTATCACCCAAGGTATCGAATCCGTGGAACAATGTGTAACACAAGACTAAATCTAATAACCGAGAAACACTTGCATCTTGAAGAAGTTTCGAATGCATCTAATCTACTAAGACCATTAGAGGTAGCAAGAGAGAGCATAGAGGTACTGATCTAGAGGGGTCTAGATCGTGTTTATGTCGTAGTTTCGAGCAAGATAGAAGAGAGCAAAACGAATCTCATTAAAAGCGTCTTTAAACCTTGACCTTCGGTCAAACCCCCCTAAGTCGCCCCACTGTACTCGGTGTCAACATCCTGTCACGATGTTCCCCTTTCTTCGCGGTCGAATCTTAGAGCACACTCACAAGGAGTGCGTTGAACTACTTGGTAGATTGGGTATGCACCTCTAGCCACCGCGGCTATAAGAACATCCCATGCAATCTATCTTGAGAATAGATTGAGGAAGAAAACACCCAAGCAAGAACAAGAATCATAAACAAAGGTACTCAATCGCTAGAAATCGGATCTATTAAAACTCCATCATAAGTGTATACATGAATAAGATCCAACCGGGATCCTACCTTGATCTTGATTCAAGCCTCCGGAACTCCGACATGGTCTTCCTTGCAAGGTTCCCTTGCCGGCTAGGTAAACCCTAGACGACTAACACGACCCTCCTCTCCGAGATGGTGTCCCTCAAGCTCATCTGCTCCTCGGCGGCGAATGACGAATGACTTGATAGTTGGAACTTCACACGGGGACTATAAATAGCCCGAATGAGTGCTAGGTCAAAGGGGGTGGCGAACCGACCCACAGGAGGGCCAGGCCGGCCGGCCTGGGCCTACCGACCCAGGGCCTCCTCGGCCCGGTTCGCCCCCGGTTTTCTTCCCGAAGCTTTTCGCGACTTCTTGAGTTTTTGCCGAGTTGCACGTGGGTCCTTGATGTCATTTTCCTCATGGTTTACATAAGGGTGCTTGGCGTATGAACTCCTGCATCTTCCGTCTAGGTCTTCGATACTTCTCGGCTTCACACTTTAGTCCTTGGTTCATTTGGAGTCATGTTCGTCTTGTATCTTGGCTTGTACCGGGCTCCATGATCTTCTTGTAAAACCCTTGATGAACTTTACTCGGAAGTCCTCATTTAGGCTCTTGGGTCCTGTGTAAACAATAAACTCCAAAAACCATGCGCGAGTGCGAACTTAACATATAATAGGGGTTAGGATCGTTAGTGTGAATATCAAATTAATACCAACATTGAAGGTAAACTCGGCTAGGTTGATGGAAATCGACCGCCAACATCCCCCCATGCTTAAACCTTGCTCGTCCTCGAGTAAGCCTTCAATGGATATCAGAGTTGCCTTTCGATGTTCATACCCTACACTTGATCATACATGAGAAAACATAATGCTTTCTAGATTTATATTCATTAAAGTTCCATAATGTACTAACTTTTATCTTTATGGAGGGTGGATATCATTCAAGCTCTTTCCACAAGTACTTGATCATGCTCTCAAATTTTTAAACAAATCTCAGAAATTTTGAAAAATAAAGAATGAGATAAAGAGAAAAATTGCTTGGCAAAAATAACCATCTTGCATCTTGCTCATGTACTCCCATCTCATCTTGTCTCTCAAGCCTACTTGTTCTACTCCTTTCCTCTCTCAAAGTATATAGTGGAAGGCTTTATATGGAGCTATAGGAAAGTTTAGTCCTACCAATATATTATAGTTGAGATATTATTAAAACAAGACTAGCTTCTCATGGTCTTACCGAGACTCGTCAAAAAGGTCATTAGAAAAATAATGTTATCAAGGAGGGGGGAGAGACGAACACACACTTTTAGATAGGTGGACATGTGCAAATGGCAAAAGTGATCCCGAGGCACAAATGAAGTCCTCGTTATCAGATTGCACATGATTGGAAAGATGAGTATGGGTCTTGATCTTGAATCCTCTTGAAAACTCAAAAAGCACTAAACATAGCTAGAGAACCGGGGAGCTTTATTGTATTTTTTCTTTCTTCTTTCTTTCTTTTTCTCATCATACTTTTTCTTCTTTATCATTTTTTTCATTCATTATACTTTTTCTCTTTTTTATTTGCTCCCCTTGAACTCTAGACTATACTAGCACTTCCTTGGCAACCCCCCCTTGCTTAGATGTTTGCTCGTCCTCGGGCAAAAGAGGTGATAAATATGCCAAGGTAGAAATTGAAGCTCTCATATTTTCTTAGAGAGAGATACTCGAAAATCTTCTAGGGATCTTTTTGGAAGTCTCCCAAAGTCTTGCTCACTTGATGCACCTTCCTTGTAATCTTTCTCGAAATATTCATCCATACTCATATATTGGGTTGTGGTCAAGGAGGTGAACACAAAAAAGATATTTTGGGGTTTTGTGGGTGGATATCCGGCGAGGTTTGCGAAATTCCCAATGTGGAAACTCACAATGCACGGATAGAAGTGGCTAGCATAAAGAACGATACGCAAAAATGGAATGACCAGCTTCTTAGTCCCGGGCCAGAGAAATCAGGCCTTGAATTAATGCACCCAAAAATAAATCTTGTATATACTAATGTTTTGCACTCAAGTAAATTTAGGCTTTGGATAGGTAGAGCAAAATGCAAGCGGTACTTGTGACAAGGTTAGCATAACTTTTTAAGAAAAAAAAGTTCTTTGAATCATTCAAAATTGAGAGTAACGAAAAAGAACTATGGGACTTATTTTATCATAACCTCCACACAAGATTAGGCTAGCATTTAATTAAATTTCAGATTCATATTAAAAGAGAGCACTAGCTTAAACATGCATAAATCAAGCATAGGATCGAGCAAAGTGGCAACGATCATCACATATCTACATGGTACAACTTTCCATCCATATTAAAGATCATAAAAACGATGGTGAAACTTATTCATGATGATGGATAACAAAACTACTACTATCACACACATGCTGAAAATAAATAAAAACAAGAAAGTACTACGCATACATAAACGCACAGAAGATGGAAAATAAAGAAAAGGTAAAGGAAAATCAAACCACACTTAAAAAAGCTTCGTCCCTTCCTTCTTTCTTCACTCCTCATCCGATTGCTCTTGCTCCGTCGGTTGACTTTCGTTGAATCCTAGCTCATAATATGTTTGCATGGCCCCTCCATGAAATTGATCCGACGGCACAATTTGAAGGTGTCCTAGTTGATGGGCGATCCCCGCCGTTCCTTCTTGCCAATGGTCGACATGACTCCGGATCCTCTCAGCGTCTTGTACATTCCTTTGCATATATGCCCCAATGATGGCTGCACTTTGTTGGGGTTGGGGCATGTTTGCATAAGATGTCACAAATGCTTTATTTGGCACTACAAAAGTTGGTGGACAATATGTTGGAGGAGGTGGCGGCATGGCTGCACCACTACCCCATGCTTGCATTGGCACACTTCCGTAGTAGGGTGGTGGTATAGGAATCCCTCCATATGGTTGATGATATGTAGCCCCTCCTTGGTCTTGGGCTGCGGAAGACGATCCCTCTTCTATAATTCTTCCTCTTTTGTTCTTGGCTGGCACAAGAATTCCTTTTTCTAACCAATTCTCTCTCCCCTCCATAAATAATTTCATCCTCATATTTGGGAGAGGAACATTTACTTTTCCCACCTTGTACCCTCTCTTTCATCTCCACTAATGTATTTTCCTTGCTTCATGTAATCAATCCCAAGTGAATTCCTCGCAAGTAGGAATTTTGGGTTCCTTGAAATTCCCGGCTTCACAGAAATTGCTATCATAGAGAGATAGCATCCCGAACCAATATGTCCAGTCCCCGAAGTTGCCTCACAACACCATCGATTGATCATGATGTATGACGGATCAATGGCTTGCCTTGCAATCAATGCCGAATAAAGCCAATTAAGTTCCATGTCGGTGATCTTGGACTCTCTCATTCTTCCCAAAATCCTTTTGCTCATCCAAGAATGAAATATCCGGATGATGGGATTCCAGATGCTATTTCTTTGCCGGTTATCTTTTCCCGAAATCATACTCCAAAATCCTTCCAATACACTTTCATTAACATCAACTTGCTCCGGGGCTTCCCTCTTGAAACTGAGCAACTCTCTAATTTGCTCATAAGAAATTATTTGCTCATCATCCTTGAGTCGAAATGAGAGGGATGGCACCCCTTCATTAATAACCGGTGCCATCGTCATGAGAATTTCCATGGCAAGCTCTAATTGAAAACTCACTCCTACTCCGTCGGAAAATTGCCCCCAACCATGGTGGTTCATCATTTGATAAATATCCGGAAGAAATCCCAACACTTGGAGAGCATCATCATCGAAGTCAACATTGGGCACAATCCTCTTCTCTAGGCGACCAAGCCTCCCCTCCTCCTCCTCCGTCATCATGAAAAATCCATACTTGCAACGTCACAGAGTGTATGGTGGTGGAGCGGATGAATGAGTCGAGCGACGAGGTTGGACGGGTGGCTCTTCTGTTCACCCTTGCGGTTCGGTGTACCGCATGGACGAGCTTCGTGTGTTTCTTCTACCACTAAGGAGCATGGTGTCGCTCCTTGATGGTGCCACGTCCTCTTCCATGGTTCGCAGCGACTCAGAGATTGAGTGCCTCCGCAAAGAACTTGTTGATGGCGGCTTCGACGATGACAATTGTGTCTTCCTCCCAAGGACCTTGCTAAAAGCCTTCCTCATTTTGTTGTTGCTGCACAAATCACAAACGAACTCTCCCTGGGGTTTCTTGCTGGTAGAAATACACACAAAAGAAGTATATGGAAGGGCAAGAATTGTGATGAATTTTTCTGAATTTTTGGACTCAAGAATGGAGAACGAATTTTTCGAAGGTGTTTCTGGAGGTTCTGGACTGGGAGCTCAAGAACATGAACTAGCAATGGAGCAAATGCCTTACCTGAGGAAGACGAGCACCGGGGGGCCACCGGGGGGCCGACCGGCCTAGGGCCCCTGCCCCTATGTTTTGGCTCTGCTTTCTCCCACTTGTTTCTTGATGCATCATGGTGTTGTGTACTCGTGCTCCACGCCATCCACCGTCCAATTTTTCCTAGCCACTCCTTTTCCTTGCATGATGAAGTCCTCCATCTTGATCATTTACTTTGTGTCACTTCCATGCTTCCTTGCCTCCCATGCTTTCATTCATATCCTGCAAAAATCAAACCTTGCTTCCCCCCATCCTTGTCCTTGCATGTGCTCAAGATGCCTTAATGATGAAGTCTTCCCGTGATGCATCATGGAGCATTAGAAGTTCAATTAAGTTCAAAACCTTCCCTTGATCATGTTTAAATGTTAATTACTCCTCTAATTTCAAAAATTAAAAAATTAACTCAGAGATATCAATGGGTTCAAATGTATTCTTAGAGGAGTTTTTAGTCATCAAAAACATTTGTAAGTCAAAATTTTCCGACTACATTGATTTTGGTTACACCAGGATCACTTGCTTTCATTAATTGATAGCAAGCTCCTCCGGCTTGACCGTGGGGGTATGGGTTTAGGTTCTAATTTTGTCCAAACATGAGAGAGATGTTTTGAATAAACAAAAATAAATAGGGCTTGGAAAAATTCTAACTCTAGAGAAACCGGTGAATATCAAGTTGAATGAAACCAAGAATCGATTTTCCTAGGTTCACGCGAGTCCTATCATGCGTCAAAAGTTAAAAGTCATTAAGGAACAATGCTGGGCTCTACTCGTGTGTTTTTATGATGTAAAACAAACTAACCTTGTCATCATGAAGAGGATGAAAGGTGTGGGTAGGTTCTAAATTTTTGGTGTTGGTTTCTCGATAAGAGGCAAATAAATCGTAGGATGGCTCATATCATAGGTTTATGGTCAAATAAAATCCAAATGAAACATCCGAGCAAATTAAATGTCTCAAAAATAAGTTCAACCACTTAAGAGTTTATACCAAGTCTTGCGTAGCAAATTCTAAGACCAACTTACTTGAAATCGGAAATAATCCGGGTTGCCCTCCCGGTAGCTTTATTCTTCATCGGGTTGTCCTCCCGGTAGCTCATTCTTGACTCGACGAATGGGTTGTCTCCCGCCTAGCGCTTTGTTTATAGTCCATGGCTAGACTTCTTCTCTTCTTCACTTTGGATCAATGCTCTTTGCAGGCGTTGCAATCTTGGGTACCCACTTCCGCACCATCTTGGGTGCGAGCTTATTCTCTGACTTAGTCATCTTTTTGGTCTTCACAGGCGGCTTTTGTTCGTTGGTCTTGACAGATGCAACGACTTCTTTGATCACCTTTGCCTTCTTCTTGGGCTCTTCCTTCTTCTTTGGCTCTTCCTTGCTAAAGCGACGATGAGGTGGAATATATTTAACATTGATCATGTTGCATACCTCGAAACGTGGACGAAACTTGAATACGCTCCTTGTGCCATTGACGTCGAACTTGATCTCTCCCTTGCCAACATTGATCGTTGCTCCGACGGTCTTGAGGAAAGGCCTCCCTTGGATGAGAGGTGGCTTCTCCCTTTCTCCCATCTCGAGCACCACGAAATCAACAGGGATGAAGTGATCTCCAACTTTCACGGGCACATCTTCGGCGATTCCCACGGGATAGCGAATAGAGTTGTTACCCAACTCCAAGCACATACCCGTAGGCTCTAGTGGTAGATGTAGCTTCTCGAATACATCTCTTGGCATGACACTCACACTTGCTCCAAGGTCGCATAATGCCTTCTCGAACGTGAATGAGCCAATCGAACATGGGATGGTCGGACATCCGGGGTCTCTTTGCTTTTCGGGCTCTTGATTTGCAATGGCGGCCCTACATTGTTCGGACATCTTGATGTGATCCGCCCCAAGTGTTGCCATCTCATACTTGTTCACAAGTATGTCTTTGAAGTAGCGAGAATATGTAGGAACTTGGAGAGCGTCCAATAGCGGCATGTTGATACTTAACCTGCGCACCACTTCCACAAATTTTTCAAAATGACTATCAACTTTACCTCGAAAGTAGCGTGTCTTTAGTGTAGGCATCTTCGTGTCATCACTTGGCATCTCGAATTCCGACTCTTCGGTAGCAATCTCCGGAATAGTAGTCACCTTCTCCTTAGTGTGATCCTCCGCTTCGACGGTTGGCATAGGCTTCCTTGCTCTGACTGGAAGTTCGGGATCCTCCGTCTCCTTTCCCGAGCGAGTTTGAATAGCCTTCGCCGTCTCGGGACCTTGGGGCTGCCCCGGCAATCTTCCTTCATTAGCGGTTAGGCGCCCGGCAAGTTGTCCCACTTGCGTCTCCAATATCTTCATCATGTTGAGCACTTGATGGTTGGAGCTCCCGACCTCTGTCACCTTGCCATCGATGTTCTCCAATATCTTATCCATAGCCTTGAACTTAGTGACGGTGTCCTTGTTGATCTTTGCTTGCTCGTCCATGAAGTCCTTCAATTGTATACGAAGAGGCACCGTATTTTGAATAGACGAACTTGCATTAAATTGAGGTCTACCTTGCCCGTAGCGGAAGTTCGGCAAATCTCCTTTCCTCATGTAGTCGAGCACCTTCGCTTCCTTCGAACAATCTTTTCAGACATGGCCGTACTCCCCACACTCTTCACATGTGGACCTCACTTCGGTGGCCTTTAAGTCTTGGGCTGCTTTCTTTTCTAGCTCCATCTTTTCCAACCTCCTCATGAGTGAGTCAATCTTTCCTTCTAGAAGTTCCTCCTTTTCAACCTGCAAAACACCTTTAATATTGCACGTGGGGTGAACCGGAAGTAAGCGTCCGGATGACGCCCATGTATCATTATCCGCAACCTTCTTGAAAAGAGTGAATGCCTCCGTCGGAGTGAGCTCAATAATAGATCCTCCCGCCGATGCGTCAATTACAGTCCTCAATGCTAGATTGAGACCTTGATAGAACTTTTGAATGAGGTCCTCCTTCGGAAACTTGTGATGTGGCACGGCTCGGGTGTACTCGTTGAAACGCTCGAAAGCTTCCGCGATAGTCTCCGTTGGATATTGAGCAAATGTAGCAATCTTATTACGCAAGCTTTGAGTCTTACCTAGCGAATAATGCTCCTTCATGAAAGCTCTCATCTATGCTTCCCAATTTTGCACCGTCTCCACCGGTAGAGTGTAGAACTATTGCGAGGTTTTTTCGAGAAGTGAGAACGGAAAAAGCCTTGCCCTCAATTGATTTTGATGCAGCCCTTCCATCGTGAATGTCTGACAAAGTTGAATGAACGCTTGAATGTGAAGGTTAGGATCCTCTTTACCGGTGAAAGGTGTATGTTGCACCATGTTGATGGTTGATGTCTTGATCTCGAACGGTCTTCCGATGTTGGCTAGGTTGAGGATGGGAAGATCAACGAGCTCTGGGATGCAAAGCTCCCCAATCTTCCTCTCTTGTGCCATTGGTGGCGGTTGAGGTTGATCTCTCCTCGGACTTGGAGGTGGTGATTCCTTCTTCGGACTTGTAGGTGATGATTCCTTTGGAGATCCCGACGATCCTTCGGTTCCGGCTTTTGGATCTACAATCTCTAGCTTCCTAGTTCGTGCTTCGCGTATCCTTTGCTTGTAAAGTTTTTCTGGATCATCCACAAAATTTTTTGGTTTGTTGGAGTGGTAGCTGTCCATCTCCTGTTAGGGTTAGCGATAAACAAAATATAAAAAAGATCTAAAAAGAGAAAACTATAACAAGGGTTAGTCAAAAACTAGATTAGATTGGTTCTTGAGGATGATCAAAGTTTAATAGATGCAAAAGAAAAATCAAAAAGAAAACTGAAAATACTTACAAACGAGATACTATATTGGATCTTGATTACTTGTTCCGCGGTAACAGCACCAAAAAGGGCTTGTTGATGGTTCAATAACGCGCCAAGGTTCATCGCAAGCTTACGGATCATGTAGTACCTTTTTCCCTCGAGTATCACCCAAGGTATCGAATCCATGGAACAATGTGTAACGCAAGACTCAATCTAATAACCGAGAAACACTTGCATCTTGAAGAAGTTTCGAATGCATCTAATCTACTAAGATCATTAGAGGTAGCAAGAGAGAGCATAGAGGTACTGATCTAGAGGGGTCTAGATCGTGTTTATATCGTAGTTCTGAGCAAGATAGAAGAGGGCAAAATGAATCTCATTAAAAGCGTCTTTAAACCTTGACCTTCGATCAAATCCCCCTAAGTCACCCCGCTGTACTCGGTGTCAACATCCTGTCATGATGTTCCCCTTTCTTCGCGGTCGAATCTTAGAGCACACTCACAAGGAGTGCGTTGAACTACTTGGTAGATCGGGTATGCACCTCTAGCCACCGCGGCTACAAGAACATCCCATGCAATCTATCTCGAGAATAGATGAGGAAGAAAACACCCAAGCAAGAACGAGAATCATAAACAAAGGTACTTGATCGCTAGAAATCGGATCCATTAAAACTCCATCATAACCGTGATCGTCCAGAACTCCAACGTGATCTCCCTTGCAAGGTTCCCATGCCGACTAGGTAAACCCTAAACGACTAACACAACCCTCCTCTCTGAGATGGTGTCCCTCAAGCTCCTCTGCTCCTCGGTGGCGAATGATGAATGACTTGATAGTTGGAACTTCGCACGAGGACTATAAATAACCTGAATGGGTGCTAGGTCAAAGGGGGCGGTGAACTGACCCACAGGAGGGCCAGGCCGGCCGGCTTGGGCCGACCGGCCCAGGGCCTCCTCGGCTCGGTTCGCCCCCGGTCTTCTTGCCGAAGCTTCTCGCCACTTCCTGAGTTTTCGCCGAGTTGCATGTGGGTCCTTGACGTCATTTTCCTCGTGATTTAGATAAGGGTGCTTGGCGTATGAACTCCCGCATCTTCCGTCTAGGTCCTCGATACTTCTCGGCTTCACGCTTTAGTCCTTGGTTCATTTGGAGTCATGTTCATCTTGTATCTTGGCTTGTACCGGGCTCCATGATCTTCTTGTAAAACCCTTGATGAACTTTACTCGGAAGTCCTCATTTAGGCTCTTGATTCCTGTGTAAACAATAAACTCCAAAAACCACGCGCGAGTGCGAACTTAACATATAATGGGGGTTAGGATCGTTAGTGTGAATATCAAATTAATACCAACATTGAAGGTAAACTCATGGCTAGGTTGACGGAAATCGACCGCCAACAATAAATTTCATAAATATCCTTGAATTGCAGCCAGACCAACTTCCCGCCTTCACTAGCAAAATCATCCGGTCTAATAAGCATGACAATCATCTCCAGGCCCCCTTTAGACATCTTCATGTAAAAGTCATGAAATCTGCGCATCTGAGTAGGCAGTTTGTTCACCAACTCTGACCTGACAAGAGATTTTCCTGGTTGGAAGTGCCATCTAGGTACGAAGTCTTTATCCCGAGGAGGTGATTCTCCACCACCGAGAAGAGTATCTATTGGCAGCCCTGTTTGTTCCCGCATTTCAATGACTGCCACTAATTGTTCTGTAGGCATAACTGCAAGAGCTCGTTCATGTGCATTGAGGCCGAAGGCGACATAAGTCTGTAGTGCCGATGTCGATGCTTTTGTTGGCTTCTTCATTGAAGGCTCTTTCGCCGACGTCGACGCTTCTGTTGGCTTCTTCTTCCTATAATCTTCACTACGTGGTTTTCTGGCTAATACAACGACCAAAGTGGGTTGCAATATGCCCTATTTGGTTGCAATAGCAGCAAATGCAACCATTTTTTTGTCAAATAGGTGATGCGAAAGGTGGCGCTACATTAGCCTGTAGCGACGGCGGTCCGTTTTTTGTTGCGAAAGGTTTTCTATTGCAACACAATGCGGCGTTGAAACTAGCATCTACGAGCACGCTCGTGTTGGTTGCAAAGTATTCTATTGCGACGCATCTGGTGTTGCCATAGGTGCAATTGCATCGTACCAATCGCGTTGCAATTCAAAAAAACTTGCGTTGCAAAGTCTTGTAGTGCTACGCTCTAATTGTGGTTGCTATAGGGTAAGCACCTCTATTGCCACGAAAGTTGCTTGGGTGCAATATGTGATTCCCTCTATTACCACAAAATTGATTTCGGTGCTATAGTTGGTGTTCTCTATTTCCACGAAAGTTGCTTGGTTGCTATATGAGGTTCCCTCTATTACCACGAAGTTGATTTCGGTGCTATAGGTGGTGTCCTCTATTGCCACCAGGTTTGTTTGGGTGCTAGAGGTGGACAACTCTATTGCCACGCATTAGGAATGGTGGTTATAGGTGCAACATTCTATTACCACCAAAATCATTTGGAGGCTATAGGTGGAGCACACTATTGCCACCATGTTTGATTGATTGTTAGATATTTTCTTCGTTATTGCTTCAAAAACATTTTGCCACCCTTATTTATCTATATCACCAATAATTTAAAACAATATAACACATGATCAATAATAATTACGCATTTATCATTCATGAAACAAGATTCAACCATTCACTGTACAATTCCATGATACACGAAGTACTAAAATAATATTAAGTTTACAACACATAATAGGTTAATTTGATAAGAAATGAAGAACTTGATCAGCAAAGGGCGACTTCAAGACGATCCCATCACTTGATAACTTCAAGAAGGTCCCATCACTTGTTTGCTCCATTCGAACGGTCTAAGTTTGTTGAAAAGAATGAATAACTCGACCAGCTTGATTCATGGTAGACCTGCACAAGGTATATAACACATGGATGGTGAGTTCAACTAGTGCAGTACTTTCCTCAACAAGAATTGAGTTTCATCCATCTTTGTTGAAAGAATAACCTTAAACTAAATATGGCAAAAGAAGATATATACATGCACTAAATATATGCAACTTCACGTGTGTAACACAGGCCTGCGCATATAATATGGGTAATGTAACAATAGATGATAATTATGCGGTGAAATGTGGGTGCTTAGTTACTCAAACTTGCATAAATCGCTTGTTTATCTGGATAAGAAAACAACCAACATAAATTGCTGCTGAATTACGTGATCAATGGTGACAGAAGCAACCAAGCAGAGCTGAAAGTCACTTAGCTATTACAGAGCTACAAGGGATCGACCAAACATGCATGAGGTAGCAGCTAAAAGAAATAAACTAATTGTGTATGCAAACTACTACCGACGACCAAAACAACCAAGGCAAACAATAAATAGTTAAATGAGTATGCACTGTAGTAGGAAAGTGACATCTCCTAAGCTTGAATTTTAAAGGAACAAGCTTTTGCTCACTACCGAAAAGCAAAGCACAACTACAGAGTCTGAACAATAGGTAGTTATAGCACATGCAATTCGCTAAATATTGATCTTGTGTGAAACAAGAGCAGTCAAGATATTTCAGCCATTGCCATAGTTCAATCGAAATGCACAGAGCAAAGATTGCTATCCTCACAAGTACATATCCGGTTCAGCAAACCTGCTGTTGCTTGGCTAATAAAATGCCAAGCTTGAGCAGAAACAAAGCTGCGCTGGTGGTGTTGCCTTGCCATCATCGAACTGCTGTTGTCTGAACCTACACATAGAAAACACAAAGTAAAGAACAGAGGAGTACGCACTGATGCAGGAACAGAGAGAGTGAAGAACAGTCGCTGCTCCTATGAATCGCTCAAAGCTCAACCGATCAGGCAACTAGAGAATTTCAGTGTGAGCAAAAATAGAACCAGAGGAGCATACGAAGGCTAGGACCCAAAGCAATGACATGCTAATTCAGAAAGACAATCAATAGTATGTTACATTGTCAACGAAGCTGATTCAATTTATGCTTTGGACAAAAATAATAGTACTATCCCAGGCATGCACAACTGAATTTTTCAGTAAATTAATTACCTTCTTCCTCATCTATAGAAACATATTAAGTATAAATGTCCAAATCAATTCAGAGACAAAACTTTATCTGGAGCTTCTTGGAATATCAGCTCCTATTTCCTCAGAGTAGTAGAGATATCAAGGAGCCCAAGCTGCATATATATAAAGACAAAGGGTTTTAAAACATACAATTCACACCGACAGACTGACTTGCTTCAGTTTTCTTTCATACAGATGACTGGGTTGAGTAGGCCTTATAAATTTCCAAGCTAAAGACGACTAGGAGATTGATTTAGATGCTTAGGTGTTAGCTCATCTATTGGACATGAGAAGTCATTCATGCTATCAACTCAATCAAATGGAGGGAAAGCATCACAATTTTATTGCTAAAGGCATTAGTTAGTCCTAAAAAAGTAAATGGCAGTAGCCAGTAATCTGCACTGTGATTCTACATTATAAGCAATAGGGCACATAGATGTATGGTTAAAAACTTTAAATTCGTGGTCTATTAAAATTCAAGCATAAAGTCTATGCCTAGCAACTCAAGAATGATGTAGCTACTTTTCCAAGACATGCACAAGAATTTTGAAAGGAGATGAAGAATTTGCCAATGACCAGGCACCAGGGCATGGATGGAGGGGGTGAAAAACTACAACAGAGAAGAAAACCACGTTTAGTCTAAGGCCCTCCTACATACAACTTTGAAACTCCTATGCTCTGTCTTACTAATCCTATTTTCTGCTTCACCGTATGTCGAATTCATTTTGGAAACAACACATCTCCTACTCCAGTATGCAAACAGACAATAAAAGATGCACAATAGCTACCTCAGATTCAGCCTAACAAGTGCACTGAAATCCCCATTTTGCAATTCAAAGTTTAAAACAAGCACAGCAACAGAGACCACCTTCGACGTTGTTCCTTTCAAGTTCTTTTTTTGTACACAGCAAGCAATAGTAAATCAGAACGTAGACATTTAGTCATGAACAAAATAAACAGTAGAGACACAACTTTTTTTGAGATGGGAGTGGATAACCTTCATGGATAGGATGACGTGGTCCTGGCGGAGCAGCTCGGCGAGTATGGCGAGCAGGTCGGTGCGGAGGAGCCGCGACACGTTGGAGCGCATGAACTGCTCCAGGCGCGGGTGGCCCCCGGCGGGGGAAAGTGCCACGAGCCGCTTGAGCTGCGCCACCGCCATGAGGCCCTCCTTCCCCATCTCTTTCTTTCGCCGCCATATCGGCAGGCTTGGGCTCGACGCTGCAGAAGTAGTGCATAGCCTCTGGTGGTGGTCAACCTCGGCGGCGTATTTGGCGGCGGACCAGGGCAGGATTTGGAGGAGACGGCGGTGATGGCGGAGATGAGACGGTTGGGGACGGTGGCGGCGGAGAGGAGCAGGGATGACGAGGAGCGGGGACGACGGAGAAGGAGAGGGGACGGCATCAGCGACGGGTGGCGGCAGTGTCGTGTGGGGGCTGGCCGGCTGGGGAGGAGGCGACCTGGGAGATCGAGAATAGTGTTTGGGTAATGGGGGCAGGAGGCAGGGGCGGGATGGTGGGGGGGGGGGCGAGAGCTGCGGGGGTGGACGAACGATGGAGAGGTGGAGGGGATTAATATGACCGGTTAGGGGTCACAGTTGTTTTTTATACTAACCAAACTTTATTCTTCTGTAGCTTACTCATATGACATCCAAAACAAACATATGAATAGCATAACGGAATCGTCTTGACGAACTCTACACAGTGGTGCTCTCCGATCATCCATTTGAGATACCGTTTACAAAGTCAATTTACTATTTTCAATGTGAAAAAGTTTAAATAATTTAAAATTTGTATTTCAAAAAATATATAAGTTCAAACAAGATTTCGATACCTGAAATAATTTCATCTAAAAAGATCACAAATATAAAAGTTGTAGAAGTCATCAAGATCAATAACTTTTGTTTTGGTCATTTTTTATATGACTTTGGTTGGCCAGTTCTAATTTTGAATTTCAATATTTTAAAACTTCAAACATAATTTTGGGGTGCTAAGTAATTTCAAATCAAAAAGTCATGAATACCAAAGTTTCATAACTCATCAGGATCTACAATATTTATTTAGATCATTTTTTCATTTAAGAAAGTGGTGGTATACATTGTTCATTAATCTTTGATACACTCACATGGTTTAAGAAACTATATCTAAGACTTGTCAAATTTGTACTATATGTTATTACCACTTTTGAAAATAAAAAAACTATCTACATAAATATTTTTATTATCAGATTTTTTTTACAATAAAATAGAAAAAGAAAAGAACAACCCCACAAAATGAGAGAACCTAGGATTTGAACCTAGGTTTGAGAGTTGAGCACCTTGCCACTATACTACACATCATGTTGTGATAAAATACATTATTTTTTTATACATAATGGTAAAGAGTGAATTTCAAAAAATAACAACTACAAGCAAGATTTTTTTTACTATAAATGAGGTCAAATGGAAAAGTGATGAATACCAAAGTATCATATCTCATCAAGATCTACAATCTTTATTTTGGTCTTTTCGTCATTTTCGAAAGTGGTAACAACATGTAGTACAAATTTGACAAGTCTATGACATAGTTTCTTAAACTATGTGAGTGAATCTATGATTCATGACCAAAGTATAGTACCACTTTCTCAAATGAAAAATAACCTAAATAAAGATTGTAGATTTAGATGAGTTATAAAACTTTGGTATTCATCACTTTTTCAGCTGCATTCATTTAGTGTTCAAAAATCTTGCTTGTAGTTGACATTTTTTCAATTCAAAAATTGCACTCTTTACCATTATTTATACAAACAATAATGTATTTCATCACAACATGATGTGTAGTGTGGTGGAAAGGTGCTCAAATCTTGAAACCAAAGGATCTGGGTTCAAATCCTAGGTTCTCTCCTTTACTGAGTTTTTTGTTTTTTTCTATTTTTTATTACACTACTGTGAATAACATATGAAATAATTATCTTATATACACTATATATTTTTCTAAATATTTTTTATTTTACCCCTTTGGTTTTTGTCCTTTTCAGAGTTGTGCAAAATTTATACAATTTTTTTTTGTTGCAATGCCCTTTTTTCAGAATTTTTTTACAATAAAATAGAAAAAGAAAAGAAAAACCCAACAAAGAAAACAACCTATGATTTGTCCTTTTCAGAGTTGTGCACATTTTATACAGTTTTTTGTTGCCATGCCCAAAATTTGTTGCCATGCCCAAATTTTATATAGTTTTATTAAAAATTCACATATTTTTTTAGAGTAATAAATTATTTCAAATGAAAAACTCATGAATACCAAATTGTAGAACTCAACAAAATCTGCAAACTTTATTCAGGTCATTAATCCGTGTGACAAATTTTGAATAATCAAAATTTTGAATTTCTAAAATTGACAACTACAAGCAACATTTTGAAACATTATATGATTTCTGCTCAAAAAGTAATGAATACCAAAGTTTCATAACTCATCAAGATCTACAATCTTTATTCAGATCATTTTTGCATTTGATAAAGTGGTAGTATACTTTGGTGATTCATCCTAGATTCACTCACATGGTATAAGAAACTATACCATATAGACTTGTCAAATATGTACTACATGTTATTACCACTTTCGAAAATGACATAAATAAATATTGTAGATCTTGATGAGACATGAAACTTTGGTATTCATTACTTTTCCATTTGACATCATTTAGTATAAAAACATCTTACTTTTAGTTGACATTTTTTGAAATTCAAAAATTGCATCATTTACTAGTATGTATACAAGAAAATAACATATTCCATAACAACATTATGTCTATTGTAGTGGTAAGGTGCTCAACTCTTAAAACCAAAGGATTTGGGTTGGAATCCCAAGTTCGCTCCTTTTGTGGGGTTTTTTTTTTCTTTTCCTATTTTTAATTGCACCACTATGAATAACATATAACACTAATTATCTTATATACAATAATATATTTTATAAATATAATATACTACATATAATTTTTTTACAAATTTTGTTAATTTCAAACTCATTTACTATTTTCAATGTGAAAAGTTTGAATAGTTCAAATTTGTATTTCAAAAAAAATACTTGTTCAAACCATATTTTGATAGTATAAATAATATAATATCAAACATCTTAACAATTGAAGTCGTAGTGCAGTGGTAAGACATGGGATTCTCAACTCCAAGACCTTGGTTCGAATCCCATCTCGGTGCATTTTTTTAAAAATTTTCCTTGAGTCTACGTGGCCGCGGCCGGCTGGGGCCACTGTGTGGTCGTGGTGCAGCTAGGCGTGGCTGGTCCACGGCCGGCGGTGGCTGCGGTGCGGCCGGCTATAGCCGGGGGACTGGGCCAGGGCTGCTGCATGGCTGGGGCGCGGCAGGGCATGGTTGGGGTGCGGTCGGAGGACCTGGCTGGGCGCAGCTGGCTGTGGCTGGGGCGTGGCCGGGCGTGCAGACAGCTATGGCTGTGGTTTTTTTGACGTTTTCAAGTGTTGTGCAAATTTTACACAGTTTTATTTGTTGCTACGTCCAAAATATGTTGCAATAGACCCTAAATGGAAGCAATAGGCGCAATTGCTCTACGTAGGAGTTCCAAATTTGAAAATAAGTTACAATTTTCCATAGTTTAAATGAATTTACCTATGTTTATAAAATTTAATTCCAATTTGAACCATTCATGTGTTCTCCGGCTAAATCCAGATGGTCATAAATCTAGCTTATATAAAATACTTTGCTTTTCATTTTCACAAAGGTTTTGTAGCTCAATGGTATATGTTGCCTTTGTTGAATGTAAGGTTCCGAGTTCGATTCCAGCCATTGACATACTTTTCAAAAATTTAAGTTTTTATAGATGTCACGTAATATGATTTTTAGATAAGTTATTTCAAGTGTTTTTCATCCTAATCAAGATGGATATAACTCTAGCTTATATGAATTTTTTTGTGGTGTTTTGACATAGGAATTAGATCGGGTCCCGATCAAGGATGAGTCCCGATCTGATCGTTCCTCTCCTGTATAGTAGGAACAAAAAGCGTGGCAATAGACAAGTTTAAGTGCAACCAAGGAAGACCTCGTTGCAATAAGTCTGATACAGTTTCAACGACAATGACAACTAGTGCAACCACTAAATTTCGTGGCAATATGTACACGCTATTGCATCTAGAGGCTAGAAAGGAAGCAATAGCCCTCTATGTATTGCAACAACACTCGAAGAGAATTGCAACCCAAATCAAACGTTGCTATATAGCCGTTCAGAAGCAACCAATCCTACTATGGTCGCCATAGCAACTTTTTATTGCAACACACGAAATGCTAATGCAACACAGAAATGGTGTAGCAGTATTTACAACCAATTGCAACACAAATCCTCAAAATGGGTGCATTAGCATCAACCTATTACAACACAAAAAATAAATATTGCAACTCAAATTTGTGTAGTAATAGACACGTATATTACAACCAAATCACTGTTTGGGTGCCATAGTACCCCCTTACAACCAAATTAGTGGTGTTGCTTAAACGTTTTATGGCAATAGGGGGAAAACCACGTAGTGCTTGTGGCATCGTCGACCCCGGTACTTCATCGATATAACTATTTGGTGACCCTCCTCATCTCTTCTTCTGTAGGGACTTGTGCAGGGAGCGGTCATAATCACTTTTCAACTCTACTTTTCTCTTTTTCTTTTTCTTCTTGTGGCAAAGTGCATGGACTTCAGAATAGTTAAGAACTTAAGTAGATCGAGTTTGCTACTCCATATAGCTTTGTGAAGCACGTGTACTCCATCTATGTCGAAATGGTCTGAAATTTTTTTGGTTGTCATTTACACTCAAAATAGTGGCTCACGCAAGATCTTAGATTTTTCTGATGATTAAATGTATTATAGTTGTTTTCTTCGTGCTACAAGAGCTTAAATATTGTGAATTACACATCGATAACTCAAGAATTATGATTCGTCTTCCAGATAAATTGAAATCCTAAGGCACAAGAGACTTTGTGGCCAAGTTTGGCACCATTTCGGATTGTTTCAGGGGTGGTCTCAGTTCAACATTTAATTACTAGGTGATGTCGCACGGGAATTCAATTAAACCCAAAAAAATACTAAACCAATTCAGAAAAATCTCAAACTTGGTGGTTCATTCTCACATGACATATTCAAGCTTTATAAAAAATTTGAGACCAATACAACATTGCAAAGAGCATGAACTTCAGAATCGTTAAGAACTTAAGTGTATACACATGGTTCGATGAAAGGTTCCATATAGCTTTGTGAAGCACGTGTACTCCATCTATGTCGAAATGATCTGAAATTTTTTTGGTAGTCATTTACACCCAAAATATTGGCTCACGCAAAAACATAGATTTTTCTGATGATTAAATGTATTATAGTTGTTTTCTTCGTGCTACAGGAGCTTAAATATTGTGAATTACACATCGATAACTCAAGAATTATGATTCGGCTTCCAGATAAATTGGACTCCTAAAGCACAAGAGACCTTGTGGCCAAGTTTGGCACCATTTCGGATCGTTTCAGGGGTGGTCTCAGTTCAACATTTAATTACTAGGTTCGCACGGAAATTGAATTAAACCAAAAAAAATACTAAACTAATTCAGAAAAATCTCAAACTTGGTGCTTCATTCTCACATGACATATTCAAGATTTATAAAAATTTTGAGACCAATACAACACTACAAAGTTCATGGACTTCAGAATCGTTAAGAATCGTTACAAAAAGTTTGAGACCAATAAAAGACTTGATCACATTAGCATTACACAATTGATTTGATCATTAATCATTACAGTATAACATTAATCTCAACCACGTAAGTACGGTGTCTCTTCATGTCCAAGCAATATACTTGGGTCAACTTCGACAGCGAATGGAGGCATGCCATCAAACTGATCATAATCATCGGATTGATCTGTTTTGTCCTCGACTCCCACGATTACTCTTTTACCCGGAAGAACTATGTGACGCTTTGGCTCTTGTGATCCTTCTTGGGGATTTTTATTTTTCGGTATGCTAGTCATATCCTTGACATAGAAAAGCGGATGCACATCTTTGGCAAGGACGAATGGATCATCTTTGAACCCAATTTTGGTCGGGTCCATGTTGACATTTCTAAACGTCGATCACTTAAGAACAGATTCGAAATCCATCCTTAGCGTCAGCGCTAGAAATGCTTGTTGGCATTTCCCAATGTCACAACTAATGGCGCAGGTTAGCGTGAACATTGAGAGTTGCCATAGGTTAATCTAAACGATCATGAACGAATCTGCAAGCGCACAGATAAACCATTGTAGCATTTCCCCAAGGAAGGAGAGTATTCCAAGGGTATCGAATCCAAGGAAGGCAACGGTGGATATCTTAGACTTATGCTTTTGCTCTGAATGTAAACCAAGAGATAGATATAGGAAACAATACACTCAAAGGCAGGGGTAAGATAAAAGATAATAGGGGTAGTGTGACACACACACCTCAAATCTACCTCTACTCTAGCACACTACGGCTTAGGGGGAACATACGAGTTAGCTCTAGATTCTAATGTACTAAACATACAAAGCTAGAAGATACAAGAGATAGGCATGAGTATTGCATGAGGGAAACATGGTTCAGCACCCAGGTACAAATGGGGAGCTAGCCCGCGACGACCAGCACTCTGCGAAACTAGACTTTAGACTCCAACAGCAGGTACCCCAACGCGGAGGTTGCCCTAGGATCCAACAGGGCTGTCACCACCTGAGGACCGACCTCTCGTTACGGGGGGTATGCTCATAACTATCGTAGCTAGACAACCCAGGCACCAATCCTACGTTGCTGCTAGACTTCATCCGGCCCGGGCTATTGTGACCCAGGGTGAGAGCCACCAGAAGACTGGTCAACTAGACCGAGTACCGTAGCTTGAACACAGATCCCATGCAACACTCTCATGCCATCTAACAAGATCAACTAAGGCTAGACATACGAACAGATATGAACTCTCTTATGTCTAATCAACAAGATCAAAGGGGCGTGTTCGTGAAGAACACGAGCCTCTAAGTTATGAACAAACACATAAGGAAGGAGTTTATCACCCTTCAAGTGGATCAAAAGGTAGTGTTCACGAAGAACACGAGCCTCTAAATGATGAACAGAGGATGAACTCAAGAACATAGCAAGAATATGATCTACCATGACTTTATATGAAATAGCTGAATAACTGAAGTAGATCAAAGTCATACAAAGAAATAAAGATAAAAGAGAACTCATACCTAAACTTCCAAGAGGACTTGGAACCTGAAGAAGAGCTACTCTAGCCTACCCCCTAGCCTTGGAAACTAAAAGTGAGAGGAGAATGAGAGAGTGGTGTGTGAGAAATGGGAGCCCCTCCCCTTCTATTTATAGGCAAGGACAAGGCTTGCTCGGACGCCCAAATGGCCCCTAAACACCCGGGAGTGAAGCAAGTGACCAATAGGGAGCTGCCACGTGGAGGGCCAGGATGGAGCCCCCTAGGTCGGTTCGGCCGATCCTAGGATCGGCCGGCCCCCTAGGGTGGCCCCACCTAGTGGCCTTCCTCTGGGTGGCTGCCCTATGGGCCCTCTGATCCATCCCCGGTGTATGGCTTGATTTGGTATCCGAGGTGGGCCCTTTGATCCATGTGAAGTCCATGTGGCGTCCTCTGATTCGTCGGTGAGTGCCTCCCCTGGATCGATGACATGTCTTGCCATGTTTCCCTTGGTGGCAGCCACCTCCTCAGCTGAGTTGGCATGATTTCTTCATAGAAGTGGAGTTTCCATCTCTTTTAAAGGGTAAATCACCTACATACAAATAATCTCCAAGGACAAGTGGAACTACATTATTCAAACCTAAATGCTAGTAAATAATGCACATGCCTCCATTTATGTGAGAATATTGAGGGTTGGAAATGGTGAATTTCCACCGTCAACAGTCCACTATTGTCATTCCATATTCATCATTCCTTACGCTAGTCAGTCTTACCCATTGGCAAAGAAACAGAGGGATGTTCAGCGCCCCCGTAATCAAGCTCCCATATTTCTTCTATGATACCATAATAGGAGGTCTTGCACCTAGCATTGTCGATCACGTCCATACGGACACCACTATTTTGGTTCGTGCTTTTTCGATCTTGAGCTCTTGTGTAAAAGTTATAACCATTTATATCATAACCTTGAAATTTTACAATTGTGCTACAAGGTCCCCTGGCTAACAAAGTGAGTTGTGGATGAATCGTTGAGTTACCGACAAGTTGTTCACTCAACCATGAGGGAAATGTTTCCAAGTGACGGCATGTAATCCAGACTTCGAATTTGGTTGGATTTTGAGAAGCAATAATCTGCTCATGTTTCGTCCTATACGGAGTCACCATGGATGATTATTGCAGAACAGTTAGGTGTGCTTTATGGAACAAATCAGTATTATTGCTCAAACTTGATTTCCTTTCGATGGTGCCCTTTCCCTGTAGCCTCCCCTTGTGTCGTGATACTGGAAGCCCAATCGAGTCAATTGAGTTGACAAAATCTACGCAAAACTCAATGACCTCCTCAGTTCCATATCCCTTGGCAATGCTTCCTTCCGGACGGGCACGGTTAAGAACATATTTCTTGAGGATTGACATGAACCTCTCAAAAGGCCACATATTGTGAAGGTATACTGGACTGAGAATAGTAATTTCTTTCACAAGGTGTACCAAGAGGTGCATCATAACATCGAGAAGGAAGATGGAAATGCCAACTCAAAGCCGACAAAACATTGAACCGCATCATTCTGTAGCTTTCCTAGCTTGGTTGGATCGATTGCCTTCTGTGAAATTGCATTGAGAAATGCACAAACCTTTACGAGCAATAAGCGTACATTCTCTGATAGAACACCCCTCAACGCAACTGGAAGCAACTGTGTCATCAACATGTGGCAGTCGTGGGCCTTTAGATTTGTGAACTTCTTGTCTTTCATATTTATGATCCCCTTTAAATTCGACGAGTAGCCAGACGGAACCTTCAAACTGTTCAAGCAATCAAACATGCTTTCCTTCTCTTTCTTGGTGCGAGTGTAACTAGTAGGACCTAAGCAATCATCATCATCATCCTCTTCCGGATCTTTTTCATCATCATCCTCTTGTGGAACTTTTTCATTCTTACGAAAATCTTTCATGTCCCGTCGTGCTTCCAATGTATCCTTCGAGTTACCGTAACAACCCATGAAACCTAGCACATTCATGCAAAGATTCTTCGTAAGGTGCATCACGTCAATTGTGTGTTGGACCTAAAGGATTTGCTAATAAGGTAGCTCCCAAAATATAGATTTCCACATTGGTGCACGCCCGTTGGCGTCAGTTGGAATAGGTTCACTACCGGCACCCTTTCCAAAGACTACCCTTAGATTCTTTACCATCTCAAATACGGTGTCTGCATTAAAATGGGGTGGCTTCGTACGATGATCAGCCTTCCCTTTCCAATGCATCCCTTTCTTCCTTAAGGGGTAATTAGTTGGAAGATAACAACGGTGACCCATATATTTTAAGAAAAAAGGGCTACTTTTTTTAAGAAAAAGGAATATATTTTAATATCTCAACATTTTCATGAAATTATTACCTTTTGTTATTACACACAAGCACGTCACGGATGCAAAGACAAAAGATTCAGTTTTTGAAACAAGTCCAAAATAATCCATAAGCAATTCTATTGCTAAAAGACCATCCGTTCGAGGCGAAAATTTTCCTAGACGTGGTCTCAAGCACACGACACCCCAAAATAACGTGAGGTCATTGGTCCTTCTTCTGCAGCAAAGCCCAAAAAGGGATCCAGTGAGTCACTCAGAAGATAATCTGCATAGGAGTAACAGCTCGAGTGTTGTTAAAAATCATGTCATTTCTACTTAACTAAATAGCCCAACATAAAGCAGATGCTCCAACCAAAATTTTGTACATAGACTTCTTGCCAATCCCATTTAGCCACCCATTAAACATATGAAAGATGCTCACAGGTGGCGTGATATTAAAAGAATTTGTACAATCCTCCATATAATTCTAGCCATTTGACAATTTTAGCTACCAAATGTTGCCAAGCCTGTAAATTGTTGCCAACTAAGGATCTTCTGAAGGCCACATTCAAAGGGTGCGATCTAAGAACCGTTACCACTGTCACATTCTTCTTTCGTACAATGTTACACAAGGTTGGATATTGATTTTTGAAAGAGATATTATCCAGCCAGGCATCCTCCCAAAATCTAGTTTGTTACCCATCACCCACCTTGATTTTGCCCATCCTCAAGAGATTATTTTTGGCCTTCACAAGACCTGACCAGAAGTGAGAATCTTTAGACATATTCAACATGTGTGATGGTTTTGTGTCTCAAATATTTGTTTCTAAGGAGTCGTTGCCATACGCCATCCTCATTAATGAGTCTACACATCCATTTACTATGTAAGCATCTATTCTGTAAGTCTAGGTCTAAGATTCCTAACCCTCCTTGGTCTTTAGGTATAGAAAGTACCTCCATTTTGTCAATCTATAATTTTCTTATGTCCATCGCTCTGCCAAAAGAATCTAGATCTATAATAATCTAGTATTTTAAGGATGTCATGAGGAACCTCGAAGAAAGAAAGTATAAATATTGACAAATTACTAAGGATAGAGTTAATAAGAACCAACCAACCACCAAAAGAATTATCTTTCCTTTCCATCCGCTCAATTTCTTGTGAAACCTTTCAGCCACTTCTTTCCAATCTGAGTTTCTAAGTTTTTTTTTTGTGATGCATTGGTATACCAAGATATCTGAAAGGAAGGGTCCCCAAGTCACATTCGAAGATTTGTAAGTATTCCCATCCTAGCTCCCTAGCTTCAGGACTACTTTGGCAGCACAATGAACGACTACTTTGGCAGCACACATGGCCCTATTTAGTTCGTTGGAAGATTTTGGAGAAAATTTTTGGGGTTCCCTTCCAAGGTCTATTAAGAGTATTAAATGTAGACTACTTACAAAACTAACTACACGAATGGACTAGAAATCGCGAGATGAATCCATTAAGCCTAATTAATCTATCATTAGAGATTGGTTACTGTAGCACAATGTTGTCTAATCATGTCATAATTAGGCTCATTAGATTCGTCTCGAAAATTAAGGTAAAAGTTGTGGAATGAGTTTTGTCATTAATTCACATTTAATACTCCTAATTAGTGTCCGGAGATTGATGTGACGGGTAGTTGGTGAAATTTTTGGGAACTAAACAAGACTGTAGTTGGGAATGGCTGTTCTCGGGAGGAACTATCTGGCCGTCCATTTACCGTGCTATCATATAATAGTGACGTGACCTTTGGCGGTGTGCATTTTGAATCAAAATCCACCGACGGATGTGACGCTGAGCTTGATGAGTGGTTGGGATAGCTCGTGATGAGAACGCACACACCAAGAAATCGCGTTAGGCAGCACAACCCCAACAAACAATTAACCAGGATAATCCTTCCCTACCCAGATCAGTGGAGAATGCTCACCTTCCGATTGGAGCGTTTGGAAGTCAACTCCAGGGGAGGGAAAAATTGACAAGGGAGGTAGCTGTTCTCAAAATCTACAAATGCTTCTGCTCACACTTTGCTATAGTTGGAGACTGTTCGCACCCAAAATTGCAGGACTGGTTCGACCGGTCAGACCTGTGGGTCCCACCGGTCAGACCGGTGTAGTCAAGTTGGTCAAAAGGCAAATTTGACTTCACCATTGGATATGGCTCGTCGAGTAGGTCAAGATTCATATGTAGAACGTCCAAATCGGAGTTCGGATGAGAGAGATATGACCTTTGTAAGATCTGCACGCCGAGTGCACAGGTCTGACCGGTGAACTCATAGGTCTGACTGGTGCTCCCCGTATCCGACCCAAATCAAGGAGTCCTGATAGATTAGGCTTGTAAAAGGATTTCCTTGCGGGTAAGACCTCCCCACCCTATAAATATAAAGGGTCACGACCGATTGAGGTATCCAATCGATCAAAAACGCTTTTGTTTATCTTTTTACCTTTTCTCTTTACCTTATACTTTTCCAATCTATTACTTGCTGTTCCTCCTTCGTCTCTACGCCGATTGAGGGCGTTCTAGGTGGCCTTGCCGACCCTAGAGCAACCCTACGTGCGCCGCCCCGACGGGATCCTGCCCGGGCGACGTTCGAAGGTCTTTCGCCGGTTTACCCCGGTGACACAGGTCTGATCGGTGAACTCATAGGTCTGACCGGTGCACACAGGTCTGACCGGTGACCTTCACAGGTCTGACTGGTGCACACAGGTCTGACCGGTGCTCACGCAGAGGTGCTGCAGCAAGCCTCTCTGCGTTGTTGTTGGTCGCAGATTTGCGTCAACAGAGACAAATGGACAAATGGGCCGCTTGGTA
This sequence comes from Cenchrus fungigraminus, assembly GCA_036936925.1. Taxonomy (NCBI): domain Eukaryota; kingdom Viridiplantae; phylum Streptophyta; class Magnoliopsida; order Poales; family Poaceae; genus Cenchrus; species Cenchrus fungigraminus. The sequence continues at coordinate 46,464,257 of CM072769.1, read as the reverse complement.
CGAGCGTAGAGCCTGGACTGATGGCCCAATCACCGTGGAGCTGCATGCGGCCCGTTACCAGAGAGATGGGCGGGCAGCGCGTGAATAATAGTACAAATTGTGCAAATATACAAATGTCAAGTTATACTTAAAATATCTTTAATGATGAAAACAAAATTTTTAAATAAGAGAAATGATCAAAAAGTCAACAATGACTAGTAATTTGGGATGGAGGGGTATAAAATCCCAGCAGCACGGCAGCCCACAACGCAGCTGATAAAAACCATGGATCCTAACTAGCTTCGGTATCTAGTTTGCTATTTAGCTTCCACTGTTTGAGATTCGTGCAAACAATAGTACGTCTTAGATATTGGTGCCAACCCTAGCTCTCTCTGCTACTCGTGCGCCCCGCCGCCCCTTATTCGTGTGCGTGCCGCCGTGTGTACCACGTGAGCAGCTGCCGCTGCCCCCGCGCGTTGTGCCGATCGCAAGCTCGGTCCGACCGCGAGCTCCGCCGGCCATCCTGCGCCGCAGCTAGCCCCAGCCGCGAGCTCAGCTCGGTCGTGGAAGCCACTGTCCCGAGGTTGAAGAACTTAAAAAAATACAGGTTCAAAATATTGATTTCTCTTTCAAAAAATGTTGAATCCATTTGGTTGAAATGTTGAAGTCGGCAGATAAAAATGCTGAATGTAGTATTTTATATAAAATGTTGATCTATATTTTACAAAATGATTGTTGAATCTATTTTGTTTTGTTGTAATGTTGATTTATACTTCTGATTAGACTTAATGGCTTTTGTTACAAAACATGAGATATATGTGATCTCATCCATCCATCTAGGCATGACGGTTGCTAGAACCGGCATCGCCGTCGGTGTACGGACGCAGCGGTTTTCACCCCGTCCGTACGCCACCCCTCTCCATGTGTATATATATACAAGATTGAATCAATGAGAACTACTGAATCATTCTATCCCTCGCCGGACTACAGCTGGGAGGCCAGCAGCCGGTGGGTGGACGGCCGCGGCGGCTCCGCCGCAGCTCGTCGTGGTTCGGTGGGGGGAGGAAATAAGCAGTTAGGGTTTCAACCACTCACCCCTTATATATTGCATTGACAAAGTAGCTGGGCCGAACTGGGCCTAACAGGCCGCGTGGGCTCCCACGGGCTTGTAGGCAGTGTGGGCCCTTGCTGCTTATTCTGGCTCATGCTGCATTGCCTTTGTTATTTTTATTTTCAGTGACTGCTTTTCATTCAAGTCTCTGTGTTAGTCGATAATTTTGTTGCAACAATTCATCAGTGTTTATGTGTCTATGTATTTTACTGTTTAGACCCCTCATGTTGTCTGTAATTGTGCATCTGTGCATGCATTATTATTTATGTAATTCAGACTATGTTGTTGAATTATTGCATATGTTTTAGAATTTTTGCATCGCATTTTTATAAGACATACTCTACTTATTTTCTTTGTTTTAAATTTGCAATTTTTAGATATATTGCATTTCTTTAACTTAGCACATTCTCATGCAAAATAGATTACATGTATTTTTCTTTTGGGATGAGAGCATAGGGTAATGGTGACCTTGGCACTGGCTGCACTAAATTCTTTTATAGAATTTAGTAGCCCTGAGACCATGTTTTAAGGTCGCAAGTTTCTTACCTATCACTATGAGGCCTACATCTTTTGATGATTGCCTATACATGCTCCACCAGTTGAAAATTTGAGGATATTTGGAGTTGAATTTGAAGTTTAATTTTGATAATTAATGAAGCACAAGGTAGTGGAGTCCTAAGAATTGGCTGCAGTATGTTCTTTTGAATATATCAGCCCTGAGATCCATATGCTTTAGGCAGCAATTTATTTGCCCATTACTAAGAGATCTACTCCATTCATTTAGAGAATATCTATAATGTACTTATTAATTCTCAAAATTTTAAACTCTCATGAAAATTTTTCCTCTTATTTCATGTGATTATATTTTTTCTTTGTGAGATTACAACATTTACCATTGGGATTCTTAATTTACCATTGTATCTTAATGATAACCTATGGTCATAATTGTAGGAACATGGCAAATAATAAAGAGTCTGATGAACTAGCCACTGATGGGCACAATTACCCAACATGGGCTTTAGACATTGAAATCAACTTTGCTTCTCGTGGAATTGTTGAGTCCATACAAGAGCCTGTTGTTGCCCCCCCATTCAGGATAAGAAGAAGTTTTCTGCCCTTTTTCTCCTGAGGCTCTACATCCATAAGGATCTCAAGCAGGAGTATCTAATGGAAAGATGCCCACTTGCTTTATGGAAAGCCCTTAAAGAAAGGTATGAACAGCAGAAGGAACTCATTTGGCCTTCCGCTAATCATGAGTGGAATCACCTTCGTTTGCAAGACTTTAAAACAGTTGCAAACTAGAATCATGTTGTTCACACCATTTGCTCAAAGTTGAAGTTTTGCGAGAAAGAGCCAACAGATGCAGAGAAGATAGAGAAAACTCTGTCCACTATGCTTTCGGAGGACAGGATATTGCACCAGCAATACCGCAGAAACAATTTCCAACAATATTCCTAGCTTATTCATACATTGTCTCAGGCAGAAAAACATCATGAGCTTCTTTCAAAGAATTCCCATCAGTGCCCTCCGAGTTCTACTCCTCTGCTTGAGGTACACTACAATGCTCATTCACCTACTGGGAATAAGAAGAATTTCAAGGAGAATAATTTCTCCAAGAATTCGGCTAGAAAACGCAAGTTCAACAACAGACACAAATTCTTTAGGAGAGGAAAGGGGGAAAAGGCAATGGCAAAGCATCGTCACCTTGTGACAACAATCGTATGACTTGCTCTAGGTATGGTTGCAATAACCATACCACTAAGGAATGTCGTTGCCCAAAACACCTCGTTCTTCTGAATTCCCTCAAGAAGCCAAACTTCAACAAGCCAAGATATGAAGCTCACTTCAATTCTACTGAGGCTACAAACGTGGTTCAAAGTTCTTCGCTGGCACCTATAGAACCGCAGAACGCTCTTGGTCAAGAGAACACTACCACAACTGGAGGCATGCTCACTCTTCCACATGAAGAATCTGCTGATGACATGCTTATCGAGTATTACTCAAAGGATCCACTTGGTGATTTAGCATAATCTCAATGTATTGGTCCACCTAGAGAATTTATCTTGAAATAGTTGTTAATGTCCTATATTTATCATGTATTAATGTTGTAATAAGTAGAGATGTACAAACTCATTATATGGGTTGTACGAACTCAAGTTTTAATACTTGGTAGCTCATAGAGGTGTATGCACTCATAGATTTGAGGCATACAAACTCTTCATTGTTGTAATGTTTTATTGTGTATGTGATGTGTTTCTATATGTTGAATAAAGAATTCTTGACATGAATTTCTTATTTCGCTATAGATGTCTCATGATGTCGACTCAACGGAGGAGGAATTATGCCTTGTGGATAGTTGTACCACAAACTCTATACTTAGGGAGATCAAATACTTTCAGACTCTCAAGAAGAGAGATGGAAAAGTTTTGACCATCGCAGGACGCGATGCTGTGATAGTTGGGTCCAGACGGGCCACTATTACACTCCCTATGGGTACACAAATTGTAATTGAGGATGCACTCATGTATCCCGATTCTACTCATACCCTCCTATGTTTTAGAGATATCTGTCATAATGGGATTCATGTTGAAACCCATGAAGACAAGCAAGGGGAATTTCTTCTCTTGACTAAACCAGATGGATATGGCAAACACACATGCGAAAGAATTTCCTCACTCTCGTCTGGGTTGTACTACACACCATTAAGCCCATTGCACATGTTGCGTATAAGATAATCTTTCAAAATGTTGATCCATTCTGAATTTGGCATGATCGACTTGGGCACCCTGGCATAGGGCTGATGAGAAAGATTATCATCAATTCCATTGGTCACAATTTAAATGCAAAGTTTCCTAAATCTTCTGATTTTGTGTGCACCGCATGTGCCATCGGGAAACTAATTTTGAGGCCATCTCCTCTCAAAATCAAAGCTGAACCACTTAAATTCATCGAAAGAATTCAGGGGGATATTTGTGGTTCGATTGCACCAAATTCTGGACAGCTCAAGTACTTCATGGTATTAATTGATGCATCTACTCGATGGTCACATGTGTGTCTACTTTCGACACGTAACCATGCATTTGCCAAGATTATGTCTCAAATCATAAAGTTGAAGGAAAATTTTGATGAACATAGGATCCAATCGATCTGTATGGACAATGCTGTAGAATTTTCATCTCATGCTTTCAATGATTATTGTATGGCTTTGGGAATTGAAGTTCAGCACTCTGTTCCATATGTCCATACCCAGAATGGTTTGGCTGAATCATTGATCAAGAGGATCAAGCTCATTGCAAGACCTTTGTTAATGAATTGCAAATTGCCTACGTCATGTTGGGGTCATGCAGTTCTGCACGCTGCCGATATTGTCCAACTATGACCAACTGCATATCATGATTCTTCCCCAATGCAGTTAGTACGTGGAAATCCTCCAAGTATTTCCCATTTGCGTAAGTTCGGATGTGCAGTGTAGATCACGATCTCACCACCTCAGCGTACATCCATGGGGCCACACAGGAAAGTGGGGATTTATGTGGGATTTCAATCTCCGTCGATCATTAAGTATTTAGAACCCTTAATGGGTGATCTATTTACTACCCGGTATGGTGACTCAATTTTTTATGAGGAACATTTCCTGGCATTAGGGGGAGACTTTAAGTACCAAAAAGAATGCCAGGAAATTGATTGGGATCCTAAAGGTATTCCAGCCTCTGATCCACGTACTACATAAACTGAACTACAAGTTCAAAAGATCATACATTTGTAGAAACTTGCAAATGAACTGCCAGATGCTTTCACCAACTATAAAGTTGTCACTAAATCTTTCATTCCCGTACGGAATGTGCTAGAAAGAGTGGAGGTACCAAATAAAACCACTCAACTCCCACTCAACGGTAAGAGGGGGAGAAGTATGGCCAATCAGAAAGATTCTAATGCTAGCAAGAAAAGACAAGTGGTGAGTGCAAGTCAACCATCGGTTGATAGACACCAAGTGGACTGTAATGATCCGCAACCTAGCTCAGTGGTGCACATTTCTGAGACTACGACATCGGAAGACCCTAGACATATCATTTTGGAGAATCATGATGATTCTATAAGGGCAGATGAAATTGCCATCAACTATGTTGAGACAGGAGAAACATTTGATAGAAATGATACATTTGTTGACTCATATTTCACTGAAAAAATTGCTAAATGCCTTCAACTTGATCCAGATCCCAAAACCATGATAGAGTGCATGCAGCGCTCGAACTAGAATAAATGGAAGGAAGCAATTGAAGCGGAATTAGCCTCGCTTTACAAAAGAGAAGTATTCTTGGCTGTAATGCCTACCCCTCCTAGTATCTTTCTTGTGGGATACAAGTGGGTTTTTGTTCAAAAAAGGAATGAAACTAATGAAGTGGTGAGATATAAAGCAAGGCTTGTAGCACAAGGTTTTACGCAAAAACCCAGTGTTGATTTCAATGAGACATATTCTCCTGTCATGAGTGCAATAACCTTCTGATATCTTATATCATCGGCAGTACAAAATCGTCTATCTATGCAGTTGATGGACGTAGTGACCACATATCTTTATGGTCATTTGAGATATATATATATATATATATATATATATATATATATATATATATGAAGTTTCCAGATGGAATCGATATATCGAATCCTAAGGCAAATCACAACATGTATTGTGTCAAGTTGCAAAAGTCACTTTATGGCTTAAAAGAATCGGCCAGAATGTGGTACAGTCGATTAAGTGAATTTCTTCTGATGAAGGGATACACTAAAAATGATGATTGCCCATGCGTCTTCATTAAGAGATCTTCCAATGAATTTTGCATTATCTCAGTCAATGTTGATGATCTAAATATCATTAGTAATGAGGAAGACATTAATGAAGCACGTCATCATTTAAAGACGGAGTTTGAGATAAAAGATTTGAGTCAAACCAAATTTTACTTAGGTCTACAACTTGAGCATTTACCTTCAGGAATCCTTGTGCACCAAAGTGCTTATACCCAAAAGATATTGGAAAAATTTAAAATGGATAAGTCATATCCATCTAAGACTCCCACCCATGGTGGTTCGATCTCTAGACATAGAGAAAGACCCATTTAGACCAAGGGAAGATGGAGAAGAGATATTAGGTAGTGAGTTCCCATATCTCAGTGCTATTGGTGCGCTTATGTATCTTGCTAATAGTACCTGGCTGGATATTGCTTTTGCAGTAAATCTGTTGGCAAGATACAACACTACTCCTACCAAACGTCATTGGGTTGGAGTTAAGAATATATTTCAATATCTCAATGACACAAAAGATCTTGGCCTCTTCTTTAAGAGGAATAATGATCAGACTTTGATAGGGTATGTTGATTTTGGCTACTTATCTGATCCCCACGAGGCCAAATCACAAACAGGATTCGTTTCCATGCATGGTGGAACCGCTATTTCATGGAAATCTTCCAAACAAACAATGGTAGCTACATCCACCAACCATTCTGAAATAATTGCATTATTTGAAGCATCACGTGAATGTGTATGGCTTCGTAGAATGGTACACCATATACTTACATCTTGTGGTATTGGTTCAATGGAAGCACCAACCATTATCCATGAAGATAATGTTGCTTGCATTTTTCAGATGGAAATATGTTATGTTAAGACTAATCTTAACAAACATATGGCCCCTAAATTAATTTTCCTCATGATCTTCAGAAAAATGGGGATATAAATATCTTGCAGATAAAGTTTTGTAATAATCTTACTGATTTATTCACAAAGTCTTTACCATACTCTTCATTCCATAAAAATGTTATGGGTATTGGTATGAGACAACTTAAAGACTTGCAAGAATCAGGGGGAGTGTCTCTTTATGACACCTAATGGTTATACCATCATATTACACTCTTTTATTTGTATGAGTTTTCTCTGTTGAGTTTCTCATCAAAAGTTTTTAATAAGGTGATATCAACACAAGTTACTTCAACATATCATGATTATTCTCCTTATTTTTCCCACTGGTTTTTGAGGAGTTTTACTTGATATACATATCTATATTTCTAAGATTTCTAGACAGATATCTTGAAGGAATAAAATGAAGAATGATCAAAGCTGGATTCGATCGAGGAGTGTTACAAAACATGAGATATATGTGATCTCATCCATCCATCTAGGCATGACAGTTGCTAGAACCGGCATCGCCGTCGGCTTACAGACGCAGCGGTTTCCACCCCGTCCGTACGCCGCACCTCTCCATGTGTATATATATATATATATACAAGATTGAATCAATGAGAACTACTAAATCTATTCTATCTCTTTCATTGTCTCTCGTTGTACATCTATTTTGAACAGCTTTAAAGCCATGTTGTTATCCTGCTCCCGTTTACTATAGAGGAGCCCCCCATTAAAGTAGGAATTTTTAATATCATTTTTCCAAAATTACAAAATTATACGCCAAATTGACAAAATTACAAAAAGGTATCCCAATCGTCTTGCTAGGTGGACGAAATCTAGATTTCGTCCGCCCGACTGACCGACGAAAATAGACGAATTCATCTTCTGGGTTGACGAAAAACTGTTTTCGTTGAACAGATGGACGAAATTATGCCGACCAGACGATCACTATTTGTGGGACCCAGATATCATCTACTGGTCAGACCAAATCATTTATTCCGTCCGCTGGTATGACGAAATCAAGTGTTTTCGTCTACTCGTTGGACGAAATCTCCCTGTTATCAGTTGTGGCACCTTCCTTCTCTCTTCTATCTCTATCAGTCATTCCTCCCGCATCTCTGGGCGGGTAGCGGTGTCGGGGCGCGGGCGCCGAAGGGGTGGTGCGCGGGTACGGGCCATGGCTGTGAGCGGGTAAGGGCAGCGGGGTTGCGCAGGCACGGCTCGAGCACGACAGCGCCGAAGCTCGGGTGCAGCGGGCTGTAGTCAGGCGGGCAGGCTTCGGCCGGCCAGGCTTCGGCCGGCCAGGCTTGTGCGCGCGGCTGCGGGCAGGCGGTGGTGCCGGCAGTGTGCAGGTATTGTTTTTCTTTTTTCTGCAAAATATATGTAGTAAATGTAGAAATTTTATTTGGAATAGTAAATGTAGTTTAAATTTTGGAATGGTAATACATAGGAATTGTAGTTGTTATTATTTTAGGGTTTCTAGATTTAGTAAATGTAGTGCAAATTTTAGAGAAGTAGTTACTATCATTTAGGATTTCAGTTTAGATTTAGTAGTGTAGTTAAATATGGTATAATTTATATTTGAAATGCACGTCAGGTGTTAGGAAGAAATGTCTAGTGGAAATCAGGTTAAGATCTTCTACGGTCACGTAGAGATCACTCATGGCCTAATTGGTGTGAATTTGAGTTTGTTTCCTGAAATCACTGTCGACCATCCGAATCCGGAAGGTGCTAATATAAGTGACTTGAAACAAGGGTTCAAGGCATTATTTCAGATGGATGCATGTGTGTATTTTCATCACAGTGAAATGCTTGTATGTAAGGAGCGTCAATCCAATTATGTACGAGCTTAAACCGACTGACCGAACATGTCAGTGGAGGAAATGGGTAGATTGGTGCCGATGGTGTAACCATGTACCAAACATGTTGTGGGAGAGGCAAGCTCATCAAAAGCACCCGAGGTAGAGAGCAACAATGTGGGTGATGTGTCACTTCATGGGTTGGAGATTGGGGACGAACGTGCTGCGGGGCGGGGGGGGGGGGGGGTTAGTTGTTGTTGGAAGGGGCCAAGGAGGGACTCCTCTCCCTACCATCACATAGCCAAGTTCGTTTGCCCAACGGTGTATCATCTTCCGTTGGATCAGTTCCCTTTGGAGGAACGTCAGTAGTTCCTTCTGCCACAATGCTTTCGACCTTATGATGACCGCAACGATGCGTGACCACAATGTCACCACAAGAAGCCATGTGTCGTGCAGATGTACGATGATTGGAGCGATTGTGGTCGACGCTTCTTTCGATGCCCTTTAGGATGGTGAGTAATTTTGTCCATCTCAAATTTTTTGCATCGCATTGCCTAACACAATCTTGTATTATACAATCCTCTATTGATGAAGGGAACTGTTGCTTCACCAAGTGGGTTGACCCTCCCGTTGAGGAGCACAACAAAGCGTACATCGTCGACTACTTGAAGTGCAAGATCTTTGATCTCCGACAGAGGGTGGATACCCTTCAAGGCCAAGTGGAAGATAATGCTTGGGTCATTAGCATCGAAGGGGACTTTATTTGCCTGGATTCTTGTTGCAAGTGCCCATACCATCGCAAAAAGGATCTCCCTCCATCTCCACCACCATTCGGTGGAGCTGGATTCTCCGAGGCTGGTCCCTCCCAGTACTCGCAAAGCCAGTACTAGTGGCTATTGCCACTTTTCATTTATGAACCTGGCTCTCTAAATTTCCTAAGGCATGTTAGGTTTAGAAACGACATATGTTACACATAGCCGTACATGCCATTGCAACTTGTGGTAGATTGTTTAGGTATGAGGTATTGTCTGCACTGCGAAAACTAATTTTGTCTCGCAAAATCGTCCAACCATAGAGTTACTTAAATTTCGTCCACTCTTTAGACGGAATTTTGCTGTTTTTATCCAATGACTCGACGATATTATGATTTCGTCTGCCCATCCGACGAAATAGTGGGATTTTGTCCACCAGCTAGACGAAATCTAGATTTCGTCCGCCCAACAGACCATTGAGGTACATTTTTGTAATTTTGTCTGTTTGGAGTATAATTTTGTAATGTCTGAAATAAATGGTATTAAAAAATAAAAAATTCATAAAAAACAGCAACCCCGGCCTTGATGATGATTTATTTGCACGTTGGTTGCTTCTGCCGTCAGGCTAAGCTCGAGTGGCCGTGCATGCTGCTTTGTTTTTTTTTACTTTGCTTTTCCCCCTGCTATGATCTTTATAATACCAGATTTAACAGTTTTATCAAATTGGTTGAACATTTTCAAAAAACTAATTCTTACCGCAAATTTTTTTAGAAAAACTAATACAACATTCTTACGGAAAATATTGAGACAACATATTACATATGTTGAAATGGCATATCGAAACTATTGAACTCGTTTATGGAAATGTTGGCATGTTAAAAAAAAATTTAGAGTGCTTGAAATTAACAAAGGTCTTCAATCTAACGAAATCTAACGGTGAATGTACCAAAAAATACTAGAAAGTACCTATAGGGAGCACCAAGAAGTACAAAAAAATAGTGAGAAATTACTATCATATCTTTTTAATTATGTGTAAATCTATTGATTTTTTTTGTTAATAAGGATAAGAAAGGAGTAGCTGCAAGTATCACAGGTGCTTCCAAGTACGGAAGTACCTTCCGGTCCTTCACAAGTATCGTAACAAAGAAAAAAAATCTAAGGTTTAACAAATCTATTCCACCGTTTCAGAATATAGATAGATGACTTTAGCCTTTTTAAGACAAATTAAGAAGTGAGTTCAAATGTCTAATTTACCCACACTTAATCAAGTGTCATAATATATTAGATATGATATTCTTGCATTAATTCTAACAAATACTATAGTTCAAACACTTGTGCAATTTTTTTTGTACGAGTAGGTCCAGTACAATTGTTTGTAATAAGCTTTTCAAAAAAGTGTTTGAGCCAACTATACTCGTTAAGCCTACATAATATTTTTAAGAAAACCAATTCTACATTCTAAAAAAAATGTTGAGATAGCATATTACGAATCACATATTAAAAATGATGAACTAGTTTATACACATGTTGAGATGCTAAAAAAATTAAAATACTAACATACTGGATCTCATTTTCTTTCATTAATTTTTGATAAATATTACGGTTCAAATGTATTTTGATGTAGATGTAAGGTTTAAGAGAATATCTGAAAAAGATCAACTCAAGTTTGCAATCTGTTTAGTGTCAATCCAAAGATGCATGCTGTGCATAGAAAGCCATTCATGTCTCCTTTCTATGATATATACCGTCAAAACATTTAGGTTTCTCATCCAGGATAATATAAAAAACTTATAGATAAAAGAAGCTTTTGATCTTGCTCCAACTTAGACCCCACCAATTTAGATGGCTTGCCACCCTTGAGAATGTCCACAATTCCTTGGAAAGAATCTTTTAAGTACATTCCTTCTGAATCTGCACTGACGTTGGTGGCAATTGCAGAGACGCAACATCAACCTGGTTCATCGGTTGCACAGAATCAGAGAGAAAATAAGGCATTTTCATAATTTCATTAATTACTATAAGAGGACAATATATACAAGGGTGTATAAAGTAATTACGACAGCTTCCGGTTTGTGAGGTCCTAAATGCAGTACAACAGGCTATATAACAGGACAATAGAAGCAACAATCATGGCACCTGGAGAACATGGATGGTCTGGCCTGGCACTCTGGCAGGCATATATAGAAGGTAATTACCTGTAAGATGGAGCTCTTCTTAGTAATGTGACGCAGTCACACACTCACACTAAGTCATCAACACGAGCCCATATGCCAGCAGCTTGGTTTCTCACAGCCCTTTCTTTTCTTGCTTCCGAAATTCTCACCCTCTCCTCTATGAGTAGCATCCTCTTCTTCCTTGCAGCTTCTTGTATTTTTGCTTTGTAATCTTCGCCCTATCCTCCTTCGAAAACTGAAGCTGAACCCTCTGCTGCCTCTCTGCAAACGTTTCCAATCCAGCATGCGACATCAGGAGGGAGACAAAGGTGAGGTACTCCCCACCGGAGCCGAGGCTCTTGGCATGCAGGTAACCCCTGCACCTACCAGCAGAAAAACAGAGCATCTCAACCCATACACCTTTGATCACTTCCCACATCTTCTCTTTACCTAATCCCATCAACTTTTAAGCAAGAATCCAGGAGTTGTGAACAATATTACCTTCTTCAGAGGAGCCCATTTTACCAAATATCTTTTCTGTAAGTTGTTTTTCGTCTAACAGTGATAGATCCTCATTTTTCAGGATAGCCTCAAGTTCATTGTAGGCATCTGTGAACAAAATCCTTCTGCTACCAGGAATCAGCATTTCAGGATTAGCAGACAATAGATGCACCATGTAATTGGAGATTTCCCTGCAAAGCCCGGCACATTTAGAATTATGAGATGACGGGCCCTTATGGTGAAAGCAAAAATCTGTGGCTACATGCCAGAGAATGATGCTCTCGTCGAACGGCTTCTCTATGCTCGCTCCAAGGTTTCCTTCACATCCATTGCGCTTAAGGGTCCAGCGGCCCCTGATATCACCAAACTTCCAGTAACTCTCAATATCACTTATATAAGTTATCCACCCATTTTTAACATGATCCTGAACTAAGCCTGTAATGTCCTCGGACGAGTAGCAGGGCTTGGATTCCGCAACACCGATCAACCATGTGTGCCTTCTCTTTCTAGCTAAACATCCTGTAAGGCTATTTTGAGCAACCCTGTCATGCCATTCAGAGTTCAATGTTGCGTTGGTAATAAAGGACGAAATCTCCAACAAATATGTGATGTACAACAATGAAAATGTAACCCCGATGTCGCTCCTCCTATAAGCCTGTTTGCGGCTAATATGGAAGAGGATTATTGCGACGATTGGCAATGTCATAACGGAGAAAAACAAAAGGGCAGTACAAAAATTACTTTTAATTCTTTCCCCTCTGTTTGAGTCTGTGTTTTGAGTCTCCTTGGTATAAATAAGGTCGAAGCTTTCAGAGAGCCCTTTGCGTAGTGCTGCATAAACTGCTATGTCGTCTAGCAACCACAAGGATTTGAACTTATTAAGACGGTCAGTATAGGCATACGCAGAGTCTACAAGTAGCTTGTCAGGTATAGAGAGCAGCTTCAAGTGAGGTAATTTTTCGTCACTGTCCATTGTTGACGGCTGCTTATTACAGTCAACAAAATCCTTTACTTCTTGTATGTATTCTTCAAGTTCTACTTCTCTGTTGACGTTTTTGGCCCTCGGGGCAGGATAGAAAGAGCTGACCAGGCTGTTAAAGCTACTTCTCTTGAGAGCCAAAGGTCTTTCAAAGCATTTGGAAACCCCAAGGATAAAAAGCAGAACTGCTGCAGCTAATAGCCTCCTATCGGCCGAGGGCGACCATGACTTGCAAAACACATACAGAGCCACTGCAACCTGAGACAGTGGAGTTTACCCACAAGAAAGTTAGAGCTATGGTTCAGTCACTAAAATTTGCGTTATTCTAAATTTGGCACCAAACTGGAAACAGCAAAGAGTTTTACCACTGGCTCACCTGAGACACTGCGGTTACAACATGGCGCCTCCACAGTTCGTTGTCTTCGATATTGTAGGCCGATATGCTGATCTGTCCGCCGAGGTGCATAAGCAGGATGGGCGCCCATAACACCTCTAGGTAATGGCTACCATCGGCAGAAGTGTACCGTACCTTCCTTTGCCGATTGAAGAGGGTTGCCAGGGCATATATTGCTATAGCATCGCCACCTAGGTACGCCAACCAGATGCTAAATCTGAACAAGGGCCGGATATGCTTCCTACGGGCGCTGGCGAAGAATGCAAGGTAACACTGAATGGCGAGGCTGCTCAAGACGAGGATTCGCAGCTGCCACTCTTCCCACCATTGCACAGCACTTGAGAAGCCCATTGTGTGTCTTTGTTGCTGGGTGTGTGTTTGAGGTTCCAGTTATGTATCTGCAACAACCGTTCGCCTCTTCTACATGACAAGTTGTGTCTTATTAACTTTATTAGTGTATACAGCTCGCTTATGTCAACCTTGACCAAGATAATTTGTTAGTGTATTGCTAAACACATATTCAGTTGTTGGGCGTTATTGTATCCTTGCTGGCCAACACAAATTTAATGGGACTTGACCAACCACTAAGTGACGTTGACGTCAAACATCAATGTGCTGTTTGCATGGGGACGGATTTTTTTTTTGAACAAGTTTTTTCAAGACCTAAAGCACTGATCAGTCATGTAAGAACTCAAGAAGGGGCTTTGCGTCTAGGAGTCCAACCACCGCACCACAGGTGAGTCTGCACATGGGGATGGGTTTTTGTTTGTACATGTTGAAGTCAGGAATGAGGAAGTAGCTAGGAAATAAGAGCACAGGACGGTAAGCATCGTTCATTCTGTAAACTAGTGCAACGTCTTATGCATGGTTTTGTCGGCACTATGTAAACATTTTACCCCGCAAAAAATAAACAGTGACTACTTGTGAGTGGCGAGTTGTGAGAACGCGTTCTCGAATAACATATGTAGTGCCATGGCTACACGATAGGAGAGGCAACAATATGAGAAGGTGTAGGAAGGAGGCAGGGAATGAAGGTAGCCCAAGAGGACAGTGGATACGGCAAGGTTGCATCTCGAATGGAGCTGTGACCGAAGGCAAAGCGATCAAAGCAAAGGACAAATTAAAGGCGGCTTCCTCAGGATTGGATCCCGCATGCATGTCAGGTGTGGAAACTGCTAAACCGATGAGATAATATTATTTGGACCGGCTCAAACTGCTCATAGCTTACACATAGCCATTAGGACCAGATCGGTCATCGAACTGGTTAGGCATCGGTTCATTAATTCAACCATTAGAAACCAATTGAACCGTTGGTTCAATAATTTTGAACCGCTAAACTGAAACGGTGACAAATATTTTGAACCAGTACCATAGACTGTACATTTCATAATTAATACTTCTTCCGTTTCATAATACTTGTCGTTTTAGTTTTTCTAAATACATTCCTCTTGTTATCACCTAGATATATATTTATGTCTGGATACATAACAAAATAAATGTATCTAGAAAAACCAAAATGATAAGTAATTTGGAACAGAGCAATATTTTGGTTTATGTAGATACATAACAAAATAAATGTATATAGAAAAACCAAAATGACATATGTATTTAGGTGCATAGCAAAAGTAATATATCTAGAAAAAGTTAAAACTACCAGTATTTTGGTATGGAGGGAGTACATAGTTGATCATCAACAACTACTTAGGTGTTGTGCTTGGGTTATTGTCAACGACCGGAGGTAGGAGTGTATGAGAATCCACTGTTGAAAACAAAACAGTGAGGAAGACAGTAGAGTATGTAACTTTTTTTTAATAACGGAACATCAAAAGATTTGCTGTAATTTTTATTAGAAGCAGAAACAAATATGTTACATGAACAAGACCAACAGGCAACCGGAACGTACTGCATCGAACACTGAATGTTACGTGCAGCACCAACAGCGGAGTGGATGGATTAGCTGCTAGCAAAATCCTATCCTGAACTAAACCTGTAATGTCCTCGGAAGAGTAGCAAGGCTTGGATTCTGTAATGCCCATCAACCATAGGTTCCTTCTCTTTCGGGATAAGAATCCAATAAGGATATTTTGGGCGACCATGCCATTCCAATCCTCTAAAAAACAATCGTGTGTAAGAAAGGACAAAATCTCCAACAGATACGTGATATAGAACAATGAAAACGTAACCATAATGTCGCTCTCCTATAAGCCTGTTTATGGCTAACATGGAAGAGGATTAGGGCACGATTGGCAATGTCAAAGTGAAAACATCACAAGAACTAGATACTAGCTAAGCCTACATAATATGAATTTTTTTGTACGAGTAGACCTAGTAGAATTCTTTGTAATAAGCTTTTCGAAAAATGTTCGAGCCAACTAGATACTCGCTAAGCCTACATAATATTTTTAAGAAAACCAATTCTACATTCTTAAAAATGTTGAGATAGCATATTACGAATGTTGAAATCACATATTAAAAGTGTCGAACTAGTTTATACAAATGTTGAGATGCTTAAAAAATTAAAAACAACATGCTGGATCTTATTTTTCTTTCATTATTTTTCTATAAATATTAAGGTTCAAATGGATTTTTATGTAGATGTAAGGTTTAAAAGATAAATTGAAAAAGATCAATTCAAGTTTGCAATCTGTTCAGTGTCAATCCAAAGGTGCATGCTGTGCATAGAAAGCCGTTCATGTTTCCTTTCTAGGATATATCATCAACCATTTAGGTTTCTCATCCAGGATAAAGAAAAAATTTTACAGACAAAAGAAGCTTTTGATTTTGCTCCAACTTAGGCCCCACCAATTATAGATGGCTTCCCGCCCTTGAGAATGTCCTCAATTCCTTGGAAAGCATCTTTAAGTAGATTCCTTCTTCCTTCTGAATCTGCACTGGCGTTAGTGGCAATTGTCAAGCCATTTTGCAGAGAAGCAACATCAATCTGGTTCATCGGTTGCTCAGAATCAGTCAGAGAGAAAATAAAGGCCTTTTCATTCATTAATTACTAAAAGAGGACAATATATACAAGGGCATACAAAGTAATTACAACAGCTTCCGGTTTATAAGGTCCTAAATGTTAAATGAAATATGTACAATGTGCATGATATGGTGACCGGGTTGTTAGTCAATGTTGTTAGCTGTTGTAGATTTGTTGTAGTAGTAGATATTCTTGTATGTAGATCACAACAACCAACAAACCGGTCACCAATCCTTGTGCTACAAGTTTGTAATCCACCCAAGGGGATGTTCCTTGGATATATAACACGAAGTCGCCGCACGCCAGGTAGGCACGGCGTTCCATCCTAAACTTTCGCTACCTCTGATTTTCACATGGTATCAGAGCAGAAAACCTCAACTAGATTCCTTCCACAACCCTCCAATGTCTTCCTCCTCCATCCATCCCGACGCCAGCCCTCTTCTCGGCGTCACCGTCACCGAGAAGTTGGGCAAGACCAATCATGCCATCTGGAAGGCGCAAGTCCTCGCCGCCGTCCGAGCAGCGCGCCTCGTCGGCCATCTGACCGGTGCAACACCGGCACCTGCTGAAGAGATTCCCGTCAAAGATAGTGCCGGCAAAGATGTGGTCCTCCCCAACCCGGCGTACGAAGAGTGGTACGTCAATGATCAGTAGGTCCTCAGCTTCGTCCTCGGCTCCCTTGGACGAGAAGTGCTGGCCCAAGTCGCCACGCATGACGCGGCGACCAAGCTTTGGGCGGCAATTGAGGCGATGTACGCCTCACAGAATCGTGCCCGGGCCATGAACACACGGCTCGCCCTCGCCATGGCAAGCAAGGGCAATCAATCCATCTCGGAGTACGTTGGCAAGATGCGCACCCTTCGAGATGAGATGGTGTCTGTCGGTAGGCCTATCGAAGACGAAGAGCTCCTCACCTACATCTTCACCGGCCTAGACATCGAGTTCAATCCAGTGGTGTCTGCCCTCCTTGCGAGGACGGATCCCGTCTCTGTAAGTGAAGCATATGCTCAATTGCTCGCTTTTGAAACTCGTACGGACTTACTAGGCAATGGTAACTCCGGATCCTCGGCCAACACGACCAACCGAGGTGGTCGCGGTGGTTTTGGGTGTGGTCGCGGTGGCAACAACCGTGGTCGCGGTCAAGGAGGACATGGGCACAACAACAACAACACTGCCCGCGTTGGAGGAGCTGGTCGCGACAATGGAGGTGCTGGTCGCGGAGGCTTCAACAGCAACAACAACTCCAAGACCCAATGCCAAGTTTGCTTCAAGATTGGACATTCCGCAGATCGGTGCTGGCACCGGTTTGAGGAGGATTATGTCCCTGAAGAAAGGCATGTCTCGACAGTGATGAACTCCTACTCCAACGACAACGCCTGGTACACCGACATAGGCGCAACTGATCACATCACGGGGGAGCTTGAAAAGCTAGCCATATGTGAGAAGTACAATGGCACGGACCAGATCCACACCGCTAGTGGTGCAGGTATGAACATTAGACATATTGGTCATTCTACAATTTGTACCCCTATTTGTGATCTACAACTTCGAAATATTCTTCATTCCCCTCCACCAAAAAGAATATTGTTTCTGTTCATCTTTTTGCTTCAGATAATAATGTTTTTCTTGAATTTCACCCAAGCTTCTTTCTTATAAAGGATCGGGACACACAGACCACTCTGGTTAAGGGGCCTTGTCAAAGGGGATTGTATCCCCTTCCTTCCACAGCATCCAAGCAAGTCTTCGGGGTCAATAAAGTGTCTCTAGATAGATGGCACAATCGTTTAGGACACCCTTCTTTTCCTATTGTTGAGAAAGTTCTTCGGAACTACAAACTTCCTTTTGTTTCTGAATTGAATAAAGATGATGTGTGTGATGCGTGTCAAAGAGCGAAAAGTCATCAGCTTCCTTACCCTATCTCGACAAGCACATCTACTCAACCCCTTGAACTTATTTTTTCTGATGTATAGGGGCCAGCACCTGAATCAGTTCGGCGGTTCAAGTATTATGTGAGCTTCATAGATGATTTTAGCATGTTCACATGGGTGTATCTCTTGAAAAATAAATCAGAGGTCCTAGAGAAGTTTAGAGAGTTTCAAAGCCTAGTCGAGAGGCTCTTTAATCGCAAGATCATTGCGGTCCAATTTGATTGGGGAGGGGAATATGAGAAACTTCATTCCTTCTTCATGAAAATATAGGAATATCTCACCTAGTCTCATGTCCCCATACGCACCAACAAAATGGAGCTGCGGAGAGAAAGCACAGACACATTGTAGAAGTAGGCTTATCTCTTTTAGCTCATACGCATATGCCTCTCAAATTTTGGGATGAAGCGTTCCTATCAGCCACCTTCCTCATCAATCGTATTCCTAGCAAAGTTATTAGCTTTGAAACTCCTCTTGAGCGATTGTATCACACCAAACCTGATTATGCCTCACTTCATGTGTTTGGATGTGCGTGTTGGACCAATCTACGTCCATACAATCAACACAAACTAGCTTTCCGATCCAAAGAATGTGCTTTTCTCGGCTACAGCAATTTACATAAGGGTTTCAAGTGCCTTGACATCTCTACTGGGCGCATTTATATTTCCCAGGATGTTATATTTGATGAAAATGTTTTTCCCTTCTCTCGGTTGCATAGCAATGTCGGAGCACGTCTTCGTTCAGAAATTCTTCT
The DNA here is from genome assembly GCA_036936925.1 of Cenchrus fungigraminus. Lineage (NCBI taxonomy): Eukaryota > Viridiplantae > Streptophyta > Magnoliopsida > Poales > Poaceae > Cenchrus > Cenchrus fungigraminus. Next base: position 46,445,260 of record CM072769.1, on the reverse strand, counting down.
CCTTCCTAAACCCTAGGGACGAATATGTAGATGATCCTATGTCTAAGGGTGAAAATTCTAACTCATTTAGTGAAGAAACATGCCCTATTTTGGATGCAGGCGAGCAAGACACCTCAGGCACGGACTCCAGAGCGGATCCGTCCTTCATTCCGCGTCGATCTCCTTCGGGATCCGTGCGATCAGGCGCTGCAGCAGGCGAATTTCCCGCAGCCTCGGGCGCAGCCGCTCCACACCAATCCGGCGAGGCCACGCAGCTGTCGGCGCCAGGGGGAGCAGCGGAACCCGCCGCTGCATCGAGCGTAGATGCCTCGACAGCATCAGCCCCGGGATCTCCACCACCTAGATCGCCCGGATCTTCTACGCCCGCGCCATCTACATCTCCGCCGGCTGGATCTCCTGCGGCATCACCTGCGCCATTAGCTGGATCTTCTACGCCATCACCCGTTGTTGCTTCGCCCGCACCGGCCTCTTCACCATCACCGGTAAGGCCACGTACCCGTCTACGGGATGGCATTCGGAAACCTAAGATATACACTGATGGACACGTTAGGTATGGCTTCTATTCCTCTACTGGCGAACCTCACAGTGTAGAAGAAGCTCTACAAAGTAAAGTATGGAAAGAAGCCATGGATGTTGAGTTTAATGCATTAATGAAAAATAAAACTTGGCATCGTGTTCCACTAGTTAAAGGAAGCAACATAGTAGATTGTAAGTGGGTATTTAAGGAGAAACACAAGGCTGATGGTACACTAGACAAGCATAAGGCTCGGTTAGTGGCAAAAGGGTATAAGCAAAGGTATGGCATAGACTATGAAGATACGTTTAGCCCAGTTGTTAAGATGGCTACCATTAGAGCTATCGTGTCTATTGCTGTGTCAAAAGGTTGGAGTTTGAGACAGTTGGATGTGCAAAATGCATTCCTACATGGTATTTTAGAGGAAGAGGTTTACATGAGACAGCCACCAGGATATGTTGATAAGACAAAGCCTGATTATGTGTGTAAGTTAGACAAGGCTTTGTATGGGTTAAAGCAGGCTCCACGTGCTTGGTATGCACATCTCAGTTCTAAGTTACTTAATCTTGGTTTTTATGCATCAAAGGCAGATAGTTCTCTATTCTATTTTAATAAGGGTGGAGTGACAGTGTTTGTGTTGATTTATGTTAATGATATAATAGTTGCAAGCTCAACACAGCAAGCTGTTGAAGGATTGCTACACAATTTGAAGAAGGATTTTGCCCTGAAGGACTTGGGTGAGTTACATTATTTTCTTGGTATAGAAGTTAACAAGGTACGTGATGGCATCATTCTCTCCCAAGATAACTTGCAAACCTGTCAGTACTCCATTATCAACAAGTGAAAAATTGTCTGCTTATGAGGGAACTCCATTGGGTCGGAACTCCATTGGGTCCAAGTGACGCCAAGAATTATAGGAGTGTAGTTGGAGCATTACAATACTTAACCCTTACAAGGCCTGATATATCCTTTGCTGTTAATAAAGTCTGCCAGTTTCTACATGCGCCCACTGATATACATTGGATGGCGGTCAAAAGAATCCTGAGATATGTAAAACTAGACACTAAGATTGGGCTGAAGATAACAAAGTGCAATTCCATGTTGATTAGTGGTTTTTCAGATTCAGATTGGGCAGGATCTCTGGATGACAGGAGGTCAACAGGAGGATATGCAATCTTCTTGGGCTCAAATCTAATTTCTTAGAGTGCAAAGAAACAAGCTACAGTTTCAAGATCTAGTACAGAAGCTGAGTACAAAGCGTTTGCTAATGCTACTGCAGAAATTATGTGGATACAGACGCTGTTGAAGGAAATTGACGTCAAGTCTCCATCTATGGCTAGACTATGGTGTGATAACATGGGCACCAAGTACTTGTCTTCTAATCCGGTCTTTCATGCACGAACTAAACATTTAGAAGTGGATTATCATTTTGTTAGGGAAAGAGTTATGAGGCGGCTTCTTCAAATTGATTTTGTGCCTACAGGTGATCAAGTAGCAGATGGGTTCACCAAGGCCATTGCAGTTCGATAGTTAGAAAATTTTAAACACAATCTTAACCTAGCGCGGTTATGATTGAGTGGGAGTGTTAAATGAAATATGTACAATGCGCATGATACGGTGACCGGGTTGTTAGTCAATGTTGTTAGTTGTTGTAGATTTGTTGTAGTAGTAGATATTCTTGTATGTAGATCACAACAACCAACAAACCGGTCACCAATCCTTGTGCTACAAGTTTGTAATCCACCCAAGGGGATGTTCCTTAGATATATAACACGAAGTTGCCGCACCCCAGGTAGGCACGGCGTTCCACCCTAAACTTTCGCTACCTCTGATTTTCACACTAAATGCAGTACAACAGACTGTGGAGGTTTAGCCTGGCACTCTGGCATGCATATATAGAAGGTAATTACCTGTAACTTGGAGTTCTTCTTAGTAATGTGACACAGTCACAGTAACATGAGCCGATGTGCTAGCAGCTTGGTTTCTCGCAGCATCTTCTATTCTTTCTTTCGAAATTCTTATCTTCTTCTTCCTTGCAGCTTCTTGTATTATTCTTCGCTTTGCAATCTTCACCCTCTTCTTTTTCGAAAGGCGAAGCTGAACCCTCTGCTGCCTCTCTGCAAACGTCTCCAATCCCGCATGCGACATCAGGAGGGAGACAAAGGTAAGGTACTCCCCACCGGTGCCAAGGCTCTTTGCATGCAGGTAACCCCTGCATCTACTAGCAGAAAAGCAGAGCATCTCAATCCATACACCTTCAATTACTTCCCACATCTTCACTTCACCTAATCCCTTCAGTTTTTGAGCAAGAACCCAGGAGTCGTGAACAATATTACCTTCTTCAGAGGTTCCCATCTTATCGATTATCTTTTCTGTAAGTTTTTTCTCTTCTAACAGTAATAGATCCTCATCTTTTAGGAGAGCCTGGACTTCATTGCAGGCATCTGTGAACAAAGTTCTTCTGCTACCAGGAATCAACATTTCGGGATTAGCAAACATTAGATGCACCATGTAATTGGAGATTTCCCGGCATAGCTTGGCACGTTTAGAATCAGGAGACGAGCCCTTATGGTGAAAGCAAAAATCGGTGGCCACATGCCAGAGAATGATGCTCTCGTCGAATGGCTTCTCTATGCTCGCTCCAAGTTTTTCTTCACATCCATTGCGCTCCAGTGTCCAGTAGCCCCTGATATCACTGAACTTCCAGTAACTCTCAATATCACTTATATAACTTATCCACCCGTTTCTAACATGATCCTGAACTAAGCATGTAATGTTCTTGGACGAGTAGCAAGCCTTGGATTCTGCAACGCCCATCAACCATGGGTTCTTTCTCTTTCGGGCTAAGAATCCAATAAGGCTATTTTTGGCAACCATGTCATTCCAATCCCCTATAAAATAATCATGTGTAAGAAATGATGAAGCCTCCAACAGATATGTGATATACAACAATGAAAATGTAACCCTGATGTCGCTCCTCTTATAAGCCTGTTTATGGCTAATATGGAAGAGGATTATGGCAACGATTGGCAATGTCAAAGTGAACAACATCACAAGGACTGAACAAAAATCACTGTCACGTTCTCTCTGTTTGGATGGGGGAGTAGAGTTGCCTTGGTATAAAAAATGTTGAATGTTGTAGAGAGCCCTTTGCGTAGTGATGCATAAACTGATTGGACTCTTTTACGGTGGACCATACCACCCTATACCACTGTTGGAAAAAGACCAGTATGAAAGGATCCGACGGATGAGATTAATTGTATACCACCACAACTTGCACCTAGGGTATAGGGTGGTATACATAGGTGGTATAAGGGTATTATTGGAAGTTTTATCTCGGTGACATAAATAAAATATATGATTTCTTCATTTCAAATTTTTTTCATTTCCCTCTAGTGATATGGTCAACTTTTTTTTTCAAATTTCAAACAGAAATTTTCATTTCAAATTTCAAAAATGAAAATTTTCAAATTTTTTCATTACCCTCTGGTGGTATGGCCAAATTTTTTCAAATTTCATAATTGAATTTTTTTCAATTTTTTTCCATTTCTCTCTGGTGGTATAGCCAATTTTTTTCAAAATTCAAAAACAAAAATTTTCAATTCAAATTTCAAAAACAAATTTTTTTTCAAATTTTTTCATTTCAAATTTTCTTGTGGCATAAACAAATTTTTTCTCGGCCCGAAGTTGCCAAATTTATCAAAAGATTGCAAAAGTTACCTATTTACTCTTAAAAAAATAGCCATATACTACATACCACCACCTAGTGGTATGGTTCACCGTAAAAGAGCCCAAACTGATTCCCCGTCTAGCAACCACAAGGATTTCAACTTTTTAAGACGGTTAGCATTGGCATATGCAGTCTACAAGTAGCTAGTCAGGTTTAGAGAGCAGCTTCATGTGTGGCAATTCTTTGTAACAGTCCATTGTTGGAGGGTGTTTATTAGTCAACAAAATCCCTTGCTTCTTGTATGTATTCTTCAAGTTCTATTTCCCTGTTGATACTTTTGGCCCTCGGGGCAGGAAAGAAAGAGCTGACCAGGTTGTTAAAGCTACTCCTCTTGAGAGCCAAGGGTCTCTCAAAGCATATGAAAACCCCAAGGATAAAAAGTATAATTGCTGCGGCTAATAGCCTCCTATCGGCCAAGGGAGACCATGACTTGCAAAACACATACAGAGCCACTGCAATCTGAGCCCGTGGAGTTAATCCACAAGAAAGATACAGCTATGGGTTCAGTTCCAAAAATTGAATATTTATAAACTGGAAACAGCAAGTTTTTTTTATAGTGGCTCACCTGAGACACTGCTGTTACAACACGCCGCATCCACAGCTCGTTATCTTCGATATTGTACGCTGAGGTGTATGAGCAGGATGGGCGCCCATAACACCTCTAGGTTATGGCTGGCATCTGCAGAAGTGTACCGTAACTTCCTTTGGCGGTCGAAGAGCGTGGCCAGGGCGTATATCGCTAGAGCGTCTCCGGCCGGTACGCCAGCCAGATGCTGAATCTCAACAAGGGCCTGATGTGCTTCTTGCGGGCGGCGCTGGCGAAGAGCGCAAGGTAGAACTGCACGCCGGCGCTGTTCAGGACGAGGATGCGTAGCTGCCATTCTTGCCACGCAATTGCACAGCGCTTGAGAAAGTCATGGGGTATCGTTTTTATGTTTGGTGCACTAATTCCCAAGGTAAAGAACCCTCAAGATCTCTCTCAATTTCGACCGATTGCTCTTTGTAATGTCCTCTACAAGATCTGCTCTAAAGTCATTGCTAACCGGTTGAGGCTAGTGCTGGATGAGATTATTTCAGAGGAGCAATCCGCATTTGTACCGGGTCGTCTCATTACTGATAATGTTCTTGTTGCCTATGAGAGTATTCATTATTTGAAAAGGAAGAAAGGGGCGACAGGCGCTTGTGCTCTGAAATTAGATATGGCAAAGGCCTATGATCGAGTGGAGTGGGTTTACCTTAGATCCATCATGCTGAAATTGGGTTTTAGTGGAAGTTTTGTGAACCTGATTATGAAGTGCGTGGAATCAGTTCAGTTCTCAGGAAGAGTCAATGGCCACTTCTCAGAACTGTTTTCTCCAACACGGGGCATTCGACAAGGTGACCCTATATCACCCTACTTGTTCCTGTTGTGCGCTGAGGGTCTTTCTAGCTTGCTGAAATTCTCAGGGCCCAACTACCTTGCTAAGGGTATTCGAGTGGGAGTACATGCACCCTGGGTATCACATTTACTATTTGCAGATGATTGCCTCTTGTTCACACAAGCAAGCTCAAGAGCTGGCAGGAGATTGATGGACATTTTGCAGGTTTATCAGCAAGGATCAGGGCAGATGATCAATATCCAAAAGTCTGCTATCTTCTTTAGTGACAATTGCCAGGAGTCAGCTAAGGAGGAGATGAAGCAAATCACTGGCATTAACACTGAAGCTCTCTCGGAAAAATACCTTGGCCTCCCGACTGCAGTAGGGAGAAGTACCAAAGAGGCTTTTGAGCATATTCCTTCACGGATCCGTAATATCATGGGGGGCTGGAGTGAGAAAAAACTCAGTGGGGCTGCTAAGGAAACTCTGATTAAATCCGTCGCGCAGGCAGTCCCAACTTACTCCATGAGCTGCTTCTTGCTATCTCCGGATACGTGCAAGAAAATCACCTCGGCCATCTCAAATTATTGGTGGAGTGGGGCAGCTGACAAGCGTAGCATTCATTGGCGCAATTGGCCGGACCTCACACTACCAAAGAACCATGGTGGACTGGGATTCCGAGACATCAAAAATTTCAATCTGGCTATGCTTGGCAAGCAAGGATGGCGGCTCATGATGAACCCAGACTCACTATGTGCTCGAGTTCTAAAAGGAAAATACTACCCGAATGGAGACTTCATGAGTGCTGGGAAGAAGAAAAATGCCTCTCACACTTGGCGAGCGATTTTGGCTGGAAGGAAGGTGCTTGAGTTGGGTTTGATCAAACGGATCGGTGATGGAACCACAACAAATGTATGGGATGATCGCTGGCTGCCAACTGTAACGGGGAACAAGCCAATCTGCAGGAAGGAGGACGCTACTGCAGTTCTGGTAGCTGATCTTATTAGTGACGATAGCCAGCAATGGAATGAAGACGCACTAAACCAGAATCTGCTACCTTTTGACGCTGAAGCAGCTCGACGTATCCCTCTAGGCCGAGCACTGGAGGACTTTTGGGCATGGTCAAAGGAAAGGCATGGTCTGTACACGGTTCGATCAGCCTACCGTCAGCTTTCTGAAACCGAGCAGCAGATGCGTGCGCACACCAGGGGGACTGCATCACACTCAACGGCTGCTAGTGACCCACGATGGAAGAAGCTATGGAAGCAGAAGCTACCACCGAAGGTTCGGATGTTCTGGTGGCGGGTGATGAACGATTATATACCTTGCCGGGCCAATCTACACCGGAGACATGTTGACCCGCTTGCACATTGTAAAATCTGTGGAGCACCCGAGGATACGACATACCACGCTCTGGTAGAGTGCTCTCTCGCCCAAGCGTTCTGGACAAAACTGAAGGAGTTGGAGGGGATCAAACTCCCCAGGCTCCGATCGAGGACGTGGCCAGAAGACTTGTTGGATGATACTTGGTGCAGGGAGGAGGACAGAGTAATTCTCCTTTGTGGCATGTGGTCACTGTGGAACACGCGTAATGATTACTATCATGGCAAGAGAGCGATTAATCCGGTGTTGGCAATTGATTGGGCAATGGATGCGTGCTACCACTTGTTGATAGCGCAGCAAAAGACTCGGAACGCGCTGGCCACTACGACCGAGACTTGGAAACCCCCACCAGCAGGTGTACTAAAGCTTAACTGTGACGGGGGCTTTCAAGCTGCAGATATGTGTGGATCAACGGGTGCTGTGCTGAGATCTTCTGATGGTTCTTTCATAGCTGCTGCTGCTAGATGGTTGCCCTCGACATCTTCAGCTTTGGCGTCGGAAGCAGAAGCATGCCGCGATGGCTTACGCATGGCACTCAGGCTGCGCGAAATCAGAGATGTGATCGTGGAGACGGATTCACTGCAGCTTGTTTCTCTGTGGAATTCGCAGCGACATCAACTATCGGAGATTGCTGTCGTTCTTCAGGATATAGAGAACATGGTGCAGCCGCTTTCTTCTTTTTGCTTTACTCATGTAAAGAGATCGGCCAATAACACTGCCCATCTCTGTGCTAAGATGGCGTCTCGGTCTAGGCCTAGTCTGTTATGGCAGGATCACCCTCCTAGCTTTCTTGTATCCTCTCTGCAGAGTGATTGTATCCCTCTTACTTAATGAATGAAAGCTGTGATTTCTCAAAAAAAAAAAAACTCCTATTGCGGTACCGCTGTTCCTGATTACTTATGGGTATCGTTTTCTTGTCCCTTTCACTCGGATTCTTGGACAATATGCTGTGCGTGGACCTTAACGGAATGGTCTTTGATTCCTTCGCAAACTGGTGGAGGTTCCCCGGTCCGGCCAGCTTCACATGAATTGTCTTCTATCGAGTGGCAGTGTGGCACATCCTTGTGATGAACGAAATGGACTAAGGAGAGAACACCTCGAGCGCACGACCCCCGCGTCGTCTCGCTGAGGTGGCTCGGGGGGCGATTCCTCCCCGCCGAGCGAGCCCCCTCCTCCGAGCCTGCCGGCCGCCACCGGCGGCGCGCGCCGGTGGCGACGGCCTTCCCTCTTCGCGTCCCTTCTCTTCCCTCTCCTCTCCTCCTCTTCCCTCTCCCCCTTTCTCCCTCACCACACCACAGTCCCAACCCTAGGTCGCTCCTGGGTCGCCGCCTTGCCGGCGTTCCCCTGTCTACCTGGCGCCGGATCCGGCCTCCATGGTGCCGGATCCGGTCCCCTCGGTGCCGGTGCCGGCCTCCCCGACGCTCCACGCCGCTCGGGTGCCCCGGTGCCCTGCGCCGCCGCCGCCGCCCTATCGTCGTCGGGATCCGGGGTGGTGCTGACGTCCTCCTCGTCGTCTTCGCTGGAGCAGGGGATGCGCTTGCTATGCTGCCGATGCGCGGCGGCAGCGGCGCGTGTGCACGCCCCTGCGTCACCCTCGGCCTTGGCGCGATTCCGCGGGTGCACGTAGGGTCCCCGTGGCGCCCTCGGGGCTCGCGAGGCTCCGCGGGGGCGGCGCGGGGGCCTGCGACGCTGGCGCAGGTCCGCGGATGCGCCACCACTCCGCACCTGCCGACCGCGACGCGGCCCCTCCGTCCTCCGAGCCGTTGCCTCCCCCGGGCCTCCCCCTTCCCCACGGTTCCCTCCCCCTGATCTGGGCCGGGGGTGTCAGGCCCGCTGGGACGCCGCTGCCCGCGCTACGGCCCGCTCCCGACGGCGGGTGCTGCGTCCGGCGGCCGCGGCTTCGGCCCTCCCCCAACCGCCACGCCCGTTGCCGGCGTTCCCGCCCCCTCCTCCCCCACCGACGACGCCCCGAAGCACCTGCACCCCACCGGCGACGCCCCATTGATCCCGCGCCTCCCCCGGCTCGCCCTCCCCGCCTCGGCGCGCTGGGCGCCGCCGCCCCTGCCGCCGGGCCCCCACCGCTTCACCCCAGATCTGGGCTGGGTGGGCCCGGCGGCGCTGGCCCCCCCTCTCCGCGTCGGCTCGCTGACGTTCCCCATTGCGTGGATCTGGGCCTGGGGCCTCCCGGGGCTGCCTTGGCCGCCGCTGTCCTCTCCGAGGTGGCCGCTGTTGCGTGACCTCAGGGACCCCGGCCGCCTCCTCTTCCTCTGCCGGCGACTGCCCCCCTCCCCTCTCTGGCTCGTCGGCGGGCACTCCCCTTCCCTGCTGGCGTCTTCGGCTCCCGTAGGTGCCTTCCGTCGGGTCTGCTTAGCAGGCTGGCCAGTGTTGCCTCGAGAACTCTCGGCGATGCGGCTGTGGTTCTGGTTGGCTGCGGCTTCTCCCTGCTCCTGGTGTTCGTCACTGGTGGGGCTGCTCCGTGCCTTGCCTGTATTCCTTTTTGCCATCATCTTCAGTGCCTGCTGCTGTTCCCACCGTTCTGGCTCTCACCTGGATTGCTACGTTTCGGTTGTGTGAAGATTGGGGTTGGAGTCCATTGGCGAAAGCCCGGTCTAGCTTCTGCTAGTTTCGACAACGGTTGCGCTCCTCCGTAACTCACCCTGCTGGGGGTGTTGTCACGGTCTCCAACTCCCTTCGGTTTGCCAGGTGAAGACTTGGCCCGCCCCTTCGTGGGTGGGCGGACGACGGCGGCGTTGGCATCGCTCCCTTCCTGGAGGCGTCGTTCTGCACAACCTCTTCGCTCAACCTCCGCTCCTTCCGAGTGCTTGATAGGCGGTGACGTGTGAGCTCTCGTGATGTATCTTCTTTGCAGGCGTTGTCGCTCTAGGTAGTTTCTCGTGTGGTGTTGGTGGGATGTTTCTCCTTCCTCTCTGTTGTCGTTCCGAGTTGTCTCTCTTGTTCTCCGCGCTTTAGGAGTTCTCCTATAGCCGTATCTTGTAAAACTCTCTTCTCTTAATGAAAAACGTGCTTTGCACGTCTTAAAAAAAAGCACATCCTTGTGACCTCCTCTTTTCTCTTTCAACGAAGATGGAAACCACTTTCATCGGTGACCCCATGTTCCACACGCTTTCCCTTGCTTCTTGTTGACAAAGCACCTGCAGAAAAGATTCAGCAATTTACAAAACAAAACATGTACAAAACAATATCAGAAAATGATGTACCTTGATCTGAAGTCAAAAGTTCACGGAGACAGGGCAAGAATTTCTACGATTGAGAACCAAGCAAGGGATAGGACATGGAACGAACATCTTCATAGAGCATGCTGGCTGCTGGAGCAAGCGACGTTCAAGTATGCAGTTTATGTTGTCCAAAGGTTGTAGTTTTATGCTCGACGACAGCCTCAATCTAGCTACATTTCTTTTCTCTGTTTCTAAGGCAGAGAAAAACTTGTTAGATATTTTGGCTGACCTCGGTCACCAACTTACACGCGGGAGAAAAGGGGCGCCCCACACCCCATCCTCTGCGTCGCTCTGTAGCGAACATAGTCTTGTTGTCAAAAGTTGAGTATGATTTTGGTGATTCATGACAACATGATCAATGAGACTAATAATATTGTTGAGCATGTATTTATATGTATTTTTAGTTCTCATGGATACAATCACAATCAAAGTTAACATACCATGAGCAAGTTAACATACCATGAGTTAAGCATAGCAAAAATCCAGATTTAATATATATTTTTAGGCTCTAAGTGATGATATGTTAAGTTCAAGTGATGGCAAGTTCAAGACGCAAAGAATCAAGAAAAAAGAGACTGTCGGATGAACCGACGGTACCTACTAACAAGCATTGGTGCAAGCGTCGGAGGATATGGTACACTGCGCAGAAGCTCGAGTCAATTGGCACCGTCAGATGAACCGACGGTCCATTTTCTACATGTACTGGATGAATACCAGAGGTGAAGCAGCGAAGCAAGAATGCGCTGGATGAACCGACGGTCTGGCTAGTTGGACCGTCGGTCTATCTGATGGGTTACTGGCGCAAGACAAAGAGATTTTGGCGCAGAGGCCTTAAGCACCAGATGAACCGACGGTCCAGGCATCGGTTCATCGGACGGCCTTGAAATACAAGACAGAGAGGTTTTGGAGCAGGAGTCTTCAACACCGGATGAACCAATGGAGCGTCGGATGAAGCGTCGGATGAATGGTGTCAACGGTCAAGTGCGGTGGAAGGCAACGGCTAGTAGCATCGGATGAACCGACACCTAGGAAAATCATAGCGTCAGATCATCCGATGGTACCCATAAAAGACTAGCCGTTGGAGCAACGGCTCTATGGAAGCCTGGGGCTATTTATACCCCTTCCACCTCGCCATTTGTGTGGGCTGGAGAGTGTGGAAGTGCAGAGGAGTGCAAGACACATTAAAGATCACATCCATGCCATACTAGTGCTTAAGTAAACATCCAAAGGCTTTGCACATGCTTGATGTGTGCGCTTAGTGCTAGGTTTAGCTTAGAGCTGAGTGAGTGCAAGGTGTGCCTACCTTGTGAGGTGATTCTTGAGTGGATCAAGCTGTACAAGGTGCGTCGGAAGCCTTGTGGCCTAAGTGACTCTCCGGCAAATATCTCTGACCCTCCGGCTTGGTGTGGAGCGGTGAGGACACTTTGTGCGGGAGACGTGGCGACCCCCTTCCTTGGTGGAGAAGCTCTTTAGTGGAGGCGGCATCAAGGTGACCAAAGGAGCTTGACGAGTGCCTCCATAGCGAGCCTTTGTGGCTAGTCAAGTGGTGATCTTGGGAGAGACTTGGTGACCGGAAAGCAATCTTGTGTGGAGTGCTTTAATAACGTGTACTAGGGGTGGCTTAGTGCCTAACCATACCACGAGATAAATCGCGTGTCAAGAGTTTGCTTCATCCCATCACTCTTTACGTTTCTGCATTACATTCTTGCAATCCTTGCTTGTCTTTACTTTCCTAGAGTAATATCTTGCTAGGATTAGCTATAAGTTGCAGAACTTGTTTTGGGATGAGGGTTCCACACTAGATCAACCATAGATTGCACATCTAGATAGAAATGATCTAGTTTACTTTATGCAAAGAAGCGGAAGTCGTGGGTTAAGGTTTTAAGTTGCCTAATTCACCCCCTCCCCCTCTTAGGCTAAGAGCATCCTGCCGGCGACCAGAAGGGTGCAGTCATGCCAAGGAGATGCTCAAACAGCGCCTGTGCTACACCGACCCCGACGCTGCCCTCGCCGTCTACTTCATCACTTCTACACCAAGTTGCAAATTTCTGCGAGACGCGTATAAATAAAACAAATATTTGCAAAAGACGAACAAATATTCAATGGAGCAGAATAAATATTCACTCGAGCCAAACAAATATATGCAAGCAAATATTCACTGAGACCGAACAAATATATACAAAAGGCCGAACAAATATATATAGAGGCCAAACAAATATATTTGTTTTAGCTATTCAAGTATGTGTTCGCTACAATACTAATTAATGTTGAGTATTCTAAAAATATTTCATCCAAACATAGTTAAGTGGGATCTTATTTTGAAGATCTCAATGCAAGAAATCCATTAGTGAAATCAAATTTTAATTTAGATGCATGGTTTAATGTGTACAATTTTTTAGATGGAAATTTCTTGCATGCGAGATGATGTCATCAAATTTGTCTTTACGATCAGAATTTGCTCAATAAGAGCAACTCCATCAACCTCCCTACTTACCTCAACTCAAAAAGTAGGAGCTAAGAGGAAAAAACACTTCAGCAGGCCCCCTACTTGAGCACGTACTTTAGAGGGGCACCCAAATTCTCCTCTCCAACCCTTTCTCCTGCAGGTGGAGAGAGAAGGCCTCTACTAGGTGGTTGGCCGTTTCTCTTCACGCCACCGAACAGAGCCACGAGCTACCCCTTCCCTGTAGATCATTGGTTCCTCCCACGGTGGCCGCATAGAGCTCGAGATCCTGCCGTCAGGGGATGCGCCGCCCGTCTGTAGTTCGGGCTCTCCCACGCTGTCGGCCCGACTGTGAGGGCCCCTCAATGCACCGCCACGTACATGACGAGGGGAGAAGGAGCGTCGTCGCATCCTCACCCGGCCAGAGGTCGAATGCCCTCCACGTCGTCACATCCGCGCGCGGCAGTTGAAGGTCGAGCTCCCTCCACGCCTGGCTGGGGGTCGGGCTCTCTTTGCACCGTCACGTCCCGGTGCGGCCAGGGGTCAAGCTCCTCCCACGCCGTCACCACCTCGCTTGGTCGGAGCTCGAGCTCCCTTCACGTCGTAGCCTCCGCGCCGGCCGGAGGTCGAGCTCCCTCCGTGCCATCACCTCCACGCCCTGTCTAGGGTTGAGCTCTCTCCGTGCCGTCACCTCGCTCCAAGCGCGGCCGGAGCCCGAGCTCCCTCGCATCTGGACACAAGAAGCACTAAGAGAGAGAGAGAGAGAGAGAGAGAGAGAGAGAGAGAGAGAGAGAGAGAGAGGTGATGGGAGGAAGAGGAATGGATAGATGTGGGAGAGAGGAGAGGTAAGAAAAGAAGAGAAGGATATGAACCATTGACGAGTAGCTCCCACATGTCGGACGGTAGTAGGAGCTTTAGAGTGGGGCTATTGTTGGAGTTGATCACAAAATTAGAGCCCCCAAAAAGTTGTTGGCAGCCCCTATTGAACAAAGTAGGGGCTCTAAGTAGAGACTATTGCTGGAGTTGCTCTAATACAACGTTTGTGGTCGTTGAAGGGTGAATAGAGAAGCAATAATATAATATTTTCTTAAATTACTAAAGAAATTTCAAACATAGCAAAAAGGAAAGATGTATTACCTGAATATATGCACAATAAATCTATTTTATTGAAAGCACCAAATAATCATGTAAAACATTGAAAAAATCCCACAAATGAGCACAAGGCACGATGTGTAAAGGTGAGGTCTAACTTAACTATTGAATCAATTCAACTAGGAGTGCAATAAGGAGAAAATCCCAAGAAGATACACCATCCTAGAGACAGAGCGGGTGAAGCCACATTAAAAAGTATAAATTTAATAGGTCATTTTAAAAAAAAGAATAGATAAAACATATAAAATGAGAAAAAACTAAATTGGTGCAATATATGAAAATTGCAACTCAAACTCCATATTGAAATTAGTACCGTATTGAGTAGAATTGAAACAATCTTGATTAGTATGTAAACAAAACGAGCAATGTATTGACATTATCAATGACATCTATCTATTAGCACAAGCACGTAAGAAAAAACTCACATAGAGAAGGTTCCAACTTTTATCATAATGACATACAACTAGAGACCAAAATGATTTTATTACTTTCAATAAATATCAAAAAATTCTACATAACAATCCATTTTATCTTGAAAACTAATTCATGAAACACTTTGATTAAAAAATATTTTGCTCCACAACACTTTGATTAAAAATAAAAATAATGAAACAACAAATAAAATCATTAAAAAATATTTTCAAGTAAATAAACATAAATGTTAGTAAAAACAAACTAGCTACCCGCGCTATTTGCGCGGGCAAACTTGCTAGTTGTTTTGTACTTAACTCACAGAGACAACCACATCAATACCTACTAGCTACCTCGCATCTTATATCCCTCCTCCACAACGCCATGTCACCGTAAGGATCGAACACTTGATCATTCAGGACGAATAAGATATTGTAGTAACTGGATGTTGAGTATGGTGTGAATGACAAACCATCGGGACGAGATTTAATTTGGAGTAGTTTTGAGATTTACTGCTGCGGCCATGCATATCTTATTTTTTGGTCCACGCTATATCTCACCTGACAGGTGTGCCTCAATTAAAAAAGGGAGCTAGCGTATCATATGATTAACCACATCGGATACTTTTCATTTCTGAGGAAGTCAAATTGTCATTGAGGATTGCACCCATAAAAATACGGTGCATCACAGTTCTCAACAACAGATCTTTTGGAAAACTAGACTGCATGCATATCATGCACTCATTTTTATATTTACCTTATCATCATAGTATCACTATTCTTCTTGTTTAATTACAACGCAAAAAGTACATATTATCTTCTGGAATATACGGTGAGATGCCAAACACATGACTGTTATACTCATGTAAAATAAGGAGCCTCAGTTAGCACTACTTCCATCACATACTATACTCTAAACATGTGGCCAATTGGAATACCTGCAGTATTCCCAATTTCTGAAGCCGAGTGTAGCTCGGGTGGCTGTTGGCAACAATGTTTGATGCCCAGCCCGCTTGGGTTCGATCCCTGGGGTCGGACCTACTCCTAGTCCTAGGTGCTTCAGTTCATTGGGGTTTTCCCCAATAGCACCCAAAGATTAGTCTCGGGTTCACTAGGGTGTGAGCGTGGAGTGCGTAGATCGTGTGTGTCGTTGTTATTGTACCCCTCTAAAAAAATATTGTCCATAAAAATGACAACGTTAAATACTAGCTATTTAGACGGATTATTAGGTCAGAAATCCTTACATTTGCGGACAACTTTTGAAATCCACAATTTTTTATATTTATATAGACTATACAAAAAGTGCACAAGCGCTAAAGTAAAGACCAAGTTATTCGTTTTAACATCAAGTACGTCTCACCCACAAAAGACACAGTGTACATGCACAACACACAAGAAATGCACACGTTAGAGTGAAGTTTAATTTGTACTTTTGAGATAGTAAATGCACATTTTAGCGAGGATTAATTATAAGGGTACACTGATCATTTAGTTATCCTTAATTCTTGTGCCTAAGTACAAGTATACAGATTGTACATCATGCATTCATTAATTCCCAGATCATAGGAATCGTGGTAGTAACATGCACATATATGGTTTGGGGGGAAATCGAGATCGTTGACAATATAGATCATTGCATCACATGCATCCATTCAATTGGTAACATGTAAATGGTTGGGAATGGTGTGGCAAGTGGCAACAATGTATGGGAATGGTGTGGCAAGTGGCAACAACATGCACACACATATAAATGAGGCCTACTGCTGGGACTTCCATAACCAGCAAGAAGCAAACTAGCCAGCTGAAACCCTAGCCAGCAGTAGCCATGAAGGTCCTCGTACTCTGCGTGTTCACACTTGCCCTAGCCACCTTGGCCACCCACGCCCACGCCCAGCTCCTGAATAAGTGCCCCAACCGTTGCGGCAAGCAGGGCGACGGCATGGAGTGTCCCAACAACCTCTGCTGCAGCAAGGACGGCTACTGCGGCATCGGCTCCCTCTACTGCGGCGACGGCTGCCAGAGCGGCGCCTGCAACGCGAACCAGAGGTGTGGCGCCCAGGCCGGCGGCGCCGTCTGCCCCGGCAACCTGTGCTGCAGCCGGGGTGGGTTCTGTGGCTTCGGCAGCGAGTACTGCGGCTCCGGCTGCCAGGGCGGCCCCTGCCGCGCCGACATCAAGTGCGGCCACCTCGCCGGCGGCAAGGAGTGCCCCAACAACTGGTGCTGCAGCCAGTATGGATACTGTGGCCTGGGCGTGGAGTTCTGCGGTGTGCGCTGCCAGAGCGGGCCTTGCGTAGCAGACAAGCCCTGTGGCTCCAACGCCAATGGCGCCAAGTGCGGCAACAACTACTGCTGCAGCTCGTCCGGGTACTGTGGCCTCGGCAAGGAGTACTGCGGTGACGGGTGCCAACCCCAGTGCGGCTCGTGCTACCTTTCATCCGTTGTCGATGCCTTGCGGCTCTGCGTCAGATCACCTTGAGGTACATATTGCAAGGGGAATAATTTAATATGTTTCAACCTTTCAATATGTAGCTAGGGAACAATTTGGTTGAGCTATGATGTCATCCTTAACATTCTTATATATGTGTAGGCATTTTAAGCGACACACTGCATGCAACAGAGACGAGTTTCTGAGCACGTTTATGACAAACAAATTAGTTGAAACATTTGTTTCTTCTAAATATCATATATTTAAGGATGAATGAAGTATAACGTAACATTCGTAAATGATGGACGAATGACGGTTACGGGAATCGTCGATCTTCTTCAGCTGTAGTGGGTGTATGTTTTATCCCTAGACCAGCTACACGTGCTTCAAATTACTTTTATTTAATTCCAAGAAACCAAACTTTTTGTTGCCACTTTCGCTTTTATTTGTTTTGCATTACCACGGCTAAGAGCTGGGGCTGTAATAATGAATGATTAAATGTGTTCGCCTTATGCATTAGATATGATCAGAATGAAGAATTTCTTTCGTTAAAAGCATTTTCTTATCCTGGTTATATTATTTGTATTTTAAAAATGAGGGGCACTTGGCAGATGCTAATGGTGACCAGATATTAGATGACCGGTTATTATTGCAGGCGCAAAACAGTTTCACTATTAGAAATGTGAATTTCCCGTGGATGATGATGTATCGATTTGTGATTGTTGCATAAACACACACAGGAAAATTAGTTTTATTCCGACGGTACATAGAAACAATATTCTTGTTGGGCTAGGCCTAGGCCCCTGTCCGTATTAATTTTTTCTATCGGTTGACCGACAGTGTCGGTTTTCCACCTTTAATTTCCACCCACAAGGAAATCAACATTTCGAGTGGTGATTGTGCATGGGCAGGGATGGTGTTCTTCTCTAATGTATGTAGTATTCAACACAAAAGTTAGATGCAGATTCAAGCATGCTATCTTGGGATGCAATTAAGGACATTAATAGAACACCAGTTCGTTCATCATCTTGTCACGGTCACGGACAACAACGCCAACCAGATTAATAAATTAGAAGTACTCCCTCCCTTCTCGTTTATAAGGCGCGCACGTATAACAAGATTCAAACTTTACAATCTTTGACTACTAATATACTCATCATTTTTTTGTTTTGTAATGTAAATTTGACATGGTTGAATTTGTATTCAAATGTAGTTTCTAATGATTATACATTCACAACCATAAATAAAATACTATAAGAGGAATTAATGGTCAAAGTATAATTTGGGAGACCGTGTCGTGTCTGCTCACGCCTTATAAACGAGAAAGGAGGGAGTAGAATAGTAACAATCAAGAACAGATAATTTTTTTAAGAAAAAGTATAGATTGCATCACTGGTGGAGACGCGGCCTTTTGTTCCGGTTGGGAAGAGCGTTATTTCTCTAAAGTCCAACCGGGACTAATGCTTAGAGACGAAAGACCCCCCTTTGTTACCAGGTGGGCAACTGGGACTAAAGGGTGCGTCACCGGGGGGGGGGGCACGCGTGCGCCTGAGCGCACCCCCTTTAGTCTCGGGTGGTAATACCACTCGGGACTAAAGGATCCCTGGTTCTTTTTTATTTTCATTTCTAATTGTTCTAATATTGTTATACGTGTATATCTAGCGTATTTGTGTGTACTATAAATGTATGTATAAATGTTTGTACTAATTATACGTGTCTACTATACGTACTATATCAAGAGAATAAACGTATAAATAAATATATTTACACACAATATATTACATCGAAAGCAGAGATAGTATTTTTTGAAACTAGTATATAAGTTCCACCGGAGATGCTAATTAACATTTGTCAATTGGATGACCATCATAATAATGTCTTCCGTTTGGACTAATCACCTCGTCCATCAAGAATCCTACGAGACCATCTTGAATCGCCAAGAGACGATCCTTCTCAATGATTGCATCCCTAATCATAGAGTTCTCTAATGTGCAAATATGTTAATATATAACACCCAAGAATTAAATATATAAGCGGTTACAAAATGATATATTATTAATAGGTTTACAATAATACTTACAGTAAAATCTCCCGGGTCTGCAGTGCAGAAATTGTGGATGTACTCACACACATAGTATGCACATAAATTAGTCCCTTGTTCCTGTCTCATACACTAAATTAGAGAAAACAATTATGAAATATTAGTGTTATACATTTTTAATTTGCCCAAGCTGAAGTTGTTACTTGGTTTACGTACCGGAAAATCTGTATAGAATCTAAGTTTAGGTTTCCATCGTCCAGGGTTCATAACAATGAATTTTTCCCAAGCTCTGGCGGACAATAATGAAAGTTAGAGCTAGTGTTAGTAAAAGCACACTATTGCATAAAAGGAAACATATTGGATAGAATTATTACTTTTGAAATATATCTTGAAGGTCTTGGTATTTGTTAGGGTTTCTTCTCAACGAATCAAAGACCGTGATGTTGCTCTTGTCGACTTCAATTATCAGAAGAATCCAGTGGAAACTATATATACATGCATGCTCAAAAGATTAGAACTAAATAATATTAACTAGGATAATTAGAAATGCAAACCCTTAATAAGATGGTAATCGCACATACTCGAAGTTGTAAGGTAGTAGTATCAAATCCTTGAAATGATGCCGATTCAAGGTCCTAAGGATTGTTTTGAATGTTGTTTGTGGTTGGAGCTTTACTTGTTCTTGACAAACTAATGATGAGTCCATGAAACCTATTCTGTTATAACCTTTCTTTCGTATCGTAGTAAGTTCGAGACTACAGAAAATAAAAGACAAAGTTAATTAGTGGATGCATTAATTTATTAATTAGCATATGAATTGCACCGTCACTTACAGGCACCATGCGATGATAAGATCTGTATTCAGGGAGTCAAGATGGTAAATTTCATAAATATCCTTGAATTCGAGCCAGACCAACTTCTCGCCTTCACCAGTAAAATCATACAATCTAATATGCATGCTAATCATCTCCAGGCCCCCTTTAGACATCTTCATGTAAAAGTCGTGAAATCTGCGCATCTGAGTAGGCTGTTTCTTCCCCAACTCTAGCCTGACAAGAGATTTTCCTGGCTGGAAGTGACATCTAGGTACGAAGTTTTTATCTTGAGGAAGTGATTCTCCGCCGCCGAGAAGAGTATCTATTGGGAGCCCTGTTGCTTCTTGCATTTGAATGACTGCCGCTAATTGTTCTATAGGCATAACTGCAAGAGCTATTCTTCTAATAACTAAAAAGATAAATTATATTTTCTCTAATAATAAATAAAGCTAACTAAAAGTTAAATTTATTCTATGTCTCATTCTACATAAAAAATAAAATTCAGTTTTTATATAAAAACAAAAAATTCTTTGTAAAAACGAATGAAAGAAGATACAATGTTAGTAGCTATATAACTACTTGTTACTAAACTAAAGTATATTAAAAACCTCATCTCTTAGCTCCTCCAACCTAGAAATCAAAATTTCTATTTTCTCCATGTCTAAATTATAAAATGAAATTTAGTCACAATAAATGAATGGAGGATGAAGAATCAAACCTTAGCAACACTTTGAGGGTGAGAAATCTCCACAAATTGATGAGGAAAAATTTGGGCAGCACCTCCCTAGGCTTGAGGTGCCATGGGAGAGGAGCTTGAGCTCTCGGGTGAAGAATGGCTCAGGAAGAGGAGAATGAAGAAGGAGGTTGCGATTTTATAGAGGCACAACCTTTTGTCCCGGTTGGTAAAACCATCCTGGACTAAAGAGAACCCTTTTGTCTCGGGTGGTAAGCACACCCGGGACAAAAGCTGTTACCGCCAGAGACAAAAGGGCACCGCTTTAGTTTCGGGTAGTAACACCACCCGGGACAAAAGGCCGGCACCAATAATTGCGCTAGAAACCCGTTGGAAGCCAGGCCTTTAGTCCCGGGTGGTTTTACCACCCGAGACTAAAGGGGGCGGCGCAAACGGCCTTTAGAGGCCACGTCGCCCCAAACCCTTTTGTCCCAGCTCCAAAGTTGAACTGGGACAAAAGGGCTGGATCAAAGATCGCCTCTCTACCTGTGCATATTTGTATTTGCAGCGATCATATCTAATTTTGTGTCAACTTGGAAGACGACCATAGACTGACTACAGCGGTGGTCTGAATAACACCCTGGACCGGTAATTGTAGGGAGTCAGAGTCCACCCTGTAACAAATCCTCCATGATACATTGATCCAGGACCCGGAGTCCAACTGCTAAATCTCGGGGCTCCCGCATCCCTCCAAAATTCATGTGGTCTGTCTTTCTTTCACCCCCTCCGGCCTCTCCCTCGATTCGCGAGCGCGACGGCGCCCCGCTCGCACCTCCCCTGCCGCCGCCGCGTCCTCCGCCCCCTCCTGCTTCTCCTCAACATACCCGCGTACACGTCCAGGATGGATCTCGTTGGCGAGTGCGGCGACCTTGAGGCCCTCCACGACGGAAGGCGGAAGGGAGCAGCAACGGCTGGAGGACCTCTGCGGCCGGCGGGGCCAGCGCCCACTGAGGAGGCTCCCGTCATGCTCCAGTGGGAGTGAGAGATGTACGACGAGGCCCAGGTGCATCTCGCAGAAATCAAGACAGACGTCGGGCTCTAAGGAGCAGTAGCCGGCGGTCCATCCTCTGTGGTCAGGGAGAAGGGGGCGAGGAACTGGTGCCGGAGCTTCGGCCCAGGGCGAGGGGCGATGACGATCGTGCCGACGAGGACGACGTGCCGACAAGGACGACGCCCAACAGGGTCCAGCTTGTCGCAATGGAGCCAGTCCACGTGGACGATAGGGAAACGCGCCACCAGGGATGCTCGCGCGCCAGCGGGGATGGCAACGTGTCGCCGAGGACGAAGGGAGCACTGGCGAGGAGGACGAAGGGAGCGCTGGCGGCCACCGCGCCCGCTACAGAATCTTGGGGGTGCGGTGCAGAATCTTGGGGATGCCGACGAATCCGCTGGGGACGAGCCGCGTGTAGGGGAGGAGTCCACCGGGGAGGAGCCATGGGCCGGGAGCACGCCCACGCGTCGCCAGGCCGGAGCTCTGCTCCTCGAGCTCGACCACGCGCCGCCCAAGCTGGAGCTCCATGACTTGCTGTTGGGATGGTTGCAGAGCTCCCACGCAGGGCTGGCCGTTTGCGCCGCCCGCTGAGCTCGCTCGTCGAGCAGTCGCGGAGCTCGGCCACGGGGCCGCCCCTCAATGACTGCTTCATGCCGGAGCTCATGGCTATCGGCTTCAGAGATGCCGCCGCCCCGCAGCATTGCGCCAAAGTCGACATTGTGTGCGGCGCAACCCTGCCGAGGGCCGGCGCCTCCTGGTGGCCGCCAACGCCTGCGAGCTCAACCTCCGAGCAGAGCAAATCGGCGGCGGCCGGGGAGGAGAGGTGCGACGTCGTGGGAGGCCCACGGGGGCAGGATGGAGAACTCTACTCCTCCTCGCCTGCGGTGGCGCGGGCCGAGCTTGAGCACTCGCAGCCAGTGCAACAGGGGCCAATGGCGCACGCGAGTGGCCGGCGCAGTAGGGCTTCACCGCTGCAGCTTGTGCGGTTGTGCCTCCGCCATCGACTTGTTCTTGTCGGGCTCCTGGGGGCTGCGTCTGCAGCAGCAGGTCGGAAGGAGGAGGATGGCCGTGGTAGCCGGGAGCAGGTGTGTGCTGCGGCAGCAGCAGCAGCAACATGACACCGAGGAGGAGGGGCAGGCCGGGAGACGACAACACCGGGAGCGATGACGCTTGCTGACATGGTGGTGCTATATGCTGTGGTGGATTGGTGGGTGGATGGGGGTGGGAGGGTGGTGTGGGGATTGGATGGTGGGGCCCATGAGTAGAGGGTGCAAATACAGGACACCGCTGCAGCAAAATGAAATTTAAGGGATAAAATTTGTAAAAGGTCCTCCAAATATCCCTTTAGAGTGTGACTTTTACAGAACACCATTGCGGATAGTCTTAGGTTGCCGAAGCTTGTGCTCGCTACAATTGGTTTGAACATATTGCACACAGACAACCACATCAATAAATATATACACTCCCTCCGGTTTGATAATTAAGGTCGTTTTAAACAAGGTTTGAGTTAAGCATTGAGAATATAAATCATGAATAACTTTTAAGTCGTTGAGTTTGGAAATATGAAAATCATATAAATAGATTTGTCTTGAAAATTACTTTCATAAAATATACATATATAACTTTCCAATAAATATTTTCTATAGAAAATAGAAGTCAAAATTATGCTTTTGTGACCTTGTCAGTGTCCTAAACGACTTCGATCTAATACCAAACCGGAGGGAGTACCTCCCTTTAGCATCTTCATCCTGTCCTCCACATGACTAGGATGTTGACAGTGACGGCGAAGCCTACAAATTTGAGGAGGAAAAACAGGATAGCCCTGCTGCCTTCACCACTGGATGTTGAGCATATGGTGAATGACAAACCTTCAGGTTCAGGACGAGATTTGGAGTCGTTTTGAGCTTTACTGCTACAGTCACACGCTTATCTTACTTTTACGACTTGTTCGTTTCCATGGGATTCAATCCGGCCGGAAATAATAAATATACAAAGAAAATCATGATAGAGACTCGGATTTATTCCGGATCGAGAACTAATTTACTCCGACCAGTGGATTGATTCCACACCTCTCGACCAGTGGATTGATTCCGAGTCTCTTGGTGTAACTATCATGAGTAAATTAATTTTCGACCCGTAATAAATCCGGGTCTCTTATAGTAGCTATCATGATTTTCTTGTTATATTTATCAATCTAGGTCGGAATCCAATCCGGTGGGAACGAATGAGGCCTTAGAGGGTGACTTTTAGAGGACACTGTTGTGGATAGTCTTAGGTTTCCAAAGCTTGTGCTCGTTACAATTGGTTTGAACATATTGCACATAGACAACCACATCAATAAATATATATACTCCCTCCGGTTTGATAATTGAGGTCGTTTTAGACAAGGTTTGAGTTAAACACTTGGAATATAAATCATGAATAACTTTTAAGTTATTGAGTTTGGAAATGTGAAAATCATATAAATAGATTTGTCTTGAAAATTACTTTAATAAAATATACATATATATCTTTCAAATAAATATTAATATATAAAAAAAGGTCAAAGTTGTGCTTTTGTGACCGTGTTACTATATCCAAACAACTTCTAATACTAAACTGGAAGGAATACCTCCCTTTAGCATCTTCACCGTATCCTCCACACTTGACCAGGATGTTGACAGTGACGGCGAAGCCTACAAATTTGAGGAAGAAAAACATGATAGCCCTGCTGCCTTCGCCACTGGATGTTGAGCATTTGGTGAATGAAAAACCTTCAGGTTCAGGACAAAGATTTGGAGTCATTTTGAGCTTTACTGCTACAGTCACACGCTTATCTTATTTTTGGTATCTCTCATCTGACACGTACACTACTACTGAAACGATTTTCAGGTGCGGGTGGAAAACCCGCTCTTAGATTTCGCTTTTAGAAATAGAAGTTTCCAGGAGCGGGTAAACGGCCCACACCTGGAAAACCATTTTGATGTGTGGGTGATGGCGTCACCCGCACCTGCAAACACCAAGTGCGGGTGACGGGGTGGTATGCACCTGCTAATCGATTAAAAAACAAAAAATAAGGCCATGCTAAAAAAGTTCAAAATAAATAGCAAAAAAAACTTTGTTTAGGAAGGACCAGACCACTAGCCAGCCACCACCCATCCCGGTGTTTTCCATGTAAAGTCGCGCTGCAAATTTGAGAGATTTAAATTTTAGTTTTCCGTTGACAATACGATTTCAAATAAAAAAAGTTGTAAACAACAAAGTTTCATAACTTTTCAATAGCTACAACTTTTAGTTAGAATGTTTCTCCATTTGAAGTCGTTAGAAAAATTCAAATTTTCAAATTCGAAAAATTACAGATGTACTTTTCGTTGACGAAAGTAATTCAAATTACAAATGGTTCAACTACAAAGTACTATAACTTTTGAAGATGGACAACTTTTATTGTTGTCATTTTCTCATCCGGTATAGTGGTACTAATATTCTTCACAAATCTTTTGTATCTCTTATATAGTTTCATGAAACTACATAAGAGATATATAAGATTTGTGAAGAATGTTACTACCACTTTGTCAAATGAACAAACAATCCAAATAAAAGTTATACATCTGGAGAAGTTATGAAACTTTGTAATTGAAAATTTTTTATTTGAATTAATTTACTGCTCTATGAAGTCATTTGAAAATTCAAAAGTTAGAGATTTTAAAATTAGAGAACCTAAATGGATATTTTGAAATATTAAACAATATCAAATGAAAAGGTTGTCAACTACAACATTTTAGGTCTCGTCGAGCTATATAATTTTGATATAAGGTTTATCTTCATCCGAGATCATATGGAAAAGTTACAATTTTTTTCTACGAGATGAATTAAATGTCTTACAGATAGTCAAATAGATGACTGGTTATACAAACTGTCTATTTAGTTCTCTGTGTGTGTCAAAAAAATAGCAGCCATTTACACTATTGTACTTTCCCTAATGTACTATTTTTTCACATTGTAAAAAGATTTCGTTACAACAGGTCATCACGTTACATTAGTTTCTGGAATAAAAAGATTTCAGCAGGTCTCTACACGTCCAAAAAAAAGAGACAAAAAATGTTACATGTGTACACGTTTGGATCCACCACGTTACGGTGGGTACATTATGGCTGTAACGTGATACGTGAAGGCCAATTTTTTGCAATCTATTTTTCCTAACAGATCTAAAAGCAAGATATTTTTACATAATTTTCATTTTTAAAAATCAAAAATTGTAGAAACATATATTTTTTAACACTTTGGTACATATCACATGAAGGGGATAATATGTGCAGGACCTATCACGTTCAGGTCACCGGAAGTGGAGACAATGTGTCGCACTTGTCACGTTCTTCGGCTTGTCAGGTGAAAGAGAAAAAATAGATTCAAACCCATGCCAGTTAAGATACGGAAGATATTTTCTATTTTTAGATTTTAAAATAATAAATATTAAGTCTATTACCTCGTTACATGTACTAGTGGAAGTGCACGTGCGGCACGCACGTGATATAAAAAAAATTGAATACAAAACCATTGAACTGTAACACATAAAACTAACAATTCAAAATGAAAAATCTAACAATTATAATGGTCTCAATGGTAAAGGTTACATATATAAACTAAAATTTGAACTCCTTCTCAATGGTCTCGGCACGTGCGGCAACAACAACTTTTATATTATCGTGTGTCGTAACATTCGTACGCAGCTCAGTTCTAACGGCTGCACAAGAATAATAAACAGATTATTATACATAAAGATGACATGGAAAAAATAATATGCGTCACTTCGAGCATAAAAATTTGTAAAACACCTTCGAGGTTATCTATCCAAGGGTATGTGCCATTTTCGACCAAGGTGATGGTCGAGTCTTCAGATTCTTCGTAGCAATCTGAAAATTATTCAGATGTCATTATCAATTATTAATATAAAAAATGTAGAGAACAAAAAATAGTTTATTAAAATTTGTTAACGCACCTATATGACGATTCACGCGAACTCTTGTAGCCATCATAAAATGGTTGTTGAGTTCAGCATCAATGAATTTTTCACATATCATCTGGTCGCGGTACGTAATAATGCGGACAAAACCAATGCAACTAAAAAAACCATTATTTTGGACACGTCCATAATTCATTTGTTGAACTGGACATGTGCATAATACATGCACGTCATGTGCATAATACGTGAACCACACAGATGGCCCAACCATTATTTTGGACACGTGCACAATTAAAAAAAGATCCAATTGTTGGAATAGACGACCACCATGATGCAATATGTTGAACTGGCCGTCATGGATCTGAAGCTTATAACACTTGTATTCCCGAGCACTGACCCAAATACGTGAAGTCCCAGATTCTAACAAACATGCATAAATTGTTACGTACGTATATTTTTTTTATTATAAAAAGTAAGAGAAGTTGACATATACATAGACCTTCCACTTCACCATAAACGTCATCCTCAACATCAACAGCATGGTCGCCCCCTATAAAAAGACATACATAACTATTTTTTACTAATATAGAATTTAATTATACATAATATTAAGTAATTAAGTAATATAAAAAGGTAAATGTATTGCTTGACAAACCTTCTGTGTCAGCGAACAACCCAATAGTATCATTATCAACATCAATAGTACACCCTGAAACGACACGCAGTGCATGATGAACATGATAAAACAGTTGTGTATCATATGTGCATGAGAACATATCATATTTATACCGTGATCTACCGATGCGTCACAATCATCATTCCCAAACTCCTCCGTAATCCCACCATCTATATCTACAACAAAAGTTGCATTATAAAAAGTAGAGAATAATTAACATACAATAAACTATGTAAAAATATAACTAATCGTAAAGAAGTAATAATTGAAAATGTTAACTATACAAACCTGTCCTTTTACGCTTGGTGTATTTCCTTTTTGGCTTCGATGGTGGTGGACCTCTATATCTGATCTTTTTGTCCTCCCATCCAGTCTCACCTCTTGGGAAAAACAATGGATATGCTAAAGGATCATAACAACCATAATATGCCCTAATATAGTGTGGTTCATTTTCTTTTCCATAGATAACAATGCTACGGTCGAACCTATGTTGTGGATCAGTTTCATCAACCCAAATAGCAGCAACTTGATCCATGGCTGGTGCATTATACCTCCTCTGATCAACAGAAATGCTGGTATTCAGTGCTATGGTGTACTCTTGAATGTTTGAAACTGTCCCTAAACTTGTTAAGACCTGAACATATGGGTTATCCTGTTGTAGAACAGACCTTACCGACCGAATCAAATTCTTGTCGAGATTGGGTGACCTCTTAACACGATGCTCAATACTGTCATCAGTATCATAAAAGTAAAGATGCATATGACATGGCCCTTTAGCACTTGGCGTGAGAGGATCCAATTTGTGATACATTTGGCCGTGTGCCTTGAAACAATACACACCACTTCCCTTTACAGATGCCAAACGTCGATCGATAGAAACCCTAAAGCTGGTGAAAGAGAAGTGTGAGTTGAAATAGCGTATGTGCTTTCTGAAATACCTTGCATCCGTGTCGGTTAGACTTGTAAACAATCGATGTATTTCTGAAGGCACTTCTGGCATGTATAGGTCCACTTTCCCTTTCATGCAGCAAAATGCAGGCCCTTCACCAAGGAATCTCTTTGCCTTGCAGAATTCACAATCTTTTGCTCTCCTTAAAACATGATGATTCTTAGGTAGGCCATTGTAAATATCATCATAGGGATCATGTCCGATTGGATCCTTCTCAGGATCCCTAAAACAAACAAACTTAATGTTTGCAAAAAGAAAATTAGCACAAATTAAAAGTCTGCAAATAAAAATATATCAACAAATCGATTAAATAAAAATAAACTGACCTCGTTGATAATACACCTGAGCTTCATCATCATCTAGCATGTCATCACATTCTTGGGAATGATCCCTCTCATCTAAATCATTCTCTAATGTTTGGAAACAACACAAAACATATATTTAATAATATATATACATAGTTGTGTGGTTGAAAAATAATACATATGTCTACTGTACCTTCAACACACTGCCGTGGATCATCATGTTCCCATATAGACATTGTTGGTTCCCTCTGTTTCCCCTTGACAGAACTCCTTGTAACCGGACGTGAACATAATTCTGTCAAACCAGATTGCATTGTTCCGACAGGGGTTTGTACAAAACATCCTACAACATTTTAAATAAAATATGATCGTGTGAATATATAAGTTCGAATCAACATGACATAAATTTGTTTTGAAAAAGAATACATCGAATAATACCTTCATTCAGAGTTGATTGACTGGTCCGAGCATCAATACTTTGTGCTATTTTATGCTGCCTCTGAGACTCTGATAGAAAAAGCATATCGTTACCTTTCTCTTAACCTCTTTATTTGAGCCGGAGATGAATCTACAAGAACAAATATCTGTATCTAACATTTAATCCGTCAAAACAGGAAAGAAATTAGCTATGGGTAGATAAGCCTAACCTGTAGCAGAACTTGTAATGCCATTCGTAACAACAGATTGTCCGCTGTCAATTACAACACCTGAATAACTAACAGGTGACCACACAAAATTGTTTAGACATCATGCATGCCAATACGGATTGGAAAAAGCATGCAAATGTAAACATAGTGCATACCAAGAGTTGTAGTTTGGACGAGGGTTGTATTTTGGGCAGGATTAACATCATCGTGATTGTTTGCTCGCTCGTAAACTGATGCACCGCCAACCATATTAGATGCATTGCTACCATGATTAACACAAAAAAGCAAAATATATGCTGAAAGCAAACATGCATGGACTGAACGGTTGGCAACTCGATGCTTTAGAAAACTGGGTGTAAACGACGTATTCCTACTAAGCCAGCCTTCTCCAAGTTCACCAGCATCATCATCTGCATAATTAATTGAAAACTAAAGAGAGCACCCTCTAAACAAAAATTTATCAGCATCATGAAATGTAAGATCCACATGATTACCTAATGTACTTGTTGGGTGTTCAACAGTATTGGACAGTGGATTCACTGAATTGCTAGATTCTCTTTCTAACTTTTTACGCTGGTAATCTGCCCTCCGCTTTGCATTTATCTCCAACCTTCTCTCCACAGGCATGCTTGCATATCTTCCTCGTCGTTCTTGTGCTTTATCCTCCACACAGTCTGTAGGAATAAAAAACAAATATAAGCACTGGCCAGTGTCGTTTGTGCTCATGTGTAGCACGAGAGGCAAGGTTCACGCTATTACCTGGTACAATCAGCGGTGTATTCTCTTTATCATGCTTCTTACGTTGGTAATCAGCCCTCCGCTTTTCATTAATCTCCAACCGTCTCTCCAAGGGTATGCTTCCATATTTCTCTCGTCGTTCTTCTGCTTTCGGTTTCTTTTGTTCAGCAGCGCCGATAGAATCATCTATAAGCAATTAACAGAAAAACAAACGAATGGCACAAGATAGATACAGGCACAAATCAGATGATGGAAACACTACACAAGAAACACCGGACAAGAAACAGGCACAAAGCAGATGATGATGGAAACACTGGGCAAGATACAGGCAGCAAACCAGAATTAAGCAGCCGTGGCCGAGCACAAAGAATAGATGGCATACCTTCTCCTGGTCTCTTCACACCACGACCACGACCACGACCACGACCATGACCACGTCTACGTCCACGTCCACGGTGGGTGTCTTGATCGTTGGTCACATCGCGAAGCGGAGCTCGACGGTCCATCCAGGATGGAGGAAAGGGAGCAAGGGAAAAGTAAGCAATGGAATGAGGACGGGATGGAGGAAAGGGAGCATGGGAAAAGCAAGCAAGGCAAGGGATGGAAGGAAGTAAATAAATAATAAAGGGAAAAGCAAGCAAGGAAAGCGATGGAAGGAAGGAAAATAGCGCTGCGGGATCAATCAATGCACAAAGGAAGGAAGGAAGGAGAGGTTTTAGGGAAATCAATCAAAGCACCAAAGGAAGGAAGGAAGAAGAGGTTTTAGGGAAATCAAGAAAGGTCCACCGCGGGTACAAGGAAGGATTGGAAGAGAGGTATTAGGGAAATCAATCAACACACCAAGGAAGGAAGGGAGGAGAGGTTTTAGGGAAATCAAGGAAGGCCCACCGCGGGTACAAGGAAGTATTAAAGGAGAGGTTTTTGGGAAACAAATCAAGACCCACAACGGGTACATGAGGCGGGAAAGGCAAGCCGCGGTGTAAAAAAAGGGTTTTGCGGCAGAAACAATTTCTATCGTCAAGTTTTTTCGTGGTTCGTCGTCAATTGGCGCGGTTTGGTGGTCCACGTCGTCGTTTCCACCTAAAATGTGGGTCCTCTGTGAGAGGGTGGGTAGACTCCCCTTGGGTGAGAAGTGTTTTACAATTCTTTCTGCCTTTATAGTATAGATTCTAGTACTTCATTGATGCCATGAATTCATGCAACTTCATATTTCATTCTCCATTGACACCACAAGTTCAAACTACTAAAGTAGCTTCCCGCCTGTCTCCCAGTCATACCCATGATTGATTGCATGCGGCTTTGGCAGATCTTCAGCTGATTTGTGCTGTAGATTTATTCTGAGAAAAACGTAGTACACTGATTTGTGTTGCAGATTTGTTTTCAGAGAAAAGTACCGTGCAAGAAGCCGAAATAAGAGAAGTCGAACAGAGAATGTGTGCATAGTAGAAATCCATCTAGGATTATTGATCGCTCCGCTTGATATACTCTCGGGGGTTCCTAATTTTTATTATACATCTAGTGTATATCGAAGCTCATAGTAAAATCAATAATTTTATAAAGCCAAAATGATACATATAATTTGAGGTGGAGAAAGTAGAGCAAGGAATATCAAGTTTCGTTCAACAGATCATTATTTATCACTACATTTTTACTAGAATTTTGTAATCCTTGTAACATCTCCAATAATCCAATATTTCTGCAATGGATGCGACTACCCAGCGAGAGTGCTCGCTGAGAGCCCCCTGGCGCACCATCCACCACACTCATCAAACCTTATCTCTTCCGCATCCAGCTCTTTGTTTTTCTCGCGTCGCAGGAGACCAAGGCTTACCAGACGTCCAGACCTCGCATCGCACGCGCCTTCGCCCAACTTGCCGACGTCCTCCACGGCTCCACCTCGTCAGCGTCGACGCTGGTGAGGGCCGCCCATGCCTCCACCGCTCCCCTCGCTTCCACCAGATCTGCAGAGAGCACGACGTCGCTGGCATCACTGTCATCTCCGACGAGCAATCCCACCTTTGTTTTCCTCCTCTTCGGCACGCGCCCCACCACCATCGGCATCCACCAGCACCTGCGGCCGGTGGTGATCTCATCGTCGTGCCGTCCGCCCGCTCCCAGCTGCGGCCTACTTCCCCATTCTTTCGAACAACTCCTCTTATGCACCCTCGCCGCATACACCGGCCAACAGCGGTATGTCCTCCACCACCCGACCTACCTCGTTCACGACGGCCCTCCCCCTCGTCCAGCTCACCGCGGCGGCTGAGCATGGCCGTGGCCAGCCCGTGCGACAGCGGCGGCGCGGGCCAACCTTCTGCAGCTGGTCCCAAGTCCCAACTCCCGACGGTGGCCCCCAGCAGCAGCACGCAGTAGCTGCCTCCACGCGCTCCTCCTCGAGGGCCTAGTGGCTGGCCTCCTTCCCTCTCCGACCTCTTCTTGGCGGCGGCCGTCCGCACCGCGCTCTCCCCGAAGCACTTGTCACCGCCGGAGGACTCGAC
Source organism: Cenchrus fungigraminus (assembly GCA_036936925.1). Lineage (NCBI taxonomy): Eukaryota > Viridiplantae > Streptophyta > Magnoliopsida > Poales > Poaceae > Cenchrus > Cenchrus fungigraminus. Next base: position 46,413,280 of record CM072769.1, on the reverse strand, counting down.
CTCATCTTCTATCGGCGAGCCCTCCCTCGGTCTGGCGTCGTGAAGAAGCAGGCCTCGATGTCGTCAATCTATGGGTGGCGCGTCCTCCCTCCCTGGTGAGGTGAAGTGCAGGGGCGTGAGGCGAGGCCCACCCGGCTAACTCTCCAGCACTATGGCCTCCGCAGGCACGACGTGGCCTCCCCCGCGGCCTCCACCGGCTCGCCGACGCCGCAGCTGTTGGGGGTCGTGACTCGGGTCCCTGGTCGGTGATGTTCCGGCGATGAATCGTTGGCGAGGACACACGAGCGTCTTCGTATTGGTGTCACGCAGCTCCTGGCGGTCGTAGCTTTGTTTGGTGGAGGTCCGATGTGGCGATTAGTGTAGACGCCTAGACGGTCGATTCCTCCCTTCGCACGGGCGGTGGGCGCTTGTTGTGGCAGCGGGTCTGGTGGGTCTTGGGCTCTTGGCGGCGATGAACGGGTGGAGGAGCTTCGGTTCGACGAGGGAACCCATTGGGGCATCAGTTTGTTCCGAGGGAGGCCGACCGCGACAAAACAGGCGACACACTGCGCGGTCAACACGGGTGGGCCCACATGGGTACGAGAGGTGGGTAAAGTGAGGTTGGGTGAGAAAAACAATTCGTTTTTGGCATAAACGCTCTCCAAATTGCGATTTTTTGGTCCTTTCATAGTCCTTCCACCCTATCCACTCCTAAAAACATATGACGGGTGGGTCCGGCATGAGGGGTACGGCGGGCCCGATTTGAGTGAGAATTGTTTTCAATTATGTTCGCTCCTTATAGTATAGATAGACTAGTAAAGTACACGTGCGACACACGTGTTATTTTTTTAATTTTTAGAAGTCACAGTTATGTTATTAACATTGGCACCAACCGTTTCAACAAGTAAAAGCGAATTTGCCTCACAAGTTCTTATCTCCTCCGTTCATTAGTCTATCACAATGCACTTACCGAAATCTTTTATAGCAAGACAATCTCAAACAAAAAGTATCAACATCTTCTTGTGCCTAGATATAGTTGCTAAAAATCGAGAACATATATATAGTAGTAAGTATCTCCAGCCCACCGGATCCGGCCGCCGACGCTGCCACTCTCCACGCGCGGTTGTGCCCCGGAGGCACCCTTCGTGTGGCCACCTTCACCGCTGTCGCGCCCCAACGCGCGGGGCTTGCCGTGCCAACCCACGTCGTCCCTGCTGCCGAGTGCCACACGCAGCACCTCGTCGTCCGTGCCATGCTTCGGCGAAACACCGCTGACGACATCCTAGTCCTAAACAGTACTGAAAATCGGTACTAAACTAATCTACACGCTCAGATGAACACATGAGTGAAAGAATTATTGAAATCAAAATATAATTGAATAAGATATTAATTTTATAAGATGTGACAGATAATATATATAACCACGGTTGCAGCTGCGTGCATGTAGTTCGAGAGAAACATAATCATACTACTCAAGCATGATGTAGGTGTGACATCATCACGTACTTAGGCAATAGAATAGTGAAGCAAAAGAATTAAGTGGCAGCTCACCTTCGATGAAAGGAACACGTAGAGGAGACACAGGCTGAACTTAACAGTGTCACCGCTTCTCATCAACAGAAGCATGAATATATATTTATCAGGAGACAAATTAATTAACGTCGGCATGGCACTGACGATGGCCTTCAGTGCTTCCTGGCTTGCTTGCTTAAGCACATGGATAGAAAGGTGGCTCGGCGGCATGCTGACTGCAGGCCACCTAACAGGGACACGGCCTCACCGGCATGAACGTAATGGCACCATGGCTGGCGGTTGGGCGGTTGGCGTACGGTTCAGGAGACGGTACATGACTGGTGTTCGTTTCATCGGCACTGGATAAACGGCCAGAGAGAAAGTAATTAATCTAATCTCGTCAAAGACGGATGCCAGAGGAATTTAGCGAGCTTACAGAAAAGCAAGATGGGATCAATGATGGAGCATGGACAGCGATCAACAGGGTACAGCCGCCATGTGTTCACGTACGGCTTCATGGCAGAATTTCCTGGTGGCGACACCTTGCTAGTGGCGTCCGACGGGTGGCGGCGGCGTGGTTGATCAGCGAACGGGTGTCGTCGCACTCTGCCGCCCCATGGAGCGTGGCAACATGTTGATGGCGACGGAGCTGCACCTTGACCTGGGCAGCGTATTGCAGCAGCGCTAGGGTGTGACGACGTCGACGACGGCGGCTCGTGAAGGATCTAAGGCACACGTGTATCATAAGTTCACAACAGTCAACAAGTATCCCTAAATTTCATTTTGGCACTACTTTTTTTTTAAATCTGGCACATGGATCACCAGATGCTAGCAACGTTCAAAGGCAATGCAAGTATCCCCCGGGGCGGGCGGCAACCGGCATGTATATGGTATATATGTTCCATCGCAAGACGATCACCACACAGATGTGAGCGGACCTCAGACGCGTACCGGCCCCGGCGGGCGCCACGGGCCACGATGTTGGTGATGGCTGCGTAAGTAACGTGATGCGAACTGGAAAGGGGGACACGGGCAGGCTCGCGTGTCACAGTCAGGCAGAGGCAGGCCGCCGGCACCACCACCAAAAGCAGGCCGCGAGTTGGCGTGCTACGGAACTTGGTGCCGGGTGGAAACGAACTCAAGTCAAGGTTCAACTCGTATTTGTGTGCAGCTTAGGAGAAAAACGTGGGTTCACGTGGGTACGAGAGGTGGGGTAGACGCGGGGTGGGTGAGAAAAACATTACGTTTTTGGCAAAAACGCTCTCCAAATTGCGATTTTTTAGTCTTTTTATAGTCCTTTCATAGTCCTTCCACCCTATCCACTCCTAAAAACACATGGCGGGTGGGTCCGGCGTGAGGGGTAAGGCGGGTCCGAATTGAGTGAGAAAAGTTTTCAAGTGTTTTCGCTACTTATAGTATAGATATGTAGTATGTCATTAGATCAACAAATCAACTGTCCACAATCATTTAGCAGTACCGTAGAAAAGCCCACTACTGAAAACGTGAATTTCCTATGCGTGATGAATTAATCTGTCGGTTTTTTGCAAGAACACACAGAAAAAATAGTTTTATTCTATCGGTAACCAAAATTCACATAAGAAAATGCTAGCTAGCACACACAAACAATTTTTTTGTTTTAACCTCTTTTGCAACTGAGACCGTCACAACATAAAATAAAATTACATTGAAGCACACCACTAGGTCTTGACCCTGCGTCTTCCTTGCAACTGGTACCGTCCACTACTTCGGAAAACTCCATCGCCGCAGAACAACACCACATCCGAACTCCACTAACAGAAGACTCCACCGACATGGAGGCCGCAAAAGAGACGTTATATGCTCAACCATTGTAGGGAGTAAAAGGCGCTGAAAGCACACCGACCATATCTTCTGAAGGTTGAACGGAACATACGATCTAACGCCACCATTAGCCATCACCAATGGTGGTCGGAAGAACAAATTCGTCGCCGCTAGTAGTAGCACCAACGATCGGGAAGACGATTCCACAAAGGGGAAAACAGATCCAATCTCTCCTCAAGGAGGATTAGGTCAACATACCTCGATCCCTTGAAGAGCATGACATCTCCAAAGAGAACGACACATCTCTTGTAGGAGATCGAGGACGAAATAGAAAATCAGATCAAAAATATCGAAAAGACGATCCAAAACCTAATCTGATTATTGTGGAGGAAAGAAAATTATTGAAAAAACTAACAAAACAGTAGTAGATCTACTTAGAGGACGGACCTCATTCCCCTGCCACCGGATAGGAAGCTGGAGATGAGGGGAACAGGGCCAAGAGTGGCGGCGAGCAACGACGATGCGGAAGTTCCGCCGAGTCGCCTCGGGCGACGCAAGGGATGAGGCGGTTTCTTTTTTCGCAATGCAATCTGGATCCAAAATAATTTTCCTGTTGGGGCGTTGGGCTAGGCCTAGGGATATTATGTCCCCATTTTTCTCTACATTTTTTTGTGTGTGTTGCCGGATAGTGTCGGTTTTCCACGCTTTGGGAAATTCATGTTTCCATTAGTATTGGTGCATGGACAGGGATGTTAGTTAGTTCTTCTCTAATGCATTCAATACAAAACTTAGATCCAGATTCAAAGCATGCCATGTTGGGATACAATTAAGGACAGTGATAATACACCAATTTGTTCATCATCTTGTTACAGTGTAAGGAATCGGATGCTGGTAGCCAAAGAGGGGGAGAAGGTGAATTAGGCAAACTTAAAACCTTAAGTCTAGGGCTATCTATATTTGCTCAAAACGTAAATTAGAACATACTATCTACATGTGCAACTACTGTTATTCTAGTGTAGAACTCTCATCCTAAAGAGTTTTGCAACCTATTGCCAATCCTATCAAGGTGCTAGTCTATAAAAGTAAAGGCAAGCAAATATTGCAAGTATGAAATGCGGAAACGTAAAGAGGTATGAGAGGAAGCAAACTCTTGACACGTGATTTATCCCGTGGTATTGGTAGACACTTAGCCACCCCTAGTCCATGTTGTTGAAGCACTTCACACAAGAGTATCGCTTTCCGGACACCAAGTCCCTCCCAAGAGCACCACTTTGACTTGCCACGAAGGCACTCACCAAGCTCCCTTGGTCACCTTGATGCCGCCTCCACTAAGGAGCTTCTCCACGAAGGAGGGGGTCTCCATGTCCCCCGCACAAAGCTTCTTCACTGCACCACACCAAGTCGGAGGGTCCAAGACGTTGTTGCTGGAGAGCCACTTAGGCCCTAAGGCTCCGACGCACCTTGTACACCTTGATCCACTTGAGAATCGCCTCACAAGGTTGGCACACCTTGCATACAACTCAGCTCTAAGCCTATGCTTGCACTAAACACTCCCTAAGCATGTGCAAAGCCTTTGGATGAGCACTTAAGCACTATAATGGCTTGGATATGATCTTCAATGTGTCTTGAACTCCTCTGCACTTCCACACAATCCAGCGACCTCAAATTAGCCCAAGGCATCAAACTAGCTGTTCGCTAACAGCTACAGAAAAGTGTACCATCAGATCAACCGAAGGTCCTTTTTCTATAGCATCGGTTGATCTGGTGCCCCTCCACGTCACCTAGCCATTGCGACCTTGCCCGATTTGCGACGATTTCTTGACGATTTGACTCATTGAAGTGGTCTAGAGGTTAGTTACTTCATCCTCCCTTGATTTATGCTTATTTTGTTGAGTTTTATCGGTTGAAATTGGAGTATTTTGGCACTTTATAATGAGCTAGGAATGAGGATTTTTTTCTAGTTATATGCATTTTTGTATACATTCTAATATAGTTGATTGCAAAGGATGTGCCGTGTTAGTTGGATTAGATGTTGTATGTGACAATTTATTTTTTTAATAATAATTATTTATTTGAGCATATGTCATAATTAAATATATAAATAGTTTTAGAATTACTAGAAAGGCTACGAAAGCTAGAATTGATTTTAGAATTACTAGACATAGTTTTAGAATTGATTTTTTGAGAATAATTTTTTATTTGAGCATATGACATAATTAAATATATAAATAATTTTAAAGTTACTCAAAATGCTAGAAAGGCTAGGAATGATAGAATATGTTTTAGAATTAGTAGAAATAGTTTTAGAATTATTAGAAATGCTAGAATTTCATAGATGGGTCAAATAATTTATTGTCATTAGTATAGATGTCTACTGCTGCCGGAGGGAATGGGGATGGTGGTAGTGGTGATCGTCGTTCTTCACACGGCCAGGAGAAAACCAAAGTAGGACCTCCTGATAAACCGAAGAAAATGAGCACGTTGGCTAGAGGAATGCTTCGTTATTTACAAGGAAAACATATAGATGTTGTTGCAGCGGGGCAAGAACCTCCTTTTGGTGGCATTTATGCTCCAACAGCAGACCCTGTTGTTGGAGATCCACTGATTAGTACTAAACCACAGGGCGATTCCAAGAAAGCTAAACCTTCATCGTCACGTCACAAGAATGGCAAAAATTTCTCGTATTGTATCATGTATTAGTGTTTCATATGTCGTACTTTAAATTTATGTAAGACATTGACTTAAGTTTGTTGTATTGTATCTTGTGGATCGGATATGAACACATTAAATTCGTGTGTAAATGAAGACTTTAAATTTGTGTATGACTTTTATTTCGAAATACTTAAAGATTGTTTGGTGGTACTTTATAGATGAATCGGCAATGGATGTACCCGACAAGAGAATCTCCAGTGAATACATTAATGGGTTGCGTGGATTTCTAGATGTCACAGAAGCAAACAAGCAGCCGTCTGGTTTCATTATTTGTCCATGCAAAATGTGCAAAAATCAGAAGGATTTCTCATCGATAGAGTCTTCACGATCACCTATACAAAGGGGATTCATGCCAAATTATTTTGTTTGGACAAAGCATGGGGAAAGGGGGGTTATAATGGAAGATGATGAAGAGGAAGATGATCATATTCTAGATTGGACTCAAGAAGGTGCCTTTGCAGATGATCCAATGGGAGAGGATCACATGCAAGAGACCCAAGAAGCTCCAACAACTGCAGATGAACCTCTCGGCGATCTAGGTCGGGTGTTGCACGATGCAAAGGGAGATTGCAAAAAGGTGAAGGAGTCAAAGAAGTTTGAACGTATGTTGGAAGATCACAAGAAACCGTTGTTCCCAGGTTGTAAAGAGGGGCAGAAGAAGATGGATACCACTTTGGAAATGCTGCAATGGAAGGCTAAACATGGACTTTCAGACAAGGGATTTGATGACTTGATGATGATCATCAAGGACATGCTTCCCAAGGGGAAGGAATTGCCGGAGTCCACGTACGAAGCTAAAAAGGTTGTTTATCCTCTAGGTTTGGAGGTAGAAAAGATACATGCATGTCATAATGACTGTATCCTCTATCGAGGTGACGAATATGAGAATTTGGAGGCTTGTTCTGTGTGCGAAGCGCAGTGTTATAAGATCCCACGCAATGAGGCTAATGAAGTTGAGGGTGGGCAGAAGAAGAAGAAAATTCCTGTGTAGGTAATGTGGTATTTTCCAGTGATACCACGACTGAAGCGTTTATTCAGGTGCAAGACCAACGCAAAGTTGATGTGTTGGAACAAAGAAGAACGCAAACAAGATGACCATATCAGGCACCCCGCTGATGGGTCCTAGTGGAGACTAATTGATAGATCTAAAGAATGTAAGGAATTTGCAGGGGATCCAAGGAACATTCGGTTTGGTTTAAGTACGGATGGATTCAATCCATTTGGTGAGTTTAGTAGCGGTCATAGCCCTTGTAATGTCACCTTATGTATGTTCAACCTTCCTCCCTGGTTGTGCATGAAGCGGAAGTTCATTATGATGCTAATAATCATCCAAGGCCCAAAGCAGCCAGGCAATGACATCGATGTGCATCTAAGACCATTGATTGAGGATCTTAAAACATTATGGAAGAAAGAAGGTGTACCCGTGTGGGATGAGGACAAACAGGAGACCTTCAATCTACGAGCATTGCTGTTCGTCACCATTAATGATTGGCCGGCACTTGGTAATCAATCAGGACAATCAAACAAGGGATATGGAGCATGCACGCACTGTCTAGATGATACTTGCCGCGTGTATCTAAAATACAGTAAAAAGGTTGTGTATTTGGGTCATCGTTGCTTTCTTCCTCCTAAGCACCCGTTAAGAGAAAAAGGAAAGCACTTTGAAGGTGTCGGAGAAAAACGTAAGAAGCCCATTCATCGTGGTGGTAAACTCGTATTTGGCATGGTGAAAGATTTGAAGGTAGTGTTTGGCAAGGGTTCTGGTAGTGTACAAGTTCCAAAGGATGCCGCTGGACATGCACCTATGTGGAAGAAGAAGTCGATATTTTGGGAGCTACCTTATTGGGAAATCCTTGAGGTTCGCAATGCAATTGATGTGATGCATGTGACGAAGAATTTCTGCGTGAACTTACTTGACCACCTAGGTGTATATGGAAAGACAAAAGATACAATTGAAGCACATAGGGATCTCGAAAAGAGAGAAAAAGGAAATTACTTGGCTCCTGCTAGTTACACCCTAAGCAAGGAAGAGAAGCAGAGAATGTTCGATTGCTTCAATAGTATGAAGGTCCCAACGGGCTACTCCTCAAACATACAACGAATAATAAATATGAAAGAGAAGAAATTCATAAATCTGAAGGCTCATGACTGCCACGTGTTGATGACACAACTGCTGCCAGTTGCACTAAGGGGTATTCTGCCAGAGAATGTGAGATTAACAATCACTAAGTTGTGTGCATTCCTCAACCAGCTTTGTCAGAAAGCAATCTGTCCAGAAACTCTAGTGAAGATGCAGAATGATGTCGTGCAATGCCTCGTCAGCTTTGAGATGATCTTTCCACCTTCATTCTTTACTAGGATCGTGCCCGTGCGTTTCTACGGGCTACAAAACATTTGTAATGTAACCAATTTTATGCCACTCTAATGTGTGAGAAAACATTGTCTATGGAGAAAATTTCATAAACAACATGCAACAAAAGACGATGTCACCCGGGTACTGGAGGTAAATGTTTTCTAATCATACAGTACTTGGCAGATATACAAGTAGTGATCAAAGAAATAGTCAGTTATAAGGTACAATATATCGATCAAGTCTCACTTAACATTAACTTTACAACTACGAAAGCAATAAACATTTTTGTGATAGATGGATTACAATAGACCACATCATGAAGATATGAAATCAATTACACCCTAAGGAATTAATAACAGAATCGGAAATCATTGACTCATTCCGCATTGGTTTTAAAAATCAACCAATGGCTGTTGCTCGTGGTACACCTCTTGCTCAGCAGGTCCAGAGGTCAACACAAAAGTCGAGGTAGTCAACATAAAAGAAAATCAACTTTGCTTATGTTGTATTTGTATGTAGCTATGTCTTGCAGCCATAGCAAAGAAATCTGCCGCTTGATTGCCACCATGGCAATTGGCACCGCAAATCGTAACAGAAATGAAGCAAAACTATAGAAAAAAACAAATTGATATACACCCTCATGACAAAATTGGTCGAAAATATTACCTGAACTGCTAAAAGAGTCCATGATACAGTAAATTGCACCGAAATCCTTAAGACATGGAGCAATCTTCATGGAGCTTATTGCAGGCAATCATCACAGCTATCACCTTATATTATTCTCAGGGGCGGAGCCAGCCACCAAAAGCACCGATGTCAACTCTACTAGATGTTGATGTCAACTCCTTGGAACAACAGTGCATATGAGTCATTTCTACTGTTGTTGCTGCATATCATCGATGTCAGTTGACATCAATGGAGAAGCCTAGCTCCGCTACTGATTATTCTCTAAACCACATAATCAAGCATTCTTTTAACAGATTTACTTCTAAATTCTGAGAACCAAATTAAAGATGACTAATTAAAGACTAATCTGAATAATTGCAAAGACAGATCAATGAATGCTAGCACAGAGGTGATCACACAGTATGGTCTCTAGTAATAAAATTTTAGTTTACACATGAGAAGTTGCCTAATATGCATGAGATGTTCATATAACAGAAAAAGGATAAAAACCATCACAAGAATTAGGATTGGTGAATGGACTTTTCTTTATCACTGTAAAAATCAAGTGGTACAGGAATGCATTGGTGCTTCCTCTGCTGATGCCAACTTGTAGGGATGGAGCAGTGCAAGAACTGTCATTGAACAACACGAACACCAACAACACGGTGGCATCCAATGCGCCCCTATCCCAGATGTTTACCATCCTAAGTATTGTCCTCTCTGTCCACCTATTTTTGAGATCAATGTTACAACCATCTAGCTAAGACTTGAGGAGCAATAACACAGGATTGAAAAAGAGATGGGTCAGAAATCACAGGGAGCAAGATATGTTTAAAACAAAATTGTTCCTCTACCATTTGATCCCTCCCACAATAAAAGGGCAAAGCTGTCAAAGTTATTCATTTGGCAATAATCCAATCTAAACTTAAATGAAAGTTCCAAATGCTCTAATGCAAACTTAATATTATTAGGTCCAACCTCACAATTCTATTTGATTCTGAAAAAGATGGGTATATGAGTTCTGAAATTTAACATGTTGCTGTTCCAATGCCCATCAATGAGGAACCTGCATCTGAAATAACTGACCGACATCATTGAATTCCACATTCACCAAACCTGGCACCTGAAAGCAAAAGAAGGTAGCAGCAAGTGACATGTTTAACCATGCAGATCACATGTAATTGATTTGTAATTATCATACTGATGAATATTCTGAGAAAGCTTATGGTAAAAATGTTTCAATTTCCAGACATTTTCAAAAATGGCATGCTAAGCAACAAGAGATTCTACAAAATGAAAACCAGGCGCATGACAATGTCAATCTACTTTAATCTATTTCTAATGACGCATATATGGACAATATAAAAACAAATAGATAATAAGGCCTTTGTTTGAAAACTTGTCTGACACGATCAATTAGTTTTCATTTGTGATCAATCAGCTCTGCATTTTTCATGTGACAACAATACAGTGACTTTTTTTTTGAGAATACATGGCTATATAGATTCAGTTCAGAGATAACTAAGTAGTAAGTTTCCTAACACTGAGTAAGTTTTGCAATTGCATTAAACCAGACAACAACTACTTATCATAGGCTCAACAAAGCATAATATTGCTCTTTATACATGGCAAACTATTTAAAACTAGAACCCCTAGCCAACATCCACCGTCCAACTATCAAGACGGCAAAACATGCACTTCTCACAAAGCATGTTCTGGAAATTTGACCAAATTACTGAGCTGCTCACTATTTTAATCATGTCTTTTGATTCTCTTAACCAAATGCAGCAAATAAAAATATATTGAATATTTACACAAAATTTTCAATAACTTTTGTATGAGTGACTTGTGTGAAATCTGACCGTAACTAAGTCATAAACAAATAAACAGTTTCCTGTGCAGAAACATCTCTAAATAAACCACTAATCCGATGTGAATGAAACCAGTGTCATTGGAAATGTGACAATGAAACCTACAATTTTGGTATCTATGAAAAATTTAAATTCTTACTGATTTAGTAGCAGATTTCAAATTAGCCTTACTGCCGACAAACTGAACTAAGCTGATGAATTTCCTATGGTATTCTCCTCAGCTGAACTGTAGTATACTCACCTGAGGAAAAATTAGAAGCTACCTTGTGAGGAGAAGATCGATAATTTATGGCAGAACAGGTGGATCTGCAGGAGCCCTAACTTCCCCTTCTCTCATTTCAACTTCAGCTCCCTCATAACCGCACAGCAGCAGCACTTCATCACGCACAGAAATGGTCTGGGATCAGCACTATCTTTTTCACAGTATATGTAAATGTTTTAAAAATAGTATCATAGTAAGAAATAATTATTTTCAAACTTGTATATGACTTTGACATGGAAATCTGAAACTGATAGGCAAATCTGCATAAAACAAAGCTATGTATCATATTACTGGATCTTGGCAGATCATGAAAAAAATATTGCCCATGGTAATTCATTGGCCTCTTCTTCAGCATGTCAGTCAATCTCCTGAAATAAGCAACAAAAATAGGATCGACATTACAAGATGATCCAAATATCACCAATTCAGAGCTGAAAACAACCACATTAAAATTGTGTGACATACCAAGTATTCAATTTCAATCCCACAGGAGGATGGACATCCATCGCGTGATCATGTCATCACCATCTGGAACTCATTCCTTTTCATCACAGCTGCATTGCCATCCATAGCTGAAATGTGCTGGTTGTTCTTCATGCATTGATCAAAGTAAATCAAATGAACTTAAAAAATTTTTAGACCGGCGATCAATTTGATTCAAGTAGTCTAACATACTATAATGTGAAGGGGTGAGGCAAATGCCAAATACTATGACATTTGCCTAACTACCACACCCCATGAGCCAGTGTACCTTCCCAGTAATAGAGCTGAAGCCATACCATTTTTTCTTCTCCACAGAATAGGTAAACCGAAGCATACCGGTATGCATGTTTTTTTAAAAAAAATTTATGACAAAACATATCTACTTAAGTTATCAGTAAAGAGTAATGGTCAGATGCTTCAGTTGCAGATGCACAAAACTGAATTAATATGGTCAGATGAATAAAACAAAATGAATATGGGGTGACCATGATTAAGTTTTCAAAAGGAAGTAGTTTTGCTTGAAGCAAACAAGTATACCCGACAACTCAAAATTGCTGAAAACTACAAACCAGGCACCAAAGAAGCCTAATACAGTTTTTGGCAGCTCATTTCAACCAAGATATCAAATAAATACACCATCGTTGCCAAGCATAATGCCTTTCCTATGACATGCAGTGATTTGTTTTTTGTCATATAGTAACACCTCGTGTTTTTCATCAAGTGTCACTAGTGCTAAGTACATCCCTAATCACATCTTGATCATAAGTGCTTAAGCCCTTAATCACCTTTGAGGTCAAACCCCTTGAGCCATAAACCCTATCTAGAACTTTTGGCGTGTTCCCCAAAATTCACCTAAACACTTCAAAATCGGCCAATACCAAAGTTGTGTAGTTTTTTGAGACCAACAACTTTGCTGTTGAGTGGCAAATCAAATTCGAAGTGTAAACATGTGTAAAACCCCGGTCAACGTAGGAAGTTCCTGTTCATAGGTGCCGAGAAAAACCAGATCTTTGCCTGCTGTTTATGCTCGATCCTTTGAGTAAAACACCTAACGGTCTTTGTAGAAGTTGTAGAGGGATAGTTGATCTACAACTTTGCTAATTAGCACTTGGTTCACTTTTATAGCGATTTTTTGAGTTTGAGCTGGTCAAACAGGTGCACTCCGAATAATTTCACAACAGAACGCCACCCTGCACGACGCCGTCGCGCGCGCACACGCGCCACGTCGGTTCGCCGCCGAGCGACCGGGCACGGACGCTAAAGCACCCGGGGGTCCGCCAGTCCATAGGAGTCGCCGTAATGCATTGGACACGAGGGCCGGTGACAGGCCTAGGCCGGTGCCACGCGCCGCGCCAGCACCCGCCGAAGTGCGCACGCCGAGGCCGCCATTGGCCGGCTGCGCCACCCCACGTCGCCGTCGCTGTAGCCACGCCGCGACTTCGCCAATGCGAAGACTTGGGCGGTTACCGCCTCTGAACGCCGCGTTGCTATAAAACCCCCTCTCCCCTCACCGGCGCAAGCACTGAGATCGCCGCCGCCATCCGTCATTGCCACCACCGACGAATTCTCTCCCCCGCATGCACCCATGAGCAACAAGCACCCCAAACCTTCTCTCTAGCACACACTCGAGCCTCCCCGAGCACGCACGGCTCAACTCCGGTCCAGCATTCGCCGGAGATCGAGCAGAGGCGGCCGCGCCGCCACTGCCTCGCCACCGCCGCTCGCCGGAGTCATCCCCGGTCACACCACCACCACCAATCGACTTCTGGTGAGCACAATCACACATCCCCGCCATTTGTTTGCCTACTCCGGCCGCCGTTCGCCGCCGGCGAGCTCGCTCCGCCGCGGAAGGGCACAGTTGTGAAGGTGAAAACTGTGTAGGGTTCGATCTGTAAATTCAAGGACCTATCTGTGAACGTTTGAATCTTTCTAGGGTCCACGTTGAAAGAAGATTCTTCTTCTTTTCCTTTAAGTCCCGTATCTTGTAAAAATTGTAGTAAATCATAGAAAAATCCTAAAAATGCAAAATCAATTTTGTTAGTTTCCTTATGAACAGATCTACATCTTTTGCAAAGACTGTATCTACTTTTGATGTTTAGTTTTTGAATGAAAATTTAAACTCCATTTGTATAGGGTTGTTCATAACTTGAGTTGTACTCATGTACTAGGCTTGATCTTTGGATATGTTGGTAGTCAGTACTAGAGTAGGCTATACCTAAGTTTTTGCATAAAGTTGCTGAGTGGATATCTAGTTATGATTTATTTTGCTTTATTGCTAAATCTGTGTGCACGTTTTGTACAGTTTCATATATATAAGCTTTCTGTGGTTCATCTTGTGGATATCATCTTGATATGCTAATATGTGTTGCTAGTAAATTTATCATGGTTTTAGGAGCAGTCTACATATCTGTTTCTGAATGATGCTTGTTTTTGAAATTAAATCTATAGCTCAGTTTCCATTGCTCCAGTGATGCTTATCATTGGCATAGTTTCTAGCACCCATTTCCGGGCCTAGTATCTACCTTACCATGCTCATCATCATCACACATATGCACATCTTGATCAGAATGTATGTTTGTTTCTTCTAAAGATCCGGTTTTTGACTTAGCAAAATATGAGAGACAAGTATGCCACATTTCTTCCCTACCTACAGCTCCACATAAGCCTATTAGGAGTAGGATGTGAAGAAAGGCAACATTGATGCCTTGGTGAGGAACCATACACTTTTGAGCGGTCCGAGAGTATCATTTGAGGAACTCTGATTTTCTTTTGAAAAATTTGCAAAACCTCCGGATTGATAGCTGATCAAGGTATGAGTGATTATGCATTTGCTATATAACTATTCTGTCTCTCAACCGCCTAAGGCAGGTGAAGCTATATGCCCCATGACATCAGGTGAAAGGTAAGAATATTGCCAACTTGTTCAACTCTTGGTAGAGTACTTTGCTATATGTTTGCCATAAGTTAAGAATACAACATCGTAATAACTCCTGATCAACCAACCTAAGTCCCTAATGTCTTGCTTCGAGACGAGCAAGAGGTTAGCTTGGGGGAGTTTGTTGACGGCTGTTAAGTACTACTTTCAGCCATCAATATTCTCACATAAATGGAGGCATATGCATTATTTACTTACATTTTGATTTGAATAATGTAGTTCCACTTGTCCTTGGAGAATATTTGTATGTAGGAGAAATACATTTAAAGAGATGGAAACCCACCTTCTATGAAAGAACCATGCCAACTTAGCTGAGGAGATGGCTGCCACCAAGGAAACACATGGCAATCCACGTCACTGATCCAAGGGAGGCACTCACCAACGATCAGAGAGCGACACATGGACTTCACAAGGATCAAGGGGCCCACCTCGGATACTAAAACAAGCCATACACCGGGTATGGATCAGAGGGCCCACAAGACAGTCACCCAGAGGAAACACACCTCGAAAGAAGGGCCGGAGGGGCCGACCGATCCTAGGATCGCCCGAACCGCCTCTGCCTCCTTTCATCGTGTCCCTCCACGTGGTAGCTGCTCATTGGTCACTTGCTTCACTCCCGGGTGTTTTGAGGCCATTTGGTGCCCGAGGCAAGCCTCCTCCTTGCCTATAAATAGAAGGGGAGGGGCTCCCATTTCACACACACCACTCTCTCATTCTCCTCTCACTTTTAGTCTCCAAGGCTAGGGGGTAGGCTAGAGTAGCTCTTCTTCAGGTTCCAAGTCTACTTTGGGGTCTAGGTATGAGTTCTCTTTTATCTTTATTTCATTGTATGACTTTGATCTACTTCAGTTATTCAACTATTTCATATAAAGTCATGGTAGATCATATGCTTGATATGTTCTTGAGTTCATCTCTTGTTCATCATTTAGAGGCTTGTGTTCTCCATGAACACTACCTTTTGATCCACTTGAAAGATGATAAACTCATTCCTTATGTGTTTGTTGATAAGTTAGAGGCTCGTGTTCTTCACGAACACGACCCTTTGATCTTGTTGACTAGACATAAGAGAGTTCGTATCCGTTCGTATGTCTAGCCTTAGTTGATCTTGTTAGATGGCATGATAGTGTTGCATGAGGTTTGTGTTCAAGCTACGGTACTCGGTCTAAGTTGACCAATCTTCTGGTGGCTCTCACCCTGGGTCACAATAGCCCGGGCAGGGTGAAGTCTAGTAGCAATGCAGGCATGATGCCTGGGTTGTGTGACTACATTAGTTATGAGCATACCCCTCGTAACGATAGAGGTAGGCCGCAGTGGTGACAGCTGTTGGACCCTTTGGAACCCTCCTCACTAGGGTATTGCTGTAGGAGTCTAAAGTATAGTTTCGCAGAGTGCTGGTCATCGCGGGTTATCTCCCCGTTTGTACTTGGGTGCTGAACCTTACCCTCTCATGCAATGTTTCATGCCTATCTCTTTTATCTTCTAGCTTTATATGTTTAGTACATTAGAACCTAGAGCTAACTCGTATGTTCCCCCTATGCCCTAGAGTACTAGAGTAGAGGTAGATCTAAGTGTGTGTCACACTACCCTATCATATCTTTTATCTTACCCCTGCCTTTGAGTTGTTGTTTCCTATATCTATCTCTTGGTTTACAATCAGTGCAAAAGCATAAGTCTATGATATCCGCCATTGCCTTCCACGGATACGATACCCTTAGAATATTCTCCTTCCTTAGGGAAATACTACAATGGTTTATTTGTGCGCTTGCGGATTCGTTTATGATCGTTTAGATTTACCTTTGGCAAGTCTTGATGTTCACGCTAACTCAGCGTCGTTAGTAGTGACGTTAAGGAGTGCCAACAAGCATTTCTAGCGCTATCGCTAAGGATGGATTCTGAATCTGTTCTTAAGTGATTGACGCTATGAAATGTCAACAGGCGGCCGGGTGTGGGCGGCGTGGAGGGGCGAGGAGCAGGACGGCGTGAGGACACACCCTCGCCCCTCCTCTGCCCTGCCCGGCGGAGGAGGAGCGACGACACAATGAGCAGGGGAGGGCGCCTCCGGTGGCGGAAAAGCTCGGTCCTTCCTCCTTCCTCTCATCAAGCGGGTCCGTGGCGGATCCACCACGGCGGCGCAGGCACGGATCCACCACGGCGCAGGCGCGAATCCATCGCAGGCGTGGTCGTCGCCCCTTCGGCAATGGAGCTCTTGCCCGGTGGCGCGAGGCGGGGTGGGGCTCAGGCCGACGCAGCTCGACTCGCTAGGCGGCGGTGCGGTGAGAGGAGCTCTCGGCGGCTGCGACCCCTGCTTTCTCTGTCCTCCCATGGCGCAAGAAGCGACAGCGGACAGTGTCAGGTGCGGCGGCGGTGCAGGCGAGGCTCCCTCCCTCTCTTGCATCCTCCGACGGATCTGCGAGCTGCCGAGCTCGATTCGCGGCGGGCGGCGGAGCTCCTCCTCCGCATAGGGGCGGCCTCCGCAATGCGGCGGAGCTCCTCCTCCGCGACGGGCGGGCGACGCTAGTCGCGTACCACCTCGGCTCATCCTCCTCTCCGGCACTAGCAGCGCCGCGCCCCTCCTACAGTCCTGCTCCACCTCCTTCTGCGTGCTGGCGCGAGGCGTTGAGGAGCGCAGGCCCTGCGCCACGGTGGCGGCCTAGAGGAAGGCTGCTTCTCCTCTGGATCTAGAGGAGAAGCGGGGCGACGTGATTTTCCAATCTTGACTATAAGAGACCGCTGCGGGGGGAAACCTTTATCCGTCTCATGGAGGAGACGGATAAAGCCCCCATTACGGGTGGTCTAAATCTAGCAAACAACTACAAAGCAGTTGTTTCCAAAGTCCTGCTCACAGAACATACGTTCCCCCTTATCTCCTCTGGCTGCACAAGCGTGCAAACATGCAACCACTTTCACTACTAGGGAAACAACCTTTGGTCCTGGAGAAGAAAAGGCATTAGTACCGATTTTTTTTGCACCCGGTACTAATGTGCACATTAGTACCGGGTGGGAAGGAAGGACCCCAACACACTCCCCGTGGCACACATTAGTACCGGGTCGAGGCTAGACCCGGTACTAATGTGACACATTAGTACCGGGTCGTGTTTAGAACTGGTACTAATGTGACCTCTCCACATTAGTACCGGGGCTAGACACAACCCGGTACTGAAGGGCATACATTAGTACCGGGTAAAAAATGCCCCGGTACTAATGCAGCAACACCCACCGGTCGTCCGCCCGTCCCCTCGTGGCTCGTCACTTAGAAAAATATCCCACCCCGTCTCCCTCACCTTCATTCTCTCAACCACTCATTCTCCTCATCTGGATCTCACACCTCCTCTCTCTCCTTCTCCTGCATGGCGCGGTGGTGGAGGCCGGATCCCGGCGCGGAGTTCGCGGCCGCCGGTGCGGGGGCACGCGGCCCCCCAGCGCGGAGCGCGCGGCCGCCGGCACGGGGGCGTGCGACTGCCCGATGCGGCGGGGGGGGGGGGCGGGGCGGCCTCCCGGCGCGGAGCGTGCGGCCGCCGGCTCTGGAGCGGGGCCGGCCCTGGCGGACCACCGCGGGCGGCCTGGGGCGTGGCCATGCGGCCGGCGCTGGCCCAAGCGGAGGCGTGGCGGCGCCAGAGCCCGCGGGAGGCAGGGCGTGGCAGCACCGGTCCTGGTGCGGATTTTTTTTTATTTTTGTTGTTTGAATCCACCATGTGTACAAGTGTATTTATCTTGTGTGAACTCAAATCATTTGTTGTTTGTAAAATTTGTGAATCTCGTGCCGCGTTGTGAGATGAAATGAGATAGCTGAGATGAGATGTATATTTTTGTGTTTGTGTGGGAGATGCATTTGATTGAGAATGAGAGAATGAGAGAAGATAGAAGAGGAGGAACAGAAAAGAAAAGAGAAAAAAGAAAAAAAAGGGGACGGACGGCGGGGACGGATCGTTGACGGCAAGCAACACATTAGTACCGGTCACAAATGCACCCGGTACTAATGTCACACTAGTACCGGGTGTAGCAAACCGGTACTAATGTGATCTCCACATTAGTACCGGCTAACCAGTACCGGTTCTAAAACCGGTACTAATGACCTTTTGGAACCGGTACTAAACGTTCTTTCTCTAGCAGTGTCTACTGAAAAGTGTCTGCAGAAATAAGTAAATCGTACATTGTTAAATCATATACTCCCTCCGTTCCGCAATATAAGCATTCAAGCTCAAGAAACAACACTGAGAGGAAATTACTTCGATACCCTTCATTTTTCACCACCTACCAACTCTTCACCAACCTACCTATCCATTTTGTTTTGTCTTATCTATAGAAATACTTACATTGTGATACAAATTTGAATCCTAAAAATGCTTATATATTGGAACAGAGGGAGTGAGTATCATTTATGCATAGTCAGATAACAACCTAACATAAGGCAGTGTAGCCCCAATAATTTTTTCTTTCTAGGACCAACATGTGAGTATGTGACAGCCAATCACTAGACACCGGATGCTTTAATAATTTCGTCGAGCTGGCATGCATGTGAGTGACACCGGATGCCATCAAAGCTGGTCGAGACTTGTTTTTCAGTAGTGTAGTATAGTGACGGATGAATAAATTTAGGAGGAGTTTTTTTTTTCTTCTTCTTCCTCTAGTCTCTCCTTCCCTTATTGTTCTTCCTCAAATTTGTAAGGGAGGCTTAAGGGAGCTCCATTAAATTTCCAGCGGTAGGGGGCTCGACCCCCGCCCGCCCCACCGCTGGATCCATCCCTGGTCTAGTAGTACTATATACTCTACTTGTATTATATTATTCCATCGTCTCCGCATGTACAGGCCCTTTTTTGACCAAAACGATCGAGCACGAATCCTGGAGTCATGAGTCGGAGATCGGAACTCAAAATAAGTCAGTTGCGTCTTCCATGACACTAGCCTAGTGCTCGAGTAGGTACACCTACTATACCGCTATACGTAACAGGCACGTTTAGACCAAACAACAAGCAAAGCCTGTGTAGTATTGCCTTTGCTGCAAGCCCCGGCGAAGCCAGGCCTATAATCTTCATTACTTCATAGGGGGGTCAGGGTGGTCAGGCCATGGCCGGGGTCATTCAGTGCTTCAAGCATTGTTTTACCTTGACTTTGCTCAAGATTATCGGGATCAACTGACACCTATAAAGACACGTGTAGCTCCGCCCCCAGCCTGCGAGCGAGAAGGAGCAAACATGGCGTTGAGGGGCTTGGCAATAGCGCTGCTCCTAGTTACCTTCTCCTCTTGTTATCTCTCTACTCCATCCTTGGCCACCTCTAATGGCTTCATCCAATGCCTGACAGAGCACATACCCAGCGAGCTAATCTTCACGCCGGGCTCCAGTAACTTCACCAGCGTGCTTGTCTCAACCAGCAAGAACTCCAACTTCTTGACCAATACCACGGTGAAGCCGATCTGCATCGTCACTGTGAAAGACACCTCCCACGTGCAGGCCGCCGTGGTGTGCGGGCGCTGGAATGGCGTGCGTCTCCGCGTGCGCAGCGGCGGGCACGACTACGAGGGCCTGTCCTACCGGTCGGAGCGGGCCGAGGTGTTCGCGGTGGTCGACCTCGCCAACCTCCACACCATCACCGTGACCACCGACGGGTGTGTGCCGACGGCGTGGGTCGACTCCGGCGCCACCATCGGCCAGCTCTACCACACCATCGCCAAGACCAACCCGGAGCTGGGGTTCCCGGCCGGCGAGTGCCCAACAATCGGTGTCGGCGGTCACTTCAGGGGCGGCGGGATCGGCATGATGATGCGCAAGCACGGGCTTGCCGTCGACCACATCATCGACGCGAAGCTGGTGAACGCGAACGGCGAGCTCTTCGACAGGGCAACCATGGGGGAGGATCTGTTCTGGGCCATCCGAGGAGGTGGCGGGGAGAGCTTCGGCATCGTCCTGTCATGGAAGGTGAAGCTCGTGAAGGTCCCATCGACGGTGTCAATGCTTCGCATCAGCAGGACGATCGAGCAGGGCGCCATCGACATCGTGACCAAGTGGCAAGATGTCGCGCCGACGCTGCCCTGGGACATGAACATGATGGTCAGAGTGGTGCAGGGTCAGCAAGCCGTGTTCCAGGCGCTGTACCTGGGCAGGTGCGACAACATCCTGCCGGCCCTCACGTCCCGTCTCCCGGAGCTGAACGCGACGAAATCCGACTGCAACGAGATGACCTGGCTTGAAGCAATGGCGTTCGTCGGCTTCGGCAACACCAACACGACGGCGCTCCTGGACCGGAACATCGGCTCCAACGCCTTCTTCAAGGTAAAGTCTGACTACGTCCGGCGTGCCATCGACAAGGGGGTCTGGAAGAAGATCTTCGATTGGTTCTCGATGAAAGGCTCCGGGTGGGTGATGTTGGAGCCCCATGGCGGGTTCATGGGCACCGTCCCCACCGAGGCAACGCCGTACCCACACAGGAGTGGTGTGTTGTATGTCATCCAGTACGCCGCTTTCTGGTCGGCCGGCAACGATGGCTCGAGCTCGGCGGCGAGAAACTGGATCAACAATTTCTATGACTTTATGGCGCCGTACGTGACCAGTAATCCGAGGGAAGCATACGTTAACTTCCGGGACCTAGATATCGGCGGGAACACGGTGGTGAACGACGTCAGCACGTTCGATGGCTGTAAGATGTGGGGTGAGAAGTACTTTGGCGGCAACTTCCAGAGACTCGCGATGGTGAAGGGGAAGGTGGATCCAACCGATTACTTCAGGAATGAGCAGAGCATCCCGCCATTGTACCACGCCAACCGATTACTTCACTGAAAATTGAGTGCAAGCTCTCATTTTATAAATTCGACTGTACTCTTCGATAATAAATATGTATTTTACAATGTAGATTCTCTATATTGTGCCAAGCCAAGTCATTCAATTTCATCTCCAACAAATACTCATGTAAGTTTTGACTCCCGCTCCTCCAGATCTGAGACCCCTAAGGCTTCTCAAAGGTATTGCTTCTCTAGTATCTTCTCAAGACCGTCAACGATATCAAACACTACCGATGAATCCAATATGGTATGGCCAGCAAAAAACAGACCCTTTTTTTTTGTTACACAAGCAAACACAAGCAAGTGTCGACACTGTGTTTTGAAAAAGTAATACAGGTATAGAGCAGAACATCATGGTTCTCATGAAAAAAATGTTTACATAGTGAACATATCTCTGCCAATTAGTCATGCTCCCCAGTTTGCCCATTTACATTACAAGGATCTCATAAATCAGAAATCTTTCTTTTTTGAAATTTGCAACATAAGATCCATACAAATACAAAACTGATACCAAAACACAATGAACCGTATGGACCTTTAATTTCGTACAAGGAACATGCACAGTAATAAGTCTACAATCTCGGACCGAGCCAAGGATTGTTAAAAGCATATCTAGGATCTCTACCAGTAGATCTAGCCGGGTACAAACTTAATTAAACAAAGATATGATCTTAAACCTAGATCTAGAACACTACCACTACACTAGCACCAACACACAAACGCTAACAGAGAGAGTCTAGGGTAACAGACCGTCAGCAAGAGAGGAAGCAGGGGTACTAGCGGCGGCCATCTCTTCGGTCGGCGGCGTAGGGGCGTTGTTGTCTTGGCGTAGAGGTAGCAGAGTGGCCGCCGGCTCGGTGTGGGCGTACAGGAGATGCGGACGGTGACAACGCGTCCGGGTGATGAAGGACGATGGCGGTGGTGGCGGAGGAGCTTCCCGCTACTCTAGTGCTCCCTTGAGTCGATAGGGTTGTAGGTGGGGTGTGTGGCGATGCAGGCAAACCTCGTACTGCACGCTGTGGCCCCCACCTCATCTTTATAGCATTGTGCGATGGGGGCCCACCAACCATGGATTGGGTTGGGTGCCCCCGACTAGGGTGCAGATCGAGCCCGACTCGGCCTTTGGGCTGTGTCGGTTGAGGAGATCGAACTAACATTCTCCCTCTCGATCTCATCTTAATCTCTTTGCACTTCAGCCTCTCGCTGGGTATCCACTGGGTCACCTCGATCGTAATGACAATCAGATTAACCAGTCACAATACACTTATCCATTCTGAAGGATCTTTACTCAGGCCCTATCCAAGATTCATAGGCTTTCCCTTAAACTCATACTGGTAATGTGTTCTCTAAAAACACTGGATGGTAAGCCTTTTGTGAGCGGATCCGCAAGCATCTCTTTCGTACTTATATGCTCTAGACTTATAGTATCATCCTGGACTCTATCTTTCACAGCATAGAACTTAATTTCTATGGGTTTGGTAGCGTTACTCGACTTGTTGTTGTGTGCGTAACATACTACCGGCGTATTGTCGCAGTACATCTTTAGTGGTCTATGTATGCAATCTACCACTCTCAAGTCGGGTATAAATTTCTTTAGCCACATGACCTGTCATGTTGCCTCAAAACATGCTATAAACTCTGCATACATTGTAGATGTTGCAACTAGTTCTTGCTTGGAACTTCTCCATGAGATAGCTCCTCCTGCGAGAGTGAACACATATCTAGATGTAGACTTTCTATCATCTCTGTCTCCCGCATAATCTGCATTTGAATACCCTTTTATCTCTAGAGTATCCGATCTTTTATAGGTTAGCATGAGGCCTGTTGTGCCTTGCACATATCGTAATGCTTTCTTTGCCATCTTCTAGTGCTCTGCACCTGGATTAGACTGGTATCTTCCGAGTACTCCTGTAACAAATGCTAAATCTGGGCGAGTGCACACTTGTGCATACTGTAAGCTACCTACTGCTGAAGCATATGGAACTGCTTTCATTTGATCAATCTCATATTGGTTCCTTATACACTAATATAGTCCAAACTTATCGCCCTTCTGAATAGGAGCAAGTGTGGCTTTATTCGCATGCATATTATACTTCTTTAGGATCTTTTCCAAATATGCCTTTTGCGATAGACCTAAACCTCATTTCTTCTATCTCAGTAAATTTGAATGCCTAAAACATACAAGGCTTCACCAAGATCCTTCATATCAAAATTTGAGGACAGAAACTCTTTCGTGTCCTATAGTAATCTGACATCATTGCTGGCAAGCAAGATATCATCCACGTACAGTATCAGGAAAATAAATTTCCCTCTTTTAAACTTTACATAAATGCAATTGTCCTCAATATTTGCTTTGAACCCAAATTTCTTAATCATTTCATCAAACTTTATATTCCATTGTCTTGAGGCTTGCTTTAAGCCATAAATGGATTTCTTCAAGCGACATCCCATATGTTCTTTGTCTTCCACAACAAAACTTTTTGGTTGAGTCATGTAGACATCTTCACATAGGTCTCCATTCAAGAATGTCGTCTTTACATCCATCTGATGTAGTTCTAAATCATAGTGCGCCACTAGAGCCCTTATGATTCTAAAAGAATCCTTACATGAGACTGGAGAAAACGTCTCATTGTAGTCTATCCCTTCTCTTTGAGTGTAGCTCTTGGCCACAAGGCGTCCCTTATACTTTTCTATGTTCCCTTCAATGTCATATTTAATTTTGTAGACCCATTTGCAGCCGACTAACTTGGCTCCTTTAGGAATTTGTTCTAAGTCCCAAACTTTATTGGTACTCATTGACCTCATCTCATCCTCCATGGCTTCTTGCCATTTGGATGCATCAGGGCGTCTCATGGCTTCTTCAAAAGAAGTGGGATCACCCTCTATTTGAACTTCTTCACTATTATAGATTTCATAATCGTCAGGGATAGCTGACCTTCTAGCTCTTTGAGACCTTCTTGGGGCCTCAGTGGTTGGCACCTCTGGTTCTGGGGACTATTCTAGTTCTTCTTGTGCGACAATTGTCTCTGTAGGATCCTGAAGGACAGGTTTCTCATTTTCACTCATTGTTTGCACTGGGGAACTAGCAACAGGTTCTGGCACTATAGTGGGCTGCACTGCAGGTGTCGGAATAGCATGTGGTAAGAAAATAGGTTCTTGAGTCATTGGAGTAGGTACATATACCCACTTTTCTTCAAGATCAATCTCTTGACGCACCATGCTCCCTCTAATCATCTCATTCTCTAGAAAAATTACGTGTTTCGTTTCCACAAACTTTGTGTGTCTGCTAGGACAATAGAAACGATAACCTTTAGACTTCCCTGTGTAGCCAATGAAATGGCAACTCACTATCTTGGGATCTAATTTCTCAATATTTGGGTTGAAAACTTTAGCCTCAGCTGGACATCCCCACACACTCATGTATCTTAGGGAGGGTTGTCTACCCGTCCACAACTCATATGGTGTTGTAGGTACTGACTTAGTAGGTACTTTGTTTAAGATATGGGTGGCGGTCTTCAATGTCTCCATCCACAAATTTACTAGCAAGGTGGAGTAACTTAACATACTTCTAACCATATCCATCAAGGTACGGTTCCTTCTTTCAGCTACTCCATTATACTGAGGCTCGCTCGGTGCGCTATACTGGGCAACTATGCCATTTTCCTGTAAATACCTTGCAAAAGGTCCAGGAGCTTGGCCATATGGGGTGTGTCGACCGTAGTACTCCCCTCACCCGGTCGGACCTTACTACTTTTATCTTTAAGTTGTGCTGATTTTCTACTTCAGCGTTAAATATCTTAAATTTATCCAACGCCTCTGACTTTTCTTTGATTGGATAAATATAGCCGTAGCGAGAATAATCATCTGTGAATGTCATAAATGAATCAAAATCATCCACAGACATCACAGGAAATGGACCACAAATGTCAGTGTGTATAATCTCTAACACTCCCTTGCTTCGCCTTGCGCCTTTCTTTATTTGCTTAATGTACTTTCCTTTTATGCAATCGATGCATTGCTCTAAATCTGAAAATTCTAAGGGTGGAAGAATTGATTCTTTTACTAAATGGTCCATTCTTCCCCTCGAAATATGACCTAAATGATAGTGCCATAATTTTGAAGAGACACTATCAATTCTCTTCTGATTTCTACTTTCATTTGTAGACGAGGAGACAATCTCAGTCTCACACACATTCTCATCACATACATTCACAGAATCATGCACAGATAACTTATAAAGATGGTCTTGTCGGATGGCAAGACCCACACAAACTTTGTTGTACTTAATCAAACACTGTTTAACACCAAAATGGCACTCAAAACCCTTATCCGCTAAGCATGAAACTGAAATGAGGTTTCTATTCAAAGAAGACACATAAAGGACGACGTGCAGCTGAAGCGTGAAGCCATCATGTAGCTTTATTGGGAGTTCTCCTATGGCCTCCACTTCAGCTTCAACTCCATTAGCAACTTTAATGCTTCTTGCGCCTCTTCGAAGGGTCTGCCTCGAACGGAATCCCTGCATAGAATTGGTAACATGAATAGTTGCACCTGAATCAATCCACCATGTGGACTTTGAATAACTCAAAAACAAGGATTCATCTACAAACGTAATTATGTCCTCACCATGTGCAACCATGTGCTTCAACCACTTGGTGCAATCCTTCTGCCAGTGGCCTTTCTCCTTGCACCACAGGCACTGATCCTAAGCAACAGGTGCTTTCTTTCCTTGTGGGGCTTGAGACTGATCATGCTGAATAGGGGCTTTCCCATGAGGATTGTTAGGAGCATTGGAGGGACCACTCTCATGTTGATTCTTTGGTTTGAAACCTCTGTAGCCAAAACTCCTTTTCTTGGTGTTATGCTGCACATAAGAGATAGAACCGCCATTCTACGCTTTTAGCCTCTCTTCCTCTTGCACACACATAGCAATAAGTTCGTGCAAGTCCCACTTTTCTGTCTGAGAGTTGTAGTTGACCGCAAAGGTCGAAAACTCAATAGGTAGTGACTGAAAGACCAAGTGAACTAAGAACTGATCTGGCAAAGCCATCTCCATGCCGACAAGCTTGCCATTCATGTTACTCATCGATAAAATATGGTCTTTAATGCCACCTCCATTGTACTTCATGGTGGTCAGCTTATTTATGAAAGTGCTAGCATAGGTCTTGGAGTGTGTATCATGTTGTCTCTCCACTATTGCCAAAAACTCAGTAGCAGTGTGTGCCACTCCTGCAGCAGTCTTTTCAAGGATGGAATTCTTGATGATCTGAGACATCTTTGTCTGCATGATACTTGAGCACTTTTTATTGTTAAGCATCCTCTTTGCCCTCTGCAGGTCATGCTCAGCAACTTTATCAGCATGGTCACGCTCTCGTGCCTGGAATGTCTCTGCATTCTCATTAGCTCCCCTCACTACTGGCTCAACGACAATAGGGCAGGGTGTACTCAACACAGTGTCAAGCTCCAACATCACAAGGACGCAGTTCAACTGATTGCACCACTCCTTGTAGTTGCTTCCAACCAGCTCAGGAATGGAGCTAAGGTAACTCAGTCCTGAAATGTTAATTCAGAAATAGTGAGAACATAAAACATCATAAATGTTGCATGTATTAATTTAACTTTGGTCAAAATCAACACATACAACAATACTCTACATCAATTTTATATCACCATTGGGCAGAAAAATAGAATTAATGCATAAAAAACTTTAATCAATTTGTTCATAATATTGTAATTATCAGCTGTAGTCAGAAAAATTAACAATATCATAAAAAATACTTTAAATTCACTCTTCTCTAATTAAACATCCATTTGGTTCAATTTAACTAGAGAATAAACTTTGTAGCGGAAAAACATGATTAAACTTAATTTTCAGAAGCATACTACTCTCTGTATATTATTATCCCTTCGGTTCAAAAATTACACAGATATTTAAACTTTAACATTCAAATATTTACTCAAAAAATGCTTGTGAAAAACACATATCTAAATACGAAACGCTATTGTGCACGGCCATCTTTCGGCTCAACAGCACAATGCGGCCTACGGCCTCTTTGACATGCACCCGCATGGGCTCTAGCCCAGCAGCCAATGGCTGGGCCGGCGAGGCGGCCCAGCGCCTCATCCCGCACGAACCGAATCTGGCCCACGTGCCTGCCTTTTGCCGTGAGCCGTCGATCGCCAGATCGACGGTCTTCCTTCATCCTGTTGAAAACGTGACGTATATAAGGCTCGGCGGCTTCCTTTTGAAACCCTAGAAGCATTTCTCCTTCCCTCCGCCTCTGAAATGCCCGACGGCGCCGGCGGGGTCGTCTCCCCCGCGTCCGGCGGTCTCACCGACGGTGGTGAGGGAGAGCTCCACCGATGTTCAGCCGTGGATCTTCCCCTCCTCTATTTGTTGTCTACTCCTCGTCTCCCTCCCACCCGCGCTTGCGAGGTCCAGTGAGAGACGTCCACCCAAACGTCGAGGCACGTGTTGCCCACGTGCGCCCATGACGGACGGCATGCGGGCAATGCCGACAGTTACACTTTGTCGTGCGTTGTTCGTCAGGCATACGACGAAGCCTTGTAGTGAACATGACCTCATATGTCATTTGTTCAAGTTTGATTTTGGTGATTAATGACAACATGATCAATGGGACTAACCATATTGTTGAGCATGTCTTTGTAGATATTTCTAGGTCCCATAGATGCAAAAATACCACATGCCAAAATGAGAAGATAGTGTATTTTTCAAGGGTCAAAACCGTGAAGAAGAAAAAGAAGAAATGAGCACCGTCGGATGAACCGACGGTACAAAGGAAGAGGCGTCGGTGCAAGCGTCAGTGTATTTCGTACACTGCATGAAGACTCAAGTAAACAGGCACTGTTGGATGAACTGACAGTCCACTTTCTAGATGTGCCGGATGAATTGCCAGAGGAGAAGCAGTGAAGACAAAGGCGTCGGATGAACCGACGGTCCATTGGAGGGCACTGTCGGTCTATCCGGTGGTTCAATGGCACAAGACAGAGAGGTACTGGCGCAACGGCTAGTAGCACCGGATGAAACGGTGATCAAAGCAGCGGTTTATCCGGTGGCGTGCGAAAACCTAACAGAGACGCCCGGAGAAGATTTTCTTCAGCACCGGATGAACTGACGCACCGTCGGTTGGAGCGTCGGATGAATTTCGTCAGCAGAACTGCAACGGCTAAGTGACGTGGATGGGGCACCGGATGAACCGATGCCCTGAAATACTAGCATCGGTGCATCCGACGCTATACTTTTCAGTGGTCGTTAGCCAACGGCTCTTTGGACGCCTTGGGCTATTTATACCCCCTTCACTCGACCATTTGGAGTTGCTGGAGTGTGTGGAAGTGCAGAGGAGTTCAAGACTCATAGAAGATCATATCCAAGCCATTCAAGTGCTAAATTGCTCATTCATAGACTTGCACATGCTTTGTGTGTGTGTTTAGTGCTAGGCTTAGCTTAGGGCTGAGTGAGTGCAAGGTGTGCCTACCTTGTGAGGTGATTCTCGAGTGGATCAAGTTGTACGAGGTGCGCCGGAAGCCTTGGAGCCTAGGTGGCTCTCCGGCAAACGTCTTCGACTCTCCGGCTTGGTGTGAAGCGGCGAGGACACTTTGTGCGGGGGACGTGGAGACCCCCTTCCCTTGGTGGAGAAGCTCCTTAGTGGAGGCGGCATCAAGGTGACCAAGGGAGCTTAGCGTGTGCTTTCGTGGCGAGCCTTTGTGGCAAGTCAAGTGGTGCTCTTGGGAGAGACTTGGTGACCGGGAAGCAATACTCTTGTGTAGAGTGTTTTAACAACGTGGACTAGTGGTGGCTTAGTGCGTACCGATACCACGGGATAAATCGCGTGTCAAGAGTTTGCTTCCTCTCATCCCCTTTACGTTTTCACATTACTTTCTTGCAATCCTTGATTGCCTTTACTTTCCTAGAGTAGTATCATGCTAGGATTGACTATAGGTTGCAAAACTTACTTTGGGATGGGAGCTTCACACTAGAACAACCTTAGTTGCACATCTAGATAGTATGTTCTAGTTTATGTTCCATGTAAAGTAGTGAAAGCCATAAGTTAAATTTTTAAGTTGCCTAATTCACCCTCTCCCCCTCTTAAGCTCCTCTCCCCCTCTTAAGCTACAAGCATCGGATTTCTTACCAGCCTAACCGCTGACACCGGCCCCACCTGCATGTCGCCACGCCACCCACGTGGGGCAACATTTGCCGTGCACTGCTATCCGGCTCACGACGAGAAACAATGTTCACACGACAAATGACGGTTGTGCCGTACTCCCAATGTTTGCCGTGCGTCACGGCAAACTGTGAGTTTCCGGTAGTGTGAGATTCTTCATATTCATCTTTACTATTCATGTTAACTATGAGACGCAGCAGGCAGATCACACTTCATGGGAATTTTCAGTGCGCGCCACCTACATTAAATTTACTATACACACACCTTTGAAATTTCCGTAACTTCAGAATTAATTATAGTGATATCTTTAAGATCAATCAAATGGTCTTTTTTTAGTGAAAAAAATCATCGAGTAGTTTGTGTGGTTCAAGTGTTCAGGGGTTCCTTAGTATGCTGGTTCAAGTATTGTTGTGCGTGTCTTTCTCAAGGATGATGCCGAGATATCACTACTCGATACAAATTCCAGCCGGCCCGAGCTATTGTTACACCTGAGTAGTTTGCTGAGTTATTGAAATGATACAAATTACATGGCAAGAATTATTGTGCGTGTCTTTCTCAAGGATGATACCAAGATCCCTCATGATGTCACTATTTCTGTGGGTTTGCCTCCGCGGATGCATTCCTGGACCTGCCCGGTGTTTGCTCTCAAAAGAAAGAATGTGATTCTTGGGTGATGAAGATGAATTTCCTGATGCCGCCTCAGTGATGCAAAGACCCTCCTCCCAAACAGCATGAGGACCTGAAGCTGACCAGTCAGTTGATGGTGGTGCTGAAGCTATGGTTTCTGAACACAGTCTCTCTGCACCTGCTGCTCCAACAATCTCCCTAGTGGTGGTTGAAGGTCCAGCCGTCCAGCCCACCATACGCTCTTTATATGATTTGAACTTATTTTATATAAAGCATCTACTTCTGTCGTGCCCGCTGCATGGTCCACACTTGACACTCCATGGCTGGGGCACCGACTGGTTGTGGCATGGATTTATCGGAGAAGGAACATCAGTATATCCAATGGATCAGATTCAGGGCGAACATCAAAGGCTTCGTTCCTTGCAGCTTATTCTTTTTTTCTGAAATATTGTTTTTAGCAAAAATGAAGCATGGCAGCTGGTTCTCTGGCTTTTCATTCATTGCAGCTTATACTGTGTTTTTTTTAAGGAACAGCAAGAGTTTTGCCGTAATTTTTATTAAAAGAGAGAAAGAGGTAGAAAACACCCCAAAAACGAGAAAAAAGACAGACAACAACAACTGGGCCGAAAAACACGGCCAAACCCACTGAAAAGAGCGTTACCCTAGATTTTTTTTTACATTTTTTTCTCTTTTTTGCAAAAATAAATAGTCTGCCAAAAATTTTGCAAAACTATACATCTACCGCTGTGGGGCATGGCGGTAGGGGTCCTACCACAATACCCCACAGCGTTGCTACAGTACCCACGCGGGTGTACTGTAGCGCCTGCAACAGCCGTGTCCCCACGGCGGTAGGGGTACAGTCTGTTTTCAAAAAATTGTAACTTTTTTGTTTGAACTCGGATGGAGGTAAACTTTATATGAAAATTGTAGCTTTCGACGAGATCTACAACTTTGTAGTTCAAAGTTGTTTTATTTGAAGTCATCTTCATACTCAAATAATCGATATAATATCCAAATCTCAGTTTTCATATCGAGATCTCAGTTTTCAGTTTATGTTAAAAACATTGTAACTTTTTTTGCATGAACTCGGATGGAGGTAAACTTTATATGAAAATTATAGCTTTCGACGAGATCTACAACTTTGTAGTTCAAAGTTTTTTTATTTGAAGTCATCTTCGTACTCAAATAATCGATATACTATCCAGATCTGAATAGTATATCGATTATTTGAGTCCGAAGATGATTTCAAATGGAAAAACTTTGAACTACGAAGTTGTAGATCTCGTCGAAAGCTACAATTTTCATATAAAGTTTGAAAACAAAAAGTTTGCAGGCACTACAGTACACCCGGCGCGGGTACTGTAGCAACCGCCGTGGGTCGCGGCAGTAGGACCCCTACCGCCACGCCCCACGGCGGTAGATGTATAGTTTTCCAAAATTTTTGACGGACCATTTATTTTTGCAAAATTGAGGGGAAAATGTAAAAAAAATTCCAACAACTGAAAAAGTTTTTTTTTATAAAGGTTTTACTGTGTTGAAACTTGAAAGAAGATGACCAATCAGAGACCATAATCTGCGTGTCGGACGTAAAAATCTACTAGTACAACTGGAGCACCTCCCCCATTATTGTTAAAACCATGCCGAACATTGTTTTGGATCTTTCAAAAAAAAAAGGTACAACGAACTGGAGCAGCGAGCTAAACACGACAACACATTTGACTCGGGAAGAGAAGCAAGTAAAGTGCCATGATGCAGAGAGGATAAACAAACTAGACCCTGAGCATGTTCTTAATCTGCTGAGACAAGAATCTTGATACCAGTACCACTGGCAGTGCCTTCACCCTGAGCCTCCGTCGTCTCTTCTTGTTGTAGTGACCCTTGAAACTTGCTAGTCCTTTGAAGCCTCTCGGGTAATGTCTCCATCCCTGCGCATGCCAACAGGATCCAGACTTGGCTGAGGTACTCCACACCAATGTTTTTCGCATGCAAGTGACCTCGGCATCTGCCGGCAGAAAAGCAGAGCATCTCCACCCAGACGCCTTGGATTACCCTCCACAGCTTGCCTTGATCATTTATTTTCCTTAACGTCTTGACAAGCTCGCATGCATCCCATAGGAAACCTTGTTCTGAACGTTCCACCTCATTACTAGTAGCTAGTATTGCTCCTGCAAGCTGTGGTGCATGCCGATGAGAATATCCATCGTCCTTGAACAAATCCTCCAGTTCCTGATAGGCCATCATGAACATTTCCCTCCTGCTACCAATCATTAGCATCTCAGGATTGGTACTCAGCAGATGCACCATGTAGTTAGAGATTTGTTGGGAGAGGTAAGCATGCTTATTAGGGCTCTGAGGTGTCGTCGTCACCATCGACTGAATAAAGCACAGGTCCGTGGCCAGGTGCCAAATGAGGATCCTCTCGTCGAACGGCCTAAGGTCTGAGATCCAGCGTCGGAGGCTTGCTAGACATCCCTCTCGCTCAAGTGTTAACTCACCGCAGTTGTCGTTAAATTTTCTGTAACTCTCAGCATCCTTTATGCAGTGCACCCACCCATCTCTAAGGTAGTCACAAACCAACTTGTTAATGTCGTCCTTGGAAGACGAGATGAGCTGCAGCATAGAGGTGATGTCCAATCCGAGGAGTCGAACCATGGGCAACAAAATGGTGAGTCGTTTGCAGAAGCCAGAAGGAAAGGAGTTCTATGAGACTTTGCTGTTGTACCATGCCCTGCCGTCCAGATTGAATCGACAGAATCTGGTAGCTCATGAGGGAAAAAATCTCAAGCGCAAGTGTGCCGTAGAACAAAACATACGTAACCTTCACATCTTGGGGGCTGTGGTAAGAAGAAGCTCCATGGAGACTAACGTGAAAAAGGCAGATTGCAGCGAGTGGCAGAGATACGTTCAGTATCTGTGTGTAGCGGGAGACTGTGTCATGCTTGGTGTAGAAAAGGTTGTAGATGTGGGACAGAGCTGAACCTACTACTACAGAATGATCTCCTTTGGTGTCAAGCAACCAGAAGGATTTCAGGATTGCAAGGCGATATGCATGGGGATATGTGCGGTCTACGCACAGAGCACGGAATAGATCAGGTTCCAGCTGCTTGGAGTAGGAATGGATCTGTTCGTCGCCCAATGGTGGATGAGCCGGATCCATGGCTTCCAGAACGAAACCCCGTGCATCCTGCACGTACGCTTCAGTTTCCTCGATACTACTTATTACTACTCTGTTTTGTCCTGGACTGGGAGACCTGATGGCTTCTTGCAGGCTGCTAAAGCTGGCGCTCTTAACAGACCAGGGCTTGACGAAGCACTTGAGAATTCCAGGGATGAACAGGAGAACAGCTGCAGCTAGTTGCCTCTTGTCAGCTGATGATGACGGCCACGACAGGTAAAACACGTAAAGGGCAACGCTGACCTGAGAGACACAAATACATATATATCCTTAATTAAGATCGATTGCATTGGCCCGCCGGCAAACATCTATAAACACAAGTCATGGTCACTGTTAATTTTAGCAAAAAGAAGAACAAGAAGAAAAAAGGATAAAGAAAAAGTGATAACCAGTATTCCGTCTGTTCCAAAATGTAGATCGTTTTAGCATTTTCCAGATTCATTGTGTTTGCTATGCATCTTGATATAACATACTCCGTATCTCTAGGTACGTAGCCAAAAAAGTATGAACTAAAATTTCTTAAAACGAACTATATTTTGAAATGGAAGGAGTAGCATTCATGAGTTGATCGAAGTAGCTAATAAACATATAAAATTATATACCTCAGACACGGCAACTCCTATGTGCTTGGTCCATTGTTCGCTCTCCTCCATATTTTGGACGGGCACGGCGCTCGACCCGCCAAGGTGCATCAGAAGGATTGGTGCCCATAGCAACTCCAGGTCATGATTGCCATGGACGGAAGGGGATTAAGATGATTTATTCTTTTGGCGGTCCAAGAGTGTGGCGAGTGCGTTAATCGGTACCGCTTCGCTGGCTATGTAAGCTATCCAGATACAAACTCTGAACCATCCTGTATTGAACTTACGCTTGATTGGACTATAGGACACAAGTATGTATTGAATGCAGAGGCTGGTGAGGACAACGAGTCGCAATTGCCACTCGTTCCACCACTGTTGGAATTGCACAACTGAAACGATCATCCTCTTCCCCCGGCCAACCCCCCTTCCTCTCTCTCTCCCCCTGTGACACTAGCTAGTACAACAATGATTTGTTCTTGCGGCCAAATGGGCTTGGCTTTATAATGGTGGTTAGAGTGTCCGCCAGACTCTCTACCAGAGCACAAATATGCCCATTTAGGCTGGCGGTTGCAGAGGCCGGATATGTTTTCTTTATCTTAAAAAAATTTCTCACCGCCATGACAGATCTATATATGAGTTTTTGGTTGGTTTACGTATTATACTTGCCTGCACAAATACCTGATCGATCACACGCACGCACGCAGAGTTTGATGATACATATACAAATATACAATATCACAACTACAAGAAATAGATAAACAAATAAACATGTTTGTCAATCAAACAAACACTTAGAAATTAAAGGCACACGATTTAAATATTTAATAAAGTTGCTACAAATTACAATCCAATTGTTCATAGAGTATCCAATATCCAAATGGTCGATTGTATACATTTGACGTAGCCGCAAGAGATACTGACTATACGAGACATAGTTAAAGATCTCCAATCTTACATCCTAGCTCTTCATCAATATAAATCAGAGCAATAATGAGTGCGCTTTTCCTTTGGTTCACAGATGGTCTCTTTCGTGCAATTAAAGAACCAAGCAAGGAATTGATATATATAGGACCAGGGAATACTATCGCCTTCACGCAAAGGGCATGGGGACCAATAAAAGAGCTTCTCGTGTATCCATTCTAAAAAAAAAAGAGCTTCTCGTGTATCTTTCTTTCTTCTCCAAGATTCTGGCGTGCCACTAATACATTTAATTTACACACGCATATGTTATCTAACTTTTCTATTATGTACTTCATCTGTTCCGAATCGTAGGTCATTTTGACTTTATTAAATTCATAAACTTTGTTATGCACTTAGATTTACCCTATATATGTCCAGATGTATAATAATATAT
The DNA here is from genome assembly GCA_036936925.1 of Cenchrus fungigraminus. NCBI lineage: Eukaryota > Viridiplantae > Streptophyta > Magnoliopsida > Poales > Poaceae > Cenchrus > Cenchrus fungigraminus. The sequence goes on along the minus strand of CM072769.1, from coordinate 46,378,009 downwards.
TTATGCATCTAGAAATACCAAAACAACCTAAAATTATCAACGGATGGAGTATATATTGTATATCTCGGTATAGATGTAAAATCCATGTGTGATCTATCTTTTCTGTTGTCTACCGTGTGAGGTGAGATTTAACATGTTTTTTTTTTGTTGTAAGTTCTTCTAACGTGAAAAGACCTAACGTGATGATTTTGTGTAACTTTAGAGATTAACGTCATGGGCTTATGATCACTGTTTTGTTTTTAATTTAGCACACCACCACCTTTATTAACTAAACCAGTGGTACATGATTACAAATTCCTGCTAGGGGATCTAACAACCAAACATTCCTCCCAGTATCAAAAGAAAACGACGATCTAGCTAAATTATGTGCATCAACATTAGATGCTCTACCATCATGAGCAAACTCACAAAGTTCAAACGCTCGTGATCTGGACCTAATCTCCTGAAAAATTTGGCCATAAGGACCTAGACCCATCCCAAGAATGTTTCTCACAACATTGCTGTTGTTTGAAGCCAACTTGATCTTCCGCAGTGCTAGATCGCTGGCCAAAGCCAGTCCTTCCGACAAGCTATAGCTTCTATTACCTCTGGCACTGGAGAATCCAAGATTTGAAGCTAGGGTGGGCCAAGAGTAATTTTTCGCCCTTGATATACAGTAGCTACAGTGGTTGGAGGAGCAAAATCGAACTTTTTTGCGAGTTTAGAGATGTTATATATCTGGTTTCATAGTTAGAGGATCAAAATTGATCTTCTGTGATAGTTGAGGGGGGTAAACCAGACTTTTTTTAAGAAAAATCAAAAGTTGGTGACTCTTGGGCTGAATCTTAGGGTGGGTCGTGGCCCACACGGCCCACCCTTTAGATACGCTAGTGCCTCTGGTTCGGTACAACCTTCAACTACTAGAACCTAAGCCCCAACAAAAGTATCGTCCCCATTCCTGGCAACCGCTACTGTTGACACCCTTCCTAAATTTTTCGAGATGGCAGCGTCAACATTTATCTTAATCGACCCCTCTGGTGGTGGAATCCACTTTCGGTTCGCCCTTGGCCCTGTGCTCGGTGCAGCTTTCTCTGGCTTCAATTGATCGAGTTCAGCCATAAATCTGTCCACAAAGCAATGAGTAGACAATGGACTCTGGAACGAGTTCTCATGAATTGCCTTCCTTCGCACATACCAGATAGCCCACAAAATTACTGCCACTCTTGTGAAATCTGCATCTGACAGTGTCTCCCGCGCCATCGCCAGCCAGCCTCGTGAATGCGTTTCTTGAATACTACTCACCTGATCCATCACTGCCTCAACCTTAAGTGCCCAAACACACTTAGGAAGATTGCAGTCAATCAATGAATATTTCCAGAAATCTTGTGCTCCACAAATGGCACAACAATCATGAGTAGCCATGTTTCTATGATGAAGAGTATCACGTGTGGAGAGAGAATGGCGTACTAACCTCCACAAGAATCAAGAAAACACTAATCTTTGAAGGGATATTCAATTTCCACAAAGCAAGCCACTCCTTCTCTTCTGCCCTCAGATCAGACCGCTCAGCTATATTTTCCATATAAGTTGTTGCTCTTTCCTTATTTATCACCAACATCTGATACGCCGATCTGACCGAATACACTCCCGTTTTCTCATGATGCCCTTGGTTTGCACGCGAGAAAGAAGACGAGGTGCAAACCGTTTAGGTGATAAATGGGCTAGCCCAATTTAGATGATGACCTGATGGCCCAATAACCCATATCTAATAGTTAATCTCTAATGCCTGCCAATCGATCTCTGCCAATTAATAACATTCTATCTTATTTGAAAGAAATCAATTCATTAGATAATTTAGAAATAGGTAAGTATTGAATAAACAGCAAATTCATGAAAACTACAAAAAGAAAACCAAATGTTACTATATAACATGATTGTCATTCTTAACCAAGTAATTATCCAAAAAAGAAAAACATATTTGGCGATAAATGCTCATGAGCACATTAGTAAAAGATATTCCCAGTCTACTGTTACTTGCACCTGAATTGTGGTAGCAGACAAATGGTACCAACTGAACTCCTTAATAAAAAAGAGCATACATCTGAGTGACACTATTGGCAAAGCTGCAGAAGAACATACGCAGTCCTTGAGGTATATGCTCTTCTCAACCACCTTTGAGACTCCAAAAAATGTCTTATCATACCAAATCACTAATACTTCTGAAAACACATACGGAATGATTTAACTGTGAGTGAAGGATCGGAACAGGCTTGTAGGATTGTTCAGCAACCACAGCAAACCTCTTACATTGATTTTTAGCGGTAAATATATGTTGCAAGTAGCAGTAAAAATGGTAAATCCATGTTGCAAGTAGCAGTAAAAAGACTCAGGAAATATTTCTGGTAGTTCATGGCTGCATGATATTGCCATTCATTTCTCATCTCTTTCCTAGGCTAATTGATTGGTTAAAAATATGCCTTCAGAAGCAGATTGATCAAGAAGGGTATGAACAAAAAGATTTAGCTCATTGCAGGGGCAGCATATTGGCTACCAATTCATAACCTTTAAACTTTAGTAACTAAACAAACAGTACTGCTAGATGAAGGTCTCATTTCATTCTTCATTTTGTAACAATCTCAAAGTTGCTAGTTAGACATGAATTCATAAACATCATAGCACCTTATAATTCAGGTATGTGTTAACAGGCTAGAGTATCTGAAAACATCATAATAACAAACCATGTTATCAGCAGAAAGGTGCTATATTGCTTTATCAGTTGCTCCTTCCCTCGCCAAAACATGGATGTCACCCAGTTCATATGAGTCTTATATGTCTGGACAATGTAGATGATTAGTTGAAGAAAATAATAAGCACAAAGTTTTAATTCATATGACTCATCGCATCCATAAATATTTATAATTAGGGTCCTTCTAAGGTACACCTTTTTACCTCCAAGGAGGTAATATCTCAATTAAATCTGGACCCTTGTTTATAAGAGGAAAAACAATTATGGAAAATAAAAATGATACTCCATTAACCCACTTCTCTCCAACCACCCATCACACGCATGCATGCCGATGCCGTTATTCATCTCCTGCAGTCCGGTCATATGCATGTGTGCATGCAGTTATAAAAGATCTTTTTTTATTTTTCAGTGAGTTTTTTCTAGAAACTTTGAAAAGCTAAATTGTTACTACTCCTTCTACCTGCGGTACAAGATTTATTTGCATACCACCTAAATTAAAATCAGTCAGCTTCTTGCAAATCACACAGTACACTGATATGCATGGAAGATGTTACAACTCACCCCTTGTCACGCATGAGAAAAATTCTTACAACTCACATGTCATATTATAACATAAAACACCCCATGTCATCAATAAGAACCTATACCAGATCTAATGTAAGTGAAAGTGCATCTAGGCCTCTAATTGTTTTGGTGATAATGACAATCATAATTTGGGTATTTGATGTTTCCAATGAGACACGCGCAGGAATAAAAGAAGAGAAATGCGTACGTGAAAAGATGGTCCTCAATTTTCTATTATCGGTGTTGGAGCTCAAATGGTAATATAAATTGATTTTTGGTTTGAATTTGAGTTTATAGGAAACACCGTACTATAAAGGGGGACGTGGTTGATTGATCATGGTTTGTCACAAGTGATTTTGCTAAGATCTCACTACAAGAAAAACATTGACTAGTGACGCAACCACATTTTAGCGTTATTGATTTATGACATTCCTGGCTGATCTTGTCATAATATTTCGCTTCCGAGCAAATTTAGTGACAAAAAAACTTTTGTCATAACGGTTGGTACTGTAGATGAGCATTCCCTGTTTCATGCTGGTTTTGTGACGCCATAAGCTCCGCAACAACATCAGAAACCAACTTTGGTCCCATATGTAAGCATTGTTTTAAAAATAGAATGTTCCAAGTCTTCATGAAATTCACAAGGGTCCCACATGTAAGTATTCTTTCAAAAATAGAGTGTTTCAAGTTGTCATAAAATTTTGAAGGGTCCCACTTGTAAGCATTTGTTTAAAAATAGAGTCTTCCAAGTTGTCATAAAACTTAGACCAGCCACAATTTAGTGTGATAAAAAGAAAGGAAAAATAAAAGGAACAAATGTCAATAATTTTCCACTGCAAGGGTTCGAACCAGAGACCTACAGGACCAAGACTGGGTTTCTTACCACTGCACCACTTCTTGGTTATTTTAATTTAATGGGAAATATTATCCTTATGCCGGATAATTTCAGGGACATTTTTTACAGTGATCAGGTCCCACATGTAAGTTTCAGGTAAGTCTTTAATATAATTACCTATCGAATGACTGGCGAGACGCTTCACTCAGACGTCGCAAAGACTTTCTACTTCCACTACGCAGATCTGCAATGGTCTGTGGTAGGAATGGTGGATCCTAGCGGTGACAGGAAGATGGTTGCGCCGCCACCTCCCAGCTACGAGAGGATGAAACAGCATGACGAGGTCAGTCCTCTGGTTTGAGCAGCTATATTTTCCCTACTGTCTTAGGAATGGGGATTTCTATATTTGGGGATCTGGAGGATTGATGAGCATATATATACTAGATTCAGATTTCATTGTACCCTCAGATTTATAGTTCGATTGGTGTTAGAAGTTGATAGGCCATAAACGATTCATAAGTGTTAGATTCAGTTAAGTTTTAGTTTGCATCATTTTATGATTGATAGGTTCTAGTATTCTACTAGCTTGTGGATGTACTTCAAACCACTCGTTTTATGGATTTTTTTGGAGGTGCACAATGATAGGATTGATAGGTCCTTGTATTTTCAGTTTGCATCATTTCATGGATTGATAGATTGAAGAGACTGTCTCTGAGGTGTAGATGGTGAAGGGAAACCTCGATTCGGCCATGATTGTTAGCCTTTGCACAATTCATAAGTGTTAGATTCAGTTAGTTTTCAATTTGTATCGTTTGATAGATTGATATGTTCTTGTATTTTACTAGCTTCTGGAGGTGCTTGAAGCCACTAAAGCTGAGTTGCAGAAGGTGAAGAGAGACCTACATGACCAACAAGTCAGAGAAGTCACAACGCAGCAAGAGGCTGTAAAATACAAGGACATGTATGACTAATGTCTACATCATGTGATTGCCGAGTTGCAAGAGACCAAGAAATATTTAGATAAATATATGTGAGATTTCAAGAACTTGAAGGAGATGTCTAACAAATTGTTACATGAACAATTACAACAGACCAAGAGATACAAGGAGATGTATGACCATTTGCTGGAACAGTCCATCAATGCGATGGAGGTGTATAAGCAATCAGTTGAGCAAGCAATTATCAAGAAGGAGAAGCAATCGGTACAATAGAGTGTTATCCAGATGGACTTTAGGTCACGCAAGCGACAAATGCATCAACAATGGGAAGGATCCTCAGAAGCTAACATGAAGCTTGAAGCTACTGCCACTGAGCTGCAGAAGGTGAAGGGATAGCTGCAGGATGGAGCTATGGAAGGAGAATCAACGTCTACATATGGAAATTGGCGATTAGTTCTTATCATTATGATTACAAATGGGTAGTTATGATTATTGTGAAAATTGTAATGATGATCATCCTATGATGTTTGCTATTTGGTGTTGTGAACTTTGTGGTCATGAGTTGAGAAACTTGTTGCTACCTGATCATATTATGACGTTTGCTGCTCGGTGATGTGAACTTTGTGGTGATGCAGTGGGACGAAGAATTGGGAAAAGTAATTGTGAGCTTAGAGAGAACAATGGAGGTAAAAAAAGAAGTTAGAAGGAGAACAATGGAGGTATCATGATAATAGCCAGAGAAAGGGGAAGTTATGACCGAGGAAAGTTTGGTTTGTTGATGTTTCGCAAGGAGGACCTTCCTAGTGTGATAAAAAGGAAGGAAAATAAAATAGATACAATGTCAATAGGAGGGGTCGAACCCGTGACCTCTGATTCTGAAAAGGGTACACAGAACCACTGAGATATAATGCATTTTGTGTCTTCCTGAACAAAGTGAACCTTTATCTTATAATTTTACTAAGTGTGGCCAACTATCTAGTTGCAGTTTGGAGGGATGGCTATATCTCCAACCACGTACACTGCAAGGGACTCGGCAGCACACTCCTGTGTGGGTCGTTGTGGCAAATATCTAGCCTAGAAGCATTGGTGCGCAGATCTGCAACCCACGGCGGGAATGGCGCATCCTCGCATCCTATGGTCAGGTCAGTACCTTGTTTTGTGCCTCTACTTTCCCCTTTCGTCAGAGGGAAGTGATCTTTGGAATTGAGGATTTCGGTTGAAGCACGATTGTTGTTACAAGTTGATTGATAGGCTTTAGTTTAGAAAGTACAAAACTGAGCATTGATTTCAAGTTGCAATGAATTTTTTTTTGTAGCATCGATGTACTCCAGCGTTTTCTTCCATTGGTAGCTACTGCTCGGAGACATCCTCCTGCAAAGTCGACGGCAATTTGAAAGACCTATTTTGCCGTGAGCTTTTTTGTGGTCGATGAAAATTTCAAAGACTATATTTTGCCGTGAGCCTTTTTGTGGCCGACGGCAAAATCAAAGTTTGAGTGAGTATTTGCAAAAACACTTCGCAAAGTTCAAATTCAAATCACCTTTTGAAGCAGTAAATTAATTCAAATTAAAAAACTTTCAACTACAAAGTTACATAACTTCTGAAGACCTACAACTATTATTTGGGTCATTTATTCATTTGACAAAGTGAAAGTCATTATATAGTTTTGTGAAACTATATGAGAGAGATATAGATTTGTGAAGAATGTTACTACCACTATATCCGATGAACAAATGATCAAAATTAAAGTTGTAGTTGTTCAGAAGTTATACAACTTTGTAGTTGCAAGTTTTTTAAATTGAATTACTTTTGTTAAGGAAAAGTACATCTAAATTTTTGAAATTTGAATTTTTCAAATGACCTCAAATGGAGAAACATTCGAAATAAAAGTTGTAGATCTTATGAAGTTATGAAACTTTATAGTTTACAACTTTTTTGTTTGAAATCATATTGTCAACGAAAAATTAGGTTTGAATCTCTCAAATTTGATATTCAAATTTTGTAAACGACCTCGAATGGAGAAACTCCAAAAATAAAAGTTATAGATCTCAGAAAGTTATGAAACTTTGTAGTTGATAACTTTTTAATTTGAATATGATTAAAGCCTCAAAAAATCAATTTACACTCGGTGTAGTATAATATGAGGAGGATGAAAATTGGATACGGACGTATATGAGTGTGTGGTGTAGTGGTAAGGAAGGCTTGAGCAAGGGGTGGTCAGGAGGTATGATATGGCACTGGTGAGGCGTTCTACCGTGATGAAGCCGCCGACCTTGAGATGCTCAAAAGATTTTATATTGTCATGCTGCACAATTAAACACACTGCAGGCGTCAGACCAGGAGATTATCGTCCACTGCCTGCAGAACTGCTCCTGGAGATCATCCTGTTCCCAAAAAGAAAAAAAAGAAGAACATCATCTCCAAAATGCTCACGACATGGCTGCACGCAGAAGGAAATTCCAAAGCTCATCGACATTGATCATACCGGCTTCTTCAAAGGTCGGTCAATCTCAGACAACTTTATCTACGCTTTGGAGCTTTGCAATGCTGCAACCGTCTTCTCTGTCTCAAATTTTCTTTAATATTGCAGAAGCTAGGCTGGGCATTACGAATGACGACTATACTGATTACCCAGTGATAGATTGTATGTAAAGAAGGCATAATTGTCAGGTAACCACATCCTCTTTTCAGTTTTCACCATCATGCTTCTAGCTTATCGCTGTATTTTCATCTATGACAAAGTTTAATTTTTTTGTGTTGGTGAATAATGCAGGTGTAAGAGCAACTTGGAGTTTTGCCTTTTCAGTTGGCAAATTCATTGTGTGCAATGTGAAAGATCTGTTACCTTTGTGTTAACAGCTGAACAAAAAGGTTTTGTTAGATTTTTTGCGGTAAAAAACTCTTGTTAGATTGATTCAATAGTTTTTCAGTTGAGCAGTATGAATCGGTACACTGATTATCCAATGGTTTATACGAAGAGCACAATTATCTAGAATCATTTCTTCCTTTTTAATTAGTTTTCAACAGCATGCATCCAGCTAATAGTTCAATTTTCACTTATTTCACAAGTTGGTTTATGCAGCAGGTGTGAGACAGTGAGAGCATCTTGGATTAACTTGCATTGCTTTTCCAGGTGGCTGATTCCCTTTGTATGCAATTGTGAAAGATCTGTGTAACTTTGTGTTAACTAGCTCTAAAGTGCCAACTGACATGATTGTAGCAATTGCTTCATGTTATTGAGATATCTGCTTAGTAAAGTTTGCTTTTCTGCTTAGTCAAGTTTCTGAATGCGTACCCAATGCATTTTATTTTTGCCATATGTAGTTCCCTTTTGAAGAAGAATGACAACTTGTTGGTTACTATCACAATTAATGGAACTTGTGATGAATTGAATGCCTGATCTATGCAATAGAATTATGACTAGTCTGTTGCTTAGCTTTAGCTACCTCAGGATTCTTTTTTGTTGGCTGTATACATTTTCTTTGCGGTTTGCAGTCAGGGAAACAACTATCTATAAGCTTGGCAGTTGAGAGCTGCCACGTAAATAACTTTCTTTGGCAGCCTACGACCGTAAGTAACATGTAATTTTTAGCCTAAATTACTTGTTGGTCAAACATCTAAGAAAATAATCCTTACAGCTGGCTGCCAAAGTAAGTCGTATTTCCTTGGCACTCTACTTTTGACGGATTTTGCTTGACGATTGCCTGCCAAGCACTGGCGGAGCCACGTTGGGGCAAGCTGGGGTGGCCGCCCTAGCTCGCCCCTGACTTCTCATTCCCCCGTCAGTCCATGGCTCCTTTCCACTTTGTTTCTACCGAGCATTTGTTGCCTTTGTGAAGAACTGAAGATCCAGCCTAACAACGACGTCGAACGAGAGCAAGCCCAAGAAGATCAGTTAGCGGCTGGGCATTATGGTGTTGTTGTCAGGCCAGCCTAGCAGCAGCCCATGAAGGCACAAGAGTGAGTTAAATCCGGTTTCAAATCCCCATCTAGTCCAACTCCATTTGTCTGCCTATGCTCGTAATCCTGTCAGATTGCAGCGGCACTGGCATTGGCCTGGGCGGTGCAGTGGCTTGTGGCGCGAGGCTAGCTATAGGAGAGGGCTCTGCGTGGGTAGAGGAGGAGAAAGAGTATTAGAGCAAGCAACCCGTGCACCGGACAAGCTTCTGGAGGAGTCATCGATGGCTGATGCCCACACCCAAATCGGCATTGATAAGAACTGTTGATTTTTAAATTTTATGTAACATCTTAAAATTAAACTTTAATTGTGTTCCTCTTTCACTTTTTAAAAAATTGTACAAATATGCAATATGTAAATACGATATGGATCGTGCATATAATTTGCGTTTTTCTTTCACTTTCACTTTTGATCTAGTTCTTTGCCAAGGATATTTACCTTAGCGATATACCTATATATTACTTGGTAATTTCAGTCGCTAAAACCAAACCCAGTTTGGTGTAGTGATGGTTTGTACCCTGAAAACAAGGAATGGAACCCACTACCTCTTGTGGTGTGGGGAAGTGGTCTACCCTGCACAACCAAATTCTATTTTCTCGTAAAGCCTCGTTCATCCTATGTAACCGTAATGTAATTCAAAATTTTTGAAATATTTTGATTGAAACTTCTTTTTTCCACTCGTCATCAAGAAACACGTACGGAATTGCGGAATTTCACCAAAAATGTTAACCCTGCTATTCCGATCGATCCCTGACGATGCATGATGCTTGCGACCTGCTAGGTCCGCGCTGCGGCGCCACAACCATTTCCCTGTAGCAAGTGGCGGCGGTGTTGTACTGCAATGCAAGCGATCGAGCACTAGCAGCAAGCTGATGAGATCTATCAGAATTCAAAACGAACAAAGGCGCCGCCGCACGCGGCGCCCACCGTTTCTGATCGCTCCCCGGCGGTAGCCGCCGTACGTTCAATTCGGCCGGAAAGCGAGAGCTATCGAGCAGCTTTTACCGCCGGACGCATATATGATTAGTTGAACGCGCTGACGCACGCAGCGAGGTTATCCGACCGAACGAACAGATAAATGACATGCTGGGCAGGATCGATGATGGATCTCTGATCTCTTTCGCTTTGGCTCTAAAATAAAACGCGCTCGCTAATCAGCTTTACTTTCACTACTAGAGAATCAACCTTTGGTATATGACATTAGTACTGAATATTTTTGCACGCTGTAGTAATGTCGCATTAGTATCGGGTGGGAAGGCAGACTCCCGAACACCCCCACCGTGACCCATATTAGTACCGAGCCGGAGCTAGACCGGGTCTAAACACCACCCGGTACTAAATTTCTCATATTAGTATCGGGTAGAAAAACCACCCAGTACTAATGTATCCACCACCCCACGTCGTCTCCTCCCGTCGCTCTCTTTTATCTCCCACGCGTCTATCTTTTAATTTCTCTCCCTCAATCCTCTTTCTTTCTCCTCTCACCTCTCTCTCTGCTTTTTTTCCTCTCCACAAGGACGGCGAATCGGAGCCATGAGGGTGGAGGAGGGCCAGCCTCGCCTGCCGGCACGGGCGCAGGCGCCGGGAAGAGGCCACAGGCGGCCAGCTCCGGCCAGCACGCGGCCGCAGGCTCGGCGGCGGGCGCGCAGCCAACCCCTGATGGCGCGGGAGGTTGTGGCTAGCGCGGACGCAGGAGATCGGGCCGCCATGGTCCCTGGCGGCACGAATGCGGGAGCCCAGGCTGGCGCGGCGGTGCAGGGGCGGAGGTAGGCGCGAGTTCCGGGACGGAGCGAAGGTGGCCTCCTAAACGGGGATACGGTAGGTGTGGATCCCTCTCTCCATCTCCTCTCTCGCTGTGTGTATGTCTCTCTCCATCTCCTCTCTTCTCTCTGTGCAGAGGCGAACGCCAGAGCGGGCCTGGGCTCCCGCGTCTGCGCCGGGCGGGGGGAGGCCGACGGCGGGCGGGAGTGCCAGCGGCCGGAGCCGCGAGCCCCGGTGGGAGGCCGACATCCAGAGCCGCGGGGGCAAGCGCTCGCGGTCGGCCTGCGGATTTGTGAATTTTGTGAATGCGATGTGATGTGAATTTTGTGAATTTTACTGTGAATTCATGTATGTGGTGTGAAGAATCTTGTGATTTGTGAATGTGATGTTAATTTGTGAATGTGATGTGAATCTTGTGATTTGGATGAGATGAGAAAAGAATGGAAAAAAAGAAAAGAAAAAGAAGAAGAAAAAGGAATGAAAAAAGTAACGTGAGGAGCAGAGACGACAGGGTTGACGGTGACGGACGGAGGAGTACATTAGTATCGGGTGATATCTAGACTCGGTAATAATGTGACATTAGTACTGGGTGTGAAGGCCCGGTACTAATGTCCGTTCACATTAGTACTGCCTTCACAGTACCGGTTCAACACCCGGTACTAATGAGAGTTTGGACCCGATACTGAAGCCACTTTCCCCGGTAGTGTTTCTATGCCGTATGTACCTATATTGGATCTTGGACGCGCGCATCGCCACCCATCAACTTGCATTTGGTCAAATAAACCTAGCCACTGGACATGCGCGTGCTTACTTTATGGAATTTGTGATCTTGTAGGGACAAAATCGTAAGAATTTGTGGAATTGTTATTCTTTATGTCAAAATTTGTAGATGCATATATTACTTTACATTTCGCACCTGCCAATTCTGAAAATATATCGATCAATGACATAGATTAAAACTTTTTGAAACACCTTTTTTGTGTGTGTGTGGAAAGAGGGAGCAGTGGCGCTGAATGACGTTGCCCAAGTGGGTACTACTAGGGTGCAATCAAAATTGAGACGTTGGGGTGTACGTATGTCCGCCCCTGGTTTTGCACCTCACTTTTTGTGCATGCATGCATGCAGTAGTGCATGACAGCAAGGACTATCACTAAGAATTCCTTGCACGTGCTCCAACAATCTGATCATTCGCCGTCCTCGTACATGACCAAATGGAAGTCCCTCTAGGATCAGTGTAGACAAACTAGGGCTAAAACCTTCGGATCGTTAATTTTGCCTTGTGCGGTTGTGCCTTTACGTGTCGTCCCGGCCATCTATGCTGTAACATATGAATACTGGGAAATGGGAATTGCCCCCAAATACATGTACACACTACTAGTGGAGAAACCGTTTTTAGTACCAATGCGCAATTCCTTTTAGTACCGGTTGCGCAATCAGTATTGCTAAGCCACATGAACTATTCATTGGACAATGCTTACATTAGCATTAGGTCAAAATAAAACAACCGATACTAAGCTCCGATCCAGGACTTCTAACTAGTAGTACATGTAACATCCCACAATTTTATTACGGAATGTTAATTATAAAATTATGGATTTAAAATTTTCGGTGAATTATTTGAGTGCTTGTCCAATTAATTAAGGATGTCTTTCATTTTCTCTCCTATAATTCCTAGATGTATTCTTGAATTAAATAAAATTTCTAGGAAATATAAAATGTTAGTGTGAGAAACTTGGAGTTCATTTGGATTTTAGTTGGATTTAATTGTGTGGGTTTCAAATTTGAATTCATATTCAAATTTGAACCAAAATAGAAAAGGGGTTTAGTGGGAAAAGAAAAAGGGAAAAGGGGTTTAACCCTGTTGGGCCGCGAACCCTTTAGCCAAGTCAGTTCAAGGTCCCTCCATTCTTTTTCCGGGAATAACCAACACCCTCGCCTTTCTCTCGGTCCAGCCCACCGCAGCCCACCAGCGCGCCGGCCCGTTCACCACCTACCGCCCCCGCGCCTTGACACTGCCAGGTGGGACCCGCCGTGACGTCGCGCCTTCATCAGCGGCAGCGTCACCCCGTCTCCCACCTTTCGCCTTTGGCTGACGCCGCGCGTGCCAAAGCGGCGCCATGCCGCCCATGGCGCCGTCGCGACGCGCCCCGCGGCCCTCCGATGCATCCCGGCCGTCCACGTGCCCCCGCGCCGCTCCTTGCCTATAAGAGGCCACCGCCGCAGTCCTCGGAGCCTCCCCAACCCTAGCCGTCGGGGACTTGTCCCCTGTCCACACCGCCCGCTCGCCGGAGGAGAAGGAGAAGGGGGGAGAGAGGAGAAGAAGCCGGAGGCCGTCCGCGGAAGAGTCGCCAACGCTGCCGCGAGGACCGGAGGTCGCCCGTGTAGCCGCTGGTCACCTCGAAGCCACGAACTGCGACCCCGACCGCATCCCCTGCTTCCTCTGTTCGCACCACCGCCCTTTTCCTCGCCGACGAACCTGCTCCGACCCTCTACACCAACGTCTGCACGTCGGCCAGTGGCCACCGAGGTGAGGCCGCGCTTCCCCGCTCATCCGTTGAGGTTCTGGCCTTCGAGCCGAGGGAGAACGCCGCGCCCTGCTTGCCGCCGCCGCCGCGCCACCGCGCTCGCCGCTGTGTGAGGCCGGCCTTCATGCCGTGCTGGGAAATTCTTGCAGGTGCCGCCGCCTTTACCGAGTGCACGCGCTCGCCTCCGCCGCTTGCCTTGACACACGTAAATGCGCACGCCGCCGAATTGCCGTCGCCTTGTTCACCGCCCCGCCATGGCCGTCGCCATGTCGGTTTGCTTCGTGCACGCGGCAGCAGGGGGAAATGCGACGCCTTTATGGCTTCACCGTGCACGCCTCGTCGCCGGCTCGGCCGCGCGCCCAAGCGCGACCTTGCTTGGCCACGGCAGCCCTGCGCTCCGCCGCCGCGATGCGCCGCCCGGAGCCCGCCTTGGCCAAGATGGCCCTGTGCGTGTTGACAAGGGGCAAAGCCCAGGGCTTTGGCCTGTTTCCACTTCACCAGATGAAGATTCGCCCTGAGGACATCTACAAGACCGCGTTTGTGACCCGGTACGAGCAGTATGAGTTCACTATCGTATCGTTCGGTCTTACGAACACCCCTGCTTACTTCATGAACATGATGAACAAGGTGTTCATGGACGAGTTGGACAAGTTTGTCGTGGTTTTCATTGACAACATCTTAGTCTTCTCGGAAACTGCAAAAGAGCATGAAGAGCATCTGAGGATTGTGCTGGAGAAGCTGAGGCAGAATCAGTTGTATGCCAAGTTCAGCAAGTGCGAATTCTGGCTCGAAGAAGTGGCTTTCCTTGGGCATGTGTTGTCAGGAGAGGGAGTTGCAGTTGATCCCTCGAAGATCGAAGCTGTGTCAAAGTGGCAGTCGCCCAAGACAGTGACAGAGATCAGGAGTTTTCTCGGGATGGCAGGGTACTACCGCCGTTTCATCGAGAACTTCTCCAAGATAGCGAAGCCGATGACCGAGTTGCTGAAGAACAACACGCCATTCGTGTGGTCAGAGAAGTGTGAAGCAATCTTCCAAGAGCTCAAGACCCGACTCACCACAACTCCTGTGTTGACGCTGCCCAATGACAACAAGGACTTTGTGGTGTACTGTGATGCTTCGAGGCAGGGTCTTGGTTGTGTGCTGATGCAGGAAGGCAAGGTGATCGCTTATGCTTCAAGGTAGCTTCGGAAACATGAAGAGAACTACCCGACACATGACCTTGAGCTGGCAGCTGTTGTTCATGCTTTGAAGATATGGAGGCACTACTTGATGGGCAACAAATGTGATATCTACATGGATCACAAGAGTCTGAAGTATATCTTCACCCAGTCAGAGTTGAACTTGAGACAGTGGAGATGGCTAGAGTTGATAAAGGACTATGACCTCGACATTCACTATCACCCTGGCAAGGCGAATGTCGTGGCCGATGCTTTGAGCCGAAGAAATTACTGCAACAACTTGATGGTACAGAAGGAACAGCCCATGTTGCACCTGGAGATGGAGCAATTGCAGCTTGACATCGTCGAGAAGGGTCAGCTCAACGAGTTGAGGGTGAAGTACAACCTAGAGGACCAGATCAGGCAAGCCCAGAAGAAGTGTCCTGAGATTGAAGAAGTGAAAGACCTTCTGACGAGGGGCAAGGCCCCTGACTACTGCATTGATGAGCAAGGCACGTTGTGGTTGAAAGATCGCATATGTGTGCCTAGTGGTGAGGATATCCGGAAGATGATTCTGAAGGAAGCACATGATTCTCGGTATTCCATTCACCCTGGTTGCACCAAGATGTACCAAGACCTGAAGTGTCGATTCTGGTGGGAGAATATGAAGAAGGACATAGCTGAGTATGTTGCCCGATGTGACACCTGTCAGAGAGTGAAGGCAGAACATCAAAGACCCGCCGGATTGCTACAGCCACTTGCGATACCTCAGTGGAAATGGGATGATATCAGCATGGACTTCGTGGTGGGTTTACCCCACACTCAGAAGGGGAATGACTCGATATGGGTGATCGTGGATCGTCTGACCAAGGTAGCACACTTCCTTCCAGTAAAGAACAAGTTCTCTGTGAGTCAGTTGGCCGATCTCTACGTTGAGCATATCTTGAGGTTGCATGGAGCACCCCGCAGCATCGTGTCCGATCGTGGTGCTCAGTTCACAGCTCAGTTCTGGAGGAGTCTGCACGATTCGATGGGCACTCACTTGGACTACAGTACAGCTTTCCACCCTCAGACAGATGGACAGACTGAACGAGTGAATCAGGTTCTAGAGGATCTACTGAGAGCTTGTGTGTTGACTTACAGCAACGATTGGGAGAAGAGTCTGCCCTACGCCGAGTTCTCATACAACAACAGCTATCAGGCGAGTTTGCAAATGGCACCCTTTGAAGCTCTGTATGGCAGAATGTGTAGGACCCCGCTGATGTGGTCTGAGGTAGGAGAGAGGATCTTTTTCGGTCCTGCTTCCATTGTTGAGGCTGAGGAGAATGTGGCCAAGGTTAGAGAGAACCTGAAGATAGCTCAGAGCAGGCAGAAGAGCTATGCTGATCCTAAGCGAAGGGATGTCTCCTTTGAAGTTGGAGACTACGTCTTTCTGAGAGTGTCACCGCTTAGAGGCACGAAGAGGTTCCACGTGAAGGGGAAGCTAGCCCCGAGGTTTGTTGGACCCTACCAGATTGTGGCAAAGGTGGGGAAACTTGCTTATAGGCTGGAGTTATCATCTGATCTTGCCGGAGTGCATCCTGTGTTCCACATATCGCAACTCCGGAGGTGCCTCGACCCAAAGCTTGACAAGCATGTCTCCACCGATGCTATCGACTTGCAAGATAACCTGGAGTACTTGGAGTACCCGATGAAGATTCTAGATTGGGCCAAGAAGGCTACCAGGAGTACCACCACTCACTTCTGCAAGGTGTTGTGGAGCAATCACACCGAGCGAGAAGCGACGTGGGAGAAAGAGTCGGTCATGAGAGAGAAGTACCCGCACCTCTTCGAGACGGAGGTAAGTTCTTAATCTCGAGGACGAGATTCTTTTGAGGGGGGGAGTCTGTAACATCCCGCAATTTTATTACGGAATGTTAATTATAAAATTATGGATTTAAAATTTTCGATGAATTATTTGAGTGCTTGTCCAATTAATTAAGGATGTCTTCCATTTTCTCTCCTATAATTCCTATATGTATTCTTGAATTAAATAAAATTTCTAGGAAATATAAAATGTTAGTGTGAGAAACTTGGAGTTCATTTGGATTTTAGTTGGATTTAATTGTGTGGGTTTCAAATTTGAACCAAAATAGAAAAGGGGTTTAGTGGGAAAAGAAAAAGGGAAAAGGGGTTTAACCCTGTTGGGCCGCGAACCCTTTAGCCAAGTCTGTTCAAGGCCCCTCCATTCTTTTTCCGGGAATAACCAACACCCTCGCCTTTCTCTCGGTCCAGCCCAATGCAGCCCACCAGCGCGCCGGCCCGTTCACCACCTACCGCCCCCGCGCCTTGACACTGCCAGGTGGGACCCGCCGTGACGTCGCGCCTTCGTCAGCGGTAGCGTCACCCTGTCTCCCACCTTTCGCCTTTGGCTGACGCCGCGCGTGCCAAAGCGGCACCACGCCGCCCATGGCGCCGTCGCGATGCGCCCCGCGGCCCTCCGATGCATCCCGACCGTCCACGTGCCCCCGCGATGCTCCTAGCCTATAAGAGGCCGTCGCCGCAGCCCTCGGAGCCTCCCCAACCCTAGCCGTCGGGGACTTGTCCCCTGTCCACACCGCCCGCTCGCCGGAGGAGAAGGAGAAGGGGGGAGAGAGAAGAAGCCGGAGGCCATCCGCGGAAGAGTCACCGATGCCGCCGCGAGGACCGGAGGCCGCTCGTGTAGCCGCTGGTCGCCTCGAAGCCACGAACCGCGACCCCGACTGCATCCCCTGCTTCCTCTGTTCGCGCCGCCGCCCTTTTCATCACCGACGAACCTGCTCCGACCCTCTACACCAACGTCTGCACGTCGGCCAGTGGCCACCGAGGTGAGGCCGCGCTTCCTCGCTCATCTGTTGAGGTTCCGACCTTCGAGCCGAGGGAGAACGCCACGCCCTGCTCGCCGCCACCGCCACGCTTGCCGCTGTGTGAGGCCGGCCTTCGTGCCGTGCTGGGAAATTCTTGCAGGTGCCGCCGCCTTCACTGAGTGCACACGCTCGCCTCCGCTGCTTGCCTTGACACACGTAAACGCGCACATCGCCGAATCGCTGTCGCCCTGTTCGCTGCGCCGCCATGGCCGTCGCCATGTCGGTTTGCTTCGTGCACGCAGCAGCAGGGGGAAAGGCGACGCCTTTATGGCTTCACCGTGCATGCCTCGTCGCTGGCTCGGCCGCGCGCCCAAGCGCGACCTTGCCTGGCCACGGGAGCCTTGCGCTCCGCCGCCGCGATGCGCTGCCCGGAGCCCGCCTTGGCCAAGATGGCCCTGTGCGTGTTGACAAGGGGCAAAGCCCAGGGCTTTGGCATGTTTCCACTTCACCAGATGCACGCACGCGCACAACGGTGCCATTGCACCCTTACACGCCCGTGCCGGCGACCATTCACACTGCGCTGCCGCGCCCCACGCCGCGCCATCGCCGTTGAGGTCGCCGCCGGTCCCTAGGTGCCACCCTTTTGGTCTAGATCGATGCGCAAACACCACCGGAGTCTGGCCCCACCGTTTGTTGACCAAGCCGCCACGCACCTCGCCGCCGGCGAGCCTTGCCGCGCCGGGGTGCCTCACGGGCATTCCGTCGAACACTTGAGAACGCCTCCCAAAACCCCAGGGTCTAGTGGCACACGTACGCACACACACACTCTTGCACTCAGAGGATCCGGAGGGATTTTGTGCGGCCGGCCACTCACGGCCGTGCCACACGGGAGCCTGCACGCCGCCGCGCCGCAGCGATCCGTCCCCGGATCGACTGCTCCGCACCACGCGTGTCGCCGCGTCAGCGCCACGTGGGCAAGGCGCTGGCCATAAGCCAGCCACGTAGCTACTGCGTCGGCTCTAGAGCTGGCCTGCAGCTGGCTCCAAGACCCTTTAGAGATAGGAAGAGTTAGGTATAAGCCAGCCTAAAGTTAATGGTATTGTAAATGCGTATTTGATTTTCATAAAACTATTTTATCTTTGGAAATTCATAATAAATCCGTTTTAACTCCGAAAAATACAAAACTTCTTCTGAAAACCTTCTAAAAATCCAAACTCTGTGTTAGGGTAGAGTTTGCCTCTTTTTGGGTCTTATTTGTTCCTCCTCTTGGATTTATTGCTTTTAGCCGCTGAGTTATTTATTTAAATACGATTCTAGGAGCCGCCGGAGCCGGAGAGCTGAACCAGGACTACGACGACGACCTCGGCTACGACGACTACTCGCACCCAGGTTCACGCCTGACCATTCTTTGAATGCCCATTAGGCATGGCTATTAGAACTGCTAGTGCTTTACTTACTGCATAGTGATGGACGAGATGAACCTGTGCATAGCCTCTTTTACATACTTGTCCTTGATTGACCTACTACTACTACTTTACTTATGCGAGATGATATGCTGAGCTTGCTATGCATGTGTTGGGATTATTGTGGTAGTTTCTTTGTGTGTGTGGGGAAAACCGGCAGGAGAAGGTGTTTTGGGATATTTTGGCGGGGGTGAGCTCAAGACAACCCGATCTGGGATCGGGGGCCAGGGATCGTCTTCTCGGATGTTGCCCAGTTTGGTGCCTATGGCGGGTACATTGTTTTAGGAGCACAGGTGTTGGGATTTTTGTGACGACTTGGAGGATAGGAGCTCGCCCCGGTCTGAAACCGAGTGGGTCGCCTGTTACACGGGACTTTCGTACACACCACCTCGCCGAGAGTGGGGATAGGGCCGTTCGACCCTAGCAAGTGCGATACCATACCTGCCAGTAGGATAGAGGGTATCAGTGAGAGGGTTAGGGTGAAGTCCTTTCCCTTTGGGCGCTCCCTGTGCGGCCACACAGGGGAATTTTCATAGTTCTGGGGTAGTCCTTTGCGAAGGACCGCACCGAGACCCAGATGCAGGATGGAATCGTAACTCCTAGATGTTCGTTCGGTAGGGTAGGCTCGGTCGGCCGTACACCGTCTGGGTACTATTCCGAGTTGGGTACTGGTGTACACACTCTGCAGAGTTTAGATCTATACGTATAGCCGCGTCCTCGGTTATGGACATGCCCGTTGTTTCTCTGACTCTTACGTTTTGGGATTTCTACCTCCCCCTTATAGGATGAGAGTGTATTGGTGAGCCGTGGTTGTTCTCGGGAAGAGGAGAGTTGCTCCCTCTGCCTCGCGGATCCGGGTGCAACCATTGAGGTGCGAGGAGTGGGAGTTCTCGCACCGACCCTAGATGGAGATAGGTGATGGTGACGGTGATCTGGGTGACCAGATGTAACCGTTTGCGGATGAGAGATATGAGATATGGTGGAATTATGGAGATATTACTCTATCTTTGCTGCTGCTGCTTAGGAAACCCAGCTACTACCTTGATCTTATCTTTACCCTTAGAAGTATGCCACTTAAAGCTTGCATACGGTTGGTGACGTGGACCTATCCCGATCCTTGGGGATAGCCCCTGAGCTTGCAGGGTACGAGTCCGACTACGACAACAACGCCGACGGATGGTACGACTGAGGGGGCACGCCGCTTCGCTCAAGGATGCCTGTGGGAGATGACTGAAGCTGGAGACACCTTTTGGAAGCTAGCTACCGCTGCATAGGCTCTTATTTCTGTTATTCCGCCAAGAGGCGTGTATTGATGTACTCCGACTATTCAGGATATGTAATAATCAGATTATTATTCGTACTCTGATGCTTTATTTCGCTGTATGACTGTGATATTTATCTGTGATGAATGCCTGTGCGTGATAACGTCTGATCCAGGGACTATCACGAAACAGAATGCTGGGTTTTTCGTTTTTGAAAACCCAAAGAGTTACAGTACACACCACTCGTGGACCTTCAATCAGCATGACATGTTGCTCTAATTTGACTCCGTAGCTGGTGAAACCAACAGCTTGAACAAACTTAAATCTCGCAAATGCATGTGTGTGTATATATATATATATATATATATATATATATATATATATATATATATATATATATATATATATATATATATATATATATATATATATATATATATAGGTGTGTGTATATATATTCCCTTTTCTAAAAAATATCACGTGGATTTGAAATTTTTGGCTATCCAAATGACCCCTTAGGGCTTGTTTGGGTAGAAGGGTATTGGAGTGGAATTGAAGTAGAATGAAGGGGATTGATATTAAAATGAACTAATTTTCTTTCCAATACCTCCATTGCACTTCAATCCACTGATACCAAACAAACCCTTATGCATTCCAAGTTTCACTTAAGACGACCCATCCTCGATTTTGTTTCTCCAATATCTTTTTTTTAGCTGTCCGAGTACGTTAGGATCATCTGAGAGATGGTCCACAAGTGGCATGCAGATGAGCACGGGCAAGTAACGGCAGGTGCCTTTGGTGGGGGCCGTTTGTCAGCCAGCCAGCACGCAGCTATAAATACACCGGACGGGAGCCAAGTCAGCCAACAACCTCCTCAGAGCAAAGCCGCCTTCAGCTCTCGTCTCACTCTCTCTCCGGCTCCGACCACACTCGATCAGCATTTAGCTAGCAACACATCGAGGCATTATGCATCCATCCGCTCTCTTCCTGATCGTGTTGGTCGTCTACGCCGCCCGCGTGCGTGGTCACCCTGCCGATGACACTCCGGCGTCGCGGTTCTGGAAGCAGGCCCTCCCCGGCTCGCCGATGCCGGAGGCCATTGCAGACCTCGTCCAGAAAGGTGCTAGCAGCTTGTTCATATTCATATTAACGATACACTAACCTCCGTTTGATATGATGTTCTTGATTCTCTGTAATTAACAATTGGTTTTTTTTACGGCGCACAATACGACTTGTACTACCGATTGAAAAAAGATTCATATGTAATAGAAAAAATCTATATGTAATGATCCGACGGTTGAGATTAATTATATACTACTAGTTTTTTAGCTGTAGTACGATAGTATTCATATGTCGTATGGGTAGTATAAGGATATTATCAGAAATATAAAGTGGTATTGTTGTAATATAGGAAATTAAATATATGAATCGGGTGCGTCTCTGCTGAATGGGCAGCGGGAGAAAACTTTTCAAATAATATATTTTGAGGATATTACCATTTTACCCATAATAAAAATCGGTAATACTACCGTCCTACCGCAGGGTCGTATTGTGCGCTGTAAAAAATCTCTAATGATATTAATATTGGACCGATCTCGCAAGAATGGTATCCAAATTATAGTAAAAAAGAAGAATTTGTGTCTAAACACGTACTTCACCAATATCGCAGGCATTGATCACTCGCCACTGGCAGAGACAAAGCAGAGCTCGACCGACCCGTTCCTCAAGCCCAACCAGGTGTGCTTCGTCGGCTACAGCAGCGGCTGCAGGCCGGGCGCGGCGACGCGCATCTTCTTCCACGAGGAGCAGGCGCGCGTGGGCGCCGCCATGACGGTGTCCCTCCCGGCGCGCGCGGTGCCGGCGATCCTCCCGCGCGCCGCCGCCCAGCGTGCCCCGTTCCGCAACCTCACCGCCGTGCTCGCGGCTTTCGGCATCGCGCCGGGCTCCGACCGGGCCGCGGGCGTCCGGTATACTCTGCACTGGTGCGACGCGCCGACGCTCGCCGGCGAGCGGAAGGCCTGCGCCAACTCCCTGGAGGGCACCGTGGAGGTCGCCACGCGGATGCTGGGCGACGGCGCGGCGGCGTGGGCGGCCGCGTCGGCCGTGCCCCGCGAGGGCCTTCCGCGGCGGGCGTACACGGTGGCCGCGGTGACCGCACTCGGCGGCGGCGACCGCAACGTGGCCTGTCACGGCGAGCCGTTCCCGTACGCGGTGTACCAGTGCCACATGATCGCGTCGACCAGGGCGTACGCGATCTCGCTCCGCGGCCCCGCCGGGGACGACGGCAGCCTGGCGGTCGTCGCCATGGCGGCGATCTGCCACCACGACACCTCCAACTGGATCCCGACGCACCCGGCCTTCGCGGTGCTGCACACCAAGCCAGGCGGCGCGCCGGTCTGCCACTTCATGCCCTACGGCGATCTGCTGTTCGGAGAGAAGTAGGTATGATCATTTGGTAGCAATGCATCCAATACGTATTGCGTGATATATGAGTTTGCAAAATGGTGATGCGATCCATGGAGCCTGACGATCTAGAATCGATCGGCTTGTATGTTGCGTGTGATGGTGTGTAGTATGTTTTCAGTCAGTTCGGGTTGAATCGTGTGTTAGTGTTGCGCCCTAGAGCCAACCATGTTTTTGTATCAGTGTGTGTGCGCTTGGAATAAGGTTTGTATGTCGTGGCTTTGATTCGGACTTAGCGTTACCCTTGTTTCAGTAATTCAGTTTATGTGTACGGCTTCTTGTTTCAGTTTCATTGCAGAACGCAAACGATTGCGATTAAACGATAAAAGTAAATAGATCAAATCGCTTAGAAGACACGAGATTTAACATGAAAAACTCTTCTAATATGGAAGGGAAAAACCACAGGCGCTAGCCAACAAATCTTCACTATATCGGGAGTCAGGTTACAACGCCGAGCGGCGGCTTACAAGAGATGAGAATGATTCTCCGGCGACGGACCTCCGCTTTGCTCCGTCAGAAGTCGGCCTTTCTCATGTATAATTAAATTTGGATCATAACTCAACACTCACCTCGTTTGGCTCCTAATCATGTTGTCTTTGGTTAGTATAGCACCATTTTCTAAACTAACCAAACGAAGATCTTAACTTTGTCGGGGACTTCAGTTTTCCAAATTTTGGCGAAAGATTCGGCATTGTTATCAGTGGCTACCTGGTCATACATCAATTGTAAGAGCATCTTCAAGAGCTTTTCAAATCATACTAGCTCAATTTTATTGAGCTAGTCATTTAGCTAACCATTTAGTTTTTCATAAAGTGGGATAACCAACAGATTAGCAAAATCTTCCTCTTTATATCCAATTCTCTTCTCTCTCTCCCACTCCTATCGTCCTCTTGTTTCCCTCTCCTCCTGTGCACCCGCAACTGCAGAGCGGCAGGGTTGCACCCCGCACTCGGGTGGCGGCCGCGAGCTCCGCGTGCGATTACGGCGAGCCAGCGGACAGGTGTATGCATGCAGGATCGCAACTGCATGCATGCAGCAGGATGGTAAGTTTATCTATTTTTAGATATTCAACTCTTTTTACGGTGTCTCTTGGAGATGCTCTAAGATCGCCTCACAAACTGTTGCCCATTGACTGAACAGGATTGTAGACAATCATCTCCTGAAACCTTTTATTTTGAGTGCATCTCCCGAAACTTAGGTCACCATTTTTTTACATGAAACTGTCTAACAGTTAACAACCCCCCACCCCCACCACCCACACACACCAGTTGCCCGTCCAGAATAGAGTGGACTCTCCATCTTCACTTTGATAATTCTTCCTTTCCTTTGAGGTAATTTTTTTAATGTAAATCAGCCCATAATGACGAATCGACGATTCTATGAGACTTACATTTCCTATAATGCCAATCTTAGTGATAGTGTCATGGGCACAGTTACCAAGTTTGCCACATCAGTTTTTCAGCATGATGATCTTGTCACTCTCAATGCACAGGTTCATGAGTGTTGACGGCTGTTAAGTGCTACTTTTACACCGTCAATACCTGCATAAAATAAATGTAAAATGATCATTGACACTAGAATAGGGCTTGATACTAACAATTTCCACAAGTGTTGGTGTTTCTGGCTTTTGTTGCAGGACACACCGAAATACATGTTAAATGACACAGTTGAGAGCAAGTGCACCAATGGCATAGATATGGCATCATCATAAACAATCACAAATGCCAAATTGGTATGCACCAATGCGATGGGCTCGTCGAGACGATCGAAATGGATATATCATTTGTCTACTTTGGAGTTCGGATAAAAGAGATACGCACAAGATAACATGTGGGCCCGGTGGGACCCACACCAAGCCACATGACGACGTGCTGTCACACAGGAGTCCACGTGTCCATGACACATCATCGATCCAAAGAAACACACTCTCGACCAATCAGGAGCCAGTACGCGGATCTAAGGGCCCACAACCACGAGATAAATGGCTAAAAATACCGCATACACCCTCATACCCACCTTGGGACCCACCTAGCAGTCACCTGGACGAAAGGCGGCGTGAGAAGGCCCACCCGGGGGTCGGCCGACCCCCAGGTCGCCCGACCCCATTTTGCAGCCTCTCGTGTCGCCCTTCCACGTGTCGGCTTGTCGTGAAGAGGCAAAGGCGGTTCTAGGTGTGTGCCCGAATATTCCTTCAGGATCCTGCTGGAAAGCTCCTTCTCTTGCAAGCTACTTGGCCTCCACTCCTCTTTGCCACATGTCACCACCCTATTGGTGGCGCCCAAGGCAGCCAAGGGAGCTCCTCCTACCCCCCTTGGCCTATAAATATGAGGAGAGGAGGCTAGAATAGAGACACATCCCATTCTCCTCCTCCTCTTTAGAAACACTTGTTTCCTCCCTCATGTGATCTCTCATGGATCAAATGAGTTGATACATGAAGGTGAGAGTAGGTGCTAGGTAGAGTGTGGTGTTGGTGAGGGTGTCATGTTCTTCAATTAGAGCAAAGTAAGTATTCTTGTATTTTCCAATTAGACTAAAGTGTTATTCATGCATGAATGATATGTTCTTGAGTTCTTCGTTCATTCATCATTTAGAGGCCCGTGTTCTTCATGAACGTGCTTCCTCGATCTAGTTGTCGAACAAGTTACTCACGCTTTTGTCTTTGTTCATAAGTTAGAGGCTCGTGTTCTTCATGAACATGACCCTTTGATCTTTTGTTACAAGTGCATAAGTTTGCATTCCATTCGTGTGAATTATCCCGTTAGATCTTGTTGGAGTACATTAATACACTGGCATTCGTTCTTCCTATCATCTATGTGATCCTGTGGTAAGTGAGATTAGCTCGAAGCTTGCGGGTTCGTCACTCTGTATTTATACGGGGTGCTATAGTGTTACTACGGGAGCTCAGACGTAGTCGTGCTATAGTAGTAATCGGTGGTGTAGACGTGGTGTCCAGACTACGGGTTATCCTTCGTTTGCCCTGTATCCCACGGTTTGTCTTGGGGTAGGCCGTGGTAGTGACAGCCGTTGGACCCTCTGAAATCCCCCACGTTCGGATACAGCGTGTAGGCAACCATTTGCCGTGAATCAACTGTTATAGTCAGGAGGGGCCGGTGTCCGAAGCGAGCATAATTGCCTGCTCTTCTCCTCTGGGATCAGTATTCATAGGAAGCCCTCATCATTCTCTCAACCTTAGCTAGGGTCTGGTGTCCTTGGACTATTCGTCTAGGATAGAAGATAGTACATACCGTTTCTTGGATTCGATACACTTTGGAATACTCCTTTGGGGAAGTGCTACAACAGTATTTCTGTGCGCTTGCGGTATACCTGGTTGCTCTTATACGTTCCCTCTAGGTGTACAACTAGTGGTGACGTTAAGAAACGCCAACAAGCATTTCTGGCGCCATTGCCGGGGAACGGTTGCTGTATCTATCTTCGAGCCTAGTGGTCCTCGTATTTATCTTTTTCGTTTCCTTCTACCTTCACCCCCGTTACCCATCAGATATCATTTTTGTTCCTTTCCTTCTACCTTTACCCGCGCTACCCAAGGTGAAGCTTTCCTATAAAAGCATCACTACCCCCAGGGATGAGCTCCCAGAGCCACCACCTTCGGTGCGCCTTTTTCTCACATCTGGCTGTGAGCTTCTCCCTACGACCATCGATATCGTTCGGTACACTATCTTCTCTGGTCTATCGAGCGAAAACCCATATGACCATCTTCATGACTTCGAGTACTTGTGTTCTCATATCTACAAACTGGGTATGACGTTGGATACCTTCAAGTGGAAGTTGTTTCCATACTCTCTTGGAGGGAAGGCGGAGCAATGGTACACATATACCGTAGGTAGCGTGAACGATAATTGGGGAGAGCTTAGGGACAAGTTTTGTCTTGAGTTCTTTCCTCCATCTCGTGTTGCTGCTTTACGGGAAGATATCCATTGTTTTCAACAAAAAGAGAAGGAAACGATAGACATGACCTGGTCTAGATTTACGTGCTTAGCGTATTCTGGACCTTCCTTGTCGATGACTAAGTCTCAGTTGCTTCGCAAATTTTATGATGGTCTCGACAAAAGGTCTATCTATCGTCTTGACCTTGGAAAGCCATTTCTTGAGAGGGAACCGGCTGAAGGTTGGAGTTTCCTGAACACCTACTTCGAAGACGATCCCATATCCTACCAAGAGGAATCTGAGTCAAGCCATGAGAGTCCCTCAACATCCAAGTCTGAGTCTTCATCTTCCGAATCTCAAGACTTGTCTGTTCAGCCCTCTCCCGAACCACGAACACCAAAGGGGGAAGAAATTCAACCTTCGGAGTTCTCTTCTCGATTTGAGGGTGATCCGTCTCGGAACATCATAAATACCTCAAATCGTTCTTGGCACGAGAAGCCTACGACATCGTTGGACTTTGATGAGGTTCTCGATGAAGTTTGGAATCATGGTGCAACAGTGGAATGGTCGGCTTGGAAATCAGAGCCTATTGCCGAAGTAATTCAGGTCAGCTCGATTTCCACGACCATCCATTGCTCCATGAGGGGAAACACTGTAGATGTTGTTCATGACCCTGCTGCTGGAGTT
Organism: Cenchrus fungigraminus; assembly: GCA_036936925.1. Lineage (NCBI taxonomy): Eukaryota > Viridiplantae > Streptophyta > Magnoliopsida > Poales > Poaceae > Cenchrus > Cenchrus fungigraminus. Next base: position 46,350,961 of record CM072769.1, on the reverse strand, counting down.
TGCATCATAGCAGAGTACCTTTTGGACACTCTGGTGGGTGACATGCCCCTCACCCCGACTGATAGATATTTCCGAAGTCCTAGGTATAAGGAATACATTTTCCCATGTTGAGGGATTGCTAGGGACGTGCCAATCATCATAGACAAGATCGAGGTGCACTTAGATTTTCACATCTATGACATCACAGATTTCGATCTTCTTCTAGGCTTCCCATTGGATGAACTTCTTAATAAATCTCAAGGAAGCCTAGATGTAAAGCTTAGGGAAGCCGCTCCTACAACGTCCATCTCTTGTCATGAACATTCCATGGTAGAGCCTCTTCCCAAGCAAAACCCGCTCGAGACGATAATGCACGTATCTCCATTCGCATCATCCGAGCCTATTCCGGTTGAGGTTGTAGATTTCTCTACTCCTCAAGGGGATGACTTGGAAGACTCTCTTCACCTCTGTGGAGGCGAACGATCATCATCTATCTCGACCGAGTTTCAGCCTCTTCCCGCTGGCCTGTATTATGTTGCTTTCGATTATGATCGAGAGTCAACATCGAGCTTCCACGATGACTCTCTTGAGATGGAGAATTCATGGGCCATGGAACCTTTTGAGGCACTGGCTCTGGAGTCCGGAGGAAAGGATTCCACACACGAGCATGGTAGCTTCATTCTTGATCTACCATACAGACTATGCTCGCATCATGTCCCTCCAGAGTCAAACTTGCTTAGTGCACTTTGCACATACGAGGGTTGCAACCACCTTCGGGTCCTCTTTTGCAGAATGTTTAGAAGGTTGATTGTGGATGTATATGTCTATCATAAACATATCAGATTTCGTGTGTGCATTGTGACACTAACCTTGCAGCTAAAGCTTCATTGATACATCAAGATTGGTAGTGAGACGAGAATGGCACCACCAACGATAGCTGCAAGATGAAGTTCCCATGGTCGAGCTTATGACCTTAAATAAACAAAGCACTACCAGGAGATAGCCTGGATTAGGTTAGGTTTTATTTCCCTTTTCGAATAAAAGTAAGAACATGGTTTTAGGATAAGTCGTCCTTCGGGTATTTTTGGTCACTAACCTTTCAGGTGGAGATTGAAAAGAAAGATGGACAGATGATGCCTACGAACATGTGAGCCACATCATTTACAACACCTAGATATGCTTTGGTGAGGGAATGTTTACAAAGGAAGCTTGATCACCACACACTTGAGTTTTGTTGCCTAGCAATGCAAACTTCAAGTGTAGGGGAGGCATGTGAGCATCCTGAGTACAGTTCCTCCTCTACCAAATCTTATCCTAGTGTGATGATGTCAGCTTTTGCATCTTGCCCACTAGCTAGGTAAGTTCTGCTTTTGACATTAAACAAAGCCCTTCCGGGAGGTTGCCCGAGGTTCATCATCTTTTGCTCATGCTTATGTCCCTTGTTGATGATAGCTTGATCATGCTTTCATGTTTCCTTTATCTTTGTTCATATGCTCTGGTTTGAATGTTATTGTTGCAACATATCATTCATAGACTGTTTTAGATTAAGCGTGGTGCTTAGGTTAAAACTATCTTCTTCAATCAAAACAAGACATGGTGCCGAGTTTTGATTGATGAACCTTAGAGTTATACTTTCATGGATATTGGATGCATGTATGCGGACTAACCCCTGTAGGAAATCATCAAATTTGAATGGGTAAGTCATTGAGCTAAATTCAGATGGGAAGGTAAGTTGAGGTGTCAGATTCATGTTGCACAACATGCAAAGGTGGTACATATGACCTCTCAAAGGTCCAAGGTAAGTATATTCCCCTTTATGCATGAAGTGTAATGTTGGTCTAACCCTGCTTGAGTAAATGACATGGTGACAATAGAATAAAAACAACAAAAATATTTGAATTTGAATAAAGGCTCTATGGTTCTCGAGCCAGTAGAGTCCATCTTTTGCTCTCACTTGTTTGAACAACAGCACCAGTACAAGCACCAGTGTGGGGGAGTTCTCTCAAGCTCATCATCAACATATCCACTTGAGAACTCCCACACAACGGGCTGCACGATATCGACTATGCCTTCATGACAAGGATAAGGTAAACTAGAGTGAACTGGCTACCCCACGGGTTAGCTGAATCACCACTAGTCTCCCTTGATCTCTTATCCTTCAGAAGCGATTGTATGTGCACCCTCTATCTCACTCTATCCTATCCACGAGTTTGTTTGAATTTCAATTCATATCCTTTGAAACCAAACTCAGCAATGTGTGCTATGCTTGCTCTCCATGATTCCTGTGGTTGGCTTGCATATGTTTTATTCCTTACTTATTATCTTGATGCTTGTGAACAAATATCATTAGGGAACTCATACTTATCTTAGTAGTTAATGTTTGTGATATGGTTTGATCATATGATATTCGCTCTAAATGTCTGAGTGCTTGGAAATTTTATTTGAAAAATCATAAAACCCTTTACAAAGCTCCTCTTTGATATGCCACAGTCCTACCAAAGCCATATGATGTTCATAGTTGAAAACCTTATACTCATATGTTGCTTGTTATTGCATTGAGCTTTGTCAAATTCTGCGACCCTTGTGAGAATTCTCTTCATTACCTTCATGATCAAGATTTATGTGCACACCACCATATTCCCCTTCTATGCTTCTACACTGGAAGTTAGCATTGTATCATTCATCCATTCCACAAAATAAAGCTCCATGCATTGTTCCATGATTTATCCCTCTCCAAATATCTCTAAAAGAGATTGTGCTATATATAAAAAAAGAGAGAAAGACATGCTCAAAAAGGCATGATCTAAAAAAAAGAAAAAGAAAGAAAAGAGAGATAGCCCATATCTCGAAAATTTCAAAAAAAAGAGAGCGGAGAAAATCATGCAAAAAGGAGTTCCATAACTTAGATGGTAATAACTAGTACCTATTCCGGGGCTAGTGTCCACCTTACCATCTACCGACTCTCATCATACATGTATGGTAATATCTAGCACCCATTCCGGACCTAGTATCCACCTTACCATACTCACCATATCCATACACGTGCACATCTTGATCTGATTGTATGATTTGATTTTCTCTGTGGATCCAGTCTTTGACTTTGCAATATATGTGATACAAGTATGCCTTATCCTTTATCCTACCCTGAGCTCCACATATAGCCGTCATTAGAAGTAGGGTAAAGAAAGGTAATCTAATGCCTTGGTGAGGACATATACACATTGAGCGATCTGAGAGAATCAAATGAGGAGCTAAGCAAGGTTTGTTTTGGAAAATTATTGCAAAACCCCAAGTTACTTGACATGATGAGCAGGAGTGATTTGATTCATGACCGTTCCATTCTTCAACTACCCAAGATAGCATGATAGACACTTCATAAGTTCATGAGTACAAGGTATGGTTTGGAATATCTCTTATGCTTGCTTCATACCTTTGGATATCATGTCTCACCTTGATCTGACTCCCTTCACTCGGGACGAGCAAAGGTCAAGTGTGGGGGAGTTGTTGACGGCTGTTAAGTGCTACTTTTACACCGTCAATACCTGCATAAAATAAATGTATAAGGATCATCGACACTAGAATAGGGCTTGATACTAACAATTTCCACAAGTGTTGGTGTTTCTGGCTTTTGTTGCAGGACACACCGAAATACGTGTTAAATGACACAGTTGAGAGCAAGTGCACCAATGGTATAGATATGACATCATCATAAACAATCACAAATGCCAAATTGGTATGCACCAATGCGATGGGCTCGTCGAGATGATCGAAATGGATATATCATTTGTCTACTTTGGAGTTCGGATAAAAGAGATACGCACAAGATAACATGTGGGCCCGGTGGGACCCACACCAAGCCACATGGCGACGTGCTGTCACACAGGAGTCCACGTGTCCATGACACATCATCGATCCAAAGAAACACACTCTCGACCAATCAGGAGCCAGTACGCGGATCTAAGGGCCCACAACCACAAGATAAATGGCTAAAAATACCGCATACACCCCCATACCCACCTTGGGACACACCTAGCAGTCACCTGTACGAAAGGCGGCACGAGAGGGCCCACCCGGGGGTCAGCCGACCCCCCAGGTCGCCCGACCCCATTTTGCGGCCTCTCGTGTCACCCTTCCACGTGTCGGCTTGTCGTGAAGAGGCAAAGGCGGTTCTAGGTGTGTGCCCGAATATTCCTTTAGGATCCTGCAGGAAAGCTCCTTCTCTTGCAAGCTACTTGGCCTCCACTCCTCTTTGCCACATGTCACCACCCTGTTGGTGGCGCCCAAGGCAGCCAAGGGAGCTCCTCCTACCCCCCTTGGCCTATAAATATGAGGAGAGGGGGCTAGAATAGAGACACATCCCATTCTCCAGCTCCTCTTTAGAAACACTTGTTTCCTCCCTCATGTAATCTCTCATGGATCAAATGAGTTGATCCATGAAGGTGAGAGTAGGTGCTAGGTAGAGTGTGGTGTTGGTGAGGGTGTCATGTTCTTCAATTAGAGCAAAGTAAGTATTCTTGTATTTTCCAATTAGACTAAAGTGTTATTCATGCATGAATGATATGTTCTTGAGTTCTTCGTTCGTTCATCATTTAGAGGCCCGTGTTCTTCATGAACGCGCTTCCTTGATCTAATTGACGAACAAGTTACTCACGCTTTTGTCTTTGTTCATAAGTTAGAGGCTCGTGTTCTTCTTGAACACGACCCTTTGATCTTTTGTTACAAGTGCATAAGTTTGCATTCCGTTCGTGTGAATTATCCCGTTAGATCTTGTTGGAGTACATTAATACGCTGGCATTCATTCTTCCTATCATCTGTGATCCTGTGGTAAGTGAGATTAGCTCGAAACTCGCGGGTTTGTCGCTCTGTATTTATACGGGGTGCTATAGTGTTACTATGGGAGCTCAGATGTAGTCATGCTATAGTAGTAATCGGTGGTGTAGACGTGGTGTCTAGACTATGGGTTATCCTTCGTTTGCCCTGTATCCCACGGTTTGTCTTGGGGTAGGCCGCGGTAGTGACAGCCGTTGGATAACGGTTTGTCTAGACTACGGGTTATCCTTCGTTTGCCCTGTATCCCACGGTTTGTCTTGGGGTAGGCCGTGGTAGTGACAGCCGTTGGACCCTTTGAAATCCCCCACGTTCGGATACAGCGTGTAGGCAACCATTTGCCGTGAACCAACTGTTATAATCAGGAGGGGCCGGTGTCCGAAGCGAGCATAATTGCCTACTCTTCTCCTCTGGGATCAGTATTCATAGGAAGCCCTCATCATTCTCTCAACCTTAGCTAGGGTCTGGTATCCTTGGACTGTTCGTCTAGGATAGAAGATAGTACACACCGTTCCTTGGATTCGATACCCTTTGGAATACTCCTTTGGGGAAGTGCTACAGCGGTATTTTCATGCGCTTGCGGTATACCCGGTTGCTCTTATACGTTCCCTCTAGGTGTACAACTAGTGGTGATGTTAAGAAACGCCAACAATGAGCACAGTTTCATAGATAGAATGCAGCATTTAAATCTTGCATGTGTTATCACCATGACCCTTTGATCTTCTCTCAATGTAGGGTCATGAGTATTGGTAACTGTACCCACCTAGGGTCATCGCCATGACTATGTGATCTTCTCTCCCTTTATTAATTTGGTCTCATGTCATCAAAAAAGCTTATGTGGTAGTCTATTAATTGACGATGACCCTGCCACTGAGACTGACCTTATAGAACCTTCCAGCGGTCGTCAGAGACATATACACATGCAAATAGTATACATCAATGATTTGATGCAAGTTTCAGAGAGACAAATTCGGAGGTGATAGGAATTCACTCCCTCTCGTAACAAAATGGATGGATGGAAACACAGAAATGTGGTGGTGGATGGATTAGATGATAAAACTAAAATCACTCAGATATCACTCAACAAGATCAACTAGCATCGTAGATTACTCAACTGGTTTCTCAACAAGGATAACTCGGAGATTACTAGACGAGATCGACTAGCACTGTAGGTTACTCCACGGATTTCACAAGGAATAGCAGTGATCAATTCTCAAATCATATCATATTCATCAACTCCACTCAAAAGATTACATATCATCCCTTTATATAGAGAGGGAGAAACACACACTTCATACTTGAACTCTTAGGGAAACTAAATGGATACTTAGGAAATGAATCTCTAATTAATATTCTTAGACTCTAAGATACATATGACTCTTTGGAAATAAAGATATAATGAAGCAACTGAAGAGTTTTGGACTTTCACACAGCTTCCTGACAGCCTACACACCTTCCACTAAATTGACCATAACTTTTGACTCAGAAGTCCAAAAGACGTGTTGTTTGTTAGGTTGAAGACATAACTCATAGCACTTTCCAATGATGTATCATATGAATGATGAAACCATGCATATCAGTACCAGAAATACATGAAACATAGAGATGTTCCTGCACTTGTGTAAGCAACAATCCTTTGATGTAACCGGTGACGGATTACGTCTTCTTATGGACATACCAGGAGGGCGTAGCATAGAGGTCGGAGGGATTGGAGTTGAAGATGAAGAAGTCGTTGTGGACGGTGAAGGGCAGCAACGCCGGCGGCAGCGGCAGGTCGGCCGGGCTGCCAGGCGATGGCCCCCACGAGCTAGCTCCGCGTCCGTCCGTCGCCGGCTGCAGCATGTCGCGTGTGCGGCGCGTCCGATCGTCCTTTTGTTTATATTTGTTGTTACAGACCTAGAGTCAGATCGTACTTAACCATCATATATCATAATTTCTTATTCTTACTAGCGCTATAACGATTTCTACTTAACTGCATTTTAAATGGGCAACATATCAGGTGCAAACTAAGTCTTCGTGAAAACTCGTGCAAACCATGACAAAAAAAGTCATCTAAATTCACCAAAAAAATCACACATGTAGATGATAAGATGATACACAATCTTATAAAATATCTTGTTCAAACTCGATTTCGTTTGTGAGATATAAAAATAACAAATTTCAAACCAGAAAACTGTTCTGATGATTTGTTAGAAATTTCTTATTTTTATATCTCACAAATGAAGTCGAGTTTGGACAAGATATTTTACAAAATTATGTATCATCATATCATCTACATGTGTAATTTTTTTGATGAATTTAGACAACATTTTTACTGTGGTTTGCACGGGTTTTCACAGAGATGTTGGTTTGCACCTGATACGTTGCCTTTTAAATGTTAGTGTTTCACTATGAATCTATGATACGTAGCCCATTATGATGGTCCCTTCTTTTAGTTGGAATTTTTTTCTTCAACATTTCAATTTTAAAATTAATTCCGGACAAAACTATTAATTGTAAAAAATACTATCTTTCAAAAAAGTCTTATATGAAACCACCGAAGATGTAGTTTTGAACCGTGAGAATAGTTTGCATGTTCTTATTTAATTAGGATGGTCAAAGATAATGCAGCTATCCCACCGTTCTTGATAACTTGAATTATCTATCTTCCATAATCTTATTTGGAACCATGGGAATAAGACCCATCTCCAATGATTCCAACTTCATCTTAGATACCCTCATGACTATACGTCGCCGAAGACGTCATCCAACATGCAAAAGGTTTTCAAACTTAAAAAAGTAATAAATCTTAAATCGAGTATCAAAATTAAATTCCGATTGCACTGTTGATTTTCTGATAATAAAATCATCACAACAAGATCTCACTTGATTATATTTTTGATAACTTTTTTATTCGCATTTTGATCCAAGTTTATATTTTTTGTGAAGCAATACTTGTAGAACAAATTATACAAATACGCAGATCAAAAAATTTATACATACCGAACAAATTATATGAATTGATTGTATAAACTCGTGGAACAAATTATAAACTCCTAAAAAAATTATTTTCTATGAACAAATTATATTTATTTCGTGAACAAATTGTATAAACTCGCAGAACAAATTGTATTTGTTCCGTCAATTCATAAAATTTGTTCGGCATGTACAAATTATTTGTTCTGTGTGTTTGTATAATTTGTTCCACGGGTATTGCCACACAGAAAATATAAACTTTGATTAAAATATGAATAAAAAACTTTGTCAAAATATAGTCAAGTGAGATCTTGTTGTGAAGTTTTTATTATTAGAAATTCAATGGTGCAATTGAAATTTAATTTCGGCGATTGGTTTAAGGTTTATCGCTTTTGCATGTAGGATGACATCATCACCATCTATCGGTCTCCCTCTCTACTCCATAGTGTGACAAATTGTTTTTTCGTCCCTACTGCACCCGTTAGATACTCCCTCCATTCCAAATCATAGGTCATTTGACTTTTGAACCTCAAGTTTGATCGCTCGTCTTATTTTAAAAAATGTGCAAACATGATCAAATTCCAATCATTCTTGTAAAATTTTATATTTATAAAGCAAGTCACAATAAAGAATATAATATTTTGCACAATTTTTTAAATAAGATGTGTAGTCAAATTTAGAGTAAAAAGCCCGTTCTAGGTGGACCAATATATTTTACAATTATAATTGGCAACGGAGGGAGTACCTCTTAATTTTGACTGTGAAAACAACACGATCTTTAATTTAGCAGTGAATCACTGGAATCTCAAACAAGATTATCAAAAATTTTACATACAGCTACCCCACCATCAGGCTAGCTTTTATTGAATAGTACAACAAGACAAAAGAAGGCAGCAAACTAAGACGCCAATGGTGCATAGAACACGGTGGACCTGTTCAAAGGAACTGCACCAGAAAACCGACGTTGACGAGAAAAAAAACTGACAATTCACTTACAATTCAACAATAACAATCTCGCTGCATTCACCTCGAGAAGCCGATGCCTGAGTGGCATTGTTTCCATCTCCAATCAGAAGAACTGTGGCACCAGGTCGGTTACCAGTAGCTTCTTGTATCCTTTGCTCTGCAATCCAAACCCTCTCTTTCATAAGCTGAGGCTTCACCCTCTGCTGCCTCTCCTCGAACATCTCCAATCCTGCGTGCGACATCAGGAGCGACACAAAGGTGAGGTACTCTCCCCCTTCACCAAGGCTCTTGGCGTGCAGGTAACCCCTGCATCTAGCTGCGGAAAAGCAGAGCATCTCGATCCAGACACCTCTTATTACTTTCCACATCTTCTCATCATCATCATCATCATCACCTAATTGCATCAGAGCATGAGCAAGCTTCCAAGCGTCATGAAGAAAACCCCGTTCAACCTTCTCTATTTTTATGTACGAATCTTCAGAATCCTCTGCCTTACTGATTATCCTGTCCATAAGTTCTTTCTTCTTGTCTAATGGTGATGCATCATCGTTGCCTTTGCCTTGGAGGATATCATGGAGTTCCCTGCAGGCAGCATTGAACAGAGTGATTCTACTTCCAGGCAACAACATCTCAGGCTTAGCAGACAACAGATGCATCATGTAGTTGGAGATCTCTCTAGACAAGCTGGCAGCTCCAGAATAAAAAGATGGTTTCTTACGATGGAAGCAAAATTCCGTGGCCACATGCCAGAGAATTACGCTCTCATCGAAGGGCATCTCCTGATCTCCATAGTATCCCAAAGGAACTTTTCTCTGCATGCATTGCGACCAAGCGTCCAGTGGCCCCTGAAATCACTAAACTTCCAGTAACTCTCAACATCCTTTATGTAATTCATCCATCCATCTTTAACATGATCACGAACCAAGTTTGCAATATCCTTGCCATGGCTTGAGTACCACCAGCCGAAGAAATATCGGTGAAGAAAATCCTGGCAGCAATTGAAGAGATTTGCGATCCAGGTTAAAAGTGGGTAACTTTTGTTACCATCCAAGACTCCTCCTATAAGGCTATGTTGGGCAACCATGACTGGTGAGTCGGACGAACTAAGTAGTTTTGCAACACCTGCCCACCTATCAGAAAACAATCTTCCAGGAAAGGAGAGAATATCTGAAAAATATGTTATGTAGAGTAACAAATATGTGACCATGATGTCACTTCCACTGTAAGCTTCTGTGGCTGATGTGGAAGAGGACGATGGGAGCGATGGGAAATATCAAGGTAATGTTCCACAAAAGGATCGAAAAGAAATTACCCAGGTAAGAAGCATCTCTATTTTCATCATTGGGTTGCCAGAGCTTGGTATAAATAAGATTGAAGGTTTTGGAGAGCCCATCACCTAGCGCCCCAAAAGATTCTCCGGCATCCAGCAGCCACCAGGATTTCAACCTCTTAAGACGAGCATCAGAGGAATATGCTGTCAGGAACATGATGATGTGGCTAGCTGGGCCGGAAAGGAGTATGGGCTGGGCCTGGAGCTTGGGTTGGTTTGCAAGCCGAGAAGGAAGAAACGATCCTGCATGCATAAAAGGAAGAGCACCACACCAGGCAACATCGTCGAAGGACCAGAACCTGAACCGGCAAGCGGCGGCGGCGGCGGCGGCGGCGACGACGAGCATCTGCTCCAAGTCGAGGCGAGCTCTTGCTCGAGGCTAGCTTAGGCTAGATTACCTTCCCCTTTCTTCCTCCTCCCATGTACCCAGCAGCTAGAAACATCTAGAAGCTTCCTGTACTCCGAATTTCCCTCTGTACTGTGTGTGAATTGTGAATCAGAGGAGTTAAGTTCGTGACATTTGGTATTCAGAGCTGTTCCGATCCTGGAAGCACCACCACCGCCGCGTGAAGATGACGGCCAAGGAGATGATAGAGGAGGAGATGTATGCGGCGATCCTGGCAAAGCTTGATGACATGGGGAAGAAGATGGACGACACCAATCAGAAGCTGGAGAAGATGAACACTAAGATGTGCTCCTTTTCCCCGACGAGCGCCAGCAAGCCAGCAACGTCATCATCGGCATCGCCGACACCTTCCTCGACCTCCTCTCCACCACGAGATGTCGCCCCGGTCGTCTCCATCGCAACTACGGAGCTTCCATCGGCGGCGCTCGCCAGGTGTTCGACTGCGGGTCCCAACCAGGATGCCCATGTTCTGGTGCCTACGGGCTAGTTCTCGGCATCACCAACGGCTTCCCCGACCTCTTCCACACCACCTGATGCTACTGTCGTCGTTCCTACGGCGATTCCGGAGCTTCCACCGGAGGCGCCCACCAGGTGTTCGACACCGAGTTCCAACCCAGCGGCTCAAGTTCCGGTGCCTGCGGCTACTCCCTCGGCATCATCAGCTTCACCGACCTCCTCTTCGACACCTGGTGCCGCCACTGACGTCCCTGTGGCGACCTCAAAGCTGCCACCATCATCGCCCGTGAGGTGTTCGGTGTTGGGTCTCTACCATGCTGCTGACGTTCCGGAGTCAATGACCACAACATCGACACCATCTTCTGCTTCCTCAACGTTCACCAGGTACCAGCATGTCTGCCTCGCTGATCCAAGCACCATTAGCAGGTACCCTCTGGTGGCACACTCCAATTGTTTGATGCCGGTTCTCTACCATGCTACCTGTGGCCCTGTGTCTTTAGTACCAGATGCTGGCAACAATAAGGCTCTTGATCCTATTACTAAGCATGTTCAAATGAGTGAGTGCTTAGAGCTGCATCAACCATGGCCACCACCTGCAGTAGCACTAGTTCCTGATAATGTGGTGCAGCGACCCAGTCCATGGCCATCCTTCAAATTCAGTTGGCAAGGTGTGTTGTTACAGCTGAAAGCACCATGGCATTGGTTAAAATTCTGTCAATCCAAGGTGCAGCTATTGTCTCCTTGGCCGCCACCAACACAAATGGAGATTGTGGACAGTGGTGCTGTTATGAGACCACGACCTTGGCCAGCTTTCAGTTTCTATCAATTTGGAACACTGTCAGAACATCAGTGGCTAACAACAGCTTGTGTTTTGCCTAATTCGCATGGAAGTATGGTATGGCGATATCTGATTCTGCAGCATACAATTCTAGTTGAGGCGCTTTTACTTGGTGGAGCTGACAATTATCTAGCTGAAGCACTATTACTTGGTAGATCTGACAAGAATCTCACGAGCAAGTGTGAGTCTGTTGGTGCAAGATATATACTTAAGGTTGCTGTTAGGGAGCAGGTAACCTGCAGGATCATTGTCAGTTCATTTGTCAAGATGGTGTGTGGTCATGATGAGCTTCTGAAGCATCTTTGGTCACCTCCTTCTCAAGCATATGCCCTTGGCTATGAGGCACAGCTGCGACCTTTGCCATGGATGTCACTGAGTGCAGATTGTATCAAATCACATATGGGGAAAACATGGATTGGATCAGTACCTGCCATTTCTTTGCATGTACTGATGGCTGCTGGAGTCAGAATGTTGATGGTGTGCGGCTGTCATAATGAGCAGATTAGTGTGGTTTATTTGCTCCCTTATTCTGATGCTCAACATGACTGATGTTTCTTGGATGGGTTGTTGGAGCTACTCGAGAGTGCAAATAGACCCAGTTCAGAGCAAGTTGATGCATGCAACAGAAGATATTATGTAGAGTGGTTTCAGCCAAAATTGCATCACAGGTGGTGCTTTCACAGAGAGCAGTTTTCTTTTGGAGGAAAAAGAGAATATGCTTCACACATGTTTAATGGAAGGTGTACTGGTTGTGGGGTTCTTCACCTGCAAAGCAAGAAGTGTTCAGACCTTGGGACCCAAGAACAAACAAGGAAGCACTGCCTTGAATTGCTTGAAGGTGGAGCACAAGTTGATGTTGGCAACAATAGAGAGGCAGTGGATTTGTTGAAGTCAGGTCAACATCAAGTCTGCAAGTTGAGCTATGCAAAAATACGGACTATGGTGATTGAAGCAAAACAAGTAGTGATGCTTGCAAGATGCCTGAATCTTGTCATGGAGACAATTTTTGTTCTGAATGAATCTTGGCAACATGTATTTAATCAAGGTAGAGAAGACATACTACAAGCTGGTGCCTGTGTTGATGCTTCATCATGCCAAGGTGGTACAACTTCAGTTGGAAACTGTTTTCCATCAAGTTTGTATCTCTGGTCCTATGGGCAGCACAGTAACTTGCAAGCTGCTATTGAGCGGGTATTTCTCACACATGATGCAACGGCTTGGGGACAAGCCGTTTTTCAAGGGGGGAAGTATGTCAGGAACATGATGATGTGGCTAGCTGGGCCGGAAAGGAGTATGGGCTGGGCCTGGAGCTTGGGTTGGTTTGCAAGCCGAGAAGGAAGAAACGATCCTGCATGCATAAAAGGAAGAGCACCACACCACGCAACATTGTCGAAGGACCAGAACCTGAACCGGCAACCGGCGGCGGCGGCGGTGGCGACGACGAGCATCTGCTCCAAGTCGAGGCGAGCTCTTGCTCGAGGCTAGCTTAGGCTAGATTACCTTCCCCTTTCTTCCTCCTCCCATGTACCCAGCAGCTAGAAACATCTAGAAGCTTCATGTACTCCGAATTTCCCTCTGTACTGTGTGTGAATTGTGAATCAGAGGAGTTAGGTTCGTGACATATGCATAGTCTACGAATAGCCTGTCAGGCATAGAGATCTCCTTCTTGTGATGCTGTGTTGCTGCCTCGTCCAATTTCTGAGGATCTCTGTTGCAATGGACAAACTCATTTGCTTGCTATATGTACTGTTGAAGCACTACTCTGTTGGTAGTCCCTGTCCTTGGGGCCGAATGGAAAGCGGTGACTAGGGTATTAAAGCTAGCCCTCCTGAGAGCAAAGGGCTTCTCAAAGCATCTGAAAACTAGTGCCTTTGCTTATGCCTAGTGCAGCAATTCAGGATCGTATCGGCACATGTGTGGGCAATGGCAGAGGAGAGCCTTCAGAAGAATCTCGCCGCAGTACCCAGCTATCCAATGAGTGAGTGCTCTCAAGGGATACCATCGAGGACCTCGACGGAGACGTCATCCGTGGTGGAGTCGCCTAGGACGGTACCGCCTGCTCGCCCGTCCACCAATGTCGCGAGGTCAGAGCCTCAACCGATACGACGTCGATTCTGGGCATCATCGTCGGAGGAGGATGCAGTTTCAGACGAAGAAGATGATTTTGCAACACCGTCCACCGACGACGTGGTTGCGAGGGCGGCAGAGATCGGCTACTCAGTCGAAGATCTCATTGCAGCAGAGGATGAACTTACTGCCATGGCACATGAAGAGGTTAGTTCTCTTATGGTTGCAGGTAACTCTGGAGTGCCAAGACAAGGAAATGGATCATTGGCAAGGAGGATTGTCAAGGATCTAGTTCGACACATCTCCAAGCCTAGGCAATGGCGCGGTCCACTGCTGCCGGTGAGGATCTCGCCGCCAAGGACGTTAGGAGATGTGTCTGTCAAGGATATTCGGTCAACTACAACATGGAGATCGGCACCAGCCAAGTTGAAAGACTTTGTACATGAGGAGCCATCGGCAAACCTACTGCAATCAGTTCCTCGTCTGCTCCGGCGAGTTCGATCGCCGGCGACGACGAGCTTCGTTCAAAATTCAAACTCCGCGAGTTTCGCGGATCTCGCAAAAGGTGGGTCCTGTGCTGTGCCACATGGGCAACACAGGCCGGCCCATTCAGACTCCTATACCTTTGCTCGTGAGGTGAATTCTAGTCTGGTTTTGGGCCCAAGTACGACGGGACCTGTCCTCCTCACGAACGGCACCCACAAGATATGGTATTCTGAACCATCGTGTGTGGCCGCTTTTTTCGCAAATGCTGGAACAACAGCTAAACCTAGACCCTGCCGCACTACGCTAAACCACCGCCGCACTTACGCCGATGTTGTGCGACCCTCGCCGACGCCAATGGGAGATCACAGGACCCCTCGGGGACGTGGTGTTGTGCAAGGATCAGGGCAGGCACATGCTATGGCTACGGGCGTCCGCAACCAACACAACGCCGGACACCCTCACCAAGCAGACGGTCGCGGTTTTGTGCCGCATTGGTAAATCAACCATGGACGCGAGGGAGAGATCCATGGCGCATCCCATGGTCAGCAGTACGACAACAACACCTATGCCGGTGGGTAGCATGTCCCAAGAGGCCAGGCAGATGTGCATCACAACAAATCTGGTCGTAGATTCGGCTATGGTGGTGTGGGTCCTCACGGTGACTTCCATCCTGGCTATGGTGGTGGAGGTGGTGACCGCAGGCATTACCGGCCAATTAGGCATCAAGGGCATCAACAGCAAAGACACACAAGAGATCCTCAGGGTAAACCTAAGGTGGTTCTGCCGGCAACAAAGACACAAGATGATGCACAAAAAGAAATGGATGAAAAGAGTGTGACAATGCAGTTGGACAATCTTACTGGTGCTGGTAAGCAAAAGGAGAAAGGCAAAGAGGATGTGCATGAAGGTGTTAAGAGAGTGAAAGTGCAGTGTTCCCAGTGCGGAAGGCGTGGTCATGTGACTGCTAATTGCCCTGTGCCCCTGTTTTGCGAAATTTGTGAAAGCAAAACACATGTGTCACACAGGTGCACAATTTTGAAGGGACCAAAACCTGTGGCACTAAGTGTTGGCTATGGTGCACCAGGCTTGGGCTTTCACTATATTCCGGTGTCAGACAAGGAATACAATGACACGAAGGAGTCAGCTGCTTGGGGCTTGGTGACTGTTAGGGGAGGTGAGATAACAAAAGATGAGGTAAAGGGTGAGCTAGAGAGGCTGGTACCAATTCAGTGGCAGTGGGATATAAAAGACCATGGTACCAATGAGTTCCTCACAGTCTTTCCTAATACAATGGGTTGGCCAGGATGGAGGAGTTTGGAGAAGTAAAGGTTAAGAACCGCCCAGGACTTTTCATTGAATGCAAATGTTGGGGCTCACACGAGGATGTTAAATATCAGCTACCTGTAGTTTGGGTTCAGGTGGGTGGTATACCAAAGCAGCTGAGAAAGAATTATCTCATTCTTTGGGCAATTGGCACTTTAATTGGAGCAACCCAAATGGTGGATATGGTGTTCACAAGGTCTGGTGACTTAGCTCGAATTAAGGTGGCAGTCCTTGATCCCAAGAAAATACCAGAAACTCTACAGGTTGTTTTTGGCAAGTATTTACATGCTATATATATTTTATCTTGGAGGAAGGGGAAGGATCAGGCGAACATGTCGATGATGGTCTAGTTAATGAACCAATGGATGAAGATGACGACCTTTTGGGAGAGGAGGAGGAGTTGGGCAAAAGCGAAGATGCACCTTTAGGTGGGGGCAAGTCCGGCTCAGCAGATGGCCAGTATCCTACCCAAGAAGGAAGCAATCGGCAGCCACATGTGAAGCAAGCAATAGGGCAACAACAAGCAGGACATGATTTTGGTACCCCTGATCCATATGTCGTTCCAACAGATGCTACACTGAGACAAATTGCAGAGTCCATAATTGATGGAGTGGTTGATCGTCAGTTAGACGAGATAGCCCTAAAGGTGGCACTTGAAGATGTTGAAGAGCCAAAAACTCAACCTTCAGCTACACCGTCCAAGAGAATTTCGACATAATCTCCAGTTCGTCGGAGCAAGAGGAGGGAAGCCACAGCTGATGAAGACTCATTGGTGAGAGCTGAACGCTTGGTGGCTATCAAGAACCTGGAAGTTCCAGCAAATTATGGTAATAATCTCAATAACTCAATTTTGTCCGTTCCCGATTCTGTTTTTGCTTCAAATATTAATAGCATTGGAAACTCAATGGGTAAAAATGACAATGAGACCTTCAGTTCTATAACCAAAATAAAATATGGGGAGTTTGACAGGATAGAGGCAAACCAGTCTAGGAAAACTGCTGAGACTTGTTTAGAAATTTCTGATGAAGAAGAAAATAATGAAGTCGAATACATAACTCTTGGCCACTTGTGTAGTGGCATAATAGAAGAACATATGGATAAGGATGCTGACCATATTGGAAGTGATTGGCACACAAAGTCCAAAAAGAAATGTTCTCCTAAAAAGAAAAGACTAACTAGGTTTTGAGTCAATAAAAAGGCATCAAAATGAAAGGTTTATTCTGGAATAGCAGAGGTCTTAGAGACTTGGCTAAATATAATTTTCTTTTTGATACCTCCTGCGAGCATCATTTAGACTTTGTGGCTATCTTGGAAACACGCAGAGATGATTTTACTACCTCTGATCTCACACACTTTTGTGGTGGCAAGGATTTTTTTTGGCATTGGACATCACCTAGAGGTCAATCAGGTGGAATTTTGCTTGGGATCAATTTGCAACTTTTTGATATTGGGAACATAACTTTAGGAGACTACCATATTAAGTTTAATGTTAAAACTAAGGTGGATGGCTTTGAGTGGGCTCTCATTGCTGCTTATGGAGCGGCACAGGATGAGTTTAAAGAAGCTTTTCTTACTGAGACAGTCCAAATTTGTAGTACAGATGATAAACCAACTCTTATAGGTGGAGATTTCAATATTATTAGAAGCCCTGCTGAAAAGAATAATGATAGATACAATGATAGATGGCCTTTTCTTTTTAATGCTTGCATTGAAAGTCTTGATTTGAGAGAATTAGATCTCTCAGGCCGTCGCTTTACTTGGGCAAATAACTTGGACACGCCGACATTTGAAAGGCTTGACAGAATCCTAGTTAGTACACACTGGGAATAGAAGTTCCCGTTGGCAGTGGTACAAGCTTTAACTAGAGAAATTTCAGACCATACTCCGTTACTTTTGGACACGGGAACACCAGCAGTCCATGGTAACCAACGATCCTTTCAGTTTGAATTGAGTTGGCTCATTAAGGAGGGTTTCTATGAACAAGTAGCAGAAGTGTGGAATAATGAAAAAAGGGGAATCAATTCTTTACAGAGATGGCAATATAAGATTAGACGTATGCGTCAATATCTGAGAGGGTGGGGTAAGCACATAAAAGGACACAACAAGAAGGAAAAAGAGGATATCACTTCAATGATCAATCTTTTGGATAAAAAGCGGAACATTCTATCCTATCTCCAAATGAGCAAGATATGCTTCGTTTCCTTAGGGATAGAATCTCTCATTTGCGAAGAGAAGAAGAGATAGCCTGGTTCCAAAGATCAAAAACAAAGAACCTATTAGAAGGTGATGATAATACTCAGTACTTCCACCTTATCGCTAATGGTAAGCATAGGAAAACTAGGATTTTCCAGTTGGAAGGAAATAATAAGATCATAAAGGAGGAGGAGGAGCTAAAGGAGCACATAACCACATACTATCAAAATCTTTTTGGGCCCCCTGACGAAGGTAATTTTACCATGATTGAGAATAGAGTTGATGACATACCACAGGTTTCTGAGTTGGAAAATAAAATCCTTACCGATATTTTTTCTGAAATGGAGGTAAAAGAAGCCATTTTTAGTATGGAACACAATAAGGCACCAGGACCCGATGGTTTTCCTGCTGAGTTCTACCAAGTTTTCTGGGAAGTCATAAAGGTCGATTTGATGGCTATGTTTTATGACTTCCATAATGGCGACTTAGACCTTTTCTCTCTAAACTTCGGAATCATAACACTTCTACCAAAATGCCAAGAGGCCATCCGCATACAACAGTTTAGACCCATATGTCTTCTTAATGTGAGCTTTAAGATTTTTACAAAAGTAGAGACGAATAGAGTAAATAGAGTGGCTGAAAAAGTAATACAACCTTCTCAGACAGCTTTTATTCCAGGGCGCTATATCTTAGAAGGTGTTACAATTTTACATGAAACAATTCATGAGCTGCATAGGAAGAAGCTGAATGGTGTTATTTTTAAAGTGGACTTTGAGAAAGCCTATGATAAAGTTAAATGGACTTTCCTTCAACAAACACTCCGAATGGAAGGATTCTCACCTTTGTGGTGTAAGTGGATCCATCAATTTGTCTCTGGAGGGAGTGTTGCAGTGAAGGTTAACAATGATGTGGGTCGATACTTTCAAACCAAAAAAGGTCTTCGGCAAGGAGACCCGCTCTCACCGATTCTTTTTAATCTAGTGGCGGATATGTTAGCTATATTCATCACCAGAGCAAAAGAGGATGGCCAGATTCAGGGTTTGATCCCACATTTGGTAGAGTATGGTCTCTCGATTTTGCAATACGCTGATGATACTATCCTTTTCTTGGAGCATGATTTGGAGCAAGAAAAGAATTTAAAAATTATATTATGTGCATTTGAGCAACTGTCTGGTTTAAAAATAAACTTCCACAAGAGTGAATTGTTTTGTTATGGAGAGGCAAAGGATTATATGGACCAATACTCACAAATTTTTGGATGTGAAATGGGACATTTTCCTTTCCGGTATTTGGGTATTCCCATGAACCACAAAAAACTCAGTAACAAAGATTGGAAGGCGGTTGAAGAACGGTTCCAGAAAAATTTGAGCAGCTGGAAAGGAAAGATGTTGACCTATGGTGGACGGTTAGTCTTAATAAACTCTGTTTTGAGCAGCCTAGCCATGTTTATGATGTCCTTTTTTGAAATACCAAAAGGTATTCTTAAGAAATTGGACTTCTATAGGTCTACATTCTTTTGGCAAGGGGATAACCATAAGAAGAAATACAGACTAATGAAATGGGATATTCTTTGTCTGCCAAAAGACCAAGGAGGCTTAGGAATCCTGAATCTTGAAATCCAAAATATTTGCTTACTAAGTAAGTGGTTGTATAAATTAATAAATGAAGATGGGATTTGGCAAGACTATTGGTGAAGTTCAATGGAAGCCGGGAGATTCACACTTTTGGTCGGGCCTTATGAAGGTCAAAGATCAGTTTCTTGAATTCTCCACTTTTAATCTTCACAATGGTACTCAGGTTAGGTTTTGGGAGGATAAATGGTTTGGAAATGTCCCTCTCAAAGATCAGTATCCATGTTTATATACCATCACCAGGAAAAAACATTTATCAGTCGCTAGTGCTTTTAGTTCTGTACCTCTTAATATCTCTTTTAGAAGAGCACTAGTAGGGGACAAATTACTCAAATGGAATGAGCTTGTCGCAAGAATTGCATTTGTGCAATTGGATGACCGTCAAGACTCTATCAAGTGGTCTCTTTCCAAACAAGGATCCTTTAATGTACAATCAATGTACAAAAATCCGGTGAATCAAATACACTTGCCATCCAACAAAGCATTATGGAAATTAAAATTACCGCTAAAAATCAAGATTTTCATGTGGTTCTTGTTAAAAGGGGTAATTTTAACTAAAGACAATCTACTAAAAAGACATTGGAGAGGGGATCATCGATGTTGTTTTTGTGACAATAACAAAACTATCCAACACTTGTTCTTTGATTGTCATGTTGCAAGGTTCGTTTGGAGAATCTTTACAATGGCATTTGGTTTGCGACCCCCTAAAGACATAGCTGATTTATGTGGAGTGTGGCTCAATCAAGTAGACCAACGTATACGTTCTCAAATTTGTGTGGGAATAAGTGCATTTTTCTGGTCTATTTGGTTGTGTAGAAATGATGTGACATTTGATGGAAAAAGATTATACTCCTATTTACAGGTTATTTTCAGGGCAACTTATTGGACACGTTTCTGGAGCACGATGCAAAAGAACCGCAACAAACAACTACTGAAGTGGACGTGTCGCACACTAGCGACCATGGCTATGGAGATCTTCGCCAAGCACGGGTGGTCGTCTTTTAAGAGGATCGACGCATAATGTTGTACCTTTGCTTAGTTCGCTCTTTGAGAGTTGTGGGTTATTTTTAGATGCTTGAAAGAACTGTAATAAGGATTGGTTGTGTGCAAAACTCTTGCAGAGGCCGGAATAAAAATTCCTTTTTCTAAAAAAAAAAGCATCTGAAAACCCCAACGATAAACAGCAGAATTGCGGCAGCTAATAACCTCTTGTCAGCCGAGGGTTACCATGACGTGTAAAACACGTAGATAGTTACTGCAACCTGAAAATAAACTGCCAAACAAATTAGCATTGGTGCCTAATAACATGTATAATAGTTAACTTGGAAACTTATGGGGGACTACAATGAATGCGTAAGTAGTACATACATACAGCATGCATACATGCTTGCGTATATGTATTTACTACATTCGTTCCAAATTTTAGGTCATTTTAACTTTTTTTAGATTAATAGCTATTATTATGTATCTAGATAGTGTATGTTTATCTGCCTAGAAAAGTCAAAACATCTGCAATTAGAATGGTGGGAGTACTAGTTAGAAGCTCGTTAGTTCTCACAAACCATATTAACAAAGATAAATCATATGAATTCTCATACAATTAAAAGACATCATTCTATCAATCAAGTAGAATGTAAGCATCATTGGTAACACTAGGCATTGGATCTATTATATTTTCAAAAAAAATTATCCAAGGTTGCCATTGTGAAAATAGCTTAAACTCTAAAGTAGCTCCCTATATCCATATCCAAATTACCCACACTCGCCATTATAAAATTTTAAAATAATTCAAATATGTCTAAATAATGCAAATCTGCCATTATAAAAAGTAGTGTAGAGTAATTAACCCCAAAGCTTTGTCTATATTACCCACATAGGCCACTATGAAAACTAACCTAAAGTAGCCCTCTAAATTTGCATCTAAGCTACCAATATTTGCTATTATTAAGATAACCTAATGTAGCCCCCAAATCTGCATTTAAATCAGCACACATATATGATTGTAATGGCTCTAATTTACATATATCTGTTGTTGTTAATATATAAAATATTAACTTTAGGTATACGCACATGATGGAAATGATAAGAATACCGATTTTCTTGTCAAACACATCTATCTATATACTATAAAGAGTGATGAAATTGTGGCTAGTTCCCACCACGAGTTATATACCCGCATACCTACACAAAGGACCCACCTGGGCAAAACGGGGTACATGGAACAACGAAGGGGAGGGGTAAACTGAATATTCACGTCATCTATTGCATATTGCCCCTCTACCTCGTCTAATATTTATGAACTTTTTGTCACCGTGTGTTTTTTACCCGCCAGCCCCACCTACTGTGATGGGCATGGTAGCTCACGATTAATCCATTCAGGTCAGGACCTTCCAATTCAACCCACACGATCAATTTGGAATAATCAAACCACTAATAATGCTAAGTCTCTTTCAATTATGTGAAAATCCTTCCAATTAGAAGCTCACGGGTCCACATCAAACTGATTGATTGATTGATTAATTGATTGGCGATCAATCACAGATAAACCAGAGCGGTTAATCCAGAACAATCAGATCACCAATCACATCGAGCCCCATCGTATTGGGCCTAGGCATAATTGACCGAGAACTGAGAACTGAACCGAAAATCAGAGAAAACCTTATTAAGTCAACTTTGTCCTACATGTTTGTGTTCATTTATTGCTACATTCTACTATTGTGTCGCTTAAGGTTTGCTATATGGCTCAATCTCAAGGCACTTCCAATGGTGTATTAATGGTAGTTTCTATCTCTCTTAAATAACTTGTCAATTAATTGAAATGATGATGTGGCAGCCTAGTTAATGAGGAAAGAAATGAAGAATCATAGAAATGGTTTCTTCATGAAGAAACCAAGTCTTCTCTTGAACTAATGCACCAAGAAATCATGAAATTGCCATCGGGAAGAAACTACTAGTTTCTAGGGGACTCATGTCACTCTTTCATTGGAGGAAGAAGTTAGAGTTAAGAGAGAGAAAGAGAAAACAATTATTACTTGAAGATACTACCACTGTGGAAGATAGTTTCTATAGATGATTTCTTATGCTATGGAAATCGTGTCAGTTTCTTCCATTAGGACTGCCCTCATGGATCTGAGGTTGATGCAGTAGCAGATATGATGCAGGCTTTATTGGTTACATCATCCATATGGAATAATTGAATTATATTTGTGTGATGCTAGATTAGTTATTTTCAGTTCACTAATAAAGCTGCATGTGTATTTGACATCATAAATTATAAATAGTAATAGGTTCCAATAAAACCTATTTTTTTTCTAAACCACTAGTGACTCAAACAAATAATTTAATTAAACATGTGTGTCAAATGTGATGCAAAGTGAAAAAACTATTGATGAGGATGAGACTCTATATATATTATATTGTTGGGGAATTGGGCAAAAAACCTTTCACCCTCGAAACGTCGAAGTTGCTGAATTCGTGAATATATTCGTGAATATGTCACGGGGCCAACATTTTGTTTCGCGACTAAGGAAAGCTCACGAAGATGTTCTGCTATTACCGACTAATTCACTAACCTTCTGATGATGCACGAAATGAATTGCCGAACTGGCATCAAAATCGCAGGTCTATTTCCTATTTCAGGACATCGGGAATCTGGCGAATTCGGGAAACCATGAAGTCGGGAATTTCGGAGGTTCGGAAGGGATTTCTCTCTGGCTGAAGATTCGGGAGCTTAATTCGGAGGTTTCGGAAACTGGTAACCCTCGCGAATGAATATTCGAAGGTCAAAGGGGGACCAAGTCAAAAAGCGCTGCCTCAAAAGTCTGGGTTCGAGGTGTGAACTAGTGGCAGGCTTGTAAATATATGAGATTAGCCCCGCAAATCACGGGATGTAAAAGACATTCATGTACATGTTCACATTAGGAGTATTCTCTAGATTCGAGGGTAATCTCGGAATGTAAAAGTCCCTTCGTCTCCCTATAAAAGGGGGCTCGAGGG
This sequence comes from Cenchrus fungigraminus, assembly GCA_036936925.1. Lineage (NCBI taxonomy): Eukaryota > Viridiplantae > Streptophyta > Magnoliopsida > Poales > Poaceae > Cenchrus > Cenchrus fungigraminus. Next base: position 46,327,508 of record CM072769.1, on the reverse strand, counting down.
CACGTGTAAAGGGATTCACAACTTTTGAGGCGAGTACAGACTTTCGGGGATTCCTTGTCCCCTCTTCCGTTCTTACCTTCGCGAGTTTATTTCGGAATCTTGTGTTCGGGGATCCCATCCGATTTTCGAACCCCCCAACATTGGCGCCCACCGTGGCTTCAGCCGACAAACAATCCACGATGCCTCCACAGAAGAAGTCCAAGAAGAGCACACCCACAGAAGCCAACCAGGAAGATCATTATACTGAAGAGGACAACGGAAACTCTCTCACTGCAGAACCTTCGCAGATTTCAGACCAAGAGAGGAGGGCGAAGCTCGAGGCTCTCCAGAAGGCACGTGCTGAGAAAACGGCGCACACTCTGGAACCACTCACTCAAGAGGAAGCTGATGACGAAGATGACCAGGCCGTTGATAGAGAACTAGAAAGAGTGCACCAGAAAGTACTGCAACTACAGAAAGAGAAAGAAAGATTCGCGAACCAACTAGAAGCAAAAAGAAGAGCTTCGGAGAAGCTGGAGAAACTTAATCAGGCAAAAGAGCAAATAGAAAGAATGCAAAGAGAAATTGATGAAATGAAAGAACAAGAAAACAGTTCACTGTGGCGTGATTCACCGCACCAAAACTCTGGCCAGAACAGAAGAACTTCAAGAGAAAACTTTTTCGCGGGTAACGGAATCTCGTAGTTCGCGGATCCAGATTCACCACTCTCACTTGGGTTGCAAACAGCACTGTGGCCACCGAAGTTCAAACCAGTTTCTCTCCCAAAGTACAATGGGTATGGAAACTCTAGACAATTCCTCATGAGATATGAATCAGCTGTGAATTCAGCAGGAGGAGATGATGTCGCACTGGCCAAATCATTCATCATTGCTTGTGAAGGCCCTGTCCTCAACTGGTACTCTCTGCTACCACCACACTCAATCTGCAGCTGGATTGACCTCAAGACAAAATTCATCCAAGCTTTCCAGATATTCCATGAAAATACGGCAAAATCATCAGACCTGTACAGTTGCAAGCAAAAAGATAGAGAGCCATTACAGAGCTTCGTAAGAAGATTCATGCAACAAAGATCTTAGATCCCAGAAGCAGACGACAAGACAACAATACAAGCGCTGATCAAAGGCCTGACTCCGGGACCAACAACCTCATACTTGTCCCGAAAAGAGCCCAAAACTATTGGAGAACTCTTTCACAAACTAGAAGAATATATCAAGTCCGATGAAGATCATCGAAGAAGAGTTGCTGAACGAAATGAGGCAAGGCAAGGCAATAGAGGAACAACATCGAAACCTCATTATCAAAACCCATGAAATATCAACAATGTGGAAAATCCTCAGTTTAGCCAGGACAACAGACTGAGCACAAGAGGAGGTTTTTCGTCAAAAGGAAGAGGAAGGGGAAAAGGACCCCCGAAGGTTCAGAACCACGATCCTAGAGATCCATACTTCTACTGCCGATATCACGGAAGAGGCCATAGCACCGAAGCGTGCCCAGAAACCAAAAAGAACATAGCCAGAATCCAACAAGAGAAAACTATGATGAGTATTGCTTCCACGGCGCCGAACCAATTCCGTCCAAACTTCTGGCAACCACAACTCTTGGGTCCCCAACTGAATCCAGTCTCAATTCAGTAGTTTCAGCAGGCGCAGTCGTCCTGGCAGCCTTCCCAACAGTTCTATCCTCAGTCTCAGGCGATTCAAGCCATTCAGCAACCACAACCAATTCAAGAAATGCTGCCACCACCACCCGACAATTCATCAAGACAAGAGTCGAGTTCGAGAGGCCATAATCCGAAAGCCTTACCTTCCTTCGGAACTATCATGCCTATAACAGGAGGTTCAGCCATGGAGTTTGAGACAAAAAGACAAAGAAACAATTACTTCAGATCTGTGAACACAGTCATCAATGATGGTCCAGCAGCGCGACCAGAATGGGCTAAGGTGCCGATAACATTCACCGAACAGGATTTCAGATTGAAATCAACGGACCACAACGACGCCATGGTCATCGAGGTCAATATAGCCGGATGGGTTATCGGAAAAGTTCTGGTGGATAATAGAAGTTCGGCAGACATCTTATTCATGAAAACTTTTGAGAAGATGAGCTTGAGTCCACACATGCTGCAGCCACCAGAGTACCCACTGCTAGGTTTCGGAGGAAAACCAATCAAGCCAGTGGGAAAGATAGCTCTGCCCGTATCCTTTGGAGATCTTGACAATGCCAGAACCAAAACTCTAACTTTCGATGTGGTCGACATGTACCATCCATACTTCGCGATTTTCGGTAGAGGATTCATTAACAAGTTCGATGCGGTGATAAGGCAACAGTTCCTATGCATGAAAATGCTGGCACCAAAGGGAGTCATCACTGTATTCGGCGATCAGCAAGAGGCCCGAAACATTGAGAAGGGTCACACACCAGGACAAACCAACGTGCATCACCTGAACTCTGTCGAAGAGAAGAAAGAACCATATGTTGAGGTCAAGAGAGATAAAGAAAAAGTTGAAATAGCTGCTGATGGCGAAACGAAGAAAGTGTACTTAGATAGTATGCCGGACAGAGCAGTCGTGATAGGGGCTCATCTCAGTCCCGAAGAAGAGAAAGAACTTGTTCAGTTCCTCAATAGGAACAAGGATGTTTTTGCATGGTCAGCCAAAGATCTGCAGGGTGTTGATAGGGATATCATTGAGCATGCCCTAGAAACAGACGAAAGAATAACCTCGAAAAAGCAGAAGCTCAGGAAGATGTCCGAAGACAAAGTCAAGGCAGTAGAGGCTGAGGTACAGAGACTTCAGGACGCCAAGGTCATTAGAGAAGTTATGTATCCTGTATGGCTGGCTAATACTGTACCAGTCAAGAAGAAGAATGGAAAGTGGCGAATGTGTGTGGACTTCATAGACTTGAACAAAGCCTGCAAGAAGGATGACTTCCCCTTAGAAAGGGTGGACAGGGTCGTTGATGACGCCGCAAACAGCGAAATGTTATCACTCCTGGACATGTTCTCAGGATATCACCAAATAAGGGTACGCAAAGAAGACGAGGAAAAAACAAGTTTCATCACCCCTTTCGGAACCTTCTGTTTCGTGAGAATGCCAGAGGGTTTAAAGAATGCAGGATGCACGTTTTCAAGAATGATAGCAATAGTGCTTCATCCTCAACTTCGGAGAAACATTCTAGCATATGTCGACGATATCGTCGTCAAAAGCGTTCAAAGAAAAGACCACATCAGCGATCTAGCAGAAACCTTTGCGAACCTCAGGGCCGCAAATCTCAAGTTAAATCCTGAGAAGTGTGTCTTCGGCATTCATAAAGGAAAAGTTCTGGGGTGCCTGGTTTCAACAAAAGGCATTGAAGCGAATCCAGACAAAATCAAAGCTCTAGTTGAGATGCAAGATCCTGTTTCGGTGAAAGATGTGCAAAAGTTGACAGGGAGAGTAGCCGCCCTTAACAGGTTCATACCCAGAGCTGCAGAGAGAAGCTTGCCCTTCTTCCAAGTTCTTCGAAGTTCCAAGAACTTTCAGTGGTCTGAATCTCAAAAACAAGCCTTCCAAGAGCTCAAAGACTACCTGTCGAACATGACCAAGCTATGCCCTCCAGAGCCGAAATCACCACTCCTACTGTACTTGTCTGCTTCCAACTCAGCCGTGAGTGCTGTTCTAGTGCAAGAGAAGGAGGAAGAAGGAAAGCTAAAACAAATTCCAGTTTATTTTGCTTCGAAAGCTCTTTCGGGATCCAAACTTTTCTACTCTGAATTAGAGAAGATAGCATATGCAGTCGTTATGGCCGCAAGAAAACTAAGGCACTACTTCGAAGGTCACAGAATAAGGGTTATCACGAATCAACCACTAAATGACCTATTCACAAATAAAGAAGCTTCAACACGAATCGTCAAGTGGGCTGCTGAACTATCAGAATACACAGTTGACTTCGAAAGAAGAAGTGCAATCAAATCACAAGTCCTGGCAGATTTCGTCATCGACTGGACATCGCCAACGCATAATCCCGGTGAAGATATAGTCACGCCTTGGGTAGTGCATTGCGATGGGGCTTGGGGTGACAGGGGAATTGGTATAGCAGCAATTGTAACATCCCCAACCGGAGTTGTGATAAGATATGCAGCTCGGCTTGATTTCGCAGATGATGTGCATTCTACAAACAACACAACTGAATATGAGGCTTTGCTCCTAGCTCTGAGAAAGATGAAAGCTCTGGGTCAGCTAACCTTTATCATTAAGACGGATTCCAAAGTCATTCAAGAACATATAGAGAAAGAAAGCGAAGTAAGAAATCCAGTTCTAATGAAGTATCTTGAGAAAGTCAGAGAAATGGAAAAGCATTTCAAAGGCTACTCAGTCCAACATATACCAAGAAATGACAATAACGACGCAGATAAACTGGCAAAAGCAGCAGCTCAGAATCAGGTAATGCCTCCGGACGTGTTCTTCGAAATCATCAAAGAACCGACCGTCAAAGATCTGAAACCAAAAGCTGTGAACATTGTAGAGACTCGTGATTGGAGAGCCGAAATCATGGCATACTTGAGGGGTCACTATGAGCCGCAAGATGAATTGGAAGAAAAAAGACTAAGGCAAAGAGCAAGGGGCTATACTGTAGTAGACGGAGAGCTATACAAGTCTGGAGTCACCGAACCATGGTTGAGATGCATAACCTCCGAAAAGGGTATAGAACTTCTCAAGGAAATTCATAGTGGATTTTGTGGTGCACACATAGGCACAAGAGCTCTGGCAAGCAAAGCAATAAAACAGGGATTTTTCTGGCCCTCCATAAATGTTGATGCAAAAAAGCTTGTTCAGGAATGTGAAGCATGCCAAAAAACAGCGAATCAGCAGAATCTCCCGTCCATGCCAGTTCATCTGATTCCTCCATCATGGCCTCTGCAAAGGTGGGGAATGGATCTGGTCGGCCCATTGCCGACAGCTCAAGGAAACTGCAAGTTCGCAGCAGTAGCGGTTGATTACTTCACCAAGTGGGTGGAAGCAAAGGCATTGGCAAATATCACAGCACCAACAATTCAGAAATTCTTCTGGCAAAACATAATCTGCAAATTCGGGGTACCAAGAGAGCTGACTGTTGATAATGGGAAGCAATTCGACTATTACTCTTTCAAGGAATACTGCAGAACTCTGGGTACTCAAGCGAAGTTTTCTTCAGTTTATCACCCGCAGTCTAATGGGGCTGTTGAAAGAGCAAACTGGCTGATATTTTCAGGAATCAAAAAGTGTCTATATGATTAAAAGAAAGGCAAGTGGACGGATGAATTGCCGAAAGTAATCTGGTCTCATAATATCACAGTGTCAAGAGCAACGGGTTTCACACCTTTTCGCTTATTGTTCGGTACCGAAGCAATGACACCAGAAGAGATCAAGAACAAAAGCGTGAGAGTGCAGAAAGCAAAAGAGATTGAGGAGGTTGACATGAAGGTAGAGAAAGACATGATTGAGCTAACAATACTCGAAGCTTCAGAAAACATCGGAAAATACCAAAGAGAAACCAAGGCATGGAAAGATAAAAAAGTAGTCCGGAAAAACATCAAGACTGGCGACTTAGTTCTGAAAAGAAAGAAAAATTGGGAGAACCCTGGGAAACTCCAAGAACCATGGGAAGGGCCATACATAGCAAAGGAAACAAACATGCCAGGAGCTTTCCATCTAATAGACCAAACCGGATCCCAAAAATTTGTAAAACTCCCGAACCACGGATCTATAAGTGGTTTCGGGAACAAAAACATTTACCTTTCGCATTTAAGTTAGAATAAGAAGGACTGTACTCTTTTCCTTGCAAAGGGGGCCCTAAATCAAGGGGCAAGGTTTTTAACGAGGCGGATCCTATGTAAATACTCTTTGTGATATATATGAAAAGAGTCTTCCCCCAAAGTATTCGTCTTGCGAAGTTCCATCATGAGAAAAGTTTGTGAAAAGGCTCCGTGATAGCCTAGATTCCATCATGAGAAAAGTTCGTGAAAAGGCTCCGTGATAGCCTAGATTCCATCATGAGAAAAGTTCGTGAAAAGGCTCCGTGATAGCCTACATTCCATCATGAGAAAAGTTCGTGAAAAGGCTCCGTGATAGCCTAGACTCCATCATGAAAAAAGTCTGTGAAAAGGCTCCGTGATAGCCTAAGTTCCATCGTGAGAAAGGAAAAGTTCATGAAAAGGCTTCGTGATAGCCTAAGTTCCATTATGAGAAAGAAGTTCCATCGTGAGAAAGGAAAAGTTCGTGAAAAGGCTCCGTGATAGCCTAAGTTCCATCGTGAGAAAGGAAAAGTTCGTGAAAAGGCTTCGTGATAGCCTAAGTTCCAATGTGAGAAAGAAGTTCCATCGTGAGAAAGAAAAAGTTCTTGAGAAAAGGCTCCGTTATAGCCCGAATTCCATCATGTGAAAGAAGAAATCGTGAAAGGGCTCCGTGAAAGCCGAGATTAAAGAAAAGAAAAGAAGAGTTCTGTGAAAGAGGCTCCTTGATAGCCAAAGGCTCCGTGAAAGCCTAAATCCCACCTTAAAGGGATTTCCTACCGAAAGGCCTGAGACAACAACAAGTTGCGGCCTAAAATCCCACCTTCAAAGGGATTTCCTACTGAAAGGCCTGAGACAACAACAAGTTGCGGCCTAAAATCCCACCTTCAAAGGGATTTCCTACCGAAAGGGCTGAGACAACAACAAGTTGTGCCCTAAATCCCACCTTAAAAGGGATTTCCTACCGAAAGGCCAGAGACAACAACAAGTTGTGGCCTAGATCCCACCTTGAAGGGACATCCTACCAAAAGCACGGGAACAACTGAAGGTTGTGGCCCAGAAAATACAAGCATTTCTGTTCGGAATTTTATGTGTGAAAAGTTATGAAGTAAAAGTCAAAGTTACCTCGGTTGAAAGAGCAAATAAGAATAGTAGAGAACATTCATGAAGAGTTATACAAACTTTTTTAGGAAAATCTCCTTCCAAGGGCCAAGGGGCTCAATCATCTCCGAAGGTTAGAGTTCATAAAGGATGGTTGAAGCAACGGAAGGTTGCGATATCAACCCGGGCAAGTATGCCAAGCGGGCGCAAGTCCACAAAATTCGTGAAACAAATTTTGTCGGCCTGCGTTCGAAAGGAGTTATCAATTCTCAGGCACCCACGAAATTTTGCACGAAAACAGCAAGGTGGGGAGGGTGACATTTTTTCTTAAAAAATGAGTTTATTGCCTTGGTTTCATACAAAATTTCATAAAATCAAAATTACAAAGCTTCCAAGAGCTGAGAATTTCAGAAAGGAAGTTCGACGATACAGCCTGGTTTACGACCCCTTTCTTCGGCAATATCACTAGCACAAGCGGGGCTACAATCGCCAGTTGTAGGGCTAAGGGGCTCCGTCTTCACCAAGGTCCGCGAACTCGAGGCTTCGCTGGTTTTGCTTCGTTCGGATAAAGCCCTCTCAAGATCCTGAATCTTCTGTTCTTTGCTGCTCAAAGTCTTCGCAAGATCAGAATTTTTTGTCGAAAGCTCGGTATTGCTAACACAAAGCTCATCAACAGTTTTTGCATTTTTGTCAGATTCCTTGCGAAGATTTTCGATCATTTTCAGATCATCTTCATGAGTCTTGTTGAGCTTCTCAAGATCTTTCTTTGAATCCTGAAGGGCAGCTTCGGCGAGTCTCTTTTCATCTTGACACTTTTTCAGAGAATCAGCAAGCTCAGTGATTCGTTGCTCCAAGTCAGTGTTTGAAACCTGAGCCTTGTTGAGCTCACGCCTCAGCTTCTTGGTTTCGCCAGAAAGTTTACCAACAAGCTCTTCCTTTTCAAGAAGCCGCTCAGAAACAACCTTGCCGACAATAGATGCCTTCAAGTCATAAGTCTTCTTGAAACTGGCAAGCTCCGAGGATGAGAGTTTACGAGCATTTTCTTCAAACAATGCAAAAGTCATAAAGCCTAAAATAAACTTAAGAGAAGTAAGAAGACCACCAATGTATAAAAAGAAAGATAGCAATGTCAAACCTGGCGGGTTCAGCCTCCTTAAAGGAATCTCGTTTGCGGGCTTAGAAATCGTTAAAGACTTCTGGAAAGTTGAAGGGGTCTGTTTTTCAACAGAAGAGAGTGTCGTGCCGGTCAACCGAAGTTTTTTCTTCGGAGCGTCTTCTCCTGTTTCATCCACAAATTCAGGGGACGTCCATAGCAAGGAAAATCTAGGAGCACCATCGTTCGAGTCAATCACTTCACCCCTAACACTTAATAACTCACCTCTAAAAGACGTACCAAAACTTTTGTTGTAAGCAGTGATTGAGGGAGAGGGATCTTGACCTTCGGGGATTTCTTCGCGGTTCTCCACAAGGGACGGGTTCTCAACAGGTTCACCATCTTTTTGCACCGTGCGCTCCAAATCTTCGGCAAACTCTGGAGAGGCACTGTCCTTAGAGGCAGGAGCTTGGGAAGGACCAGCCTCAATATCAGTAGCAACAGCAGATTCAACAGGAGCCTCCTGAACTTCGAGGACATTGTCTGAAAAAGTTTCGACGTCAACAAATTCACTCTCAGAACCTGGGGTATAACCGCGATGAACACCAAATCTTAAATCACACCACAAGCAAGAAGAGAAACCTATAGGACGAGGTTTGTCAATCATCTCGTCGTCAGAGAAAGCCGAAGGAACGTGCTGAACTATGGCAGCAGCAATCTTCTTCACAGCTTTCTTGGCCTTCTTCTTTTTCAAATCTGCAAGACTTGAAGCTGCCTGGATCTCAGCATCTGAAATACCTTCGGAAGCTTTCCTCTTTCTTTTGCTGGATTCTAAAGATTTGGTCTTCTCAGGACGAATCGCAGAAGAAGAGGTGTCGCCTGCGCTGCTTTTTGCCTTTCCGTTCTTCGAAATTCCTCTCCTTGGAGCCTTAGGTGGGGCAGCCGAACAGACTGCGATGGCAACGGCTGGGATTTTCTTGTCCACGCTTGGTGGACGGGAGCGAAGAGAAGTCTCGGCACCAAGCTCTGAAAATACACGATTAACTCTCTTATTGTGTTTCACAAGGGCCTTGAAAGACTTGTATTCATTCAGAGTAGATTCGCCAACCATTGCGTTAACCTTTTCTTCAACTTCGGCAATAAAATCTTCGAGACTTTGACCTTCCTTAAGCCGCAAGTTGAAACGGGGAAACAACACTTGCTGCGTTGCCCAGTCCACATCCAAGGAAACAATGTTAGAAGGCTTCCAGCCGTCTGATATCGGCCAAACTTCGGCTACAACAAATTCTTCAATAACGTCGCGACCTCCGATAATAGTACTGGCCAAGAAGAAAGCATTCTCACAGCCTTTAAACCCCATAGTGCGGTTGTTGTACGAAGCAGTGCAAACAGCAGTAATTGGTGCCATAGGTGAATAGAAGGGGTAAGCTGGCCCAGTATAGCCAGAAACTTTGGACATGTCAACCTTCACATAAAACCAGTATGAGCTCCAATCTTTAGAGAAGTTGGTCTTGCTGCATGGCGCAAGTTGGATTCGGTTAAGACCCTTTCGTGAATTTTGTCTTCGGGTGTTGAAAGTACAGCACGCATAGTGCGCCTCATAATACTTCCCATCATCAAGCTTCAAGATATCCTTCTCAATCACAAGCTCGAACAAACGAGCGAATATGTCAGCACCGAAGGTACACTTGAAAGTCTTCATAATCCAAAAGAATTTCAAGAGTTCCAGAAAAGAGTTCGGTGTCAATTGATGCATTTTCACATCGAACTTCTCGAGAATGGAAGGCAAAATAGGATCGCAAGGAAATCTGAGTCCACATGTAAAGAAGTCCCTAAACGCAACAACTTCGTTGGCTTCAGGAGCAGGGATTTGTTCACTAGAAGGGGGACGTCCATCACCGGCAGGGAAAAACCCGGCGTTCTCGTATTCTTTGATAAGGTCAGCCGTAACCTTCGATTCGCCGAAGACAAAAGCCGGAGGATAAGATTTGGTCTTCATAACAACAAGTTCGCTAACATCAGCGTCGACGTTGGAGAGATCTTCCTTGCTGCCAGATCTTATCTCCCCGTCTTCGTGACTGCCAGAATCACGAATGGTTTCGACAGCAGGGTCATTTGTGCGAGACGGAACGTTCTCAGAATCACGAACATCTCCCTCAGTTGGCGGAACACCAGCAGCGGTAATTCCTCTGAAGTCATGGGTCTAGCAGTACTTTTAGTACGAGCCACCTTTCGAAAGAAAAATAAATGTCACAAACATGCTAACTTACAAGAAACAGAAAACCACGAAAATAGATGACCAATAACAAAAACATATAAGAAAGAAGAAGATGATACCTTCGAAAGTAGAAGGAATCGCCGAACTTCGGATGACCTTAAACGAAGAAGTCTTCAGCGAAAATACTTTAGAACTTTCGAAAAAAGTGATGGAACGGTGAAAGAAAGTTACTGCGCTCACCCTCTATTTATAGGGTGAGAGGGAGGTGAATTCAAGAAACCGCCTCGAAATGACCGTTGCGCATTTTCAGGGGGATGCGTGTCCACTCCGACGTTCCAGGGTGACATTTTTTACCGGAATTCGGGATATCGTTCGTGGAAACGGATCGTCGGAGTCAACCCGCTTCCCCGAGGGGCTAGTGTTGGGGAATTGGGCAAAAAACCTTTCACCCTCGAAACGTCGAAGTTGCTGAATTCGTGAATATATTCGTGAATATGTCACGGGCCAACATTTTGTTTCGCGACTAAGGAAAGCTCACGAAGATGTTCTGCTATTACCGACTAATTCACTAACCTTCTGATGATGCACGAAATGAATTGCCGAACTGGCATCAAAATCGCAGGTCTATTTCCTATTTCAGGACATCGGGAATCTGGCGAATTCGGGAAACCATGAAGTCGGGAATTTCGGAGGTTTGGAAGGGATTTCTCTCTGGCTGAAGATTCGGGAGCTTAATTAGGAGGTTTCGGAAACTGGTAACCCTCGCGAATGAAGATTCGGAGGTCAAAGGGGGACCAAGTCAAAAAGCGCTGCCTCAAAAGTCCGGGTTCGAGGTGTGAACTGGTGGCAGGCTTGTAAATATATGAGATTAGCCCCGCAAATCACGGGATGTAAAAGACATTCATGTACATGTTCACATTAGGAATATTCTCTAGATTCGAGGGTAATATCGGAATGTAAAAGTCACTTCGTCTCCCTATAAAAGGGGGTTCGAGGGCACGTGTAAAAGGATTCACAACTTTTGAGGCGAGTACAGACTTTCGGGGACTCCTTGTCCCCTCTTCCGTTCTTACCTTCGCGAGTTTATTTCGGAATCTTGTATTCGGGGATCCCATCCGATTTTCGAACCCCCCAACATATATATAGAGTAATCGCTAACTAAAATCTACCATAACCAAATAATAATAAGTGTGTATCTTTCTGAGTATTATGTTAGAATATTTAATAAATGAGAGTGTGAGAGAAAATATGGTAAGCTAGTTAGCAATATTGATTATGAGAGCTATATGTGAGCTCCAATTTTTTTTATTAATCCCTATTTTCTAATACTCATACCTCTTTACTACCATGCTGGAGAATATATTAATGGATTAGTATAGACATACCTGAGAGAGTGCGGTGCCAATGTGCCGCAGCCACATCTCGTTATCTTCGATGTTGTAGGCCGATATGGTCATCCGTCCACCCAAGTGTATGAGCAAGATCGGAGCCCACAGCACCTCTAGGTCGTGGCTGCCACCGTTCACAAAAGAGGAACCGCACTGTATGCTTTTCTGTCGGTTGAAGAGTGTGGCCAGGGCGTATATCGCAAGAGCATCGCCACCAAGGTAGGACAGCCAGATAAGAAGTCTATAGAAGGCCCAGAGACTGGGCCACTTACGATAGGGGGCAAAGTATGCGAGATACAGCTGAATGGTGAGGCTGCCCAAGACAAGGATGCGCAACTGCCACTCGTCCCACCATTGCACCGCACTTGAGACGCTCATTTGTATGAATTATTTAGTGGAAGTATGATGTATGACTAATATGATATTGCTAGCAACAGTTGTGTGTATATATAGCTCTCAGCTCTGCATATCGTATAGGACACAAGCTAGCATCATCCAAAGTTAATCTAGTTGGTTGTAGGGCATGGTCCCTCTCGTGTAAAGAACCAAGCAAGGAATTTTAGGACCAGGAATACTGTGGCTATCGCCATCACGCAAAGAGATCAGATGACAAAGCTAGCTCTTGTCCTGTGCCTCTTTTCTTCCCCGAGCTTTTGGCGTGACTCTCTAATTATACCTGAAAACAAAAGTTGTCGTTGCCTGCATGCTAAAGACCTGAAAACAGAACATTGTTATTAGTCATCCTTTTCGGACCTAATAAGGCACCGTTTAGTTCCCTAAAAGTCCCAAAAATTTTCGCATCGCAGACCGTGTCACTTCTCACAGAACATGCTTCCCAATACAAAATTTTCACCACTTTTCCCAAAATTTCACCGAACTAAACGGTGCCTAAGATCAAGATCTTGCATTGCTCACCAAGATCAGATGTATGAGCAGAATAGCTGCCCATAAGGCCATAACTCTTCTGCTTGGTCGTGGCTGCCATGTACAGAACTACTTTAGTTTTTTTTTTCTAGCAGTGGAAGCAGATGTGGCGAGGGTGTATTCACACCAAGAGCATCACCGTAAAGGTAAGGAGGTCTTTTACAACACACAATACGACCCTGCGGTAGTACGGTAGTATTACCAGTTTTTTATTATGAGGAAAATAGTAATTTCCTCAAAATATATTATTTGGAAAATTTCCTCCCGCTGCCCATTCAGCCCAAACGAGCCCGATTTATATATTTCATTTCCTATATTACAACAATACCATTTACATTTCCGATAATACCCTTATACTATCCATACGACCTATGAATACTACTGTACTACAGCTAAAAAAACCGGTAGTATAGAATTAATCTCAACCGTCGGATCCTTACATATAGGTTCTTTTCTATTACATACGAGTTCTTCTTCAATCGGTTCTTTTTCAATCGGTAGTACAGAGACTGCCAGATAAGGTAGAACCGGATTTGAGCTGGGCAGCCTGTGCCAAAGAATAAGAGGAGCCCAAGACAAGGATTGGAACAGACACTCTTCCCACCATTGGACCACTCCTGATCAGACCATAAGAGCAATGTTAGGAGGTTTATGCACAGGTCCCGCACGCCAGCGCCCGCGACATCGAGCGCCTCATCATCGACGAGCTCAACCTTCAGTCGGGGGACCTCACCGTCACGCTCCATCAGCCTGAACCGTACCTGATCCGGTTCGCCCATCCTCATCACGCGGCAGCAGTAGAGATCCAGGGGCGCTTCTGAGGGAAAGGTATCGACATTTGCTTGAGGCGGTGGCGCAGCCTAACGCACGCCCTTGGCCTCAGGATTTTCTACAGGGTCAAGCTCTGCCTCGATGGGATTCCGTCCCATGCGTGGACGCCGGACATCGTCGAGAGGGTCATCGGCCACCGTTGCGCCCTGCAGTACATCGCCACCGACCTGATCCAGCCGGCAGACACACGCCACATCGAGGTGTGGGCGTGGACCCTCGACCCTAGCAAGATCCCCAAGAAAGTGTGGCTTTGCTTCACGCACCACCCGATCGACGGCTCCTCGGCGGTGTTCGTCTCCACGGAGAGGCCGCCGGACGCCTGGCACCAAGGGGTGCGCTACGAGGTCTTCATTCACCTGCCCACCCTCGAGGACTACACTGCGGTGAGGCATGACCTGCAGGGGGCGATCGACAACTCGGCCACCGTCGAGCCTGTACGCCGCCGGTATGACTGGCGCTATGGCTTGGTTGATGGGTCACCCCCCTCGGCGCGATCGACGTACCCTGCACGGCTCCCGCGTCCACCTTATGGGTGGCCAGAACGGGCGGAGGCGGCTGGCGGACGCGAGGACCGCGACCAATGCGCGCCGGGGTGAGGCTCACGCGACAGGCGTGACGGCCACGACGTACAGGACGGCCACACGGGACCGGATGCCAGGGCAGCCCGGGCCCACGACATTCACGACCGCGGCCGCATTGACCGTGAGATGCGCGTAGCGGCCGGGACGCGCGTGGAGACCGCGACACGACACGCGGGGGCCGCGGCAAGGGCGACGAGAGCGGCGGCCGCGACAACAGACGCTACGACAGCCGCGCTCGCCTGAGCAGCCGCGTCTCCTGCAAGGGCTACTTCGCCGGGAGCTCACGCCGCCACGACGATAACGATGACACGGACGGCGGCGACAAAGACTACCGCGGGCTGGGCAACCTCACCGGCGCATCATTCTGGGGCTTCGACACGGAGGGGCCCATACACCGGTGTAACATCCCGCATTTTCAATACGGAATGTTAATAGTAAAAATGATGATTTTAAAGTTTTTGGTGAATTTATTGAGCTTCATAATTTAATTAAGGATGCCTTCTAAATTCTCTCCTAAATTCCTAGATTTATTTTTGAGCTAATTAAAAATTTCTAGGAAATATAAAATGCTAGTGTGAGAACCTTGGAGTTTATTTGGATTTTATTTGGATTTATTTGAGTGGGGTTCAAATTTGAATTCTAAATTCAAATTTGAATCTATTTAATATAGGGTTTGGAATATAAGAAAAACCAGCCTTATCCGTTTGGGCCTAAAGTTCACAGCCTAAGTCTACCGGAGGCCCCTCTACTCTTTTTCTCAAACCGACAACACCCCCTGCACTCTCTGGCCCAACAAACACGCCGGCCAGCTAGCCCACGCGCGCACCTCCTCCCTTTTCTCTCGCTGACGCGCCGGTCCCACGCGTCATCCGCCACCTTGCCACCTCCTTTTTCCCCTTTCCCCTCTCTGCATCGCGCCGCATCCACTCGCCGCGCGCCACCTTGGCCGGAGCTCGCCGTACACGCTCGTGGCCGCGCCTCGAATGCGCGCCACATCAGCCGCACCCCATCCGACCATCCACAGCCCTCCGCGCCGCCTATAAAGCCCACCACCGCAGTCGCACCCCTGACCTAGCCATCCTTGGGGTTTTCCCCTTGTTCCACCACCGCGCCTGGAGAAGGAGAAGGAGGGGAGGAGAAGGAGACGGGGAACGCCGTCCGTGGGATCGCCGTCGACGCCGTGAAGCCGGAGACCGCCCGTGGAGCACCCGTTCGCCGCGAAGCCCCGTACCGCGCCGTCCGCTCTGCTTCCCCTGCTCCAGCTCGTCGCGCCACCGTCCTGCTCCGCGCCTCTTCACCGCCGCTCTTCCCTTCGACCAGAGGTCATCAGGTGAGCCCGTCGCCCTCCTCTCGCCCGTGTGAGCCGGCCTTCGCGCCGAGGGAGAAGAAAGGCCCTGCCTTGACCCTGTGCTCGACCCCGCACGCACCGCGCTGCCGCCGCTGGCTGCCGTCGACTGTGTTGCCGGCCTTCGTGCCGAGCCTTACGCCTGCAGGTGCCGCTGCCGTCATCAACGCGCGCGCGCTCACCGCTTGGGCTTGATCCTTTGTCTGTTTGCACGCCGGAGGCCTCGCCGCCTTGCTCGCCGCGCCGCCGCGCCATGTCCGCCGGTTGCCTTTGTGCACGCACGAGCAGGGAGGAAAAAGGCCGCGCCTTTGGGGTTTCACCGTGCACGCCCCGCCGCCGACACGACCGCGCACCCACGCACAGCGTCGCCTCGCCGCCTCGCCGCAGGAGCTCTGCTCTGCGCCGTCGCGCGCACCGTCCAGGGCGCCACCATGGCCGAGCCGGCCCTGTGCGTTTCGACAAGGGGCAAAGCCCCAACCTTTGGCCCTGTTTCACTTCACTTGGTGCACGCCCTCGCGTTCCTGGCGTTTTGACGCACTCACGCGTCCACGCTAGGCATCGCCGCACCTCTCGCCGCGCCGTCACCGTTGAGCCCCACTCCAACCCCAAGGTGCCACCTTTTTGGCCCAGATCGATGCGCAATCACCTCCAGAGTCGAGCCCTACTGTTTGTTGGCCAACCACCCGCACACCTCGCCGCCGGCAAGCCTCGCCGCGCCGGAGCTCCCTCTGCGGCATACCCTCGAGCACCTGAGACTCCGGCCAAAACCCTTGGGGTTTTGGCCCCGCACGCACGCACACACGCGCGAGAGCACGCAGAGAATCCGACCGGATCCCATGCGGTTGGCCACCCATGGATGGGCCACACGCTGGCCTGCACGCCGCCGCACCGCAGTGGATCGCCCTGGATCCGCCGCGCTCTGCCATGCGTCGCTGCCACGCGGGCATCCACGCCAGCACGCGCCGGCTTAAAGTCGTGCAGGTGGCCGCCACGTGAGCGCTGGAGCTGGCTTGTAGCCGGCTATAAGCCTGTTATGAGCTAGCTAGAGACTCCCTGTAGATAGCATAAAGTTTGCAATATTGTATATGCGTATTTGATTTTCAGAAATCTATTTTAACTTTGGGAATTCATATTAAATCCATTTTAACTCCGAAAAATACAAAACTTCTTCTGAAAATCTTCTAAAAATCCAAACTCCGCGCTAGGCTAGAGTTTGCCTCTTTTTGGATCTTATTTTTCTTCCTCTTGGATTTTATTGCAATTAGCACCTGTGTTTATATTTTATTACGATTCTAGGAGCCGCCGGAGCCGGAGAGCTGAGCCAGGACTACGACGACGACCTCGGCTACGACGACTACTCGCACCCAGGTTCATGTCCGACCTTCTTTGAATGCCCATTAGGCATGGCTATTAGAACTGCTAGTGCTTTATTTATTGCATAGTGATGGATATGATGAACTCGTGCATAGCCTCTTTTACATACTTGTCCTTGATTGACCTACTACTACTACTTTATTTACGCGTGATGATACGCTGAGCTTGCTATGCATGTGTTGGGATTATTGTGGTAGTTTCTTGGTGTGTGTGGGGAAAAACCGGCAGGAGAAGGTGTTTTGGGATATTTTGGCGGGGGTGAGCTCAAGACAACCCGATCCGGGATCGAGGGCCAGGGATCGTCTTCTCGGACGTTGTCCAGTTTGGTGCCTATGGCGGGTACATTGTTTTAGGAGCACAGGTGTTGGGGTTTTGTGATGACTTGGAGGATAGGAGCTCGCCCCGGTCTGAAACCGAGTGGGTCGCTTTGTTGCACGTGAATTTCGTACACACCACCTCGCCGAGAGGGGGATACGGTCGTTTTGACCCTAGCAAGTGCGATACCATACCTGCCAGTAGGATAGAGGGTATCAGTTAGAGGGTTAGGGTGAAGTCCCTTCCCTATTGGGCGCTCCCCGTGCGGCCACGCGGGGGCATGTTCACAGTTCTGGGGTGGTCCTTTGCGAGGGACCGCAGTGAGACCCGGATGCAGGATGGAATCGTAACTCCTAGGTGTTCATTCGGTTGGGTAGGCTCGGTCAGCCGTACACCATCCGGGTGCTATTCCGAGTTGGGTACTGGTGTACACACTCTGCAGAGTTTAGATCTATACGTATAGCCGCGTCCTCAGTTATGGACATGCCCGTTGTTTACTCCGACTCTTACGTTTTGGGATTTCTACCTCCCCGCTTATAGGATGAGAGTGTATAGTGAGCCGTGGTTGTATTCGGGGAGAGGAGAGTTGCTCCCTCTGCCTCGCGGATCCGGGTGCAACCATTGAGGTGCGAGGAGTGGGAGATCTCGCACCGACCCTAGATGGAGTTAGGTTCTGGTGACGGTGATCTGGGTGACCAGGTGTAACCGTTTGTGGATGAGAGATATGGGAAAAGGTGGGAATATGGAGATGTTACTCTATTTATATTGATGCTGCTGCCGCTTAGGAAACCTAGCCTCTACCTTGTTCCTCTCTTTACCTTTAGAAGTAGGCCACTTAAAGCTTGCATACGGTTGGTGACGTGGACCTATCCCGATCCTTGGGGATAGCCCCTGAGCTTGCAGGGTACGAGTCAGACTACGACAACAACGCCGACGGATGGTACGACTGAGGGGCACGTTGCTTCGCTCAAGGATGCCTATGGGAGAAGAATAAAGACGGAGACACCTTCTAGAAGCTAGTTACCGCTGCGTAGGCTCTTATTCATGTTATTCCGCCAAGAGGCGTGTATTGATGTACTCTGATTATTTAGGATATGTAATAATGAGATTATATTCGTACTCTGATGCTTTATTTCGTTGTATGACTGTGATATTTATCTGTGATGAATGCCTGTGCGTGATAGCGTCTGGTCCAGGGACTATCACGAGACAGAATGACAGGTTTTCCGCTTTTGAAAACCCGGGGCGTTACAGATGGTATCAGAGCCATACTTGACCGTAGCACGTGCCCTTAGAAATGGTCATTAGAAATTAGGACTCTAAACGATCTCTCTTGTTATATACCATTCTTGACTTATATTACAAAACTTATCCTTCTTTGAAAAGTTCTATCTCACCTGCGCTAACTAGAACTTTCTTCCGTGTCACAGGAAATGGCTCGATAGGAGGTGGAGCTACTCCCGGAGCACAAGGAGGGACTCGCTAGTTGGGTGGACCGGGTCGTCCTCAGGCTGGGGATTCCCCCTACGCACGTCACCTACCGCGTCGAGGACGTCCGCACTCTGTCTGGCCCACTGATGCTTTGCACGGTGGCCATCCTACCCCACCCGGTGCGTCCAGACTTCCCCGGGATGCTCGAGCACAGCACAGGTCTCAACGTCAGGAACGCTGTGGACACCGCCTGCAGCCACGTACTTCGCCACCTGCTGGCTAGGTACAGCAACATCTACCGGACTGGAGACCTGCGACTGATCCCCCAGGACTACTACAGAGTGGCTCCGATCGTGGACAGACTGCCAGACCCTACAGCACTCTACGAGGAGGAGGTTGTCCAGGGACCTCTACGCGAGTCCGATGACACGCTCGTCACCACAGGGAGCTACCTCGTGGACCTCGACACTCACGCCCGCCGACTGAGCGAGCAGACAAGTGCACTCTTCAGCAGACTTGAGTACACTACCCTGGAGTTATGAGAGCTTCAGCCCCGCTGCCAGAGTCTGATCATGGAGAATGGTACCCTGCGCTAGCGAGTCGAGCAGCTCGAGCGTGGACTACGTCACGCCAACTCCATGGTGGTGCAAGCTGAGGTTGAGAGGGTGATCGCTCGAGAGGAGATGATCTATGCCAAGGAGGACCAGAAGGATACACAGTTCGCCTCACAGGGACGCAATCTCGTTTGTGAGAAGGCTAGGGTGGTCAATCTTGTGCAGGACCAGTACTCCAACACCGCCAACCTCGCTGCACTCACCAGGACTTCTGTGTTCCTGCTGTACAAGTGCAAGAGGATGCTGAAGACTTGGGAGGACGCTGACTCTCTTCGAGTGGACAAGCTTCAAGAGCTCAACGGTCTGCTATCTCCCAAGCACCAGCAGGCGATCCGTAAGGAGACTTTCAAGCTTCACCCATCCGCCCTCAAGCTTCACCTGTGTCCGATGGCTGACATGCCCGCTCCGGTTGAGACCCAGGAGGTGAGGGCTGCTCACGCCATGCTGTCGCGGATGTTCCCAGAGACTTCCCCGAGGAGGACCGTTGCCCCGTGAGGTACAAGAAGGCTCGCTTTGAGTAGCGTGCTGGAGCATGATCATGCTAATAAGAGTAGAGTTGTAATATAGGTAGTTTCCATGAGTTGTTCCATGTAGCCGAGAGCCTATTCCGGTGCATGTGGAGTTATGAGTCCTTTCACACCTAGATGTGCGCACCCTTTTGAGATCATGTAATGCTATATTAGATCGCTGATGTGTGTGACCTCCAAGGCTTGAGTCAGCCTCGAGGGAACTTATGTACTCATAACGGATGCTGATTGTTTGGTCTTAATGGAGTTAATCGTTCTGATTGCTTTTTCTTGTTGAGTGTTGGAATTATATTAGTAGAAATATTTTCATGCTTGTATATCAGACTCAATCTGTTGGTGAGTGACGTATCTAAAGCTTTCCTATATCCTTGGTCATGTTTTCAGTAAGATGTCCATCAGGAGGTCCGGTCGTCTGTTGGCTCGCCTCGAGGAGGCCGACGCCGGGGAAGAGCAAGCCCCGCCAGTCCATGGCCATGGACGTGGCCGCGCTCCCGTACGTGGGCGTGGACGCGCTCGTGGTCATGGACACACACCTGTCCTAGGATGAGGCCGAGGCATTGTGGTGCCGCCACCACCGCCTCCGCCCATCGGACAAAGGCGATGCGGAAGAAGGAGGACAGGAAGAAGCCGAAGGAGCGCTTGAGCCGCCACCAGCTCCCCAGGGTCGTGGGCGTGGTCGTGGCCGTGGTGAAGCACCGCCACCACCTAACCTGGTTGAGGTGATGGCCCTGCAGACTCAGCTGATGCAGAGGATGGCCGACGCCATCGAGAACCGAGTCGGTGGGAACCGCAACATCCCGGCGGAGGAGGACATTGCCAAGAAGATCGAGAGGTTCCTCCGTCTGAAGGCCCCTACCTTCAGTTACTCGGATGATCCTCTCGAGGCCGACGATTGGCTCCGCATGATCGAGACGAAGCTCGACCTTACCGCCTACACCGACGAAGAGTGTGTGGCTCTCGCCGTCCACTAGCTCGAGGGTCCTGCCTAGTCTTGGTGGGACAACTACTCCGAGAGTCACCCGAACCCAGCTTTCATCACCTGGCTGGAGTTCTGTGAGGTGTTCCGCGAGCAGTACCTGCCGAAGGAGCTCATGACTCAGAAGGCTCAGGAGTTCCGCACCATGACTCAGGGTGCGATGAGGGTGGAGGAGTACGAGAGGCACTTCATGAATATGATGCGCTATGCCCCTGATGACACCAACACCGACGACAAAAAATAGTTCTGGTTTCTGCGAGGCATCCACCATGGTCTCCGCCAGGGCTTGAAGGCCAGCGAGCACAAGTCCCTTCGCCACCTGGTGAATAGGGCTATCGCGCTCGAGGAAGAAAGGAGGGGGCATGAAGAGCGCATGAAGGGCAAGAAGAGGATGGGAGATCGGGACCATGGCGACCGATCATTCTAGAGGCCGAGGAGTGGGCAGAGCAACCTGCTGAGGGGGAGCTACCACCCGGGGAACAACCAGCAAGGACGTGGCTTCGCAGGAAGCCGTGCACCATACCCCGGAGGAAGGAGCTCCAACTACCAGCTGCAGGGTGGTGGCTACAACCGCCCGCAGCAGAGCGCGTCGAGACCCGGCATCGGAGATTTCAGCCCGACGTGCTACGCCTCTGGCAAGCAAGGCCACAAGTCGTACGAGTGCCCCAGCAAGAAAACCGCTGCTACACCTGCCAGGGCAAAGGCTCCAGGAGGGAGGCCACCTCAGGTTGCTCCCCAGCCAGCCACTGACTGTGGAAGGCTCAACCTCCTGACTGAGGAGGAGGCTGCCGACGCTCCTGATGTCGTGATCGGTGAGTTTTTAGTTTGTGGTGCTAAAGCTTTGATTCTTTTTGATACTGGTGCAACTAGTTCATATGTGTCCTCTAACTTTGTAAACAAACTGTCTCTCCCCATGACTCCCCGACCGAAACCTATTGTGACGAGCTCACCGCTCGGAGATATCAGATGCACCCTACTATGCAAAGGGGTGGAAATGTTCATCAAGGGTCACAAGTTCCTCGGAGATCTGACCGTGCTGAAGTCCAATGGGATTGATGTTATTCTGGGCATGGATTGGATCACCGCTCACAAAGGGGTTATCTCCTCGTCACCCCGACAAGTGACCCTGATACACCTGAAGGGGACGAAGATCACGTTTGAGCCGCTGAAGTCTCGGGAAGTACCAGCTGTGTACAACCTCACTACGAAGATAGTGGCCGATGTTCCAGTGGTTTGTGAGTACCCTGATGTCTTTCCAGATGACCTGCCGGGGTTACCACTAGACCGTGACGTGGAGTTCGTGATCAACCTTGTGCCAGGTACAGCACCCGTGGCACAGAGTCCTTACAGAATGGGCAAGTTAGAGTTGGCAACGCTGAAGGAGGAATTAGAAGCTCTCCATGAGAAGGGGTACATCCGACCGAGTGCATCACCTTGGGCTTCACCGGTGATGTTTGTACGGAAGAAGGATGGGACGCAACGGCTGTGCATCGATTACCGCGCTCTTAATGCGGTAACCATCAAGAACAAGTACCCGTTGCCGCGCATCGATGACCTGCTTGATCAGTTGAGGAAGGCCAAGTACTTCAGCAAGATTGATCTTCGATCCGGCTATCATCAGATGGAGATTCGCCCCGAAGACATCTACAAGACAACATTTGTGACCCGGAACGGGCAATACGAGTTCACTGTCGTATCGTTCAGTCTTACGAACACCCCTGCTTACTTCATGAACATGATGAACAAGGTGTTCATGGACGAGTTAAACAAGTTTGTCGTGGTTTTCATTGATGACATCTTGGTCTTCTCGGAAACTGTAGAAGAGCATGAAGAGCATCTGAGGATAGTGCTGGAGAAGCTGAGGTAGAATCAGTTGTATGCCAAGTTCAGCAAGTGTGAGTTCTGGCTAGAAGAAGTGGCATTCCTTGGGCATGTGTTGTCAGGTGAGGGAGTTGCAGTTGATCCCTCGAAGATCGAAGCTGTGTCAAAGTGGCAATCGCCCAAGATAGTGACAGAGATCAGGAGTTTTCTCGAGATTGTAGGGTACTACCGCCGTTTCATCGAGAACTTCTCCAAGATTGCGAAGCCAATGACCGAGTTGCTGAAGAACAACACACCTTACGTGTGGTCAGAGAAGTGTGAAGCGAGCTTCCAAGAGCTCAAGACCCGACTAACCACAACTCCTGTGTTGACGCTTCCCGATGACAACAAGGACTTTGTGGTGTACTGCGATGCTTCGAGGCAGGGTCTTGGTTGTGTGCTGATGCAGGAGGGCAAGGTGATCGCTTATGCTTCGAGGCAGCTTTGGAAGCATGAAGAGAACTACCCGACACATGACCTTGAGTTGGCAGCTGTTGTTCATGCTTTGAAGATATGGAGGCACTACTTGATGGGCAACAAATGTGATATCTACACGGATCACAAGAGTCTGAAGTATATATTCACCCAGTCAGAGCTGAACCTGAGGCAACGAAGATGGATAGAGCTGATAAAGGACTATGACCTCGACATTCACTATCACCCCGGCAAGGCGAATGTCGTGGCCGATGTGTTGAGCCGAAGAAGCTATTGCAACAACCTGATGGTGCAGGAGGAACAGCTAGAGTTGTACAAGGAGATGGAGAGATTGAAGCTCGACATCGTCGAGAAGGGTCAGCTCAATGTGTTGAGGGTGAAGTACAGTCTAGAAGACCAAATCAGGGAAGCCCAGAAGAAGTGTCCTGAGATTGAAGAAGCGAAAGACCTTCTGACGAGAGGCAAGGCCCCTGACTACCGCATTGACGAGCAAGGCACATTGTGGTTGAAAGATCGCATATGTCTGCCTAGTGGTGAGGAGATTCGGAAGACGATTCTGAAGGAGGCTCACGATTCTCGGTATTCTATTCACCCCGGTTGCACCAAGATGTACCAAGACCTGAAGTGCCGATTCTGGTGGGAGAATATGAAGAAGGACATAGCTGAGTATGTTGCCTGATGTGACACATGTCAGAGAGTGAAGGTGGAACATCAGAGACCCGCCGGATTGCTACAGCCACTTGCGATACCTCAGTGGAAATGGGATGATATCAGCATGGACTTCGTGGTGGGTTTACCCCGCACTCAGAAGGATAATGATTCGATATGGGTGATTGTGGACTGTTTGACCAAGGTAGCACACTTCCTACCGGTGAAGAACATGTTCACTGTGAGTCAGTTGGCTGATCTTTACATGGAGCATATCCTGAGGTTACATGGGGCACCCCGAAGCATAGTGTCCGATCGTGGTGCTCAGTTCACTGCCCAGTTCTGGAAGGGTCTACATGATTCGATGGGCACACACTTGGACTACAGTACCGCTTTCCATCCTCAGACAGATGGACAGACTGAACGAGTGAATCAGGTTCTCGAAGATCTTCTGAGAGCTTGTGTGTTGACTTACAACAATGATTGGAAGAAGAGTTTGCCCTATGCTGAGTTCTCGTACAACAACAGCTATCAGGCAAGTTTGCAAATGGCACCCTTTGAAGCTCTGTATGGCAGAAAGTGTAGGACCCCGTTGATGTGGTCTGAGGTGGGGGAGAGGACTTTCTTCGGTCCTGCTTCCATTGTTGAGGCTGAGGAGAATGTGGCCAAGGTTAGAGAGAACCTGAAGATAGCTCAGAGCAGGCAGAAGAGCTACGCTGATCCTAAGTGAAGGGATTGTTGGCGTTTCTTATCCTCGACGCTCGGCGCCGTGGTAGCGTGAGGCGTGTAAGAAACTCCCGGGTACACTGACGAGTGCGAACGAATCCGCAAGCGCACGGATACACCGCTATAGCACTTCTCCCTAGGAGAATGAGTATTCCCATCGGGTTTCGTTCCTAGGACGGAGAGTAACCAGAGAGGGTCTATCCAAGGACACCAGCTTTCGCTGGGATAGGTCGGGATACAAGAAGCACTTCCTTAAGGGACTTAGCTCTCAAGATGTATTCCTGTCAGATCTTAGTCGTCCCCGCGGGGCAACAACACTCAGAGGTGCTGGCAAGCGAGCCCAACTCGGTATGCGACGTAAGAGGGTTGACAAAGGGTCAAACAGGCTATCACCACTGCGGCCTACCTCTACGCTACGATCGTATGTGGTCTCCGTAGGAAACCCAAGGACCAGACACCACGTCTGTGCCCCAGATAAATACTATAGTGCGGCGTATGCTAGCCCACTAACTACACTATAGCAACCATATAAATACGATCCCACGAACAAGGGAAAGATCGGAATCCGATCATATCATTGAACTGGGAGCAGAAAGGAAGCTATGGATGCAGCTGAACGAGATACAGTGAACTTACTTAACTAAACAGGATCAGAGCATGCAAACAAGTAAATGAACTACGGTTCTGGCTCTAAAGGATCGAAGCCTTGTGTCACGAAGAACACAAGCCTCTAACTTATGAACGAGCCACGAACACAAGAACAAAGCAATCATGCATGATGTCCACTATAGTCTAAATAAGAAATGATGAAATACTCACTTTGATCTAAATGAAGAACAAGCATCCATGAGGACGTCAACTCACTCCTTACCCCTCCTCTACCTCTCACTAATCCTAATCTAGATCTCTCCTCATCACCATTCTACCACAAAGAGGTGAGAATCACCTCTCATGGGCAGAATTGGAGAGAGGGAGAGAGAGCTACACAAGAGAAAGTGGAACTTGAGAGCTTGGTGGTGTGTGAAAAATGGAGCCCCTCCCCTCCTATTTATAGACAAGGAGGAGGCTTGCTCCGAGGCTGAAAGTGCCCCTAAACGCCCGGGACTGCAGCAGAGAGTCAATGGGAGGACAACACGTGGAGGGCCAGGATGAACCGACCCTAGGTCGGTTCGGCCGATCCTAGGGTCAGCCGGCCCCCTCGAGTGGCCCCCTGGCCCGTGTTACCTCTGGCTCGCTTCCATGTGGGCCCTGATGCCTCTCCTCCGTGCATGGCACACTTCCTGGTGGTTTAGTTGGTAAAGTGGGCCCATGGATCCATGTGATGCTGACGTGGCAGCGTATGATTCGTCGGAAGTCCTTCACATGGATTGGTGACATCATGGATCCAGGAGAATCCATGTGGCAGCCCCTGATTGGCCAGCATTTGAGTGCCTTCGATTGGAGTGGAGTGAAAGTGCATGGATTCCTCCCATTTCTTATGCTAAATACCTGCATTCAAATAGACATCAACACTGGTGGAAAGTATGAGTTTAAGCACCTATTCTAGTGTGGATGTTCAATTCATGCTCAGATTTACATGAGTTGATGGTCTTGAAAATGGCAAATATTGACCGTCAACAACACCCCCACACTTGACCTTTGCTCGTCCCGAGTGAAGGGGAAACAAAGCCAAGCGGGTCATAAATACCAAAAAGTAAGACAGACATAAGAGATATTCCAAGTCATACCTTGCTCTTGTGAACCTCTGTGTAGTGGCTATCATGTTCCCTTGGGTGATTAAAAAGTAGAACAACTGTGAATCAAGTCACTTATGCACCTGATGATAAACACCTTGGGGTTTTGCAAGATTTTCATAAACAAAACTCTTGGTGGCTTTCTCATTTGATTCTCTCAAATCGCTCAATGTGTATATGTCCTCACTAAGGCATTTTGCCTTTCTTCATCCTACTTCTAATGATGGCTATATGTGGAGCTCAGGGTAGGATAAAGAGAAAGCATACTTGCATCACATATTTTGCAAAGTCAAAAACTGGATCCACAGAGAAAATCAAATCACACCATCAGATCAAGATGTGCACCGGTATGGCTATGGTGTGTATGGTAAGGTGGATACTAGGCCCGTAATGGGTGCTAAATATTACCATACATATATAAGGTGAGAACTACGGGTTGATGGTAAGGTGGACACTAGCCCCGGAATGGACACTAGTTATTACCATCTATGATATGGAACTCCTTTTTGCATGATCTCATCTCTCTCCTATTCCTCCTTTATTTTGGACATGGGCTATTCTTTCTCTTCTTTTTTTTTCTTTTTTCATCATGCCTTGAGCATGTATTTTTTTTAATAACCCATGTCTCTTTTTGAAGGACACTTCTGGAGAGAGATGTCACACCACATATGGAGTTTTATTTTTATGAAATGGATAAATGATACAATGCTAACTTCCAGGGTAGAAGCATAGCAAGGGGAAAATAGGTCGGGTGCACATAAATCTTGATCATGAAAGTAATGAAATGAAATCTCACAAGGGTCACAGAATTTGACAAAGCTCAAAGTAATGACAAGCAGCATATGAACCAAAGGATTTTACCTACAGAGATCATATGGCTCTAATGGGATGGAGTCATATCAAAGAGGAGCCTTTCCAAGAGGTTTTGAGTTTTCAAAAATAAATTCCCCAAGAGAGTTAGTCATCAGAGCAAAAGATCATATCATCCAGCCATATCATACTCATCAATTACTTAGGTAAACATGCTTGTCCTTAAGGAGATTATGGTTCACAAGTACCAAGTAGGTAACAAGGAATAAAACATATGTAAGTCTACTCAGGTACCAATGAGCTGGGTGATATTTAGCATCATCATTCGAGTTTTAGTTTAGAGATAGACAGATATAGCTTATAAAACTCAGGAATGAAAGAGAGTGAGTTGTCGAGATGCAAATCGGCGCTATGCATGGAAGATGAACCGTGAGAGGCTCTCCACAGGAGAGAACTCGTGCGGGTCCCGTTCAGGTTCTCGGTAGGTGATCGATCGGCTAGCGTGAAGTGCTCACAGTGGGTACGTACGAAAACATCGTGCTTGCATTGGGAGAGTCGTGGCTCTTCCCCCACACTGTCTCAAACCTAGATGTCCTCTAAATCAAAGAGACCAAAGTAACGACACAACGAGTGGCTAAACCGGGTTACATGACCGGTGAGCCACTTTATTCAAATCCAAATGTTTTAAGCACAATGATTAGTCGCTTACACACACATGCAAAAGAAATAAATGAAATAAAGGGAAACAAAGGGAAATCAAACCTAGACCTAGACTAGCGCCTAATGAACTAAAGATGGGGCTAATCCCCACTACTCGGAGAGGATCTGCTCCTCTTCCTCAGCAACTGCCAACCTCTGCAGCTTCTGGGTCATGTCCTCCTCCAGCTGGCGATACTCAAGCCTAAGCTCACGGTACTCGTCCCTTTGCTTAGCTAGCTCCTCAACTAGCTTCTCATGTTCTAGGAATAGTTTAGCTAGTCTGTCTGCCAGCTTTGCTAGGGCCGGGGTCTTCTTGGTGCCATTTGCCTGGATGTCTGCAATGATCTTGACGAGGACTCACTCCCACCGAGGGGGCTTATGGTAGGGTGTACCATAGCCTCCAGTGGCTGTCTTCACTCTGAAGATCTTGCACCGGGTCTGCGGAAGCGGGAACTCGTCCCACACATCCTGCTCATAAGTATGGCAGAAGGCTTCTCCGTAGCTGTTGAAGTCAGACCCAACGTAGCGCTCTCCTGGCTTCAAGGGTGGCCCAGGGGGATCATCAAACAAGATGCGCTTGGCAGCGGTCTCGTTCCCCATGGTGGCCATCCTGGCCGGGAACGAAGGCGGGGAGGAGGAGCCTCGCCGGGATGACTGCACCGGAGAGTCGGTGCGCATCCTGCGAGTGCTCTCTACACTCCTGCCTCTCTCGAGGGTCATGGCCTCCGGCGACCCCATCACCTCATCCAAGTTGCTGAGGTTGATGAGATGAGAGGGGCTCCCTCCCCCCAAAGTGAGGGGTGAGGCCTCCCTACGGAGCCGAGCGAAACCGTGGCTGGTCATGGATGCGGCGATGCTGAGGATGGTGAGGTGGAGGAGATGGAATTCGCGATGCGAAAACTCATCAGGCGGCAGGGAGAAGATTTCTGGAGGAGAATAAGACGCTGAGAGACATGGGTACCCATGGGTCCCCACCGGCCAGGGTCCCAGAGGCCCCTGACAAGTGGACCCGACCTTCCAGAAGACTCGCCGACCTTACAAGTGGGCCCAGTGACCTGATCAAGCTCCCAGAAAACCCATGAAGCCTTGGCGTGCAAGGCAAGACACGACGACCTGGCGCGCCGCCGCCTGTAGCTCTGAGTATCACGGGATACTCCATGTAATCCGGGTGATAAGTTTCCCACAGTTGTAACCGACCCCAACACAGGTCAACCGACCTGCACATGCAAACCCTAGCCCGTCCTCCCCATATAAGGCGGCCTAGGGCTCCATGCACAGGGACAACTCATCTTCATCCTCGCATAATCTACCACAACTAGACGTAGGGTTTTACTCTCCGGAGGCCTGAATCAGTATAAACCCTTGTCTCCCTGTTCTTCGCCGCCATACTCGCCTAGCTCCGTGTGCACCACGTGCATAACCACCTACGCTCTTAGGTCCCGATCCTCCATTAACCTGCAAACCTCTAGGGTAACCCCCTAGCAGATCTGTCCAGGTCTCACCCCCTGACAGTTGGCGCACCAGGTAGGGGCGATCGGGAACTCGCTGTGCAGCATGGTGGCCCAATCTGGCGTCGTCTTCCCGGCGAGCATGGCGGCCTTCCTCGCCGACCCCGTGGAGATCTGCTTTGGATCTTTTACGGTGACCTCACCTGCCCCGGCAGCTTCGACTCCCCCAGCGACCTCCAAGAAGGTCGTCACGGCGTCCGCCACCATCCCTGTTCCCGCATGGGGTCCTCTCTGTCAAAGGGGACCTCATCATCTCCTTCAGGTGCAACACGGAGGCTCTCGACCTTGCTGCGACCTCCGCCGCCGCCGAGGCTTCTGCGGTCTTGGTGGCTGAGGCCAACAAAGTCGACCCTGTCGACCAATCTGTCCCAGAGCAGAAGTGCACCGAGACCGTCCTAGACGCGGCTCCATCGACGAAGAAGGTCTGCCTCGGCCTTGCCGACCCAGAGAAGACGGTGGTGATCGGCGACGGGCTCGACCCCAAATAGGAACTCGCGCTCACCAGCTTCCTCCGAGATAACACCGACATATTCGCTTGGAGTCCATTGGATATGCCGGGTGTTCCTAGGGAGCTAGCTGAGCACGCCTTGGATGTAAGCAAGACGGCCAAGCCTGTCAAGTAGAAGCTTCGCCGCTTTGCGAAAGATCGCAAGGACGTCATTAGGGTAGAGCTAATAAAGCTTCTAGCTGCCAGATTTATCCGAGAGTGTAAAAACCCGGTTTGGCTCACCAACCTGGTTCTTGTACCAAAGAAAACCGGTCAATGGAGAATGTGTATCGACTACACCGATCTCAACAGGCACTGCCCTAAAGACCCCTTCCCTCTTCCACGTATCGACCAGGTCGTGGACTCCACGGCCGGAAGCGTCCTCCTCTGCTTCCTCGACTGCTAATCAGGGTATCACCAGATAGCCCTGAAGGTCTCCGACCAAGACAAGACGGTGTTCATAACGCCCCATGGCATCTACTGCTATACGGCCATGACCTTCGGCCTCAAGAACGTTGGCGCAACCTACCAGAAGGCAATATAGAAGTGTCTGGCCAGCCAGATCAGCAAGAACGTAGAAGCCTACATCGACGACGTGGTCGTCAAGACCACCCACGAGGACAAGCTCATAGCTGGCCTCGCGGAGACCTTCGCCAACCTCCGCACTTACCGCTGGAAGCTCAATCCAGAGAAGTGCGTCTTCGGTGTCCCGTCCGGCAAGCTCCTGGGCTTCATGGTCAGCAACCGGGGCATCAAAGCCAATTCCACCAAGGTGGATGCCATCCTCAAGATGAAGCGACCTACTGGCAAGAAGGACGTCATGAAGCTCACAGGCATGATGGCAGCCTTAGGCCGATTCATTAGTAAGCTCGGAGAGAAAGGCCTGCCCTTCTTCAAGCTGCTAAAAAAGGCGGACAAGTTCGCCTGGACCGAGGAGGCGGACCAAGCTCTTGAGCAACTCAAGACCTTCCTCACGACACCCCCGGTTATGGTGCCCTCGGCGCCCAAGGAGCCTTTACTGCTCGACATCTCGGCGACCACCCTTGTGGTCAGCGCCGTCCTGCTGGCTGAGCGACCTGAAGAGGGGCACCCTTACCCCGTCCAGCGACCTATCTACTACGTCAGTGAGGTCCTGTCCAACAGCAAGACCAGGTACAGCCAGCCCCAGAAGATGCTCTACGCGCTACTCATGACTTCTCGCAAGCTTCGGCACTACTTCCAATCCCACAAGATTAAGGTCATCTCGGCCTTTCCCTTTGGCGAGATCCTACGGAGTCGTGACACCTCTGGGCGCGTCGTCAAGTGGTCTATCGAACTAGGCGAGTTCGACCTAGAGTTCTGCCCCAGGCAGGCCATCAAGTCCCAAGTCATCGCAGACTTCGTCTCAGAGTGGACAGAGATCCAGCAGCCTCCGCCGCCGGAGCGACCTGAGCATTGGAAGATGTACTTCGACGGTTCCTTGAACCTCGAAGGAGCCAGCACGAGTGTCTTGTTCATCTCCCCTAAGGGCGACTACCTCAAGTACGTCCTGCAGATCCACTACAAGGTGTCCAACAACGGCGCCGAGTACGAGGCCCTCATCCACGGGCTCTGTATCGCTGTCTCCCTCGGGATCAAGCGCCTCCTGGCCTACGGCGACTCCAAGGTTGTCATCGACCAAGTCAGCAAGGATTCTGAAGCTAGGAAGGATATAATGGATGCATACTATGCTGAGGTGCGCAAGCTCGAGCGTCACTTCGAAGGGCTCGAGTTCCACCAGGTCTGCCGCAACAACAATGTCGCTGCGGATGTCCTCTCCAAGCTTGGCTCCAAGCGCGCACTGGTTCCGGCCGGTGTGTTCGTTCAGGACCTACGCAAATCGTCCATCAAGCTCATCCCCGACCCAGAGTCACCTGATGACGAGCTTACCTCACCTAAAGGTCGCGAGATCCTTATGATCGACACAGAAGATGATTGGTGCCTCGACTTCATTGCCTTTCTCCTCAAGCATCGAGTACCTGAGGACAAGGCAGAGCGAGAAAAGATCACGAGGCGTAGCCCCAACTACGTCATCATCGGCAAGGAACTCTACCGGAGGTCCGCCTCCACCGGATTACTGATGAGGTGCATCCTGCGATCTGAGGGCCTCAGGCTCTTGGACGAGATCCACGGTGGTGAGTGCGGTAACCACGCTGCCTCTTACAACCTGGTGGGCAAGGCCTTTAGGTCTGGTTTCTACTGGCCCACGGCCTTGGCTGATGCCCAAGAACTTGTACGTCGTTGCAAGGGGTGCCAGTTCTTTGCTAAGCAGCAGCACCTCCCGGCTCAGGCCCTCCGGACCATCCCTCCGTCGTGGCCCTTCGCAGTTTGGGGTCTCGACTCTGTGGGACCTTTCAAGACTGCCCCCAGCAGCTAGAAGCACATACTCATGGCGATGGATAAGTTCACCAAGTGGATCGAGGTCCGTCCCGTATCTAGCGTCACGTTGAAAGAGGCGGCCAAATTCATCGAGGAGATCACCCATCGCTTCGGGGTGCTAAATAGGATCGTCACCGACCTTGGCACGGCCTTCACAGGAGCTGAATTTTGGGACTTCTGTTAAGACAGTCTAATCGATGTATACTACACCTCAGTGGCACATCCACGGTCCAACGGCCAGGTCGAGCGGGCCAACGGCTTGGTCCTACAGGCCATAAAAGACCGTATCTTCGACGGCTCAGCGCCTTACGCCACCAGGTGGCTCTCAGAGCTCCCTCACGTTCTCTGGGGTCTTAGGACCTAGGTTAGCTCGGCTACAGGGTACTCACCCTTCTTCTTGGTCTATGGGTTAGAGGCTATCCTCCCCACCGATGTGGCCTTCGGTGCTCCACGCATCCAGAACTTCGACGAAGGAGAAGTAGAGCAAACATGCCGACTCGACCTCGACAACGTCGAAGAACACCGTGTGGCCGCGCTCATGCGCCACACTTGCCACGAGCAGCAGCTACGTCGCTACCACGACCGCAATGTGCGAGAACGTTCCTTCAAAGTTGGCGACCTAGTCTTGCGGCAGATCCAGAACACCAAGGATATGCACAAGCTCTCTGCGCCTTGGGAAGGCCCCTTCATAGTTAAGGAGGTCATTGGACCGGCGACCTATCGCCTCCAATGGGCCGATGGCCAGGGTGTTCCTAACCCCTAGAACATTGAGCACTTGCGCCGCTTCTACCCTAAGGAGCCTTGTATCACAATAAAGCTATGTACTCTTTACCTTTGTAATTCAATATATAAATATAAAGATTTCTCTTTCAACCTGCTTGCTTTCTGTTCACCCCTCCCCTTCGACACGCTCGGGGGCTTGGCCTAAAACCGACCCCTCACGCTCGGGGGCTTGGCTTTAAGCTCGGCCCTTCACGCTTGGGGGCTTGGCTTTGCCAACCTAAGGGTCGCTCGACCTGGGGTTTTCACTTCTCTCTTTACAAGTGTTCCCTTACCACAGCTTTTTATGCATTTTATAAGCGTTCCTAGGTCGCGGGGTTGCTTGATCTTGGGTCCCTGACCCCCTCCGCGCGCCGGCCGCACCTAAGCCTCCAACGTTGAGCCGTGTGGTCGGCAAGCCGTTCCTCCACTGAGTTTGGTTAGCGGAGGAAAAGAGGTCTCGCAACTTCGTTACCTTCGCGTTCTTATGAAGAGTATACAAAGCTGAATAAGGGATCACGTGACATGCCTTCTTCATTCATGCAATGTTTATATTACATCAAAAGGGTCCGCGACCCATTGTTACTAACTGTTTGCCAGTCCTAAGCTATGTCTACAGGTCTATTTTCTTCATGATCTCCTCCGCGGCGGCCTGAATCTCTTCGCTGGCCACTAGCTGCACCAATTCCAGCTCCTCCTTGACCTTCTCAAGGTCGAACGATGACTCATGGTGCTTCACCGTGGCCAGCGCGGTAGCAGCGGCGAGCCTGCCGCCATCGATCATCAAGGCCTTTGTGCGACCAACCGCGCCCTCCAACCGCTCGACAAGCACTTGTGGACCGCCCTCGGCCTTAGGGGCGTACACATCCACAAGGTACTCGACGGCCTCCTTAAGGTCATCTAGCTCCTTCTCCAGATCTGCAGTCATCTCTTGATGATCAATAAGGGTTTGCATCACCCGGCCAAGGTCGATCTCTAGATCCCTGCGCGCCCCAAATTCATAAGCAGCTTTACGGGTGAAGTAAGACTCACTGGCGACGACCTCCTGGTGCTTCTCCTTGAGGACCTTCACCTGCTCCTTCGACTCCTTGAGGTCCTTCTTCAAGGCAGTCTCCCTCTTCTTGGCCTCTGCAAGTGCCGAGTTCAAGAACGTATCACCACGACGGTTATACATAAAAGACCAAAAGGGCATCCCTCGACGTACCTGCGGTGGCGTTCTTTAGATCGTCCTCCACTTCCTTCGCCTTCAGCTTTGTAGCTTCAACCTCTCGCTTTAAGGCCTCGATGGCCTAGTCCTTCATGATCGCCTCGTCCTTGAGGCTCCTTATTTCCTTCGCGGCCTCAGTCTTGGCCTGAAGCACGGCCTCTCGGGTCATGGCCAGCTCCGCGTGAAGATTGGCGCCCTCCATTAGCAGGTTCGCCCTCTTCTGCGAGCGCTCGGCAAGAGTCTGCAACAACATATCTAGATCGTCAAAACATTGCGCCTGGGCAAACCTAAGATGCAGCTCCAAAGGTAATACCAGCTCACCATGAGCGTCCTGCCGATGGTCTTCGCCACCTCCGTGATGGTCGCCTGCGCCGCCTTGAAGTCATCAAGGTCCCTGGCGTCGGCCCAGACGTCGTCCTCCCACGGAGTACCGGCATAGAGGTAGGGTTGTTGTTCGGCTTCCCTGCTTCCACCTCCAGTTTCTGCCTCCCGCGTCCCCGACAGACTTGACTCAGGCGGGTCTTGCTGGCGCGGGCCCTCCTCCTGCTGTGCGCCCTCAGCAGTGACCTTGGCTACCGCCGACGGTGTTGTCTCCACGATCTCAGGGGCCTTACTGGTAAAGTCCCCGCCTGAGGTCGCTGGCGACTGCCCTACCGGCAACTTCTCGACCTTCCGCCCAAAGGCCTCTTGGCCTGAGGCGTTCTTGCTGCTACCAGAAGCAGCAGGAGTCCCACTGCCTAAGGTGCACGTGTTCGTCAGCACCGACCTACTCAACAGAGCTGCAAAGATGAAGAATAGCATAAATCAAGCTCAGCAACATAGCCGCTGCCGGTCTTCAGCTTAAATGACATCGGCCTGGGCGGTGCCCGCCTCGGCTTCTTTTGCGACCCCTGGTCGCTCACGCCCTCCGTGCTCGCTTTCTGCTGCTGCTCACCGGTAACCACTAGCGGGGCGTTGCTTTCTCCTACGGCCGCTGTGTCGCCCGACCCTCCGGTGACGTCACGCGACCCCGCATCGTCATGCTCCTCGAAGACGACCTCGGTGTTAGTCGTTGCTGTCTCCGACGACGCAGTGACGTCCTTCCTCTTCCTCTTCTTCTTCTCCGCCTCAATGGTGGCGGAGATGATCTTGACACCCTTGTGCGCAGGGATCTTAGCGGTGGCTTGCCGCGTACGACGGGTCATCGGCACGGAGCTCACCACAGGCGGATCTTCTTCATCACTACCTACCGACGAGTCGGAGAGGTAGTTCTCCAACAACTCCGGCGGCGGAGCCTGCACGTCTTCCGCCGCCTGCACCTTAAAACTGCGTTCGCCCTCATCTGCGAGCGGAGCCGGGCTCCAGAACAAGCCCTCACGACCTTGCAAAAGGCGACCTTCACCTCAGAAAAAGGGGAATACAGGAACAACAAAGGAATCAAGGTCGACTATCGACATACCACTTCGGCGGGCCGCTTGAGGGAGAATGCCTTGGGGCACGTCCGGTTCCGGATCACCCCATTGAAGAGTTCCTTCACCCGTGCCACCATCTCCTCCTTGGATACCTTGCGCTGTGCTACCCGGGTGGGGTCGGTCTGGCCCCAGTACTCGTAGGCCAGGTGCACCCGATCCTGGATCGGCTGCAGCAGCCTCCGGCTGAAACTGATGGCCACCGCCCCGCCGGTCAGCCCTTCTTCCTTCCATGTCTTGAGGTCCTCCAGCAGCGGCTTGATGGCGTCCATCTCCCGCGACGTTAGCTGGTTGGACCACTCTGGCACCGGGACTGGCACGAGCTCTGACCTGGTCGCCAGTGCTGGCTTGGGGTTGTCGATGTAGAACCAGCCCCGCCTCCATCCTTGGGTATTATCCAGCAGCTCCATATCGATGTACACCGTCTTCATGTGACGACGTAGCATGGAGCCGACGACACCGACGACGCCGTTCTTCCCCCATCTTCTTCACCTCGAAGAAATACCACCACAGGTCGAAATGTGGCGGTATCCCCAGGTACGCCTCGCACAGGTGGATGAACGATGATACCGTGGTGACGGCGTTGGGGACGAGATGCGTCAAGTCGATGCGGTAGAAATGCAGCAGCCCGCGGAAGAAGTCGCCCACCGGGACTCCAAAGCCGCGCTCGACGTGCGCGACGAAGGCAACGGTCTCCCCAGTTCCCTCGGAGGGGAACTCTTCACCGACAATGGGCCTCCAGCCCACCTGCTCCCTGGGCTTCAGCAACCCGCACTCCACCAGCTCCTTGAGTTGCGCCTCCGTCACCGTCGATCGCTCCCAGACGAGCTCCGGCGCCGTCGCTTGCTCCGGAGCCATCTCTTCTTCCTTGAAGCCGGTGGATCTAGCTCTAAATACCACCATGGACTTTTGGCGCATACGGCGGCGCTGGGCACAGTGGATCTAAGCACGGCGGCGCCGGCAAATCTATGCACTAGAGCTTCTGGCGGCAGATTGGAAACACTAGCTGCTGCGGGGAATGGAAGCGAGTGGGTTCCTCGACCCTTCACTCGGCCTTTTATAACTGGGCCGCGTCAGTGCGGTGGGCCGTGGCGCTCAAAACGTCCCTTCGAATTTGGTGACATCACCGGCGACCCAACGGATACATTGCCTAACTGCTCTTTCGGCCTAACGGCTACAGGCAGTGATGGCTCGAGCCGTGCGGGAATCCATGCCCGTTGGTTTTCTGCCCAACGGCCCGGCGTCCATGGACTCGCTACGCCTTACCTCAAGCTCCCTCCCCATCATTTTCTTCAAGATCTCTCGGCCTCTGACGACCTCCGGGTCCATGATAACACCTTCACAAGGTCGACAGGTACTACCGCTTGGAAGATCGCCTCAGTTCTCACTATCGGGTTCGCACCCATGGCTATTAGGTCCTGTTACCTACTGGATCACCTCAGCCTCTATGGCTGGTTTTGTACCAACGGCCCCGCGCTAAAAGGCTCCACTGCCCTTTGGCGACCTCCGGGTCAAGTAGCACCTCCCTAAGGTCGCTAAGGAACTGCTACCTATTCATGTTGCCTTAAAAGGTCATACCAACGGCCCTGCGCTTAATGGCTCCACTGCCCGTTGGCGACCTCTTGGTCAAGTGGCACCTCCCCGAGGTCGCTAAGGCCCTGCTGCCTCCTAGGTCGTGCAGACCTAGATTTTTCAGGTTGACTACCTGTGTTGTGTCACTGCACAACGGTCGTGCCGACCCAGGTCGACACGGGTCCCTTGTCTCTACAGAAGGCCTCCTGAAGGTTGGCGTGCTATTACAGCCCCGCTGGGACCTTGGTATTCGTACCATTGCAGCACGGGCGCCCTTACAAACTACTAAAGTCATGACACTGCTCATGCAAAACTATATTTACAGCTTCATAAGCTACAAGGAGTTTGGCCTTTGGCCAAATTACAAGATACAAAGATCTTAAAGATCCTGAATTACCTCCCAAAGTACTTACGACTCAGTCTACACTAATAAGGCTTGTCGCAAGCTTTCTTCTAGCTTCAGGACCTACTCGACGACCTCTACAGCCACTGTGGAGGCAGTTGCCACACAGCCTCCTCTACTCGCGTACCAACCGGTCTCCTGCAGCGCCCAGCATCAAGTCTGAGCTTCGCCGCAAGACTGCAGAAGGTCCGACCTTTAACACCAACCTCGCCGGGTGGAGCGCGGTGCTCACCAGCATTACATCAGGCCTGAAAGTGTTAGGGCCGACGATGCAACTGCTGCTTCATACTCCTTCCGGGCTCCTCGGTGAGGCTGGGAGAAGAGGCCAATCGAGTTCTTCGAGCCACGCAAGCATTCTTCTAGCTCCAAGTATGAACTACATCACCTCTACACTCTGGTGGGCGGACACAAGCCCACGGCATGGCAATATTACTACACTGGGTCATCTTGAATCCCCTCTGAAGATTGGTGTGGTTTGCTTCAAGCCTTGGGCACCTATTTATACCATCAGGCATCTGCCATTTAGTCTTGTTCGCAAGGCCAACTCGCGTGGCGTCCTTATCCTCAAGGTCACTGTACCCTCGTGGGGCACGAGGTCACTGTTCGCCTGTGAAAGGCATCAGCGCGCCTGACCCCTACCTGACTGCACACTGGGGCACCTTTGTCTTTTTCGGGTGACAGCGACCTGTGCTTCATGAGTATGCTGGCCCGTGACCGTACAGTGCACTTGTGACTCTGATTGTGACAGACCTGTCGCCTGCTACCCTCTGCAAGATTCTGGAGCTCTTGTCCTCTAGCGTCGACATTGCAAGAGCGTCAGTTTCCTAACCAAAAGGGCGTAGGTTCGATTAATTATTCTTCTTCTTTGGAGCATCAAACCGGCCATACTGGTCGCTTTACTGCTCGGGGGCTACTACACTAGTGCGTCTTCGATGCCCAATTTTCTCTGGGTCGCCTCGACCTAATGGGAGCCTGCTTCCATCACATCTCGGCTCGACCTACCCTTGGTAGGCTTGTTGACCTTTTTGAAGGTCATGACTGCTACTACAACATGCCTGATTCAGGTCAGGTCGGCGGTTCTGCAAGATCTACGCCTCGTCTTAACTTCGACCTTATGATCCTTCGACCCAGAAGCTCGACGTTCAACTTCGTACGCACATCGGAGGGGTTTTCTTTTTTGATCCCCCTTCACCACAACCTCGACGGTGCCACGCCTCTGCTGCTCATCGACACGACCCCGCCTCGGCCGCTATGCCTACACGTCGATCGGGGGCTTGAGAGACATGGGTACCCATGGGTCCCCACCGGCCAGGGTCCCAGAGGCCCCTGACAAGTGGACCCGACCTTCCAGAAGACTCGCCGACCTTACAAGTGGGCCCAGCGACCTGATCAAGCTCCCGGACGACCCGCGAAGCCTTGGCGTGCAAGGCAAGACACGGCGACCTGGCGCGCCGCCGCCTGTAGCTCCGAGTATCATGGGATACTCCATGTAATCCGGGAGATAAGTTTCCCACAGTTGTAACCGACCCCGACACGGGTCAACTGACCTGCGCATGCAAACCCTAGCCCGTCCTCCCCATATAAGGCGGCCTAGGGCTCCATGCACAGGGACAACTCATCTTCATCCTCGCATAATCCACCACAACTGGACGTAGGGTTTTACTCTCCGGAGGCCTGAACTAGTATATACCCTTGTCTCCCTGTTCTTCACCGCCATACTCGCCTAGCTCCGTGTGCACCACGTGCATAACCACCTACGCTCTTAGGTCCTGATCCTCCATTAACCTGCAAACCTCTAGGGTAACCCCCTAGTGGATCTGTCCAGGTCTCACCCCTTGACAGGCGCACACGCGAAAGAAGAAGGGGAGAGGCGGCACTAGGGTTTCGGCCGAACCAGGGTTCGGTCGGCCCCCTGTGGGCCCCTCTGGTCCTCCCCCTTCTCATGTGGGCTCCAGCAAGTCTCAGGATCAACGGCCCAGGTGGATTCCCTGAGATGGAAAGATTAGCTTAGGCTTTAGGCTAAGATAAGGTTGATGTTGAAAATTCATCCTCAACTATATACCAACCTTGGCCAAACCATGATATATCCATAGAGAATCTGGGGGAAATCACCTTGGTGACATATTTAGTTCGTCAAAAGTGTAGGCACCTCTGACGATAGTCATGAAGCGTCCATGTCACCACAATGTTGCTGCCTTCCTGTGGACCTTTTGCTACTCCTCTTAATCTTGACACTTTCTTTCTCCTGCATGACCACGGTCCACAAGATACCCGAAGGATAATTCGTCCTGGGGAAACGAGATGAGTCCCAGGAGTACTCAGGGTGTGGGTGTCTTGTGATCTCCTGTCTCAACTTATGACCGTCTCCTTGCAGATGATGTTGATATGACGATAAGCTCTGCTCTGCAAGGGTAGTGCGTATACAAACTCGAGCCCAAAAAGGCATATCGAGGCTGAGAGCAAGCATGATCATCCCAGAGAGGTTGAGGCCTTTCCTGAGGTGGTCATGGGACTCGAGGACTATAGCACTAGGGTCGTGGAACTCAGAGATAAAAAGATCGAGCACTGAGGCTAGTGCTTCACTAATAGGTACCGATCTCCGAGTGAACTCAAGCTCGGAAGGACACTCGGCTCTCAAAAGGATAAAGCGTGGACTTCTAGAGGCCGGTGTATGATCAGGAACTAGAGTTCGGACGAAGAGCAAGATTTACTCACTCTTGCCTTAGGCAGAGGGTTCGATGTTCTCATCAAAGTGATGAAAACATTCCCAAGTCTGGCCTAAGCTTCCAATGGGGGGTTATGGATAAACT
Source organism: Cenchrus fungigraminus (assembly GCA_036936925.1). Taxonomy (NCBI): domain Eukaryota; kingdom Viridiplantae; phylum Streptophyta; class Magnoliopsida; order Poales; family Poaceae; genus Cenchrus; species Cenchrus fungigraminus. The sequence continues at coordinate 46,287,539 of CM072769.1, read as the reverse complement.
GAAAAGCGCACCTCCCATTGGGCATCGATCAAATCAGGCATAGGATACATAGTGCAAGCTTCTCCTGATTGATCGGCATCGATTGATGTGCTTGAGATAAAAAGTGAATGCACTTCATTCGATCGGTAACTGATCGTGATCCTTCGGTCTGATGGATGAATCCAATGGATTATAAAGCAGAGACCGATGTCTTGGTTTATATAAAACCTCAGTGCAAAGCACTTCAGCTCAAACCTCGACGTAGAAACACGATGGGCCTCTCATACCCTCCTTAGGAGATAGTAGTGAGGATCGAACAAGTCATCCTGGCCAGGAATGGTTGTTCTCTCTGAACTACTCTCTCCGTCCTCCCACGAGACAAAGTCTCGGGGAGAGGGCCTAAGAAGATGCACGAGAGGGGAACCCAAGGGTAGATCTCGCGCCATGAAACCTTTCCCTTAGACTCCTACTATTCAGGAATGACATCTTCAGCCAGAGCTCAGAAAGAGTGGATATGAAATCTCGGACTTGGCTGACGATGGATCTAGGTGGCTCAACTTTTCCTCTGGTGGGTGCCTCATTGACCGGGATGCAAGGGGAGCTGAAATCTCAGAGATTATCCACGATCTCTTTTCCCTTGACAGCATATAGGTGCACAAAGGATCCTCCGGAGAGAGCATTAAGCCTCATGGCATCATCCTTCCACAATCCGAACCAGAAGTGCTGAAGCAACATCCAATCGGGTATAAAGAGGACTGGGCAATCTTCCACCGCGGAGGTGAAACGATTCCATGCCATTCCTAGTGATTCCTCCTCCCATTGCTTGAAACAAAGAATCTTTGCCCTTAACGAGATGACACATCGTATTGGGAAGAAGCGGGAGCAAAAAGCTGCTCTCAACCTTCCCAAGTAAGGTAGTCTCTACCAAAACAACGGTGCCAATCCCGAGCTTCCCCGGAGAGGGATAGCGGGAAACACTCTCTTTTCCGAGCATCCGGTGATTCTCTGGTTTTACCCTGAGTTTCAATCAGACACTCGTAGTCTCTCACATGATCAAAGGGGTTCTCATGACTTAACCCCGAGAAGGATAGGTCCTGAATTAGCTTCATGAGAGAGGGGTGAAGCCAAATGCCAGATGTAAGAGTGGATCTTAACGAAGATGGCTCTGAGGGTTTACTCCTCGAAGGCGGAAGGTGTTTATAAGGATAACCTTCCATGGGTAGCGGGGTAGAGGTAGAAGTAAAGAAAACAAAAAGGGATATCTCAAAAAGGGTAACGGGGGTGAAGGTAGAAGAAAAAAGGAAAAAGATAAATACGAGGATAGACGGGCTCGAAGGTTAACAACAGCCGTCCCCGGCAACGGCGCCAGAAATGCTTGTTGGTGTTTCTTATCCTTGACACTCGGCGCCGTGGTAGCGTGAGGCGTGTAAGAAACTCCCAGGTACACTTACGAGTGCGAACGAATCCGCAAGCGCACGGATACACCGCTGTAGCACTTCTCCCTAGGAGAATGAGTATTCCCGTCGGGTTTCGTTCCTAGGACAGAGAGTAACCAGAGAGGGTCTATCCAAGGACACCAGCTTTTGCTGGGATAGGTCGGGATACAAGAAGCACTTCCTTAAGGGACTTAGCTCTCAAGATGTATTCCTGTCATATCTTAGTCGTCCCCGCGGGGCGACAACACTCAGAGGTGCTGGCAAGCGAGCCCAACTCGGTACGCGATGTAAGAGGGTTGACAAAGGGTCCAACAGGCTGTCACCACTGCGGCCTACCTCTACGCTACGATCGTACGTGGTCTCCGTAGGAAACCCAAGGCCCAGACACCACGTCTGTGTCCCATAAATACTGTAGTGCGGCATATGCTAGCCCGCTAACTACACTATAGCAACCGTATAAATACGGTCCCACGAACAAGAGAAAGATTGGAATCAGATCATATCATTTAACTGGGAGCAGAAAGGAAGCTATGGATGCAGCTGAACGAGATACATCGAACTTACTTAACTAAACAGGATCAGAGCATGCAAACAAGTAAATGAACTACGGTTCTGGCTCTAAAGGATCGAAGCCTTGTGTCACGAAGAACACAAGCCTCTAACTTATGAATGAGCTACGAACACAAGAACAAAGCAATCATGCATGATGTCTACTATAGTCTAAATAAGAAATGTTGAAATACTCACTTTGATCTAAATGAAGAACAAGCATCCACGAGGACATCAACTCACTCCTTACCCCTCCTCTACCTCTCACTAATCCTAATCTAGATCTCTCCTCATCACCATTCTACCACAAAGAGGTGAGAATCACCTCTCATGGGCAGAATTGGAGAGAGGGAGAGAGAGCTACACAAGAGAAAGTGGAACTTGAGAGCTTGGTGGTGTGTGAGAAATGGAGCCCCTCCCCTCCTATTTATAGACAAGGAGGAGGCTTGCTCCGGGGCTCAAAGTGCCCCTAAACGCCCGGGACTGTAGCAGGGAGCCAATGGGAGGACAACACGTGGAGGGCCAGGATGAACCGAACCTAGGGTCGGCCGGCCCCCTCGGGTGGCCCCCTGGCCCGTGTTTCCTCTGGCTCGCTTCCATGTAGGCCCTGATGCCTCTCCTCTGTGCATGGCACACTTCCTGGCGGTTTAGTTGGTAAAGTGGGCCCATGGATCCATGTGATGCTGACGTGGCAGCGTATGATTCGCCGGAAGTCCTTCACATGGATTGGTGACATCATGGATCCAGGAGAATCCATGTGACAGCCCTTGATTGGCCAGCATTTGAGTGCCTTCGATTGGAGTGGAGTGAAAGTGCATGGATTCCTCCCATTTCTTATGTTAAATACCTGCATTCAAATAGACATCAACACTGGTGGAAAGTGTGAGTTTAAGCACCTATTCTAGTGTGGATGTTCAATTCATGCTCAGATTTGCATGAGTTGACGGTCTTGAAAATGGCAAATATTGACCGTCAACTAGGATGTCTCCTTCGAAGTGGGTGACTACGTCCTATTGAGAGTGTCACCGCTTAGAGGCACGAAGAGGTTCCATGTGAAGGGGAAACTAGCCCCGAGGTTCGTTGGACCCTACCAGATTGTGACAAAGGTGGGGAAACTGGCATATAGGCTGGAGTTACCGCATGATCTTGCCGGAGTGCATCCAGTGTTTCACGTTTCGCAACTCCGGAGGTGCCTCGACCCGAAGCTTGACAAGCATGTCTCCACCGATGCTATCGACTTCCAAGACAATCTGGAGTACTTGGAGTATCCGGTAAAGATACTAGATTGGGCTGAGAAAGCTACAAGAAGTACCACCACTCACTTCTGCAAGGTGCTTTGGAGCAATCACACCAAGCAAGAAGTGCCGTGGGAGAAAGAATCGGTCATGAGGGAGAAGTACCCACACCTCTTCGAGACGAAGGTAAGTTTTTAATCTCGAGGACGAGATTCTTTTGAGGGGGGAGTCTATAACATCCCGCATTTTCAATACGGAATGTTAATAGTAAAAATGAGGATTTTAAAAATTTTGGTGAATTGATTGAGTGCTTGATAATTTAATTAAGGATGCCTTCTAAATTCTCTCCTAAATTCCTAGATTTATTTTTGAGCTAATTAAAATTTTCTAGGAAATATAAAATGCTAGTGTGAGAACCTTGGAGTTTATTTGGATTTTATTTGGATTTATTTGAGTGGGATTCAAATTTGAATTCTAAATTCAAATTTGAAACTATTTAATATAGGGTTTGGAATATAAGAAAAACCATCCTTAGCCGTTTGGGCCTAAAGTTCATAGCCTAAGTCTACCGGAGGCCCCTCTACTCTTTTTCTCAAACCGACAACACCCCCTGCACTCTCCGGCCCAACAAACACGCCGGCCCAGCTAGCCCACGCGCGCACCTCCTCCCTTTTCTCTCGCTGACGCGCCGGTCCCACGCGTCATCTGCCACCTTGCCACCTCCTTTTTCCCCTTTCCCCTCTCTGCATCACTCCGCGTCCACCCGCCGCGCGCCACCTCGGCCGGAGCTCGCCGTACACGCTCGTGGCCGCGCCTTGGATGCGCGCCACATCAGCCGCGCCCCATCCGACCATCCACAGCCCTCTGCGCCGCCTGTAAAGCCCACCACCGTAGCCGCGCCCCTGACCTAGCCATCCTTGGAGTTTTCCCCCTGTTCCGCCGCCGCGCCTGGAGAAGGAGAAGGAGGCGGGGAAGGCCGTCCGTGGGATCATCGTCGACGCCGTGAAGCCGGAGACCGCCTGTGAAGCACCCGTTCACCGCGAAGCCCCGTACCGTGCCGTCCGCTCTGCTTCCCCTGCTTCAGCTCATCACGCCACCGGCCTGCTCCGCGCCTCTTCACCACCGCTCTTCCCTTCGACTGAGGTCATCAGGTGAGCCCGTCGCCCTCCTCTCGCCCGTGTGAGCCAGCCTTCGCGCCGAGGGAGAAGAAAGGCCCCGCCTTGACCCTGTGCTCGAACCCGCACGCACCGCGCTGCCGCCGCTGACCGCCGTCGACTGTGTTGCCAACTTTCGTGCCGAGCCTTACGCCTGCAGGTGCCGCAGCTGTCGTCAATGCACGCGCGCTCACCGCTTGGGCTTGATCCTTTGTCTGTTTGCACGCCGGAGGCCTCGCCGCCTTGCTCGCCGCACCGCCGCGGCCATGTCCGCCGGTTGCCTTCGTGCACGCACGAGCAGGGAGGAAAAAGACCGCGCCTTTGGGGTTTCACCGTGCATGCCCCGCCGCCGATGCAACCGCGCACCCACGCGTAGCGTCGCCTCACCGCGGGAGCTCTGCTCTGCGCCGTCGCGCGCCGTCCTGGGCATCGCCATGGTCGAGCCGGCCCTGTGCATTTCAGCAAGGGGCAAAGACCCAACCTTTGGCCCTGTTTCACTTCACTTGGTGCACGCCCTCGCGTCCCTGGCGTTTTGACGCACTCACGCGTCCACGCCGGGCATCACCGCACTGCGCCGCTGCGCCCCTCGCCGCGTCGTCGCCGTTGAGCCCCGCTCCGGCCCCAAGGTGCCACCTTTTTGGCCCAGATCGATGCGCAATCGCCTCCGGAGTCGAGCCCTGCTGTTTGTTGGCCAACCACCCGCACACCTCGCCGCCGGCAAGCCTCGCCGCGCCGGAGCTCCCTCTGCGGCATACCCTCGAGCACCTGAGACTCCGGCCTAAAACCCTTGGGGTTTTGGCCCCGCACACACACACACGCGTGAGAGCACGCAGAGAATACGACTGGATCCCGTGCGGCTGGCCACCCATGGCCGGGCCACACAGCGGCCTGCACGCCGCCGCGCCGCAGTGGGTCGCCCTGGATCCGCCGCGCTCCGCCACGCGGGCGTCCACACCAGCACGTGCCGGCTTAAAGCCGCGCAGGGGGCCACCACGTGAGCGCGGGAGCTGGCTTGTAGCCGGCTATAAGCCTGTTATGAGCTAGCTAGAGACACCCTGTAGATAGCCTAAAGTTTGCAATATTGTATATGCGTATTTGATTTTCAGAAATCTATTTTAACTTTGGGAATTCATATTAAATCCGTTTTAACTCCGAAAAATACAAAACTTCTTCTGAAAATCTTCTCAAAATCCAAACTCTGTGCTAGGCTAGAGTTTGCCTCTTTTTGGATCTTATTTGTTCTTCCTCTTGGATTTTATTGCAATTAGCACCTGTGTTTATATTTTATTACGATTCTAGGAGCCGCCGGAGCCGGAGAGCTGAGCCAGGACTACGACGACGACCTCGGCTACGACGACTACTCGCACCCAGGTTCACGCCCGACCTTCTTTGAATGCCCATTAGGCATTGCTATTAGAACTGCTAGTGCTTTATTTGTTGCATAGTGATGGATATGATGAACCCGTGCATAGCCTCTTTTACATACTTGTCCTTGATTGACCTACTACTACTACTACTTTATTTACGTGTGATGATACGCTAAGCTTGCTATGCATGTGTTGGGATTATTGTGGTAGTTTCTTGGCGTGTGTGGGGAAAACCGGCAGGAGAAGGTGTTTTGGGATATTTTGGCGGGGGTGAACTCAAGACAACCCGATCCGGGATCAGGGGCCAGGGATCGTCTTCTCGGACGTAGCCCAGTTTGGTGCCTATGGGGGGTACATTGTTTTAGGAGCACAGGTGTTGGGGTTTGTGATGACTTGGAGGATAGGAGCTCGCCCCGGTCTGAAACCGAGTGGGTCGCTTTGTTACACGGGACTTTCGTACACACCACCTCGCCGAGAGTGGGGATAGGGCCGTTTCGACCCTAGCAAGTGCGATACCATACCTACCAGTAGGATAGAGGGTATCAGTGAGAGGGTTAGGGTGAAGTCCCTTCCCTATTGGGCGCTCCCCGTGCGGCCACACAGGGGCATGTTCACAGTTCTGGGGTGGTCCTTTGTGAGGGACCGCAGCGAGACCCGGATGCAGGATGGAATCGTAACTCCTAGGTGTTCGTTCAGTTGGGTAGGCTCGGTCGGCCGTACACCGTCCGGGTGCTATTCCGAGTTGGATACTGGTGTACACGCTCTGTAGAGTTTAGATCTATACGTATAGCCGCGTCCTCGGTTATGGACATGCCCGTTGTTTACTCCGACTCTTACATTTTGGGATTTCTACCTCCCCCTTATAGGATGAGAGTGTATGGTGAGCCGTGGTTGTATTCGGGGAGAGGAGAGTTGCTCCCTCTGCCTCGCGGATCCGGGTGCAACCATTGAGGTGTGAGGAGTGGGAGTTCTCGCACCGACCCTAGATGGAGTTAGGTTCTGGTGACGGTGATCTGGGTGACCAGGTGTAACCGTTTGCGGATGAGAGATATGGGAAAAGGTGGGAATATGGAGATGTTACTCTATTTATATTAATGCTGCTGCCGCTTAGGAAACCCAGCCTCTACCTTGTTCCTCTTTTTACCTTTAGAAGTAGGCCACTTAAAGCTTGCATACGGTTGGTGACGTGGACCTATCCCGATCCTTGGGGATAGCCCCTGAGCATGCAGGGTACGAGTCAGACTATGACAACAACGCCGACGGATGGTACGACTGAGGGGCACGTTGCTTCGCTCAAGGATGCCTGTGGGAGAAGAATAAAGACGGAGACACCTTCTGGAAGCTAGCTACCGCTTCGTAGGCTCTTATTCATGTTATTCCGCCAAGAGGCGTGTATTGATGTACTCCGATTATTCAGGACATGTAATAATGAGATTATATTCGTACTCTGATGCTTTATTTCATTGTATGACTGTGATATTTATCTGTGATGAATGCCTGTGCGTGATAGCGTCTGATCCAGGGACTATCACGAGACAGAATGATGGGTTTTCTGCTTTTGAAAACCCGGGGCGTTACAGCCGGGACCGCACGCGCTTGCCGCCGCGGCGCGACTACACGCACTGCGGGCACGGGAACGCGGACGACGCTCTCCGCGCGTAGTTCAACGCGGTGCTGCTGCGCGCCACGCCAGCGGGAGATGACACGCCGCGGGACGCTGAAGATGCCGGCTTCTTCAACAAAACCTGCAGGATCATCAACTACTTCGACCTCGACGACGCTGGGAATGTTGCCTGGTCCGCGCCCGCCCCTGTGCCGCTCTCACATGTCTTCGACACGCTGCGGACGGCCTTGCTCCAGCCTGTGCCGGCAGATGGCACCTCCGGCATGGCTGCGGATGCACCGTCAGTGGAGGAAGTTGCAGCGGCGCTCAACAGCATGGAGCTCCGCCTTGATGAGCTGCTCCAGCCTCAGGTGGAGGTGCCGCCACTACAGGGACAGGGTGACGGCGAGACGGTGCCACCACCGGCACCACAGGTCGCAGCGGACGGCCAGGGGAATGTCGATGACCTCCAAGGCGGGACTGCCGAACATGGGGGTGCGGACGACCTGTTCTGCATCCCCCCTGAACCTCTACTGCAGCAGCCGGCGGTGCGAAGGACTCGTCCCCGCCGCACCTTTGACATGACCAAGGTGCGCCGGAGTGCAAGGCTCGCGGGCAAGCCCGCCATCCCCGCGATACAGAAGGCCCAGAGGAACCTAAGCCGCAAGCTTGGCCTCGGCAGCGACGAGCTAACTTCAATCGACGAGGTGATACGTGAATTTGTTGCCATGTTTCAGGGGCCGCTGCCGGAGCATATTGTCGCAGCCATGACTGCCTTATTCGGCCTCGACGATGACGGGGCTGATCTGATCAATGGGGCGCTCATGCAAGACGCCGGTGAGGCGTTCTCAGAGCTTCTTCAGGACAATGAACCGGTCTAACAAGCATCGACACGTCTGCAAGCTCCAGCGAGCAACACTTTCACTTATGCTTTTTTACTTCCTTCATGCGTCATCGCTTAGAGACTCCTTGCTGTTAGTTTGCCCTGCTGGCTGCGACCTTTGGGCTTCATCGATGTTCTGCCCTGCTGGCTTAGACCTTCGGGCAATTACTGCGTGCAACTTATTCTGCAACTATGTATCGTCGGCACTTCCGTCAATCGGCGAACGTCACCTTCATACGTCGGCTCATCTCCACACAACGCGGCCTCTTGCCTACACACAACCCTGCGACCATCTACAGTTTAATCATGGATCAAAATGACCTACAATTCATCTCCTGGAACATAAGAGGTCTCAATGCCGCCGCGTGTTGTTTGGTTGTGCATGAAACAGTCGCGGCTACTCCCTGCTACCTTGTGTGTCTCCAGGAAACTAAATTACACACGATCGACCAATCCCTAGCAGCCTTCCTCGGTGCATATAAGCTCAACCGCTTTGCCTACAAGCTGGCCGAGGGCACCAAAGGTGGCATTCTCCTCTTGTGGAACGACTCAGAAGTCGAATTGGCGAACATCCGTGAGGGGCGCTTCTCCATATCCGCGGAAGTAACCCTGCGCTCCTCTACAAACTGCTTCACCGTCACCGGGGTTTACGGTCCATCGAGAAGGGTGGACAAAGTCGCCTTCCTTAACCACCTGCGCAGCCTCAAACTGAAAGACGCGGACAAATGGCTCATCATGGGAGACTTTAACATAATTTATAGAGCTCGTGACAAGAACAACAGGAACCTCAACGTTAACCTAATGTGGCAATCCAGGCGCGCGCTAGAGTTCTGTGGGCTGAAAGAAATACATCTGCAAAACAGAAAATTCAGATGGAGCAACGAACGACGCCGCCCCACCTTGGTGCGCCTAGACCGCTTCTTCTGCAACCAAAGTTGGGACGTGACTTTCGGAAATTGCAGCCTCCACGCGCTATCGTCCTCCCACTCCGACCACTGTCCCCTCCTCCTGTCAAACCAAGCAGGACCGAGACGTGCCAGACCCTTCAAATTTGAGAATGTTTGGTCTCGCCTGCCGCACTTTCACGAAAAGGTGGCCGAAGCGTGGAACGCACCCACCACTCACACCGAGCCATTCCACAGGCTTGGTCATAATCTGCATCACACGACAAAAGTACTAAAGAGCTGGGCCTCCTCTATCCTCTCATAAACTCGGCAAAAGCTGCACATGGCTCAAGAGGTAATTCTCAGGCTCGATGAGGCGCAGGAATTTCGCCAACTCTCAGATGCAGAATTCACTCTAAGAGCGAAGCTGAAGAAGCGCATTCTGGGGTGGCTAGTGGTTGAGAAAGCAAGAAAGAAACAGTGTGCCAGAATTTCCTACATCAAAGAAGGGGACGCCAACACCCGCTTCTTCCACCTGAGAGCAAATGGCAGGTGCCGGAAAAACTTCATACAACGCCTTCGTACAGGGGCGGGATGGGTTGTCAATCATGGGGACAAACAGAACATTATACAGAATCACTTCGAAAGCATCACGGCAGACCCACCTGTGCGCACCCGCGACTTGTCTGGCCGGTCCTCCAGTTCGAAACTCCTGACTTGTCTTCCTTGGACAGGCCTTTCACCGAGGATGAGATCTGGCAAGCTATATGCCAAATGCCACAAGATAAGGCACCTGGGCCAGACGGTTTCACGGGGCACTTCTTCCGCAAGTGCTGGAAAACTGTGTGACACGACATTGTGGCCACCATGAACTCGGTCTATGATCTACGCTGCAACGACCTAGACCTAATCAACAAAGCCAACATCATCTTGCTACCCAAGAAGGAAGGGGCAGAGGATATACGTGACTTCAGGCCAATTAGTCTCATACATGGCATTGCCAAAATCATCACAAAGGTACTCGCGCTGCGTCTAGCACCTCTAATGCACCAGCTCATTTCCGCATGTCAAAGTGCCTTCATCAAGAAGAGGAGTATCCACGACAACTACCTCTATGTACGCAATCTCACAAGAAGGTTCCACATAACCAAAACACAGGCGCTTCTCCTCAAACTTGACATCTCCAAGGCCTTTGACTCGGTACGTTGGGATTACCTCGTCTCTCTGATGGAGCATAGAGGATTCTCAACAAGATGGATCAATTGGGTCACGGCGCTCCTCTCAACTTCTACCTCAAGAGTCATGCTCAATGGGGTACCGTTGGAGCCGTTCCAGCACAGAAGAGGACTTCGGCAGGGGGACCCCTTATCCCCCCTCCTCTTCGTTTTGGCCATTGATCCTCTGGCACGGCTGTTACAAACGGCAACAGACAGAGGCCTTCTGAGCAAGTTAAACGGTCGTACTACCAGATTCAGAATCTCCATGTGTGTGGATGATGCGGTCATATTCCTCAAGCCAACGATCAAAGATGTAGACAACCTGAAGCATCTGCTCGTGAACTTCGGCTTAGTGACGGGCCTCCAAACGAACCTGCAAAAAACGATCGTCTCCACTATCAGTTGCGCTGGCATTGATCTCAACGAGCTGCTTACTAGGTTGCTGGTGGCGCGAGCTCATTTCCCAATTAAGTATCTGGGACTGCCCCTTTCGACGAAAAGGTTACGCAGGGTAGACTTCCAACCCCAAGTTGACAAGGCTGCGGGACGACTATCTGCGTGGTATGGAAGGAACCTCACTCAGGCCGGACGAGTCTGTCTCACCAAAGCGGTGCTATCCTCACAGCCGGTGTACCTCCTCACGGTGATCAAACTGCCGAAGGAGGTCCTTGACGAAATTGACAAAATTCGCAGGCGCTTTCTCTAGGTAGGGGACAGATCGATTTCAGGCGGCAAATGCAAGGTGAAATGGTCCAAGACAACTTTGCCGAAACAGTATGGCGGCCTCGGCGTCCTCGACCTAAATAAATTTGCAACGGCACTTCGGCTCCAATGGCTATGGCACGAATGGGCCTCCCCCGAAGTATGGAGGTTCTGTGCACGGAAAGCGAAAAATGGCTCTTTGCGAGATGCACCACCATCACCTTGGGGAATGGAATGAAAGAGGATTTTTGGAAATCGGCGTGGCTACACGGACAGCGACCAAGGGACATAGCTCTGTTACTTTTCAGCAAAACCAGTCGCAAAAAAGGGCAGTGGAGGAAGCTTTACAGAATAACACATGGATCCGTGACCTCAACCATCGATTAGGCTTCACGACAGCGCACTTGCTTCAATTCGTGGTCTTGTGGAATCTTGTTGCACAAACAGAGCTCGTCCCACACCATGAGGACTCCATTACTTGGAACCTTACACGACATGGTACCTACACGGCAGCGTCGGCATACAAGGCCCAGTTCGTCGGCTATGAGAAGGCCCCGGAGATGGCAACAATCTGGAAAACTTGGGCACCCCCGAAATGCAAGTTCTTTGCATGGCTAATCCTTCAGAATAGACGTCTGACAGACTCGCGCGCAGAGAGTGGGACCACAGCCCTTCATGCCCGTTCTGCCACACGACCATGGAGACAGCACATCACCTAGTCGCGGAATGTCGCTACACTCGACGTGTTTGGAACGCTGTTGCATGTTGGACAGGTCAAAGGAACCTTTACCCAGCTGAATGGCAACACAGCGGGACGGTTATTCAATGGTGGTCCAACCTGTGGAAGGCACCAGATATACCGCGAAAAGCGACACGATCCATCGCCTTGCTCATTCTCTGGGAGATTTGGCTTGAAAGAAACGCCAGAGTCTTTAACCGTCATGAGTCGTCGGTCCCGACCATTGTAGCTAAAATTAAAAGCGAGGTGTCGGCTTGGATAGCCGCAGGAGCGAAGGGTCTTGCGACCCTGACCGCACGAGTGTAATTATTCCAGTTTTGTAAATCGCCGGGTCCCGACATGTAATTCTCTTCTCTATCAATGTAATAGGCACACTCCGTGCCTGTTCGTTAAAAAAAAAAGTCTGGTCTCGTGACCAATATGCGTGTGGGCACAAAAATGCAGGCTAGCATCAATCCAAAGTTAAATTGGCTGCTGGGGACACGGATCGTCTCCTAAGCAAGGAACAGTGGGATGTAATGTTATCACAGTCACGCAAAGAGCACAGACGACAAAGCTTATTGTATGATCTCTTTAATTTTCTTCGGCCCCTAGCTTGTGTCGTAACTCTAACCACTGGCATAAAATGCACTTTAATTTATTGAGTGATTCATAAGTATTTGCACACTCGGTTCAAACTTTTAAACCCGACGGTGCTTTTTTGGAGGTAAAAAAAATCTTGCTTTTTTAGCCCGATGCTGTGATTTACTATTATCTTGATTCATTTCACAAAAGTGAAAATGGCATATGATGTGGCTCTAGAAATTTAAAAATGCCTATTTGAAGGAAAAGATATTTGTTGCACCCAAACCACCCACTTGAAACACGGGGCACCATGTAATTTATTTGGCGCAACATAGCACACGCTAGGTTTCATCGGAGTAAAACTACTGACCCGTGCCACATAAAAGGATTAGTATAAGTAGGTAAAAATGGCATAGCTGATGGTTTTTCATCCCTTGGTTTGACTGAGTCCATGATATGCCCATGCTACGAACTATTGGGATTCGATTTAAAAATGCTACCTACTACATATAAATAAGCTAAGTAAAAGCGCATTCAGAGGCAGTTCATGCGGATGATAGAGCCACAAGTTTGTGGTATGACAAAGGTGACATCTCAGTATCTCACTAGCTATACAGCAGGCATGGGTGTGATGGCAAGACGAGATAGCTTCCTGACACAGCCACTCATTTGCTAGCTTGTCCTCTAACCTTGTGTCGAACAATGATCAAATTTACAAATCAGATTAGGAACCAAAAACACCATCAAGTCAGGGAAGATTGATTTTGCATCAAAATGAAACCAGAACATAAAGGAAATTGTGCCTAATGACACAATCATCCGGTTGCATCTAGAAACACAACCTGTTGGCGGCGATCTTAAAGAAACAAAACTCTCTTTAAGATCCATTTATCTAATATCCATCTCCGATATGTCCACACCCTGTGTTCGGAAGTACATAAATCGGGGCTCATGAGAGAATAAAAAATGGGTCCAAAAATTTATATAAAAACAACTAAGGCATGCATGCATGGATTCATTCCACATACTTCTGGTGGGTGTGTGTGCGCCGGGGGGGGGGGGGGGGGCGGCTATATATGAAACCTATGTGGTTTCAAAGGAAAGTTGTTTGTAATGGCTATATACATCTTAGATAGTTCTAGAATTATTTTTTTCAGTATATCATTGATGCTTTTAAAAGAAACCTATGTATGATGAGGATACAAGATTTGCAAGGTTCTTATGTAATAAAATCATTTAAGATATATAACTTATAGATATTTTTAAAAGCACCACATGTTAATATTTTAATAATAGATGCATTTTTCCCCAAATTCATTTTAGACTATTAATCCAAAAAATAAGAAATCCATCCTCACTGCACATACTGCACTAGATCAGTTGTCCCCTTCCCACCTCTCTGTGGGGGAGACTAATTAGCGATCGCGCGCTAGGAAGCCCCCTAGCGATCGAATCTCATGCCCATGACTGCAATCCGGTCACTTTCCTTTTTTGAAATACTATAAGTTATGCACACGACTTTGATGTATAACTTCAAGATATATTTTTTATGAGATAAATTTTTGGCAGAATTTTGACAACTATGACACTAGCCCGCGTGCAGAACTTATGCATACAACTTGTATGCACAATTTTTTGAAAACTAGCTTATACGCGTATTTTTTTCAAACATCAATTTTATCTTTTTATTTTTTGGAACTTATACACACAACTTCTACGCATAACTACGAACTATGAATTTTCTACAGATAATTTTTGAGCATAAGTTTGATGGTGCGCAGAACTTATGCGTGCAACTTGTATGAACAATTTTTGAAGAATAACTTGTGCGTATATTTTTTCGCTAACAACAAATTGTATGCGTAACTTTTTCTGTTGTGCGCATAACTTTTTCTGTAACATCGAGTTATACGCATAACTTGTGCAGAAGGGAAAATAGTTGAAGAAAGAAAAAAAAAAGAAAAAAGAAAGAGGGGAGTCCGCCCCACGTGAGCGGAGTCCGGTCGGACCGATCGTTCGGAGCGATCGGTCATCAAATTGATTTTTCGCCTCTCTGTCCCCTATTTTTGATAATCAAGATGACTAGTTTGGACTATATTGACAAAATTCCTCCTCCTCCCACCCCTTCCTTCAACAATGATGCAACATATAATGCTTACGTAATAACGTGTTTTTCTAGGCCATGTTTGTTTGTCCAGCCCATATAACATATATGCTTAGCGTAATAACGTGTTTAGTCACGTTAGGGTAGTTATTTTTTCTATCTTTTCAGTTTTTACCATGTTATATATTTTGATCTCTTGCATTGGCAAAAACTATTATGTTTTAGTACAATCCAATTGATCAATGACTTTTTAAAAAAAAATGTGATATTTCATAGCTATTTTGAAAGTTGCATGTTATATTTCAAAAAATTTATTCATGATTCTTCCCTAGTAAATTTCAGTTGTGCCAAGATTTTTCAAAATGTTCTATGATATTTTTAGATATTTTAATTGTTCCATGAGGAAAAATCAATTGTTCCAGTTATATTTTAATTTGTTCCATTTCTGAACAACTATTGCTTTACTAGTACAATCTACTGATCCCACAATTTTTGAAAATGTTTTGCGATTCATATTTGTTATGGTTGTGCTTGTAGGATAAATCTATCACTTCAAATAGTATTTTAATTGTTTCAAGAAAAATAGTTGTTCTGCTAACACAATTAGTTCGTTCCATACTTTTAGAAATTGATGTTCTATGTTATTTATAGCTATCTTGAATCATTCTATATATATATATATATATATATATATATATACTAGCACAATTCAATAATTTCTAGTAATATACCAAAGCAAAACAAATTAACATTGTTAAACACTTGTGGAAGAAACAACTTGTGGGGATTTATTTTCCTAGAAACCTTAGATTGGAGGGGTTAAAAAATTTCTAAATGGTGATGGAACTGAACGAATCAGGTTTGATAATGACCAAAGGAGTCCGTGATTGAGTTGAGTTGCATTTTGTGCTTGGCATCGTACCATGCATGCGAATACAACAACAACGAATTGAATCAATTGTATGGATCGAATTTCAGTGAGATATTCGATGCAAGTTTCGGGGAGAGAGACGCCTTCAGGTAGCTCTTCCGGAGAAAAATTCGAGTACTCCCACCCCTTCCCATACTCCTGTACTCCCACTCTTAAAATATGTATACACAATGATAAAAAAATCCAACATAAATATAAGCTGATAGCGGATGTCATCTTATATCATCATGCAAAAAAGTTGAGATGCAATAGAATTTTGTACAAGATGCAACAAAAAAGTGAAATCTCACGTGAATAGTGCAGGTTGCGGGTTTGTGATGCACGGTTCCAACCCGCAACTATTCATGTGAGATTTCACTTTTTTGTTGCATCTTGTATAAATTTCTGTTGCATCTTAAATTTTGCATGATGGTATAAGATGACATCCGCTATCCCTTCATATATTTTGTTGGATTTTTTTGATCGTATTTTGAGAGCGGAAGTACGAGAGTATGATGAGAAGTGGTGGGAGTACTAGAATTTCTCTTAGCTTTTGCGATCAATGTACCCGTAGAGGCGAGAGAGATAGAGCTTGAAGATATGGACGTCGTGGTCGGTGAGGTACGGCGGCGGCGGCGGCCTCTTGGCGAGGATGTCGTCCTCGACCTCCACGTCCATCACTAGCTTACAAGCCGCCGTCGGTGATGATTTCGATGAAAAAACGATGTGCCTTCTGATTTGATCGATCTTTTTTCGGAGGAGGAGGACGATCTCCTTGCAGCAAATAAAACACATTTGGTTTGGTCAGGATCAAATCTTTTTCGACACATGAGCCAACAACAGACCCGCACGGCGGCTCGCAGGCTGACCGGTTGGTCAGCCCAGCCAGCCCACGACCAATTATCACACCCAGTTTCAAATTCAAAATCAAATGTATAATTTACATGTGCACCAGGATCAAAATTACACACATGTAATGATTGAGTGAATACCAAAACATAGTGCTAAAGGGTAAAAGGAGTATTATAATTGTTACACGACCGAAAGTCTTATAAACAAACCAGAAACGAGTATTAGCAGCGGAAAAGGACGTCTCCACAGGCAGCTGACTGGTGGCACGCTCGTCTAGAATTATCGAAATCATCGGGGAAATCCCCAAATCTCTCCAAGTCTGGGTTTAAAGTTCTTTTGAACTTTTATGCGACTTGTGGGTAAAGATGTACAACCTCTGCAGAGTGTAAAACTAATCGATTAGTCGTGCTCACGGTCAAGAGCGGTCTGGACCCTCACATGATAACTGAACTTGAAGATGGACTTAAATCGTACTCAGCAAGAGGAGAATGATATAATAAACATGCAAGGTTGTATAAGCGGTAGGCTGATGGGTTTAAGCAGTTAGCACTTTTAGTTGGTCAAATTTTATTAAACAACTATTTACTAGCAAGTATAACTGTATACCATCCCATAATTAATGTAAAGCATCATCATCATAAAGTAAATGCAGCAAATTAGTTTCAACTTTCATAAATTAATCATGTGAAGGTCAAGCCGCTCTTGACTGTGAGCACGGCTAATCGATTAGTTTTTTACACTATGCAGAGGTTATACATCTTTACCTACAAGTCGCGTAAAAGTTCAAAAGAACTTTAAACCCAACCATACAATGTTGATCAGGCATCATACCACACTACCAATGTGTGATTGCATAGAGACGCTACGAGACCTTTACAAAGTTTCTCTAGTAAGTAGTAGTCTGCTAGGTTTCGACAGTTGCGTGTGCATAACCCTCACCTAAGGAGAGTATCTACACAGAGAACACCACTCAAAGGAGCCGAGCTATACCCCATCACAAGACCCACTTTTGCCCTTTCGGTAAGACCGCCACAAACCAGAGTCTCTAATTAGTGAGTCAACACCAGAGCCATATAGTTCTTGTGATTGTACTATTTTCCTGAGTGGTTCTCCATGTTCCAATTAACAAGTATAGTCTTTCAATTAAATCATCATTAATGAACATGGAGTAAAAGTAACCATATTGTTCATTACCAACCCAGTTGAGCAAACTAAGCATTATCTACCATCAAAATTAATTATCAACCCGGTTGTAAGGTAACGATCAAAAGAAATAGTCATCATCCTTAATAGGGACCCATCATATTTATGCAAGGAATAAAAAAATAAAGTGATTGAATGCATGTTATATAGGTGTAAACGATAATGACCAAGGACACTTGTCTTCCACAAGATACGAAAACTGCTCAGAGTCTTCAAAGCCTTCACCTTCAGCAAAACCCTCAAACCGCACGTTCTCTACGCATCACACATTCACATGCAAAGAAACAATATAATAAAAATAAGAAACAGTACACCAATCATTGCAAACAGAAACAAAAATAACATTAAACTAATCTACTCATCGAGACGAACATGTGGACATAAAGAACGCTAAAACGGACTTAAAACGCAAAAGCTATGGCTAAAATAGGATACAAGGGCTTATCTGTGAGAAAACAGACTTCCTAGGGACTCAAACGGAAGAAAAAGGATCTAACTATAAACAACTTCCTACAACGCATGATTTCAGGTGCAAAAAGATAAAACTTGGGGCTCTTATGCAAAACACGTGGCGCGGCAGCGGGGTTGACCGGTAAGCTCTAGTTTGACTCCGATCAGAGTTGATCTGGACCATTGGATTGCGATCTGGCGGCTGCGGTGAAGTACGGCGGACACGACGGCGCACAGCGGCAAACTCGGCGACAAAGCTCGATCTCGAGCTTCCGCCACCATTTGGGACGGGATATGGCCCTGGAGCAAGCTGGGAAGGACGTGAGCACGTCTAGGGGGTTCTCGCGGCAGCCAAGACAACAGCGGCGGCGCGCAGGTGAGAGAGGCAGATGGCGAAATCCGGCGAGCTCCCACAGACAAAGCGAGGCATGAAGACGAACAAGAATGACACCAGTGGCTTATTTACCACCACGCAAAACTCTGAGGCTACACACAGTCGGTGGGGAGGTGATGCGGGCAGAGATCTGAAGGACCAGAATGGCGACCAGAGAGGGGGGAGTGAATCGGAGCCGATAAAAATTCTTCTCGAAGAGTCGAACTCGGCCGATGGTCCCAAATGCAACTCCAAGATCCTCACTAGTAAAATCCACACAGCCACTGAAGTGTTTCTGGACTTAGGAACTAGCAAACCACCGAAACGACTCGAGAACGCAGCGGAACAAGCACTAGAGCACAACCACTCTGCACCGGTCAGACCGGTCCTGGCCGGGTCACCCGAACAACACCACCGGATCACCCGACACCCCCAGAGAGGAACTGGGTCACCCAAACACCTCCAACCGGGTCACCCGAGCAACACTACAATTTTCCACAAAAAGGCCCTACACCGGTCAGACCGGTACAACACACCAGTCAGACCGGTCCTGGGTGGAAAACCCAAGTGCAAGAAATCTCCGCTCCAAAGGCCAAAAATGCACTGAATCAAAATAGCAGCCAGCCAAGAGCAAATCCAACTCCCTGGTGAAGATCTCCTCGAGAAACACCCAACTGGGTCGACACCGGTCAGACCGGTATAGGGCACCGGTCAGACCTATATGTAATGATCCGACGATTGAGATTAATTCTCTACTACCAGTTTTTTTAGTTGTAGTATGGTAGTATTCATAGGTTGTATGGGTAGTATAAGGATATTATCGGAAATATAAAATGGTATTGTTGTAATATAGGAAATGAAATATATGAATCGGGTGCGTCTCTGCTGAATAGGCAGCGCGAGAAAATTTTCCAAATAATATATTTTGAGGATATTACCATTTTACCCATAATAAAAACTGATAATACTACCGTACTACCGCAGGATCGTACTGTGCGTTGTAAAAGACCTCTAATACTACCTCCGTCCTTAAATATATGATGTTTAGGACAAGAAATTTAGTTCAAAGT
The DNA here is from genome assembly GCA_036936925.1 of Cenchrus fungigraminus. Taxonomy (NCBI): domain Eukaryota; kingdom Viridiplantae; phylum Streptophyta; class Magnoliopsida; order Poales; family Poaceae; genus Cenchrus; species Cenchrus fungigraminus. Next base: position 46,268,265 of record CM072769.1, on the reverse strand, counting down.
GAACTAAATTTCTTGTCCTCAAGGTCATATATTTAAGAATGGAGGGAGTAATATTAATATTGGACCGATCTCGCATAAATGGTATCCAAATTATCGTAAAAAAGAAGAATTTGCATCTCTTCACAAATATCGCAGGTATTGATCACTCGCCACTAGCAGAGACGAAGCAGAGCTTGACTGACCCGTTCCTCGAGCCCAACCAGGTGTGCTTCGTCGGCTACAGCAGTGGCTGCAGGCCGGGCGCAGCAACACGCATCTTCTCTTCCACGAGGAGCAAGCGCGCGTGGGAGCTGCCATGACGGTGTCCCTCCCGGTGCGCGCGGTGCCGGCGATCCTCCCGCGCGCCGCCGCCCAGCGTGCCCTGTTCCGCAACCTCACCACACCGTGCTCGCGGCTTTCGGCATCACGCCAAGCTCCGACCGGGCCGTGGATGTCCGGTACACTCTGCACTGGTGCGACACGCCGACGCTCGCCGACGAGCGGAAGGCCTATGCCAACTCCCTGGAGGGCACCGTGGAGGCCGCCACGCGGATGCTGGGCGACAGCGTGGCGGCGTGGGCGGCCGCATCGGTCGTGCCCCGCGAGGGCCTTCCGTGACGGGCGTACACGGTGGCGGCGGTGACCGCACTCAGCGGCAGCGACCGCAACGTGGCCTGCCACATCGAGCCATTCCCATACGCGGTGTACCAGAGCCACATGATCGCGACGACCAGGGCGTGCGTGATCTCACTCCACGGCCCCAGCGGGATGACGACGGTGGCCCGACGGTCGTCACCTGTCACGAACAAAGGTACATCACCATCATCCATCAGTAAGCTGCAGAAGACAAGGAGTGTTGCTGTTGAGGAAGGGGAGAAGACTGCACAGGTTCAACTGCAGAAGGATGGATCCAATGTCATTGAATGGCCCAAGCGTACTTTGAAGCCCAAAATCAAGTGGAGCGGGCCAAAGTGGGCAAACGTGTGAACCCGGCCCATGAAACAGGCGGCCGTGTGACGACCTGTAATCGCTTAAGTAGAGAAGACATGTTCTAGGGGAGAACGATTTGGATCTTGCCAGTGGTGGCGTTGGCGGCGGTGGCGAGCTCTTGCTCGAGTTCTTGTCCGGCGAGATCCCTTTCCTTGTACCGAGATACACTAATTACTATCAGATATAGCGTGTGTGAACTACCACCGAGTATTGTGTTACATTTGGTATCAGAGCAGGTCGATTCTGGATCCAGCGCACTCGCACCTCACCAGGTTGCAAGTCAAGGTCGGAGCCATGGTGCCGCCCACAGATTCGATTGCGACGGTGTTGGCGAAGTTAGAGGAGATGAGTAAGAAGATGGACGTCACCAATTCCAAGGCGAATGAGATGAATCGCAAGATGGAAGAGATGCAGTTATCAATCGATGGCGTAAAGTTTGAGCAAGGTGAGGTGAAGGAGTGGAAGCCACAGTTCGAGACCAAGGTCATAGAGTTGCAAACTTCCATCTATGATCTCAAGCAGAAGATGGATCTGTTCATCCATGAGCTTCCTAAGAAGAATTCTGAGGAAGGTGTCAAGAGTGAGGTGCTTTCCCCTGCCCATCTTGGGGACGCTACGATAGCTAAAGTGCCTGGGCAATTTGGCCACTGCGTTCCTCATCCCCACCGGAGTGTTGGTGCCGGGGAAGATGATCCCCCGGTCCCGCTCCGGTCAAAGGTGCGAAGACTTGATACAGATGTGAGAGGCTGCACGAGAACCGCGTGAACACGAGGAGGAGTACAAGGGCGTGCTACAGATGCAGGAAGTAGGGACACTTCGTTGCGCGAGTGCCCGGATGAGATCAAGCCCAAGAACAACTACAAGCACCGCTCGAAGACCGAGAACAAGCACCACTCGAGGTGCAAGTACAAGCACAAGAACAAGGACAAGTGGAGGTCGAGGAAGGGTGGCGGCTACAATAAGAAGAAGGCTCGAGCGATGGTCGGTGTGAGTGATGTCGACACCAGCTCTGGCTATACCTCGTCGAGCTCTAGTAGCAGCGACGACGACGACGACAATGACAGGTGCAAGAGCAAGAAGCACGTGTCAAAGAACTTCAAGGGCCTGAGCTGCTTCGTGCGAGAGGACAGTTTCTGCGGCATGGCTCATAGCTCCAGCAGCAAGAAGAGTGGGAAGGACGACTCGGACTCAGATTCTGAGGATGAGGTATGTGACGAGCTCTCTTCCTTGCGGTAGGAGAATGAGGAATTGGTTGCCTTGCTTGATAACCGTGATAGCAAGCTTAGAGAGGCTAAGAAGCTTAGGAAAGAGCTTAGGGCTTCACTAGAGGATGCTAGGGAAAAGGTTGCTGAGCTAGAATCTAAGAACCTTGATGCTAAGCTAGAGATTGACTCGCTTAAGGCTTCTCCTGTTGTGACCGATGAAGCTAATTGTGGTGATTGCAATGTTTTCTTAGCTGATTTGACTGTGCTTAAGGAGAAGCATGCCTCAAAGCTTGAGGAACTAGATGTGGTTAGGACTGAGCTTGATGAGTTGAAATCTAGACCTGCTTTGTTAGGGCTTGCACTTCTTGTCCTGTGTTGCGTGGCAAACTAGATGAATCTCATGCTTGCATTGTTTCACTTGAGGTTGTTTTGAAATCTCCTATTGCCACTACTTGCTCTACTTGTGAGATTCATGCTGTGAAAAACCTAAAACGTGTGCACTATGTTGATCGGATGCAGGATGAGAATGATGAGTTGCGTAAGATGATTGTTGCATATAAGCGCTTTGATGGTCAGGCTTTAGGTTCTGAGAAGGTTTGTGAGAGAAGTGGTGAGAGAACCAATTTGCACCCAAGACAAACCACTTGCTAAGCAAGATTGACACAGTTCCAGATCCACCAGTGTTTCTCCCACAAACAACTTCCAGAAACTGGTGAGCTTTGTGAGCAACTTGGGGAATGTGTTTTGTGGGAAAGTGGAAGAGAAACCAAGTGAGAAGCCTTGTGAGAAGCCACAGCCTAAGCCAAAACCAATCCTCTTCCATTGTGAGTATTGTGGGAGGGATGGTCATAAGGAGGAGTTTTGCCATAGGAGAAAAAGGGATGAGAAGATGGCTAAGGAGCGGGCAAACAAGGACATGTACTATCCTTCTCATGGTGTACCTAAGCCTCGTATGCCACTACCTAGGTGTGAGGCTGTGGTGCGTACAGTTTTGACTTGGGGAGCGAGAGATTTTCCTACTCGAGGAGGTGCTGCCCAGGGGGCGGTCAGACCGGCCAAGGGGGGCAGCCAGACTGCGTCCTAGCAGGGTGCTGGTGGTTTTGGTTTCCGTGATCGTGGTGTTGATCGTTTCGGTTCCTTCAGTCATAGTACAGGCGGTAGGTGTGTTGAGTCTGGTCGTGGTGTGTTTGCTGGACGTTCTCCACCTCATGGTCGATATGAGGTTGGGAGAGACGGTCGCAGCTTTGAGTCTCAGAGGGGCTATGGACCACGTTTTCCCTTTCGTGGGGATCGTACTCCTCCAGCGAGATGTGAGGTGGTTCCTCATGGTGGTCATAGCTTTGGGAGGCGTGATAGGATGGATGTTGCTAACCCCACTTTTGAGCAAATGGCTCAACACTGGTTTGACTCTTTTTGTGCTAACCCTAGTGTTGAGTCGTTTGCTCATTCTCGTTCTCGGTTTTTATTTGCAGGTGGGAGGCATGGAGAACATTTGGTTGATTCACTCCGGTTGTTCATGACACATGACCGAAGATCGGGAGTGGTTCTCCAGCCTCACCCCAGTGGTGTCAAAGGTGTACATCACTTTTGAAGATAATGGACGAGGATGTATGCTTTCAGAAGGAGAGGTGATGGTAAGTAACAAGGTGACCTTGAAACGTGTTGCTCTCGTCAAGTCGCTTGGTTTCAATTTGCTTTCGGTTTCTTAGTTGCTTGATGAGGGGTTTGAGGTTCGGTTTAAGTTGGGTGCTTCTCGGATTCTTGACTCTCGAGGTGATCTTGTTTGTACAATCGTGCCCGAGGGACAGATCTTTCGTACTGATTTTTCTCAGTCTTTTGGCCACCCTCGGTGTTTGGTGGCTGGTCCCTCGGGAGAGTTGTGGAGATGGCATAGGCGGTTGGTACACAGGTTGCGCTTTGAGAATGATTTGGTTTGTGCACCTTGTAGGCATAGCAAGATGCTAGCCACTTCTCATCCACCCTTGACTGCTGTCATGACTGAGCGTCCTAGGGAGTTGTTGCATATGAATTTGGTTGGTCCAGCTCGCGTTCACTCGGTGGGTGGAAAATGGTATTTCCTTGTGGTTGTGGACGACTACTCTCGCTATGTCTGGGTGTTTTCCTTGGAGGATAAGGGTGAGACGTTTGGTTTTGTTCGAGAACTGATCTTGAGGTTGAAGAATGAGAGACATGGTTCTTGCGGAGACGGTGAGCGAGGTGATCTTGAAGGTAGTGATGACGGCCCCAGAGATGATGGTGGAGGCTCCAGGGGATCTCTCAGAGGGATTGATCCCTTGTTCATGGGTATTATGATGTAACGTTTGGACCATAATATGATACCGCGAAGCGCATCCTTAAGTGTCTTTTCCTCATCACCTCCTGGAATCTCTAGCTCTAGTTCTTCAAAATCAGGATTACAAATCTTTTCCACACTAACTGAGGCGTAGCCAGGTGGAATTGGCATGTTGTGGCTTGTCTGTCCACGAAAATGCACAAAAGTACTTCCATCCGCCGCCTATATATATGTAGAGAAATAATGAAGTTATTAGTATGAATTATATCGTCATTGTGATTGTCTCTCCAGAAATTCTGAGTCATGCATCAATTGTTGAGCTAATAGCATGAGTTATGCCTTCATTGTGATGTTGCTGAATGGCATGTGCAGCTCACATGGGGTGCGCCGACAGAGGTCATCCACAGGGTACCGTTGGCTGTCGTCCACTTGAACTCCTTCTATTGCTCTTTGCTCTTCGGGGACCTCTGTGGAAGCACAACTACTTTTGCGAGCGGAAAGATCCACTTGTACTTGGGGCAGTCCTCTAGAATGGACTATCTCATTTACGATGGTGCCCCTTTAGTCTCGGGTGGTAACACCACCCGGGACTAAAGTCCGTGGCCAATCATTGCTACAGATAGATGTTGGGAGCCTCTCCTTTTGTCACGGTTGGTAATACCAACCGGGACTAAAAGAAGGGTGGCTCCCGCACCTATTTCGGGTCACGTCGACGAAACTCCTTTAGTCCCGACTCCAAAATTGAACCAGGACTAAGGGGGCGTACCAAAAACTCCGTCTCTACTAGTGTACATATATCATCTTGATATTGCCTGCATGCAGAAAGACATGGCAACAAAATTTGTCTGTACATATACTGTAGAATTTTCTAGCCGCGGAAGAGTGTGGCGAGGGCTATACACCAAGAGCGTCACTGCAAAGGCAAGACGAGGCTTTATTCTTATTTGCACGTTATTGTCTTCAGAGTGACTCACTGAGCACGTTCTGGCTTGGACCATTCCGCAAAAGGAAAGGAGAGAGGCCACTTTTGAAATGGGCTTGCTGAATATTTGAGACAATAACCATGAAGATCTTCGCAAAACGGGTGGTCATGCTTTAGGAGGTGCACAAGAGAAGGATATGGACCATGCGGTAGGCTTTAGGGGGTGCACAAGAGAAGGATATGGACCATGCTTTAGGAGGTGCACAAGAGAAGGATATGGTCCGTGCTCTTTGCGTGATGGTGATCGGACCCCTGATCGGACCATGCGGTCGATGGTGGTATTTAGTGGTAGTCTGTGCACAGGTCTGATGAGTGATGACCCATATATGCATATATGGGCATAACACAACATTATTATAGATCAAGTTGTTGGGACATGGATCATCTCATAAGCAAGGAATAAAAGGGGCCTGGAATGTTATCACCATCACGCAAAGAGCACGGACCATAAAGTTTATCCTGTGCTTTTCTTTAATTTTCTTCTGCCTTAAGCTTGCGTCATGACTCTAATCACTAGCGTAAAAAGCATTTTTAGAGCATCTCCAGCAGAGGACCTAAAGTGGGTTGTTATATCTAAAAACTGCCAGAGGAAAACGTGCTCCGGCACAAAACCTATATGGGTTGCTATTTTAGGTCCGGACCTAAAACTTCCCCTCCGGGACCAAAATATACCCACCGATCGCTCGGAACCTAGACCTGCAATGGCTCCCGCGGGAAGGCCAACTACCCTCGGCGGAGCTTTCCGTGTCGCTTCCGCCTCCTCCACCCCGTGCCGCCGACGTCCCCGTCGAGCCCTGCTATGCCGAAAGAGAGGAAAAGAAGGGCACCGGAGGTGGGGAGGGCGAACAGACATGTAGAGGTGGTGGCCGGGGAGGGGAGACGCCGGCGAGAAGCTGTACACCCCCCTCGAACACCGCCGCTGCGAAGAGGACCAATGGCGGATCTGCAGGGGAAAGGAGGAGGCGAACCTGCAGGCCACCGGAGCTCGATTTGATGCCGGCAGCCGAAGGGAAGAAGAGGGAGGGGGAGAGCAGCGACAGAGCGTGATGGGAGAGGGAGCCCCAAGATCCATCACAGGGGACGAGATGGCGCGGTGGAGGAGGCAGCGCGGGTGGACCGGATCCGGCACCGCCCCCTCCACACGTGTCCCCATGGCCGCCAGCGCAGGAGGTCGGTCCCCGATGACGCATGGCCTGCGAGCTGCGGGCGCGGGAGCGTGGCCGGCGCAGGGTGCTGGTGTCAAGCCTCCCGACGACGTAAGGCCGGCGAGTCGCATCGCGCGGGAGTGCGGCAGGCGCAAGAAGCCGGGCCTCCCGGCGGCGTAAGAGGCCGGGCCTGCCCCACCGATGCAGGGGGCCGGGCCTGGACATTGGAGCGCGGCCGGTGCACGGCGCCGGACCTCCCTCGGCGGCACGCAGGCGCACAACTATCTCATGTGGCGGATGTGAGGATGAGAGGGAAGGAGAGGGAAGGGTGGGGAGGGAGAGGATAAGTTTGGTTGATTTTATAAATTGACCCCTGAAAAAGTTATTCCATTACATTTTAGTCCCTAGATGAATTATAAGTACCCAGTTTTAGGGAGAAACCAGTTTTGGAGTACATAAATTTTTCTCTCTCCTGGACCTAAAACTACTTTTAGGTCCCCAAGTTTAGCAACACTGCTGGAGATGCTCACCTCTAAACCCGATGTTTAGAGCAGTGGCAATTTATAAGTATTCCCACTCACCTCTAAACCCGATGTTTCTTATTTGACGGAAAAACTTACTGCACTCAAACCACCCCCAACGTGCCTGGACAGTCCACAGAGACGGAATGTGATATAAAGGGTAAATACAAATAGGTACAAATGGCTTAGCTCATGGTTTTTCATCCAGAGAGTCAGCGATATGGCCTCATGCTGCAAATTGTAAGATTTGTGTCAAACATGTCGCCTATGAACAAAAAGCCTGTTTGCGATATTATCTGTCTTAAAACCCCGTGGGTAAAGTTAAAAAAAATCATTTGCAATCAGCCAAAAAAAAAACCAAAACAAAGATGTCACCATCCGATTTTTTAAAGGCACTACGTGAAAATCTCAAATAGGTCACGTAGCATTTGTAACGGGCCCTTAACACCCGTTACATAGACCCCATCTGTAACGGTTGTTGTTTGGCGCCCGTTACGCATAAGTGCGGCAGACTCGACCCCGACCTCGCCCTGACCTCGCCACCACAACGCCCGTTACCAATGAGGACTTTTGGTAACAGACTTCTTAAACGCCCATTACATGTTTTCTTTGTAACGGACGTTAACATACGTCCGTTACGAAAGTAAAACCTATCGGTAACAGGCTCTTTAAGTCTGTTACCGATGACTTTCCTATTGGAGACGCGTGGTTTTTAGGACGCGTCTCATTTTATGACGACCCAATTGGCGACGCTTGTTTGGAGATAGCATCTCCTTTGTTTTCTCACAATAGAGACGCGTGTTGTTGTTACGCGTCGTTGTCTTTGCGTTCCGACCACTCTGCTATCTCCGACAACTACACATGCTCTCTCTCCTCTGAGGGCCCCACTCGCTCTCTCCCCGCTGTAGCTGCAGCAGCATTTTCGCGCGCTCTCTGAAGGCCCCACTCGCTACGCGCGCTCTCTCTCTCCTCAGAAAGCCGGCGCTGCAGCAGGCCGGCCGGCCGCGTGCGCGCCGGCGGAAGGTGCCGGCGGACGTCGACCGCGGCGCGGCGTCCCTCCGCGCCGTACGTCCTCCAAAGCAGCAGCTTATCCTCCTCCTTGGGCTCGGCGCCGTCCTCCGTGCCGTCGCTGTCCTCCGCGCCGTCGCCGTCGCCGCGGCCGCGACGCCTCGTCCTCCTCCTCGGAAGCGCTCGCCTCGTAGACAGTCCTCGTCAAGGTGGAAATTGCCCTCTTTTATGGAACTTCGCTGTCCTAATCTTCTTACTCATCAGTTTTGGTGATGCATTATGCTCATTTGATGTATGAAAATTACAGATGGGTGCTGCTGCTCGAGCTTGGATGTACAGTAGTAAGTCCCGAGATTGGGCCAGTTTCTTAAGGGGGGTCAATGGTTTTCTAGATAAAGCAAAGGCGGATATGAGAAACTATGGTGTTTAGGCAATGCTTTGCCCCTGTATAGATTGTCTCAACCAGAAGAAGTTCGGACAACGGCATAACATTTTTCATCATTTGATCACACGTGGTTTCAAAGAAAATTACACATGTTCGAATAAATATGGTGAGGAAGGGCTTAATGAAGTCGAAGCAGGATACCTAAATGAAGGTGAAGCGCGACACCATGCTGCGGGCCTTAATAATGAAGGGGTAGCGCTATGCCATGATGAAGAGCTTGATGAAGGTGGAGTTCTTGATGAGGAAAATGAATCATTCCCACCAATTGTGATGAGGCCTGAGGATATCACTGATCAAGAAGTTACGGGCTTCAATGATGGTGAGTTGTTGCAGCGTGTGCACAATGTTGATCAAATGTTGCAGGTTGTTGAGTTTCAACGAGTGTATACAGCTTCTGAATCAGCGAGGCTGAAGCAGTTCGTTGAAGATTCAAAGAAACCCCTCTATCGTGGTTGCAAGAAGTACTCTCGCCTTTCTGGTGATCTAAAACTTCTGCAGCTTAAGACAGATCATGGTTGGAGCAACAAAAGTTTCAAACAACTATTGGATCTCCTTAAGGACATGCTACCCGAGGGAAACCAAATAGCCGAGTCTGTCTATGAGGCAAAGAAGATAATTTGTCCTCTGGGAATAGAGGTTGAAAAAATTCATTCTTGCATGAACAGTTGTGTATTGTTCCGTGGAGATTATGCAGACATTGACAAGTGCCCCAAGTGTGGGTTCAATCGGTACAAGAGGAAAAAAGATGGTGGTGATGATAACAATGCTGATGATGACGAGAACGAGCCCGTGGAGATCACGGGCAAGAAGAAGAAGAAGAAGCTTAAAGGGGCTCCTGTGAGGGTAGCATGGTATTTTTGCATCATTCCTTGGTTGAGAAGATGGTTCACCACACGAAAGGAGGCCCAACTCTTGCGTTGGCATAAGACATGAATGAAGGAAGTTGGCAAGATTAAGCACCCCGCAGATGGCCAACAATGGCAAAATATTGATTCCCACTTTAAGGAATTTGCCGGAGAAAGCAGGAACATTCGGTTCGCTATGAGCACAGATGGCGTGAACCCATTTGGTAACCAGAGCTCAACACATAGCACCTGGTATGTCGTGCTGTCAATGTACAACCTTCCACCCTGGCTATGTAAGAAACGGAAATACATGATGCTGACAATATTGGTCTCCGGGCCAAAGCAACCTGGCGACCGTATTGATGTCTACTTGAGGCCACTAGTTGATGACTTAAAGGTACTTTGGAAGCCTGGTGTGAAGGAGGTTTGGGATGAGTTCAGCCGTGAGGAGTTCACATTGCACGCCATGTTATTCACCACCATCAACGACAACCCGGCTCATCGCTACAGAGACGTCGGTAGGCTCCTGGCACTGGATCGGGTTCCAGTCGAGTAGATGCAGAACAACGACCCCGTCGGCTAGACGTCTTCCTTCGTAGCCTGGCTGTAGCCGGCAACCCGGTGGCCTGCTTCCTCACTGGGATGGACGACATCTTCGCCAGGAATCGCAGCCCTCAGCCTCCCCTCGGCGAGCTCCACCGCGCTGCCAAGGACGGGCACAGAGGGGCGGCCTATGTGGCCGCCGTCTTCCTCTACAGAGCCAACAGCGGGGCCTACGCTGACACCACTGCAATTGCGTACATGAAACAGGTTGAGGGCGAGGAGCAAGGGCAGTGGCGTCCGCGTTTGATCAACAATGTGCAATCCCTAGATTTCCGGCATCGTGGGGTCAATCTGGCTTGGCAAATTAGGAGTGTCGCCCTCCGCCGTGGCCTCCGCCGGCCGATGCTGCCAACGGCGGTGGAGAGAGGCAATATTCAATATTGCGTAGGCAAAGCATTCTGCAGTACGGCACCGAGCCGGAGGGGGTTTTGCATGTATTTCTATAGTGATGAATGTAGGCTTCGTTACGAATGTAATGTCTTCTTCTATCGTGTAAAGTATCGTCCAATCGGTTATTGATAGACAAGATTTGATTTCTCACATTTATGAGTCAAATCCAAGGTTGCGGCGCCCTCTGCTTCCTTCTCTGTTCTATTGGAATGAAGAACAGTTTGTGTGGAAAAATGAGACGAGGATTAACCATCCCGCGTCTCTAATTAGGGTGGGGCCCAGCTCTATTGGAACGAAGAACAGTTCTCATTTCTCCTTTTAATCTGCAGTCAAATTTTGTAACATGTATTTCTCCGTCGTGCTTAGTCCAAATTTGATGATTTTTTTCCTAGTTTTTTTCTAAAGTCCCCATCTTTTCATTAATTTCATTGTTTAGTGTATATTCCGTTTCATGAATAATATTTATATGCCTTATCTTGTTCTTTGTAAGTACAACATAGAAATAATATTTGTTTTCCACAACCATTAGTAATGAAACTTTACATTTCGTGATCTTAAGGTGAACACATGCTTGTGTTAAAATTTCAAATGCATACGAGATCGAACATGTTGCAAAGTGTGGAAAACTTCAATGTTCAAGCAACATTCTAGGAAACTATGTGAGAGATGTAGCCATTTGTACACAAGTATATTCTTCCTTTATCGAAACCATTTGAATTTTTTATGACAAGTTTAGGTACCCAAATTATGTTTCCACGTAAATTTGTAGAATTTTTGGAGCAAACTAAGATGATATTAGAATTCTTATATCACAAGCACGAGATGTATATTCGAATTATAAGAATGTTAGGTATATAAGTGTGATTGTTGATATTTTATTAAAATACTAAATATCCCAATATGAATTGATGTTATTTTTAATGAATTTTTAGGCGTTGTTTTACCGGTTCTAATATTTGATGGATGCGAGTTTCAGTTCTAAAAAATAGTGTCGGGCCCACGCGTCAGTGTCAGCAGCCTATATAAAGAAGATAACCGCCCGGACCTACCTGCCAACGAAGGCGACGCGAGTTTACTAACCAGCGTCGGCGATGACTATCCATTGTCTCCAAGATCGAGTTCCTCACAGGAGGAACACATACTGTAGGCGACGCTGATGGATCTGCCCGCGTCTCTTAGATCGAGTTCATGTGACATGTATACAAAATCCAACAACCAAACTAATTAGTTCATGATCGACAAACAAACTAAGCAGTTCATGATCGACAAACTAAGCAGTCCAACAACCTGACGAACAAACTGCCTCGAACACACAATAATCACAAACACATTATTAATGGTACAGGAGTGGATCAATTAGTCGGTCACCGCTGTCGGAGTCCCGCCGTCGGAGCTGTCGTCACCGCCGTCGGAGCCGTCGTCATCACTGAGGAGAGACTGCTGGACCACGGGGAGCTTCTCAAGCTTTTCAGCCAACACGTGGATCCTGAAGGCGAGACCCTTGACGCTACCATCCTTGTAATGGTTAGGCGCCTCGATCTTGAACGCTGCGCCAACATCTCAGAGCTTCATGAACGCGCCCTGGAGTAGTTCGACGGTGAAGCTGATGTTGGTGGCCTCCGAATTCTTCTCCTTCTTCTCCTTGGGCGCCGTCGGCTCCTTCCCCTTCTCCTTGATGGTCAACTTCCTCCGACGGCGGCTTTCGTTGTCGTCGTCATCCTCCCTTCGTCCCCGCTTCGCCGACGGGTCACTCGACGCCATGCTCTTCTCGCTCCTTGTTGGTGATCTCTCGGTAACCGGAGTTTGTGGTGGTGATGGCGAGGGGGAAGAAGATGAAGCGAAAGAAACGATATGATTAAGGAGCAACCAGTCGGGTATTTATGATGACAAGACGTGAACCGTCAGGGCGCCTCTCCTCCCCACGCCCCACGTCCCCCTACGCCTCGGGAACCATTTTTGGGAGCAAAACCATCCAAAAACACGCGTCGCATTTCAATTTCGCGAGAAGGTGGAGGGGCAGGGGCAGTTGTCGGGCTCACGTGTCAGCAGCCAAACCGCGTCGCCTTTCAAATTCCATATTATTAGTAACAGGTTTTTATAAATGGCCGCGTCGCTTTTCAATTTCCAAACCCCATCGCCTTTCCATTTCCTTCCCCTTCTCCTTCATGGCCGCAATGTGCTTCATAGAGCTGCTGCCAAATGAACTGGTCACCCAGATCATCCTCCGCTGCATCAAGGGTGAGCCCGTCATTCGTTTCCTGATCCTTCGTAATCGGGTCTGCGGCACCTTCCGGCGCATCTGTGACTCGGATGAGGTACTCCTGCAGGTGTCGCTGCGTGAGCTTCGTCAAGAGTGCAAGAATCACTACGTCAGGTCCTTGTTGGAGGAGCACTTCCGCCTCGCCAAACATCTGGAGGCATTATGCTTCGAGGGGATGGAGAGGTTGATGAGGCGGCGGAATCCCGATGAGGATCTGGAGCTCGTCGGAAAGGCTGCTGCCAAAGACGCTGGTGCGAAGTACTTAGCGATGCTGAAGTACCGTCGCAACCCTACGGACCCCGAAGCGATGGCACTGCTCCACGAAATCAGCGGCGGGCCGTCGCCCCCTGACGGGCGGTGGAAGAACCACAACTTGCACCGGCTGCGCTACCTCGTCTGCCGGGATCTCCAGAACATTGCGTGGTGGTATTGGCTTCATGATGGTGACGATGACATTCTGTTGCTGCCCGTCCAGAATCCCCCACGTCTGCATTTGGGCAGCGGGATGTAGGCGCTACGGGCCGGAGACCCCAGGGATCATCCACTACTGCAGCGTCGAGTGTCGCATCCGTCATGAGTTCGACCTCTGGACGCGTGGATTCAGCGTCGCGGTGGACTACGCCGTCAGCAGGATGAACATCGGGATGTAGGCGGAAGCATCAATAAAAATTATGTATCTTGAATGTAAATTATTACATATTCTGTGTCGCATCCACAAGATTTGATTTGTCACATTTCTGAGTCAAATCGAAGGTTGCGCTGGTCTCATTTGCCGCATTAGAGGCCTAGGTGCCCTCTTGGATGTCAAAGCGAGCACGGCGGCGGCGGTGGCCTCTGCTAGTCTGCTTCTTCCTCTGTTCTATTGGGTGGGCGTAGGAGATGAGGATAGGAGGGGCAAATGAGACGCGGGTTAACCACCCCCTCTATTCTATTGGAATGAAGAACAATTCTCATTTCTCCTTTTAATCTGCAGTCAAATTTTGTAACATGTATTTCTCCGTCGTACTTAGTCCAAATTTGATGATTTTTTTCCTATTTTTTCTAAAATCCCCGTCTTTTCATTAATTTCATTGTTTAGTGTATATTCCGTGGAATTCCCACCTATATTGACTATAATGCCCATGGAATTCCAATTCCACCAAAGAGCCGTTCAAGGGCACGCCAGTAATTTCCGTGAACATAGTAACGTGTGCGCAGGGGACATATACTCGGGAGTCTAATTCAGACAGATCCACCACGCCCGCACTCTCCCCGCCGCCGCCTAGCTCCTTCTCCAGTCCTAGCCCGCCGCCGCCGCTCTCCCCGCCGCAGCCCTGCTCTTCTCCAGCCCCACCGTTCCCGGCATGACGTCGACGAAGCGGCTCCAGCCGTGACGACGGTGACGAGGACGCGGTTACTGGCGTGCGGATGGCGTCCCGGCCAACCTAGAGACGATGATGCGGATCCGGCATCCCCGGCCAAAACGACGAGCTGGCCACCTCAGGCAACGAGGCGACGCGGATCGGGCCTCTCCGACCACCACGAGAACAACTACTTCATTCGCGACAGAGGTTAGTGCTGCTTGAACCCCCAACACCCTCTCTCTGCTCGGCCACCCAATCTGCTATTCCTGTCAAGGTGGATTAGGGAGACATGCTACTTTACGGTTGTTCACATAGGATTCTCCAGGAATTGCCTGCATTAGTACAACATGCCTTAATAGTTCATTTTTAATTGATTAGCTGTGGATTTGACAGATGAATTTTGTTGCTCCAAGTCTGTTTGAATAAATTGTTGCTAACAGATGAACTTATATGAACTGTTTAAATTCTGTTATGCTTCGAATGTACCAGATCGACAGTTATGCTTTCGACCTGTTAGCATACTTTAATTCTAATTGCTTTGTCCTCTTGTTGCATGTACACATGGAACACACAATTCATTGCTGCTGAAGTTGGACAAGGAAGCAATTGAAGGAATTTAGTCTCTGCTTTGGTATATAAGCATATTGCTTCACCCTGTCAAAATGGTAGGCACCTATCCCCAACCTGTATGCTAATATCAACTATTTTGCAAGTCAGAGAATAAGAATTTATCTTATTTTATTTAGGTTTTCAGTCTAGCTTATGTTGCTCTACTGACGACCTGACATATCATCTATGTAGTCTCCCACAATACCAAACTCCTCTACCTCCAGTGCACCATCACAGCCCATCGACGGTGAACCTTGTTCACAGCCTATCGATGGTGATCCTTCTTCACAGGGTCACTCAGCACATACTGGTGCGAGTAGTACTCGATCCCGCGGGTCAAGGACACAAACTAAATGGCCAGAAGACAAGTTGACCGCAACTGGACTTGATAACAATTATTGGCCTACCCCAGATTCTGCGAGGGATAGATTTGTATTGGTCTGTGGCCTCATTGCTCGAGAGAGGGTGTCAATCAACAAGGCAGTTGAAGATCTCTCACCAATTGAGAAGGAAGAGTTGTTCACAGCTTTAAAGGAAAAGCTAGATTACCCAGCCAATCTGGCTGAATCTGTTCGCAAGAAGGCAGTTAAGGCAGCTATGTCAGAGATTACAACCTTGCAACGGCGGTTCAAGACCCATTTAAGAAAATTATGTGAGCCAAGAGGAGACTCTCTTTGTGAAGCATGCCTTTTTGCAGCCAGAAGACTGGACCGTGTTTGTGCAGGAAACCAATTCTCCTAGATTTCAGTGATTGAGCCAGGGGATGAAAGAAAAGAGAGCATTGCATGATAAGCCACACAGGACGGGCAGAAAAGGTTATGTTCGTAAAAGGAAAGAGTGGGAGGAGGAGGATGCAAAGCTAGCTGAAGAAGGAAAACACAACCCTTGGGACTAATTTCCTGGACGTTCGAGGCCTTATCTGCGGGCAAAGGTAGGGAAGAGGAAGACCACTAGTGAAGGAAGCAGGGACATAACATTCAGTAACCCTGCGGTGGTGGGGGTAGCAACTAGGGTGAAAACACTTGCAGCTCAGGCTAGCGATGGTTCTTTCGGGGTTAGGGAGAATGATATCATCACCGCAGCACTTGAGACTCCAAAGCATCGAGGTCGGGTCCGAGGCGTGTCTAGTTCACTTGGCTGGGGTAAAGGGTTTGGTGAAGAGTTTGCTAGAATGTACAGGAAGAAGAGGAACAAGAAGGCTGTACCGCAGATGGAAGAGCAATTTGGTGAAGCAGTCACCAGAATTGTCTCCATTCTAGCAGAATCAGGCATTGATATACCGAAAAATGTACTTCATCCTCCCCAATCACCGCCTGTCAGTAGCAGCGAGGAAGAAGATGTGCATGGCCTCGAGGAAGAAGATGTGCATGGCAGTGAGGAAGAATAAGCACGTGGCAGAGAGGAAGACCATTGGCATGTCAGCGAGGACGAAGGTAGTCAACAGCACATTGATAGTCGATCACCTATGCTGGACACAATAGATAAGCTGACAGAGTCAACCAAGTGCAGCCTTTTGGATGGCTCCAGGAATAAAGTGGAGCTCGCACTAGCCACTGTCTTTTCATTGCAAAAGACTCTCCATATAGTACCGGTGCAGGATGGGTATGCTGTGGTGCAACCTAGTTATGTGTGGGGCAATACGGGTCACTACCCTCTGCCTGTACCAATTGGGAGGATGAAGTAACAACCCTAGCTGAGGCTCTCTGTCTAAGGATCCAATGGTCAAAGAACAGGATTCATGTACCACCCATTACGAGAAATACCAACCCTGCTCCCACATCAGGTAGCAGGGGTACAGCATCAGATGGAGGTACAGCAGCTCAGCATCAGCAAGAGAAAGCACAACAGCAGCAGTAGATCAGCAAAACTACGCAGCAGGAGCATCGACAACAGCAGGAGGAGGACAGGCAATCTCCGCCTAAGAAGCAGCAGCAGATCAGCAAAACTACGCAGCAGGAGCATCGACAATAGCAGGAGGAACCCAGGCAATCTCCACCTAAACAGCAGTAGCAACAGCAACCTCTGCAACAGGAGGAGGATAGGCAATCTCCGCCTAAGCAGCAGCAGCGACAGGCGGAGGACAGGCAATCTCCGCCTGAGCAGCAGCCACCGCAGAAGAAGGGGGCCAGGAAACCTCTGCCTAGAGTCGAGCTTCTTAACTGTTTTTGGACAAAACGGGATCCAAAATACAAGCATGCTGTGCCTATGTTGTCAGAAGCGGACTTACAGGCTGCTAGACCAAATTGTTCCAGGTTGCATGCTTACGTCATGGAACACAGTAAGGATAAACTTAGTTTTCCAGCAAAGTTGCCTGAAGACTCCTTTCATGGTTGGTGATTTAATGTTAAACATTGCATTCAGTCACGTATATGACCTTATAACCCTGGTTGCTCTGGATGAGACCTTCTTGAGGTTGTGGACAATGTAAGTGCCTTAAAACCAAAATAGATATTTTTTTAATTTTGACCACAAAGTTCATGCATGCTAACATTTGGATTTTTTGTAGGAAAATGATGGACAAAGCAGCGGAGATGAAGATCAGTGTTGGATTTTTGGATCCACAGGTTCTCACGACCACAAAGATTGATAAGGAGTCTACCTTTGTAATACAAGCTTTGAGAAATGCAATGACGAATGACTACGTGGTGGGTGCCTTCTGCACCGATGGCCACTGTGTAACACTGATCATCTGTATGAAGTTCAAAGAGGTTTGGTATCTAGATTCTGCTAAACATCATCCCGCGTGAAAGTTCGAAGACCTCCGAGCGCTTGTGACTTGGTCCGTACCTTGTAGGTTTTGTTCACAAAATTCAATCTCTTAGTGTTTCTAATCGGTATTGCTGATCATGCAGGGCCTCTGAAAATATATGCCCAAAGGACGAAGTGATGAAAGGAAAGAAGAAAAAGCTAAAATCCAATCAGACATTCAAGCACAAGCCAAATACCACTGTAAGACCGAGGTTTTTTTATGGTCCCTTCATACCAATTTGGTACTGCGTTAACTTGTCATTTTGGTAACTCGATGCGCAGTGTGCTCAGCAGCCATCAGGGTCCTTTTTGCATGGATTCCATGTGGCATTTAATATGTTCAAACTACTCGAAGATATACCTCACATCAAGAAGGTTGTTGTAAGTAGATAATGCTCACCCTTATCTCTGCTCATATTCTCCATTTGATTTTAGAAACTGATTTGTACTTATATTCTCATAATTATTTTATTTTGCAGGATTTCAAACCTGCCCTAAATGTTTCTACAGAAGATCTAAAGCCAGTCCGGGAGATGCTATGCGAGTACATTGTTAAGGAGATCCTCGACCGAAACGGCAACCTCTATAATGGTGCACCGTGAGTTCATTGTACTGCCTGACAAACTTGAAACTTGCTGCATTCAGGCTAGTTTAGTACTGCCTGAGAAACCTGCTTGGCTGGGGTCAGATGTTGCCTGGTTTAGGCAGTTTTCTCAGGACTCCATCCAAACAAAGCACCGATGACGAACTTGAAACTTTAGCATGCATGTCGATCTGATGAGGATCTTGATGTGATCTCGCATTATGTATATATATGTGATTTTGCTTGTGTATATATGTGATGAGAATGTGTTTGTGATGTCTCCTTGCATTGCTGTGGTGGCTGCCAAATCCTGGTTGTTTCCAGGATGCAGCCCCTGATCTGGTGGCTGTCAAATCCTGGCTGGTTCCGGGATGCAGCCAGAAAACGGGCAGGTTACTGTAGGTGCCCTACGTATCGGTCACGGACGTTAAGTAAGGCACATTACAAAAACCGATCCGTGAGTAACGAGCTTCACTTGGAACGCCCGTTACAAGTATGACAACACTGTAACGGGCCGCATAAAGGCCCGTTACTAATACTGGTCAGTGGGCCCTAGAAGTTGATGCTTTCGTCGAGACAGAGGAGACGCGCTTCCAGAGCACGCGTCTCCTGTCGTCGAGACAGAGGTGACGCGCGTCCAGAGCACACGTCTCCTTTCGTGGAGACAGGCGAGACGCGCGTCCAGAGCACGCGTCTCCTTTCGTCCAGACAGAGAAGACGCGCGTAGAAAAATGCGTCTCCTTACGTGCAGATGTGTGTCCACAGCAAACGTCTCTGATATTGAGTTCATGTAACGGGCTCGGTTTCTGTGCCTATTACCAAAGGTTCATGTGGGCCCAGAGAAACAGACATTTCAGATGACCGGTAACTAGTTTCGGTAACGGTCTTTGTTAGACGCCCGTTACAATTACGTGTCATCAGTAACGGGCATCCGCCTGTTACCTTTCTTGGCTTATTTGTAACGCTTGATCGGTAACGGGCGTTTTGCCCGTTACCAATGGCCATCCACGCGCCGTTACCAATATCTGTTTTTCACGTAGTGAGGGTTTCACCAAAACATAGGTGCAAATCTTGCTAGGCAGAGGATTTGAAGAGAAGTTTCAACCATTCAAATGGATTTTTAAGGAGCAAGTATGAATTTGTACATATCAAGTGGTTTTATGTAAAAAAAATATATAAAGGTAGTTTTTGAATACATCTCAGATGATTCTAAAATCGACCTTTAATATATTGTACATGGCTTTCAAAGAAAATTTATCTTTGATGATTATATACATCTTTTTTTTTTGCGAAAGATGATTATATACATCTTAATGGTTTTACATAAACAATCACATCCAAATGTATCGTAGATGCTTTTTAAAAAAGGTAATACGTGTATATCATGATGAAATATAAGCTCATCTACAATGGGGGTGGGTGGGGGGTTTATATGGTTACCTGAAGGTGGGTAAGAGTTGAATCTTTCAGCTCACTAAAGTCTGTCTAACTTGCTAGCTATTATTTTTCTATCAGCTCACCTCATGACTATTAATTAAAAAATATTCCGATATTTTTAGGAAATGTTCCAGTATTTTTCAGAAATTTAGATTTCATCAACAATTTTTCGTCAATATTTTTCAAAATGTTGCAACATTTTTTAGAAGTATTGGACAGTATTTTTTAAGCCCTCTCCGCACCGGCGGCGCGCACGCGGAGCCGGCCGTGGCGGCTGCCGCTATGGTCGGCGGCGGCGGAGCTCGGCGCGCACGGCCTCCTAGCCCGAGGCGGCGCGCAGGGTGGCGGGGGCGGCCAACCACAGTGCGCTTGCGGAGCTTCGACCCGGCCCCTGGCAGCGCACGACGCGGCGGGCGGCAGTGGAGCAACCGACAGCGGGTGGTGTGGACATGGCGGCGCGGGCTTGGGGCAAGGAGAGGGAGGAGGTAGCTAGGGTTATCACGTGGGATCCAAGGGATGGGAGGGGTTGCACGAATCTCAAATATTAGAAGATTCAAACGCATACTAACTTCCGGAAGATATATAGGATTCCCAGGAGGGAGTCAGGGAGGAGCCAAATCTAACTGTAGGTTAAACAACACGGAAGTCCAATGAAAAAGCTTTCGGCGGTCGGTTTCTGCACGAGTTAAGAGCCCAACCAGCCCACTTAAACGTTATCACGTCACGGCCCAATTTAGATTGTGGGCCGACTCTTGGTTTGCAGGCTAGACCTACGTGGGCTGGGCTTTGGTGATTTCCTTTTTGAATTACATGTTTTGATGAGGTTTCAAATTGCTAAACTTCAGGTTTTTTCTTCTTCAAAATACGTAGATACACATACAATCTACCTAGACACAAACTAAGCTTATCCTACTTAAAAGCACTCAGACATTTTACACGACAAAGTACGTAGTTTAGTGAGTACAATAAACACACCATCACCTTCACCGCTAGCTAATTCATCTTTGGTTGCGCTTGCTTCTTGGCCACGAGCTTCCGCCCGCGCCTGGCCTCCTGCAGCATGGACACGACGTCCCTCATGGACGGCCGCTCCTGGGGGCTCCGGCTGGTGCACAGCATTGCCACCCGCAGCGCCAGGGCCATCTCCTCCCGCGCCTCGCCGCCTTGGTCCCCCGCCCACGCCGCCACGTCCACCACCTCCCGCGCCCCGCCCTCGCCGCCGCCGGCGACCTTTCGCCGCACCCAGTCCACGATGCTGCTCCCCTCCCCGTACTCCGACTCCACAGGCCTCCGCCCCGTCAGGATCTCCAGCAGCACCACACCGTAGCTGTACACGTCGCTCTTCTCGTCCACTCGCAGCGTGTACGTGTACTCTGAAAAATGTTCATGCCACGATATCACGATCAGAGATGCACGAGGGATTTGTAGTGAGGCGTATGATCGATCGATCGGTCACCTGGCGCGATGTAGCCGCAGGAGCCGGCGACGGCGGACATGGGCGCGCCGGCGCCGCGGAGGGCCTTAGCGACGCCGAAGTCGGCGACGCGCGGCTCCATGTCGGCGTCGAGGAGGATGTTGCTGGGCTTGAGGTCGCGGTGCGCGACGGCGGGGCGGCAGTCGTGGTGGAGGTAGCTCACGCCCTGCGCCACGCCGACGGCGATCCTGTGCCGCGCGTCCCACCCCAGCCGCGCCGCCGCCGCCTTGGGATGCTTGGCTGGCGCCGCCCTCGCCGCGGCGCCGTGGAGGAGGTCGTCGAGGCTGCCGTTGGGCATGTATTCGTACATCAGTAGCGTCGCCTCGCCATTCGTGCACCACCCGAGAAGCCGGACGATGTTGCGGTGGCGGAGGTGGCCGAGCACCTCCACCTCGGCGAACATCCTCTTGTCGCCGCCGTCGTCGGTGGCGTTCCACTTCGGCTCTGGAGGTGCCGCCTCTTTCTGCGCGGCTGGTTGCCACAGCTTCTTCACCGCGATGACCTCGCCGTCGGGCATCTTCGCCCGGTACACCGTCCCCGACGAACCGGCGCCGACGATGCCCTCGCTCCCCTCGACGCACCGCGCCACGTCGTCGGCGGTGAAGCCGAGCTTCTGGAACGCGGTCATACGCCACGGGCCGACGACGACGTTGGGGCGTGCCGCTCCGCCCGCGCCACCACCGTCCGGCGCGGCGGCGGCGCCGTCCCGCCACTGGAGCCAGCGAGCGGTGAAGGCGAGCACGGCCATCCCGGCGAGCGCCACCGCGGCCGCGGAAATCCACATCGCTGCGTTGTGCCGGGCGGAGTTACCGCCCTCGCCGTCGCCTGGTGACGCCGCCGACGTCGAGTCAGCCGGTGCTAGATGGTTGAAGGACACGTCGAAGGTCTCCAGCGTGGTGCAGTTGGCGAACCCCGGCGGGACGGCGCCGGTGAGCGCGTTCCAGGACAGGTCAACCTCGGTGATCGACGGCAGGGCGGCGAGCGCCGCCGGGATCTCGCCGACGAGCTGGTTGTGCTGCAGCCTCAAGCTCACCAGCCGCTTGCAGACGCCAATGTCGTTGGGGATCGCGCCGGTAAGATTGTTACCGGCCAGCTCCAGCCGGTACAAGTTTGAACACCCGGCGGCGCCGAACGCCGGGACTTCACCGTCCAGCGAGCATTTGCTCGCCGCGAAGACTTGCAGCTTCGGCGCCTGCCACGACACGTTCGGGAGCGCGCCGCCGACCGGGTTGCCGGAGATGTTGAGGTACTCTAGGCTTGGCGAAGTGACAAGATCAGCTGGAACGCCGCCGGTGAGCGAGTTGGAGCTCAGGTCCAGGTACGTCAGGTTGCGGATGGTTCCGAAGCCCATCGGAATCATGCCGGAGAGGCGGTTTGACTCGAGCCGGACTCGCCAGAGCGACGAGCAACCGGCGAGGTTCGCCGGGATCGCCGAGTCGAAAAGGTTGTCGAAGAGGATGAGGCGGGCGAGGCGGTTGCCGGAGCACATGCCGGCCGGAATCGGGCCGAAGAGGGAGTTGGTCGACACGTCGACGCGCACAAGCCGCCCGCTCGCGCCGAGCAACGCTGGCAGCCGGCCGGTGAGCGAGTTGTTCCAGAGCTGCAGCACCTCGAGGCTCGGCAGCGCGCCGATCGCCGCCGGGATCTCACCGGAGAGGGAGTTGCTCATGAGGTTGAGCGTGGTGAGATTGGCGAGCTCGCCGATCCCGCCGGGAATGGCACCGGCGAGCATGTTGTCGGAGATGTCGAGGACCTGCAGCGCGCGGAGGTGGGACCACCGCGGCGGGATCGCGCCTGCGAGCCGGTTCTTGAACAGGAACAGCGATTCCAGCTGCGCGAGCTCGCCGAGCTCCGGCGGCAGCGGGCCGACGACGTTGGCCACGGCGATGTCGAGGTACTGGAGCTGCGTCAGGTTTCCCAGCGCCGCCGGTATGCCGCCGTCGTAGGCGTTGTACCCGATCTCCAGGTGCTCGAGCGACGCGAGCTCGCCGAGCTCCGCCGGCAGCTGCCCCGTGAGCGCGTTCCCGGCGAGGTGCAGGAACCGAAGGCGCCGGAGCTGGCCGATCTCACTCGGGATGCTGCCATTAAAGTAGCTGCCGCCGAGGTTGAGCCGCTCAAGCCGCCGGAGCTCGCCGAGGCCACGGGGGAGCGTGCCGACGAAACAGTTGCTGAAGGCGTCGAGCGCCGTGAGCGCGGCGAGCCCGGCGATGCCGTCGGGGAACGTGCCGTTGAAAAAGTTGTGGCTGACGTCGAGCACCTCAAGCCGCCGGAGCTGGAAGAGAGCTGTGGGGAACTCCCCGGAGAAGGCGTTCGCGCTGAGGTTGAGGGATGTCAGCGTCGGCGCCAGCAGCCGCGCCGCCGTGGTCGCGACGGTGCCGGAGAGGTTGCGCCGGGAGAGGTCGATCCCGACGACGTCCCCCGTGGCGGCGTCGCAGGAGACGCCCGGCCACGCGCACCAGGGAGGGGCCTGCGACCGCGTGGCCCCCGCGGACGCCGCGGCGGCGTACGTCCAGGAGCGGAGCGCGCCGGCCGGGTCCCGCAGCGAGGACTTGAGGGATAACAGCGCGAGGAGGGGCAGCGGCGCCGACGATGCCGCTGTGGTGATGGTTAGAAGAGGTAGGAGGAGGAGGAGCCCGCCGTGGAGCGGGAGCGGCGACGGTGAGGTGGTAGTGCCCGTGACGGCCATGGCGGAGGAGTGGGAGATGGTGATGACGGTGGCGGTGGGAGGAGGAGGAGGTGGGGGTGGTAAAATGGAGGCGGGAAAGGTGGTGGAGCACTGGTGAAGGTCATGATGAAAGGGTCGGAGATGGAGGAGGCGGAGGAGATGGTGGTGGTGGATGACATGAGGAGTGGGCTGTGGAAGCGCGGAGGAGGGATGGTGGTGGTGGAGGCGGCGATGATGGCGGCGGTCTGGTCGGGCCGGGCTCTGCAAGAGGCGACTTTGCTTTGCTCTCCTTTTCTCACCATTGCGGCAATGGAAGCTTAGGCTTTTTCAGTGTGCCGTGCATGAACATGCCTATTGCCGCTCATCACATTTCACAGCACTATATTTGTATCTCTCTCATCCTGCATGCGAATGTGTGATATATATTTTTCTGGACACCATTTAAAAAATAACTAAGAACAACTTTCATATGATAATCAGTACAACTTTCATTTCATTTTCTGCACAGGCAGGTGTGTAGTGTACAGTCCAAAATCCAAATGGATGGAGAAAGAACGCTCAAATTCAGGGAAACGAACAGTTGGAAGCAGCAAGAGACCAAGAGTGAGGATCTCAGTGTCTTTTAGCCTTTGATGTGAATGAACAGTGTTCATGCTGCTGTATGCGACAACAAGGCAACATCTACAACATCTTTTCCCCGGCCGGCATTGTCTCTTTCGCTTTTTTCCCAATCCCCATCGAGCTCCCTCGCTAGGGTTTCATTTCGCGACCTTTTTCCCGCCTTTCACTTTCTCAAAGAGCTCAGCTCCTACACCTCGAGGGTTGTTGGTGAAACGGTGTGGCAGGCAAATGTGCACGGGCCCACGGTGTCAGAGAGGGCGGTGATCGATGCCGCTCTGATTGCTTTTGAGCTAGCGAGGCATGGGCGAGTGCACTCGATGAGCTTTGCTGCCATTGCCAAGGTGCTGATCCTTGCTTCCTTCTTCCTCCTCCAGGATGCTCATGCTGCCGTGTTCTTTTTGTAACTTTGATGCATGGAGGTTGTTGATGGATAGTGCACCAACTCTTGGTCGAGTGAGCGTGTCAGATCATGCTCAATTGTTCATGCAGCAGATTCCCATCCAAGTGGGGTAACCTGTGTTCCTTGAAAGCTCTTTCTGTTGCAGGCCTCTCTCTGAATTCTGCACAGTTTTTGTTTTGCCCTAAAGTTGTTCGAGCCCTCAGCTAGCAGAGCTAAGTACTTGTTTTCTGTAAGTAACTAAGTATAGGATCACTTGGTGATGCTAATTGCTGCATTTACAACTTTTTTAGGAGTACATTGCAAACACAAGTACGTACATGATACCTTAATCATTCATGTCAGAGTTATATTCATTTCTTATCAAGTTCAAGCACTGAAATTCATGGAAAGATGTACCATGCAACATTAAGAATGATCATGTATTTCCTAGGTTTAAGTAAAAGCTACTCATCTCACAACAGATGAAGCACTCGAGTGTGTCGATGATCCTTCCTCTCGATGCGTTTCAGGTGTAGAAATCAAGGCAAATCATGTCTCGTAACAGGTCGATCGGTTACAGATTTTACCGAGACCATCACCATCATCTTTCTGGTGTACAAACATTCATCTTGTGTGTTTTCTTGAACCAAGTAAACTAAGCAGTGTGAAGTGGAGATTATTTGAGCTTGGCTCATTCACTACCGGAATCCGAGGCTTTGCCGAGAGGTTAATTCTTTGCCGAGAGCTTTTATTTAAGCTCTCGGCAAAGAGTTCTTTTCCGAGAGCCTTTTCTTAGGCTCTCGGCAAAGAATTTTTGGGTTTCGGCAAAGAAAAAACACTCGGCAAAGAATTCTTTGCCGAGAGCCTTTTCTTAGGCTCTTTTTTTTTCGGCTCTCGGCAAAGAGATAAAAAAAATCACTTTCTTCCCTCCAAATTTTTTTGTATCATCAATATACACATATACAAAACTTATGTTCAAATTTGGCACAATTTTAGCTATGTTTGCTATATCTAATAATTTTATATCATTCTAGATAATTTTTTCGTATACGTCCGATTTGAACTGCAAGTGCATTAATTCATAGAGTAAAATTGTTGAAAAAATGATATTCATATTCATGAGACATCTCTAAGACCATGTACATGAAATGAAGTTAAATTTCCGACATTTAGTTCTCCGATCAAGATGAAGATCGTGAGGTAGAACGGTTAAAAAATTGTATAAAATTCAAATGAAGTTTGAAAATCACGAAATTTGTCAAGCACTCATGATATCATATGAGGAGGTTGTGATAAAAATTTGAGAATGTTTTGAACACATGGACACGTACGTTGTTTAGAAATTGCAACATCTCTCGGGAAGTTTATAGTAATTTGAACTAATGTCATTAGGTTTGAAGTCTTAGAGAAATTCAAAATTGAGTTTGACTACAAAAACTTTTCTACAAGTAATATACAACATAAATGGTGCTATGTTAAGTGTTGGAAAAGCCTCACATATTTTTGTTATTTTTAAAAATAAATTTGGTGAAAATTTGCATTGCCGAGTGCCTGGCTCTCGGCAAAGAGACCTCTTTGCCGAAAGCCAGAATGTTAGGCTCTCGGCAAAGCCAACCAGCCCATCATTCCCAGCCGGCCCACCATGCAAACTCCTACCCTCGGCCCGAAATGACGCCGGCCCACCTTGGCCCACCCCGCTTCCCTCCGCCCCGTATATTAACGGCGCCCCCTCTCCCTCCTGCTAACCCTAGCCCCTTCCTCCCCTCTGCCTCCTGCCGCCGCCTCCCCTACTCCGGCGGTCGCGCCACCTCCCCTACTCCGGCAGCCGCGCCACCTCTCCTACCAGGACCCTCCCGCACCACCCTCTGCTCACTGCCCCTCCTCTCCCCCTCCGCTCGCTGCCTCTCGGCCTGGCAGAGAGGAGCGGCGGCGGGGCGAGGTATGGAGGCAGCCACAGCTGTGGGCACCCGGCGGCGGAGCTCCTTCCCTGGCGCGGTGGCGGCGGATCCGAGCGCGGCGGTGGCGGATCCGAGCTCGGCGGTGGCGAATCCGAGCACTGTGGTGGCGGAGGAGCTCCATGCGGTGGACGGCCGACGGCGGATCTGCGTGGCGGGTGCTGGCTAGAGGCAGATCTGCATGGCCGCGGCCCCTCGCCTGCGGATCCAGGTTCTCCCCCCTGTATCCCTCTCTCTCATCTCACTCCTCTCTGTTTCTTCCACAGGAGGCGGCGGCGGTGGTGGTGGTGGGCGGCGGTGGCGGTGGTGGTGGCGGGCGGCTCCGGTGGCGGTGGTGGTGGCGGACGGCTCCGGTGGCGGCTGTGTCGTGGTGGTGGTGGCGGCGGTGCTGGTGGTGCTGGCGGTGGTGGCGTGCGGTGGCGGCCAGGCAGTGGGGGCTGCGGTGGCCCCCTACGCCTTTTTTTGTTTTGAATTTTTTTTTTGCCGAGAGCTATTTGCGCTCACAGCACACGTGCGCCGAGAGGCTTTGACAGGGCTCTTGGCAAAGAGCCCTTCGCCGATAGAGTTGCGCCGAGAGGCCTTTGCCGAGAGCTTGCTCTCGGCAAAAGCTGCGCCAAGAGGAAGATGCCCTTCGCCGAGAGGATGCTTGCTCTCGACGAAGGCTCAGAATCCGGTAGTGATTGTCTCCACGTTGTGAAATTGGGTGGAACGTGATGCCTTCTCAGGCTCACGGCTTCGTATTTATATAGCCAGGAATAGCCCCTGGCGTGGCACTTACAAGTCTTGAAGTACAAGAGAAGTACATGTACAACTACCTACCATACTTCCTAATTCCTATACAAGAAGCTAATGGATTACAACAGAAACAGATACACACGAAGCCTGGCCTAACAGTGACATATACTTATCTTAACACCCTTCGTCAATCTCATCTATCTACAATGTTGAGATTGTACCGGAAAACCTTCAATCTTTCTGCTGACACTGGTTTAGTAAAACTATCTGCTAGTTGATCTCCAGTAGATATGAACCGAACCTCCAATTGCTTGCTAGCAACCTGCTCTTTGACAAAATGGAAGTCTATCTCTACGTGCTTAGTACGGGCATGAAACACTAGGTTTTCTGATAAGTACTTTGCACCAAGATTATCACACCATAACCGAGCAGAGGGAGGATGAGGTATTTTTAACTCTGTCAGCAGCTTTCTAATCCACATTACCTCAGCCATAGCATTTGCCAAGGCTTTGTATTCAGCCTCTGTGCTTGATCGTGATACCGTGGCTTGTTTTCGAGCAGTCCAGGACACCAAATTCGGTCCCAAGAACACTGCAAAACCACCGGTTGACCTCCAATCATCTGAACAACCTGCCTGATCTGCATCCGCAAAAGCACTAACAAGCAAGGAAGGAGACTTTCTTAATTTTAACCCAGAAGTAATTGTACCTTGCACATACCTAAGTATCCTTTTCACAACTGACCAATGTACTATGGTTGGTGAATGGAGGAACTGACAAACTTTGTTGATGGCAAATGATATGTCTGGTCGTGTCAAAGTTAAATATTGCAAGGCTCACACAATGCTACTATACCTTGTTGAATCTGCCCGTCCCAACTTCTCTCCATCATAAACACTAAGCTTTTGTGGTGCAAAGAGGAGTACTGATGGGTTACAATTACTCATATTCACACGCTTCAGGATATCAGTTGCATAACGTTCCTGTGAGAGTACCAAACCATCTTTAATCTGCTTAACTTGGTGTCAGGGGTTGAGATCCGGACAGATCCGCTAGGGGGGTTCTCCTATTAGTTTGCAGGTTAAAAGAGACGATTTGGGAACTAAGAGTGCGGATGGTTATGCGATGGTGTCGGGGTTTGTTATCGTCGGCAAGTAAATTTATACGATCGTGTGTCGGGAACCGCACAGTGGCACAAGAGACACAAGGGATTACACTGGTTCGGGCCTCCGGAGAGTAATACCCTACGTCCAGTCTGAGGGGGAGTGTTCTTTATGCTCAAGAGTTCGTAGTAGGGGTTACAAACTGGTCGGGAGAGGGTCTCTACGTCCAAGTCCCTGGTGCGTGTGCACGTGGTTCTTGTAGCAGAGTCCTACGTACGTGAGTGGGTGTGAACGACTATGGGGTGTTATGAGATGAGATATCGATCAGGTGTGTGTGTGCTGCGATGGGGCGGCCGGTTGTCGTTGCTCGTAGTGTACACGCCCCTGCGAGCCCCGCTGTCGTGAGGCGGAGCTTTCCGCCTGCTGCACAGAAGCTGTCTCAAGGATCGTCTTGAGTTGCTAGGGCATTTCCTTCTCCTGGGGCATGGCAGGCTCTAGGATCTTCCAGAGAAGAACAGCCGCCGCCGCCAGGTTCTGTGATGCCCGCTTGAAGACGGGTGTGCCGTTGACAACACCGCGGTCGTCGTTGATGATGCGCTGCTGAACGTTTCGCGCGTGCACACGAGCAGGAGTCGGGTTTGCATCTTGTCCGAGCTGGTGGTGGAGCTGGGCCCGCTCGTTGTCGAGCCGGTGCCTGAGCGTTGCCGACGACAAAGGACTCGCGCGTGGGGTCGTAACCCTCTGCGCTGGAGTCATCAGAGTAGCCGAAGCAGTAGTCCGCCGCCGCCTGGAAACACCTGAAGGCGTCGGCGTCCCGGAGCCCGGAGTAATCCCACTCCAGGTCCTCGTACTCGCGTGTGTACTCATCGCTGCCGGAGTCGGGGTACAGCTCATCGGGTGAGGTCACGATAGGTTCCTGGGCGTCAGGAGGTGATGACCCGGAAGGTCCTCGTACGCACCCAGGTCTGTGCTGGCCGACGAGGAGTAAATGGCTGTCGTGTTACGCATCCCGCGAGAGAATGGCGGTGCGAGCGCGCCTTCCCTGACGAGACGCGCCGTCAGGTCTGCTGGGGGTGGCGCGAACCCTTCCGTCGCGACGGCAGGCTGTGGCTCGCCAGCTTCGACTCGCTGAGGGGAGCCGGCGCGTGCCGCTCTGCGTCGCTCCGCTCGCGCTTGACGTGAGCGCTGGCCCGAGCACCTTCTGCGTTGGGGTGGCCGTGGAGGTGGCGCCACAACCAGCACTGGAGCCTCCACGTTCGCGTTCCTGGAAAGGAGACGCATGAGGTAGCCGTTGCCAGTAGCCTGGAACTCCAGGCTCCCGAGCTGGATCTCGTATCCGGCCAGGAATGGGTCGGATTCCCCATGGGGCATCGCTCTGACGACAGCTGCGAGATGATCACCATTAGAAGAGCTGGTGGATGGGCCGTGCGGACCCCTGAAGTGAATGTCGAGACACGCGAAGCCCCCTACCTAGCGTGCCAACTGTCGGGGTTTGTTACCGCCGGCAAGTGAATTTATACGATCGCGTGTCGGGAACCGCACGGTGGCACAAGAGACACAAGGGATTACACTGGTTCGGGCCTCCGGAGAGTAATACCCTACGTCCAGTCTAAGGGGGAGTGTTCTTTATGCTCAAGAGTTCGTAGTAGGGGTTACAAACTAGTCGGGAGAGGGTCGCTGCACCCAAGTCCCTGGTGCGCGTGCATGTGGTTCTTGTAGCAGAATCCTGCGTACGTGAGTGGGTGTGAACGACTATGGGGTGTTATGAGATGAGATATCGATCGGGCGTGTGTGTGTGCTGTGCTGGCAAAAAAAAGGTGTCCCTATGTGTGACCCCCTCCGCCCCCTTTTATAGTTGCAATGGAGAGGCCTGCGGGGGGTAAAAACGGGAATGGAAACTAGATTACAGTGTAGGGCGTCCTTCTCCACGTCGGGCGGCATGGTGAGGCGGCTGAGACAGCTAGGGACTGTAGCGAAGTAATTGCTAATGGTGTAGGCCTCCCGGAATCGTGAGCTCCGAGTAATTGTCGTCGGGACTCCTCGGGCTCGTCTCCGGGTAGTCCGATAGTCGTAGGTTGTAGGCTCCGTACCATGCTCTCGTC
The DNA here is from genome assembly GCA_036936925.1 of Cenchrus fungigraminus. Taxonomy (NCBI): domain Eukaryota; kingdom Viridiplantae; phylum Streptophyta; class Magnoliopsida; order Poales; family Poaceae; genus Cenchrus; species Cenchrus fungigraminus. The sequence goes on along the minus strand of CM072769.1, from coordinate 46,237,846 downwards.
AGCGGAGTAGGTACGCGTCTTTCCCGGGTACTGTGGGGCTCCTGTGTGGACGGAGTGGCCCGCACTATGCCGTTCATGGCATAGTGGGCGGCGCGCACTATGCCGTTCGTGGCACAGTGGGCGGCGCGCACTATTTCGTTCGTGGCACAGTGGGCGGCCATGCCTCCTGACACCGGACATCCCCTGTCAGTACGACCGGGCATGGAGGGGGCTGCATGTGGTAGTGTGGGAGTGGGCGTGCGCGGAACGCCCGCCATTTTGAGAGCGGGCCCCGCTTGCAGTTGCCTTCGTCGCGAAGTCTAAGCTTGCCGGGGACGGAAACTACTCGTGCGAACGAGTAGTTGGAGGCGGGACGGAAACTACTCATACGAACGAGTAGTCGTGGCGGGAGGCGCAAACTGGTCGTACGAGCCGCCACGAGGACAAAAACTTGTCGGACGGACCCCCAGGTACCCGGAAGCTTGCCGGATGGGCCGCCGAGTATTCGGGGGCGAGTGGTGCCCGCGCGGGCGGGCCGCCAAGCACTTGGACCTGACGGAAACTGGTCGTACGGGCCGCCAAGCGCTCGGGGACATAGTACTCGTCGTACAGGCCGCCATGTACCTGACGCATGGGCTCGTACCACTCCTTTTGGTAGTCATGGTGGGCCCTGGTCTAGACCCTTGTCAGATGGGCACACGGAAATCTCGGCGAGACATAGGGGACACGACGATTTATACTGGTTCGGGCCTCCGGAGAGTAATACCCTACATCCAGTTCTTAGTTGTTTGTATTACTTCAAAGGAACGTGGCATTGATCTGGTCTGTGGTGGTCTGCCCTCAGGGGGGGTGCCCCGAGCTGCCTTATATTGGCCGACGACCTTGGGCTACAAGTCGGTTTCCATCTATCCTAGTCGGTTACAATATGGAAGGCTTATCCGAACTATCTTAATCCGTCGGGACTGCCTTGGCTTGCACACCAAGCTATCTTCTCGTCTCTAGGCCCACATGTCAGGTTGGCTAGGGCCCACTGACAGGTCAGCGGGTCGTCTGGTAGGCCGGGCCCTCCTGTTGGGGATGGCTGAGACCCTGGTCAGTGGGAACCCATGGGTACCCATGTCTCTCACTTGGATACCAAGGAAATAGTTCAAATCTCCCAAATCCTTTAGGGAAAAATCCTTCTCAAGATCCCGCAGCAAGGCTGTTGTTGCTGCTTCCTGAGATGAACTAGCATCCACATAAACAAGGACAAATATTGTGATATTTCCTTTCCTATAGAAAAACAAGGAAGTATCTCCTATTGATGGAGTGAAGCCAAGTTGCTCTAGCTTGCGACATAGGTCAGAGTATCAGGCTCGAGGCGCTTGTTCGAGATCATACAATGCTTTGTCCAGTTTACACACATAATTGGGATGCAGCTTGTCTTCATAGCCAGGAGGTTGCTGCATATAAACTTCTTCCTCTAAGTCTCCATGCATGAGGAGTGCATTTTGCACATCTAGTTGTCGAAGATGTCAACCTTTTGATACTGCAATAGACAGAATAAGCCGAATCGTTGCAGCTTTTACCACAAGACTAAATGTATCCTCATAGTCAATACCATATCTTTGCTTATACCCCTTAGCAACCAACCCTCCCTTGTACTTATCTATAGTGCCATCTGCTTTGCGCTTTATCTTCCAAACCCATTTGCACCCAATGACATTACAGCCCTTTTTGGGAGGAACTAAGTGTCAGGTTTTGTTTTTGAGCAAAGCATGATACTCAACATCCATTGCACCTTTCCATTTAGGATTGGCTAAAGCATCATATACATCAGCAAGTTCCTCAACAGTAGTAAGACAGCCATACCGTATCGTGCTGTCAGTGTACGTCTTTGGTTTACGAATACCATGTTGTAGACGAGTTGTAGGGCGTGTTGCAGTAGGCTGTCCAGCAGATGCAGCATCCGCAGAAGATCCAGCCGGCGCAATCTGCACAGGAGTTGGCGCAGGTGAATCTATCGCAGGCGGGGTAGTGGCAGCAGCCCCGACACCCTGGGAGCCGACCGTCACCGCAGGCTACTGGCCCCCCTCGGTCGGAACCACCGGCAACGAGACACGTGCCGGCAGGACCACGGGAAATGATGATGTCGAGCCATGTGGTTCCACCGGATCGAAGCTGAGAGGGGGACACCAGGCCGCGCAACGTACGTGGGTTGGAGAGGGGCGACGCAAGTGAATCTGAGGCACTAGGAGATCGCTGCACAGGTTGCAAGGAGCAGGCGCCGGTTCCGAGCTTGTCTCCACACTAGACTGCAGCCATGGCATGAAATCATGCCCATTTTGCACCAAATTTTCACTAATATATCCTGAATTTTTTGCACGAACTGCATGCTCAGAAACATGGTTAGGAGAATTAGAAATTGATCATCAGTGGATACACCCCCTAATTGAGCTAGATTTTTGAGTGCATCCGAGAGAAGAAGAATTTCTGAGCGGAGTTGAACACCGGCATTGGGATGAAGCTCAGCAAAAGGAAAAGCATGTTCATCAAAGACAACATCACGAGGGATGTAGATCCTCCCTTGGCAGACATCCAGGCATTTGGAACCGTTGGGCATATTGCTATAGCCTAAAAACACACACCATTTGGAGCGGAACTGAAGCTTCCGAGTATTATATGGATGCAAATTCGGCCAGCAAGTGCACCCAAAGGCGCGAAGGAAGGTATAATCTGGAGATTGTTGAAAAAGAAGCTCTATCGGTGTAGAATTGTTGATGACTTTAGATGGAACACGTAATAAGAAAGGTTGCTGTGAGAAATGCTTGATCCCAATATTTTAGAGGCATGGAAGCATGAGCAAGAAGGGATGACCCTACTTCTACAATGTGTCGATGTTTACGCTCTACAGATCCATTTTGCTGATGTGCATAAGGGAAGGAGACATGCTGTGAAATGCCTATTTGCTGAAAGAAAGAGTTTAATTTTTGCTATTCGCCTCCCCAATCAGTTTGCATAGCCACAATTTCGCGATTAAATAAACGCTCAACAAGATTCTGAAACTCATGAAAGCATTGAAACACTTCAGATTTATGGCAAAGCAAGTAAATCCATGTAAATTTGCTGAAATCATCTATGAAGCTAACATAGTAGCTGAATTTGCCAAACAAAGTTGGCGCATGACCCCATACATCAGAATAAACAAGATCTAAAGGGATCCTAGACATGCTAGAAGACCTTGGGTACAACAATTGATGGCTCTTGCCTTGATGCTGACAGGCGTCACAGACCACACTATTATTCTGATCTGAACTAAAAGACAAACTATGTCGACTGAGGACCTGATGGACAACCGAGAGAGATGCATGACCAAGACGACTGTGTCGACGGCTTGGTTGCACCACAGTCTTGTTTATTTGATGACATTAGCGGATAGAGGCCACCCTCGCATGGCTCTCTATGAATTGCCTTCTTCGTTTCCTGATCCTTGATAAGAAAGAAATCAGGATGGAACTCAAGGAAAACATTGTTATCAGCAGCAATGCGATGAACAGAGGCTAAACTCTTTGTGTCTTGAGGAACATGTAAGATGTTTTTCAAAATAAGATTGCGACTAGGGGTGTGCAAAACACTGTGACCAATTTGACTAATTTCCATACATGATCCACTAGCAGAGTGGACTTGATCACCACCCGAGTACTTGTCGCGGACGGTCAGCTTGTCGAGCTCGTCGGTGATGTGGTCAGTCGCTCCGTTGTCAACATACCAGTTGGTGTCAACACCGTATGCAGCAGATGCACCGAAGGAGTTCTTTCTCTCGACGGCGCCAGTGAAGGAGGCGTCGAAGTGCTTGTAGCAGTGAAGAACAGTGTGGGCCTCCTTGCCACACAGATGACAGGTGGACGATCGCCATTGTGACCACCCCTTCCTCCTCCTTTGGTGTCCACCACCGTGGCCACGGTCACGGTCGCCGCCATTTCCATGGCCACGACCACGGCCATTACCGCCGCCACACCCGCGAGAAGCCATGTTTTCCACACAGCTGACAGGTGGGGCGATCACCATTGTGACCACCCCTTCCTCCTCCTTGGCGTCCACCACCGCGGCCACGGTCACAGCCACCGCCATTTCCACGGCCACGACCACTTCATTGCTGCTGCCATGCCCACGAGAAGCCATGTTCGCGGACGAGTTGGATTTGCTCCCAACAAGTAGATCCATCCTTTGCTCAAAGGAAACAAGTTGGGTGTAGAGCTCACCGAGAGTAATTGGCTCGATGCACATTGCCATTGCAGAGATGACGAGGTTGAACTCGACATCGAGGCCGGCGAGGATGTATGACGCAAGTTCCTCATCTTCAAGCTTCTTCCCAGCGGATGCCATCTCATCCACCAGGGCCTTCATCTTGCCGTAGTAGTCGGCAATGATGGAGTTCTCCTTCTGAGAAGTGGCCAGAGCGATGCGCGTGTTGATGACGTGCGCCCTGGATTGTGAGGCAAACATGCCCTCGATCGCAACCCATGCTCGGGCCGCTGTCGGCAAAGATGCAATCTGCGACAGAATGTCGCGGAGGACGACGAGAGTAGCAAATTGAGCACCTGCTGATCTGGAGCAACCCAAAGATCATAATCTGGATTAGGTATCTCCTTGGTGTCCTTCACCAGTGTCTTGGGTGATAGCACGACATTAGCGTCGAGGAAGGAGGCCTTCTAGACGCCGCGAAGGGCAGAAATGATCTGTGCCTTCCATATTTGGTGGTTGGTGCAGGTGAGCTTCTCGGTCACCGGAAAGCCGAGCTGTGGCCACGCTAAGGCTACGGAGGATGAGGGGGACACCATGGGAGATGCGGTAGATGAAACTAGCTCTGATACCATGTGAAATTGGGTGGAACGTGATGCCTTCTCAGGCTCACGGTTTCGTCCTTATATAGCCAGGAATAGCCCCTGGCGTGGCACTTACAAGTCTTGGAGTACAAGAGAAGTACGTGTACAACTACCTACTCCCTCCGTTCCTTTATATAAGCATTCTTAGGGTTCAAAATTTGTGTCAAAATATAAGCATTCCAAAAATAAGACAAAATTAAATGGGGTTGGTGGGTGGGTGGAGAGTTAGCAGGTAGTATAAAATGAGAGGTATAAATGTCATTTCCTTCCATAATTGTTTGTTGAGTTTGAACCTTAGAATACTTATATAAAGGATCGGAGGGAGTACCATACTTCCTATACAAGAAGCTAATGGATTACAGCAGAACAGATACACACGAAGCCTGGCTTAACCGTGACATATACATATCTTAACACACGTGGTGTGCAGCTAGCATCGAGGAGAGTCTATGCCATGTAAACAAGTCTGCTCTGAAATCAAGGCAAAACTGTCAACTGTCGTCCACGGCTCTCCAGGGGAGTTTGGGTGAAACAATCAAGGCAAATCATGCCATGCCTTGAGAGATGGAACCGAATACCAATTCGGATAGCATTTTTTAGCTGTTCTTTTTTTATTTTAGCTAAATTAGGCATAATATTTTGTATCTAAAAATTTATATTCTTGTTCTTGGCATTGTGCTTGTTAAGATTCATACAAAATAAACCCCAAATGTGTGCTATATTTTGATCAAATGATGAAAAGAAATTCGGATTCGGATACGGATGTTTTTTCACCTTTTTCTCTATCGAAAGCAAATAATTCATAAAAAATTGTAGCTAATTTTTTTTATTTTTTCCAGTAATTAGCTGGTTATAATGCATAAAAAATTAGCACCAAATTTATTTTATTGTGATCTAAAAAAATCAATCTATTACACAATTCAGATGTTTTGGTTCCATCTCTACTTGAGACCGATGTTATGATCGAAGAAAAACCAAGCAGCAGAACAAACACTCATCTTGTTTCCTCGAACCAAGTAAACTAAGCATTGCCAACTGCAGGGTTTGAGCTTATGTTACCTTGATGACATGATGTCCGGTGTCTGCACAGTGCGCGGCAAAGGGTGTGTTTAGAAGCTCAAATTTTTCCAAAAAACATCCCATCATCTATCACATTCCATCACATTACCTCTCACTATTCATCTGACACTATAGTGTATTTTGCACCAATTTTGACCAGAATTGCTAAACTTTGCCCAAACATTTGGGCTCTAAACACACCCAAAATTAGGGATGGAACTAAAACATCCGAATTGTATCATAGATTGATTTTTTTAGATTACAATAAAATAAATTTGGTACTAATTTTTTATGCATTATAACCAGCTAATTACTGGAAAAAATAAAAAAATTAGCTACAATTTTTTTTATGGATTATTTACTTTCGATAGAGGAAAAGGTGAAAAAACATCCATATCCGAATCCGAATCCGAATCCGAATTTCTTTTCATCATTTGATCAAAATATAGCACACATTTGGGATTTATTTTGTATGAATCTTAACAAGGACAATGCCACGAACAAGAATATAAATTTTTGGATACAAAATATTATGTCTAATTTAGGTAAAATCAAAAAAGAACGGCTAAAAAATAGTATCCGAATTACTATCCGTTTCCATCCCTACCCAAAATAGATGGCGGGCGAGCGGGAGTCAGGGTCTCGGAGTCAGAGAGCACTGAAAGGAAGAAGAAAGCCTTCAGGGTGACATGACAGGGCAAGCAAGCTCTGGACTGGTGACATGAAACCTCAACACACCTAGCAGAGTTGACCAACTTTTGAACGGCCTGGTGGTCAAAGCAGAGTCGAAAATATTTTATTTGGAGGTTTTGGTGGGTTGAACAACGTATATGATGAATTATGCACCGACTGAACTTAAAATTATTAAATTAGTCAGTTCTTAGTGCTGTAAGCAAGAGGATATTTTAATCGGGTTTGTCTTGTTTGTGTGGATGGCAATGAGTGCTAGACTGCTAGTACGTATAGATATTTCTACTCATGTGTGATTAGCAAAGTATCAAGAATAGCAGCAAACGCTTTAAATTAAACCTTAAATTTAGAGTACCAATGTTCTGCACTAGTAACATATGACACTGAACCGAGAGGAGGTGATCAATTTCGATGGACCACACTATAATTCTTCACTGATGACAGGAGATGTATTTAGATACCTGATGCTAACTCCTACCAGATGAACTCCTGAAGTATCATATATAGCAGCACCTGTAACTCTGCAAGAATAATAGCTAGATATTACATGAAGTATGCGTGGAACATCATTTTTTTTAATCCATGAACAACGCACATGGATTTCAGAGACGACCAAGGCGTTCACTGAATCACTACTGGCAGTATGTGGGCCACATATACATTGTTCTCAAAATGCGTAGTGCTCAAGATTTCTTTACACTTTTCTGGCCCCACTGCCGGCCTGCCTCTCTTTCCCCTTCCTTTGGATATGCTAACTGTGAACCCATTTCTTATTCCCTTCACCTTTTTGTGTGGCAACTCTTTTTGCCTTTTTACTGTGTATTGCATGTGCTCTGCATTAGGGGATTGTTAGTAGTGCAATTAATCATCTGCCGCTTTGTAGAAATAAAGCAGCTAGCAGTTATCTCTCTCGAAAAGGAGATTGGTTAAATTGCTGATCAACATGGGAGGTCTAGACAAGATGATGATTAGCATCTCATGCAGCAGCTAGCCTTTCCCGAGAGGCCGAGACCCCTTTCCGTGAGCGTCAAGACTAAACAAATCGGAAAAGGCGGTGCTAAGTGCGCATCATTAGTAGACATATATAGTAGTAGTCTTCATTCCCAAGGCGTGCAAAGATCAGCCATCATCACCATCATCGGTTGTTCATGGAAAGGTCGGTCATCATCAGTGAGTAAGCATGATGTAACACTCTATCGTCTGCAGTAGTGAACTAGTGATGGATCTGAGGATAATTGAGAATGTATGTACGTGTGGGTTGCACCAACAATCCATCATCACCGTACTGATGGAGGCAATTACAGGAGGTATAAGCTAATCAGCGTGGAGAACGGAGCTAGTTGTTGTAGCCGTGTTCATCATCGATGATGCTAAATTGCTAATCCCTGCGCTCGCTCACTACTAGTTACTATTCAACTGTTCATGTTGCTCTTGTGTGTTTCAGAGCCTAACAGCCACTGCGTCACAGCAAGCAGGATCATGATACGTGCCGCAACTTTTTCAAGCTCGGTAACGGGGCCCTGCCGTGTGTGCCGATCCTGGAGGAGGAGGAGGAGGCCGGCCGGGCAAGGAATGATGGAAGTCTGGCAGCCTTTGGACGCGCGCGCGCGGGGTGGCCGGTGGGAGTGGGAGCTCGAGGAATTGATCGAGTAGGGATCAGCCCGGCGTGGGTAAAGATGGGGGGAGGAGCAGAGCAGCGTTTCCATGGAGGAAGATAGATGACGGATGGGCGCGTCGCGTGCGGCGGTGCGCCGGGCCGATCGATGATCGCCCGCACCTGCATGAGACACGCGCGGGATTGGCTCCGATTGACGACGATGATGTTGCTTTTGGCAGAGACGATCGATGGCGGCCGCTGCTGCTCCCTGCTTTAGTCTGCTAGCTCGGAAATTTAGGCGGGAAAAGCGAGCCAAAGAGAAGCTTCTTTTTGTACCCAGGCCCGCCGGCTGTGCTCCGGTGGAGTGGAGTGGAGTGCAGTGGCCGAGTGGAGTGTGCTCTCTCCTTCTCGAGTCCAGTTCAGACTTGTTCGACTGCCTTGTGCTGCAGCTTTACCTGAAACAAGCTCTTTCTTAAAACCTCAGCTGAAATAGAATCACTTCAATTCCCTGAAAGCGATTGGCTACCTGCTGCTAGCTGATTCAGTTTCTAAAATAGACATAAAGATACATTAGTATTTTATTTCAAAAATATAAAAATAGATAGGCTTCACCAGAAATACTACTCCATTTCAAATTATTTCTACAAAATCGTAAAAAATAAAAATAAAAAAATCGCGGACTTGCGCGCGCGCAGGCCCAGCAACGCTGATCCGCAGCTGGGCCGATATATATTTTTAATTATTTTGCAAAAATATACTACGGTTTCAAAATTTTACAGTTTTGACAACCAATCGCTGTGGCCCACGGCGGCCGCCGTGGCCCACGGCGGTTTCAGGTCTAACCGCCGTGGCCTATGGCAGTTCGGCAGTCGCCGTGGGCTACGGTGGTGGCAGACGGCGGTTGCAGTGCCCCCACGACGGCATGAAGCCGCCTTGCAACCGCCGTGGACCACGGCGGTTGCATGCGGCCAACCGCCGTGGGCCACGGCGGTTAGTTTTTTTTAATTAACAAGAGAAAACATATATTTGCAATGGCATGTACGGTGCTAGTACCCTAACGAAGCACCTTACGTACAGATAACATGCCTTAGGGAATTTAGAAATTTCATTGCAACATTCCTAATGAATCTAGTTGTACGAGAACTGCCCAGAGAGCATAGAGCCGCCGGAGTGTTGCGACGGCATGTAGTACCCCGGTGGGGGTGGAGGTGGTGAAGGTAGAGGGGACCAATCTTTCTTGTGGCATTCACAAGTGCAGGTCGAACATTTGCAGCACCGGTCTTCTCCTGCGCTAGACGATGGATCTGGAGAAGCCAATGCCTCCGACAGCTCCCGCTTCAGGTTGTAGATGACGACGTCCTCGAGGTAGTCGATGTACTGTTGATAGGGATCAATAGCTGGTGGATCCACCCATTACGAGAAACCGCAGTTCTCAACTTGGGTGGAGTACTGCAAAAGGCAAGAAAACGTTACCAAACGAAAGAAAGATGATGAGGAAATTTGTGGACATTGCTTACCCATGCATATGGGCAGTGCCAGAAGCGACGACCGGAGTTGTTCCATCCCTGGTACACTTGCATCACGCAGAACTCACCATGTGAACACCTAGGCCACAACACCGTTTGCTTCGGTGCGTAGCTTCTAACATCACGCATCGATCTGAAGTCACTCTTGCCTTTCAGTGGGAAATTGGTTTCGAAATCTTCTGATTGCTGATGCCACAACTCAGGACCGAAATCGTGTACATCCCCACTCCACGAAGCCATTGTTGAGTGCTGTGAGAAGAAGGCAATGGAGTGAATGGTGGTATATATAGAAGGTGGCTGCCTGGGTGGTGGGCCCTTCGATCCGTGGGAAGGGAAACGAAGCAGTGACTCAGAGAAAACACACCCTAGTACTAGGGCACTGTCGCTTCGTGGGCCAGACGATCCGTGGGAGGGGAACGCGTCAGTGACTCAGAGGAAACACAATGACTCTGCATATTACAGTCACTGTAACGAAACACACGTAACGGATAAAACACACTCTAATGATGTTCGATTAAAGTTCTTAACGATACAAACCGAGGACCCTAGTTGACGATGTCATGAAATCCGACATTATTTGATACAGTCCGGCTAATACTCTAGGTCTACTGAGTACAACGGGGGTATTTCCCCTTCCTGATGGCATCCGGCCCAGCTGCCTTGGCCCGGCGAGCCCTCTCCCTCTTCCTCTCTGTGTCGGCTTCACGGGCCTGGGCCACTTCACGTTCTCTCATCTCCTGACGATGGCGCATTTCCTTCTGCTCCTCCTTCTTTTTCTCTCTTTTTTTCCCACTCAACCATGCGCAACCACCTCTCCCTTGCATCACGGGCTTCTCCCTCGACGTAGCTCTTGTCGAAGTCGGACTGCTCGGTATCTAGCCACTGCATGAAATCACAAAGAGGAGGTGGAGTCTTTTTCCAAAGACATGTTAGCAAATATTAAATCACAAATGACAAATGAATAATTGAGAAATGTAGTAAGTCTTTACTTTGGCTCTAAGGTTACGGTCGAATGGCTAGATCGGGTCGTGCGCATAGTTAGCGCACATGAAGAACCTCATCCCGTAGGCGTACCCCAGAACCTTGCACCTAACAAGCTTGCAATTGTCACCGCAGAAGCACATAGGAGTGTCGATCCCCTGTGGCACCTCGACATTGTCCTTCCTCTTCGTGAGGAAGTCCAAGTCCAACTCAGGACCTGAGGAGGCCATTGCAAACCTGCAAAATAAGATTAGAACAATCAGAGGCAAAAAATAATACGACTGAAATCGGCATAAATTATTAAAAAAGAATAGAACAATCACCAGCAAAATAATACAAATAGAAGTTCAATTATTACAATACAGTACCATGCATAAGTTCATACAACAAATATAGTTCAAATATTACAAATTCCGAAATTAAATGCCCTAAAATTACAAGCAATTGTGATCATCTGAATCCTGCGTTGGTCCTACGCCCACGTCCGCGTCTACGTCCGGATGGGGGTTGGGATGGTCCTGAAGTTGCTGATGAGCCCACACTGGCCGTAGGTGGTGCGTTGCAAGCATAACTTGTGGCTGTGCACCTCTTGTATGTGTGACCCGTGTTGAGGCACTTGTAGCACATCACTACTGCAGCTCCAGCTTCTGCTTCATCCATGTTGTTCCTAATCCTCTTCTTCTTCCGTCTTCCAACGCCTTGGCACAACTGAGGATCTGGATTTGGTATGTGCACAACATTTTCTTTGGGTTCTCAGTAAAAGAACCCTGCACGAGGTAACCCTGAATTGTTTGGTTCCAAATGTTCCGAACAGTTTGCTTGCTGTAGTACCATGGCACGTACCTATGGACCACTACTTCACTGCATCCTTCAGATGTGCAGTACTGGGGTACATAGCGCCTACACAAACCTCATTCTCCATGTACTCCCATGGCACATTCTCACCAGTATTAACAGTACACCAGGAGAAATCGTAGTTCCGCCAATGCAAGGGCACATGATCCTCAGACTCATCATCATCATCATCATCATAATCATCATTTGAAGAGTCATCTTCCAATGCACGTTTATCAGCTTCCAACTCTCTCTGATATTGTCTCATCACCTCTGGGTTTACTTCTCCCTCATCAATAACACCAGTGACAACATAACCTCTAGATGTCTGCTCACCCTCAGAATCCCCTTCTTCCTCCTCTTCTTGTTCACCTTCTTTAGCATCTTCAGCACCTTCCCCTTCTTCAGCACCTTTCCCTTCTTCACCACCTCCCCCCTCGTCCACATCCTCAGCTTCTTCATGCACTTGACTGCTAGACCCACCCTTCTGGTAAACTTGGACAAACAAAATCACAGGCAAACCAACTCGGCATGCATTTCTGATAAAACCCCTCCATCGTGTAGTCCCTTCAAGTGCCACGAGCTCCCAATACACTGGTGTACTTCTGTTGATTAGTGCCATCACCGACATGCATTTGTGCTCTAAATCTACTGAAAATGCCTTGACCAGCTAATTGGTTATAGCCTCCCAAGTTCTTTCTCCTGCTCTTGAAACATTTTTCTCAACTGAACTATAATTTGACAAGTCAACTCCTTGTGGACCATATATAATCTCTCCAATTCCATAATATATTTTGATTGTGACTGACTCCGACATGTCTGATTCATAATAAAAAGCAGTAACTACTATCAAATGCTACATCCAAGGACTAAGAAACAAATAAACTTATCTAAACTACATTAACAAACTAATCAGCCGCAATCTACACACTTAACAGTAAATATGTTACGTAATATAAACTACAACTACAGATCTATAAACTACAACTAGAGATCTATAAACTAAACTACAACTACATATCTACAGAAATCTACAGTACACCGAAATAGAAATTATTGGAATTAGTGAAATCAGTGAAATACCTGCAATGAAACGAAGAATTAGCAGAGCTTCACTGCTCCGCACCCTCCACCTCCCCTCTTCTCCTCCTCAACCCTAACCCTACAAACAGGACATTTTTAATACTACAGATCTAAAGAAACGCAGTGAATCACTAAATACGGTTTCTAAGTAGCTGCTAAAAGAGTTTAAATCGTCGAAATACTTACAATGAAGCGAAGAACCGGCAGAGCTTCGCTACTCCGCCCCCTCACTCTCCTCCCCTCTCCTTCCCAACCCTCTCTTTCTTTTTTCCGAATTTTTATGACATTTCCGGACTAATTTTCGGCTTATATAGAGGTAGCAAACCTGTCGCCGTACGCCACGGTGGCTGCACGGGCCTTACCGCCGTGGGCTACGGCGGTTGGCCTTGCCGCCGTGGCGCACGGCGGTTTGTCGTCAACCGCCGTGGCCCACAACGGCTGACCTCCACGCCCGTTGGGGCCCACGGGCGACTGCCGAACCGCCGTGGGCCACGGCGGCCGCCGTGGGTCACGGCGAATGATTGTCAAAACTGTAAAATTTTGAAACCGTCGTATATTTTTGCAAAATGATTAAAAAATATATAAAAAAAATTCCGTTTTCATCGGGAAGATTTTTTTTGGATTGGGCACGCAAGCAACCACCAGTCCGGCCATCCACTGCTCCAAACCCGTCCGGATTCAACGAACCAAGAACCGGCGGACGGCGTGCGGCGTCGACGAGGGAGATGGCAGCGGCGGTGAGGTACGGGATAGTCGGGGTCGGGATGATGGGGCGGGAGCACCTCCACAACCTCGCCCACCTCGCCGCCGAGGTCGGCCGGGAGCAGTCCGTCAAGGTGCGGGTCACCAGCCTCGCCGACCCCCACCAGGAGTCCCTCCGCCTCGGCCTCCAGCTCGCCGACGAGCTCGGCCTCCCCGCTCCACAGGTAAACCACTAAGCCGCTCTAGTGCCTGATGGTTAAATTATGACCTGCGAGGCTCTGTTCTGACCCGTCTTCTTAAATTGTCCCTCGTTAACCTGAATAATTGCATCGCAATTACACTTGAAACACTGGGTTTTATGCGGAAGTTATGCCCAATTTCTCTCTATACAATGCGAATACTGGGAAGCAGCTGAATCCTTAACAACCAGAAGGTTTCAAGACCTTTTCAGGTCATCGGGAGCTGCTGGACAGCGGGCTCTGCGACGCGGTCCTCGTGTCGTCCCCGAACATGACACACTACGAGATTCTCATGGACATCATCGGCCACAAGGAGCCGCACCACATCCTTGTCGAGAAGCCCCTGTGCACCACGGTGCAGGACTGCAAGAAGGTGAGGAGGTCATAGCTTGATCTGTTGTGTAATGTGATTTTAACCAAAGGCTGCTACATACTCTGTTTTCTTCCTCGGTGTCACCTCAATACTGTCTACGTCGTGCATAATCTCTGACATTTCATCTTCCTGAAGGGATCAGCAGCCATACTCTGTAATAGTACAATATGTATACAAACTACTACATTGTCTTTAGTACCTCAGACTGTAATAGTGTTTGTATTGACTAAATTACTTAGTTATCACAACTTCTGATAATCTGTTTGGTTTTCAAGTTTGCAATTCTTGACTCTATGTTTGCTTCTTTGTATCAATAGCATAAAACTTTTATGTTTCCATACAGGTAATTGAAGCGGCCAAACAGAGACCGGACATAATCGTCCAAGTTGGATTGGAGTACAGGTACATGCCACCAGTGGCAAAGCTGATAGATATCATTAAGAGCGGTACACTGGGGCAAGTCAGAATGGTGGCCATACGTGAACATCGTTTTCCTTTCCTTGTTAAGGTATATGAAGGTGTCATTACTTGTAGTACTTTGCAATTCATATTGTTTCTAACTGCTACAACTCTTGAAGGTAAACAACTGGAACAGGTTTAATTGCAACAGTGGAGGAACTCTGGTAGAGAAGTGCTGCCACTTCTTTGATTTGATGAGATTGTTTGCAGATGCAAATCCAGTTCGTGTGATGGCTTCTGGAGCCATTGATGTAAATCACAAGGATGAAATGTATGATGGAAAGGTCAGGATGCCTCACTGTATGATCCAAATATTTCATTGGATGGATACACTGCACACGTGTGGCTCAGTGCATTTTGCCCATGCCATTTTCAATAAAAATGTTCTGTTTATCTTCCTACTCAAGGACATGCATTCTGAAGTAACAATAAAAGCCCGAGTTATAATATTATCTTCTATAGCATTTGTGCATGGTTGCAGTTGGAACTCTTAAGCCATAAAAGAAAATAAACAAGCTTAAGCCTTTCAACTTTCCTGACAGTGGCTAAATCAGCATATATTATATACCATTGCAGGTTCCAGATATAATTGATAATGCATATGTGATAGTAGAATTTGATAATGGATCTCGTGGCATGCTTGATCTCTGCATGTTTGCTGAAGGAAGTAGAAACGAGCAAGAAATTTCTGTGGTTGGTGACATTGGGAAGGTACAAATACAGCTACATGATTCTTGTGCAATTATATTTTCCATGTAGTGCTGTAACAAACTGTAAACTTTAATTGATATCAATCTAGGGAACTTTAGTTCCACCTATTTGACTCAGTTTACAGTTTTGGTGTCTGTTTACTCTGTATTAGTAGTGTGTACTGTGTACTTACACCTTACAAATATGTTATCATCATATGAAAGGCCTAAAACATCAGGGGAAAAGATCATCATTTTATAAAAGCCCATGTTCCCGTGACAGACATGTTTATAGTGTTTACGAAAATATTTTGGTACCCCAACCGAAGGAAAACTTGTCCAACATCAGTTGAGATGTTTTGGACATATCAAATAATCAGCAATCTATGTGTCTGAATCATGACCTAGGTTATTCATTCTGCTTTTACTGTTATCACTATTCACTACTGCTGTATTGCTAACACCTTTCTATACTTTTATATCCCTGTCGGAGGTAAATCTTGAGAATTGAGATACACCATATGTTGTTCGAGGTGGTAAAGCTAAAGCTACTCTGGGCTCTAGAATTAGCTTCAGCACACATAGCTATGTAGCACAGTAAGTGGAAATATCTTCCTTAATGTGTGTGATATGCCTAAAACTGTAATAAATAACTGAAGCGTAAACTGCGTAGGATCATACTAGCCACACAAATTGTGAACTCGTAGATCCAACAAATTGCTGATGATTAGCTGGGATAGCTGGTGAGCTATATCAGGGATTGCAAAGGTTCCCTTATAGCTCACCTTGTAGTTCCAGGAGGCCTAGAAAAATCTAATGG
The DNA here is from genome assembly GCA_036936925.1 of Cenchrus fungigraminus. Classification (NCBI taxonomy): domain Eukaryota; kingdom Viridiplantae; phylum Streptophyta; class Magnoliopsida; order Poales; family Poaceae; genus Cenchrus; species Cenchrus fungigraminus. Next base: position 46,221,950 of record CM072769.1, on the reverse strand, counting down.
AAATATTTCCTATAGTCTAGGTGAATGCCAGCTGTTAATAATTCCAAAGGCTGCATTTAGATGGTGAATCATTGATGAATGTGTCAGTTTAAAAAAGGCTTGGTGAATCATTGTGAGTGTCAGTAAACGATAAGCTTGGTGATAAAAGGCATGGACACACATTTTGTTGTATGAAAATTGAAAACAATGTTTAGGATGAAGATCAAAACTGGAGTGGAGGTTCTTATATAGTACATACATGGTCGAATCAATTAGGAAAGGGAAGTATCTGGACTGCATTGTTATGAGATCCAATTCATGTCTGCGGACCTACTATCCCTAGAACAAGCCTACGAGATATAGTTCTATCATGATATTCTTCACCAGTTAGCTCTATGTTTTGAGGGAGAGGGAGATCTAGATTTCCATTTAAATGGTGAGCTATGACGGAACCTTTGCAATCCCTGCTGCACTTCATTGAGACGATGATTTTTTGTACCATATTTGTAGACTTTTAGTTTATCAATAGCAGCTCACCATGCACAGTTCTTTCCTCCATTTGAGTTTTTCTTATGTGAAAGAAATTGGTGTAGCCTTCTCTATTCCTTTAATTATTGTTTGAATCTGATTACCTAACAAGGATTTTGATTATCTGTGATCCTGCCTCTGTTTAATGTGCAATTCTAGTGTGTGTGATGCATTTTTTTTCAAACAGGGCGAAGCTTTTGTTCCAGAGAGCATTGTCAGGTTTGGAAAGAGAACGGAAGGCAGAGATGGAGTTTTAACGATAATGGCTGAAGATGAACGGATCAAGTATGCTCTATTTTGCTGTCGATATCAGCATTTTGCTCTCCTAAGTACTTACTACAATCTAAGGAACACCTGTACATTTAAATAGCAGTTTCTGAAGTAATACTATTTTGTTGCTCTGTTACCACATGATCATGACATCTGAACTGAGAAATGACAAAATTGATTTAAGTTTGGTTTCAGAATTGAATTTAAGAAGCAGAGAGCATATTTTAGCAGATCGGAAGTTTTGGTTTGAATCTTACCGAACTTTGTTTTTATAGGTACCAAGGTCTTCATCATGGATCCAGCTACTTGGAACACCTCAATTTCTTGTCTGCTATAAGGGGTCAAGGTGCCTCTGGACCCTCCGTCAACTTAAGTGACGGTCTACTATCTGTTGCCATCGGCGTCGCTGGCCAATTATCTATTGAGAAAGGACGGTTTGTGACCAAAGAAGAGGTTTTAGGTTCTTAGCCTGAAGCCTGACGATAATTCGGGTCAAACATAGTTGGACAAGCAAATGTATTGTATATAATCTTCTTCGGTAGATTAAGACCATGGACTCAAGATTGCTTATGCAAAGTTATGATAACAATCATTTGCAGTTGAGGAAGTTGGTGACAATCTTTAAGGAAATGTCATGGAGTAGCCAAGGTATATTTTCTGCAATTCATGTCTTGGACCCATTGGATATTATCTTCAAGGAAATATCCCGCTTGCTTTATTTGTCTCACCATCTGTACTATACCGATTTGCGAGTACAGTGCAATGCAATTACAATGCAATCAGGTAACAATGGGTGAAAAAGAAATTTCCACCCTAACGAGAGTCAAATGAAGAAGGGACCTGTTTTATGCAAATGTACCCTTGGTCGGTAGGTGAAACAACATTTGTTTTTTCTAGTCTGAATCGGTGTCCTATATACACCCTGCTTCCACAGTCCACAATCCACACTGATATTATAAATATCACTTCTTATTCCTGTGTTGAGCGAGCACTACCCTTTCGACAACAGTATACGTCTGCAAGTCTTGATTTTGCCATAGAAATGAGATGCAACGGCAATCTCAACTGCAGCTACCCTAAAACACTAGGCATATATGCCAAGCTGAGCTGAAAAGAAACGGAAGCTCCACAATCATGGACAAAATAATGATCAACAAATGCTAGTATTGGATCATGGTCAAGAGAGATGGCCATGAAGGTGTGACGCAGGATGCCGAGTTACATCAGAGTTTCAGTGTTGGGTGTTTTGTGACATGTAACTAGGAAGTTTTCAGAGTTAAGCTGCCAGCAGTAACAGAAACTGATGGTGATATCGATAGGAATTAAGCTGCTCTCTCGTGAGATGCACCCTGGGCATGGGAGACTCCAGGAAGTTAAGTTTAACGATGAGTAAGAAAAAGAATTTTCCACTCTAAAGAGAGTTAAATGAAGAAGGGACCTGTTGTTATGCAAATGTACCCTTGGTCAGTAAGTGAAACATTTGTTTTTTCTAGTCTGAATCGGTGTCCTATATACACCCTGCTTCCACAGTCCACAATCCACACTGATATTATAAATATCACCACTTCTTATTCCTGTGTTGAGCGAGAACTACACATGGGCACTACCCTTTCGACAACAGTATATGTCTGCAAGTCTTGATTTTTGTATAGAGAGATGAAACTAATAAGATCTTGCCATAGAGATGAGATGCAACGGGAATCCCAACTGCAGCTACCCTAAAACACTAGGCATATATGCCAAGCTGAGCTGAAATTGTCATAGAAATGGGATGCAACGGGAATCACAACTGCAGATGAATGAAGAAGTCTTGATTGTAGAAGAAGGTTGTAGCATGGGGTGCTGCAATGCCTCCCAGAAGAGCGGGGGACAGGCCCAGCACTCAGCATGGTTGTTGCAGCATTGGAAAACTAAGTTTTTGCTTATAGGATCTGATCAGATAGCGGGATCTTGAAAACTCTGTTTCTCTATCAGTTTGAGCACTTCAATTTCATATTGGCCACAAGACCTCAAGGTGCATCATCTCAGCATCTGGACCATATCGTTCAACTCAAAATGATGCTTGCAACTGGTGTGGTTAGTCAATTATCTGTTGAGGAAAGTCATTTTGGTACCATGGAAGAAGTCGAAACATCTTAGCTGCTGGCTGATAATCCTTTGCAAAAATGTAGTTTAATTACCTCATGTATAGAAGATTTATACTACATCTGGAAATAAAGTTCACTTTGCCATTTCTCCATGCATGCTCTTGAACTCATTGTGTGCTGTGTTTTCTTGTACTTCAATCGTATGTTTGTAACAGAAGAAGTGTAAAGATAAGGGGAAAAAGACTCTTTTGCACTTTTAGAAGTCAAATAAATTAAAGAGAGTAGTTAATTACATAATTTGAGTCCTAGTACTTGGTAGGTAGAAAATACATAATTTGAGTACTAGCATGTGTACAGGTACTTGGTTGGTAGAAAATACATAATTTTCGTACGATCAGTGTGGTTGTACCTTTTTCTTCCACATTTGTATAATATATACCTGCTCCCACAATCAACAATCCACACACTGCCGATGTTATAAGGATTACCAATTCTTGTTGCTGTAAATGTCGAGCAAGAACTACACATGGTGGGTACTGCCCTGCCGACGACACTATATATCTGCAAGTCTCGGTTTTTTGTATAGAGATGAAACTAATAAGATCTTGCCATAGAAATGAGATGCAACGGAATCCCAGCTGCAGCTCCACCGAAGTGACAGGCATAGATGCCAAGCTGAGCTGCAAAGAAACGGCAGCTCCACAATCATGTACTTGACTCTTATGTACAGGGTATGCAGACATGGTGGGTACTGCCCTGCCGACGACACTATATATCTGCAAGTCTCAGTTTTTTTTTTATAGAGATGAAACTAATAAGATCTTGCCATAGAAATGAGATGCAACGGGAATCCCAGCTGCAGCTCCTCCGAAGTGACAGGCATAGATGCCAAGCTGCGCTGCAAAGAAACGGCAGCTCCACAATCATGTACTTGACTCTCATGTACAGGGTATGCAGCATGGCCAAGTGAGATGGCCATGAATGTGTACGCAGGATGCGGACTTGCAGCAGAGTTTCAACGTTTCTGTGTTTTGTGACATGTAACTAGGGGTTTTTCTGAGTCGACAAGAAATACAGCTACCGGAGCAGAGCTGGCACTACACTAACGGCATCAGGGTAGATGTTAGGCCCAGGGCCACCGTTGATCGACATGTTGTTGCAGCGTTGGAACGGCTCCGGAACGCTAATGTGATTTGTAGAAAAAAGAGTCACTACCAGGGAATGAGGTTTTTATCCTAGAGCATTTTTTACATTAGTACCCATGACTGTTAGTACCGGTTACTTTGCCCTCCGGTACTAATATGAGCAAAAATCGGTACTAATGTGAGCTGAGAAGTGAGAGCTCCACCGCGTCCTCGTGAGAGCACATTAGTACCGGGTGGGAACTAGCCCCGGTACTAATGTGGACCGGGGCTAGTTCCCACCCGGTACTAATGCGGTCTGACCACATTAGTACCGGGTGGGAACTAGCCCCGGTACTGAAGAAGGCACATTAATACCGGGGCAAAGAAACCCCCGGTACTAATGCCTCTACAGTTGCCGTCCGCAGCGCGCACCTCGGGACTTAGAAAATTTCTGCCCACACGCACCCGCCGGTCCTCCTCCTCCACTCATCCTCTCTCTCGATTCTTATCTCTCTCTCAAACCATCCATATATCCCCACCACCATAACACACAGCTGGATCTAGATCTCCTAAATTTTCTTCCCCCTCTCTCTCTGATCCTTCCCTTCTTCTCTGTTCGCGCAGGGGGCACGGCCAGTCACGAGCGGGCGGGAGGGCGCGGGCGCAGCCGGGCACGGGCGGCCGGCCGGCGCGGGAGGGCGCGGGGGCGGCCGACGCGAGCGCCGCTGGCGAGGACCGGGCCGGCAGGTTCTTCATGCATGTGTGTGTTTCTGTGTGTTTAAGTTCTTGCAAATTTGATACTTGTAAAATCTGAGATGTAGTTCTTGTGTTCTTGTGATTCTTGGTGAATCTGAGATGTAACTTGTGAATAAGTGCAAATCTGAGATGTAACTTGTGAATATGTGTGAATGATTTGGTTGAATCAATAGTTGTTGTAACTTGTTGTGTGATGTGTGAATGTTATGTGAATCAGAGGAGATGAGATTGAGGTGGGATGAGAAAAGAAAAGAGAAAAGAAAAAGAAAAGAGAAAAAAGGAAACATGGACGGAAACGGAGGGCACGGACGCTGCGACATGACTCCCACATTAGTACCGGGTGGCAACTCCACCCGGTACTATTGTTACATTAGTACCGGGTGGAATAACCGGTACAAATGTCCCTTCACATTAGTACCGATTGAACAATACCGGTTTGTAAACCGGTACTAAAAGGGGTTTCTCACCCGGTACAGAAGCCCCTTTGCCTAGCAGTGAGTCAAGCTGTTCTTCTTGCACTTAATTAGTGAAGGATGATGGATAACACACATGGTTGCAATACTGAGGAATTCATGACTGCTACAATGCTGACATGACAAATCCTATATATTTATGCCTAGTTAGTATTCGGTAAAACGGTACTTACAAGCTTGTCAGAGGTCGATCGATGCAGCCCGACGAGCTAGAAGAACGGCGTTTGAAGAAACAAGAAACTAAGAAGAAGTAAAAAAGGGTGACGAAGTCGCCGACTTGAAAAAGTAAAGGTTTTGTGTATATTGGTGTGTACAAACTTTCTTCGACCACGCATGGTCGCTATTTATGTCCTGAGGACAACTTGACTCCTAGTCGATGACGACAAAGTTTACTTGAATCTAAAGAAATAAAACTACCAAAAACTTAACGATTCTCAAAGGAATCAGACTCTCTAAACTGATTTTGACCCGATGTCAACTTGATTGTTGACCCGCCTCCGTCTTCCTTCCTTTGGCGTATTCTTCTTTTGCCACGTTTCTTCACCATCAATCGGCTGATCCCAGATCAGATGGTCGTTTCTCTCCCTTTCTCCATCGGCTTTGAGGTCTTCCCGATGTCTCTTCGGCTATTCTCTGACACGTGTCAAAAAACGGTGTCAACAAAAACGATGACAAGTAATCGACAAAAGTAAGAAAATCAAACGGCAAGAGACACGAGATTAACATGGAAAACCCTCCCAACACGAGAGGGAAAAACCATGGGGGCCAGCAAGCAAGAACTTCACTATGATCGGAGTCCAGTTACAATCGCCAATGGAGGCGGCTTACAAGAAGACGAGAGAATCAATCTCCAATGGAAAAACCGTACGGGTTATATGACCTGTACCGTACCAAGCCTCCGGTCATAGTGAAGGCGACAACGGAGTGGCGTAGCTACGGAGGGTGGTGTATGCACTATGACTTGCTTTCCTAGCAATTATGTTGCTCGATTGAGGTGCTCAATGGAGATCGGTTGGTCGCCCTTTGGTTTGTGTTTGGTTGAGCCCTTTTTTGTGTAGGAGAATTGTGTTTTGTCTGTGTCTACTTATCATGTGTTTCTCTTCATATACGCATTGAGTTGTTGTAATTCGTGGTTTTACCACATAATATAATGAAATTGTTCATGCTGACTTCTTGCCTGCCATAGCGACCTTAAAAAAACAATGTCAATATTTTGTCAAATAAAAGAGATGTCTTATGAATCACCCAAGGTGGGGTCAAAATGTTGAAGCACAAAGTAGAGATAATTTTCAGAGCCTTGCTACTGTTAGTTTTCTCCCAGTTTGATGTTGTCCGATAGACTTTCTACTACTACTAAAAGTAATTCTGAACATCCTCTTGTGAAAAAAGTAATTCTGAACACCATCCCCCCAAGTAGGTGGGTACAGATTGTAAGCATCAAGGCTCCACCGCACCTTTGGTAAGGGTGTGTTTCGGTGATAAATGACAACCATATACTTATGACTAACCTTTGTTTTGTAGCGGATTCATTCTTGGGTTATTGTCATAAGTGATAAGTGAAATGAGACCCCTCAATTTGAAATTATGGATGATCAATGGACAAAGACTACAAGGCTAAGGACATTCTTAGTTCCAAGTGTCACAAGGAGATGAAGGACACTTGGATTTGCTAGTTTGTAGTGTTTGACCGTACTATTAAGAGGGGTTCACACTTTAGTAGCTTGACCATGCCAAATGCTATGCTATATTCATGCACTATCAAGCTCCTTGGTTACTAAACAACTCAAGATACTCATGGAAACACATTGGAAGCAAAAGACTTGAAGAAAAACTCAAAGGTGTTTGAATTGGATGAGTTGAAACGAAAAAGGGCCCGTCGGATGATCCGACGGCATCATTTCTAGTTGCACCGGATGATTGATGTGGAAGTTTCAGAAGAAAACAGCACCGCCGGATGAACCGACGGTGTATCAGTAGTTGTATCGGTTCATCTGGTGACCTAGGGTTTGGTAACAGTAATGATTCAAGTCACCAAGAGCCTTCAGCACCAGATGAAGCGACGATCCAAGCAACGGTTCATCCGGCGCACGCATATAATTCATACAGAGACACACCGAGTGAACTTGCTTCAGCACCGGATGAACCGACGCTCATGAAGACTACCAGCGGTTCATCCAGTGCCTATAGTTATTCTACGCAGAGACAAACTGAGTAAAGTCGCTTCAGCACCGAATAAACTGACGCATCATCGGTGCATGCGTCGGATGAAGTGGTACAGCGTTTGAGTTCAACGGCTATATTTTGAGACACAGAGACACCGGATGAACCGACGCTGTCGTAGGGGGGACCGTCGGTTCATCCGACGGTACTACTTTTCAGAGAACTTTTCTAACGGCTAGCCTCCCTTGCTAGGCCTATAAATTGGACCTCCCTGCATCTCTTGAGCTGCCTTTGCCACTCTGAAGAACTACTGCAGCCAAGGAGAAGGAGAGTTAGTACTTTGATCATTTGGATTTCATCTTCCGAGCCAAGAGGGATTCTTTCTTGATGATCAAGAGTTTCAAGGTGCTTTCAATGGCATAGCTGAGTGCATTGGTCAAGTGAAAGTGTGTGAGCTTGTTACTCTTGGAGTTTGACGGCTCCTAGACGGTCTCGGTGATTGCGGGTTCTTGGTGAGCTCTTAGAGATTGTGGGAGCCCCGGGAAGTTCTTGGTGTAAATGGATTGAGACCCACCATTCCGGAGATGGAGAACGAGTACTCTTAGTGAGCACTCAAGTCTAAGTGGCTTGAGGGGGCGCAAAACTCTTTGTGAGTGCTCCAACATGGATTAGGGAGAAGCGTCAACTTCTCGATACCACGGGAAAAATTCGGTTGTCTTTTGTCCACTTGTTCTACCTTCTCGCACTTACTTCCGCATTTACTTTCAGCTCTTGAGTTCCTTTGTCCTAGTTTCTCTCTTGAGTGCTTTGCTTGTTGGCTATCTTGACTAGGATGCTTTTCTCATGTTAGTGTGAATCTTGCTAAGGAATCTTGTTGCTAGTGTGCTTAGTTGGTAGAAAGGAACTTTTTTAGATGGGCAACACTAGAGATATAGGTTAAGATTTGCTTTATGTTCTAGAATTTTGAAGAAGGCCCATATTCAACTCCCCCCTTCTATAGGCCATCGATCCTACAAGTGGTATCAGAGCTTAGGCTCTCTTTTTGGTGGCTTAACCACCTAGAGAGATGGGCAAGGGGAGTGGCAATGGCCCTCCCAAGTTGGCGGGGAAACGGTTCACTTTTTGGGCACATAGAATGGCTAGCTTTCTTCAAGCACAAAACCATGATGCATGGACCACTACCATGTATCCTATGCCAAATGAACCCACCGAAAGTGAAATCAAGTGGAACTATCGTGCTAGAAACTTTATCTTTGAGACTCTTGAGGAGAATTTGTTTGATAGGGTGTTTGCTTTGGAGACCGCTCATGAGGTTTGGATGGAGCTCAAAAGAAACCATGTAGGCAACAAGAAAATCCGTGAGGAGAAGTATGAGTTGCTTAAGGTTGAGCTCAATGAGTTTAAGATGAAAGATGATAAGGGTGTAGAGGAAATGTATTCTAGGATGGGTGTTCTTATTCAAAATATCAATGCTCTCGGTGTTGCTAACGTGTCCGAGCAGGAAATCATTCGAAAAATCCTTCAAACACTTCCAAAGCCCAAGTACAATATCGTCAAGGCACTCATCTTTGAGAAGGACTTCGAAACTCTCACCATCACCGAAGTTGTGAACAAGATTCAATCTCATGAGATGTTCTTGATGGGTCAAATGGAATCATCTTCTTCCACATCAGGCTCCAAGAAGGATCTTGCACTCAAGGCTAGTGACAAGACCAAGCCCAAGCCAAAGTCAAAAGCAAAGCCTCCTCCCTCTTCAAGTGAAAGTGAAGACAAGAGTGACTCAAGTGATGAAGATGATGGTGAACTTGCTTTCCTCATGAGGAGGACTACCAAACTGCTCTCCAAGATTGGCAAGAAAGGCTATAACTATGATCCTAAGAAGAACAAGTTTCGCTCATCAAGAAGAAGTGGTGAAGGTAGCAAGAGGAAGTGCTACAATTGCCAAAGCTATGATCATCTATCATATGATTGCCCCAAGCCCGACAAGCAAGTGTCAAGCTCAAGCAAGAAGAACGACAATGATGATGATAATGAGAAGGATGACAAGCACTCCAAGAAGGACTCATACAAGAAGAAGTCTTCTAGCAAGCTCTACAATAAGAAGAAGGGTAGTCATCGTTCTCTCTTGGCAAATGAGTGGATCACGGATGGTGAAACTTCAAGTGAATCAAGCGGTAGTGAAGATGAGAAGAACAAAAAGTTTGCCGGTCTTGTGATCATGGATGATGAATAACCTCCTCTTCCTCCACCGCCTATGTGCTTCATGGCTAAACACTCCAAGGTGAACTACAAGGCCGGAGGAAGCCATTGGGTTCTTGATAGTGGATGTACTCAACACATGACCGGCCAAGTTAAAATGTTCACCTCTCTAGTGGATGATGCGGGGAATCATGAGCAAGTCACCTTTGGTGATAATTCTAAAGGAAGAGTTTCCGGTTTGGGTGACATAACCATTGCAAAAGATCTCTCTCTTTCCAATATTTTGTTTGTAGACTCTTGTAGTTATAACTTGCTTTCCATCGCTCAATTTTGTGATCTTGGCTTATCTTGCTTGTTTGATGATGAGGGAGTTATCATTACTAACAAGAAATCTAATGAAGTTGTGTTCAAAGGTTTTCGCCATGGGAACATCTATCTTGTAGACTTCTCCTCTCATGAAGCGAACTTGACTACTTGTCTATTCACCAAGACATGCAAGGGTTGGCTATGGCATCGTCGTATTGCACATATAGGCATGAGTCAACTCAAGAAGGCTTTCAAAAGGGGTTTAGTTCTTGGTGTGAAGGATGTCACATTTGAGAAGGACAAGTTTTGTGGAGCGTGTCAAGCCGACAAGCAAGTAGCAAGTCATCATCCTATGAAGGCTTATGTTTCTACCTCAAGACCATTGGAAATCTTTGCACATGGACCTCTTCGGCCCTACTACATATAAGAGTCTTGGTGGTAATCTCTATTGTCTTATCATTATTGATGATTACTCACGCTACACTTGGACATTCTTTTTGGAGGACAAGAGCAAGACGTTTGGGATCTTCAAGAACTTTGCTAAAAGGGCTCAAAATGAATTTGAGTCATCTATTGTGAAGATCCGGAGTGACAATGGATCGGAATTCTGGAACACTAAAGTGGAAGAGTATTGTGATGAGCTAGGCATCAAGCATGAATTCTCTTCAACCTACACACCACAACAAAATGGTGTGGTAGAAAGGAAGAACAAGACTCTCATCACTTTGGCTAGAGCAATGTTGGATGATTATGGTATCTCTCAAAGATTTAGGGCGGAAGCTATCAACACGGCGTGTCATGCTTCAAATAGGGTGTATCTCCACCGACTATTAATGAAGACACCCTATGAGCTTCTCATTGGGAGGAAGCCCAACATCTCCTACTTCCGAGTCTTTGGGTGTAAGTGTTTCATTTACACGAAGAGGAAGCACCTAGAGAAGTTTGAGAGTAGGGTAGATGAGGGTATGTTTCTTGGTTATGCATCCAACTCCAAGGCATATAGAGTATTCAACAACACTACACGTGCCGTTGAAGAAACATGTGGTGTGGAGTTTGTTGAATCTAATGGCTCCCAAGGAGATAGCTATTGTTGTGATGATGTAGGAAAAGAACCTCTTCGAGAAGCAATGAAGAAGATGGCTATTGGGGACATCAAGCCTAAAGAGGATGATGATGCACCTTCTACTTCCCATAACCATGAAGACTCATCCTCTTCCGATGATGACAATGATGACCATCAAAGGTGCACAAGACAAGAAAGCCCATCTTCCTCACATGGACCACCTCCTACATCACAAGACACCCAAGATCAATAAGAAGAAGAATCGGAAGTGGTGCAACCTCAAAATGATCCAACTTCTACCACACTTGAAAGGCGTACAAGGACTTCATCAAACCACCCCATCGATCTAGTCTTGGGTGATCCCAAGGGTGGTACACGTACTCACCGCAAACAATATGCTTCTTTTTCCAAACATCATGCATTTGTTTCTTTTGTAGAACCCACTACTATAGAGGAAGCTCTAGAGGACCCGGATTGGATCTTGGCTATGCAAGAAGAGCTCAACAACTTCACAAGAAATGAAGTTTGGGTCCTAGTAGAGCGCCCCAAGAACAAGAACGTGATTGGCACCAAGTGGGTCTACCGAAATAAGCAAGATGAACATGGAGTTGTGGTGAAGAACAAGGAAAGACTTGTTGCCAAGGGCTACTCTCAAGTAGAAGGCTTGGACTATGGAGAGACCTTTGCTCCGGTTGCAAGTCTTGAAGCAATCCGTATCCTTCTTGCTTATGCTTCTTGTCACAAAATGAAATTGTTCCAAATGGATGTCAAGAGTGCCTTCTTAAATGGCTTCATCAATGAAGAAGTCTATTTTGAGCAACCTCCCGGTTTTGAGGATACCACACATACTAACCATGTCTATAGGTTGATCAAGGCTTTGTATGGACTCAAGCAAGCTCCTAGGGCATGGTATGAGAGGCTCCGGGACTTTCTCATCAAGGAAGGCTTCAAGATTGGGAGAGTGGACAATACTCTATTCACTAAGATCATCAACGGAGGGCTCTTCATTTGTCAAATCTATGTTGATGATATCATCTTTGGCTCTACCAATCTCAAAGTGTGCAAGGACTTTAGTGATCTCATGACTAAGGAATTCGAGATGTCTATGATTGGGGAGCTCAACTTCTTCCTTGGGTTTCAAATCAAGCAATTGAAGGAAGGGACTTTCATCCATCAAGAAAAGTACACCAATGATATTCTCAAGAAGTTCAATATGGATGATTGCAAGCCAATCAAGCACCAATGCCTACCAATGGACATCTCGACTTAGATGAGGGAGGTAAACCGGTTGACCAAAAGCTTTACCGTTCTATGATCGGCTCTCTTCTTTACCTTACCGCATCTAGGCCCGATATCATGTTTAGTGTTTGCATGTGTGCTCGGTTTCAAGCCAACCCTAAAGAATCTCACCTAAGTGCTTTGAAAAGGATCCTTAGATACTTAAAATACACACCTAGCATTGGCTTGTGGTACCCCCGTGGTGCTTGTTTTGAGATCTTGGGTTATTCGGATTCGGATTTTGCCGGATGTCGAGTAGACCGCAAGAGCACTTCGGGTGGGTGCCATTTGCTAGATCGATCTTTGGTTGCTTGGTCCTCTAAGAAGCAAAACTCTGTGGCCTTATCCACCGTGGAGGCGGAATACATTTCCGCCGGGGCTTGTTGTGCTCAAATCCTCTATATGAAGCAAAGCCTCTTGGATTATGGTGTGGTTCTAGATAGGGTTCCTCTCCTTTGTGACAATGAAAGTGCCGTAAAAATTGCTAACAACCTGGTTCAACATTCGCGCACCAAGCACATTGATATCCGCCATCACTTCTTGCGAGACCATGTGGCTAAAAGTGATATTCTCCTTTGTGGTGTTCGCTCCGAGGAGCAATTTGTGGATATATTCACTAAGCCTCTTGATGAAAACACCTTTTGTAGGCTAAGGAGTGAATTAAATGTGCTTGATGCGTCCAACATCATGTGATGCTTGTCATATAGTTTGCATTTGCATATGTACATGGTGTAGGGGCTTGTCTAACCTTGTTAAGATAGTGGTGAGTATGGGTCTTGCTTGAGACGGTGGTTTTCAAGTTTCGCTCAAGGCATGTTGAAAGGCTGATCATGAGTAAGCTTAACAAGGGCTCAAACTTGACAAGATAGTTTATCTTTCCGCTTTGCATCTTTGCTTGTCATATAGAATGCATTCATGTTTAATTTCATACATTTGTTCTTGCATTGCATCGGGTGAGAGGTGTCACAAAGGAAAATCACACTATGAGAAAGTTGCTTAGCTTTCAATGTAAATCAACAACTTCAAAAGTGTGATAAGACAAATGATTGTGCTTAATGCCTATTGAGTTATGTCCTAACGAGCTTAAAGTTTCTATCTCTAAGTTCAAAGGTAATAACTCATACATTCCCTTTTTGGATCTTATTTCGCCTATTTTTTTCTAAAAATTTATAAGGTCTATCCCTTGTAGGGAATCTATGGTGTATATACTTGTATTTTGCAAAGGAGTGCTTGAGGGGTGAGGTTATCACTCAGGATTGGTCCAAAAATGTGCTTGTGCTGGCTTGTGTGTGACATTTGTTGGATAAAAAATGAGCTTTAGATCAGCATTCTGTTTTTGTCACCGTCGGATGAACCGCTGCCATGTAGGTTCCAGGCGTCGGTTCATCCGGTGACCGGGTCAGTTTGAATTTTGCTCAGCGCGCCACTGGTACCTATCGTCGGATGAACCGACGCTCACCTCTGTGGAAGCAGCGGTTCATCCGGTGCTACTGAGTTTTAAGGCAAATTCAGACCCGCGTAGGAATCATCCGACGAATCTAAAAACAAGGCCATCGGTTCATCCGGTGATGCGTTTCACTGATCTGCTCACTTCATCCGGTGATTCGACCGACGCCCTATGGTTTTCTACCGTCGGTTCATCCGGCGCTACTCTGCAGGGTGGTCCCACATGTCATAACGGTTCTTCAACCTTTCTTCCCCAAAATCAAAATCGAATCGTCCCTCTTCGTCGCTCCCGTACGCCGCAGCTGTACCACCGCCGACCCTCTCTGCCCGAGCGCAGCCCCCAGCGACCTCCGCCGGCTCCCAGGCTTCACCGCCGCCGCCTCCTCCGCGGCAATTCGAGCCCGCGCCGCCGCGACACCCTAATTAGGGTTTCGGCCGCCGCCGCTGTCTCCGGCCAGGCTGCGCCACCGCAGCTCGTCGGCTGCCGTTTGGGAGTGCGCACGGACATCCTCGTTGCCCCACTGCTATCTCTCGTCGATCCTCCCTTGCAGTGGTGAGCAACCCCCCTTCTCCTCCCTCTCTGATTCCTGATCTGTATGAGCAAGGAGCAATTTCAGTTTGATTGCTTGAGTATGTTGAGCTTTGCTTAGAGTTTACATTCCAATTCTCACATTTGTTGCTCAGTTACTCTAGATCTTGTTTTATCTCATGGAAATTAAGCCCCTTTACTACTGTTGTGCACTGTTCCTTTCTTATCTATCATAGTAGCTCCTGTTCTCTAGTCTAGCACTCACACACACATCCTGTTGCACATAAGGACAGTCCTAGACACATCTTTTTCATCTCTTGTGCCATGTTCATCTACTAGAACTTCATGTTTAGGCTCCATCTATTCATATGTTTTGCTTAAGAACCCCTTACCCTTAGATATTTATCTTGTTTATCTCTCCGCTCGCCATTCTATAATCTTCCACCATTTCTTTGACAGATGGCAGGCGGCAAGAGGAAGGGCAAGGCAGTTCTTGAGCCGAAGAAGAAGAAGAAGAGAAAACACGACAAGGAGTGGGAGCGTGTGTTGAGCATACCAGACACTCAGGGTCAGCCATAGAGGGGCATTCAGATTGGGAGCAGTGCACAGGGTCAGGGGGAGTAGCCCCATGAGCAGTAGCCGTTACGGCGTTCAGGCCGTACTGGTACCAGTCCGACAGAGACAGAGACACCTCCTTTTGCACCACGTACCGGTCCTCGGACTCGTGGTGGACACACTCAGTCGACTCCGAGGCAGAGGAGGACAGTTGCAGAGCAGCAGGTTGAGCAGGAGCAGCAGGACCAGTCACGAGAGGGCCCTGAGGTTCGGATTGGTGCACAACGAGCAGAGGCTTTTGGGGTCTATCTCCGTGATCTGAGGAGCCTTTTTGGTCTGAAGATCCGGAAGTTGAGGTTCGTTGAGGAGGATGAGTGGTTCCCTCCTCACAGAGAGGATTGTGACCCCCAGTTCTGGACTATCCTTCAGGAGAGCTTCTATGCCTCCTATGTCAGGAAGGGGTCACAGCTGAGCCAGCACAGGTTGCTACAGTGGACAACACTCAGAGCAGCAGCAGCTGGTGTTCCGATTCTTCCACATTTTGACTATTTACCAGGACTCACAGCTTTGGTCAGTGAGAGGCCACGCTACGTACCAGAGTGGGTCCGAGTGTTCTATGCCACTGTCTACGTTGAGGATGCCTGGCTCTCTATCAGATTCATGTTTATGGGGCAGCAGTTCAGACTCACTCGAGAGGGGATAGCCGAGTTACTTGGGGTGCAGGTCGACGACACTTCGATTCACTACCTGGCCTACCCCGACATTGAGGCTCCTCGTCGTGCTCACACTCCTATAGTTTCGTCAGACGAGGAGATCAGTTTCTTGATCCAGCAGCCGTTCCTTCCCGGCACCCCTCGAACCCCTGACAGGTTGACACGTGAGGCCTACGTGGTCCATTTTGCACTCAGGAGGTCCCTACTCTTTAGGATGGGGAATGCTGAGTCGATCACCGGAGTCCAGCAGTGGTTACTTCTGTATATCATGACTCACCGGTCGTTCGACATTGTGGACATTCTGCTTAGTGAGATTGAGGATGCTATTATGGATGGTATGGGGATGACCCGGCAGTTCCCCTTTGCCCACTGGATCAGTTGGATGCTCTCTCGGCTGGAGTCTCAGTGATACATCTCTTTCTTGGAGCGATCCAAGTACGTGTTCAAGATTTACCAACCACCGATGCCAGGGGACAGGAGGCAGGGACCCAGAGGACAGAGTCGAGCAGTTGAGGACCTCCAGGCTCGTGCTGCAGCTGAGGCAGTTATGGACAAGGCTGCACGTCAGGACGAGCTTCTTGATCTAGCTGAGGGGCCTCTACCTGCGTACCTTGCCACCGACACTGAGGACTCGAGCGAGGACGGGGACTTTGAGCCCGAGCCACAGCCCGTCTTCCGTGTTCGTCATACTCATGACGACGAGGCTGGCGGCTCCAGTTTGCCAGGACAGAGAGAGGCTGAGTCGCCGATACCTCCGATCTCCACTTCTCAGGTTACTCAGCCTGACTCCTTGACCTCAGTGATCCAGTCCTTGGCCGACCAGTCCAAGGCCATTATGGAGATCCAGCGCCAGATGTAGGCACAGTTCCATCAACAGCAGGAGGCTCAGCAGGTCATACTAGACAGTATACGCCAGCAGCAGGAGGCACAGAGGCAGCAGATCCAGTAGCAACAGATGATGACCGCTCAGATGTTCTCATTCATGTCTACTTGCTTGGGTCAGCTTTTCCAGCACACGGGGCTTCAGCTTCCGACACTTCCTACCCAGCAGTTACTTCAGCCTGAGCCGGCAGTTTCTCTACCTCCTGTCAGTGTTGTGAGCCTCCCCATCCCGACTGTCTCGATCTCACCGCTCCTTCAGTCAGGGATGTTTGCCACTCAGCCGCTCTCGACTCCACAGACGACTACCTTACTTGAGTAGCTCAGGGCGGGTCAGTTCTCACAGACTCCTTCGACCCAGCTGATGTCTCCCTTCCCGACAGGTCCACTTATCTTTGAGACACCAGCACGTCCTTCCTTGGGGTTCACCTCGCCCATGCCGACGATGGCTACTCCTCAGGCAGAGCGACTCGATCAGGAGGATACCACACTTCGTACGATCACTCAGCAGATCGAGTCAGAGATGGCAGGGGCGAGCTCTTAGGCGCTTCCTACTTCTACCGGCACCAACACCGCTCTAGCTTCTTCACCTGTGCGATCTTCAGAGCTGTCGAGTTTCGAGTCCGAGGACGGTGACACCTCCAAGTACCACGTCGCGCCTTCAGTGATCGTTACTTCCTCAACGCCGCTGACTTCTCCTCTACCTCAGCATGATTAGGTCCCTTTTTGGTGCTTGTTGCCAAAGGGGGAGATAGATAGGAGGAGTAGAGATAGGGGGAGCTTGGGAGTGTGCCTTGAGAGCTTTTGTGCCCTTTGTTTGTTTTGTGGAGTTCATGATGAGACATGTATTTGGATCTTGTGTATGTTGGTGGTTTACATGTCTACTCATGCTTGTGTGTTTGTTTCATTAATGCATGTGTGCTTGTGTATTTCTTTTCATGCATTAGTTGTAGAGTTTATGCCTTAATTTCAAATTCTCGTATATCTCTACTTGTGTTGTCATCTATCACCTAAAAGGGGGAGATTGTAAGTATCAAGGCCCCACCGCACCTTTGATAAGGGTGTGTTTCGGTGATAAATGACAACCATATACTTGTGACTAACCTTTGTTTTGTAGCAGATTCATTCTTGGGTTATTGTCATAAGTGATAAGTAAAATGAGACCCCTCAATTTGAAATTATGGATGATCAATAGACAAAGACTACAAGGCTAAGGACATTCTTAGTTCCAAGTGTCACAAAGAGATGAAGGACACTTGGATTTGCTAGTTTGTAGTATTTCACCATACTATTAAGAGGGGTTCACACTTTAGTAGCTTGACCATGCCAAATGCTATGCTATATTCATGCACTATCAAGCTCCTAGGTTACTAAACAGCTCAAGATACTCATGGAAACACATTGGAAGCAAAAGACTTGAAGAAAAACTCAAATGTGTTTGAATTGGACGAGTTAAAATGAAAAAGGGCCCGTCGGATGATCTGACAGCATCATTTCTAGTTGCACCGGATGATTGATGTGGAAGTTTCAGAAGAAAACAGCACCACTGGATGAACCGACAGTGTATCAGCAGTTGCATCGGTTCATCCGGTGACCTAGAGTTTGGTCACAGTAATGATTCAAGTCAAGAGCCTTCAGCACCGGATGAAGCGACGGTCCAAGCAACGGTTCATCCGGCGCACGCATATAATTCATACAGAGACGAACCGAGTGAACTTGCTTCAGCACCGGATGAACCGACACCCATGAAGACTACTAGCGGTTCATCCGGCGCCTATAGTTATTCTACGCAGAGACAAACTGAGTAAAGTCGCTTCAGCACCGAATAAACTGACGCATCGTCGGTGCATGCGTCGGATGAAGTGGTACAGCGTTTGAGTTCAACGGCTATATTTCGAGACACAGAGACACCGGATGAACCGACGCTGTCGTAGGGGGAACCGTCGGTTCATCCGACGGTACTACTTTTCAGAGGACTTTTCTAACGGCTAGCCTCGCTTGCTAGGCCTATAAATTGGACCTCCCTACGTCTCTTGAGCTGCCTTTGCCACTCTGAAGAACTACTGCAGCCAAGTAGAAGGAAAGTTAGTACTTTGATCATTTGGATTTCATCTTCCTAGCCAAGAGGGATTCTTTCTTGGTGATCAAGAGTTTCAAGGTGCTTTCAATGGCATAGCTGAGTGCATTGGTCAAGTGAAAGTGTGTGAGCTTGTTACTCTTGGAGTTTGACAGCTCCTAGACGGTCTCAGTGATTGGGGGTTCTTGGTGAGCTCTTGGAGATTGTGGGAGCCCTGGGAAGTTCTTGGTGTAAATGGATTGAGACCCACCATTCCAGAGATAGAGAACGAGTACTCTTAGTGAGCACTCAAGTCTAAGTGGCTTGAGGGGGAGCAAAACTCTTTGTGAGTGCTCCAACGTGGAGGGAGAAGCGTCAATTTCTCGATACCACAGGAAAAAATTCGGTTGTCTCTTGTCCACTTGTTCTACTTTCTCGTACTTACTTCCGCATTTACTTTCAGCTCTTGAGTTCCTTTGTCCTAGTTTCTCTCTTGAGTGCTTTGCTTGTTGGCTATCTTGACTAGGATGCTTTTCTCATGTTAGTGTGAATCTTGCTAAGGAATCTTGTTGCTAATGTGCTTAGTTGGTAGAAAGAAACCTTTTTAGATGGGCAACACTAGAGATATAGGTTAAGGTTTGTTTTATGTTCTAGAATTTTGAAGAAGACCCATATTCAACCCCCCTCTATAGGCCATCGATCCTACACAGATATGTGCAGGAGCACATGTTACTTGAGGTCATCAATTCAATACTACTCCACGAGATAAATAGTGGGGAACACATTGGCCAATCCATGCCCCAACTTCAGAATTCCACATTGTTGGAATTTATAGGAGAACACTTGGTGGTCTGTTCAGATGGGTTTAATTTATTACATAGGAATGAGAGGCTCCATGAATTTTGATTTAGCAAGCGTAGCGAACCTGGCTGTCAGAATAATTCTGGTGCATGTGTGTGTTTGTTTTTTTTGCTTAGATGTTCAGTTCATTCGGTGCATGGCCGAGTCTTCAGGTTGCCCGAATTCGGCAGATCCCAAGCATATGGGATGGATTTGGTCATTAAAGGGGTGTAGCGCCCATCTCAGGTTCCATTGCTATGTTGCATCATTGCTTTATGTTTCCAAATGAGTAGAAAACACAACCACATTTTGATCACAGGTTCCGTGTGTTCATCTTTCCACTATATGACTATGTTTGTTTATTCCCACTGTAATCCTAAGCTCGTAACAAGTAACCATCGTCTTGATCCCCGGTGATCTCTGATATGGACAGCATTGAAAGTAATCAGTGGTCGTACGACGTATAGGCTGACGGGGAGGGGATGAATTAGACAAACTTAATTAAAGGCACAAAAGGATCCTCATTATGAAAGTGCATATTGGAACAGACACCAATAAAAAGTTTAGGTGGTTTACGAATTAAGCATAAATCGTCAAGAACTACCAACGAGCAAAATATACCTCTGATGAAACCGTACAGCTACAGTTTGTGAGTAACACTTTCGGGAGTCAATGCACGAGTCAAATGCTTGAGGCGCTCCCTATTACACCTCCAGTTAGCTGGTGATTTAAATTTATATTATAACTTGAAATTTCATAAAGGTCGTCTTTTTTGCAGTGAGTGACTTTTGCTCTGCATCCCGAAAATATGCAACTATATACTATGCATGCAGCATAATATATATATATTTGAAACGTAACAGCATTATATGGTGCCCTGTGCTACACTTCTTTCAACAATCCTCTCTTGCCTCGTCAATTAGCATGAAGACATGGTGGTTCTTAGCATTAAACTATTTTCTTTTGTACCAAATTAAAGGATTTGCATCTTGACATAGAGATCACACAGTTGTTTGTTATGGATACGAGGAAAATTTGGGAAAATTTTAGTCATCATATTCAATCTCCATACCTAGTTAGTTCACGTGGAAATTAAATATTCTCTTGTTAATGTGGTGGATAGTTAGATCTTTATGATTAACGTGGTGACTTCTTCCATTAGTAATTTAATTTACAAGAAATTTTAGAGTGCTGGAAAAAAGGAGAGCCGTCCATCAGGTGGAAACAAAGGAAGTACCATGAATCTTTTGAACTGAAGTACAATTTGGTGGGATCAAGTAACAAAAATAATGAGAAACTACTATGATGACCTTTAATATGTTCTTTCTGTACTGAATGTGATGAAGTTATTAATAACTGGCTATAAATCAATCAGTGACAACTTTACTTGTGTTCCCTGCTGCTTGGCACTTTATATACGATACTAGTGCATCAAAGACCTATTTTACCTGAAAGCCGACTGAGACTTGGAGGCACCAGGAATGCACCCACGGTGGTAGCCACACCAGCTGGCCGCCCCACAGCCACGGGGACGGTGTGACGGACTGAGCTAATGAAGATACTAGAAGGGACGGCTCTGAGCTTCTGGTCGGGCTCCGGTACCGGCAATCCAACCACAACTAAGCACAACGAGCCATTGAGAATGGTTGCCACAACCGTAACCAAGCCTTGTGGTGTTGTTAAGTTGTCAGTCTGTCACTAGCTAGCTCACTACAACTGCTTTGCGAATCTTGGCACCCCAGACTTTCCATTCATCTCACCATCACCAGCTTTGGGCTGCATGTGAACCATTAGCTTTTGGCACACCAATTTCGTCTCTTGAACTATCGACAGGTCTCTTTGCACGAAGAATGCTTGCTCAGTTGTAAATTGATAGAGATTACATTATATATAGAACTGTTGTTCAAGACGAAGAGAATGGACCATTGGAGTTTGCCATCTTCAATTCTATGCTACAAGTTGATTTCCACCTCTAGGTTACTATTGACTTCCACTACATACTCCAAGTAAATCTGAACACTGTCCCCGCAAGTAGGTGGGTACAGATGTGCAGGAACACATGTTACTTGAGGTCATCAATTCAGTTCAATGTGCTACTTAGCCCTGTTTAGTTCGTCCAAAGTTTCTGGAAAAAAAAATAAGGTTCCCTTCCCAAGTCTATTAAGAGTATTAAATGTAGACTACTTACAAAACTAACTACACGAATGGATTAGAAATCGCATTAAGTCTAATTAATCCGTCATTAGAGCTTGGTTACTGTAGCACAACGGTCTCTAATCATGTCATAATTAGGCTCATTAGATTCATCTCGAAAATTAAGGTAGGGGTTGTGGAATGAGTTTTGTCATTAATTCACATTTAATACTCCTAATTAGTGTCCGGAGATTGATGTGACGGGTAGTTGGTGAAATTTTTTGGAACTAAACAGTGAAATGTATCTTTCTTTGCCCCATCTTCAGAATTCCACATTATATTCTTGGAATGTATAAGAGCACGTAGAAGTTCTGGTGTGTATTCAAATAGGTTATTAATTGCATGCGTTAGGAATGAGAGGCTCCATGAACCTGTTTTAGCCAAGGCCGGCATATGCATGTTAGAGTAGTGTAGCGGAATCCGGCCCGCTCCGCTATACTCACGAGTCGGCGCCCCATCAGACCTAGGTCTACTGAAGCCTACAACAATAAGGTCATGGGCCTAACTCAACCCAAAAGACTAGCCTGATGGGTGAGGACTGCCCCCACTTATATGTTGCGCTCCCCCACCATCAATTTCCAATGTGAGACTAAACCTAACAATCTCCCCCGTCACACATTGGGCCCAACTCTTCCATCACAACCATCCGTGTGATCTCCCGAAGACGTTATCCAGGCCCCGAGTCCAACTCTCCAATCACAACCATCCGTGTGACCCTCCAGAGACGTTCACGGGCTCCCCGTCACTATATGTCCTCGGAGATATTTTCTCAGATTTTTCCGACCTTCGGCTCTCATACCACTTGTTAGAGTGACGCAGCGGAATCCGGCCCGGCCCGCTATACCCACGAGTCGGCGTCCCATCAGGCCTAGGTCCACCGGAGCCCACAACAAGGCTCTAGGTCTAACTCAACCCAAAAGACTAGCCTGATAGGTGAGGACTGCCCCCACCTATATGTTGCGCTCCCCCACCATCAATTTCTGATGTGAACTAGGGCTGGCATGACATCCCTGACGTAGCGTAGCGTGCCATGATGGTTGTTCTCTATCATTGCTCCATGTTTCAAAGTGGAGTAAAAAAATCTATAGCATCGCAGCAAAGATTCCTGTGTTCTTCATCTCCACGCACTGTGTTTGCAGATCCGGACACTGTTTAGGATTTGTCTGCCTGTCAACCTCTCAGCACTAACTTCACAATATAATCTCACATAAAAAGTTAGGGGCGTGCACCATCTCCTTGATGCAGTTGTATGTATGAACAAGCGGTCTCGACTCAGTAAACAATTAATACAAAATTCATACGTATCTCGATTGTTTGCTGCTGATTGTCTTTTTTTTTTAGAAAATGGAAATACATCCAGCATATGCGGTAAACGTACACAGCCAAGTTCTTACAATAAGATATTCAGCTCAAAAACTGATCATAAAAAAATGCATAAAGAGAGAAAGAATACACATGAAGAGAAAATAATCATAAGCAAAAATCTAATATTGCTTGTCCATCCATTCTTCAAAAAAATATCCAAAACTTACATTGATTTGCGCGTTGAATGGGCGGTCTTCCTTGTATCTTCATGCTGCTGATTGTCTAGGTCTAAACCTTTTAACTGTGAAAAGTGGAATTTATTTTTATATACTTGTATGAGATCCTGAATAAGTAGTAGTGCTATCAAGCACATCAATAAAAGAAAGAGACCACTGAAGAATTTTGATTGCTCAAGTCTATGACCAAACAACCATGACTTTTTTACACATTAGTTACCTACTAGTAAGGTGCACGTGCGACACGCACGTGTTTTAAGAAAATTATTATTGAGCACTTGTTATTTTTCATGAAACATGTATCGTAGTATCGATTTCTTTTTTTAATTAAAACTTATTAAGTGCTCTCTCTATCTCAAAATAATTGTTTAATTAAGTTTATCCTAAGTTAAACTATTTTAAGTTTAACCAACTTTACAACAAAGAGTATCAATATTTATAGGTATGCTATATTTCATAAGGAACCTACTAAAATTTGTTAGACATAAAAAATATTGATATATCTTTAAATAAATTTGGTCAAACATAAAAGGTGGAATTTCACCCATCGAAGAATCTAATGCATGAAACCTCACGCTTGGCGTAGTTAATCAAATCGATTTATTTTTCTAGAATCATACACATTTTCTTTATTTTTTAAAAATGTAGCATAGTCCTACCGGTATGGTAAAATTACCATCTATTATCTTTTTTTCGGGTATTACCATCTATTATCTGCTCATGTTATTTGTTCATTTTTATACGACAAACTTTTTGTAGTTTTTATTTACAAAATTACACTGTCAAAGGTTGGTCTGCAGGCTCAAAAAAATCAAAAGCTTATCATCCGCCTGACGATGATCGAGCGACTATAGCAAAAGTGATTGAGCCAACCTCAAGACTCTAGCGTTTGAGGAGGAGTAACGTGGGCAAACAGATCACATGGCGGGAGTAGCAGACACGGTCGTGGGTACCCTGCGCGGGTAAGACGGAGGAAACTTGAGTAGGTCTTAAGACTGGACAAAAAACTCGAAGCTCGTTAGCTCGATCGACTCGCAGTAGGCTCGGTTCGCCTCGACTCGGCTCGATAGGAAAACGAGCCGAGCTGAGCCTAAGTTTTGGCTCGTTAGTATAACAAGCCGAGCCGAGCTAACTCGCGAGCTGCTCACGAGCTCAACGGGCTGAGCATCCAAGAAAAAGGCCGCAGCCACCAAAGTTGCCATCCAAGAAAAAAGCTGCAGCCACCATGTGGTGTCGTAGGTCGACTCACAACCCACAGCCCATCTTCCCTAACAGCCCAGTCCACACGTAGCCCATAGAAAAACAAAACCCTAACTCCTTATGCATCTCAGCCGCACGCACAGCATAGGCGCATCTGGCCTCCTAGCCGTCCGCCGCACACAGCCGCACAGGCAATGAGGCACAACACAGCTCCGGCACTTGCCGCTCACCACCGCAATCTCACGATTCGCGACTGCAGCTCGCGCGCGAGACGCGACGCAGCGATGACGGGGTCGTGTACGACGCACGCGGACGGGGTGAGCACAACGACGGCGGCCGCGACCAGTGCATCTCCGGACGATTCCTGCGGGAATTTTTTTTTCAGTTCCCATCCGAGATGAAATTAGGTGGGCCCGCCAAGCGGGTACGGCGGGTGGGTAGATGCGGGGTGGGTGACAAAAACAATTCGTTTTTGGCAGAAACGCTCTCCAAATTGCGATTTTTATGTTTGTTCCACCCTTTTGGTCATCATGCAACCTGACGGGTGGGTTCGGCGTGAGAGGTAAGGCGGGCCCAAATTGGGTGAGAATTATTTTTAATTGTTTTCGCTCCTTATAGTATAGATAAATGTAGTACATATGCGCAAGCTCTGTTACAACTGAAAAGCACAATTTGTAGGAATTTGGTGACCAATAAAAGCAGCTTCCTCATTTCTTCTTGTGTACAGAACAAATTTGAGAAGAGAAACTCCACGTCAGCAAGTATGCACGCACAAAAAATTACTTTGTGGTAAAATTACACAAAGTAAATAGACCTGATAAATAGAGTAGTTGTTAGGTGTGACCATCCATCTTATTTTAGCCGGCCAAAAACATGATAAATGAGGTGCTTCCCCAGCTCATGTTTTCATTGCATACACGCAAAGTGCAGGACAAATATCATATATTAATTAAATGCTGGGTAAACAAAGTGAGGGAAATATTCCCGCTTGTAAAAAGGATATTCATTTGGCATGCATGAGCGGCATCTGGTGGCCAAACTAATAATTCATTGTGCGGCAAAGTGAAAGCAGTACTGCTAAAATGCCATTAGTATCTGCTCATCAAGTTTCATGCATGTCCGTAACGGAATAACATTTTTTGTGGCTGCGGTACACTAGCTGGTGGAGTGACTGTGGATCCACGAATCGGAATTGAGTTGGAGATTGGCAATTGAGACGCACCTCAATTAAAAGTTAAAACGCTAAGTAGTTTTATTATCGAACCGTATTTTCCAGACCAGGGCACTAAATGCTATGTAAATTTTTAACCAACGTACTATGCACTAGAAAATAGGAGCACTGTTTTTTTAGGAAATCGACGGAGGTGACGAGAGTCCCCAGCAGTTCATTTACCACAGATCCGGCGAGCCGGTAATGGACGGAGCATGGCCCCGAGTACAGAGATTTCGCCCAAGGAGGAAGAATTACAGAGCGGGAAGAGAGGAGATACTTAGCGCATTACAAAACGGGTACACCAGTAATCAGCAACATGGTGGAAACGAGCTGGAAGTTGATGCTTCCACATGAGGGCGTCTTCTTTGCATTTGGCGAGGAGGCTCGGCAGGCTGGGAGATGCACCCCGGAACACGACTAGGAGCACTGTTAGACTAACAGACACTCAAAAGGAAGTGCGAGTTTATTCAGACCTAAGCTGTCTGTCTCGTAATAAAGAAACGCACACTCCTTGAACGATCTTTGTTAATTAGGTCTACGGGTTGATGGCAGCCGAAGATCCAAGAAAAAGACCTAGGGGGTTCTATGTAGTAACAGGCTAAACATGTCATAACTTTGCAGTTCAAACAAAATGTCATCATAGACATGGTTTCCAAGCTCAAACAAAATTCTATCTTACAAATGGCAAGTGTCAAAGTGACAAACCTCATACTTTTGGAGTTTTGGTCATGCTTAGTTGTTAAACTATTCCAAATTTCCACAGGCTGATACATGGTTTTGAACTTGAAGTAAGTTTGTTATATCTTAGTTATAATTTCTTGTAATTGTACATGTGATGTATAAGATTAGTTGGAATTTGGTTTATCGTTGGATGAACTTGATTGTGACACTGGTCGGTGAAATTATTAATGCTGATATTAATGTGTTTGCTCTTCACAGAATAAAAGCGATTTATCCGGTTATACACACTGACTCGCTTGATACCAGCATGCAAAGTAAAGCCATAGCAAATACTAGATCATATGCAGGCAGAATATGTATTATGTGGTTGCAAATCGAAGAGCAAACTAAAGATGGGTGTTCTAGTACTAATGACAGAAATCTAGTTGGAGTGGGAGGCATCAGGAACTCAAACTTGCGTCCCTCCATTGCAATGGGGTGCGCTGTTGCGCCAACACAAGTGACAGGGCGTTCCTTATCGTTTCCTCAGGATAAAAACTTCGTACTTAGATGGTACTTCTAGCCATGAAAATCTCTTGTTAGGCCTGAGTTGGTGAAGAAACTGCCTAATCAGATGTATAGATTTCATGACTTCTACATGAAGATGTCTAAAGGGGGCCTGGAGATGATTGGTATGCTTATTAGACCGGATGATTTTGCTGGTGAAGGCGAGAAGTTGGTCTGGCTGGAATTCAAGGATATTTATGAAATTTACCATCTTAATTCCCTGAATACCGATCTTATCATCGCCTGGTGCCTGTAAGTGACGGTGCAATTCATATGCTAATTAATAAATTAATGCATCCGATAATTAACTTTGTCTTACATTTTCTGTAGTTTAGAAATTACTACGATGCGAAAGAAGGGTTTTCACCGAATAGGTTTCATGGACCCATCGTTAGTTTGTCAAGACCAAGTAAACCTCCAACCAAAAACAGCATTCACAACAATCTTTAGGACCTTGATTCGGCTGCACTTCAAGGATTTGATACTACTACCTTACAACTTCGAGTATGTGCGATTACCATCTTATTAAGGGTTTGCATCCTAGTTAATATTATTTGGTTCTAATCTTTTGAGCATGCATTTATATACAGTTTCCACTGGATTATTCTAATAATTGAAGTCGACAAGAGTAACGTCATGGTCTTTGATTCGTTGAAAAGAAATCATGACAAATACCAAGACCTTCAAGATATGTTTCAATAGTAATAATTCTATCCAATACGTTTCCTTTTATGCAATAGTGTGCTTTTACTAACATTAGCTCTAACTTTCATTATTGTCCGTCAGAGCTTGGGAAAAATTCATTGTTATGAACCCTGGACAATGGAAACCTAAACTTAGATTCTACACAGATTTTTCGATACGTAAATTAAATAACAACTTCAGTTTGGGCAAATTAAAAATGTATAACACTAATATTTCATAATTGTTTTCTCCAATTTAGTGTATGAGACAGGAACAAGAGACTAATTTATGTGCATACTATGTGTGTGAGTACATCCATAATTTCTGCACTGCAGACCCGGGAGATTATACTGTAAATATTATTGTAAACCTATTAATAATACATCATTTTCTAACCGCTTATATATTTAATTCTTGGGTGTTATATATTAACATATTTGCACATTACAAAACTCTATGATTAGGGACGTAATCATTGAGAAGGATCGTCTCTTGACGATTCAAGAAGGTCTCGTGGGATTCTTCATGGACGAGATGATTAGTCCAAAGGGAAGATATTTTTATGACAGTCACCCAATTGACAAATGTTAATTAGCACCTCCGGTGGAACTTGAGACTAGAATTAGAGGAAACAATATTTTGATGTATATATACTAGTTTCAAAAAATACTATCTCCGCTTTCGATGAAAATCTATTGTGTGTAAATATATTTATTTATAAGTTTATTCTCTTGATATAGTATGTATAGTAAACACATATAATTAGTGCAAACATTTATACATACACGTAGTACACACAAATATGCTAGATATACGTGTATAGCAATATTAGAACAATTAGAAATGAAAATAAAAAAAAGAACCAGGATCCTTTAGTCCCGGGTGGTATTACCACCCGAGACTAAAAAGGGTGTGCTTATATATCATCACCGGCGCGGACTTAGTCACCACGACGACAATCATTTTTTTTACTGGTTGTCAAAACATGGCAACAACAAATGACGAGTACATGTACTGCTTGCCGTACAGGTGTCACACGATTCGTTTACTAAGAGACCTTTTAATTAGTTGGCCAAAACTTTGGCGTAAAATTTTTTGGGGACCTTTTCAACACCTATTAGGAGGATTAATCATAGACTAAATACAAAACTTATTACACAAATGAGCGGGAAATCGCAAGATGAATCCATTAAGTCTAATTAATCCTTCATTAGAGATTATTTACTGTAGCATGATGTTACCTAGTGTTTTCCTAAACGGTAAATGGTACCTAGTCGGTTTAATCTGTTTAAACAGCTGTTTAAACGGGGCTAAATGACATTTAAACGGGATAAATAGTGTTTAAACGGGCTAAACAGCATAGACGGTGGTCACCCGTTTAGAGTTTAGACGCCGTTTAAACGGAGTTTAATCCCGTTTAGGAAAACACTGATGTTACCTAATCATGACATAATTAGGCTCGTAGATTCGTCTCACGATTTTAGGAGGGAGTTATGGAATGAGTTTTGTCATTAATCCACATTTAATACTAATTAGTGTCGGAGTTCGATGGGACGGGTAGTTGAAGAAAATTTTGAGAACTAAACGGAGCCTAACTCGTAGTACTCTGCATTTGTTATAGTGTTGGAAAACATAGTACACCTGTGATGAATGAGTTATGATCTTATCTGAGTTTTCTCAAAGAAATTGAACTAACCCAGTTGAAATGGTCACACATCTTAGTAATTAATTCCTCCTCTTTTTAGTTCAAACCCCTCCTCTTTTTTTGGTAATTCTGATTTAATTATTATTTTTAATTTGTGAGGAATGCATAACCATTCGGTTAAGTGAGAAGGATAAGAATTAGTAGTAATTAATTCAATATATGATTCCATCTGGGAGAGTATAATAAGGGGTTCCACCAAAATCGTAAAAAGAGGGTGTGTTTATTACACATAAATTCAACTAAAATTGCATAACCATTCTAATGTTTTTTTAACCAAAGTCAGCAGGAGAAGCTTCTTCCTAACTTTTTATATATATTTTTAATTCCAGAACCTTTAATTTACTCCTATGGGGAGTCAAACCTATTCTGCTTGGTGTTACTTAGGTGCTCTAACCACTAGGCTATAAGCTCTTTCACCATTCTGAAGTAATTATTACACATGAACTCTGATTCCATCAGGGCGAGACCTTAAGGGCTCAAAATGATTCGGAAAGGGGTTAATTGGAGGCACTCAAAAATTTGCCCGCATTTTGATATTTATCAACTTCTAGTAAAGAGCTCTGTAAAGTAAAAAGTGGCATACATGCTTTTGAATGTTCCAAGCTATGATATCAATTACTACACTCACGGCTATATAAATATATAATGTAGAAGTCTAAAAACAGAAGATGTGTGAAATTGAAGGTATGTCTGTGATAAATGGTTTTAGAGCAGTAGTCAAGAGAAGGTACGGTGAAGAAAATAGCATGATCAGTTACAAGCTGTCCGCCATGTCCTGAGAATGGTAGGCATCAGCAATACGAAATGGGAGGCGGCTACTTAGCTTTGGGGAGCATTGTCACGGAGTGCAGCTATAACTCGTACGGGCTGTCGATGCTGAGAGATCATTCTTGTTCATTTGATTGGAGGACGTAGTCGCATCCATTTACTCTCACATACATCGTTGAAGGGACAAGGCTCCCAAAGATTTGTTTCAGCGAGCTTGGGTCACGCTGCAGTACCCATTCTAAAAGCACACAGATGGACACGTGAAACAAAGAGGTTCTGAGAGTCACGCCGCTTCACTATTAACACCTAGAGGAAGAGCTGCTACTACAAGGCTAATGTAATAAGCGAAGTATGTCTTTAATAATTTGGACTGTCCTTAGTGAATGAAAGACAGGTTTGTTGCTTGCTCGAGAAATGTGAAAAACAATGCTAGTTTTTTAACGATATTACTTTCAGTGTAATTTTAACTATGCGATTAACTATACATGAAGTCTTGTTCCTCGTTCTAAGTCTCTGAATACCAATATTTTCTCTGTATTGGACAAATAAGATGCTTAGTTAATCATAAACATCAAGAGTTACAGATTTTGTTCATACACCAATATGACACGTACACTTCACCGCTCATTCATAAATAGTGTACTTTTGCTTCCTCAGCTCATATCTTCCAAGCAAATATGCAGATCCTGGGGTGAAGGTCAGAGTAAATATTTGAGGCATCATCGAGTGAAAGAAAAGAGGAATATTACATGAGCAATAGATCTATCCAGAAATGAAAATAGAGGTCTTTTACGGTGCACAATACTACCAGGTGGTAATAGTAATGTGGAGTATAACCGGTTTTTTGGTATGGGTAAAATTGTAATTTGCCGAATTATACTATTTAGAATTTTCAAGATGGAGTAAAAATGAAGTGATGAGGAATAAAAATAAATATTTGAAATATTTTCAACAATGACATTTTACTTATTTCCAATCATACCCTGTACTACATATACTACTCATTCATACTATCACTGGTGGAAAAAGGGCCTTCGGTCCCGGTTGGTAAGAACAATATCTCTCTAAAGACCTCTAGAGACTAATTCATAGAGACAAAAGGCCCCCCCTTTCTTACTGGGTGGCCAACCAGGACAAAAGGGGGGCCTAAAAAAAATTGAAAATCCCTGGGAGGCCCTCACACATGCGCACGTCGCAAGTCACAAGTCACGCGATTTTTTCACGCGAAATATACGCGTGCGCGGTGCGGGGATTCGAACTCGTGACCTGTAGCCTCGCGTGTAGCTTCCTTACCATCTCACCTATACAGCACATGTGATTGAGTAGAGAATGCAATCCTCTTGTAGTAACTCGTGGGAGACCCTTTAGTCTCGGTTCGTAACACGACCCGAGACTAAAGGGGGGTCCTTTAGTCTCGGTTCGTAACACCAACCGAGACTAAAGGGTCTCGGGCCTTTAGTCTAGGTTGGTGTTACGAACCGAGACTAAAGGGGGGTCCTTTAGTCTCGGTTCGTAACACCAACCGAGACTAAAAGGAGCTCTCCTACCACTCATGGTCACGTCGCCCCAAAACCTTTAGTCTCGGCTCCAAAATTCAACCGGGACTAATGTGTAGGAACAAATGTCGTTTTTCCACCAGTGTATCTATACTACTACTTAAGATTTTAGTAGTATACAATTATTCTCAACCATCGTATCTTTTCATATGAGTCCTTTTCGAACGGTAGTATAAGCTATTGTTGTGCACCGTAAAAATCCTCAAAAAACTGGTAGTAAAAAAAATGGCTTAGAACATTTGCATATGTTTTGTCCTCAATATGTACTGTGTACACTAAATTTTTCAATCTGCACCTCTGTTACCAGGATATTTGGTGTTATAAACTGATGTTTTGAAAATCATAAATTGGTTGCAAAATTTTATTGACATGCATATTTGTTATCTCCATTCATTCTTGCATGTAGACACCAGGAAAGGCTCCTAGCCTACTAAACATGTTGCACACGGATTGTGATTATGAATCTATCTATGTGAGAGAATGTGGGATTCTTCGATTCTGTACTTCACGGTTCACACTGCTACACGTCTCTCATTAGTTTTCTTACTGTATCATTCCAGTTAGTGTTTTATCCAATTTTATACATTGAAGCAAGCAACAGATTAAGTATGCAAGAGCTTGATGTGTGGGACCAAGCCGGCGTTCACCTAATCCATGAAAAAAGAAGTCTGCAGAGTGGATGTCAAGGGCGTCAGGGCCCAAGACGGCGGCGCCCCGGCTACGTAGCTCGTAGCCGGAGTTGGTAGGGGCGGCCGCGCGCTATGGTGTAGCAGAGGGGAGACTAGAGAAACAGGGGATAGGAGATTAGATCAATTCCTTCTTAACCAAATATCCTGATTACAATCTATTTAAGTAGGCACTTAGCCCCTAACTCAAGCAATCAAACCAAACCAAACTCTAATCAATCTCTAACAAACCAAATCCTATCCTAACCAAATTCTATCTAATTCTGGGCGCCGGCGGCCATGGGTTTGGGCCTACGGCTGTACTGCCGGCTGGCCCACATGACATCTCCCCCCCCTCGAGGAGCAGCTCGTCCTCGAGCTGGAAGTGACGAAACTTGGCGAAGAAACTGTCAGCCTCCTCCCAGGTCGACGAAGCGGCGGGCTCCCCTTTCCAGCGGACGAGCAGATGACGGACACCCTGTGTAACGCGGACGCGCTCTACGCGCTCTGGTTCCAGGACGACGGCGCCGTGGTGAACTGGAGGCAGGGGCGGTGGAGCATCTGGCGGAGTCCCCTTGAACGGCTTCAGCAAGCCAACATGGAAGACGTCGTGGAGCTTGGCGCGCGGTGGAAGCTCCAGCTTGTAGGCCACTGGATTGATGACGGCGAGGACTTTGTACGGCCCAAAGAAGCGCGGCTTGAGCTTGCCGGTGGTCTGCACTTGGAGCGAGGCGGGTGCGCGATGGCGTAGGCGGAGCCACACCCAATCGCCCATGGCGAACGTGACCTCGCAGTGGCGCTTGTCGTAGAAATGCTTGTAAATAGCTTGTGCTTGCTCGAGGCGTACACGAACATTTGCCAGGAGGTCGTCCCTGTTCGCCATGTTCTGAGCCACGGCCGCGACGCGCGTCTCACCCAGTTCATAAGAACGGATGGATGGGGGATCACGACCATAAACCACCTTGAATGGAGTCTCCTTGAGGGCCGACTGGTAGGCGGTGTTGTAGACGTATTCTGCCCACGGCAACCAACGCAGCCACTGACGCGGCCGATCCCCGGTGAGGCAGCGGAGGTACATGACAATGACCTTGTTGGCCGCCTCGGTCTGGCCGTCGGACTGTGGGTGGAACACCGACGTCATGTGGAGCTTGGAGCCGGTGAGCCGCATGAGCTCCTTCCAGAACAGGGACGTGAACACCGGGTCGCGATTGGAGATGATAGACTGCGGCACCCTGTGAAGGCGAACCACCTCTGCGAAGAAGACCTGCGCCACAGACTCTGCCGAGTATGGATGAGCCAAGGGGATGAAGTGGCGGTACTTACTGAAGCGATCCACCACGGTGAGGATGACAGACTTCCCATTCACCCGGGGCAGCGCCTCAATGAAGTCCATGCCAATGTCCCCAGACCGTGGTGGGCACCGGTAATGGCAGTAACAAGTCGGCGGGGTGGAGATGCTCTGACTTGTAGCGCTGGCAGGTGGTGCACGCCCGCACGAAGTCCTGGACGACGTTGCGCAGGTTCGGTGAGTGGAAATCGCGACGAAGGCGATGGAGGGTGCGCTGAACGCCCTTGTGCCCGTCGTCATGGACGGCGGCCACCAACTCGTGCAGCAACAGAGACGCCAGCGGGAGGTAGAGACGCCCCTGGAACGTCACCATCCCCTCAGTGAGAGCCCACGGCGCGCCGCGGTTATTGGCGAGAAGCTCGTCGCGGATGGCGCGTAGCGCGGGGTCGGTGTCGTGTGCGACACGGAGATGGTCGACGACGTCGAAGTGGGGAGCCAAGAGCGCCAGAAGCCCGGCCTCCTCTGTGTCGCGGCGAGAGAGCGCGTCGGCGACGATGTTGTGGCGCCCCGCCTTCTACTCCACGGTGAAGTCGAATCCCAGGAGTTTGCCCACCCAATGATGCTGCGGGATGGTTGCCAAGCGCTGATCCAACAAATACTTCAGGCTAAAATGGTCAGTGCATACCAGAAAGCGATGGCCCCAGAGGTATGGTCTCCAATGGCGGATGGCCAGCACCAGCCCAATGAGTTCCCGCTCATAAGCTGCCAGGGAGCGGTGGCGTGGCGCGACGGGGCGGCTGAAGAACGCCACCGGATGCTGGTCCTAGAGGAGCACGGCGCCGAACCCGTGCGTGGACGCGTCACACTCCACCACGGACGGCGCGGCGAAGTTCGGCAGGGCGAGGACCGGCGCAGTCGTGACGGCGGTCTTCAGAGCTTGAAACGCTGCCATGGCCTCAAGCGTCTAGGAGAACCCCTCCTTCAACAGGGTGGTGAGTGGTGCTGCAATGACGCCGTAGTCCTGCACAAACTTGCGGTAGTACCCCGCGAGACCCAGGAAGCCGCGGACGGTGCGAGTAGAGCTTGGCTGCGGCCAATCCGCGACGGCCTGAACTTTGGCCGGGTCCATGGCCACGCCGACTACTGATATGATGTGGCCGAGGTAGGAGATGGACTCGACGCCGAATGCGCACTTGGTCTTCTTCACCAACAGGCGGTGCTTGTGCAGAACCCCGAAGACGGCGCGGATGTGGCCCATGTGCTCCGCCCACGAGCTACTGAAGATCAGGATGTCGTCGAAAAAGACGAGGATGAAACAGCGCCGGAACGGGCAGAGGACGTCATTCATGAGAGCCTGGAATGTCGCTGGGGCGTTGCACAGGCCGAAGGGCATCACCAGGAACTTGTAGAGGCCGTCATGTGTGCGGAACACCGTCTTGTGGACATCAGCGGCGAACATCCGGACCTGGTGATATCCCTACCGCAAGTCGAGCTTGGTGAAGAACCTGGCACCGCGTAATTCGTCGAGCAGCTCGTCGACCACCGGAATTGGGTAGGCGTCCTTGAAGGTGATGGCGTTTAACACCTGGTAGTTGACGCAGAATCTCCAAGAGCCGTCCGGCTTCATGACCAGGAATACTGGAGGCGAGAACGCCGAGGAGCTGCGCCTGATGATGCCCTGTTCCAGCATGGCCGTGCACTGGCGTTCCAGCTCGTCCTTGTGCGCGGCGGGGTAGCGGTACGGTCGCACGGCCACCGGCGCGGCGCCCGGAACCAGGTGAATGCGGTGGTCCCGTGAATGCGGCGGCGGCATGCCCTGCGGCGCGGCAAAGATGGCTGCGAACTCCTCGAGCACGGCCTGGAGCAGGTTGCCGAAGTCACAGATCACCAGGAAGGGGCTCGGCAGCCTGGCCAGACCCTGCCAGCTGACGCGATGGTCGCCGTGCCAGAACGCCATGCGGAGGGAGCCAAAGTCCCAGAGGATGGGCCCCAAAGTCGCCAGCCAGCGCGTTCCGAGGACGACGTCGTAGCCGGCGAGCGGAAGGGCGTGGAAGTAAACAATGAAGTGCTCGCCCTCGATGAAGAATGGCGTGTTGCGGAAGACGCCTGGGCACTCCACACGATCGCCGTTGGCGACGGTCACGCGCATGCCGCCTTGTGGCAGGAGCACCAGGTTGGTGCGGGCGGCGGCCTCCTCGGTGATGAAGTTGTGCGTGGATCCCGAGTCGAGGAGCGCGCGGAAGGAAGCGCCGCCAATGGAGATCCCCATCTGCATGGTCTCGCGAGTGCGCACGCCGGAGATGGCCAGCACGGAGATCATGGGCTCATCGACCGTCGGCTCCAGGGTGCTCTCGGTGTCGTCGTCGTCGGCGTCGGCGAAGGTGATGAGGAACAGGCGCTGGCAGACACGATTGTGGCTGCGCCCGAACTTCTCATTGCAGTTGAAACAGAGGCCCAAGCGCCGCTGTTCGTCCATCTCCGCCGGCGACAGGCGCTTGATGGCGCGACCATCCGTGGAGGCGGGGGGCGGCTGGGGCGCTGGCGATGTAGACACCTAGGGTGGGGCTGGCAGGGTCAGGAGCTTCTGCGGCGCTGGGAGGAGACCATGCTGGGAAGCACGGGCGGGCGCCGGCACCAGCGTGGCGCACTGATCCCTCAACTCGAGCTTGCGGGCTAGGCTCACGGCGACGGAGAGCGTTTGAAGGACCGAATCGGGCGACCAGAGGGGGGAGTGAATGGGAGCCGATAAAAATTCTTCCCAAAGGTCGAACTCCGCCTATACCCCGATTGCCACTCAAGTACTCACGCACACAAGTGAAGCTCCAAACAAGGCACACACAAGCCTAGAAGAACACTAGAGAAGCCTAGGAGCAAAGAGCGGAAGCACCAAAGCAAGAATCAAAGAACTCGAGCACTGCTGCAAAGTCCAAGTCGGACAGTCCGCCTGGCTGCCGTGGATAGTCCGCCAGGGTAGCGCGGACGGTCCGTGAGACAGGCGCGGACTGTCTGAAATAGACTCAGAGGCAAACAGAAGCTCCGGGGGAAAAACCTCTCCACGCGGACAGTCCGACACGGGCGCGCGGACGGTCCGCCAAACTCTCGGAAAACCCCAGACAAACGAGCCGGCACCCCAGACAAAATTATGCCCACGCGGACAGTCTGCCACAACCCCGCAGACGGTCCGCAAACCGTCTGCAACACCAAAACGTTGAGCCACCAGATCGAAACACGGGCCACGAAGAACAAACGAAGAACGTGAAGAACAGCTGAGCTATCTATGCCACGCGGACGGTCCGCACGGATCACGTGGACTGTCCGCCAGGTTCGGACAGACAGAAAACTGCACGACCCCGCGAGGTCAACCCTCCAAATCAATCACCGGATCTCCCAAATGTCAAAAGCTCTTGAGACAAGATTTGGGATAGATGAAAAGCAACACTATAGGAAGCTATGCCCCAAAAATCTCGTCCTCTAAGCCACTAAATCACCGGGAATCGCGGATCACACGAACTCCACCAAGAACACGAACTCCGGCCAAAAATTCACGAATCGAAGGCTCTCCACGGCGTTTGAGGGGTCAAGATCACACATAAAGACGCGCAAGGCATCCACCCATGATCCCCTCAAAGAATTCCGTGAGGAAACGCCCCCAAAATCACGAATCGAGCGAAGAACGAAAACTCCCAAAAATAGCCCCAAAAATGACACGAAAATCACAAAGGACTAGGAGATCACCGGGACGCCAAATGCTTCCATACATCCAGAGGACAGAGTCTGTACAAGAGTCTAGCTTAAGGAATCCAGAGGAAAACGAAGCAGTCCAGAGAAATCTACCGGGGGAGAAAGCCCTAGGAAGCAAGAGAGAGAGATGCCATCCACCTCTCTGCTATTTATACGAAGTCCATCGGAGGGAGGTAAATGACCACGCTACCCCTACTACTTAAATGAAGATACAACCCCTTAGGGGCATTTTGGTCAAGTCTTCATCGGACGGACACGCTTCCACCGCGGCTTCGCTTCACCTCGACGCAAACCCCGCGATCACGCCACGTGC
This sequence comes from Cenchrus fungigraminus, assembly GCA_036936925.1. Classification (NCBI taxonomy): domain Eukaryota; kingdom Viridiplantae; phylum Streptophyta; class Magnoliopsida; order Poales; family Poaceae; genus Cenchrus; species Cenchrus fungigraminus. Next base: position 46,184,615 of record CM072769.1, on the reverse strand, counting down.
CCTCCGCCTCGAAGCTTCCCGAAGCTCCTGGATCACCGTCTCCGTCGCCTCGGGCCTTCGGGCTTGGTTTTGAGGCCCAAACCAAGAAACCGTCCACCGATGGTTTTGTGGGCAAACCAACAAACCCCGCATGCAAGCTTCGGGCTCCATCCGCTACCTTGCACCGGCCCACGTTCACGACTTCAGCCCTCCAGTCTTGCACCGCACGGCTCGCACTTGACCCCATCGGCCACCGGGTCCATCGAACCAAGCCTACTTGCCACTCCATCACCCGGAGGCCGCCACGACTAAGGCCTTTCGCGCTTGTTCTTCACCTGCACCGACACGAGTCAAGCCGCAACCTGTACCTGCACACTTAGCCAAGCATCAGTCCACACAACGTTGTCAATCACTCATCACTAAGGAGCGACCCTTCACTAGTCCTCGGACACACCTGGTCCTCAATCTCTCCCTTGATGAGTGCATTGACAACACCCATAGTAACCACATAGAGAAAAAGAAAAGAAAAACAACCACGAACACAAACCTCCCAAGCAAGTGATCCAAAGCCAAAGAACATGCGAAAACAAGATCACCCGCCAATCCAAGTTTCGACCCCCTAAGACAAGGGCAACAGCTCGACACGGCCGAGACAAAACAAAGCTCACAAGGAGCACATCACAAAGCACAAAACTCAGGAAAATCAAAGGTGCTCCCCCTGCACATATGCAACTCCCCCTGAGCAAATGCAACCTCTTCTTCTCAATTTTTCTCCTCACACGCACATGCATACCAATTTTCCACAGAATTCTCCCAAAATGCATACACATCTCCCCTTATCATACACATTCTCCCCCTTGTTGACAATGCATGAATCAAGGTATATGAAACTCTTCCCCTTGTTTTCATGAAAAATGCATATCAAAGCATATATACAATCTACCAAGCTTCTCAAATATACAAAGAGCACAACAAAATGCTACACATGAGACATAGAGCAAGCAAAGTAGATATGGTGTATTTAGCACATTGCCATCAAGAAGGTAGAGACATATAAGCATGTGACATGGCTAAAAGCAATTTTCAAGCAATTTTCACAAAGAAATAGTCATCTCATGAGCAAGACTCTCTCTACACCAATTTGAACATAACTACACTAGATCATCCAAAGTTTATGCAAGATCACAAATTCTCATCACAAGATCATTATAAACACCCACAAGCTACTCAAGTCATGTTAAAGCCACCGAGCCATGTGTCTACTTCTTAAAATGAGACTTCTCATGGTAGACAAGCATGCTACGGTTTAGCACCCAAGATATGAATATCAAAACATAAAAACATGATTAGGAGCTCATTTTCCAAGCATAAGGCAATTCATACACCAATTTCATTTTCAAGATTTAAACATGGTACATGAAGTGCCTTTGCGGTAAAAAGAAGCTTATGCTCCTCCCCAAGTAAGCAAAAGGGCTAAACATTCATAATGATAAATGATCTTTGACCCCAAGCAAAGAGAACATGATCCTCAAGCACAAACTAAGTATGATATAGGCATTTAGGCACAAATTAAGCATAGACAAGCATCTACTCATGAGAGACACAATTTTAGCATTTTCATCAAAAGAAAGCTATCTCAACACAAGTATATGGCAAAACCATCAAAAGCATAGCATTCACATCCACAAATTACTCAACATGCACATATATCACAAATATAGCACATCGGTGATCAATGTATATAAGAGAAGCTTTTCCGAGCACAAGTGATCCAAAGATGGCTATCCTACCAGGTTTTGTACAAAAAGTAAAATGCATGAATGTAATGCAACAAAATGAACATATGGCACATATATACATGAGAAGCTCCAAGACTCAGCTAGAAAGGAAAGAAAACACCAAGTTCACCCCGCAAGCGAGTGAAAGTGACTTGATCCAGCGGTTTGGTGAAAATGTCGGCTAGCTGATCTTGGGTAGGGACATAGGACAAAGATATATTTCCCTTCTTAACATTGTCCCTCAGGAAGTGGTACCTCACTCCTATGTGTTTCGTTTTGGAGTGGAGCACAGGATTTTTGGCTACGCTTATGGCACTGGTGCTGTCACAAAAAAGTGGAACCTGGGAGCACTCCTCACCAAAATCACTCATGGTATATGTCATCCAAAGCAGCTGGGAACAACAACTAGCAGCAGCTACATCCTCGGCCTCTGTAGTGGACTGGGCTACACTGGATTGCTTGCCAGATGACCAAGAGACCAAAGAAGAACCAAGGATCTGACAACACCCAGAGGTAGACTTGCGGTCCAATCGACACCCAGCAAAATCAGCATCAGAGTAACCGTGAAGTCTGAGTGTCGAGGAGGCAGAATACCAAAGATCAAACTCAGGAGTGTAGTTCAAGTACCTGAAGCTCCGCTTGACGGCCTGCCGATGTGAAGTCCTTGGTGAAGCCTGAAAACGAGCGCACAGACACACACTAAACTGTATGTCCGGCCTCGTCGCGGTCAAGTAGAGGAGGGAGCCGATCATGCTCCGATACTCCTTCTGGTCCACGGGTTCGCTGTCGTCGTCCGCGTCCAAAGCCGTAGTGGTACTCATCGGTGTAGTCAGCGACTTGGAGTCGTTCATGCCAAACTTCTTCACCATGTCCCTGGTGTACTTCGCTTGATGTACAAACGTCCCGTCCTTGCATTGCTTGATCTGGAGGCCCAAGAAAAACTGCAGCTCGCCCATCATGGACATCTCAAATTCCCTGTCATGTCATCTGCAAATCTGGCAACAAGATCATTAGAAGAGCCACCAAAGATTATGTCATCCACGTATATCTGAACAATCAAAAGGTCATTTCCATGCTTAAGGAGAAACAGGGTCTTATCAACTGTGCCCATCACAAACCCTTTACTTAGGAAAAACCCTATCAACCTGCCATACCAAGCTCTAGGTGCCTGTTTCAACCCATAGAGCGCTCTCTGGAGTTTGTATGCACGGTGTGGGTATTTCTCGCTCTCAAACCCTGGGGGTTGCCTCACATACACTTCTTCCTCTATCACCCCATTCAAGAAAGCACTCTTGACATCCATTTGGTACAACTTAAACCCTTTAGCCACGACAAAGGCTAGAAGGATCCTAATTGCCTCCAAACGGGCCACAGGAGCAAATGTCTCCTCATAATCTATCCCCTCCTTCTGGTTGAAACCCTGCGCCACCAACCTCGACTTGTTTCTCACAACCATCCCATTCTCACCCTCTTTGTTCTTCCACACCCACTTGGTACCTATGGGACGGCAATTTGGTGGTGGATCGACTAACACCCAGACTTGGTTTCTCTCAAAGTTCTCCAACTCCTCATGCATGGAATTCACCCAATTCTCGTCAGACAAAGCGTGTCGAATATCTTTGGGCTCAAACGACGCAACAAAAGCAGAATGAGCGAAATGAGAAGTATTCCTTGACCTCGATCGTGTAGTGCGTTCATGGATGTCACCTATGATCGTCGTCGGTGGGTGGTCGATCTGTACACGCCGGGGAGCCTCACGCCTGGACACCACCTCGCCCACAGTAGCAGCCTCCACTCGAACATCCTCAGTTGTAGTGGGTGTAGGGGATGGTCCATCCTCGATCGTCGTCGTAGTAGTGGAAGTAGTGTGTACACGATCAGCCGTGGGAGCACCACCATCATCATCATCCTCGTCTCCATCTCCATCCTTCTCGTTCTCAAAGATCCTGGCACTAATTTCCTCGTCACCTGCACACTCAAAAGCAGAAGAGCTACATGGCTGTGTGTCATCGAAGGTAACCTCGCAAGTCTCCATGATTCGGTTAGTGTCAAGGTTGAGCACACGATATGCTCTAGAGTGAATCGCATAACCGAGAAAGATACCATCTGAACATCTAGACTCGAACTTATCCAACTTGCCCTTCTTCAGAATGAAACACTTGCATCCAAATGCTCTAAAGTGACTCACCTTGGGCTGTCGGCCATGCATCAGCTCATAAGAGGTCTTCTTCTTGAAAGCACGAAGGAAGATGCGATTTGAGACATAGCAAGCGGTATTGACCGCCTCGGCCCAGAAACGCCTAGGTGGCCTATGCTCATCAAGCATCGTCCTGACCATTTCACAAAGGGTCCGGTTCTTCCTCTCCACAACGTCATTCTGGCAAGCGACGTATGGAGAAGAGTACTGATGATCAAGACCAAGATCACTGCAAAAGACATCAAAATGAGAGTTCTTAAACTCCGTGCCATTGTCACTGCGTATAGCTCGAATGGCATCTCCATGTCTCTCATTCTTCAACCTCAAGATCAAGTCTCGAACAAAACCAAATGTTTCACTCTTATCCTCCAAAAAGAAAACCCAAGAGTACCTCGAAAAATCATCAACAACCACAAGAACATACCACTTCCCACCCACAGAGCGAACACAAGCTGGCCCAACCAAATCCATGTGCAACAGCTCACAAGGTCGCTCGGTCATGACTGCAGTCAGAGGGGCATGAGAAGCAGCAACCATCTTTCCATGCCGACAAGAAGCACAAACCAAATCCTTCTCGAATTTCAACTTAGGCAATCCTCGGACAAGATCAAGATCACTCAAGCGGGAAAGCAACTCAAAGCTCAAGTGTCCCAACCTCCTATGCCATTTCTAAAGCTCAGCCGAAACGCTAGCAACAAAGCATCGAGGAGGACCAACAGACTGGGCAAAATCGTCACGAAAGATTTGACCCTCGGGGACGATCGTACAGATAAGATCGCCTCGAGAATCAAGCACCCGACTTAAAACGAACCTCAAAACCTTCGTCCAGTAACTGAGATACTGACAACAGGTTAAAACCAAGTGACTTGACTAGGGCCACAGTTTTTAAGGTCACCTTGCTACTCACCTTCACCATACCTTCAGCAAGCACTCGTCCTCTCCCGTTGTCCCCGAAAGTGATATACTCCCTCGTACTCACCGGGGTGAGGCTGGAGAACCACCCACAATCTGCGGTCATGTGTCGTGAGCAACTGGAGTCGATCATCCAAAAGTTCTCCAAGCCTCCGACCTGCAATCAAAAACGAGAACGAGAATGAGCAAGCGACTCAACACTGGGGTTAGTTCCAAACGATTCAAACCAGTGTCGAGCCATTTGCTCAAAAGAAGGGTTAGCAAAGTCCATTCTACCAACACCCCGAGGCGGAGCCCTCTCACGTCTACCACCAAAGGACCTGTCACATCTCACTGGAGGAGTACGCGCACCACGAGGAGGAAAACGTGGCCCGTAGTCCATCTGAGACCCAAAGCTCTGATCGTGCCTCCCAAACTCGTAACGGTCACGAGAAGGAGCACGTCGAGCCAACTCACCACGCCCAAACCCAACACGCCTATCTCTCTGAGGGAACACACCTCCACCTCCACCTCCACGAGTGGGAACGTCCTTACAAACACATCACCCCTAGGTAGAGGCCCTCTACGAGGCTCAGGCACACCACGAGCAAGCTGGTACCTGTCCTTGTTTGCCATCTCCCTAGCAAACCTCTCATCCCTCTTCCTCCGGAAACAGAACTCATCCTTATGCCCATCCCTCCCACAATACTCACAATGGAAGCGGATTGGCACTGGCTTAGGCGGTGGCTTTTCGGTGATCAATGTATATAAGAGAAGCTCATTCCTAGCACAAGTGATCCAAAGATGGCTATCATACCAGGTTTTGTACAGAAAGTAAAATGCATGAATGCAATGCAACAAAATGAACATATGACACATATATACATGAGAAGCTCCAAGACTCAGTTAGAAAGGAAAGCAAACACCAAGTTCACCCTGCAAGCGAGTGAAAGTGACTTGATCAAGCGGCTTGGTGAAAATGCTGGCTAGCTGATCTTGGGTAGGGACATAGGACAAAGATATGTTTCCCTTCTCAACATTGTCCCTCAGGAAGTGGTACCTCACTTCTATGTGTTTGGTTTTGGAGTGGAGGATAGGATTTTTGGCTACGCTTATGGCACTAGTGCTATCACAGAAAAGCGGAACCTGGGAGCACTCCTCACCAAAGTCACTCATGGTATATGTCATCCAAAGCAGCTGGGAACAACAACTAGCAGCAGCTACATACTCGGCCTCTGTAGTGGACTGGGCTACACTGGATTGCTTGCGAGATGACCAAGAGACCAAAGAAGAATCATGGAACTGACAACACCCAGAAGTGGACTTGCGATCCAAACGACACCCAACGAAATACGCATCAGAAAAACCATGAGGCCTGAGTGTCGAGGAGGCAGAGTACCACAGACCAAACTCAGGAGTGTAGTTCAGGTACCTGAAAATCCGCTTGACGGCCTGCCGATGTGAAGTCTTCGGTGAAGCCAGAAAATGAGCGCACAGACACACACTGAACTGTATGTCCGGCCTCGTCGCCGTCAAGTAGAGGAGGGAGCCGATCATGCTCCGGTACTCCTTCTGGTCCACGGGTTTGCCGTCCTCGTCCGCGTCCAAAGCCGTAGTCGTACTCATCGGTGTGGTCAGCGGCTTGGAGTCGTTCATGCCAAACTTCTTCACCATGTCCTTGGTGTACTTCGCCTGATGTACAAACGTCCCGTCCTTGCACTGCTTGATCTGGAGGCCCAAGAAAAACTGCAGCTCGCCCATCATGGACATCTCAAATTCCCTGCTCATGTCATCTACAAATCTGGCAACAAGATCATGAGAAGAGCCACCAAAGATTATGTCATCCACGTAAATCTGAACGATCAACAGGTCATTCCCATGCTTAAGGAGAAACATGGTCTTATCAACTGTGCCCATCACAAACCCCTTACTCAGCAAAAAGCCACTCAATCTGCCATACCAAGCTCTAGGTGCCTGTTTCAACCCATAGAGCGCTCTCTGGAGTTCGTACACATGGTGTGGGTATTTTTCACTCTCAAACCCCGGGGGTTGCCTCACATACACTTCTTCCTCTATTACCCCATTCAAGAAAGCACTCTTGACATCCATTTGGTACAACTTGAACCCTTTAGCCACGGCAAAGGCTAGAAGGATCCTAATTGCCTCCAAACGGGCCACAGGAGCAAATGTCTCCTCATAATCTATCCCCTCCTTCTGATTGTAACCCTACGCCACCAACCTCGACTTGTTTCTCACAACCATCCTATTTTCACCCTCTTTGTTCTTCCACACCCACTTGGTTCCTATGGGACGACAATTTGGTGGTGCATCGACTAACACCCAGACTTGGTTTCTCTCAAAGTTCTCCAACTCCTCATGCATGGAATTCACCCAATTCTCGTCAGACAAAGCGTGTCCAATATCTTTGGGCTCAAACGACGCGACAAAAGCAGAGTGAGCAAAATGAGAGGAATTCCTTGACCTCGACCGTGTAGTGCGTTCATGGAGGTCACCAACGATCGTCGTCGGTGGGTGGTCGATCTGTACACGCCGGGGAGCCTCACGCCTGGACACCACCTCCCCCTCAGCAGCAACCTCCACTCGAACAGCCTCAGTCGTAGTGGGTGTAGGGGATGGTCCGTCCTCGATCGTCATCGTAGTAGTGGAAGTACAATGTACACGATCAGCCGCGGGAGCACCACCATCATCATCATCCTCGTCTCCATCTCCATCCTTCTCATCCTCAAAGATCCTGGTACCGATCTCCTCGTCACCTGCACACTCAAAAACAGAAGAGCTACATGGCTGTGTCTCGTCGAAGTTAACCTCGCAAGTCTCCATGATTCGGTTAGTGTCAAGGTTGAGCACACGATATGCTCTAGAATGAATCGCATAACCAAGGAAAATCCCATCCGAACATCGAGACTCGAACTTATCCAACTTGCCCTTCTTCAGAATGAAACACTTGCAGCCAAAAGCTCTGAAATGACTCACCTTGGGTTGTCGGCCATGTATCAGCTCATAAGAGGTCTTCTTCTTGAAAGCACAAAGGAAAATGCGATTTGAGACATAGCAAGCGGTATTTACCGCCTCGACCCAGAAATGCCTAGGAGTCCTATGCTCATCAAGCATCGTCCTGGCCATCTCACAAAGGGTCTGGTTCTTCCTCTCCACTACGCCATTCTGTCAAGCGACGTATGGAGAAGAGGACTGATGATCGAGACCAAGATCACTGCAAAAGGCATCAAAATGAGAGTTCTTAAACTCCGTGCCATTGTCACTGCGTATAGCTCGAATGGCATCACCATGTCTCTCATTCTTCAACCTCAAGATCAAGTCTCGAACAAAGCCAAATGTCTCACTCTTATCCTCCAAAAAGAAAACCCAAGAGTACCTCAAAAAATCATCAACAACCACAAGAACATACCACTTAACACGAGCTGGCCCAACCAAATCCATGTGCAACAGCTCACAAGGTCGCTCGGTCATAACCGCAGTCAGAGGGACGTGAGAAGCGGCAACCATCGTTCCATGACGACAAGAAGCGCAAACCAAATCCTTCTCGAATTTCAACTTAGGCAATCCTCGGACAAGGTCAAGACCACTCAAGCGGGAAAGCAACTCAAAGCTCAAGTGTCCCAATCTCCTATGCCATTTCCAAAGCTCGACCGACACGCCAGCAACAAAGCATCGAGGAGGACCAACAGACTGGGAAAAATCAGCACGAAAGATTTGACCCTCGGGAACGATCGTACAGACAAGATCGCCTCGAGAATCAAGCACACGAGAAGCACCAGCCTTAAAACGAACCTCAAAACCTTCGTCGAGTAATTGAGATACTAACAACAGGTTAAAACCAAGTGACTTGACCAGAGCCACTGTTCTTAAGGTCACCTTGCTACTCACCTTCACCATACCATCAGCAAGCACTCGTCCTCTCCCGTTATCCCCAAAAGTGATGTACTCCCTCGTACTCACCGGGGTGAGGGTGGAGAACCACCCACGATCTCCGGTCATGTGTCTCGAGCAACCGGAGTCGATCAACCAAAAGTTCTCCAAGCCTCCCGCCTGCAATCAAAAACAAGAACGAGAATGAGCAAGCGACTCAACACTGGGGTTAGTTCCAAAACAGTTAAACCAGTGTCGAGCCATTTGCTCAAAAGAAGGGTTAGCAAAGTCCATTCTCCCAACACCCCTAGGCGGAGTCCTCTCACGCCTACCACCAAAGGACCTGTCACGTCTCACTAGAGGAGTACGTGCACCACGAGGAGGAAAACGTGGCCCGTAGTCCATCTGAGACCCAAAGCTCTGATCGTGTCTCCCAAACTCGTAACAGTCACGAGAAGGAGCACGTCGAGCCAACTCACCACGCCCAAACCCAACACGCCTGTTTCTCTGAGGGAACACACCTCCACCTCCACCTCCACGAGTGGGAACTGTTCTCACAAACACATCACCCCTAGGTAGAGGCCCTCTACGAGGCTTAGGCACACCACGAGCAAGGTGGTACCTATCCTTGTTTGCCATCTCCCTAGCAAACCTCTCATCTCTCTTCCTCCAGAAACAGAACTCATCCTTATGCCCATCCCTCCCACAATACTCACAATGGAAGCGGATTGGCACTGTCTTAGGCTGTGGCTTCTCTACAAGCTTCTCTTCAGCTTTCTCTCCTGACTTCCCATCAAAGACACTCCCCTGGGTGCTCACAAACTTGATGGGTTTTTGGTAGTTTTCAGCTTTGTGGGGGAACACTGGTGGATCAGGTGTTGTGTCTAGCTTGTTTAGGAGGTGGTTTGGTTTGGGTGCAATTTTGTTCATCGGTGTGGTATGTGGTGGAATGGGGATCTCTCTGGTTTTCTCTTCTCCCTCACCACTCTTCTCACCACACTTGTCAGCCCCCAACGCCTGACCATCAAACCTCTTGAACTGAGCCAACATCATACTCAATTGTGCCTCATGTCCTGACAACCACCCCATCATTTTTCTCAATTCATCATTTTGACCCTGCAGACGATCAACATAGTTTGCAAGTTCCAAATTCTTCAAAGCATGCAATTCACAGGTTGAACATGATGTAGAAAGAGGAGCTTTCAATGCCGCCTCAAGAGAAACAATCCTAGTGTGAGATTCATCTAGCCTAGCATGCAAAATAGGACATGATGTACAAGCTCCTAACAAAGCTGGCCTAGACTTCAATTCATCACACTCAATCCTAACCACATCTAGTTCCTCCAAAGTAGAGGCATGCTTCTCTTTGAGAGAGGTCAAATCAGGAAGAAAAACTGAACAGTCACCACAATCAATCTCATCCGACACAACAGGAGCAGACTTCAAGGAAGCAATTTCATTCCTAGCATTCACAAGCAAGGATTCAAGCTCGGCTACTTTGTCCTTAGCATCACCCAACAGAGACCTAAATTCCCTCTTCTCCTTGTTGGTCTTTCTAAGCACATCATCACGGTTATCAAGCAACTCATTGAGCCTAGCATTCTCCTCTAGCAAGAAGTTGGGATCTTGTTGTACCTCTTCATCGGAATCGGAGTTCGAATCCGAGCTGTGCCTCCCACCCTTCTTGGAATGAGCCATGCCGCAAAAGCCTTGTGCGACGAAGCTCAAGCCAGTGATGTTCTTGCTCGTGTGCCGCTTGTCCTTGCGCTTCTCTTGCTCTTCCTCGCTGCTTGAGTCAGAGGAGGCATCACTTGATGTCGAGTCGATGTCGCTCACTCCGGCCACCATCGCGCGAGAGGTCTTCTTCTTGTGGCCGCCACCCTTCTTGTGCCTTCTCTCGCCCTTGTCCTTGTGTTTGTCCTTGTAGTCGTTCCGGGAGCGGTGCTTGTTGTAGTCATGCTTTGACTTGCCCTTGTAGTCGTTCTTCATGTCCATGGCTTCAGGGCATTCGGCGATGAAGTGCCCGTGCTTCCCGCACCGATAGGACATCCCCGAGCTCCGCCTTGCATTCTTGCAGTTCTCGTACATCCGCCCAAATCTCTTGCTCAACAAGGCGAGATCGTCCTCGCTCAGCACCTCAAAGTCCTTATCTGGCAAAGACACAAGACAAGATAAAGAGAAACCACCAGGGTTAGCGTTAGACCGTGATCCCGAGACAAGAGCCAAACTATGAGGATCAGTGGGGCTCTCGCTCTTGGCTCTCAAGCCACGCTCAGCCGCAGAAGACCTGAGCTTGGAAAACAGCTCATCCAACGTCAGCGTATCATACACGCTCGACTCCTCAATGGCCTCGACCTTGGCACTCCACACAGACCGATCTAGGGCATGCAAAAGCTTGATAGCTTGATCATGATCCGTGTATGGGAGCACTGTCACATTGGCCCTCATGTTGTTGACAATGCTAGTGAAACGCTGAAACATCGCATCGGTCGACTCGCCGGGGAGATGAGTGAAGTTCTCGTACTCTCTCCGGTAAGTGGAAAACAAATGGGCTTGCACTTGGGCATTGCCAACATGAGCATTTCTCAACTTGTGCCATATCTTTCCGGCCACATTCTCTCCGTACACTCGCTCGAACTCCGAGGCACAGAGAGCACGGAACAAGTAATCAACGGCCTTGCTGTTGGCCTCAAATATGTCCCGCGATCCTGGAAGTAGAAAACTATCTGGGATGACATATTGATCATTTTGAGTGACCTCCCAAATAAGAGTTCCCTTCCCTCGCAAAAACGCGCCCATGCACCTCTCCCACATCGGGTAATTCTTGCCATCGAAGTGCGGAGGACCCGACCCCTTGCCGTAATCGCCCATCTTTGGATCTTAGACTGGTTAGAATCAAAAAGATCCGTAGCTGGCTCTGATATCAATTGAAGGACCGAAACGGGTGACCAGAGAGGGGGGGAGTGAATGGGAGCCGATAAAAATTCTTCCCTTTGGTCGAATTCAGTCTATACCCCGATTGCCACTCCACGAATCCGTGCACACAAGCTAAGCTCCAAACAAGGCACACACAAGGCAAGAAGATCAACCAAGAAGGCTAGAAGCAAAGAGCGGAAGCACCAGACAAGAATCAAAGCACTTGGTCAATTCTGGAAACGACCAGTGCGGACTGTCCGGCAGGTACAGGCGGACTGTCCGCTTGTGTACGGCGGACTGTCTGGCCTTGCCTCGCGGACTATCCGAAATACTCAACCGAACCACCAGAGAGAAACCCTGAAATTCAGACTGTCCGGCTGTGCCTTGTGGACCGTCCGCCAGTGTCGCGGACTGTCTGTGGGGCGAGCGCGGACTGTCCGCCAAGCTCGCTGGAAACCCCAGACAAAAACCCCAGACAAAACTTCCCACGCGGACTGTCCGTGAGCGAAACGCGGACTGTCCGCAAACCGCTTGCAATGAAACCCTAGCTGAGAAACAGATCAAAACAACGACGCGCAAGAACACGAAGAACACACGACGAACTCTAGCACACGCAGACTGTCCGCGGGGTCCTGGCGGACTGTCCGCTAGCCCCGGACAGTGCTGGTCGAGCTCGAGCCCGTGAAGTCAACCCTCCAAATCCATCACCAGATCTCCCAAACGCCAAAAGCTCTTGAGACAAGATTTGGGTAGATGATAAGCAACACAAGGTGAAGCTATGCCCCAAAAATCTCGACCCCTAAGCCACTAAATCGCCGGGAATCGCGGATCACACGAACTCCACCAAGAACACAAACTCCAGCCGAAAACTCACGAATCGAAGGCTCTACACAGTGTTTGAGGGGTCAAGATCATCCACAAACATGCGCAAGGCATCTACCCATAATCCCCTCAAAGAATTCCGTGGAGAAACACCTCCAAACTCACGAATCGAGCGAAGAACGAAAACTCCCAAAAATAGACCCGAAAATGACACGAAAATCACAAGGGACTAGGAGATCACCAGGACGCCGAATACTTCCATACATCCAGAGGACAGAGTCTGTACAAGAGTCTAGCCTAATGAATCCAGAGGAAAACGAAGCAATCCAGAGAAATTCTACCGGGAGAGAAAATCCTAGGAAGCAAGAGACAGAGATGCCATCCACCTCTCCACTATTTATACGAAGTCTCTCAGAGGGAGGTAAATGACCACGCTACCCCTACTGCATAAATGAAGATACAACCCCTCAGGGGCATTTTGGTCAAGTCTTCATCGGACGGACACGCTTCCACCGCGGCTTCGCTTCAACTCGACGCAAACCCCGCGATCACACCACGTGCCCTCCGCCTCGAAGCTTCCCGAAGCTCCCGGATCACCGTCTCCGTCGCCTTGGGCCTTCGAGCTTGGTTTTGAGGCCCAAACCAAGAAACCGTCCACCTGATGGTTTTGTGGGCAAACCACCAAACCCCGCGTGCAAGCTTCGGGCTTCAACCACTACCTTGCACCGACCCATGTTCATGACCTCAGCCCGCCAGTCTTGCACCGCACGGCTCGCACTTGACCCCATCGGCCACCGGGTCCATCGAACCAAGCCTTCTTGCCACTCCATCACCCGGAGGCTGCCACGGCTAAGGCCTTTCGCGCTTGTTCTTCACCTGCACCGACACGAGTCAAGTCGCAACCTATACCTGCACACTTAGCCAAGCATCAGTTCACACAACGTTGTCAATCACTCATCACTAAGGAACGACCCTCCACTGGTCCTCGGACACACCTGGTCCTCACCTTCTCAAATCTTGAGCAAGATCATGGCACATGAGTTTCAAGTCATGCCCAAGAAAGCTTCCAAAAATGAGCTCAAGACCAAGGAAGAACCAAAAGTTGAGCTCAAGACAACACCCCAAGAATCATCTTCTCCAACCGCAAGCCATGCTCTCTCACGCCGACAAGAGAAGTTGAGAAGGATGGCGATTCATGGAAGCTCAAGTGAAGATGATGATGGTGATGATGAAGCATCCTCAAGTGATGAAGAGGTCGAGTCGATGGTGGTATGTACGTGAAAAAGATCTTCAAGTATGTGAAGAAAGTCAATATGTATGGCTACAACATCCACTTGAGAGAAGGGCGTCATCATCAACACATCAAGTTCACCAAGATCAAGCGCAAAAAGAAGGTGGTCAAGGAGAGGAAACCGAAGCAAGAAGCACTCACCGCCATCGGTGAATGGATGAGTGGTGGAGAATCAAGTTCTTGTAGCTCAAGCGATGAATCAAGCAAGAACTTCACCACCCGCGTCATGCAAGGTTCCCTATCATCATCACATATGTGCCTTATGGCCCAAGGTATGAAAAGCAATGTGAGTGATGATGAATCTGACACCACCTCAATTGATGAACTTGTTGAGCTAGTCAATGAGCAAAAAGAAATACTTGAAAAACAAGCTAATGAAATAAAAGAACTTAATGCTCTCAATGATCTTAGTGCTACTCTTGCTACAAATTATGAACATTTGTTGTGCAAATTCAAATTGCTTAGCGAGGAGTATGAAGAGCTAAAATCTAAGGAAGAGAGCATTGAGATTAAAACCAATGATTTCTTTAAGCTCAATGAATCATCTATCCCTTGTGCAATTCCTATATCCAACGTAGATGCTTCAACTTCTTGCATTGATTTAATTGATGAATCTTTCTCACTATCTTGCAATGAGAATGTTAAGATTATAAGCATGAAGAATGATGAGCTCAAGTAAGAAGTAAAATGGCTCCGAGAGAGGTTGGTTAGCTTGATGGGCAAGGGCAAGAAAAATGAGGAACAAGTAGAAGCCTCTCAAGACATGAAGAGCAAAGTCCAACCTTCTCAAGATAACTGTGATGACATGGTGAAGAAGCTTGAGAAGGGATCAACTGTGACTTGCTACAAGTGTCATGAAGAAGGGCACAAGTTCTACAAATGCCCTCAATTTGTCAAGAAGATGGACAAGGGTGAGAAGAAGAAGATGATGAACACCACCATCAAGAGCTCTCTCATCTACACCAAGCCCAACCGCAAGAACAAGACCAAGAGCAACTCCTATGTCATCAAGAAGAAGTCTAATGGCAAGGTGGTTGCACACAAGGTTTGAAAGATGAAGGAGTGGGGTTGGAACCAACCCATTTGGGTGCCTAAGGAAGTCATCACCAACATGAAGGGGCCTCAAATGGTTTGGGTTCCTAAGGCCACGTGAAGGCCATAAGTTCGGGGACTTGGGAGGCTTGGCACAAGGAAGAAGTGAAGATTCAAGAAGCCAAGCTTGCAAGATTGGACATGTGTTGCCCAAGCTTCCCGATTAAGATAATGGAAACAAGAACTCATCTCATGTATCATTTTAGCTCCATTGCCTTGTTTAGGTTGCATTTGTAGCTATGCCTAGTTGTTTACATATGGTAGATTGCTTGTGTCATGTGCTAACCCATGAGCAATCTACATGGTTTGATTAGTGTGTAGGAAAGCTACACTTGTTTCTTTCATGATGCATGTTTTCATATATATATCTCTTTGCATCATGAACAAGCTATAGGGTTAGCTTCCCTTTTGTTGTCATAAACAATGTGCATATATTTGGTTGGTGATTCAAACACTAAATGCACACATTTAGGGGGAGCTCATCCTATGGTTTGTTTGTGGGACTAACATCATTTCAAGCTAATCTTGTGTAGTCCCTTGGTGACGCGTTCCGGTGCGGTACTTCATTCTAAGAGAATGCTATTTCACTCTAAATGTGATCTAACATCTCTAAGAGAGTGAATATAGCAAAATAAGCTTCATGCCATTGAGTCATGTCCTTGCGAGCTTATATCTCTATATAAGTTCAAAGGCAATGAACTCATACATTCCTAATCCTTGTGGTACCCCAAGTGTCTTCTTTGTAAGCTTCTTTCATAATGGTGTCATCTCCAAGTGATATCATTTTCAAGTGGCTTATCTCAATGTGGTGCCAACAAGGTAGAGAGGACGAATTCCCCGGAGGTATGTAATGCTCAAAATCTACAAGTAGTAATGTTGCAAGAACTCTCTTGTATTATCTCTTGTCTTTTAAGCTACCTCCTTGCATGATATGCTCTAAGCTTCTTTTTATTACAAATGTTTGTAGTTGTGCACTTGTTTTTTACACTATCATTTTGTGCACACACTTAGGGGGAGCTTATGCTAGTCTCATGAGCTTGTGATCCACCTTAGTTATTCGCACATGTGGTATCTTCATTGATATCATACATATGGATCATGGTTCATGCAGATTTCTCCCTTGTATTTAACATTTCTCCTTGAGCTATGATTGCTAGGACTTGCTAAATTTCCTTTGGAGGCTCTTTTGTTTTGGACACTTTTTGGAGATTTTATTCCAAAGGGGGAGAATTTGGAGCCAAAGCAAGCCAATGTTTCCAAAGGGGGAAGTAGCAAGCTATATGTGAAGAGAAGATCACGAAAGAGGGAGAACACATCTAGGGGGAGTTGGATGATGGTAAGCATCCAAGCAAGCGTAAGTGATTCAATTTTGTCAATTTTTGCAAATTTATGCTTGCTTTGATTGTGTTGTCATAAATCACCAAAAAGGGGGAGATTGTAGCGAACATGGTCTCATATGCCATTTGTTCAAAGCCTAATTTTGGTGATTAATGACAACATGATCAATGGGACAAACCATATTTGTGAGCATGTCCTTGTAGACATTTCTAGGTCCCATGGATGCAAAAATACCACATGCCATGTATTTTTCAAGGGTCAAAATCGTGGAAGAAAAAGAAAGAAAAGAGTAGCGTCGGATGAACCGACGGTACACTAGAAGACAGCGTCGGTGTAACGGCTGGATGAAGTAGTACACTGCGTGAAGACTCGAGTCAGCATTATGTTCACCGGATCAACCGACGCCCCCATTTCTAGTTGCACCGATCAAGAGACCAAGCCTGCAGAAATCAGTAGCACCAGATGAACCGATGGGTGAGCAGCGGTTCATCCGACGGCATCAAATCAGCTAACAGAGAGGTCTGGGAGCGAAGCTCTTCAGCACCGGATGAACCGATGGACATAAGAGTATAGCAGCGGTTCATCCGACGACCGCGTATTTGCTAACAGAGAGGTTTTGGCCACAAACCCATCAGCACCAGATGAACCGACGGCTAGGCAAGAGGACCGTCAGTGCAAGCGTCGGAGGATATGTGTCAGTGGAGATGCAATAGCTAAGTGACGTGGAGGGCACCGGATGAACCGATGCCTGGGAAAGTTATAGCGGCGGTTCATCCGACGGTAATAGTTTCAATAGCTTTTAGCCAACGGCTCTTTTGACGCCTTGGGCTATTCATACCCCCTCCACTCACCCATTTGGAGGTGCTGGAGTGTGTGGAAGTGCAGAGGAGTTCAAGACTCATAGAAGATCATATCCAAGCCATCCAAGTGCTAAATTGCTCATCTATAGACTTGCACATGCTTTGTGTGTGTGCTTAGTGTTAGGTTTAGCTTAGAGCTAAGTAAGTGCAAGGTGTGCCTACCTTGTGAGGTGATTCTCGAGTGGATCAAGTTGTACGAGGTGTGCCGGAAGCCTTGGAGCCTAGGTGGCTCTCTGGCAAATGTCTTCGACCCTCCGGCTTGGTGTGGAGCGGCGAGGACACTTTGTGCGGGGGACGTGGAGACCCCCTTCCCTTGGTGGAGAAGCTCCTTAGTGGAGGCGGCATCAAGGTGACCAAGGGAGCTTGGCGAGTGCCTTCCTGGCGAGCCTTTGTGGCAAGTCAAGTGGTGCTCTTGGGAGAGACTTGGTGACCAGGAAGCAATACTCTTGTGTAGAGCACTAGGGGTGGCTTAGTGCCTACCGATACCACGGGATAAATCACGTGTCAAGAGTTTGCTTCCTCTCAGCCCCCACTACAGCGATTGGAACATGTCACAACACGTTCAAACCATCGCAACACAGGGGTTTTGGTCGCGATATGGGTCGTGTAGCGACTATTCGAGTCTGTCGCCAGGCGTTGCAATAAAACCCATTGCAATAGGTTTTTGCGACGCCTCACAATTCACGTCGCTATTATCATCTATTATTGCGACGGTACCTGACGTAGCAATTGGTTCGAGTCGCGACGACTTGTGTCATTGCGATATGGGCTTTTACAACGACACAAGTCATTGCGATAGTGGTATTTGCGACCACTCCGGTCAGTTGCAAACAAGCGCTATTACGATCAAATCATTGTGTCGCAATATGACACCTGTGCTGTTGCAATAGCAATGGAGGATATCACATCGTACGCGTAGCCATCGCCATATGTTTGAACAAATCGCAACACTAAATGTCGTTGCTATACACAAAGAGGGTCACGCAACGAACCATGGGTCGTCGTGGTATGCCTGAACAAAAGAGCAATGCTCGGTGTCGTCACTATACACGAAGAGGGTCATGCTACCAGATATGGTTCGTCGCCATATAATTGAACTAATTCGCCACACTAACTACCGTCGCTAGACAGGTTGATGGTCAAGCAACCAAGTACATGTCGTCGCTATATTCTTGAACCAAATTGCAACGCAAACGACCAGTTGCTATACACGTTGATGGTGACACAACAAAAGATGTGTCGTCGCCATATTCTTGAACCAAATCGCAACGCGAACGACCAGTTGCTATACATGTTGATGGTGACACAACCAAAGATTTGTTGTGGCCATATTCTTGAACCAAATCGCAACCCTAACTACTGTTGCTATACACATTGATGGTCATGCAACCAAAGATGTGGGGCGTCGCCATATTCGGGGACAAAATCGCAACGCCAGTTGCCATCGCTATAGAAGAAGAGGGTCACGCAACCAAAGATGGGTCATCGCCATGTCGTCGACCCAAAGCGCAATGCTACTTAACGTCGCTATATGCGTAGGGGTATCCCAACAAAGTTTGTGTCGATGCTATATGCTCAAATGATAGCGCATCAGATCAATCTTTGGTCGCCATATGCATATGGTATGTCACAACGAACTATATGGTTCGTCGCTATTTGTGTAGAGGATAGCGTAACGAAATTTTGGTTGCTAGGCTACACGCTGGATGCCCGGCGTCGCCAAATTTCATGCAACAAAATTTTCAAAACATAAACTGATGCAACCCATGTACAAGCAAATCAATAATGAAATCGATCCTTTATTCATGACCAGCATTCATCATATATTTAAAAGTAAGAACTCTTGTCCATCGATCACATTAAAAAAATTTGTAAAGAATCTATATTGTTCTTACGCACTGCTACAATCTGGATATCACTCCTACACTTGCATTGATCATCAATTTTTAGGCTGGAGTGGAAGTTTCTTATCGGTAGATTTGTTGTTGCTGGTAGGTGGGACTCTGTTTGCCGTTCTTGAGATTCTTTTCACCGCTGGACCATATTCCATGCCATCTTGAATGAAAACGAATTAGAGAATTTCAGCATATGAACTAGTAGTGGAAAATATTAATGGCATTATGAGAGGACAATTCCAGTTAGTACGTACCTCGTGTGCTCTCTTCTTGCCTGATCGCGTTTTAGCCTCCCTCAGCAGGTGTTGTGGACTAATAACTCTGGGAGCTGCAGCAGGTGCATCATGTTTTTGATGTTTCTCAGGAAACAGTCTCTTTGAAATGTGGGCACTTGAATCATTGATGTTAGGTGCCACATTTTCCTTATCTTTTGTCACAGTGCTTGCTGGATCAATCTGGATTATAAAGTTAATGGAACAATGTCAGCTGTAATTCAAAGTACACCCTGCATCATGATTAGATAGCTTGTTCGATGTCGTTAATACCTGGTTCGCTGTTACATGATCCTACAGTACTGGTATTACGGGAACCTTTTGGACACTCCTCGGAGGTACAATTTCATTTGAATTATTGTTGATGGTTCCAGGGGTAGCCTGCACATTGCAAAAGAGGCCATGCAAAAAGATTAGTGATATAAATTTGTTTTTTGTTTTTTTGCCAATCACAACCAAGTGTCGTCGTTACCTTGTTCACCATTGCTTGACTCTGTGCTACTTCATTACCCTGCGCTACTGCTTTAGTGTTGTTGATGGTTTCAGAGGGAGTCTGCACATTGTAAGAGAGGGCAGGCAAAAGATTAGAGACATAAATATATATTTAGCCAATCACAACCAGGTATAGTCGTTACCTTGTTCGCTGTTTCTTGACTCTGCACAAATGTTGTTGCAGCAGTGTCATCCTCATTGACCATAGCTTCAACGTCAGCTGTAGTGTTGTTGGATTGAGGTGTACTCTGCGTATTTGAAAAGAGGGAAGGTAAGGTATTAGGTGCATTGGTCAAGTTACGATCACAACAGGTACAATGTTCTGGTTACCTCAGAAGATTGTAATAATAAGCGTTTGTAAGGCTGAAACATCTTTTCAAACTTATCCTGCATTTTTTGTTCAATTGCTCTAGCCATTTCTTGTTGCTCGGCTTCCTTGTCAGCTTCATGCTTCTTAAGTCTTTCTTCAAACTCACATTCTTGTGCTTCGACCTTCTCGATTCTCTTCTGTAACATCCTCTCCTGAATATCTTTGTTGCTTATTCGACTTGCCACGTAATCATGGCCACGTGACACGGAGGATTTGACTCTTGTCGTTTCCTTGTATGTTTCCTGGAAACATTGCTCTTCGCTAACAGCCTCAGAAGTGATACTTGGTGTTCCTTCTTCCATTTCATCTGAATTTGCTAGCAGAGATAATTTCCTGGCGGTACGACTCTGAGGACAGGAAATCATTGTAAGATGGAAAACCGTGGCCATGGTTTGATGCAGAATTAAACGAGTGTTATGTGCAAGCAAGGTTACGATGGAATTTCTACTCAAATAAATACTCTCAGCCACGTCATATATCCATTTTCCTTTCTTCGAGTGAGTAACCTTCCAGAGTTCCAACTAGCGTGGCTCAGCACCAGTTTCGGGATCTCGCTATGATTGCAACATTGCACAACATTAATATATGATTGTCTAATGCAGATAGTGAAAGATGAGAATATTGTAACCAAACTTTACATTTTCCCAACTCCACTGAGAGTAAGGTTTCGAACCCCCCGAATGGTTGTTAACCATTTGGCCGCGATTGCCAGAGTTTTTTATGCTCATTCCCTGCAAGGATTTTAAGAGTGTTGTTAAGCGATGAAAGGTTGAACTCATATCTATACAACTCTCAATGTTGTACTTAAAATAAGTAGGAAAAAATGTACCATGAAATAGTTAGTTCCAAAGTACTGGCACAAATAGTGCCACTCCACAATGTTCAACTCATCAGGCTTGTGTTTCATTCTCTCATCATAACTCTCATATGAATTGTATGTAGCACTCAAGTCGCCTCGCCAACCTTTGTAGCGTTTGTGGGCAATCTTCAAAATCTTGCTCTTTGGATCTTGAATGCCCTCTAAATCCCATCCTTCCTGGTGGGAACGAAACTTGTTATGCATGCATGATTCAATCATAGCATTGTGTACGAAGAAAATAGATGCATGCGGTGGACAGTGACATACCATTATATGTGCTGCGATGTCTTCCTTGACATCTTTACTAATATCTTTCCAAAATCTGACTCCAATTACTGGACAATTCATCCTTATCTGTAAAACAATCTCATCAACAAAGGCACATCTATTTGGTCCACAGGCACCACCCAACTTTCCTGAGAACTGAATTTTTAGTTTGTTGCCACCAGATTTTGCTCTCAAGGAACTTGCAGATAGGCCTTTCAGGTTTCCACGGCCAACTTTCTTGCCACCTACTTGCATTGCATTCACATCAGAGAACATAACAGTTACTATTGAACAATAGCTATTTCAGAAACCAATGAACAATAATACAAAGTGAAGTTCCTAGAGGTGTGAAGCTTCTATAACCTCTTGTCTTCTTTTCTCTCCTAGCATGCGATGGATGTTGTCGTGGCGGCGTCATTTCGGGTGGCGGCGTCGTGTTGCTGTCATTGCTCTCATCACATGGGAGTACGACTACTTCTTTAGGTTTAGCTTGTGCTTTAGTAAAAGCCACTGAAAAAATGGAAAGCACTTATACTTGTTAGTAGGTTCACATTTCTCATCACAGATAAGCTGCAGTCGACAAGGAAAAAGTATTTACGAATTTGTTTCAAAAGTCCAACATGTTGTAACCATGCTTGGTACGTCTTTTGGGTGGCCTCCGTGAAGTCATCGTATAGTTTACAAATTATAAACACTGGTATGTGAGTAAAATGTGCAGTCAAGGGTACATGTGGATAGTGTAGAACAAGCAACATACGTACCACAGTTTTCGGGTTGCTTATCAAGCCAACCTTTGTATGCATCACACTCTAAGTAGTCATCGTAGTCATCATCATCACTATCAGCACCCTGCCAAAACCCCCTACTCTGTGGTTTCAGGGGTGTAACGCGGACATCTTCACCATCCCGATCTTCTCTTGATAGTACCAACCTTAATATCTTCTCGTTGGTTGACTCCACGTGATCACGCATGACCGCTACTTCTTTTTTACTCTTAATTTCCTCAAGAACTGCTGATCTGTCATCTTCTTCATTATTTCTCTTCATGTAGTGCATGTAGTCCCGGTGTTGATAACGACACTCATCTCTAATGTGTATCAGGAAGGGAAGGTCTATACCACCCTTGTCCACTGTACAAGAGATGTATCTTAATTCTCCATCAGGTTCGTCGCGGCATTCGATTAGTATATTCCAAAGCTCACCTGTCAAATCGCATTCTCTACATGTGCACATAAATATTAATACGCCAACATGAAAAAATTCAGTTGTAGTACTAATAATGGTATATGCATATATGCATATATACACTAGTAGTAGATAGTATGTGAAAAACAAATATGTTGTGGTCAAATAGCACACTGCCTATTCAGAGTAATTTTTACAACAACAACAATTAGGTTCTGTTACAAATTTTAAGATTGAGATAGTCCTGCATGTGCACATAATTATGAACACGTATTTCTGATTAAGGGAAGGAAGAAACAATTGACGGATTTTGAAAATAACTAAAGTAATTGATGCGCACATATATGTGTACTAGTGAAGTCAATTGTTCATGGAAAAAACAAATGCAATTAATGGGGCGGAGCTACATTTTGAGTTTCTGGTTGCGGTCGCACCCACAAAATTTCGGTAATCTCTTATCAAACCTAAAATTTGTCCATGTTAATTTTACTCTATACCGCCAATTCTACGATGGTGCTGCACCCCCTTTCACTTCCCTCTAGCTCCGCCCGGCCCTACCCCCATGGATTCAATGGAAGCACCTCCTGGAAAATTCATCCATTGATGAATAGAATGAAGAAGGAAAAGAGAGATGGGATAAGAGAGGAGGAAGAAGAAGATAAGCTCCCCCTGAACTTTGATACTAGATCCGCCCCTGATTCATTGATCAAGAAACCTAGATGGGCTAAGAGGTATATCAAATCGATTGCATGGAGGGAACAACGAATCTATTGCACACATGTTTTCTCTCCAGTAAGAGGCGGCCGATACGCACCTGATATTGTTTTCGACCACATCGGCTTCCTTGATTTCGACCCTATTTCGTGTTACTACTTCGGTGGGTCGTAGCTTGCCGGACATGGTGAACTCGATAGGGAAGAATACAACCGTCCTCCACCTCCGACTGCCTCCTCTCGTTCCCTCCTTTGGTCGTCGATCGCCTTCCCGATCGAAGACCTGATTTCGTAACTATGGTCATCGGATAGCCGCGCCACGTGTGGTTTAGGGGGATAGCTGCCACGAGTGGTTTTGGGGGACGTGGGATGACGCCGATATATCTGAGGGTTAATCTGGCAGGATGCGAAATTTTTTTGTGGACGAAAACATGCTGAGTTTTCCCTCCTGCTGCATCTAGTGTGGGTCCCACAAGTTGGGCCAAAAGGAGAACACGTGAGGAACACAACCAAGCTAGTGTAGGTTCATGGTAAAGGTGCATGTCTTTCTCGGTGGTAAGCGACAAAGTTAATTTCGGACAAAGTTGTTGAACTCAACAACCAACCTTTTATTTAAGTCATTAATCCATTTCACAAAGTTTGAATAAACCAAATTTTGGATTTAAAATTCTTTTGTTTCTGATCAAGTGGCACGTACATTGATGATGGAGTTGTGTTGCACCAGTTGCTTCTGTGGTACAAGGCCGAGATGATGACTTTTTTGTTTCATACTTACTCAATTTTGTTTGGCGTATCAAGGGACAATTTACTGTCGTGACAATTGTTTTGAAAATAATTTACATTATGTTGTGAACCAGAACAAAATCATGAATTGAGGTGTAATTGTGGTCACTTTTTTGGGCGCTTTTCATACAGTGATACACTTTACACCATTCTATCGTATGTAGCTAGCGATTCTTTACACGATAGAAGAATTCAAGGCATTCGTAATGAAGCCTACATTCATCACTACAGAAATACATGGCAAACCCCTTCCGGTACGGATCTTTTCCGCATGATCTTTGGCCTATGCAATGTTGAATGTTGCCTCGCGCCACCGCCGGTGGGAGCGTCGGCCGGCGGAGACCCAGGCGCAGCGCGATACCCCTCATTTGCCAAGCCAGGTGAACCCCACGATGCCGGTAAAATAGAGATTGCAAGTTGTCGATGAATCACGGACGCCACTACCAGTTAGGCTCGCCCTCAACCTGTCTCATGTACGTAATTGCAGTGGCGTCGTCGTCGGCCCTGCTGTTGGCCCTGTAGAGGAAGACAGCCGCCACATAGGCGGCCCCTCTGTTCCCAGCCTCGGCAGCGCGGAGTAGCTCGTCGAGGGGAGGCCACAGGCTGTGGTTCCTGCCGAAGATGTCGTCCATCCCAGTGAGGAAGCAGGCCTCCGGGTTGCCGGCTGCAGCTAGGCTACGAACGAAGACGTCATAGCCCTCGGGGTCGTCGTTTTGCATCTGCACGACTCGAACCCGATTTAGTGCTAGGCACCTACCGACTTCTCTGTTGCGGCCGGGGCCGAGCATGCTCTTGCATGTGGACCATAGGCTCCTGAGGTCCTCCATTGGCCGATTTGATGTCGCACCGACTCGGCTAGTGATGATTGCCTGCAACTCAGTCGGGAGATCCGCGAGCGACCGCGGGTGCTCCCTCAATGCCATGAGTGCCGGCATTGAAGGGAAGTCGCGCGGCACGGAGTGTGAGAGTTGGGCGGAGAAGGCGCGGCGGAGGAGCGTGAGAGTTTCCAATACACGGCGGCGGCTTTCAAGGTTCCAATAACCGGCGGACGCCTCTCCAGTTTCCATTAACAGGCGCCTTTCCAAGACGTGGGAGTCTCCTGGCATCTCCGAGCATTTTCTTTTTTTTATTTCCCTAGAGTCTGCGTGGCGTAGCGCAGCGCGGCGCGGCCGGCCGCTGCGTGGCCGCGGCCGGCCGTGGTTGGGGTGCGGCCGGCTACCGCTGAGGGGCATGGCTGGGCGCGGCCAGGCGTGGCTGGGTGTCATTTTATGTAGTGTGGTCTCATAGAACCTATATCTGAAATCTTTTTAAAACTGTATTGAGAAACAATTACTGATACAGTATTAAACATGTCAGCCATCTGGCAGACCGTGAAAGATACAACCTCCCACAAAGTACTAGTTTAACACATACTGTAAAGTAGTAAAAGGTAGTTGCCATTGTGACCATAAGAAAGCACACGCAGCATCCAATAAAACTGATTCCACTACATATGGATAACAACAAGAGACAAGCATCTAGATATGCATAATAATATGCCACTGCCCTTGCAATGTGACAGTCATCGTCTTAGACAAGCAGCTCAATCATCAATATCTTCTGTGCGGTACTGACCAACCTGCACACTTCATTTGACAGCTCTGCGCAATTGTTCCGCCATCCGTCGTATCTAACATTTTACAAAGGGTGCATTAGCAACTGAAGAAGAAGAATTATTTAGCACATTAATTGAAAGGCAAAAAATAGAATGTTGATTAATTACTTGGGTTTGGGAGATATGTTTTCAGATAATAAACCAGAGAACAAGTCGCCACCAAGTTATTATGCGACTATATATATATTTGTTTTTCCACAAACAGAAATGAATTTTCATTAGCCAATAAATACTAAAAATTAGCTACACTTCGACAAACTGAGTTAATTAGTAACATCACCTGCACACCAGACAGAACTGGATCATTGGAAACCTCGTCATCGCTCTCAGCACTCATAGCAAAGTGACAGGTTATCTTGTGGTACACAATTTCATACTTCTTTGAGTTCTTTCCTCCTTGCTTCATTTTTTTAAAAAAACAGGATCACAATGATGCATGATGAAAAGCTTCCATTGCACATTTACATTGGGTATACTACTACTAGCACAAAAAAACAGCAATATCTAAGTAGGCTAATCAATGCACTCACCAAAGCAATTGCAGGGCAAGCAGGCACGTCTGGGAAGTCGTACTGAACTTCAGGAGACTCCAGGGTAACAGGATCACAAGTGTACATGTGGTGGGTTCGCCGGAGCTACGAGGAGATAACAAGTTTTAACATCTTAAAGGTATTATGTAATGCTGAACTCATAATAGTGTGACTGGCATTAATTAAATGAAGATATCACGACCTTCCACAGCCTCAGTTCAATCTAGCACCAACATACCAAATCCAATATAAAAAAGGAAAAAAACATAATTTTTCCTCTCTTGACCGGTCACCTGCTTATTGATCCGTGATGGGACGGCAGCGGTGGCGCTTGCACCAACCGCTGCATCACCTTAGTTCCTAGGGGTGGCGGCGCTTGCTCCCACTTCATGTCCTTTCTTCCTGGCCACCGCCCCGGCGATTGCTCCGAATCCCGTGGTCGATTTTGTTCCGCGGCTCCTTGTCGTCGGCACAGAGGTCTCCGGACTTCACATGAAGCGACCTCGTTCGTCGCGCAGCTGCCTCCGGGAAATGCAGTTGTTGCGTTTCGCCATCGTCACGGTGCAGGTGGACGAGAAGGATGTGGTAGGCGATGGGAACGGAGGAAACCCTAGTGGTTTGATGGCTGGTTTTGGGGGAGGAGGCAAAAAGGAAAGAGGATGGCAGTTCGTCTTTTTCAGGAAAACTAGATACACCGGTTGTTTCCATCCTAAAGGGGCCACACTGCTTTTTGTCACGTACGGCTTACTAGTGGGCCCCACCGGTCGGCGCCCGGACCTGGTCAAATGTTCTTGTTCTGTTTTGTACCTTGATTCTTAGATAACAATGTAAACTTGTATATATTTCTCAATTGTTCTCCAAATCTGGTGGTTCTTTTTTCTAACTTTTTATGAAAGGTGTAGCTATCTGATGGAAACCATTGATTTGTATTTCTGGAGATCTTTTGTGTACTGCCATTTATAAAACATCTTAGCATGCATTGCACTAATTTGTTAACATACTAGCACATTATAAAGTAGCAGAGTACTTGACTACATCGAAGCGTAATTACATATATTCATACATACACATTGACTTGATTTTAAGCTACTTCATTACAACACAAGTTTACATAAATTGGTAACCATGCTTGACCACAAGTTGATTCGCAATCTCAAATGACAGAAATGCATCCTGGGTTGCGTAATTAACTTGCCAGGTTTCCAAATACCTAAGACCCCAAAGGGTGTGATCAAATGTATAATCCTTTTTGATAGGTAGGTTAAGAACCCGAGCACCCAACTTCTCCAGTGATGACCTCTTTCCATTTATGCCAAGAATGCTATACTCATTAACTTGAGGTACTATCTTTTGAAGGTCTTTAGGATTAGTAATCGTGATGCCGCAGTCCTTCTCTAAGCGTGCAACATCGTTGGTTATATGAGCTCCGACAAAGACGTGGTCTTCCTTTGTGAGGAACTCGATTAGGATGTCAGGGAGCTTGTAACCAGCATGGAGCACCTGGAACAGAAAGCAACATGGCCCAACGCACAGTTGCAACAGTACGGTCTTGTACCCGCCGCCCTTGGGAAGTTCAATCCACTCTGTGTCCAACCCGACAATCAACCGTTTAGCAGGGGAGGTACCTCGGATTTCTTGGATGAACTGCTCCACCACAACCGCGTCGCAAGTGATCATCGTATGGATGGTGGGATACCGCCCCTTGAAGAAGAGGACCTTGTGTTCCGAAGTTTCAGTACCACCAGATTCGGCGTTGAAACAGAAAATCTTGCCTTGCCAGCGGGGCTCCATGGATCCCAGTCGCGGTGGCTTCCTCGAACCGCCACTGAATCAGCATTACAATCCCAGATGTTGCTACCTTCTCCAGCATTGGATGCACCTTCATCGGCATCCAACTCCATGCTGGGGCGGCGCTTGCCACGCTACAGTACCGAATCAAGAAACAGAGTTAGGAATCTTAATCTAATTCGATCCATGATTGTATGTATATGGAGATGCTAGCTGGGATTGGCTCACCTGGTAACTGATGTGTCCTGCTGATGCGGCGGCGCTTGCACCCAATGCATCTCCTTGGTTCTTGACGGAGGGAGCGGGGGGGGGCTTGCTGCTAGTGCGGCGTCCCATTGGTTCTCGAATGCTGCGGCGCTGCATCCGACTGCATCGCCTTGGGTCGATTCGGCGGGGATTCTTGCTTTAGAGCAAGGTGGCACACCCATGGCACCACTCCGGTGATGGGAATGGAAGACCCGGCCGCCGGCGATGGGAGAAGGCAAGAAAACCCCAGTTGTGATGGGACGGATTGGGGGAAGAGGCAGAAATGCAATATTCTATGCTGTCGGTTCTGCTTTAAAAGGAAGTGGGGACACAGTTTCCATGAAGTAGTCGCTGACACATCGGACCCGCAACCAGTCTACGCGTCGCGCTCGTGCTGCTGGTCCAACGCGCGGGACGACGACGGGAAATTTGATTGAAAGACAAAAACTTGAAATTTGAAAATTTGATACTACATTTTTAGGGTCATAATGTTGTCAAACGAAAAAGTCGTGAATACCAAACTTATAGAACTCGTCAGGACGTACAATCTTTATTTAAGCCAGTAATCCATTTGACAGAGTTTGAATAGGACAAATTTCGAAATTCAAAAGATGATTTCTAGAATTGATATTTTTGAAAACCAGATGATGTCAAATGGAAAAGTGGTGAATACCAAAGTGTAATAACTCATCGAGATCTACGAACTTTGTTTAAGTCGTTTTTTCATTTGAGAAAGTGGTAGTACACATTGTTCATTAACTCTAGATTCACTCACATAGTTTAAGAAACTATGTTAGAGACATGTCAATTTTGTACTACATGTAGTTTCCACTTTTAAAAAAGACAAAAATGACCTAAATAAAGATTGTAAATCTTGTTGAGATACGAAACTTTGGTTTTCACAAGTTTTCTATTTGACATCATTTGGTGTTTAAAAATATCGATTCTAGATATCAATCTTTGAATTTCGAAATTTGGATTGTTCAAACAATGTCACATGGAGAGCAATGCACTCCATGAGATAAATTATTGTTTTATAAGAATGTAGGGAAAAAACACCTGATTTGGACATCATAATTGAAATATAAACATGTTTTAAGTTTTGACTATGAATCAAAGAAACAAGGTTAGGAGGTCCATCATGAACTCAAGAACACATCTGAATCTCTGCGCCGACATGTGGGACCCAAGGAGACGATGTGGCGTGCGCGCAATTATGCTCTAATAAAAAACATGGAGGCAATAAACCAAATAGGATTTAGTGGTCTAATGGTAGTTGTTTTCATCCCCTAGCTTTGATTTCTAGGTTCGAATCCCAACAGTAACTTTTTTTGCCTGTATTCTCCTACACAGTCGTTGAAATGTATTAATTTCCCCATGCAAGTTAGATTGAAAGATAAAAATTTGAAAAACCTTCACAAATTGCTACTTTTTTCAAAAACCTTAAAAAATTTGATAGAAATTTTGTTTTGATTTAGAAATTTTTTTTGCACTCATGATATCTTGATTAGTTTTAGAACTAATTGAGAAGTACATACCACTATTATTTTGGTAAGTTCCCCATGCGAGTAATTTGATTGAAAGACAAAAACTTGAAATTAGAAAAGATGATACTACATTTTTAGGGTCATAATGTTGTCAAACGAAAAAGTCGTGAATACCAAACTTGTAGAACTTGTCAAGACCTACAATCTTTATTTAAGCCAGTAATCCATTTGACAGAGTTTGAATAGGACAAATTTCAAAATTCAAAAAATGATTTCTAGAATCGATAGTTTTGAAAACCGGATGATGTCAAATGGAAAAGTGGTGAATACCAAAGTTTAATAACTCATCGAGATCTACGAACTTTGTTTAAGTCGTTTTTTCATTTGAGAAAGTGGTAGTACACATTGTTCATTAAGATATCAAAAATAATTTCTAATCACAAAGTTGTATATACAGAAGTTATACAACTGATCGAGATCTACAACTATATTCATCACTTTTCCATTTGACCTCATTTTGTGTGACAAAATCTTGCTTGAGTTTGTCATTTTTTCAAAATCATATGATATGAGAGTCATAGACATGTGGGTCAGGCTGTCGAATTTGCGTTGAAGGTGCACCCTGTGTGGGCCTAGACATTGATGGGTCCACACGTCATTGAATTTTGTGGAACCGCCACCTCCCCCTTTCGTGTCGTACTTCTTATAGAGACGCCGCGCCCCTGGCCCGTCGTCTTGCTTCTTGTCTCGCCCCTTCCCATTCGCCTCTCTACAGTGGAAAGCACCCCAGCGCCGCCCAACTCCGATCACTTTCCAAACCACCCCACCGCCGGACCTGCACGCCAAGATGGATCCAGAGTCATCAGCAGAGTCAAGGGCTTCGCTTCGCCGTTCCTCGTCCGAGGCCACATTGGTGGCATCCTCGAGGAGCCGGGAGGCGGCGGCAGCGGCGGCCTTGAGGGGACCAGTGGCGGATGCAGTGGCGGCATTAGCGGTGTTGCTGGGGTGGTTACCTTGGCCTGCTGTCCAGCACTCGTCAGAGGAAGCGGACTCTATATCCGCTAGGATGCCTCGGAAGTGGAAGGCCGACGATGAGGGTTTTCAGCACCCTGACGCCAAGAAGTCCAAGCCGGTGGAGGAGTCCAGCGAGGAGGAGGAGTACCCCCACAAATTTTCGGATTTCGATTGGGAGCATCCGGTAAGTTATCTTACTCATACCAAATTTAATTTCCCCCTTTAGTATTTGAGAACTCTGTCTTTAATTCCTCTGTTTGCTTAGTACATTGAAGTGATTATTTTTGTGTGATTGCGAAATTGTTTCTGAGTTGTAATCAATTATAGGATGTGCAATTTAGGATTTCTTGGCTAGTATACCATTTCTGGCATTCATGGCTACCGACTATGGAAATGTGAAGAACTTTGTCGAAAATAGTTCTGAACAAAAATTGCTAAAACTGATAGGAACCATCTCAGGAATTCAGTGACTGGTACGTTGTCAGATTGCCAAATTTGGCAAGCAACTCAGACTAGGGTACATATGCAACATTTTTGGTAGAGATCATGCAGTTAAGAATCAGTGAGTTTGTTTGTGAGTGGTTTCACCTTTTCTAAATTTGATTGTGCAATGTTTTGCTCAGTTTGATGCAAATTTTAGTCAGTAGCATTAGGATATGAATTTTATGTTTGTCAGTTTCATACAAATTTTTGATCACCTCTGATTGCAACATGATTAATCTTAAGTTCACAAGTGGAATTTTGTTGTTCATGTCTCGATTTCTTAATTCAGGATCTTGGGCCGAAGGTGACTTATGAGCTCAACTTGCCACGAGTTAGGATATTCGTGGAATGCAATGATGACAGCGACGATGAGTTCTGCCTGCCGAGCCCCTCGCGAAGGCGTCCTCCTAATGCCGAGGTATTACCTTCATTCCCTATATTCACTATGTTCAGTTTTATTCAAATTTTGATGTACTTATCACTGATAATGCATTGTAAAAACATTTCAGATTGAGGCTAAGGTGGAGGACCTCCGGCTGGCGATCAAGTGCTGGGCACTCCCGTAGGCACGCCTCCAAGGAATGTTAATTAGAAAGCTTTTGTGTAGTGAACTACTCCCTCCATTATGTCATGTATTAGGAAATGGAGGTACTAATGAACAAGTAGGATATCATGAACAATTAGGTTTGATGAATGAGGCTTTTGTGTAATGACCTTGTATAATGGCATTACTTAGTGGGAATATATGGTCGCTAGTGAATGCTAGTATTATTATTACCCTTGATCATTCTTGTGATTGCACATGGGTTCTCCATTTGCTCACAAGAAATTTGCTCTTATTATTGATGTGTTCATGTACATTTTATGTGGATTTCTGATTGACAAGTATAGGGCAAAATAATTATAAAACATAGAAACAACAAAATTAAAAGGAGGATGAGAACAACTCATGAACACAACCATTCAGCAAAGATATACATAAAAGTTATATAATTTTCATACATATATTAGTTGTCCATCAGGCACAAGTAAGGCTTGCGCACAAAAGCATCATACATAAGTCCATCAACCACAACAAGCTCAAGGCTTGTTAACAAAAGCTAAAACTAAACAAGGGCATAAGTACTACATAAGTCAACCACGAAGCTCTTGTTCATGTTTAGGCACCATCTTCAGGGGTTGAAATATTTCCGCTTCAGAAGGATGCGAAGCTGCTCACCCATTCCCTTGAGCTGTTAATTGGCATTACTGAAGTTAGCATGTATATGCTGGGAAATTAGGAATGACTACAGTACGGACCGCCATATCTGACCTCTCTCCTCGACGGCAGTGGCCCTTCACCAGTCTCCTCATCGCTCTCGTGTGAGAACGTGCAGTGAATCGAGAACTTATCGTTGACCACGTAGACATGGTCGTGCTGAGGAGTCTTCATTGCCAAAAATAGTTAACAAAATCAGAATCATGAATGCAAGGACTATCGTTATATCAATCAATTTCAAATTAACGTGCAAGTTTATCTTTGGCTGCCCATCCACAATAATGTTCTAACAAGTTACAATCTAGTTGTGGAATAATTTTATCTAAAACAATCCAAAAATATTTAGAATCATTTTAATCACATATATAGTCAAGGTTGATGACAGGAACAATATGTACAGTCTAGACTGATCACATTCATCTAGGTTTACCACAAATCCATGTCTACAATAGACAACCCCAATTGCAAATCGATCCTAACAGAAATTAAAAACAGAGGATCGGTACTAACCGGTGGGCCGGGAGGAGGAGGAGGAGAGGCTCTTAATCCGTCCTCCGACTCGAAGATGACGGCCGGCGCCGCCTCTTTGTCCTCGGCGTCGAAAACGACGAACACGTACCTGGTGGGTGGCAGCGGGTTCCTGGTGCGTGCGCTCCTCGCGAATCTTCCTCGTGAGTCGTGCCTCTGCTGCTTGGAGTGGTGTTCCACTTGGGGCGCCGCAACATTGGCGCCCACTGGAGGGGAGGCGGCAATGTGGGTGCGACCCTGGTTGATCCGGGCCTCTGCACCCGGGGTGGAGGCGGGAGCGTAGCTGCGAGAGCGGGTGGAGCGAACCATCACCGGCAATGGAGGAAGCCGACGGCGAGAGCGAGGCGGAGCGCGAGCGATGGACGAAGCCTGGAACAGAGATTGGGGAGAAATATGGAGGAAAGGGGAGAGACGATCGGTGGAATCCGCCAGCACCGCTACTCTTATGAATGTAAAGGGACACGATCTTGCGATTAGACACTGACTCGTGGGCCCCAGCATCATGGGACCAACTCGTCAAAGAGTCCAGTTGGGTTTGTCTTTACTCGTCAAGAGGAAGGGGGTGAAGTCATGGGTCCCACCAACCACATACACCGTGTTCGTCTGGCTGTCGGCTGGTGGTTGGCGCTGATTTGTTCTTACAGAAAAGTATTGCTGGCCAGATTTTGGTGTGTTCTTGAGATCTTCATGGACCTACATCACTTGATTCTTTGATTCGTAATTATGACTATAAACTTGTTTAGATTTCACAAATGATGTCCAAATCAGGAAATTTTTTCCTACATTCTTAGAAAACAATAATCAAGCTCATGGTGTCCACTGCATCTCATGTGAGTATGTTTAAACAATCATAATTTTGAAATTAAACAATTCAAAACAAGAATCAAGATTTTGAAACACTAAATGAAGTCAAATGGAAAAGTGATGAATACCAAAGTTTCATAACTTGTCAAGATCAACAATCTTTAGTTAGGTCGGTTTTTCATTTGACAAAGTGGTACTACACATTGTTCATTAATCCTAGGTTCGCTCACATAGTTTAAGAAACTAGGTTGGAGACATGTCAATTTTGTACTACATCATAGTACCACTTCTGAAAATGACAAAATGACCTATATAAAGATTGTTCATCTCGATGAGCTATGAATCTTTGGTATATAAATACCCCAGTTGTGATGGGACAGTTTGGGGGAAGAGGCAGAAAGGCAATATTCTATGCTGTAGCTTCGTGTACAAACAAAAAGGAAGTGGGGACACAGTTTCCATTAAGAAGCCGCATACCGGTGGGACCCACTAGACAATGTAGAGGATCTACTTCCAGGAAAAGTAGTGGGGACACAAAGAAGACGCTGACAAGTGGGACCCACTAGGTAGCCAACTCGTTTGCGTTTACTATTAGTTACTAGTCACCGAAGTGAACTAGTGTTTAATTTCTTTTAATGATTTGAAGTGTATTTAAATTCTAAGACATAAAAAAGAGTTCAAATGAGAAAGTTGTCAATATAATAGTTTTAGTACTTATCGATATCTACTACTTTTGTTTTGGGCATTTCCCCATCCGAGTTACCTTCAACTATTTAAATTTTAGATTTCATCAGTTTTGAAATTCTCAAATTTAGCTGGGGCAACAAATGATTTCAAATGAAAAAGTCGTGAATACGAAAGTTGTAGAACTCATCAACATCTACAAACTTTATTTAAATCACTACTCCATTTGATAGAGTTTGAACAATCCTAATTGTGAATTTCAATAATTCTCAACTTCAAGCAAGATTTTTCATACATAAATGATGACAAGTGGGAAAGTGATGAATACCAAAGTTTAATAATTCATAAAGGTCTACAATCTTTGTTTAGGTCACGTTGTCATTTTCTAAAGTTGTAGTATACATTGGTCATTAATCCTAGATTGACTTAGATAGTTTCTATCTAAGAGGCATGTCAATTTTGTACTTCATTTTATTGCCACTTTAGGAAATGACAGAAAGACCTAAATAAAGTTTGTAGATCTTGATGTGTTTTGAAGCTTTGGTATTCATCACTTTTCTTGTTGACTTCATTTTGTGTGTACAAAAGTTTGCTTGTTGTTGTCAATTTGTTAAATTGTTGAAACAGACCAATACGAGTAGATTTTTCAAAACATTAGCCTTAACAAGTTGATAACTTGATACAACATGATTTTATGAATTTTTAGGAAAAATAATGATCTAATTTGCAGTTCATCTGAGGGAGAAATACTAGATACAAGGTTCATGCAGAGATTAAAAAGGAAAGAATATGCTTGTTCTTCAACAAGTCAAACACACTTCTGAATCTGGGGCCGATAGGTGGGACCCACTGAGACTTTGTGAACAACGCGAAGGACGTGGTTTTGGGGGAGGAGAGGCAAAAAGGAAAGAGAAGAGGGCAGTTTGGCTTCTTGAGGAAATCTAGATACACCGCACTTGTTTCCATCCTAAAGGCAATGACATGTAGGCCCAGGGAAGCAAGGGCCCACACTGTGGACAGGTGCGCCCTTCGTGGTGGTCTCAATTTGACAACCGCTTGGTGGTGGAAACAACTTCCCTACTTTTCTTTAAAAAATTAAAAAACTATAGAAGGCAAACAGTCTCGCCACCTACTACTACCTAGTCGCCTACTCCGCGGGAACTGTCCCATCAACCGCTGTGGTTTTCTTCCTCTTGCTCCGGACGCATCGCCGCCTAGATTTCTCGCTGCCCATCACCGATTGCATCATCGTCCAACTGCATTTCCACCATGCCGCACTTGAAGATCACCCCCCAGAAGCGGGCGCACGCCGACATCGACGTGAATCCTGCCCCTGCCCCGGCGGAGGGGCAGGAAGCAGTGCACTCCGGCGGCGTCAAGCCTGTCCCTGCGGTGGCCCAGCAAGCAGTGCACTCCGGCGGCGTCGACATCAACGTCAACCCTGCTGCGGCGATGGCGCAGGGAGCAGTGCACCCCAGCGGCACCGCCCTCAACATCATTCCTGTCCCGGCGGTGGCCGTGGAAGGAATGCACCCCGGCGCAGTCGCTGGAGCAGCGGAGTGCCGCAAGAACAAGGTGAGCTTGACCCCTATTTCTTTTAGCTTAGATTGTGAGATGTGAGATAAAACGTAGGATTTTGTTGATTCCTCCAGGTTTGTGGATTTATTTGGGTTTTTTGGATTACATTAATGACGGATGTACTACCTCTGTTCCTGAATACTTGACGTTTAAGACAGCAGATTTGCACTAGAATTTAGTCAAAAAATTTGTCTGAAACGTCATATAAAGAAATATAGAGGGAGTATTGATTACATGCAACTAGATAAAGTGTAATTTAGGGATGTACTAATTAATTGAGGGGTTTTCTTGGATTGGATTTCATGGTTACTTTTTAAATGCATCTGAAAAACTCTGAAAGCAATGTTTTGATGAACTTTAGCATGCGAGTAGTTAAATCAATGTATGAAGTTTCCATGTCAGATCAATGGTAGGAATTTTGGTGATTGCACCAGGTTTTCTTGGAGTGGATTCAAAATTTGGGGTTAAAATACATCTTCTAAATACGGCTTTGTTCTAGAAAAGACAGTTGGCAAAATAGGCAATTCAGTCCCTGAACTTTAGTCCCTTAACTTTCATTTTAGGGTCAAACTCATCCTTATCCTTATGTAATGCTATATTTTAGTATGAGACTAATTTGAAAAGTCCATTTTACCCTTACCTCATATAGGTCACATGCATATACTTATAGTCAGCAATATATATATTTCTCAACTGATATATAAAAATGCATGCTACATGATTTACTCCATTGATCATTACCTGTTTTAGTTCTATTGTCTAGTCATTGCGAAAAGCTTCAACTAGCACTATTTTTGTTTTATGTGAAGTGATAGCAGCGCTAGCCGAGGATGCATTCATCTCTAAAGTGTTTTTTATCATATTTAGAATGATAAGTGTACATTTTGTATTGTCTTGATAGCTGGTACAAGTAGATAAGTGCTGTCATGTCATTATTTTGGTAAAATCGACATGACGCAAACAAAAGGATGACATTCCAGCCCAACACGTGCCTCCCTCCTGTTCAATCTTTGTTTTTCAATTACTCGATGCATGTTCTAAATACTGATTTGTTCTGGAAAAAGGCACGCCACATCTTCACCGAGAGCAATTATACAGATGAAGATGGGAAGTCATTTGTAGATTGCAAAAAGTTTCCAGGAACCTTGGATGAGGTATGTTCCTTGTTTGTAGATAAATTTATTCATCTAGTTAACATCAATTCTTTACAGTAAGCAAAAAATGATATGTTATTGATGTGGTATGAATTTTAGACCTGATTCATCTTTGGATCTTCCTGTTTTGTTTGTAATGCAGTCTAAAGGCAGAAAGTATGAAATAGTTATGTCAAAGAAGTGTTCAGTCACGATGATGATAGACTTGTGGAGTGATGACGATGACTACGATGGACCAACTAAGTCTAACGCGGAGGTGATGTCCTAACCATGTTAAATTTAGCATTAGTTTGATATTTGTAAATGCAAGATCATGAGAATTCAGATTGTGATGTAACCGAGTCCCTTCTAAAATGTCAGCTTCGAGCCATGGCATCGACGTTCCGCACAGAGGTCAAGCGGAAGATCTTGAAGGGCGAGCACTACTATTTGGACTCTGACGAGGAAACAGATTCCTCAGACTCTGACGAGGACTGAAGAGGAAGCTGAAGCTCTTTTGTGTAGTTTGTCTGTATATGCTTTTGTGTAGTTTCTATGATGGGGTTGTATGCAGTGATGTGGTCAAGTACTCTGCCTGTTATGCAGTGATGTGGTCATGTACTATGCTTGTTATGCTCTGTTTAGGTGTGAACCTTAGTGTTTAATGTAATGGAATGCAGTTGTGGCTCCTGCTCATCGACTGCTTGGGATTTATGTGTCTCTGTTAAACTCCAGTAATTGGGCCTATTGTATTTGTCATGGTTGGAATACGTTCTGATGAATTTACTTTACTTTTGATCAAGAGCGTATTCAATATCTTACTGGTCCTTTTGTTATGTTTTTAAAAATCAGATGAAAATTGAATTGAGTGACTTGTTGTTCACATTTGTACTCCTCAGCAACTTCAGGTACAGTCAATTGAAGATCTGTCAAGGTTCATGCAGAGATTAAAAAGAAATATGGGGCTTGTTCTTCAAGAAGTCAAAAACACATCTGATTCTGGGGCGTGCGCGGAGGACCTGGCATGTGGGCCCTTCGTCCTGGGACCATTTGTCATCTGAATGGGGATGTGAACTATACTAGTTCTAGAATACAAGGCAAATGATCTCGCCGCCTAGCAATTCGCCTTCTTTCCCCAAACTGTCGACTCTTGACGCACAAAACCGCCGCTGCTGCCACCGCCGGCTCCATCTCCCCCCATCCCTTGCCGCAGGAAGCCAAGGAGAGGAGCGGAGCAACGACGATGGCTGAGCGGAGGGAGCATAACTCTAGGAGGCAAGCGCGCGACGCAAGAGGGCACTTCACGCGGTCCTCGGCGACCTCGGTGCCTCCGTCCACACGCGGGCCGGCGACGCTACTTCCTTCTCCAATCCGCCGCCGCTCTACCACCCTGGGCGCATCTATAGGCAGCCGCGTGGAAGGCCGGTACAGCCACTCGCTACCCCGCATGGTGGTCGGTGAGGACGTGCTACACGAGGATCCTACTGCGCCACCAAGCAATGTAGGATTCACCTCAGGCCCAAGCAGGGTCGATGAGGTAAGTGTGCTAGGTTCTCTGAATCTAGATGAATATTCACTTTTGGTAGACAAAGATTCACTTTTGCTTGGTTCCCTGATACTAGATAAAGATCCACTTTTGGTAGGAATATTGCAGATGCTAGATAACTTAGTTTTCTAAAGCATGAAACAATCTCAATTTATGCATTTGTGAGTACTTTTTTGTTACATTCTTGTTTCTTGTGCTAGATCTCTTGTTATGGTTACATAATTCAAGCACTATTTCTGTTAGATCGAACCTCTAGTGTTTCCTGCTGCTTGGTTGCGAGGGGACAAGTGCACCTGCTCTGGAAGCATTGACATTGATGATGAGATCGACCCGCCCCGTTGTTCGTATTGCCACGAACTCTGGGAAGCAGGCTTTCAAGTTAGAAAGGTGCAATGAGGAGGGGAAGCAGCAGAAGAAGGTGAACTAGTCCCCCCTCGAACCATCGTATTGTTAATTCCTCATATTTTGTTTAGGTCTGTATAGCTCTGCATGATGTATTTTTAAGTGCGAGTTAACTTAATCGTAGGTTGTTATAACATAAACTAGCTCATATGGTAAGCTTGTTCTTTGGTCAAATAGAAACTAGTTCATATGCTGATTTAGTTGGTAGTTTTTATAACAGAATCATCATTTGTTTTTGGTATTTTCTGTCAATAACAATAGAAAATGCTGATGCTAGTCTTGCACACATTGTTTAGGTAAAAAAATAGGCTTTTAGGCAAATTGCTTCATAACTCAATTTGATGCCAAAGAGTTCATGCAGGACATGATGAAGAAGCATTAAAGCTTTGTGATGGCTAGAGGAAGAAGAAGGATGAATGGCTACCTTAACTTTTGTACAGAGAGAACTTTGGCTTATCTTGGATTGTAATAATCTATCTTATCTATGTGTTAGACTTGAGAACTTTATTGTAATGTGTGATATTGTGTGTAATGTCTATCTGTAATGCACTAAGTGACTGAATGCCAGTGTGTGATGCATGTTTATTTGATGACTTTGTCTACCACTATTGATATGGTCATTTCTATATGACTGTTTTTGGTAATTATTTTATATGACTTTGTTTGGTCAGTTCTAATGCTGGCTTTTGTGTAGTGACCTACTCCCTCCATATATTAGCAAAAGGAGGCAGAGATGAACAAGTAGGTATTGATCAACAAGTAGAAATTGAAACAAAACCCCC
The DNA here is from genome assembly GCA_036936925.1 of Cenchrus fungigraminus. Lineage (NCBI taxonomy): Eukaryota > Viridiplantae > Streptophyta > Magnoliopsida > Poales > Poaceae > Cenchrus > Cenchrus fungigraminus. Next base: position 46,144,810 of record CM072769.1, on the reverse strand, counting down.
AATGTAACTTATTAATTTACCTCTAAATGTAACTTATTTACCTATGAATTTGAATTGAGTCACATTGACTCACATATTCTCTCACAAGACGCACACACTTTTTTCACAATTCGTCAAATTTGCGCGGACGAACTGAACATAAGAGAGCTGAACATTTTCCAACCGTCTGGCCCCCTAGTTGCATTTTTGCCACCCTGCTATTTCCCAAAATTCACGCGCGCGATCTTCCCCTTCGCCTCCTATATACCTTCCACCCCTCCCATCTCTGCCGCCACCATCTCATCCACCTGCATTGTGACGATGGCCCGATGCACACACCCCTCTCGCAGGCAGCCGCGCGACGCTGATGGTCGCTTCAACTGAAGTCCGTCATCCACACCGGTGACTCCGTCGAGCCGCCGCAGCCCGTCATCGACATCGGTGACTCCGTCGAGCCAACGCAGGCCCTCATCCACCCCACGACCACAAAGTAGGCACCGGATTGCCGTGGAGGCGCGGGTCGAGGTCGACTTGGAACACGCCGTGAATGTTAAAGTCCCATTCGTCCCAACGGGCTACCGATCAAGCGATGCCCATGCCCACAAAGCCGCCAGGAAGAATGAAACAAGAGTAATCGTCGTCGAAGCCTCATCGTCGCATAGCAAGAAGAATAAGGTGAGCCAAACCCTTTCCAACGCCTTTGTAGTCTTAGATTGTTTGATCTGTCAGTGAAAATTGAAAAAATAGTTTTGATGTAGAAAAAGAGCCGCCACTTGTACACCCAGGCTTGGCCCACAAATGAATCGGACACGGACATGGGAATCGACGATTTTGGCCTACCAGCAAGATTGGATGAGGTGAGGGCAACACTACTAGTTTACTTCAAAGTGAGCAAATTTGCTTCGTAATTATTATGTGTGTGCAATATGTTCTGACCCAGATTTGTATGTAATTCAGTCAAAAGGAAAGAAGTATGAGTTGTGTTTCCCAAAGATAAAATGCAAGATGATGGTAAATTATGACAGCAACGAAGAAGAATACAATGGACCTACTAAGTCTCTTCGTGAGGTGATATATATTCCTACCCTTTAAGTTTAGCATTAGTATGAGTTTTTCTGAAAACATAATTAGCAACTGCCATGAAATGTAGTTGATGATCCTCTGTAAATGCTTTCTGAGAGCCCCTTGTAAAATGTCAGATATTTCAAATGGCGGAAGGTCTTCGCAAAGAGATCAAATGGAAGTATGCGAGGGGTGAGTTCTACTCTCAAGAATCTGATCAGGAATGAAGCGGAGGATGAAGCGATCTGAACTGAAGAAGTAGATAGGATATCTTCTTCTTTGTCTTTTGTCTGTTGCTTTTGCTTTCCTAGTGTTGGGAGCATGATGCTATGTTAAGAACAAGCAGATGTGGCTTGAGTATACCGAATTATGCTATCTTATACATATGCTACATATATATTATCTTTGATTCACTTTTGTGTGTTTCTGAATCTATGCATTTTCATGAGAATAATGCTGTGATATACAAATTAAGCCCAATGATGCTGTAATCATAATATTGACTGCACAGAAAGACATCAGAATGACGCCAAACTTGCAAATAACTGACATCTTCACCACAAATTATTTATTACTCACAAATTTTGGACGTATTATAGTTCAATACAAGTAAACAATGCAACCCCTAATTATGATTACAAACCGTCTTCGTCATGTCCTTCTTCTGAATATCTTGGAGCAATCACTCCGTCATCAGTGTAGGTCTCATCACCATCGTCCTCGTCTTCAGGTATGCCTGCGTGATCCGGTTCAGCCATGGGTTTAGCATGATCAACAAGAGAAGCATCAACACTTGTCCCTTCCACATCTGCCCTCCTCCATGTTGTCAAATCCTCATGGTGGTCCTCAACATGAATATTTTCAACACCTAAAACAACCGAGTCCAATTCAGTATCACCAACATTTATGTCATTGTTATTATCAATGCCTTCCTCTCCTTCAGGCATGGCAAACAGGGCCCTAGGTTTCATTCTGAGGACGCTGCACCATTTGCTGTCTTTCTTCCCGCTTTTCACATAGCACACTTTCTCTGCTTGTGTTGCCAGGATGTATGGCTCATCACGTGAATACCAAAGCAGAGAGGTATCAATATTGATAATCCCATATTTATCTCTTTCGTACCCTCTTGATTTGCTTTGTCCTTGTTGAGGCATATCAAACCAGTCACATTGGAACAACATGACTTGCTTTGATTCAGGAAAATCAAGTACGAAGATTTTTTTAATCACTCCATACCATTCCATGCCATGCACACCCCTGACGACAACACCACTGTTTTGTGTTGTTAGATTATTCTCTATATGTGATGTCCGAAAATAGAAGCCATTGATTGAGCACTTATTCTTCAAATAAGCAATTCTTTCAGGACCACGAGATAGCGCATACAACATCTTATCTGCTTTCCCCACAAAATTTAGATTCCTCATCTACACTCACATAAGTAAAGATAATATGTTAAGAGCACATTCAAATTTGGCAATTTAAATTTGAAAGAAATGTATATGACTCACTTTTCGCTCGAACCATGCTACAAAGTGTTCCTTGTGCCTGCTTTCAACATTCAGTGAGCTGACTTTCGCCAATTCTGCCTTATGCTCACTGCAACATTTAAAAATATATATAAAATCACAGTTAGATATATAGTCTAGACAATGAAACAAAATTCGTATAATTTTCATGTGTTGCTTACTTTGCAAATTCAATGGCCTCATCACAGTTTGATAATATGTAGTGTCTCATCATCGAGAATTCTTCGTCTTCTAGTATATGGGAATTATGCCTAGAAACACTTTTCTTTTGCCCACTGTCCATGGTCGCAAAAACACTTAGACCGGCAAGTGGTTCATTAACAGCGCTATTTTCTTGACGCTCTGGCCTATTAAGCTTTGTACTAACACCTTCAAAGAACCGAGAACAGAAAGTAAGGCACTCCTCTGAGATATATCCCTCTGCTATAGAACCCTCTTGGAACACTTTGTTCCTCATGTATCCTTTGAGGGTACGTAGGTACCTTTCAACTGGATACATCCACCTATACGAAGCAGGGCCTCCAAGTTCAGCCTCCCAAGCAATATGAACTGGTAAGTGCATCATAATATCAAAAAATGCTGGAGGGAAAATCATCTCAAATCGACAAAGAGTCTCTGCAATCGATCTGTTGAGTTCTTGCATATCGGTCTCGTCAATCTCCTTTGCACATACCGCGTTAAAGAACCTGCTGAGCTAGATCAATGGGTTCACTACAGCATCCGGCAATATGTCACATGCCACAAAGGGTAGGAGTTTTTGTAATATAATATGGTAATCACGACTTTTCAGATTTGAAATCTTGCGCCCATTGACATCGACATTTCTCCTAATATTTGCGGCATAACCATCGGGCATCTTAACACCTTGTAGAAAGTTGCACAGTATTTCCTTTTCAGAATCACCTAACGTGTACAATGCTGGTGGCATGTCGTATTTCCCTTTCTCATTCAGAATTGGATGCTGATCCTTCCTTATACCCAATTCTCTCAGATCAAGTCGAGCCTTCTCAGTGTCCTTAGTTTTACCTGCTAAATTCAGCAAAGTCCCAATCAAGCTCTCACAAATATTCTTCTCAGTATGCATCACATCAATATTGTGGCGTATAAGCAACGAATCCCAATATGGAAGCTCAAAGAAAATACTCTGCTTCCTCCAGTTGTGCCATCTAGAATCTTCATCATGCTGCTTCCTCTTCTTCGAAGTAGTGGCTCCAAAAGTGACTTGTTGGAAACTCGCATACTGATCCCGAACTTCCTGACTGCTGAGTGGCACTGGAGGGTCCCTTGTTTCAATAGTGTTGTTAAAGCTGACCTTGAGCCTTCGCCACTTGTGGTTATTAGGTAGGAAACGATGATGCCCCATGTAGTAATGCTTTAAACCAAATTTTAACCACATGTAATCAGTGTCCTTGTGACAATAAGGACAAGCAAACCTCCCTTTCGTGCTCCAGCCAGATAACATTGCGTAAGCAGGAAAGTCGTTTATTGTCCAGAGTAACATAGCACGCAGGGTAAAATTGCGCTTCTCCTTGGCATCCCAAGTATCAACTCCATGTTCCCAAAGCGTTTTGAGTTCATCGATCAGAGGCTGCAAATACACATCAATGTTAATTCCTGGAGACTTAGGCCCAGGAATTAGCATGGACATCATCCAGAAGGATTGTTTCAAGCACAACCAAGGAGGCAGGTTATAAGGAATTTGGATAACTGGCCAAGTAGTGTAAGTGATGTTCAACATCCCGAATGGATTGAAGCCATCTGATGCAAGTCCAAGCTTGATATTTCTTGGTTCATATGCAAATTATTTTTGAAACATATCATTCACGTGCCTCCACGCCTTTGAGTTAGCTGGGTGTCGCATTTTGCCATCTTGAACCAATTCTTTATCGTGCCAACGCATATATGTGGATGTTTCCTTGTTCATATATAATCTCTGCAGTCGAGGAGCCAGCGAAAAGTACCTCGGAATTTTAACAGGAAACCGCTTCTTCTTTGCTGCATCAGTGCCAGCCTCGTCAGTGCCCTGTGAACCTGTATTTTTCCACCTACTCTCCTTGCATGTTGGACAGTTGTCCATGCTCGCGTACACTCCACGGAATAACACACAGTCATTGACACAAGCATGTATCTTTACGTAGTCCAAGCCAAGGTCTCGAACCACCCTTCGAATTTTATCCAGGCTATCTGGGAGACAATGCCCTTTAGGCAGCACAAGAGAGAACAAGAACAGTATTTGCTCCATTGCAGCGTTGCTTAAACCACACATGCACTTGATCTGATATAGCCTGACAATGAAAGAAATCTTAGAAGCCTCCTTGCAATCAGGGTACAACTCTATCCTTGCTTCTTCCATTAATTTGAAAAACTTGCTTGCTGCCTTATTTGGCTCCTCATCTTTGTTACCATCATCTCTGACTCGACCATGTATGGCACCACTGATCAGAGAGGAAAACAAACTATTGGTGGCCTCCCGATCGTCGGCATCATCAGCACCACCTTCAACTTCGTCGTCATCATCCACAGCCATAGGTTCACAAGCATGACGATGACGTTCTTGTTGCTCTTTTATGTAAGTCCTGTCAAACCCTTTTGTAACCAAGTGATGTTCAACCTCTTCTCTTCCTTGAAATGCCATGCGACGACATCTAGAGCATGGACATTGCACTTGCTCTCCATCAAGTTTGCTATGAAAGAGATCCTCAATAAACTTGTCGAATCCGCGTTGCCATGCAGAATCTGAAGGCTCCAATTCCATCTAACTGCAATCCTCACTTGTCATTGCAAAGAAAAAAACCCAACTACAACAGATAATACAAAGGGTGCTGGATCAGTATAAGATAATATGGTATTAAAATAAGGTGTATATACAAGTTAATTAACAAAATAAAATTCCATGCACATGGATCTCATAATCGATTATACCTTGGCTGATGGGATCTGAAGAACAGACTTTTTCTCGGTCGTTCGAACTCGTGATGCAGATGATCGGTGCTTGGCAGCGTCACCCCAGCGGATCGCGAAACGGCAACAACGATGTGTTTGGATTTTTTTTCCTTCGTATTACAGGTCAATATATATAGTTGGGCTAGGGTCGGTCAAACAATATAGAGTTGGGTTAGGACTCCGTGTACAAAGATGGACAGTTCTGTGCGGGCCATGGTCCAGGCCCACAGGCCATTGAACGGACCCATGGTAGCCTGGTGGCACCCACAAACACATCAATTGTGACTAACATTTCTTTCAATAGCAACGACGCTATATTGTCGCACTAACATTATCTCTATTGCGACGTTTTTTCGGTTCGATGCTACATATGCAATCTGTTACAACTACTCGTGTTACTGTTGCCATACCTACAAGCAATTTGCAACACTTTGGATCCACGTCGCTATACCAAAGAATTCAGTCGCAACGAGTGCATTTTCATTGCTATCCCAAAGACTTTTCAACACACAACACCTGTCGTTGCTATATGTAAGACTCTTTTGCAACAAACGACACCACGAATAGCAACGTGTCATAGTCGTTGCAAAATGGGCAACAATTGCAACAATTACGAAAAACCATGGCAATACCATAGTCAGAATTGCGACACGAGTCCATGCGTCGCCATAGACCCTTACCTATAGCGACCACCGCAATAAATAATGGAACGGTCCACAACTAGTCGCAACATTCCCACCTATCGCGACCATTTTGGTATACTGTCGCAGTAACCCCAGTGTATAGCGACCAAAACCAACCGTTGCTACAGAAAAGGGTCGCAATATGTACAAAACGCTGTAGTGCCCCTTTACGTTTCCGCATTACATTCTTGCAATCCTTGTTTGCCTTTACTTTCCTAGAGTGTATCTTGCTAGGATTGGCTATAGGTTGCAAAACTTGTTTTGGGATGGGAGTTTCACACTAGAACAACCCTAGTTGCACATCTAGATAGTATGTTCTAGTTTATCTTTGATGCAAATAGTGATAAGACATAGGATAAGTTTTTAAGTTGCCTAATTCACCCCCTCCCCCTCTTAGGCTACGAGCATCCGATTGCTTACAGTTCCAGACTGACTGGTGGTGCATAGGGGTGGTAATGGATCATGGCCCTACTTCATTCTACACAATCCAACTAAACTCTATATATATTTAGCTATAATCTGAATAGTATTATGACTCGATCCTTAAATTTCTTAGGCTGAATTGCAAGGCCCTTTACCACCTCTAGTGGTGCAACGAGCAAAGTCGCGAGCATCATGATGTTCTAGGCAGGGGATCGTCTGTTTCTCCTATTCTTGTTTGAGTTAAAAACACACTCATGCCTCTAGTATATGTTGACCATTATGCATGATAATCCATGTTGTTAACTAAGCTTGAACAAGTATGCACTAAATACTACTCTCTCTCCGTTTCAAACTATATGTCGTTTTGCCTTTTTTGGATACATATGCTATGTATTTAATTAGTCATAGCGTATATCTTTAGGCACTGTTTAGTTGGTGAAATTTTTGGTGAAAATGGTGAAATTTTTGTATTGGGAAACGTGTTTTGTGAGAGATGGCACGATCTCCAATGCAAAAATTTTAGAGACTTTTGGGGAACTAAACTGCCTCTTATGCATAGAAAACATTATGTAGCTAAAAAGACCAAAACGACCTATAATAATTTTGGGACGGGAGCAGTATGTTGTACTAACTCCTCTCATGGTAAGTATATACCAGTGCAAGACATTTAGATCGATCTATAACATTTTCAATACATCAATGTGGAAATAGCTAGAATGTGGAGAACGTGCAGAAGTGTACCCACATCCACCAACATTTTGTTTTGGAAATATAAATTTTCTTTTAAACGATGCATTCAGCAGTGAATATTTTTTTATAAATTCACCAACTACTCTGAACTGTCACTATGGCAGTATGTAGATGATTTGGTCCTTATCATGATGCGCTACATGACACGATCATGTGGGATTAATATTAGACCTAGTCAAGTAGCCGCACTCCTTGCCGGAGCATTGCTCGGTCTTTTTATATATGAAGACGCTGTTTCGGCCATTGCAACGTCGCTGTTTAAGTAGCACTAGTAGCCATACAATACGAGATAGTAGCACAAAGAATAATTGGAGTCACGAGAAGGGAGACACCGTACTGTAGCTGTATGGAAGCACACCAGTTGGGCATTAACAAAGTGAGTTTCGGAATAGGAGGCTGCAGGAATCACATCTCTTCAACTAAAGAATGTGAGGGAAACAAATAGAGCCATAAGGTTCCCACAAAATCATTTGCGTCGTGGAGAGTTGTGGATGTACAGAATGGATCAGATCGCCGATCAACTCAACAAGAAAAATTGGTGCCCCAAGACGAGTTTTAGGTGAGATGGGAACGAATGAAGGGAATCAACATAGTATATGGCTAGTGGTGTGTGTACGTTTCAAATGTGTAGTGTGGGATTTATGTAGAACACTGAAAAATGATGAATTCAAGTGATCTGGAATCTTTGTGGGGTTGAGTTGTGAAGCACACATGCGAATTAGTCTTTACATTTGTTCAGCATGATTCTTTTTCTTGCAAAGGATAATAACATCGTCAAATGCTTCAATGCCTTGAAGCTTTATAAAATCTAGTTTTATAGTTGTTATGGTACAACGATTCTTTTTCATATCTTCAATAAAGAAGACAACCTAAATGGGAATACCCAACTCATATGACTCCACAATTGGTATGTTTGGCTCACCCACCTGGGCTCTCAACAAAAAGTGCATATGCTTTGACGAGTCATCCACAAATCAATGAATAATGTAATAGTATGATGAGAATGAAAGCTGAGGAACCCCTGATTAATTCAATGATGTCGTTGATGGACATAGTGATACAAACTGTAGTTAAAATAGAAGATGATGTGCGAATAGGCTTGTAGTCCAATGGTAGGACGGTCCAGTGGAACGCTACCCACCAGAGTTCGAATTCTGGTGCTCGTACCTTTTCCTGGATTTATTCCGGGATTTTCCGGTGTTATGCATTAAGTGGTAAGCGACGTTCCCGTCGACGACGAGGCACCAGTGGTGACTTCGGGAATCTCCATATCTGTCCGGTGCTCAGTCCTTTGGAGGTGCTCAAAGGGGTAGGGTTTGCGTACGTGTGTTCATAGGGGTGAGTGTGTGTGCGTGTTGTGAGCGTCTGCGTTGCACTCTGTGCAATTCTAAAAAAATAGAAGATGATTGTTTAGTTTGCCCATGTTTGGAAAGGAAGGGAAAAATTTTCCCTCTAGGGAATCTTCTAGGCATGGAGTACTAAATCAAGTTTATTTGCAAAACCTTTTTACGGATGAGTATAGTTTTGTGCGACGAATCTAATAAGCATAATTAAATAGTGATTTGCTACAATAATGCTACAGTAACCATGCTCTAATCATGCGGTCAAAGACCTCATTATGTTCATCTCGTGATTTTGCCCGGGGTTGTGAAGGTAGTTTTGAAACTGATTTTATTTTATATTGTTAATTAGTGATCAAAGTTGTATTTAATAATTTTTCACTCCTCTTCCAAACACGGTCTTTGGCTTAACAGGCTGCGCTGACATCCCCTGTTTCTTCTCTGCTAATATAATTCAGTTGAGTTTAGACAACAACTTTACTAAAAGTATATAGGCATGCCTACATGGGCTGACAATGACAACACAAAAGCACAAGTGGTTTGATGAATCATCAGTAAATGCCCTTACTACACTGGCCTTGAACAGAATGTGCAATACTTAAGAATGTAATCAAGGTTTTCATGGAGGGGAGATGTCAGGATCTCTGTCATTAGGGCCTAGGGGGGACTGTACTCTGCGAAAACCAAACTAAATGCACTTTCTCGTTACATGTGGTTGCATTGGCGACATTTATGAACTTTGCTCAGGGCAGAAGCTCGTTGATAAATATGCAAGCTTTCTTGGTCCTGGTGCCAATTGTGATACTATGTCCGTGACTAAGAACAAATGATACAATCGAGCTCGCATGGTATAGTTTGGTGGTGACAAAGGAGAGATAGATGCCATGAACTAGTTGTTTATGTCCCGTTTAGTTCCAAAAATTTCACAAGCTACCCATCACATCAATCTCCGGACACTAATTAGGAGTATTAAATATATATTAATGACAAAACTCATTCCATGATCTCTAACTTAATTTTCGAGACAAATCTAACGAGTCTAATTATGTCATGATTAGACAATGTCATGCTACAGTAACTAATCTCTAATGACAGATTAATTTGGCTTAATGGATTCGTTCACAATTACTTGTCATTCATGTAATTATTTTTTGTAACTAGTCTACATTCAATACTCCTACTAGACCTTGTAAGAGAACCCAAAAATTTTACTTCTCCAACTAAACAGAGCCTAGATTAGCTGCAGATTCATCACTAGGGATGGGAGGGACGGAGAATCCAAACAACACACTGTTCATACCAACTGGTACGATCCGTGTTGGAACAATTAATGTAAGGACATGTTCTTGTGCATAGTGGATACATTTGGGACATACATTATATTTTTAAAGCAAATAATGCAGTTCCTGATGTAACTTTTTTTTGGGAAATTGTCCACTTATTATTAAAAAGAATTCACCAACAACACACAATAAAACAAAAAAAAAGTAGAGGAACCTTGAACCACATTATGAAATGAGCACCAAATTCTGACAGAACTGCAGTTATCATTAATGGTTATGGAAAGCACTGCATAATTTATATTTCTATAATTGTACATATTTATCAGTAAATGATGAGCAACATGTACAAAAAAATTGGGCTTTAAAGGAAGGAACTAGAAAAGTTCTTGTAATTATTAATTAGTGATCTCTGTAAAGTAAAAGTGTCACATATGCTTGAATATTGCAGCAACCTCAGTCATCAGTTACTATACACTTACTGCACTTATATATAATAATAGGGCAATAGGCTCCTATTTCCATCATAATATAGTAGTATATATATTGTACAAACTAGGAGAAGAAGCTGTGCAAGACCTGAGACATGGTATAGATAAGAAAATAGCATGATCACGAACGAACCGCCTGGCCCGGTGGTAGTGTTGTAGATTGGAAAGGTAGGCATCAGGAATCCGAGCTAAATGGGAAGTGACAATTTAGCTTTAAGAAGCATAGTCATGTCTATATATACTACTACTTGTCACTACATTGTTCCAACACGGATCATACCGACATTCAACAACCCAAAGCAGCATAGTGATCGGTTGCCACCATCTGTAGTTCTGCACCTCTTCTGCATGCAGGAAGCCACATGGAACCAGGATTATGGGATTAAAAATGTGTTCCCTCATTGTCAAAGAGCATCGAACAACCCAGAGCTTCTGAGTCATATCCTTCTTCACCATTTACACACCTAAATGTACATTACTTCGAACTGTTTTTCTGGATCCTTACCAAATTGATGAAACGGGAACAAGTTATAGAGATATTTTAATTATTCAGGTGCAATTAGTTACATGAAGAGGCACATTATTCCTTGTTCATTACATGGTACATTGGTACTCCTGTGGAGTCATGGATAGATGTCGTTGGATATAGTGTTACGGCAGCTAACCACCTGCATCAAGTGCGGGAGGCTCAGGGAAATATCCTGTGCAAATCTGTCCACCGTTAGAGTTAAAGCATCACAAATGTGTCACGTGTTTGTCCCTGTGGGTTTTGAGTAGAAACTAAAGAAGTTGAATTATTCATAACCATAAAGGAGTTGTGAAAGAGCGTAAATAGAGGTACTGTGTCTCAGCTCAGTCTCTCTTATAAGAACTACTAGTTCTCGTCCCATATTTCTCTGTTTTGTTATATATAGCCTCACGCAGAGATAGGACTATAGTTCAGAATGAGCTAGCGGTCAGACAAGTGCTTAAGCAGTAGTGCCTGTTTGAGTTTGTCAGGATGATGCTGGATAGGGTGGGATTTGTCTCAAGCTAACCTGCTACATGGAACCGGAGGCCTCGTGAACGCAAAGTAAAGTTGGAGATGTTAGGTTGACCTCCTCCGAGTCAGGCCCAACGGTCTGCTCGGGCTTTTGACTTGGCTCCCTGATCGGGGGAGCCCAACCCAACTGGGTTGCGGGCCCTGTCGCGCAGCACCATATAAGAGAGGTGGGGGCCATGAGGGCATGTACGCCAAGACACACGGTCTTCCACTCGCCCCACATGCCCTGACTTCCCGATCAAAGGGTGCTGTCAGCCACAGGAAAGCGCCGCCGCCCCTGCGTCCGTCGCTGTCACTGCGCATCCCCGATGGTCACCACTGCACGGCACTGCTCCGCCGACTGCATCTACACCGACGAGGTACCATCCTCTACTACCCTAACCCACGGTTAGTCCATCCACTTCTTTGTACTTAATCCATCTTAGATGTGAATCTCATTTATTCAAGTATCATTGCCAAGAGTCCCACCGATCTAGTTCTAGATGTAAAGAGTGGATATAACAATGGTATCAGAGCCAAGTTCTAGCAAGTAGATCGAGTCGGGAATGGAAGATTTGGAAATGAATCAAAGCGATACGATCTCGAATCACGTAGAAAAGGAAAGAAACAGAAACAAAAAAGGCAAACCCTAACCCTACATCCAAAAGTAGACGGCGGAGAGGGGGTCCTACCTGGGCTTATCACCACCACCTACGTCACCTTGGCGCACGTCGTGCGGACAAGCAGGGCGAGCTGCCTGCTTGCCGAACCTCCGTCGGACTGCCGGCGTGAGGGACAGGGCCATTGGGCACCTCAATTGAGCCGCTCGACGGTGGCGCGCTCACCCTCGGGTGAACGTGCACACCGGCGAGGGGTCTAGCGGCGATGTCGGCCACCACCTCTACACCGGCCGCCATGGCCACTTCTCGTCTCTCGATCTTGCGGCTGCGAATCTAGAGAAGAGGGAGGGGCGAAAAGAAAGAACAGAGAGGAGGGGGAGACGGTTGGCGGCTTTCGAGCTGGCGGCACCACCACCCTCGTCGTCGCTGGCAGGCACGCCGGCCACGGGCCACCATCCTCCACCACTCATACTCTAGATCTCGCGTGTTGCGGCTCTAGGGAAGAAGGGGAGGGGAAGAATGAAAATGAAGGGAAAGGGAGATGGCCGGAGGCCATGGGCCAGCGGCGCCACCTCCGTCACCATCGCCGGCGGGCACACCGGCCACGGGTCGCAGACGCTCTACCGCCGTCCCTGTGTGGCATCAAGATGAGGGGAGAGAAATGGAGGCCTAGGGTTTCAAGGGAAGCCGCCGACTAATATACCAAGTGACGAGGCCATGGACCAGGGCCCACCAAGACCCTTAAAAAACGCAGCACGGGCCCACGTACGGCATGCTCCGGCGGCTAACACAACAAGTGTCACATTGCCCGAGTACGTGAGGGCCCGTACGACTAGTTTCCGCCATGAGCCAGGGTACAGGCGGCCCGCGGCCGCCCGTACCTCTTCCCCGAGTACGCGGCGACTCGTACGACAAGTTTCCACCTTTGCTCCCAACTACTCGAGTCGTACGAGTAGTTTTCCGCCTCACGGCCGCAGAAACTCACTCGTACGAGTAGTTTCCGTCACGCCGTCGCAACTACTCTCTCGCACGAGTAGTTTCCGTCACCCGCTCAAGCGGGCTTCACCGAGAAGGCATGGGGCGCGTGGACCCACCAGATCGAGATCCCGGGATCTCCGCGCACGCTCCCCCGCGCACCGCCACGCGTCCGCCCCGCCACAGCGGTCCGCCCGGGCCAGGCCGATTCGGTGTCAGGGGACGGATTCGTCAAACCCTGCCACCATCGGCACAGTGGCCGCCATACCGTGAACGGCGCAATGGATGCTGAACGGCGTATGGTACAGTACACGCTACACCCTAAGCATTGGGAGACGCGGTGTAGACCGCCCACTCACCCAAGTAGTTTCCCGTCTCTGACCAGTTCAAGACTTGGCCGTCAAGGCCACAGGAACACAGGCCCCGTTGGCGTCCCGTGATACCCTGGTACGCAGTCCGCCACGTGTTCGCCTCCCTACACGGATCCGCCATGACCAGGTCGATCCTGTGTCAGGGGACGAATCCTCCTGCCGCCCCCCAGCTGAGGCGGTACGCATCGTACCACAGAGGGCACGAGAAACTTTGTGCCACCAACGACACAGTGCAAGCTGTCGCCTATCCGTGGAGCAGGCTACCCCTGTCCTATGATATCAAGAAAAGGCATGTCCCTGATCCACTGACGGGGTCAGGACACGTGCACTGCCTCCCGTACCCGACTAACTACTCGGAGGAGGGAACAGGGGGCCCCGGGATGGAGGCTTGGGACGCACGGGATCTGCACCATCACCCAAGGCCCCATAACAGTGCTTCGCTGTTTCTGCCGTCTGACAACCTGGAGCAGAGAAGGACGTCTCGCACTGTAGATTAGCTCATGTACACTCGATGTAATCACCCTGGACTCCTCCCTTGCGACTATAAAAGGGAGAGGCAGGGGCACTCTCAACACGCGTTCGTCTCCACCCCCACACGCACTTAGCATCGATATCTCATCTCATACAACCACGCACACACGTACGCAGACTCCTGCTACTTGAACCACTCGCACACCAGGGGCTTGGGCACTGCACCCTCTCCCGACCTATTTGTACTCCCTGTTGCAAACCCCTGAGCATAAGGAACACCCCTTCTCAGACTGGACGTAGGGTATTACTCTCCGGAGGCCCGAACCAGTATAACCTCGAGTGTCTCCTGTGCTACCGTGCGGATCAGAACACGCCCCCTCGTATAAATTTACTTGCCGGCGGTAACAAACCCCGCCACCAAGCGAAAATAAAGGAGAGCTGTCGATCTCGATGAATGGCTGAGGACGCTCCCTTGAACCGGTACTAATGTACGGAGAGCCGTCGATTTCGATGAAAGGAGAGCCGTCGGTATTGAACAATTCTGGTTATTTCGGCGCTTAGTACTAATATCAAATAGAACCGATACTAATGTATGTGGGAAGGGAGAGTCCCGCCGCGCCCCCCATGAGAGCACATTAGTACCGGGTGGAGGCTAGCCCCGGTACTAATGTGCCCACATTAGTACCGGGTGGGAACTAGGCCCGGTACTAATGGCCCGGTACTAATGTGGGAACATTAGTACCGGGGTAGAAAAATCCCCGGTACCGATGCTTTTCACACCCTACCACGTCCAACACTTCGAAAAATTATCAGCCTCTCGTTCCACCCTGCCGCTCGCATGCACCCAGCAGGCCACCGTCTGCTGCCTAGTGTCTCCTTTTATCTCTCCCCCACGCAACTTCCACTCCCATCTCTCTTATCTCTCCCTCATCGTTATCCCTTTTCTCATCTCACATCTCGATCTGCAAGCCTGCAGGCGCGCGTGGGAGAGCGGCGGCGGCCGATGCAGACCAGGCCGCCGCGGCTGGCGCGGGCGCGGACGCGCGGTGACCGGCGCGGGTGGCCTGGAGCCCGGCGGCCTGGGCGCATTGAGCCGCATGGGAGGGCGGCGGCACCGCCGCTGGTGATCGGAGGCCGTGTGAGGCCGGCGCGGACAGGCCGCCACGGGCGCGCGCGAGGCCGGCACTGGCCGGGGCCGCCGCAGTTGGCGCGGGTGGCCTGGGCGAGGCCGGCGCGGACAGGGCGCCACGGGCGCGCGCAAGGCGGTGGCCTGGGCGCATAGGAGCGGACGGATCGATCGGAGGAGCAGGCGGGCGGCTCGGTTCCTTTTCTTTCTTTTGTTTTATTGTGAATCCTCACCGTCTTTCTTTCTTTTTTTTGCTGATTCTTGTGTATGAGATGAGATGTGAAATTTGTTTGTGAATGTGAGATGTAAATTTCTTATGTGAATGTGCAATTTCTTTCTTCTCTTCCTACTGTGAAATTTGTATGAGATGTAAATATGTGTGTGAATGTTTGTAAAAGATTGAGATGAGATGAGATAAGGTGAGATGAGATGAGATGAAATGAGAGATGAGATGAGAAAAGGAAAAAGAGAAAAGAAAAAAAAAGAAAACAGGAACGTATTGGCCGGGGACGACGGCGTCGGGATGGTGACGGCCCACCCGGTACTAATGTGATATTAGTACCGGGTGAAATACCCGGTACAAATACCTCTTTACATTAGTACCTATTGAACAATACCGATTTAGTAACCGGTACTAAAAGGGGGTTTAACACCGGTACAAAAGACTATATCCTTGGTAGTGTACCCTGGGCACAGTACTGCATGCTTTTGTGATCAAACTCGATCTGTCAAGTCCTCCATACACTCACGGACCCGTGCCGTCTTCAACCCGAACTCTTGAACATGTTGTTTCCTTTGTGACCACACGCTGAGAGTCAACCTGCTGGCCTGTTGCACAATCTGCAACACACGACGATGGTAGCCCCGTGCCGACACGTCTCCTTGCCTGCCTCCATGCTCCCTGCGCCGCCGTCCACAACGACTCCGCCATATTCACGCCATTGTTGATGACAATATCTCAGCTACTAGAAACTCTAGCTGTCACCGACGCTCACGTCGACCCACTACGGCCACAACCATCACCTATCATGCTAGTCTTTTGGGTTGACTTAGACCCAAAACTTTGTTGTTGTGGGCTCTAGTGGACATAGGTCTGATGAGGCGCCAGCTCGTGGGTATAGCGGGCCGGGTCGGAATCCGCTGCGCCATTCTAACAAACACAACTATATATGTTCATTAGAGTTAAAACATCACAGATATGCGTGTCCTGCTAGGCTCTGAATAGAAGCTGTCATACTGAAGAAGCTGTCCTACTGAAGAAGCTGTCCTACTACGAGTTGTGAATGAGAATAACTAAAGCTACTCTTCAAGTCTCTCGAGCTTATAAAGGGAGTAGTACTGTAGTAGTTGTCCCTTTCTCGATGTTATATGCAGAGATAGGGCTAGAGTTCAGAAGGTAGGTCCTTAATCAGTAGTGTTCATTAGAGATTTAGAGTTGGTGAGGCTGCATAGGATGGGAGATGTCTCGAACTAACCTACTTGGAACTGGAGGCCTCAGGAACCCGAAGTAAAGTTGGACTTCCAGAAACAGCTCGCTTGGTTGCCTGCCATCTGTAGCCATCAGTAGCCACGCCGCGCATGTGGTGGCACAAAATCTTCGGCGCTAAAATACGACATCGCAGCCTTGGCGAGAAGAACCGAAGTTTTGATTCCGTGTCCCGCTGATCACGGCCTTAAGGTATGGCTTCTCTACCTGCCTCCGGCCACCGGGACGACGTTGGCCCTCCTTGTCTTGGCCTCCAGCCCGGTCGTGAGCATGTCGAGTTTGTGAAGAAAGGCTCTAGCAAGCTGAGAAAGAGCTTAACATGTGGTGGTGTCATTCTCAAAAAAAACATGTGGTGGTGTCGAATCTCCGGCGACAAACTACAACATCGCAGCCATGGTGAGGAGAAGAACTGAGAGTATTGAAGAAAGGCTTCTGAGGAACGAACCAGCGGCGGCCTAGAACTACTACAGGATCCATGAAGACATCAACCCACTATAAGAAACGGCCTAGATGGTCATTGAGCCGATAAATGTTCACTCAATAAGAGAGTCAGCGTTAAAACTCAACTAGCTAGTCTACTTTTGTGAAATATTTGTTGTTCCTCGTAGCAGAGGTCAGAAGCATTATGATTGTCTAATTTTCTCCCAAGGCCAACTAGATTCTTCTCTAAAGAAGATGTACAGAGATTTTTTATGTTTTATTAATAATTAATTCGGAAAGTAATAAATAAACCTGAAATTGCAATTTTCATCAATTCGCACGGTGCCAAAAAAAATAGATTTTCATCATTCTTAATTTTCATCGGATGAATGGCTCACTTTAGTTACAAGCACCCTAAAATTTTCCTTATTGAATGATGTTAACACATAGGATTTGCTCTAGTGACACATCAGCGTGGCAGATTGTTTTGAGTCCGTGTGGTCATTTTTTCATAACATTGTGCTGCTGAGAATGGTGCTGCTGAGAATGGTTCATCGATGTTACTTGGCTTTGAATAGAAGCTGTCAAACTGAAGAAGTTGGTTAATCATTCATTACCATAAAAGAGTTGCCCAAATAGCGTAAATAGAGTTGTTTTCTCAGTCTTTCTTATAAATAGGGCTAGAGTTCAGATTGAGGGGTCAGACAAGTGCTTAAGCAGTAGTGTTTGTTTGAGTTGGTGAGGTTGGGGCTGGATAGGATGGGATTTGTCTCAACCTAACCTACTTGGAACTGGAGGCCTCGGGAACCCAATGTAAAGCTGGAGAAGCCAATGGTAAGTACCTGCTTGGTTGCCTGCCTTTCGTAGCCACCCGGCATAGGTAGTGGCACCAAATTTTCATTTAGCGCCAAAATATAACATCCCAACCATGGTGAGGAAAAGAACTGACGTTGTGAAGAAAGGCCCTGCCATGGCGTTTGCTTCTCATGAACCAGTGGTGGCCTTGAAATATGTGGAGGCACCAAACTGTGCCTTGGCAATTCCAAGCAATTCCAAGAGGTCCAGTCCATCTGGTTTTGTGTTTGGATGGGAAGAAAATTCTTACAGCAGGGGACACTACCTGTCCTCCTAATGTCCAAAGATCTCAAAGCACTTAAATTTCCTGATACTCTTTCAGGGGTGAGAGCAACCCGTGGCTCTAGGTTCCAGCAGTGGTGTTGCATTGATGCTCACTGAACAGCAATGTATAACCAAGGCTAGCAGGGTATGTAGATTAGTGCCAGAAGTGTGATCAGAGAACTTAGCTTTTGGTTCCATTCGGGTTCATTGAGGAATTAACTTAACAATAAAAACTCTGACTGTTTGTGTTACACTCTTACTGTTTTGAGCCAAAACATCAAAGGAAGTTGAAACGAACCGGATTTCCGAGAATGGAAACCCGACTCTCTGCACCTCAGTGATAGTCCCGGAAGACTATCACGTGCAATCCCTGTCTCAGATAGTATCAAATCCATACAAAACAGAAGAAATATAGAAGATCCAGATAATAATAATAATTATAAATAAACATCGGAACTCATGTAGCGAAGTAGACACCATCTCCCATAAGCAGCTCGAGTGTAGAACAAGCCTCAGTCCTCCCAGCCATCATTCTCGAAGTCGTAGTCGGGCTCCTGGTCTGAAAGTCCGTCATCTACTCGATAAGCGAGTAGGTCATGTCAGCTTCCCAACAAAGAGCGAAAGCAAAGGAATAATTCTAGTATGCATGGATAAGCCTATATATGGTTGTAGAAGGTTATGCATGCAGCGGTAGCAACATCAAGGTAAGAAGAAATGCAGCGAGGTCACCATCTCCGAGGAGATCCACACCTCCGAGGCCAACACCTCCGGGGTCAACACCCCAACCAAGGAAAGTACACCAAAGCACCGAATCTCAACCAAGACTCAGCATCCCACTCTCATCAGCGATGTCGGGTCACTAGCTCCTATCCCCACATCTCAACGGCATAAAGCCGGGCTCACACACACAGGGGAGAGAATCAACACAGAAAAGACTAGTCAGGTGAGAGATCGAAAGGGCTATCCATACCAGTGGACACAGACTATAGCTATTGGTTTAACACTCTGCAGAGGTTGTACAACTAGACCCGCCGAATAGGGCAGAAACGGATGCCTCCGCTCCACATCTGTACCTAACGGCCGAAGACCTAGCACTAGATAGCACTCTCCTGCCTCTCCGAGCCTGACTCGTCCTGAACTGGGGCGCAAAACTTGCCAGCAGGGCCTCGAAGCTGTGAAAACCATCCCTAGAGGAGCCGGGGTGACATCTACTCGGGTGTATAACCCGTCCCCCTCACACGATCACACCGATCCGCCTACAGGCTGGATGCTATCCACCAACTAGTTCTCTGACCGAACCCCGCCCATAACAAGGCGAACGGTTTGTACGAAAATAGCTTAAAGATCAAGGTCATACAGTCGATCGGTCATTAATTGCAAGGAGCGAGCACTTACCATCTCCATCCGTATGACACACCGCTAGGGCGGGATGCCAGGTCGCATCTCCCCTAGGCAGGTGTTCACAAGTAACCAAAGCGGTTTGCTCCCGCAGTAACACGTCAAGGATATACACGCACCCAAAACACACGCCAGAATACTGAGATATCCCAATCTCAGTCCAAACTAGAAATCCATCTATATTAAAGGGTAAAATATATGGATAGTAAGTATCGGGAACTAGCTTGGAGTCTGTAGCTAGTTCCAAAGAAAGGAAGTTCAAGGTACAGGATATATCAAATCAAGGCTTGGCTAAAAGATTATGTATGCATTTCAAAAACATCCACAATAATAATTAAGCACTAGCAACTAAAATCATGCATGGGATCTATATGATCGGGAGTGATATGACACCTGGTTGGCGTCTAAAGTCCTGGTCCTGGTTGTAGTCGGGGTCGAACTCCTCCTCCGGCTCGTAGCTCAGGTCTGCTCAGCACGAGATACGAGACGCTAAATTACTAGTAAGCATCTAGGCATAAAACTGAAGAAATCCAATTCAAAAAGATCCAAACTATCTACAAACACCACCGGCTCGATTTTAGAAAAATAATGAAACTGGTTTCATATTTTTCGGAGTTTTAATTAATTAGTTATGAATTTTTCAAAGGTTAAAGGATTTATAAAATAATTAAAGAACCATTTATAAAACAGAAAAGGGGTTTTTATTAAAAATACACGGATGACGTCAGCATGACATCAGCATGACGTCAGCCTTCCGCGGTTAGTGGGTCGTTAATGAGCCAAAAGTGTTAGTGGGCCGAATTTGGCCCAATGGACCTAGCCCAACAGGGCCCAGTGGACTAAGTCCGTTAGATCACCCCGAACTTTAATTAAAACGCACGACGGTCTGCTGGGCTGTTACCAGGCCTTAATGGGCTAAGGCCTAGGCAATGGCCCATCGCATGATCAAAGAGTCAAAGTCCGATAGAAGTCCTCGGACTCCTCAGGTCGGTTCACCAGCACTCCCAGAGCAAAGCTGGGGTTCACTGGCGCTCCCGAGACATGCGCGCATGCCTCGGCGCGTGCCGGCGCATAGCGCGACGGTGACGGCTAGCAACACCCGGCGGCTCTAGTGCCTCCGGCGACCAAGCAAGTGCGGCGCAACGACCACTAGGGTTAGGTGGTCAGTCCGGCGAGGCCTAGGCTCTGGGGTCGAGCCGGTTGGTCCACGCGCGGTGTGACGCGGCGGTGTTCTCCGCGCGGCACGTCACGACGCGGCAACAGCGCAGCGCGGTGGCGGTCAGTAGCGGCTCGGCACAGCTCTCCTGGCCTTGCGCTGGGGTGCGCAGGATCAGAAGCGCATGCGCAGTAGCACGCTAGCGTGCGGGCGGCGGAGCACGGCACACACGCGTACAGCACGGAGGTGCTCGGCGCGGCACGGCGACGACGGCGGTTACGCGGTTAGCGGCAAGAGGCCAGGCCAGCTCGTGCGTGGGTGCACGACGGTGACGCACAACTTGGGTTCCTGCAAACACGGGCGCGAGACGAAGCCCGGTGAACACAGACGACGGCAAATGCTAGAGTTAGTGCGCGGCGCGGCGGCCGGCGTGGCGTAACACAGGGGTACCCTCTCGGGTCATCACAGGCAGTTCAAGAAGGGGGAAAGAGAGAAGATGGGACGACGGCTCACGTCGGGGCGATGGTGTAGTCGTAGCTGGCCTGACGGAGACGGCGGCACTCGATGACGTGGTGTGTGGTGGCGCTCCTGCTCTGCTCCGGTACTGGCTTTACGCGGACGGCCTCCTCCACTGCACGAGTGGCTCCGGGCTTCACGGCTTCAGCTCCGGCGAGACGGCAGCGTCGCGGTGCGCGCCTCCTTTTCCTTCCTCCCCTCCATCTCCTTCACTTCCCCTCTTCTTCTCCCTCACGGTGGCGGAACAGAGGAAAGGGGCAAGACCCCAAATGTGCCTTGGCTTGCACAAGGGGCTCGGCCTGGGGGTTTAGTAGGTCGGGCACGTCGAGGCGAGGGCAAAGATGGGCGCCACTGTGGCTATTAGCTGCCACGACGTCAAGCGCCGACGTGGCTGCGCAGGAGAGGCTGGTGGGTGCGCGAACGCGTCATGACGCAAGGGCAAAAGGGGCAACTAGCCTGGCAGATCGCACGTGGCGCTCCCGGCACGGCCTGGCTTGACGTTCGTGCCAGCCGGGCGGGGTTGTCCCCTCAGCCTGGCGCATTGGCGCGCGAACGATGGCGAAAAGGGTAAAAAGGAGGGTGCGGATGTGAACGCGGCGACCGACGCGGGGGAGACGACGACTGAGCGGCGGGTTCCACACGTCAGCGTCACGGGTGAAGGGATAAGGCGCGACGCGTAGGTGGGCTGGTAGCTGGGCTGGCCTGCTGGGCTGCAAAGAAGCTGAGGGTGCACGGGGTTACGCGGGCCATGAGTTAGAGGGGCACTGATGACTTCTACGATGGTTAGCAGGCCCAAGTTAGTTATAGGTTTTGAATTTAGTTTTGAATTTATATTTAAAGTTACTATTTGAATTTGAACTATTTCAAATTCAATACACACTCAATTAAATCCAAATAAATTCCATAAAATCCAATTCACATACTTATACCATAATTTGAATTTATATTTTTATATTTGGGTTTTATTTATATAGAATTTAAGAGAGAGGCTAGTAAATGTTTCAAAATTTGGTAGCACTCAACATATAATAAAAAGTTTTAAATTTTTCAGAAATTCACACCATTCAAAAATCCGGGATGTTACATTCTCCCACACCACCAGGAATCTCGTCCCCGAGATTAAGCTTCATCCTCTCCCTCGAACAAGTGAGGGAACTCTCTCCTGAGGTCGGCTTCTTTGTCCCACGTTGCTTCTCGCTCTGTATGGTGACTCCACAACACTTTGCAGTAGGGAATGGTGGTCCTTCTGGTTTCTTTTGCTGCTCGGTCCAAGATCTTCTCAGGGTACTCTGCATACTCCAGGGTGTTCTGCAGGTCAAGTATCTCGATAGGAACTTGCTTCGCTTCTACTGCCTTCTCACTCTTCTTCAGTTGCAACATGTGGAACACGGGGTACACAGCTGACAGCTCCTCCGGTAGGGCTAGTCGGTAGGTGAGCTTTCCAACTCTTCCGGTGATCTGGTAAGGTCCCACACTCCCACGTACCTCGGGGAAAGTTTCCCTTTCACTGCAAACCTCTTGGTTCCTCGCATTGGCGACACTTTCAAGTAGACGTCTGCAAATGACAAGTCCCTCATGTGACAATCGACATAGCTCTTCTGACGGCTCTGAGCAATCTTCAAGTTATCTCAGACCTTCTCCACTTTCTCATCTGCTTCTTTTATAGCATCTGGTCCAAAGAGCATTCTTTCTCCCACTTCTGACCACATCAGGTGTGTCCTGCACTTTCTTCCGTACAGTGCCTTGAAAGGTGAAATCTAGAGACTTGCCTGGTAGCGGTTGTTGTACGAGAACTCTGCGTAAGACAAACTGCTCTCCCAATCAGTGTTGTAGGTCAAAGCACAAGCTCTAAGCATATCCTCCAAGACCTGGTTTACTCTCTCCGTCTGTCCATCCATCTGAGGGTGAAACGCAGTACTGTAGCTGAGTGTAGTCCCCATCCTATCGTGAAAGCTCTGCCAAAACCTTGCTATGAACTGGGGTCTTCTGTCAGACACTATGCTCCTCGGGGCTCTGTGTAGTCTGAGTATGTGGTCCACGTACAGGTCAGCCAACTGGTCGGTCGAGAACTGGGTCTTCACTGGTACAAAGTGAGCTACTTTAGTCAGTCGATACACTATGACCCAAACGGAGGCGTTGCCTTTCTGTGTCCGGGGTAGTCCCACCACAATGTCCATGGAAATATCATCCTACTTCCACTCCGGTATATCCAACGGTTTAAGTAGTCCTGCTGGTCTCTGGTGCTCTATCTTTACTCTGCTACAGGTGTCGCAACAAGCCACATGGTACGCTATATCTTTCTTCATTGCTTTCCACCAGGACCTCTTCTTCAAATCTTGGTACATCTTGGTGTTGCCTGGGTGAATAGAGTATCTCGAGTCGTGAGCTTCTCTCAGGATTTGCTCTCGGAGTTCCTCATCTTGCGGGACACAGATTCGGTCCTTCAACCACATGGTTCCTTGCTCATCGATCCGGTAGTCCTCTGCTTTCTCTTCTAGCATCAACTCCCGAATAGCTCCAACCTCTTTGCAAGTTTTCTGTGCTTCTCGGATTCTTTCTTCGAAGTCGTAGGTCACTTGTAGTTTGTTGAGTTGTCCCTGCTCCACAATCTCAAGCTGCAACTGCTCTAGCTCTTCGTGAAGAGCTGGCTGCTCCTGACTCACCATCAAATTGTGGCAATAGGTCTTTTTGCTCAACGCATCTGCCACAATATTTGCTTTGCCTGGGTGGTAGTGAATCTCTAGCTCGTAGTCCTTGATCAGTTCTAACCATCTCCTCTGCCTCATGTTCAGCTCCGACTGAGTAAAGAAGTACTTCAAGCTCTTGTGATCGGTATACCATTCACTCTTGTTGCTGATCAAGTAGTGTCTCCAAATCTTGAGGGTGTGAACAACTGCCGCTAGCTCCAAGTCGTGTGTAGGGTAGTTTTCTTCGTGTTTCTTGAGCTGCCTTGACGCATAAGCGACAACCTTTCCTTCCTACATCAACACACATCCCAAACCCTGCTTTGAAGTGTCACAGCAAACCACGAAATCCTTCTTGATATCTGGCAAGGTAAGTACTAGGGCTGTTGTGAGTCGCTTCTTCAGCTCCTGAAAGCTTCTCTCGCAAGTTTCTACCCACTCAAACTTCTTGTTGTTCTTCAGCAGCTCTGTCATCGGCTTCGCAATCTTGGAGAAGTTTTCAATGAACCTCCTGTAGTAGCCTGCCAAACCAAGGAAACTTCTGATGTCTGTCACATTAAGCGGCTGCTCCCACTTAGTCACTGACTCCACTTTCGAAGGATCCACGGCAACTCCCTCAGCTGACAACACGTGACCCAAGAAAGCAACTTCTTCCATCCAGAACTCACACTTGCTGAACTTTGCATACAACTTCTGTTGTCTTAGCCTTTCCATCACAACCCGCAGGTGTTCCTCATGCTCTTCAGCTGTCTCGGAGAAAATCAGAATGTTGTCGATGAACACCACCACAAACTTGTCCAGTTCCTCCATGAAGACTTTGTTCATCATGTTCATGAAGTAGGCTGGGGAGTTGGTCAGCCCGAAAGAAACTACAACAAACTCGTACAAGCCGTACCGAGTGGTGAAAGCTGTCTGCGGAATATCCTGTTCACGAATCTTCATCTGGTAGTATCCGGACCTCAAGTCAATCTTTGAAAAGAACTTGGCCTTTCTCAATCTGTCTAGCAAGTCGTCGATCCTGGGCAAAGGATACTTGTTCTTGATCGTCATGGAGTTGAGAGTCCTGTAGTCCACACACATCCTCTTCGTACCATCCTTCTTATCCACAAACAGTACAGGTGAACCCCAAGGTGAGGCACTCAGCCTTATGAATCCTTGCTCCAGAACTTCTTGAGTTGTTTCTTCAGTTCATCCAATTCATCAGCAGACATCCTGTACGGGCTCTTTGCCACTGGTCCTGCTCCTGGCATAAGATCGATCACAAACTCTATGTCCTAGTCTAGTGGTAACTCGGTCAGCTCCTCTGGAAACACGTCAGGGTACTCCCTCACCACCAGAATTTCTTCCATACTCTTTCCTTTCATGTTGCACAACATTGGTGTTGTCTTCTGGCTCTGCGGCTTGATCAACACTCTGGCTCTGCTGGGGTGCTCCAACTGTACGTACACTAGGTTGCATGATACCAAACTGTTGTGCTTTGCCACCCACTCCATACCAAGTATCACGTCGATTCCGGTCGACTCCAGAACTGCCAGGTCTGCCACAAACAACTTCTTCTCAAACACCATGTTCACTCCTCTACACTCAAGGGTACTCCTCTTCTCTCCTAGCGGAGAGCTAGTTACTTTGGGTCGTGGTCTGGGCTTAGTTGGTAATGACCTTTCTTTCACGAACTTTGTAGAAATATAGAACAGTTGCCATAACTTTGGTAATGGTCTGGGCTCCGGTATCAAATAGAACAGTTGCCATAACTGAGTCAACAAGAAACTCACTGAGGGCCACGTCAGGTGCTGCGGAGGCCTCCTCTGCTGTCAGGTGGTTCAGTCTGCCTTGAGTGGGCGGTGGTGTGCTCCTCTGCTGGTTCTACTAGGGCTGTCCTCCTTGAGCTGGTCCCTTTGCAGGTGTCTAGTACTGTGTGTTCCTATTCTGACCTCCTTGCTGTAGCTTCTGGGGGCACACATTTGACTTGTGGCCCAACTATCGGCAGTGATAGCAGGTGATCTGTGAGCTATCGTAAGCTGGCGGCTGCTGCGGCCTGGGGTTCCACTGTCTCGAACCTCCACTTCCTCCGGTGTGACCTCTGCCCTGCTAGGTGTGCTGAGACTACTGCTACTGAGTGAAGTGGTGTTGCCTCTGCTGTGGGTACTGTGGCGATCGTGTCCTTGGTCTCTGGTGTGAATCTGAGTGTCCTGCACGGTCAGCACGCTGCCTCTTCTCACCCCGAACCTGCACGTAGTCCAGTCTCGACTTCTCCACAACCAAAGCCTTGCCCACCAGGGCATGAAGCGTAGCATAGTCATGAGCGGCCAAGTGGTGCGCCATCCCACGGTGAAGTCCCTTCCGGTACCAGTACACCTTCTTCTCTTTTGTGTTGGAGTCATCTGGTGCGTACCTCATCAGCTCCTGAAAGCGGTTGGTGTACTCCTGCACTAATATCTGGCCCATCTTGTTGTGTCAAAACTCGTCTGCCTTCCTGTCCATAACTGCCTCTGGGATGCAGTACTTCCTGAAAGCCTCCACAAGCTCTACCCACGTGATGTGGGTCGGGTCCTCGTGCGAGTCACAGTAACTGTCCCACCAAGCTCCTGCTGTGCCAATCAACAGGTGCACTGCAACTACCACACACTCCTCCTCTGAAATGTCCGTGAGCTCCGGCTTCTTCTCAGTCTCCCTCAACCAATTGTCTACCACATGTGGGTCTCCGAGTTGTCAAAGGTTGGTGGGTGCATCTTGGAGAATCCCTCCACTCTCTTCTGCAAGCTCTCTGGCTGGTTCCTGAAGTTCCTCATGTTGTTGTTCTGAACCACTATGTTGGCGATTGTCTGCATCAGCTGGGTCTGAAGTGCCATCACTGCTACTAGGTTGGGTGGAGCTGGCTGTTCCTGGTTCGGCTCTGGCTCAAGTTCAGCCTCTTCCTCTAGTTCTTCCTCTTCTGGTTCCTCTGGGTCAGGGTTCACTGGCACACGGCCTCCTCGACCTTCTCGCCCACCTCGGTATCCACCTCGGTGTCCGCCACGTGGGGCACGGCCTCCACGGCGGCCACAACCTCGTCCAGCTCCGGGGAGAGTGGCATCCTCCTACTCAGTGTCCTCCCTGGCAGCCTCCTCAAAACAGCGTAGGAGCTGTCCTGACCTCCTCAGCCTCGACATCTGCTCCAAGAATTGAGATCGTGAGAAACGAGTTGTCGGAAATTAACTTTAAGGTACTAAAGCAAACAAAGAGTATCTAGCTAACAATAAGCAATTTCACACAAACATTAAGAAGCATGAACACCGAAAGAAATCGATAACTCCAATCACTCATGCAAGGTCACTATACAAAAGGTGTGTATCTCGAGGTCTCCACAACCTTCGAGATTATACAGAAGCATGAGAACTACTTGATACATAGAGGGTGGCATCTAAACTAGAACATCATGAAGGGTACTACTCTAACAAATCTCATCTGACTCTGCTGATCTCAGGATCATCCCCTCAAGGTGCCTGCCTCTGAACTGGGGCTGGTGAGAAAGGTGGTGACACTGTCTTCGGACTCTATGGTACTAAGTAGTAGGGTGGATCGTTGACTCCTTGGTAGTCTGGGATCTCAATCTCTGGTAGGTTGAAGTAGTTTGCCAAGCTCTCCAACGCTCTGTTCATCTCAGGGGTGTCTTCACTACCTCTCGGGTACAGTGGCTGAACTGGTAGCTGTGTAGGTGGTAACTCGAATGTCTCAGTTCTCAGCTTCGGCCTCTTCTGCGGGGGTGCTAGTGCTGCAACCTCTCCCAACTCAGTCACATGCCTCTGGTCTAGGTCTTTCCAGGCTGAGCTAGTCTTGCTGGCAGTATCATGAGCCTCGTAAAGTCTTCCTCCCAAGTGCCACAGGTGGTTGTAGTTCTGAAGCAACCTCTCCTCGAGTCCCCACACTCTCATCTGGTAGTCTGTGCACGCGGCTCCCAGTGACTCGACCAAGTACTCCTCTCAGAGCTTCAACCTGTCCTCACGGGTTGCGGTGGCTGACGCTCTTAGCACTGATTGTGTAGCTTCAAGTCTTGCTTTAAGGGTGACAATCTTCATAGCATCCCTCTCAGTACTTGCTCGGGCGGCTGCAAGTCCCCACTCAACAAGCACACTGTTCCTCCTGTGGGCTTCATTCAGAAAGAACTCTAGATCCCTGTTCTCTCTTTCCAACTGGGTGTTGCGTCCCAAAGTGTCATCCCACTTGCGTCTCAGAAACACGATCTCTGTAGCTGCCCAGTGGAGTGCCTGGTCTTGAGCGAGAATGCACCTGCTTGCCATATGTTCCTTCTCGTCCTTACCCACTATGTCCACCTCTGTGTACTCTGTCCGATCCTTGTTCCACCTGCTGGCGTCGTAGACCGCTATCAGTAGAACACTGTACGGAGTATCCTTCAACCTCTAGTTAAGCTGCTGGCAAACCTCCTTCAGCACAAGACGTGCACAACACTGGTGGGCTTCCAAGGTCGAGTTGTCGAAGCACGAAACCTTAACTTCCTTGAACTCTAGTACTCGCGGGTCAGCTGGAACCTTCAAGGTCAACATTGTCGGTGACTGGTCAAACTCTGCTGTAGTCTGCCCTTCGTAGAACACCTCACTGGTCTCCACTCCTGCTGACTCCAAGCACTCCTTCAGAATCTTGCAGAACCCTCCGGCCCACTGGGTGTCGGTCTTGAGAGGGATCCACTGCAACTCCTCCATCTGCACGTTGTTAGGGAAGTTAGTAAGAGTTAGTAAAGTTAGACAAGGTATTTATATAATAAAATCAAAGGGTTTATATAAAATTCACGGATTGTATATAAAGCATAAGAAGTTAGGCCTTCCTATACTAGCATCCATTCCTAGGGCTCGTCCTACAGTCGAGCATGGCTCCGGTACCAACTGAAACGAACCGGATTTTCGAGAATGGAAACCCGACTCTCTGCACCTCAGTGATAGTCCCAGGAGGCTATCACGTGCAATCCCTATCTCAGATAGTATCAAATCCTTACAAAACAAAAGGAAATATAGAAGATCCATATAATAATAATTATTATAAATAAACATCTGAGTACATCTCATCGGCACATGCCGGGTACAAGTCCAACGAGACTGAATCAAACAGAGTAAACATCTACGCAGCGGAACTCATGTAGCGAAGTAGACACCATCTCCCATAGGCAGCTCGAGTGTAGAACAAGCCTCAGTCCTCCTAGCCGTTGTTCTCGAAGTCGTAGTCGGGCTCCTTGTCTGAAAGTCTGTCATCTACTCGATAAGCGAGTAGGTCATGTCAGCTTCCCAACAAAGAGCGAAAGCAAAGGAATAATTCTAGTATGCATGGATAAGCCTATATATGGCTATAGAAGGTTATGCATGCAGCGGTAGCAACATCAAGGTAAGCAGAAATGCAGCGAGGTCACCATCTCTGAGGAGATCCACACCTCCGGGGTCAACACCCCAACCAAGGAAAGTACACCAAAGCACCGAATCTCAACCAAGACTCAGCATGCCACTCTCATCAGCGATGTGGGGTCACCAGCTCCTATCCCCACATCTCAACGGCATAAAGGCGGGCTCACACACACAGGGGAGAGAAGCAGCACAGAAAAGACTAGCTAGGTGAGAGATCGAAAGGGCTGTCCATACCAGTGGACACAGACTATATCTATAGGTTTAACACTCTGCAGAGGTTGTACAACTAGACCCGCTGGATAGGGTAGAAACTGATGCCTCCACTCCACATCCCTACCTAACGGCTGCATACCTAGCAGTGGATAGCACTCTCCTGCCTCTCCGAGCCTGACTCGTCCTGAACTGGGGCGCGAAACTTGCCAGCAGGGCCTCGGAGCTGTGAAACCATCCCTGGAGGAGCCGAGGCGACGTCTACTCGGGGGGTATAATCCGTCCCCCTCACACGATCACACCGATCCGCCTACAGGCTGGATGCTATCCACCTACTAGTTCTCGGACCGAACCCCGCTCATAACAAGGCGAACGGTTTGTACGAAAATAATCCAAAGATGAAGGTCACACAGTCGATCGGTCCTTAATTGCAAGGAGCGAGCACTCACCATCTCCATACGTACGACACGCTGCTAGGGCGGGAGACCAGGTCGCATCTCCCCTAGATAGGCGTTCACAAGTAACCAAAGTAGCTTGCTTCCGCAGTAACACGTTAAGGATACACACACACTCAAAACACACGCTAGAATACTAAGATATCCCAATCTCAGTACAAACTAGAAATCCATCCATATTAAAAGGTAAAATATATGGATAGTAAGTATCGGGAACTAGCTAGAGGTCTGTAGCTAGTTCCAAAGAAAGGAAGTTCAAGGTACAGGGTATATCAAATCAATGCTTGGCTAAAAGATTGTCTATGCATTTCAAAAACATCCACAATAATAATTAAGCACTAGCAACTAAAAGCATGCATGGGATCTATATGATCGGGAGTGACATGACACCTGATTGGCGTCCGAAGTCCTGGTCCTGGTTGTAGTCGGGGTCGAACTCCTCCTCCGGCTCGTAGCTCGAGTATGCTCAGCACGAGATACGAGATGCTAAATTACCGGTAAACATCTAGGTGTAAAACTGAAGAAACCCAATTTTAAAAAATCCAAAAAGACCCAAACTATCTACAAACAGTACCTGCTCGATTTTAGAAAAATAATGAAACTGGTTTCATATTTTTCGGAGTTTTAATTAATTAGTTATGAATTTTTCAAAGGTTAAAGGATTTATAAAATAATTATAAAATCATATATAAAACAGAAAATGAGTTTTTATTTAAAATACACGGATGATGTCAGCATGACATCAGCATGACGTCAACCTTCCGCTGTTAGTGGGCCGTTAATGGGCGAAAAGTGTTAGTGGGCCGAATTTGGCCCAATGGACCTAGCCCAACAGGGCCCAGTGGACTGGGCTCCCTGGACATGCGTGCATGCCTCGGCGCGTGCCGGCGCACAGCGCGACAGCGACGGCGAGCAGCTCCTGACGGCTCTAGTGCCTCCGGCGGCCAAGCAAGCGTGGCGCAACGACCACTAGGGTCAGGTGGTCAGTCCGGCGAGGCCTAGGCTCTGGGGTCGAGCCGATTGGTCCACGCGCGGTGTGACGCGGCGGCTTTCTCCGCATGGCACGGCGACAACACGGCGCGACGGCGGTCAACAGTGGATCGGCACAGCTCTTCTGGCCTTGCGCTGGGGTGCACAGGATCAGAAGCGCATGCGCAGCAGCACGCTAGCGTGCGGGCGGCGGAGCACGGCACACGCTCGTGAACACACGTACAGCACGGAGGTGCTCGGCGCGGCACGGCGGCAACGACGGTTACGCGGTTAGCGGCCAGAGGCCAGGCCAGCTCGTGCGTGGGTGCACGGCTTGGGTTCCTGCAAACACGGGCGCGGGACGAAGCCCAGTGAACACAGACGGTGTCGAACACCGGAGTTAGTGCTCAGCGCGGTGGCTGGCGCGGCGTAATGCAGGGGTACACTCCTGAGTCATCACAGGCAGTTCAAGGAGGGGGAAAGAGAGAAGATGGGACGACGGCTCACGTCGGGGTGACGGTGTAGTTGTAGCTGGCCGAACGGAGACGGCGGCGCTCAGCGACGTGGTGTGCGGCGGCGCTCCAGCTCTGCTCCGGTACTGGCTTCACGCGGACAGCCTCCTCCACTGCACGAGCGGCTCCGAGCTTCACGACTTCACCTCCGGCGAGACGGCAGCGTCGCGGTGGGCGCCTCCTCTTCCTTCCTCCCCTCCTTCTCTTCCACTTCCCCTCTTGTTCTCCCTCACGGCGGCGGACCAGAGAAAAGGGGCAGGACCCCAAATGTGCCTTGGCTTGCACAAGGGGCTTGCCTTGGCTTGCAAAGATGGGAGCGGCTGTGGCTATTGGCTGCCACGGCGTCAAGCGCCGACGTGGCTGCGCGGGAGAGGCTGGCGAGCGCGCGGACGCGTCACGGCGCAAGGGCAAAAGGGGCAACTGGCCTGGCGGATCGCACGAGGTGCTCCCGGCACGGCCTGGCTCGACGTCCGTGCCAGCCGGGCGGGGCTGTCCCCTCGGCGGGGCGCATTGGCGCGTGAACGGCGGCGAAAAGGGGAAAAAGGAGGGTGTAGGTGTGAATGCGGCGACCGGTGCGGGGGAGACGAGACCGAGTGGCGGGTCCCACACGTCAGCGTCACGGGTGAAGGGATAAGGCGCGGCGCGTAGGTGGGCTGGTAGCTGGGCCGGCCTGCTGGGCTGCAAAGAAGCTGAGGGTGCACGGGGTTACGCGGGCCACGAGTTAGAGGGGCACCGATGGACTTCTACGCTGGTTAGCAGGCCCAAGTTAGTTATAGGTTTTGAATTTATATTTAAACTTACTATTTGAATTTGAACTATTTCAAATTCAATACACACTCAATTAAATCCAAATAAATTTCATAAAATCCAAGTCACATACTTATACCATAATTTGAATTTATATTTTTATATTTGGGTTTTATTTATATAGAATTTAAGAGAGAGGCTAGCAAATGGTTTCAAAATTTGGTAGCACTCAACATATAATAAAAAGTTTTGAATTTTTCAAAAATTCACACCATTAAAAAATCCGGGATGTTACAGAAGTGTCCCTGCACTTCCTGAGTGGAAAAATGCAGGTTCTTGGTAAGTCCTTCACATGTACAGCTATAAATTTCAGTTATTCCTATTCGCAATCAAATCTACCTGCATGCACTTGTGACTATTACTGCTATAATTAAACTTTCCACTCAATTCTACCAATTCGAACCTCTAGCCTCTAGCAACTGCCTGCCAACTTGCCAAGGACCAAGGCGCCCAGATCATGCGCGAGAACGGCCTTCTCAGTGTCATGGTCGGTGGCGTTCATGGCGACCACTGGCAAGCCCATGTAATTCTTCAGCCCAGAGGCGTCATTCTAGAAACCACCTCAACCAGCAGGCACGCGTCGTACCCCAGGTCATGGCGGGATCATGCATCTAAATGTTGTCATGTGAAGATGAACATGAGAGGGGAAGCTGATTTTTTTACAACACTGAGTCACTGACAAGAAAAACACAAACAACAGATATAATTAAACACTAAAATGAGGGGCCAAGGAATAAATACTCAAAAATATGGACTTCACGAGTTTTATTTTCTACTATATACTACCGCAGTACCACAATTTAAGAAGTAGCCAAGTACTAATACTCAAGAGGATAGAAAATATGCACGCTTTAGTTCTATCATAATTCATAGAGATATAAGTATGTGAGACTGTTTGTGTTAGAGGGCTTATGGGCCGGCTCGGCAGGCCCATTACGGTTAGGTTTAGGGATAAGATCAAGTCCTTTCTTAGAAGTCAAGACAATCCTCTCTATATAAGGAGAGGAGATGTATCAATCTAATCAAGCAAGAATTAGAAGGAACAACCTTCCTCTTGCCCGGCCGTGGGCAGCAACCCCGCGGCCGGCGAACGAGCGCCCCTCAGCCCTCAATCCTTGCAGTTCTCTTCCCCTCGATCGCCCACCATAACATCAAGTATCAGATTGCCAGGCACCTAGGGTTTTTTTTATCGGTAGAAAAAAATTATCGGCACTCACCGAGAAATGCGAAATTTCGGTAATTTCGGGAATTTCGGACAAAATTTAAACAAATTCAAATTTTTTAAAAAAAATTTGACAGAACTTCAGCTAAACTACCCCTAATCCCTCCACATCACATTTGCATATAATAAACAACAACATATCACACACAATTGATATATCCATAGCACAGCACCATGCTTCATGATAAATTGATAATACAAGGTCCCAAATATTAGAAGTTTAACAGTCCCAAATAGTAGTTTTAACAGTCCCAAATATTACACCTAAATGCAGACTTGGAAAGTCCCAATATTATGTGTCCATGGCATTGCAAATGAATGAAGTGCCCAATATTACATGTTTAAATACTTTCCCAAAATTTATGCAAGATCATGGAAATTGCACCACACTGCAGCTCCATATCTTCTCCATTGGGGCTTCAATTTGCATCACCATTCACCATCCAAGCATTGATATGCTGCAAAAGTGTACAATTTCACATGTAAGGTTTATCTAGCTAAGTTACTATGGGAACCAAGTTAAAATCTAATAAATGCATAACCAAGTTAGTGGAGAGATTCTTCATCTAACCTTTTACAGATCTTGGACTCTCTTAAGATTTGGTTTCTTCTTTCTAGTTGACCTTGGACGGATGTGAACCGGTTTTCTAATCCGAATACTTGAACTGCCACGAACTCTACTACCACTAGCACCTTCACCTACATAATCATAATTTTTATAAAATAACCTGAATGTTGGAAATAACCAAAACAATTAAAGCAAAATGAAACTCACCATCTCCATTGGTGACAGATGCCGTACCACCATCACCTTTGTGTCCCTCCACATCATCATCACCTAGAAAGCAAATCAGATATTCAACAAAACTACATAGTATTCACAGTAAATCAGAAATCACAAGTGTTTATAGTTTATTTGAACAAACATTTCACAATCACCTTCATCGTCAGAACTAGCAGAGCTGCTGTCTTGTGACTCAGCATATTCTGGGCTACCATGTGGAGAATCTGAATCAGAGTTATCTTCAAATAAATCTTCATATTCATCTTCCTCGATTTGCACCTTTCCTTTCTTCTTACCACCATTTCGACCAAAAGAAAGTTTCCTCTTGAATGCAGCCACTTCAGTCATGTCCATTTGTAGCTGATCTATAAGAAAGCCTTCGGGGAAGGTCCAATCATCAGCCTCAAAGTCATATTCATCCAGTACCGGTGTAGACTCAGACCTAGAGTGGCATAGCCAGTCCATGATGGGGTTGGATTCATCAAAAACTGCAGCATCCATCATCAAGCTATATGGATCTGTCTCCTTCTCTTTAAGGCTTTCGAAATCAGCTTCAAATTGCTGGATGTATAGCTTTAGATTATAATGAACATAGACCAACTTCATAAGCTTGTCATAACTCAGCTTATTTCTCAGTTTAGTATGAACCAGAGCAAAAGTACTCCAATTTCGCTCACATCCACTTGATGAATTGCATTGTGAAACAATGCGCATTGCAAGTTTTTGTAATTCTTTGCACTGACCTCCATATGAACTCCACCAATCAGGTGTCATGAATTGATTAAATTTATCATTCAATTTACAAAAACAAATATGCAATCTGATTTGGACAGGAAAATATAATACCTGGACTGATTTGACCACGAAGTGCTGAGCTTCGGGCCTCTAATGATCCAAATAACATTTTCTTTTGGCTAAATATATTTGTAAACTGGTCAATAGCTTTTGATGCCTCCTCAGCTGAGTTTGCTAACTTTTTTAGTGCAAGAGATACAGCTAGTACAGCAGACTGATTTTGTGCAAGTTTTGAATTATAGAGTGCTTCAGGATCAAGTGCAGCAGCTAGAAATAGGAATAAGTAAAGAAGTATAAGTCAAAAAACTTTAACAATTGAAATAGAATGCAGGCATGCAGCAGCAAATTAAATTATAAGATGCTGAAATATTTTTATGTCAAACACGTCTACCAATTCTATGAGCAAGTTCAACAAAAAAGTATATGAGAAAGGCATAATTATGTACCTGCAAGCATGAGAGTTTGATTGAGAAGATATCGAGTTCTCCTATTTATTACTTCATTGATCCTATCTATGAGATCCTTTGAAGCCTTTTTGTCATGCTTCAATTTAGCAAATATTTCTCTCTGAGCTTGTAACATCCTCGGAATGAAACCAGATATTGTCCCATTTTTCTGCTGATCTGCAAAGCGAAGCACACAATACAATGGTGTGACAGCTTTCAACACCAACTCCACATCTTCCCACCACAACCTACTCATCAAGCAATCGTATGTGAATTCATAATTTGGATCATCTTTCCATTCACTATTTGCCCACTCATTGGACACCATCCATGCTTGAAATTTTTCTTTTCTGTCCCAAAAACTCTGCAAGAATAAGAAAACCGTGCCAAATCTGGTGGCGTTCCATCGAGTCAATTCCCCGCCTATCTTATCTTTCATCGTAGCATGAAGCCTAGAAAAAAAAAGGAGATGTGAGCTGCACTTTCATCTATGATTGATTGTTTCATTTAATATAAACATAAACTAGTCAAAGATAGGATAGTTACCTATTATGACTGTGGAAAAATTTACACATCCGTTGTGCACTTCGCACTACTTCATCAACCTCAGGAAATGATGCTATTTCTTTCAACATTAAGTTGATAGTATGTGCTGCACATGGCTGCCAAGTGATATGTGGATGTTCAGCTACAAGTTGCTTGCAAGCTGCCTTGTAGTTGGAACCATTATCAGTCACAATTTGAACAACATTCTCTACCCCGATATCATCTTCAACTACCTTTCTAATATGCCCATAAATAAATGCAGTATTTTGGGAATGGCCAGTTGCATCCACAGAACTATGAAAAAACATGCGGCCATTGCAAAATATCATGAAATTAATGATGCACATTTTGTATGGTCCTGTCCATGAATCACACATCACAGTGACTCCATATCGAGCCCAATTTTGCCTATGCTCTTCCATCTGAACTAGCAAGTCTTCATAGTTCATATCCAGCAAAGATCCATCTATCTCTCTTCCCAATGGAGCAGCCACTCCTTCTCCAAGTTCTTGGGTTAATTTAATGGCTGATTTAAAATATGGGCAGTCAGCTTTCCTTCCAGGAATATCGTTGGCTTGGAACCACTTTGACCAAATTTTTCCAAGTTTGGTTTTGGAACCCCCCTGAAGCATAATGTCCACCCTAGGCTATGATGGTGCCTTGCTGCATGCCAAATCTAAATCAAATGGAGCTTGAGAAACACTAGGACTCTGGTAGAACCTACTAATTTTAGTCTGATTCCTCAAGGCACTTGCTCTCCCTAAAGGCGGAGTGTTGCTGTTACATCTATCACCACGTAGAGGCTGGTTGCTGCTGCTTGCCCCAATCAATGGTGAATAGCTGATGCCTGATCTCCCTGTATCCCTCAATGATTCCCTCAATGCCCATTTAAGCTGTCCATCGTCATCACGAGGAATGTTAGACCTTCTATGCTCTCCATAAGCTTCCTCCATAATTGCTTTCTGCACATAAAGGTCATTTTCCTTAGCATTCATCCTCTTCTTTTTCCCCCTTGCACTCTCATCCAACATTATGTTCCTCACAAATTTTGGCACATTTTCACATGGAACAACATCCGACAATCCAGCCAGATGATTCCTCAGACGGGTAACACCTCCACTTTCCCTTTTAACTAAACAATAACCACAACTGAAACCATTGACTTTCCACTTATCTCCATGGCTCCAAGGGTCTGTAATTGGTCCTCGTAGACACACCTCAGCTCCTACATGTCAAAAGAAAGAAAATAAATGTAGTACCAAAATGTGATTTAACTTATATTGAATTGAAATATATCAGGATATAGTGTAAACACACAGGCAGCAAGGATCATAGGCAATGCAACCTCACCTGTTTTACTCCTCACAATATCGCCGGCTTCACCAGAGTAGCTGTTCTTTCCGCCGTCAATTACCTTCCCCTTCCCCTTGCTGCAATTTTGGCCCTCCATCGCCATTCTGTCTTGCCCACCAATGGCACTGGCTGGTTCATATATCCTCAGTATGGCGTTGTGACGATATTTTCAACATAAAGACTAACATCGAAAGAAAAAAAATCTAATTAATCACAAGATGTGAGAACTTATCATTTTTGTATCAGTTTATTATTCAAGTAACATAAATCCATTCATAGTTTCATACGTGTAGTTGTGTACTAGGCAACATCTGAACTAGAACTATTGAACACAGTAAACATACATATTGAATGATCTGAAGATTTTATCTAATTTTCATGCACCACAAGCTGAAACAGAGTTACCTCCATGGCTCCATCATGACTTGCCCCGCTTTGCTTGTTGAGACGCAGATGGCGCGCCGGCACAGTCGTCGACGGGGAGAGCAGGTATCTGGCGATGCGCACGGGGGCTGAGGAGGGCAGGGGCGGGGGCTGAGTCGCTGAGAAGGCTGGCGGGCGGCGGCGTGGTGGGTCGGCGCAGGCTCGAGGGCGGCGGCGTGCTGACTGCTGAGCTGTGCGCCTGATGTGGTTGATTTGAGGGAAATTAGTGGATTTAGGGTTTCTGTTGGGGTTATATTTGGCCCAGATGGAGGCTTTTGGCATTCTGGGCCTTTTGGGCGAGATTTGGGCGCAGGGTCCAAATTCAACTGAAAAATTTGAGCGGTACGTTTTTTTGGGGGCCCACCGATAAGAACGAAATTTCGGGTTTTTCGGTGAAATTTCGCCGAAATTTTTTCCCTGCAGGCACCACAATGTCCACGGCCACGCGCATCATCGACACACTGGCGGCGATCTCCGACCTGCAGCGCCAGGTGGACGTCATCCTCGCGCGAAGGGCGGCCGTGGCCCTGCCACCCATGTTGATGTGGCCGCCGACGGCGCCCTTGGCCCCGGCCGCATGGCCACCGTTGCTGCCTGTATGGTCATCGTCGTCACC
The DNA here is from genome assembly GCA_036936925.1 of Cenchrus fungigraminus. Lineage (NCBI taxonomy): Eukaryota > Viridiplantae > Streptophyta > Magnoliopsida > Poales > Poaceae > Cenchrus > Cenchrus fungigraminus. The sequence goes on along the minus strand of CM072769.1, from coordinate 46,106,442 downwards.
GCCAGTGTGCCCGCCGCCTTGCAGACCCGGGTGGCCGCCAACGGTGGCCCTTGCGCTGGGCGATTGGCTGCTGCCTTCCTCCATCGAGGAGAAGGCCACGACCATAGTGGAGGCCGTCGCCACAGCGTCCGAGTTGGTGCCGTCCTTGCCCTCATCCGTCTCCGCGCCAGGGGTGGAGGCGCAAGCACAACAGATCGATTCTGCCGCCCCCCCCCCTCCAAACTCGAGGAGCAGGCCGAGACGACGACGACCGCCGCCACGGCGCCCGCGTTGGTGGCGCCCTCGTCCCCATCCACAGTCACCGTCCCAGCCGTCCGCTTCGACCTCGGCATGGACGCTCGCCGGCGGCGGCGGCCACCAATGCTGCTACAACTGTTTGCATCGAGCGCCCCCGTCCTGGCCATCGGCTGTCTGCATCGCCAACAGAAAAGGCATCGACCACGCGCGGCCCGACGTCGATGTCGTCTGCCGCGGGCTCGCATCCGCGTTGGCTGCTGCCGAGGACACCCCCTGCGGGATCGAATTGCTGCGGCGGTAGGCGCAACTTCCGGCGATTTGGGTCGATCTGCTACGGCAGGGGGCGCACTTTCCACATTCCACGCGACTGTGATGCGGCGTCCGTCTCATCCGTTCGACCCAGGGATCAGGCCAAGGGGTGGGCCTACGGTGGGCTGCCATTCTTCTCAGGCCACAACAGTTCACGTGAATGAAGCTCATTTGCACTGGGATCCTGGTAGCTACACAGGTGCAGGTACAGCACGCGAAGGATGTCTGCTGTATCTTCAGGAGTCAAAAAAAAAGAGTTGCAAATTTTTTTTCCAATCAATAAAATAAGTTGAGATGTAAAAAGTTTATTTTTTTAGATAATAGGTTTGTGTTGAGTCAAGGTATTGTCAAGGTGCCCAGGCTGCAGCTCGAGGACGAGCTGCTCGAAAAAGGGTGGGGTAATGTTAGAGGGCTTATGGGCCGGCTCGGCAGGCCCATTAGGGTTAGGTTTAGGGATAAGATCAAGTCCTTTGTTAGAGGTCAAGGCAATCCTCTCTATATAAGGAGAGGAGATGTATCAATCTAATCAAGCAAGAATTAGAAGGAGCAACCTTCCTCTTGCTCGGCCGTGGGCAGCAGCCCCGCAGCCGGCGTTCTAGCGCTCCTCAACCTTAATCCTCCATAGATCAGCCCTCAATCCTTGCAGCTCTCTTCCCCTCGATCGCCCACCATAACAGTTTGAAACAAGACAGCTAACTTACAGTGTCTCATGAGTCATGAGATACAAAGCAGAGGATCCTCTGCTCCTCGCGTGCCTAATTGACTTGAACGAGAGCAGAGGAAAATGCATATGCACATATACTAGCTGTATCTTGGGTCTTGTATATAAACTGCAGGTCATTGTAAGCCATTCATAAAACAGGAGGTCGCTGCCTCAAGAAATGATAAAAGGAGGGGAGGGGGTGAGAGTGCCTAGTCAATGCAAGAACTGATCTAGTTAGGAACTGGAGGTGTGTGGAATCCAACATGGAGCCAAAACGCGCAAGGAGGTGAAGCACACCCAGTTAACACAGACCGACACGTCACCAATGCAAGGACACCGCCCAAGACTGTATGGGAGATGGTATGTCTGCCTAAATCTGAAGGAGGCCTAAGAGTTATTCAATTGCATACTCACAATGATACTTTGCTACTAAAGAATCTGCACAGATTTTTTTAATAAAGCTGATATATATACTTGGCCTGAGAGTTGGTTTACATGGACCAGCCTGAAGGTTTCGTGTGTACCTGGCAAGGAGGATTACGTCTGTAAGTTGAAGAGATCCTTGTATGGTTTGAAACAGTCTCCTCGACAGTGGTATAAAAGGTTTGATTCATTTATGTTGTCACATGGCTTTAAGAGATCAAATTATGATAGTTGTGTTTACATCAAGTATGTTAACGGATCACCTATATACTTGCTGTTATATGTCGATGATATGTTGATTGCTGCCAAAAGTAGGAAATAGATCACTACATTTAAGAAATTGTTGAGTAGTGAGTTCGACATGAAGGACCTTGGTGCTGCTAAGAAAATTCTAGGTATAGAAATTACTAGAGACAGAAAATCTGGTTTGTTGTTTCTTAGTCAGCAAGGTTACATTAAGAAAGTTCTTAACCGTTTCAACATGTATGATGCAAAGCCTGTTAGTACTCCTATTGCACCTCATTTTAAATTGTCAGCTGAGCAGTGTGCTAAGTCAGATGAGGATATTGAGTACATGTCAAAAGTTTCGTACTATAGTGTTGTTGGTTCTTTGATGTATGCTATGGTTTGCTCTCATCCGGATTTATCTTATGCTATGAGTTTGGTTAGCAGATATATGTCTAGTCCTGGTAAAGAACACTGGAGGGCAGTTCAGTGGATCTTCAGGTATCTCAGAGGAATAACATATCATTGTTTGAAGTTTGGCAGGACAGGTAAGGAACTTATTGGATATGTGGATTCAGATTATGCTGGTGATTTGGATAGGCGAAGGTCGCTCACAGGTTATGTCTTTACTGTTGGCAGTTGTGCTGTGAGTTGGAAAGGCTCTGTTGCAGTCTGTTGTTGCTTTGTCTACTACCAAAGCTGAATACATGGCTATTGCGGAAGCATGCAAAGAGTTGATTTGGTTGAAAGGATTGTTTGCTGAGCTTTGTGGAGTTAATTCTTACATTAACCTGTTTTCTGATTCTCAGAGTGCTATATATCTTACAAAAGATCAGATGTTCCATGAGAGGACAAAACACATTGAGATCAAGTACCATTATGTTCAAGATGAGATTAAAAAGGGTAAGCTGAAGGTATGCAAGATTAGTACTCATGATAATCCAGCTGATATGTTGACAAAATCAGTTCTTGTTGCTAAGTTTGAGCTCTGCTCAAGCTTAGTTGGTATAATGGACTAACCAAGAGGCTGGTTGGCGCCAGTAGTATTTGTTTATTTTTTATGTGTTCGGGATGAAGGTTCTTTGGTTATGGTACAAGAAGGAATTTGTCTCCAGGTGGAGTTTGTTAAGTTATGATCCAAATTATGTTGCCAAGAGAGAAGGCCTACTTCTGACGGAGCGGAGCGGAGGCCCGTCACCGGAGGTTTGGGCCGGAGCGAAGCGGGTCATATAACCCCGTTAGGGTTTTTCATTGGAGATTAATTCTCTCGTCTTCTTGTAAGCTGCCGCCATTGTGTAAGGAATCGGATGCTCGTAGCCTAAGAGGGGGAGGGGGTGAATTAGGCAACTTAATAACTTAACCTATGGCTTTCACTAATATGCATGAAACATAAACTGGAACATACTATCTAGATGTGCAACTAAGGTTGTTCTAGTGTGAAACTCCCATCCTAAAATAAGTTTTGCAACCTATAGCCAATCATAGCAAGATACTACTCTAGGAAAGTAAAGGCAAGCAAGGATGCAAGAGAGTAATGCGGAAACGTAAAGGGGATGAGAGGAAGCAAACTCTTGACACACGATTTATCTCGTGGTATCGGTAGGCACTAAGCCACCCCTAGTCCACGTTGTTGAAGCACTTTACACAAGAGTATTGAGTATTGCTTCCCGGTCACCAAGTCTCTTCCAAGAGCACCACTTGACTTGCCACGAAGGCTCGCCACGAAGGCACTCACCAAGCTCCCTTGGTCACCTTGATGCCGCCTCCACTAAGGAGCTTCTCCACCAAGGGAAGGGGGTCTCCATGTCCCCCGCACAAAGTGTCCTCGCTGCTCCACACCAAGCCGGAGGGTCGAAGACGTTTGCCGGAGAGCCACCTAGGCTCCAAGGCTTCCGACACACCTCGTACAACTTGATCCACTCGAGAATCACCTCACAAGGTAGGCACACCTTGCACTCACTCAGCCCTAAGCTAAGCCTAACACTAAGCACACACACAAAGCATGTGCAAGTCTATGGATGAGCAATTTAGCACTTGGATGGCTTGGATATGATCTTCTATGTGTCTTGAACTCCTCTGCACTTCCACACACTCCAGCCACTTCAAATGGGTGAGTGGAGGGGGTATAAATAGCCTAAGGCGTCCAAAGAGCCGTTGGCCAAAAGCTGCAGAAACTAGTACCGTCGGATGAACCGCCATTATACTTTTCCCAGGTGTCGGTTCATCTGGTGCCCTCCACGTCACTTACCCGTTGCATCCCCACTGACACATATCCTCCGACACTTGCACCGACGGTTTTCTTGCCTAGCCGTCGTTTCATCTGGTGCTGATAGGTTCGCGGCCAAAACCTCTCTGTTAGCAAAAACGTGGTCGTCGGATGAACTGCTACTGAATCCCTTATGCCCATCGATTGATCCAGTGCTGAAGAGCTTCGCGCCCGGACCTCTCTGTTAGCAATCATATGGTCGCCGGATGAACCGTTGCTACATCATCGGTTCATCCGGTGCTGTTGATTCCTGCTTGCTTGGTTTCTTAATTTATCCGGCGCAACTAGAAATGGGGCCATAGGTTGATCCGGTGATCATCATGTTGACTCGAGTCTTCACGTAGTGTACTACTTCATCCGGCCGTTGCACCGACGCTTCTTCCTACGGTACCGTCGGTTCATCCGATGGTGGCATTTTTTTTCTTCTTCCACGGTTTTGACCCTTGAAAAATATTGGCATGTGGTATTTTTGCATCCTTGGGACCTAGAAGTGTCTACAAAGACATGCTAAACAATATGGTTAGTCCCATAGATCATGTTGTCATTAATCACCAAAATCAAACTTGAACAAATGGCATATGAGGTCATGTTCGCTACACATTGGCGTTTGTAACATGACTCCGATCATAGTGAAGTTCTTGCTGGCTGGCGCCCGTGGTTTTTCCCTCTCGTGTTGGGAGGGTTTTCCATGTTAAATCTAGTGTTCCTTACGATTTGATTTTCTTACTTTCGTTAATTACTTGTCATCATTTTATAACACATTCTAGATAATTATGTAGGGAATATGGACCACCGGCCATAGTTTGTGATTTGAGTGATTGAACGACAACATAGTCATTTGGACTAATGGTTTTTTAAGCATGTGATCGTAGGTTTTTCTAAGTCTCAATAATGCAAACCAAACCATGGAAAAGTCTAAATCATGATATAAATATCCAAGCTACGGTATTCTTGATATCCAAGTCATGATATGCAAGAATCTAAGTTATGATATTCAAGTGATCAAGCCATGGTAGCTTGGATTATTCTATGATAATCAAAGATTCAAAATGTATGGAAAATCCAGAGATGTCATTGGAATGTTCAAAAAGAAAATAAACAAGAAATTTGTTTAAGCCCGCCTGGTGGGTTTAATTTTTCTTGTATTGTGTTGTTGAGAATGGTACTGCTGAGCAAAGCAGTCATTCATCATTGTCACTGGATATAGTGTTACAAACTGAATAAAGGATTGAAGCTGTGTCCATTCAGTCTGGGGTTGACAGATAGTACAAATTACCAGCCTGCGCATCAGGTGAGGCTCAGGGAAGGATCCCACGCAACCCAACTATACATGTTCATTAGAGTGAAAACATCAACAGATATGTGTGGCCTACTGCGCTTTGAATAGAAGCTGTCATATATACTGAACAAGTTGCAATTGGTGAATCATTCATAACCATAAATTGTGAAAGAGCTAAATTAATAGAGCTACGGTCTTAGTCTCTATTATAAAGGGAGTAGTAGTTGTCCCTTTGTCCATGTTATATGCAGAGATAGGGTTAGAGTTCAGAAGGTAAGTGCTTAAGCAGCAGTGTTTATTTGAGTTGGTGAGGCTGGATAGGATGGGAGATGCCTCGATCTAACCTACTTGGAACTGGAGGTCTCAGGAAAGAGCTTGCTTCGTTGCCTACCGTCAGTAACCACGCCACGCATGTGGTGCTGCATAATCTTCAGCGCTAAAATACGACATCACAGGGATGGCGAGACGAACTGAAGTTTTGATTCCATGTCCCGCTTATCACGGCCTTAGGCCTCGTTTGGGAACGCGGGGATTGAGGTGGATCGGCTCCGAAAACCCGTCAGCTGTGGAATGCAGCCCACGTCGGGGTGGGCTCCCCTGCTCGGCCCAAAGTTGCATTTGGCAAGATGGGTGTCGGTGTGGATCGTGCTCGGATACCCGTCAACCCACGCGGGAGAAAAAAATCACCATCCAAGCTGTGGAATCCAATCCCCTCGCGGTGTCGCTCGTCCTCGCGTGCGCGAGCCGCCTCGTCCGATCGTCTCACCCGTCTGTCTGGTGCGCCGCAGCTCGGGGTGGGCCGTGGGCGGATTGGGTGGTGGGAGGGGATTCACCTGACCCACCTGTGGTTTACTTCACACACGAGTTGAATCCCGCAAATGCCAAACGAGGCCTTAAGGTGTGGCTTCTCGACCTGCCTCCGACGACCGCGACGTCGGCAGCTACGGTGGCCTGTGTTTGACAGCTATATTATCTTGCATGTGTATATGTGCATGTGCTCTCGTGGCTGTCAAGCCCGACCAGCTCCTTTATAGATTGGTTAAAGACAAAAGGAGATCCTTAGTCCGTTTTACTTCTAATATAAACCCTAGGATCTCATCGTCCCCGTATACGTTCTAATTGTTAGATAGGATAGACTCTGATGTAACTTGATAAACAAGGTGTATATGTAATCTTGTTGAGGCCGGCTGTAGAGTTGTTTAGATTTGGTAAATAGATAGGGTTGTTGTAACAACCAGCAGCCGGCCGCCGCCATCTCCTGTAAGTCCCACGCGAGGGGGTTTTCCTCGCCAATATAACGCGAAGCCGCCGGCCAGCGTGAGGCATGGCGTTCCACTGGTGGAAAAACGACCTTTGTTCCTACACATTAGTTCCGGTTGAATTTTGGAGCCGAGACTAAAGGTTTTGGAGCGACGTGACCATGAGTGGTAGGAGAGCTACGACCCTTTAGTCTCGGTTCGTGTTACGAACCGAGACTAAAGGGTCTCCCACGAGTTACTATAAGAGGATTGCATTCTCTACTCAATCACATGTGCTGTATAAGTGAGATGGTAAGGAAGCTACACGCGAGGCTACAGGTCACGAGTTCGAATCCCCGCACCGCGCACGCGTATATTTCGCGTGAAAAAATCGCGTGACTTGCGACGTGCGCGTGTGTAGGGGCCTCCCAGGAATTTCCAAAAATTTTTTTGACGTTAGCGTGCCCCTCCCCCCCCCCCCTTTAGTCCCGGTTGGTATACCAACCGGGGCTAAATGCCCCCCTTTAGTCCTGGTTGGGCACCCGGTAAGAAAGAGGGGGGCCTTTTGTCTCTATGAATTAGTCTCTAGAGGTCTTTAGAGAGATATTGTTCTTACCAACCGGGACCGAAGGCCTTTTTTCCACCAGTGTTCCCATGTATTCTTCCGCACCTCTGATTCATCACATGGTAATCAGAGTCAACAACCACCAAAAACACTAGCCTCTCGCCATGGGTTCTTCTGCAGTCGCTGCTGCGTTCGCCGTCAATCCCTTCATGGGGATCACCATCACCGAGAAGCTAGGCAAGACAAATCATGCGATGTGGAAGGTGCAAATTCTTGCTGCCGTCCGCGGAGCACGTCTGGTGGGGAACCTTACTGGAGCCGCACCAGCCCCTGCCGAGGAGATCAACGGCAAGGATAGCGCTGGCAAGGAGGTTCTTCTCCCCAATCCAGCGTATGAAGAATGGTACTCCAGAGATTAGCAAGTGCTGAGCTTCGTTCTGGGGTCCCTGGGGCGCGAAGTGCTCGCCCAAGGTTCTGCGCACTACACCGCAGCAGGGCTGTGGGCTACGATCGAGGAGATGTACGTGTCGCAGAACAGGGCGCGAGTTGTGAATACAAGACTCGCGCTCACCACGGCACAGAAAGGAGGTCAGACCATCTCGGAGTACGTCGGAAAGATGCGTACCCTTGCAGATGAGATGGCTGCAGCTGGGAAGCCGATCCAAGATGACGAGCTTCTGACCTACATCATCACTAGCCTCGACATCGAGTTCAACCCCGTCGTCACATCTCTCCTGGCAAGAAAGGATGCCGTGACTGTAAGTGAAGCATATTCCCAGCTTCTTGCATTTGAAACTCGTATGGAGATTATGAGCAGCGGTCACTCCGGATCTTCGGCCAATTCAGCCAACCGAGGAGGACGTGGAGGTTTTGGTCGTGGTCGTGGTCGCGGTAACTCTAACCGCGATCGTGGTCAAGGAGGAGGACGCGGGCGCAACCCCGACTACACCAACAACTCCCAGCGCCAGAACAATGGCGGTGGTGCTGGTCGTGGCAATCAAGGCCGCGGCAATGGCGGCAACCCCAAGCCAGTGTGCCAAGTCTGCTTCAAGATTGGTCACACTGCAGATAAGTGCTGTCACAGGTTTGAAGAAGACTATGTCCTTGAAGAAAGGCACGCCAGCGCCGCCATGAACTTGTACACCGTCGACAACAATTGGTACACCGACACTGGTGCAACCGATCATATCACGGGCGAACTTGAAAAGTTGGCCGTCTGTGAGAAGTACAGCGGAGCTGATCAAGTCCACACCGCCAATGGGGCAGGTATGAACATTAGACATATTGGTCATTCTACTATTCGTACCCCAGATAAAAATCTTGATCTTGTAATATCTTACATGTGCCATCTGCCAAAAAGAATCTCATTTCAGTTCATCGTCTTACATCTGATAATAATGTATACCTTGAATTTCATCCTGATTTCTTTCTTATTAAGGATCAGGACACGAGGAGCACTCTACTTAGGGGGCCATGTCGAAGAGGGATGTATCCACTTCCCTCTACACCAGCATCATCAAAACAAGCTTGTGGAGTCAATAAAGTGCCGCTTGATAGATGGCATCATCGTTTAGGACATCCTTCTTTTCGCATTGTTGAGAGAGTTCTTAGGGATCATAAACTTCCATGTTCTTTTGATTTGAATAAAGATGTTGTGTGTGATGCGTGTCAAAGAGCCAAGAGCCATCAACTCCCCTATCCCGTGTCAACTAGTGCTTCCTCTTATCCACTTGAGCTTATTTTCTCTGATGTTTGGGGGCCTGCTCCTGATTCGGCTGGTAGATTCAAATATTATGTAAGCTTCATAGATGACTATAGCAAGTTTACATGGATATATCTTTTAAAATATAAGTATGAGGTTTTTGAGAAATTTTGAGACTTTCAAAACCTAGTTGAGAGATTCTTCAATCGCAAAATTATTGTTGTTCAGTCTGATTGGGGAGGTGAATATGAGAAGCCAAACTCCTTTTTTACAAAAATTGGGATCTCTCACCTAGTTTCTTGTCCACATGCGCACCAGCAGAATGGATCTGCTGAGCGTAAGCATAGGCACATTGTGTAAGTAGGACTTTCCTTGCTAGCTCATGCACATATGCCTCTCAAGTTTTGGGATGAGGCCTTCCTTGTGGCCACTTTTCTCATTAATAGGACTCCCAGCAAAGTCCTTGAGTTCGTATAACCCCTTGAGCGTCTATATCAAACCAAACCTGATTATACATCCCTGAGAGTATTTGGTTGTGCATGTTGGCCAAATCTACGCCCCTACAATAAGCATAAACTCGCCTTCCGTTCCAAAGAATGTGTTTTTCTTGGCTATAGAAATATTCACAAAGGCTTTAAGTGCCTAGACATTTCCACTAGGCGTGTTTACATCTCTCGTGATGTAACATTTGATGAAAATGTGTTTCCCTTTTCAAAGTTACATGACAATGCAGGGGCATATCTTAGAGCTGAAATTCTGTTGTTACCGCCATCCTTGCAAAATCCTTCATTTGGGGACGAACAGTAGATGATCCTATGTCTAATGTTGAAAATACTAATAATTCTTGTGAAGAAACAGGAGAAACAGGGACTGGAGCATCAAATACCAGCGCAGGCACGAACTCCAGGGTTGATCTGCTTTTTATTCCAAGCCGATCCACCTCGGGATCGCTTCCTGCAGGTGCGCCAACAGCAGCGGCAGGCGCATCCACCTCGGTGCCCGTGGCGTCTCCTGCGCACTAGCCTGAAGCCGACACGCGTCTGCCGTCGCCGCCACCTACCCCGGCTTCCTCTCCGCGCCAATCAGGTGCAGCCACGCAGCTGCCGTCGGCGCCCGGGGGGACAGACGCGATGCCGACAGCATCTCCCTCGGGGGCAGGAGCTGCTGGATCGCCTGCCAGATCACCTGATCAAGCTCCGGGATCTTCTGTGGCAGGATCTCCAACTCCATCACCAGCGCCTGATCAAGCTCCTGAACGACCTCGAACTCGGCTTCAAGATGGTATTCGTAAGCCCAAGGTATACACTGACGGAACTGTTCGTTATGGTCTTGCTGCATCTACTGAACTACATAATGTAGAAGAGGCCTTAGCTAATAAACATTGGAAGGAAGCTATGGATTTAGAGTATGATGCCTTGACGAAAAATAAAACATGGCACCTAGTTTCTCCAAGAAAAGGCATTAACATCATAGACTGTAAATGGGTATTTAAAATTAAGTACAAGGCTGATGGATCTTTGGATAAGTATAAAGGCCGGCTGGTAGCAAAGGGGTTGAAACAAAGATATGGAATAGATTATGAGGATACTTTCAGTCCTGTTGTGAAAATGACTACAATTAGAATTATTTTGTCCATAGCTGTCTCGAAGGGTTGGAACATGAGACAACTAGATGTACAAAATGCCTTTCTCCATGGTGTTTTGGAAGAGGAAGTTTACATGAGACAGCCTCCGAGATATGTAGATAAAACAAGACCAAATTATGTGTGCAAACTCAACAAGGCACTGTATGGACTAAAACAGGCTCCACGAGCATGGTATGCAAGACTCAACACAAAATTAGTTGCTCTTCGGTTTCATGCATCCAAGGCAGATACCTCTTTATTTTACTTCAATAAAGGGTCAATCACAGTATTTGTGTTGGTATATGTTGATGATATTATTGTTGTCAGTTCCAGTTCAGAGGCAGTCACAGGTTTGCTACATGAATTAAAGAAGGAATTTGCTCTCAAGGACTTGAGTGAGCTGCATTACTTTCTTGGTATGGAGGTCAACAAGGTACGTGATGGGATAATTCACTCACAAGATAAGTATGCTTCTGATTTACTTAAAAAGGTAAACATGTCAAGTTGCAAACCTGTTATTACTCCAATCTCGACCAGGGATAAATTATCTGCTCATGTTGGAACACCTTTGGGTCCCAATGATTCCACGAATTATAGAAGTGTTGTTTGTGCTCTCCAGTACTTGACTCTTACAAGGCCCGACATATCATTTGTTGTGAACAAAGTTTGTCAATTCCTACATGCTCCAACCGAAGTGCATTGGTCAGCTGTCAAAAGAATATTAAGATATGTGAGTTCTAATACAAAGATAGGACTTATGATAAGGCGATGTAAGTTCTTATTAGTCAGTGGTTTTTCAGATGCTGATTGGGCTGGATGCTTGGATGATAGAAGATCTACAGGAGGTTTTGCAATCTTTCTTGGATCAAATTTGATTTCTTGGAGTGCTAGAAAACAGGCCACGGTCTCTCGGTCAAGTACAGAGGCAGAATATAAAGCTGTTGCAAATGCAACTGTAGAGATTATGTGGGTTCAGATTTTGTTGAAGGAAATAGGGATACAAGCACCTAGAGCTGCTAAGATATGGTGTGATAACCTGGGAGCAAAGTACTTGTCTTCCAATCTGGTGTTCCATGCTAGAACCAAGCATATTGAAGTTGACTATCATTTTGTTAGAGAATGGGTCACAAGGAATTTACTGGAGATAGATTTTGTTCCTATAGGTGATCAGGTGGCTGATGGTTTCACCAAGCCAATTACTGTTTGACAGTTGGAAAACTTCAAATACAATCTCAACGTTAGATAGGTGTGATTGAGGAGGAGTGTTAGATAGGATAGACTCTGATGTAACTTGATAAACAAGATGTATATGTAATCTTGTTGAGGCCGGCTGTAGAGTTGTTTAGATTTGGTAAATAGATAGGGTTGTTGTAACAACCAGCAGCCAGCCGCCGCCATCTCCTGTAAGTCCCACGCAAGGGGGTTTTCCTCGCCAATATAATGCGAAGCCGCCGGCCAGCGTTAGGCATGGCGTTCCCATCTATTCTTCCGCACCTCTGATTCATCACACTAATATTTATCTCCAAATCAATCTAATAAATCTTCCCCACAATCCTATTGCTTTCAGGGTGATAACTCGTTCGAGAAATGCGTCTGCCGCCTTGTCTTAGGCCCTTTTTGTTTTAGATTATGGCTGATTTTCACATGTGGCAGTGCCGAATCTCTGGCGCCAAAATACAACATCGCAGCCATGGTGAGGAAAAGAACTGAAAGTGCTGAAGAAAGTCCTATCATGGTGTGGGCTTCTGATGAATGAACCAGCGGCGGCCTCGATTTTTCTGGTGGCGCCAAACTGTGTGTCATGGCAAAATCAAGCTGAGGATACTCGGCTCCTCCTCTGCCTGACAGTGTGTCGTGGCAAAGGTTGATAGCAGTATTGTTTTTGGTAATGAAACAAGGCAACTAACTGATAGTGTGTATCGTGAGATATAAAGCAGGCTCTAAAGCAGAGGATCCTCTATTGCTTGTTGTTGATGCTTTCTCAACAAACAATGCGAGAACGCTAGATCGCGCTGCAGTCGAAACTTGAACTCGCCAGAGCTCCTGCCTTGACCGGTCTGACCGGTCAAGTCCACCGGTCAGACCGGTGTGCATCAGGGCACCGGTGAAAACCTATGAGCACCGCCTCGGGAGGGACCCCGTCGGAGGTGGCGCGCCTAGGGTTGCTCTGAGATCGGTAGGCCACTCAGAACGTCTTTGATCACCGTCGAGACAAACAAGGAAAGCAAAGAGGTTGGAAAAGCTAGGGTTTGAGAAACAAAAGTTGTAAAAAAATATGATCGATTGCGTGATAGGTCCTCAACCGGCCGTGGCCCTTTATATTAATAGGGTGGGGAGGTCTTGCCCTGCAAGGAAGACCTTTATAACTCAAAAACGACCAGAACTCCTTAATTCTACTCGGTCTCGGGGTCCACCAGTCAGACCGGTCAGACTGGTGTGGCCGTTGCCGGATCGGCTACAGGACCGGACTGATCAGACCACCCGGGTGCACCGGTCTGACCAGTGGCGTCAGCCTGATCGGCCTTGTGTCAATTTTGGGTGTGAACATATGCCCCTCTGTTTTTTAGTAAAGCTTGCGTACTAAAAAATAGTTCTAAGGTCAATGTGATAGATTTCATCGGTCATTTTTATTCTAAGGGTGATTTTTGCATAAATCGGCCATAGTCCTATCAACCATCTTGCCAAACATTTGGGTAGAATTTCTTGAAGTACCTCCCGTTGAGAGCTCTTGGAAGTTGCTGTCCTTGCAAAGTCTCCACCATGTAAGAATTTTCGGAGCACTCCTTCACAATCTTATACGGACCTTCCCAACTTGGAGACCACTTACCAAACTTATTGCTCTTAGTCCCAATAGGCAAAATTATCTTCCAAACCAGGTCACCTACCTGAAAAGATTTGGCCTTTACCTTGTTGTTATACGCTCTAGCAACTCACCTTTTGTCTTTTTCAATCTCCTCTAAAGCCTCCAAGCGCTTGTCGGTCACCTCATCAATATTATTCATCATCAAAGCATTATACATTCCAACATCAAGATTATTTTGCTTTGCAAGTCTATATGAGCCTAGATTCACCTCAACGGACAAAACAGCCTCTTGACCATACACAAGCTCATAAGGAGTAACTTTAGTAGCACCATGTCTAGAAATACGATGAGCCCACAAAGCTTCGGATAATACCTCATGCCATCTTCTAGGATTGTCCTCTATCTTATTCTTGATGAGCTTCACCAAAATCTTGTTGCTAGACTCGGCTTGATCATTTGCTTGAGCATAATATGGAGATGAATTGAGTAATTTAATACCATAGGAATTGACAAACTCACACACCTCTTTTGATACAAACAAAGTCCCTTGATCTTTAGTCAAAGTTTGTGGAATGCCAAATCTATGTATAATATGCTCTGTAATAAACTCAATCACCTCTCTATGTGTCATGTTCTTCAAAGGAATTGCCCCGGTCCACTTGGTGCAGTAATTAGTTGCCACAATCACAAAACAATGTCCCTTCGATGAAGGAGGGTGAATCTTACCAACAAAATCCAAACCTCATCCTCTAAAAGCCCAAGGCTTAATAATTGGATGCATTAATGCAGCAGGTAGAAACTGAACATCTCCATGTTTCTAACACTCTTCACATCCCTTGTAGTATCTAAAGCAATCAGCTATCATAGTAGGCCAATAATAGCATGCTCGCTTAAGGAGCCACTTCATCTTAGGAGACGATTGATGAGTACCACAAATTCCTTCAAGAACCTCTGCCATAGCCAATCTAGCTTGATCAGGACCCAAACATTTGAGAAGCAAATCATCCGTTGTCTGACGATACAATTCACCATCATCAAGAACAAACTTGAGAGCCCAACATCGAACTTTTTTATCAACTAAACTGTTAGGATCTTGTAAATAATTTACCAGAGATTTTCTCCAATCATCTACTTCGTTCGTAGCAATAATGGCCGAAGAAGAACTTTTAGCAGGGGACAGGTCAGACCGGTCGGTGACAACGGTCAGACCGGTGTCACTGGTTAGACCGGTCGGCTGCGCCGGCCTGACCGGGGCATTCAGAGCAAAACACTCGGCTAAAAACACCGGTTTGTGTTCTTGGAAATTTCATTTTCGAACATTATAACCAGATGCTTGCTGAGCCAGAGCATTAGCCCTAGGATTTTTCTCTTGTGACACATGATATATAACAAATTCATCCATACAAGATATGATGTATAAGCATTTATCGAGATATACATTTAAAAAGCCATTTAGACATTGACATACCTTGGAAACTTGCTGCACCACTAATAAAGAATCACCATAAGCTTCCACATGTTTTACTCCCATGCTATGCAAAATCTCCAACACAAATAGAAGAGCCTCATATTCGGTTTGGTTATTAGTACACTTACGATCCAATCAGTTAAGAGCTTCAAAAACAGCCCTGCTTGGTGAAATAATGATAACTCCAACACCACAACCATCTTTGCAAACCGATCCATCAAAATGCAGTTTCCATGGAGTAAAAGTAACATAACGGACATTTAAATTAAGTTGCTTAATTATCTACTCTATGTCCAACAATAAAGTCGACAACAATTTGACCCTTCATTGAATTTAATAGCTCACAATGTAAATCATATTCAACTAAAGTATAAGCCCATTTGCCGACTTTACCGCTCAAAATTGGTTTATGCAACATATATTTAATAATGTCGGTTTGACATGCTACTATGCAAGTGCTAGGTAACAAATAATGCCTCAACTTGGTACAAGTATGATATAACGATAAACATAACTTTTCAATAGGAGTGTACCTTATTTCGGTGTCCAATAATCATCTACTTTCATATGCAACAATATATTCCTTTCCTTCAGTTTCTTGAGTCAAAACACCTCCAATCACATCCTTCTCAGCCGCCACATATAATTTAAAAGGAATACCACTCTTGGGTGCTTGAAGAACAGGCGACAAAGATAAATAATACTTAATCTCATAGAATGCCTCATGTTGTTTTACCCTCGAAGTAAAATCAGCATCACTTTTTAACTGAAGTAAAGGAGTAAAAGCATTCACCTTCCTAGACAAGTTACAAATGAACCTCCTCAAGTAATTCACCTTGCCCAAGAACTTTTGCAAATCTTTCTTGCAAGCGGGAGCCTTTACATTTTTAATAGCTTCAATCTTCTTAGGATCTATCTCTATGCCTTTCTCATGTACAACAAAACCCAAGAATTTTCCAGTCGATACACCAAAAGCACATTTGAGTGGATTCATTTTCAATTTATATTGACGCGTTCTCTCAAATGCATGTCTTAAATCAGCTAAATGAGAATCTACTCCAACCTATTTGACAACAATGTCATTGATATAAACTTCTACTATGATGCCAAGTAAATCATGAAAAATCAAATTCATAGCTCTTTGGTAAGTAGCACCCGCATTCTTTAATCCAAAGGTCATAAACACCCACTCAAAGAATCCAACAAAACCCGGACATATGAAGGTCGTTTTGGATATATCCTCTTCAGCCATAAAAATTTGATTGTAACCAGCATTACCATCAAGAAAACTAAGAATTCTATGTCTGGATGCAGCATTAACAAGAAAATCGGCTATAGGCATATGATATTCATCTTTAGGAGTAGCTTTATTAAGATCTCTAAAGTCAATACAAACACAAAGCTTTTTTGTTCCTTTTTTCTCAACAGGCACAATATTAGAGATCCAATTAGCATATCAACAAGGCCTAATAAACTTAGCATCCAACAACTGATTGACTTCTTCTTTCACTCAGTCATAAATGTAAGGATTAAAGTTTCTACGGGGTTGTTTATAAGGCCTAAAACTAGGTTTAATAGGTAAATGATGTTCTACTAAATCTCGACTTAAACCAGGCATTTTATTATAACTCCATGCAAAGCAATCGACATACTCCTTTAATAACTTTATTAACTCAGATTTAAACAAAGGATCAAGATTCTTGTTTACAAATGTCGGCCTAGGTATAGTGCCATCACCAATATCTACCTCCTCCAAAGGATCAGCTGACGTAAACCCTTGTCCTAACTTGCTCAAATCATCAAAATCTTCGATGGCTTCACACATATCGTTCTTATGCGCCCGATAGTGCTCGCGCCTCTGCTGTAACCACTCTAGATTTGCATCCATCAAAACCCAAAAAGTGATGTAGCCTGATCTTCAATCGGCTTCATAACAGCAGTAGTAAAACCATCTTTGGTAGAAGCAATAAGTTCTAGTCCAGATAAATCCAAACCAGATAAGCATTTAAGATTCTCATGATCATTCACGGAGGTATTATCAGCCACTGCAACACAAGCCGACGTATCACCATGAACGACCTCTACTTCATCGCCTACCCATTGGATTAAAAATTGATGCAAGGTAGAAGGCACACATTGATTTGCATGAATCCAATCACGGCCAAGGATCAAGCTAAAGTTACCTTGGATCTTGGCGACGAAGAAAGCGGTAGCCAACGTCTTGCTCCCAACGGTGAGCTCTATCGAAGCAACGTCCTTGGCGCCCATTGGCTTGTCTCCCGATACACCACTGATCGCCATGTTTGTCTTGATCAACTCCTCATCTGAACCTCCCAACTTCTTGAACAAAGAATACGGCATCAAGTTGACGATCGCTCCTCCATCCACTAGCATGCGAGAGATAGGCTTCCCGTTGATGTGACCCTTCATGTACAAAGCTTTGAGATGATTTTCAGTGGTCTTGGGCTTGTGGAAAATAGCTTCTTTTGGCCTGAAATCGAGATGAGCAATATCCTCCTCCGAAAGCACATAACCATCCATCGACATATGCACCACGTTGATGTTCAAATTCATGCGCTCGGGAGAGGAACTGTAATCAACAAGCTCTTCATCATTTTCTGGAGCAGGTACCGGTAGACTTGTCATCACGAACCATGGAAGCGGAAACATCAAAACCGGGCGGCGCCTCTGGGTCATCGGTCTGACCAGCGCCGGCCACCGGTCTGACCAGTGCTGGCTGGGAGTTGGTCTTGGCCTTCCACTCTTCTCCTTGAGGTACCATGGGTTTGTACTAGTTGAATGCCTCGTCTCTCTGCTTCTCCATCTCCTTCTCCTTGTTCTCCCGGAACCTCAAACGTTGAAGTTTCCTTTTTTTGTGTACGCGTCAAACCGGGAGGACACCACCTTGGCAAGAAATACTTGAAGTTAGAGCCACTTCCACTAGCCTCATGGTCATTAGCAGTAGTAGATGCCCCTGGAGTAGATGTCACAACCTTATTGTTCAACACAATCGGTCTTTTGCCATCCTTCTCAATAGGAACATTAATTGACCCAATTTGGATGATATCTTGATTTGTAGTCCTCTCTAAGTCAATATCCATCTTTTGCACCCCCTCCTTCTGCTTCATCTTGTGGACTTGCTTCACGGGGGCTGGTGCAGTTTGCCAGGGCCTACCGGTCTGACCGGTGCCTGGGGTCGGTCGGACCGGTGCCTGCCTGAGTGGACCAGTCTGACTAGTGTTGGCAATCGGTCAGACCGATGTGGCTTGACCAGGATGGCGAGGTGCCCAACAATCTTGTATAGACCTGGAGATCCTGTCCATAGCTGGTCTCTTGGCTCTCTCCATCCAGGATGGAACGCCTGTTGATATGGCACCCACATAACTCCATTGTTATCATAGATCGAACATGGTGGATGTGAACTTGATGGCGCCCATGACAGAGCAAAGTGTTGCCTTGATTGAGATGATTCACCCTTGTATCTTATAGCAGCTCTTGGAGGTGAAGACGATCCCTCTTGATGTGCAGGTGACCTCATCCTTTTTTTTAATGGCTGATCACTTGTAACGGCCTTTTGCTTAGAATACTTGTCAAATAGCATGTTGAAAGTGACCTTAGACTTAGGACCACTCCCCTGATTTTTTGTCACATTAAGCTTCCAATTCCCAATCTCCATACGACTTGGCTTGATCATCCTCGGGTGGTCCTGGAGCACACCGGTCTGACCGGTCACCTCCACCGGTCTGGCATGGCTAGGCTCAGACGGCCATGGATCAGCGGGTGCGGACGACCCTTGCCCCCCATGTTCGGAGGCTCTCACTGTAACCTTAAAAGTCTCTTTACCATCAGGAGTCTTCTCATAAGCAACTTCTCGCACTAGCTCTTTTCTTCTCAAGTCGGGCTTAGCTTCCCCGACAACCACATTCTTGCCCTTAGTTGTTTCAACTTAATACGGCCGAACCAATACCTTGGGCTGCTGTAAATCCATAATGTTGATTGGAAAAGGAGTTTTATCCACTTGCATCTCATGAAACGTCAAACGACCTTCGTGTATGGCCGATTGAACCTATCGACGAAACACATTGCAATCATTAGTAGCATGAGAATAAGAATTATGGTACTTGCAATATGCACGCCTTTTCAATTCATCAAGTGGAGGCAAAGTGTGAGTCAATTTAATGTTTCCGGATTTATGCAATTCATCAAATATACGATCACACTTAGAAACATCAAAAGTAAATTTTACTTCTTCTTGCCGACCTTTAGTAGCCGGCTTAAGAGATAAATTCAGCAGCATAAACATCTTTATCACTATCGCTCGAGCTATCGGAATCATAATCAATATGATGCACATTTAAATGACGTGATTTAAAGTTGTCCTTTTCGTTATTCAATCGGTTTTCAACAATTAAAGCTCTAATTTGAACTTGTGCAACCGAAAGAAAATCAGAACCCTCTATCTTATCTCTAATGGAGGATCTTAAACCCTTTAACCAAATATCAGCA
Source organism: Cenchrus fungigraminus (assembly GCA_036936925.1). Classification (NCBI taxonomy): domain Eukaryota; kingdom Viridiplantae; phylum Streptophyta; class Magnoliopsida; order Poales; family Poaceae; genus Cenchrus; species Cenchrus fungigraminus. The sequence continues at coordinate 46,087,094 of CM072769.1, read as the reverse complement.
AGATCCATATCAGTAATTGACAAATTAAAATAACGGTTTTTAGTTTCTTTAAACCTTTTAATGTAAGAAGAAACAGTTTCATCTACTCCTCGCCTAACTGATGTTATATCTTTCAATTTTGATTGAATGCTCCCGTTATAAAAGTGATTATGGAATTTACGCTCTAGCATATCCCAAGATATAATAGAGCCGGGAGCAAGTGAAAAGAACCAAGCAAAAGTGGTGCCAGTTAGGGATAAAGAAAACAAACGCACTTTAAGAGCATTAAAGGCACCTGCTTCACCTAGATGAGATGTGTACTGACTAATATGCTCCCATGTGGTCCGGTTGTCATCACCACTAAATTTAACAAGATCAGGCATATGCCAACCATGTGGGAAAGGGAATTTATCAAACTCAGTGTTATAAGGTTTTTTATATAAGTTCAGGCTTCCAATCTCAACATCAAGCTTGGTTTTTACCACATTAGCCAAATCTCCCTTAAATCTATCAAATTCCGCCCAATTAGGATTATTTGGCTGTTGTGGAACTGAATTCTCCAAATTCATCTTATTAAAGTAGGGATCTATCTTAGCTTGAGCAAGCCTATAACTTTCCAGCACATCATTAGGAATATTCTTTTGAGCTAATGTGCTGACTATCATACTATACTGTGGTCCAGAATTACCAATTGTATTAGAAAAGGCAGGAACTACTGAACTTGGCATGACAGAAAGGAGTATAAGCTGATCAGACACTAAATCCAACATACTGATTTGACCGGTCTGACCGGTACCCTGCACTGGTCTAACCGGTGTGGCCATAGTTGGCCATGACGGTTGGATCGACAGGGTTTGACCAATGGAGGATTCAGGTCGCATGCCATATGAACAATTCACAGTATTAATTACTGGCAAAGGTGCTAAGCTAGGATGTACTGCCCCACTATAATCTTGAGGAGCATTACTACTACAATTAGCATCAATTATTGCAAGCAATGTCCCTATCTTTCTCAATTTCTTCTTAACGTTCTAAACGAGCAATATAAGAAGCAAGCAATCCATCACTCTCAGTAGTACATTTTTGAGAAGTAAATGGTTCGGGAGGAGGTTTGCTTACAGTGGATATTACCTCAATCGTTTTGTCGTTTAGCTTGATCGCCGGCAGCTCGAAATCTTTCAATCTTGCAACTTTGTCGTGACGATCTTTCTTGACGCCTGCTAGGAATTGGGCTTGCATGTACTCATGTAGGGTCTTGAATTTCTACTGCTCCTCCAGAGAGAGATCTTCAAGCATGGCTGTGACGATGTTATCCATGTCGAGGTCGTAATGAGATCCCATTGGGCTAGGGTTAGATTGAACGGTTTTGAAAACCTGATCTATCGTCCCCAGCGGAGTCGCCAATTTGTTGACGCTTTCTCGGCCAACAACGCGAGAGCGCTAGATCGCGCTGCAGTCGAAACTTAACTCGCCGAAGCTCCTGCCTTGACCAGTCTCACCGGTCAAGTCCACCGGTCTGACCGGTGTGCGTCAGGGCACCGGTAAAAACCTATGAGCACCGCCTCGGGAGGGACCCCGTCGGAGGTGGCGCGCCTAGGGTTGCTCTGAGATCGGCAGACCACTCAAAACGTCCTTGATCGTCGTCGAGACAAACAAGGAAAGCAAAGAGGTTGGAAAAGCTAGGGTTTGAGAGACAAAAGTTGTAAAAAGATATGATCGATTAGGTGATAGGTCCTCAACCGGCCGTGGCCCTTTATATTTATAGGGTGGAGAGGTTTTGCCCCGCAAGGAAGTCCTTTACAACTCGAAAACGACCAGAACTCCTTAATTCTACTCAGACTCGGGGTCCACCGGTCGGACTGGTGTGGCCGTTGCCGGATCGGCTACAGGACCGGACCGGTCAGACCGCCTGGGTGCACCGGTCTGACTGGTGGCGTCAGCCTGGTCGGCCTTGTGCCAATTTTGAGTGCAAACACTTGTCTTCCTGTTTGACTCGAACCAGCAAAGGAAAACACATATGCACATATGTAGCTTGGGTCTTGTATATAAATTGCATTGCAGGTGATTGTAAGCCATTCATAAAACAAGAGGTCGCTGTCTCAAGAACTGATTTAGGAGGCAGTAGGAACCCGTCAAAGCTCTCATGTCTAGGTAGTTTATGTTCAAAGCTAAGAGCAACGGTTAGGAATTGGAGGTGTGAGGAATCCAAAGTAAAGCCAAAACGTGCACCAGAGGTGAAGCACACCGATTAGCACAGCCCGATCTGGCAGAGTCGATGTCATCATCATGAAGAATAATTCTCGAGGTCTTTTCCGGTGCCTCATACTACCACTTAGTGGTATAGAGTATAGGAAAGATCCAGTCATCTATTAGTAAGGGTAGTATGGTAATTATTACTAAAGCAATATCAATTAAGGTTGGATTAGATTTTTTTCCGATCTGCCCTGCGAAAGTACAGGCCGCCGCGAACCGGCCGGCTCTCCGGCCCCGATCTTCCCTGCACAACTACCGCCCATGCCAGGTCCTCCGCTCTCTACCTGTCCGCCGTGGCACAGACGCACCGGCTGGTGATCTACCACGACGCAACGTACACTCCTGGCCTTCTGCCCGGCTGCCGCCGCACCAGAGCTTGTCCCCGAAGCACGAGCGTTTCCACACCCTGCCTTGGGGATACGACGGTGCTGAGAGGGATCAGGTGGCATTTCAAAAAAAATGTCATTCATGTTCGGGTTTGTGATGACGAGCTGACTCCACACCTCAGCATTCATCTTGTCTCGTCAAAGGAAGATACTACCTCCGGACGCAAATACATGACGTTCGGACAGACATTTTTGACTTAGTGCTAGCTCATTTTGCTGGTCGGGAACGTCAAATATTCCCGAACGGAGGGAGTAGTTGTAGCGAACATGGCCTCATATGCCATTAGTTCGAGTTTGATTTTGGTGATTCATGACAACATGATCATTGGGACTAACCCTATTGTTTTAGCATGTCTTTGTAGACACTTCTAGGTCCCAAGGATGCAAGAAAACCATATGCCAAATTGAGAAGATAGTGTATTTTTCAAGGGTCAAAACCGAGCAAGAAAAGGAAAAGAAGAGACACCGTCGGATGAACCGACGGTCCCTCAAATACAAGCGTCGGTGCAATCGTCGGACGAGTTGGTACACAGGGTCAAACCCTAGGTACCGTCGGATGAACCGACGGTCCATTATTTAGTAGCGTCGGACGAGTTGCAGAGGAAGAGCAAGGAAGACAGTAGCACCGGATGATCCGACGGTCTGAGTGGGGACCCCGTCGGTCTATCCGACGCTCAGCTTGAATTCATACAGAGACGCGCCAAGACGAAGCCTTCAGCACCGGATGATCCGACGCCTTGGACAAGGAGAAGCGTCGGTCTATCCGACGGTCGATTGGAAGCTAACAGAGGCGACTTGAGCGCGGAGTCTTCAGCACCGGATGATCCGACGCACCGTCGGTGCATAGCGTCGGAGCAGTTGTGTCAGAGAACCTCAACGGCTAAGTGACGTGGGAGGGGCACCGGATGAACCGACGCCCTGGAAAATATAGCGTCGGATCATCCGACGGTACCTTTTTCAGTGGACGTTAGCCAACGGCTAGTTTGATGCCTTGGGCTATTTATACCCCCTCCACTCACCCATTTGAGAAGGCTGGATTGTGTGGAAGTGCAGAGGAGTTCAAGACACATTCAAGATCATATCCAATCCATCCAAGTGCTTAATTGCTCATCCTTAGACTTGCATATGCTTTGTGTATGTGCTTAGTGCTAGGCTTAGCTTAGAGCTGAGTGAGTGCAAGGTTGTGCCAACCTTGTGAGGTGATTCTTGAGTGAATCCTGTTGTACAAGGTTCGCCGGAAGCCTTGGGGCCTAAGTGGCTCACCGGCAATCGTCATCGACCCTCCGGCTTGGTGTGGAGCGGCGAGGACACTTTGTGCGGGGGACGTGGAGACCCCCTTCCTTGGTGGAGAAGCTCCTTAGTGGAGGCGGCATCAAGGTGACCAAGGGAGCTTGACAAGTGCCTAAGTGGCTAGCCTTTGTGGCAAGTCAAGTTGGTGCTCTTGGGAGAGACTTGGTGACCGAGAAGCAATACTCTTGTGTGAGTGCTTCAACAACGTGGACTAGGGGTGGCTTAGTGCCTACCGATACCACGGGATAAATCGCGTGTCAAGAGTTTGCTTCCTCTCATCCCCTTTACGTTTCCGCATTTACTCTATTGCAATCTTTGCTTGCCTTTACTTTCCTAGAGTAGTATCATGCTAGGATTGGCTATAGGTTGCAAACCTTCTTTTGGGATGGGAGTTTCACACTAGAACAACCGTAGTTGCACATATAGATAGCATGTTCTAGTTTACTTTTGTGTAAAATTTAGTGAGCCATAGGTTAAGGTTTTAAGTTGCCTAATTCACCCCCTCCCCCTCTTAGGCTAACGAGCATCCGATTCCCTACAAGTGGTATCAGAGCCGGGACTCACTTCCTTCACAAGGAAACACCAATTCGATTGGTAAATTGTGAAAACCGGCTCATTGGAACGGTTAGGCTTCACCGCCTAGTGAGTTGCTCTTTAGAGGAATGAAAGGGGTGGATACCTTAGGT